>JARQOC010000003.1:128055663-129531288 GCA_033576535.1 Allobates femoralis | reverse complement strand
CCCACGCCGTTTTTTTTTCTTGCCAGCCAGGTAGACCTAGACAGCTGTGGGCTGCCATCCACCCCCTACTACCTAGGTGTACCTGGCTTGCATGAAAAAACGGCATCTGTCTTCACCACATTTTTCTTTGCCAGCCAGGTTTAACTAGTCAGCTGGGGGTGGATTGCAGCTCCCAGCTGCCTAGTTGTACCTGGCTGGCAAAGAAAAATGTGGCGAAGCCCCATGCAGTTTTTTTTCTTGTCAGCCAGGTACACCTAGGTAGTTGGGGGTGAATGGCAGCTACCAGCGACCTAGTTGTACCTGGCTAGTAAAGGAAAATACAGCAAAGCCACATGCCATTTTTTTCTTGCCAGCCACATACAACTAGTCAGCTGGGAGCTGCCATCCACCCCCAACTACCTAGGTGTACCTGGCTGGCAAGAAAAAAAACGGCGTGGGGCTTCGCCGCATTTTTCTTTGCCAGCCAGGTACAACTAGGCAGCTGAGGGCTGGAATCCCCAGCGTAGGGAGGCCCAAGCGTTCTGGGCCACCCCCGCTGAGAATTGCAGCTCGCAGCCGCCCCAGAAAATTGCGCATTTATAGAAGCGCAATATTCTGGAGCTGTACCCAGCTCTTCCAGCTGCCCTGTGGCGGTGGCAGACTGGGTAATAAGGGGTTAATGCCACCTTTCTTTTAGCAGCTGGCACTAAGCCCGAGATTTATAATGTCATGCCAATGTTAGACACGGCCATTATGAATCTCTATTTAGTAGTAAAGAAGACACAACACCGAGAAAAAATTTTTTATTACAACAAAAAACACAAACACGTATTTTGACTCCATCTTTATTACTCCCACATACCCATCCAGGATCCTGGTAGAGGTCCGTCCGTTAGTGAAGATTCCCTAAAAATTATATTTGAAGGCTCGTGCAGTGAAGGGGAGAGTTCATGGTCTGTGTCACCTGAGGTCGGATAAAGCAATGTGTTTCTCTGACCTCATGTGAAACTTCCCACTTCACAGCGTGACCCACATAGAGTGAGTTTTCTGTTACCGATGTGAACAGGGTGACATCAGTGTAGATCACCTGAGGTCAGATAGAGTGACGAGGATTAACTCTGACCTCAGGTGAAGTTTACTGCGTCACCCAGGTCCCAGCGTTACACAAAACTCACAGACCCTCTCACCCTCAGTCTCTCTCTCTACAAAATATATATACACATGCGCACACACACACAAGTATGTATACACACACATGCACACACACACACAAGTATGTATACACACACATGCACGCACACACACACACACAAGTATGTATACACACACATGCACACACACACACACACAAAGTATGTATACACACACATGCACGCACACACACACACACAAGTATGTATACACACACATGCACGCACACACACACACAAGTATGTATACACACACATGCACGCACACACACACACACAATGTATACACACATGCACGCACACACACACACACACACATGTATACACACACATGCACGCACACACACACAAGTATGTATACACACACATGCACGCACACACACACACACAAGTATGTATACACACACATGCACGCACACACACACACACACGTAAGTATACACACACATGCACACACACACGTAAGTATACACATGCACACACACACACATATGTATACACATGCACACACACACACGTATGTATACACACACACACACGTATGTATACACACACACACATATGTATACACACACATGCACGCACACACACACACACACACACAAGTATGTATACACACACACACACAAGTATGTATACACACACATGCACGCACACACACACGTGTATGTATACACACACATGCACACACACACGTAAGTATACACACACATGCACACACACACACGTAAGTATACACATGCACACACACACACGTATGTATACACATGCACACACACACACGTATGTATACACACACACACACACGTATGTATACTCACACACACACACACAATCTAACTATATATATATAGATGCACATATGAAATGTGCCTAATCAAAGTGAATGTATATATGTGTGTGTGTAATCCATATATACATGTGGATTACACACACATATATATGTGCTGGTTTGGGAGGGGGCCGCCGATACTCACCTTCCGAAGACGCTCCCGATCGTTGCCTAGCGACGCCGGGACTCAGCTTCGGCTTCACCCAGCGCACTACGCATGCGCGGACCGGAAATGACACGGTTTCCGGTCTCGCGTCATGAAGAGCGGGGCGGGATGATTCCACTGGGCTCCCCCGCTCTTCAAATCCACAATGCCGCCCATTAGGGCGTTAGGAAGGGAGCGAGGCGGGGGGAGCGCGGCCCTGGGGACCCCGCCCTGCAGACAAGAGCCGACAGGAACGCCCCACAGACGGAAAAAATGTAAGTTTATAAAGTGTTTATTTCACCTTATATAAAGCCATATTAGGTCAGGCAGGGATGGTTAGGGAGCTAGTTAGGGTCTGTAGGGGCAGGTAGTGATAGTTTAGGGGCCATAGATTAGGTGACAGGTTCCCTTTAAAGGAGTTCTCAAGCTCTGTCTTCTGTTTTCTAGGACTTGTGGGTTCCTGGAGATGGACATTGTGGGTCAGCGTCATGACCACATCACTGGTCCAAACTGGGTACTCTCCAATTGTTCTAGCAGAGACAGCTTTGCTTTTACAGCATTCAAGGCATGAAAGGGGAGTGAAGCAATCAGAATCCAGCAATCGGTCAGCTTCAGAGCAGCGCTCTATAGATTTATAAGCACAGAGTTTCTAAGCTCTGCACTCATTCCCTGCAGATTGTCCAGAATGGGGTACAGACAAAGACAACCCTTTAGGGCTCGGACACACTCTTTTACATCCCAGTTTGACGGACGAGACTCGGAACAGGCTGGAACAGTGACCCTGAACAGCCTCTCTCTCTCTCAGCTGCTTCTGTTTCTGTGCAGCATCGCATTCCCCGTCCAAAGAGAGAGAGAGAGAGAGGCTGTTCAGGGTCACTGCCCCAGCCTGTTCCGAGTCTCGTCCGTCAAACTCGAGTGAGTGTGTCCGAGCCCTTAAAGAGACTCTGACAGCACAGAATGACTGGTCAACCAAGTACAAGCGCTAGGTGTATAATGGCAGGGCCAAACATTTAAGTGTACCTTCCCACCTGCTTGTTTTCTCTTTTTCTCCACCCTCATTTCTGCTTTGAATGACAGCTCTTGCTTCATAGAGCCAGAGAAGGGAGGAGATGTAAAACTAGCAGATGGGAAAGTGCACATAAATGTTTGGCTACACCAAGGGTGCACTGATCGCATGCCAATCAGTGTTGACAGAGTCTCTTCGAAGTGCACATACCTTACCAGTACTACTATTTTAGTTTAATCCACAGCAGTATTAAGTGAAATTCATACACACTAGATTTAGCTGGATATTTTTTATTTTATGAACATATATTTTTTGATATGCTACAACACAGTTTTAAAACAATATTCTACATATCTGTTACAGTTTCTCAGTAGTGGAAGATAACAGTGTTATTTCTTGACTAGATAGCGTATGTCTGTCGATTTTTTCTTCATTACTCCACTTCTCTTGATTTATCAAGTATTTGCTGAAATAGAAACATTTTCATAAAAAATGTAATAACATTTTTGTATTAAATTACATAATAGCAAATTTGCCAAGGACAATACTATAAACATCAACATTAAAGTTGGGGCTCATGATGAGCTTTGCTTGGCCTGGTTTTGCTTTTGCCTATGGTGGAAAAGATGAGGACATGCAATGATAGCAAAAATTTCAACTTTGTCAGAAATGTGATTGTCGTGCAACTTTTTCCATTGTTGGAGAATACTGAGGTATTAATCAAATAATGATAACCACAAATATTATTGCACCACCTGTATTTGTCTTGAAAATCTAGCCAAAAATATTGCATAGTATTTTAATTTTACAATCTACAGTATTATTATTATTATTTATTTATAGAGCACCATTGATTCCATGGTGCTATACATGGGAAGGGGTTACATACAAGCAAGTTAAAAATACAATGAACAAACTAACAGTGACAGACTGGTGCAGAGGGGAGAGAGGACCCTGCCTCTCCAGACTTACATTCTACAGGGCAATGGGGAGAAAGACAGTAGGTTGGGTCTGCTCTGGTGGCGGTGGAGCGCCAGGTCTAGTGGCGGTGGGGCACCGGGTACAGTGGTGGTGGAACACCAGGTCCAGGGGTGGTGGAGCACCGGGTCCAGTGGTGGTGAGGTGGCACTGTGGTCATTGCAGGCTTTAGGCTGTTCTGAAGAGATGGGTTTTCAAGTTCCGTTTGAAGGTTCCAAGTGTGGGGGACGGTCGAATTTTTGGGGTGCAGAATTCCAGAGAATGGGGTGGAGGTGTGGAGAAAAGAAGGAGGTCTTGGGAGGATTGAAGATTACGAGTTGGATGATATCGGCAGATTAGTTCAGAGATATATGTGGGGGGACAGATTGTGGATGGCTTTGTAAGTCAATGTTAGTAGTTTGAATTTGATATGCTGGTAAATTGGGAGCCAGTGGAGGGATTTGCAGAAGGGAGAAGTGGTGGAATAGCGAGGAGAGGTGGATTAGTTGGGCAGCAGGGTTAAGGACAGATTGGAGAGGTGCAAGAGTATTAGCAGGGAGGCCACAGAGGAGGAGGTTGCAGTAGTGGAGACAGGAGATTATGAGGGCATGCACTGAGGGTTGAGGAAAGGACAGATTCTGGCAATATTTTTGAGTTGGAGGCGGCAGGAGGTGGCAAGGGTTACTCTGAGGCAGTGGACTTCAGGTACAGGGCAAAGTGTGGTGTCATTTATGTGCTGTCAGTAGAAGTCCAACATGCACATGATAAATATAAAGTTATGTTTCTTCACCAAACGATATTGACTTTCTCTTGAATTGAATCTATTCTTACAATTTACTCTGCCCAATCTGAGAATACAGTATGATATTGAGATAAAGCCTAAACTGTGTAAGATATATGATTATATCATTCGAAGCAGGATTTCTGAAAAAAAAAGGCAGAGAACATCCTGACAGGACTCCTAGATGAGACTCTTGTGAGTCTTCATTACCTAACATACAAGGTGACTGATAACTAGTGAGCGAACCTTTCAAGGTTCTGATTCGGTTGATGAATTAACCTGTGGATGTTCAGGTTCAGTGTAGCTGTTCGGGACTGAACTTGACCCGAACCGTTACTGATTGGCTGTTCGGCTCTCCGCCCACATACATCTATCCATAAGCAAACCATTTGCGAGGGGGAGGAAGGGTGAGGATTTTTTCTTTTTTGTTTTAGGGACAGCACACTACAGCTAAAAACTCAGAATTTCCCCCCAGTGTGAGCCAGTGCAACACTGCAAGCGGCTCGCACTGGGTCGGGCACCAGGCTCAGCGATGCACACCCATGGTCAGCACACTACAAAAGGGTACTGCACCCTGAACAGAAGGTGCAGTATTCTTGTCCTGGTAAGCGTTAATGGAAGTCTGAAGCTCCCCACCACACACACACACCAAGAGACAGGGGGCCAATTGGACAGCCCGTTACTAGGGTAACTGGTCCCGGTGGGAGGAGAGCTAGGGTATATAGTGAGTGAGAAAAACAGTTGGAGAAGAGTCAGTGAGAAGTAGAGACAAGACAAGAAGGAAAAGTAACGGGGAGAAAACATCAACCTGGTGACCCAGACAGAGAGGTGCAGAGAGAGGGTGACTGAACACCCTGGCCCAGTCCACAGCGGGGTACCAGCTCCGAAGCAGTGCAGAGGTCCATCCCTGAGCCACAAATACCGGTATGATCGACTGCTTCATAGGAGCAGGATCCGCCCGACATACGTGCGGTCCCCACCAGAAGCACCAAACCGGGTTGAGAACCCCTTAGAGAGAGAAGGGATCTTCATATTACCCAACAGACCTGGTAGTAAGCAGGATTCATGCAGGGCAGCATGAGGAAGAAGGAGTGCGCAGAGGTAGGATAGAGTAAGAGAAAAGAAGGAACATAGCTGGAGCTTCGGACGGACATTGCCTTTTGCCAGGACCACCTGGTCCACTACCCTGGCCATAACAACCGCATACCCTGTAAACTGCAGATTACCGGAGTAAAGACCCGTGCAGAGCAAGCAAGTGTCTGTGTTTCTTCCTGATTAACTGTGACACTCCAGTCTCACAGCAGAGACTGCGTTGCTCTATTACACCATTATACACTATACTGCCACTGGGAACCCTGCTCTACCTGTAGGGAGCTACAACACCTTGCTGCCATCCATCCCCTGGAGGTCTCCAGTAGCGCCGGTGCCATCACTGGATCTACAGGTGGCGTCACAACATACTTCTATAAACTCTATCCCTGTAAATATACCCTTTTTTATTATCACCCAAGGGCACAGACTCGGGCACTGAGCACCCGTGACATCCCTGAACCCGACCGCCCAAGATCTGAGTATCCCAGATCCTTGTGGGCCTAACACCTGCACTTTGGACTTGCAAATCACATGAACGCCAGCCCAGAACAGGTTTGCTCATATGTACTGACAACCTTAGCTGTATAAAAACTTAGAAAATATCTTAGTAGTGGATTCATCAAGACTGGTGTAGTCCATAATCTTACAATGCAAGTCTTAAGCTCCCATCACACACAACGACGCACCAGCGATAACTATAACAATCCTGTAGGGATCGTTGGTGCGTCGTTACCTGGTCGCTGGGGAGCTGTCAGACAGGCAGATCTCCACAGCGACCAGGGACCAAGGAGCCACCTTCAAATCGCTGATAACTATGATAAACACCGGGTATCTAGGCAGCGCGTGCTGCCTAGATACCTGGTGTTTACCATGGTTACTAGCCTGTGTGATCGCTGATCGCTGGTGTCTCGCTGTCACACGCAGTGATGCATGCTGATCAGCGGGAAACCAACGACCAAAAAATGACCCAGAGCACTTTGTAAAGATCAGTGATCTCACAGCAGGGGCCTGATTGCTGCTAAGTGTCACACTTAGCAAGATCATTAGCGAGATGTTACGTCACAAAACCTGTGATGTTACAAGGATCTCGCTAATGATCTCGTTATGTGTGACGGGGGGCTTTAGAGGAGTAGAATAAGGTGCCAAATTCATCAAGAAGCACATGCGACTTAATGAATTTGGCACCATATTAGTAATTAGCATAGAATTTAGTTTGTCACCTCACACCAGATAATGCCTGACCACTCAGCAAGAACGGAAATAGAAATTGTGCTTTCACAGAAACCAATAGAGCGAAAGGAGAAGATCCAAACAATGTTTTCCCTCCACTAGTTTCTGTGAAACAACTAATGCGCACCTAATATACTGTACATCTACAGCTGCCTATGGAGTAATTGATATTTAAAAAAAAAAAACTAAGGGTAACTTCCCAATCGCTGATAGGGAGAAGAGTCACCAGCTGTGACCTTCATCAGTCAAAGAACCAAGGCTTTTCAAAGCCCCTTAGAAACAGAGTAGTGATCGATCATGTGCACCACTGCTACATTAATTCCTAAAGGGACCGTTGGAAATAACCGATCACAGAAGTCGTCTGGTCTTCGGAATTCCCATAAGAATAAATTGAGCAGCAGTGCACATGATAGACCCCCACTCTATTTTCATGGTGCTCTTCAGTACTCTAATTCTTGGGAGCTGTGGGAGTCCCAGCGAATGGGCCCCTAACTATCAGAAAGATAACACTGGGGAACACAATTTTTAGGAGTTAGGTCAGACAACTGTTCTTAATTAATTTTTGGATGCTGAATCCAGAAATGATCTCAGTTTTTCTCTATCACGTCAAGTTTTTGAACTATAGGATTTTTGTCTTCTCAAAAATATGTAAACTACTGTACCTAAAAAGTGTTTTTTTTCCAAGATATTGATAATTATGACGTATTGGGAGCTGCACACACCTCTCACCACACTGTCTCAGTTGTGACTACTCTTACAAGTTTCCACATAGCTCTATATGAGTCGAATTATAATCAGATAACAAGTTTTATTACAGATATCAGTGCAATTGTGCTTCTCTGGCAGGTAAGTTGTGGAGGAAAAACTTGACATGCTAGAAAAAAACTGACTACATTTTTGGAATCAGAATGCCAATTTTAGTATAAATCGGCTCAAAAAACTAACTCAACAGAAATTTTTTTTCAAATTGTTCCCCAGTGTAATCCATATCCTATCGAAAGGGAATAACTTCAAAACTTGGTACAACCCCTTTAATTTTTATTTTATTCTCTTACCAGCTCAGTCGGTTGTGTGGGTGTTCATGTTTCCTAGCTTGGTATTGTCTAAAAGTGCTTTTTTTAATCTGGACTGCAGCTCTTCTTTCTCTTTGATGTATGTGAACATCATTGTCTTCGTGAAATGAAACTTATTGACAAGTTTGTTTTTCTCTTCAGTAAGTAATGCCAATTGTTCGGCATTTCTTTTCTTCTCCCTGTTTAAATTCTCGATTTCTTTGTCTAAAAACTGTTTCTCAACAGATATATGATTGGTCTCATCCTGACATTGCTTCCTTTGGTTAAGAAGCTCTACACATTTGTCCGTTAAAGTGTTTATCTCGCGGACGTATTCTTCTCTGTCTTGCTCTGCTCTGGATAGCTGGACCTGAAGGAAGTTATTCTCTGTCTTCAATTTGATGATTTGCTCTCTGTAGTGGAAATTTTCATTCTTTAAGCACTGCTCATTAATTTGTAGCTGTTTTAGCGCCTTCTGGATGCCTGTTTCACTCTTGAGCCGCTGCTCCTGCATATGAAGTTGATCTGATTCAGATAGGTAACTTTCTAGTTCCTGAATCTTTAATACAAAGTCATCAGCTTCGATCTTGGCTATTTCCTTATCATCTACATTTTTGACCTGTTTCTGAAGGACAAAGTTTTCATTTTTCAAAGTATTTATTTTTTCTTTTTCTTTGTTCTCTGCTCGTTCTTGATATTTGGTAAGAGGGATGACTTGTCTCAGATCATCAGTTTTAGTTGTTGACCAACATGGACTATGCAATGAGTTTTCCCAAATTCTTCCCTCTCGAGTATTAAGCAAGGCATTACTTTGATGCAGAGAAGGCACTTCTGCATTTGGTAAATTTTCAGAACGGTGTATGAGCTGAATGTCACTTGTCGCTGCCATACTGCTGTTATTTAGTGGTAAAGAAACATCGGTAATTTGTAGTGATCTACATTCCATCTCCTTAGCATAAGAGGGTTTCCCTTCTTGTTCCCTAATAGATAACTTCTGATAGTTAAATAGCTCATCATCCTGATCCTCAAAGGAAACCAAAGAGTCTTTTGATTCAGGGATATGGTAGCTAATGTAAGTTAGGCTACTCTTCGCTCGTTTATCAACCTTTTCTGATGAAGCTGTATGTAGAGAAGATTCCAGTGATAATTCTGAATCGAGATGTTTTTTAGTTACCAGGGATGGGACTTCAGGTGACTTGTCATATGTGGTGATTTGGTGCAATTCATTAAGATACAACCTGTCATTTTTCCTTATATCACTCATCTTATCTGTGATAGGGAACGATATATCCGTGTTGTCTGTAAGTCCATGGAAATGAGATAATGTTACCTTTAATTACAAAGGCAGTATTGTATTAATATTAAAAATTGCATTGTGACTATTACTGTTTGAAGTGCGAACATTTGCATTTCTTATCGCTTTTCGTTGGAAAAATGTCCTTACAATCATCACTTATGCTAATGGCAAAAGATATAACCCCAGTAGATATCTTGTAGTACTTGTGTGATGTCCCTCTGTTAAAGCACTCAAATATGGCTAGAGCTAATGGTATTTCATGAGAAAAAGACAAAAAACGATGACTGTTGTAAGAAAAAAAAAGTAATTAACAGTAGTGTGTACCCAAAATATCAGGCTTTAAAGATTTGCTGCAACACAATGAGGAACCACAATAGATAGCAGTACAACCTGCTGTGGAAAAATGTGCACATTTTAAAGGGGTTGTCCGGGCTTATGCAATAATTCATATATATGTCTAGGCTGCAAAATGTTGACAATTTGCAATATACATACTGTCAACATTTTGCATAGTTACCTAGATATCACATATTTGCATCTGGCAGGGAATGTCTAGGGGGCGTGTTTGTGTATGTAAATGGAAACTGATCATTTCCACCTACTCTACTACAAACAAGCCCCTTCCCCTATTCACAGTATGACACACTGTACCGAATCACCTTCACAGCTGAGGATTTGGTACAGTGTGTCAGTGCAGTGGGGACAATGGGGGTTGGTGGTGACATTAGGGGGTGGGGCGGGCATTAGGATCCTGGGGGTGGCTTGGCATAGTGAGAGTGGGAGAGGGGGCGGGCTGTAAGATCCTGGGGGTGTCTGGCCATACTGTGAATAGGGGAGGGGGCGTGACTGTAGGAGACTGGGAGGAAATTACCAGTTTCCATTTACACACACAAACACGCTCCCTAGACGTTCCCTGCCAGATGCAAATATGTGATATCTAGGAAACCCTGCAAAATGTTGACGGCATGTATATTGCAAATTGTCAACATTTTGCAGCCTAGATACACATATGAATTATTGCAAAAGCCCGAACAACCCCTTTAAGGCATGTTGCAATGTAAAGCAACAGGCTGTATGTGTAATTGTTCAGTATTTTTACATCAGATTTAGGTTTGGATTAGGCTGCTTTCACATCAGTGGTTTGTTTCAGTTCCAGCAGATCATGCAAACCTGAACTTTTGAACTTCAGGTTTGCCTGATCTGTGTTTTCATGGCGGTCTGGCAAATCCGGCACTTGCGGCAAAGGACAAAAACTGCTGCTAAGTGCAGTTTTAAAACATGCTGCAGGTGTCGGATTTGCCGAATCTGGATGAAAACGCAAGTGTCTGCACATGTCCAGGAGTCCTATACAAATGCATTAGACAAAACACAATCTTGCCACAAGTGTGAGGCATCTGCTTTTTGCAAAAAAAAGGCAGAATTCTGCCAGATTTGCAAAAATGCAGATATGAAAACACCCTAACATAATAACCTGTAGAGTCAATATCAGTTTCTATATGTGTCATAGAGCTCTTTAATGCGTCCATTGTTTGCATACATGTCTTATCCGTGTTTTTCATGGACAGAACTCGTACCTTCAATAATGAATGAGGCCATTGACATGTCTGTGCTTTTTCGCAGATTGAGTAGTCAATGCAAAATTGCAAAGACATGCCCGATATTATACTGAATGTCAGATCAAAATAGGCAATGCAATTGTGTGCCTCCATGTATTTTTGCTCTATCATTGCAGGATATCTTCTTGTGTTATTTTTATTTTCTTTTTATTCTATTAGGTCTTACCCTTCTTTATTGTTTGATATTTGTTATGCTAAACTTAAATAAACAATATTTTCGGAAAACAAAAATCGGCAATGCAAATATATGAATGTAGAAAAATCAAACTGCACTTGGATGTCATCCGAGTCCTTTCTATTTTTCACAGACTGTTAGTGTCATTGTTGTGTCCCACGAACAGGAACAACCTGTAATGTCTACTTTTGCATTGTATATATTTCCTCCAATCAGGAAATTCCTGTTGTTTGCTATGTTTGAAGTTTGCCCCTGTCCTCTTCCCTTAGTTGTGTCTGTACAGATGTCCCGCCCTTCTTCCTCAGTTAGTCTGCAGAAGCCATTACTGAAGACACATGTGTATATCCCCTGTTCAGATTATTCCTTTTTACCTATCGTTATTGTGCCTAATACAAGATTTGGAAGAAAACTACAGTGTCCTCCTGTCTTACTACAGCTGCACTGGCGATTGAGTTGAAAACTGTCTGTTTGCCCCTGATGGGGTAAGTACTGAGCATACAATTATCTGAGGGACTGGTAATTAAGAGCGCTTAGATTACAGCCATCAGATGGGGACAGAACAGTCATGATGGTCTCTCTTACTTTGGAGACTTGTGACAGCTTTGGGACCTGTGTATCACTCCTGTATTGAGACTTCATATTAAACATGTTTCTTTCCTTTGGCAGTTTAGGAGTTAATGTCAGTGTCTGTTGCTAGCAAACTAGCTACTTCTTTGTCCAGGTGTGGCTACTCTATGATCACTCCCATCCCCATTATATGGCCACATGGTTCCAGAATCCTTTGCTGGCGATTGAACTTCATTTCTAGCCTAGCTGCTTGTAGTGTAGGTGCTATTCTAGAGAGCTGACTACTGCCAAGCCCTCTGCTGCGAAGGCGCGTGGCAGCAGGTGTGAAGTTGTTTGTTGTTCCCCTATCTGTCTTTCATTCCCCTCTTGTTAATTTTAGTGCCGTGATTGGGACTAGTACTCCAACCAGCCATCTCCCTATTGAGTACTAACATCAGGGCCAACGAAAGACTACGTATTCTGTTTGGCGATGGGTTGAAAGAACCCATATAGGGATGGTAGGAGATCAGAGCACAGCCACAGGTGAGTGCAGAAGGTCACTTCTTCACAATTCCCTATGAGCAGGACCCTCCGCTGTATTTGTCCCCCCTGGGTCTCCTGTGTGTACTTTTGTGTATTGCACCAGACATCGTTGGTCCGTGTGCCACTCATGGTAGCCAAAGGGTTAACAAAGTGCTGGGTTTCATAGATTCACCGCGCTGACCTCCAGTAAAGACAAACAGAGTGATATATAAAACTCTGTTTAATGGGTAATTTGCCTACCAGTTTCGTGATTTCAGTTATCACTTCATCAGGGCACTTGATGCCCTGATGAAGTGATAACTGAAATCACGAAACCGGTAGGCAAATTACCCATTAAACAGAGTTTTATATATCACTCTGTTTGTCTTTACTGGAGGTCAGCGCGGTGGATCTATGAAACCCAGCACTTTCTGTTAACCCTTTGGATCCTTACTCTTGCTGGGCACCTGATGCGACCATAAGAGAGAGCGGAGTTAGTTGGTTGTGACTTGCACAACCAAATCAGGTGAGTCCTTCCACTAAAGGGGGGCACTGAGGTTATTTGTACAAAAGGAAATTACTCTATGTGCGCTCCATTTCCCTTTTTACTCATGGTAGCCAGACTCCCCCCTTAGTCCAGCGTAACAGCTAGTGAGGAAAAGATACATAAAATATTTTTTGTTTCTTTCTCAGTTAAGAAAACTGATGAATCCTAGACGAAAATTTGATGAAACTGTAAAAACACAGATTTTTCACTCCCAAAAAAATGAATGACACCTAAGCATTGTGCATCCACAAGTCTCCGTTTAGAACCTTAATTGCATAAAATTTACAATGAAACAACAAAAAATAATGAAGCATCTAAGGAACTTGTTTTACAAAAGTGTTACTAGAATATTATATAAAAGTTCAGACAACTAAACGTACCGTAGCTTTATATTTTGGTGTACTGGTCATTTGAAATTCAGTAGAAGGACTCTGTGAACTTTCCATTTTGTTAATACTTCGGTTTAGAGAATCCCTAAGTCCTGAATAGATCTGTAAAAAATATATCTTCTTAATACAATACATTTTTAGGCAGGGGTCACACTGGCATATAGCAGCTGATGATTCACACATACAAAAGAATTGGATGTAATATGCAAATGATACTCAGCTCAAACTCTGCTGTGAACAAGTGTGATTTACTGTGCACTCATTCTCTTGCATATGAAAGTCAGCGCAAAGGTCTGGACAGACAGAGAGATTAATTTCTCCATCTGCTGTGTTGTCTGTCTCAGCATATATTGAACTGCACTCAGATGACACCTGAGTGCTGTCCGATATTTTGCACTCGACCATAGACTTGAATGGGTGCATAAAGTGCCAGTTGCAGCATGCCGGAATTTTTTTTTTCATGCCAAACGAGTATGAGAAAAAAACGCTAGTCGGCACTGCTCCATAGGCTAGGGTCGCACATGCCAATCAGTTTTTTTTTTTTTAATGGATCCAATAACAGATCCGTTATTTTAAGGCTGCTTTTTGAGCCTTCTGTGCAGCTTTGCCATTTTTTGCCCAAAAAATGCTAGCAAAAACGGATCCGTTAACGGATGGTGCCTATATATGTGCCATTTGTTAACGGATCCGTTTCCCATAGGGCCCAATGTTAAAAAAAACGGATCAGTTTTTTTTGCTGCACCCAAACAACGCTGCTTGCAGCATTTTTTGAGTCCTGTTAAAAAACGCATAGCAGAGCAGGCACACTTGAGTCCAGGATCCGTTAACAACATCAGTATTTGGACTAAAGGCTACTTCACACACTACGATATAGGTGAACGATATCGTTAGCTATGTCACGTGACCGCGATCCTTTCAACATCGTTAGTGCATTGTCACATGCTAGGATATCGTTAACGATGTGAAATTTGGTAACGCGCCAGCTACTTCGCGATGAATGACTGAACGATGTTACAAAGCGGCAGGAATAGGAGAATTGTGAACGACATCGTTCAAAAAGGTGTCACAGTGAACGATGTTGCATGTTCAGAAAATGTTAATTGGACGACGAACGATAGATTTAAGGTCAGGATCTCAAATTTTTGATGAACGATTTAACGATTTATCATTTCAAGATCACAAATCTGTGACGTTTCAACGATATCGTAGCGTGTGAAGTGGCCTTTAGAATTCTAAAGTTGAAAAACTGATGCAAATAACGGATCCAGGGCTTATGTGTGACCCTAGGCAGATTTATAAGCAACTAGCTGTAGTATCCGGCTACGCCCGGGTTAATAAATAACTGATGTTAGCTATAACAAAATAGAATTTGAATATTTCATATTAATGACCTGTAGGAAAATAGAAGCTGAGCTGTGATTGATTGCTATAGGCAGCCTAATAAATCTCCAGCCAACAGTAATCCCTCCCCCTGGCCGGGTAGTATATGTTACCTCACACATACACATAATAGACAGCTCATGTGACTGACCGTAATTCCCTATATGGCACATGTGTTGCACATTGGCTGTTTTTAATCAGATGTTTATGTTTGGAAATTAAAGATAGCACACGTATGAGGCGAGTTGTGTGAGGTGATTTGTGCACATCTGTGTCTGTCTGTGTGGTGTGCGTGTCCCTGTGGGGTGAGTGCATATGTCCCTATACAGTGTGTATGTGTGTGTGTCCCTGTGGGGGGGGGGGGGTCTGTGTGGTGTGTGTCTCTGTTGTGTGTGTCTCTTTGTGGTGGTGTGGTGTTTCCCCCTATGGGGTGAGTGCATGTGTCCCCATAGGGCGTGTATGTGTGTGTGTCCCTGTGGGGGCGGATTGTGAGTTAATCCTTTAAGTCTGAGACCTTCACCAGTACAATTAAAGACATACTGCCCTCCATGCTCTGCACGTTAAGCAAGTAAGGCATCATTCCAGCATTTTCTTTATATTGCACTTCTGAAGTGGTGCTTTAAATCAACGTCTCCTGTCCCCTGTATTATACTCATCTGCTAGCAGCTCCAATGTTTCATGTAGTGCACCAATGGTCACAACTCAATACATCTCTACTAGAGCCTCATTGTGGCCTTGTTCTGGCTCTCATAGACTTGCATTGAGCTCTAATGATGTAACTTCCAGCTAGTCAGAGTTACAGGGAAAAGATATAGCCGCGAGACCGTAGCAGCGCAGAAAAAATATGAAAACGCAGGAGGGTGAGTACAATATAGGGATCAGGGAAATTACATGTAAAGCACCACTCCAGTGCTGAACAAAACAAATAAACACTGGACTGGTGCTTTAAGAATGCAGACAATTTTCATTTTTGCATTTGAATTTTCTCCCCAATTATTTCAAAGAGCCATAACTTTTTCCTATTTTTCCATCAACATAGCTTATGAGGGCTTGATTTTGCCAGACGAGTTATAGTATTGAATTGCATAATTCATTTTACCATAAAATATATTGAAAAGCAGGAAAACAAATCCAACTAAGATTAAATTCTGCCTTAATTTTTGTGGTGTTAGTTGTGTGGTAAAAAATACCTTTTATACTTCCTGCCCTGCCCAGGAGATGTGGTATGATCAGCTCATGCTCCGTGGACGGTCATTACACAGTACATAGTAGGGACATAGTGTATTTATACGATTATCTCAGCACATTAAAAATTCCACATGTAAATTGTAAAACTTACTATTATTATTACAAGGTCTATTGGTTAAAATGAACTTTGTTCATAAGAAAACTCCTTAAACTCCTTTCCTGACCCTTGACATAATGGTACATCATGGGTCGGGTCCTGGTGTTTGATATGAGCGGTGAGCTCACACCATTCACCCGACATCTCAGCTGATGTCAGCTGAGATGTTGGACTTCCAGCATCGATCAGATCCGCGATCCGAATGGTGCTGTTAACCCTTTGAATCCTGCTGTCATTCACTGACAGCGGGATCCAAAACCACGTCGTTCCCCGCCGAGATAGGAGATCCCGCGATAAGATTGCGGGATCTCCGGTGGTCACCTGATTCCCTGGTTCTTGGTGTGAACCCGGAAGCTATGAGGGACTGCTTCCAGTCAGTGGTTGGCAAGCGCTGCCAACCACTGAAAGTGAAAGGTGCTGCAGATCATCGGGACATGCCACAAGGGATCGGACCCTGCAGTAGTGAGGCACCCTGTGGGTCAGTGTAAAATCAAGAATGAAATAAAAAATAAAGTTTTAAAGAATATAAAAAAATGCAAAAGTTTAAATCACCCCCTTTTCCCCCATTCAAAATAAAAGTATTAAAAAAATATATATACATATTTGTAATCGCTGCGTTCAGAAATGCCCGATCTATCAAGATATAAAATCAATTAATGAGAGCCATAAACTGCGTAATGGAAGAAAAGGTCCAAACGCCAGAATTATGTTTTTTTTGGTCGCCGCAACAACGCTATAAAATGCAATAACGGGCGATCAAAACAGCGCATCCACCCAAAAATGGCATCATTAGGAGCGTAACCTCAAGACGAAAAAATATGCTGTGACACAGCCTAAGATCCCGAAAAATGAGAATGCTACGGGTCACAGAACATGGCACAAACAGTGCAATTCTTTTTTTTATCAAATTTCAGAATTTTTTTTCACAACTTAGATACCAGTTAGGGCCGCTTTACACGTCGCGATATCGCAACGTAACATCGATAAAAAGTCACGTGGTTTGGCCGTTGCAGTTGTTATCGTTCGTGCGTTGTGTCATGTAAATGGGCAATGCGACGCGAAAACAATCTAACTACGATATTGCAAGAAGATTGTGCAAGCCCTTCAACCGTACGATATTGTATAGGCGATGTGGCAGGATCGTGCTGTGTGACAGCGCAACTACGATTTGGAGCACAACTTTCCCTATTCACTCCAATGTTAAATGGTCGTTCTCTGGGTTGCTCAGACACAGGCCATGTCCACACACATGCGTTTTTTTGACCAACTCTGCGTTTCTTGGTGTGTTAAAAAAAACGCAGGTGCGTTAACGCAGGGTGCATTTGAGTGTACATGCGTTTTTCAGCAGCACCTTTTTCCCCAGTCCAAAAGACGGGTGCTGGAAAAAAACACAGGGGTGTTAATGCAGGGCAAAAACAGACACATGCGTTAACGCTAGCGTTTTTGGAAATGGGTCACCAAGTACTCGACAGCACCCCCTTCCCCCCCGGGTCGACAAGAAAATACATTAAAAAAAAATTGAACAGCACCCCAAAAAGGCCCCCCCCCCTCGGTGGACAAGAAAATACCAAAAAAAATTTCAACAGCAAAGCCCCCTTGGTCGACAGGAAAACAAAAAAAAAATTCCACCTGGTGAAAAAAAATTTTTTTTTCCCATGCGTTTTTGGTTAATTGGTGAAAAAGTGACTAAGTACAAAAACGTTTTTGGAGCTTTGAGACACACAAGGGACATTTTTTTGGCACTCTTAAAAAAACGCATGTGGTTTTAGGAGTGCTAAAAAAAACGCAAATTGTGTGTGAACAATGCCACAGTGTGGGAAAGGGGCGTACACCATCGTAGTTGCGTTGCCTGCCGATATCTCCCTGTGTGACATCTACTATGCGATCTTGGATAAGTGCCAAAAAGGTGCGCGCTCCCATGAAATCGTATGCAATATCGGAACGATATTGCGATGTGTAAAGTGCCCTAAAAGTATACATGTTTGGTATCTACGAACTGAGGCATCACACCGTCACATCAGTTTTACTATATAGTAATCATGGCAAATAAAAAACCCAAAAAACAAACGTGTAATTGAACTTTTTTTGCAATTTCACTGCACTTGGAATTTTTTTTCCCATTTTCCTGTACACTATATGATAAAATAAATCACTGCATCTGAAAGTACAACTCGTCCTGCAAAAAACAAGCCCTTATATGTCTATATTGATGGAAAAATAAAAATGTTATGGCTTTTGGAAGCAGGGGAGCAAAAAACGAAAAATTGCTGAGTGGTGAAGAGGCTAACTATGATGGTAGGGCGGCATGCGTTGTGTCTTCTGGTGGGTTAACGGAGAGGGTGATACCCACTCACCCAATAGGTGGGAGTCCAAAAATTATAGTCTGCACCTGTCAGACATCTATGGCGGCATTTGGTCCTAAATGGTAATAAACCTTTATTTTTTAGTGCAGTTTTGGGATTGGTTTGATCTCACAATTATGGCCACTTTACATGTCCCAACATCGTTCCGATGTAGGATACAACGGCGCGGGAGCGCGCATTTTTTGGGCAGAATTCCAAGATTGCATAGGAGCTGTTACACAGCACGATATTGGCAGGCAACGCAACTGTGATGTCCATGCCCCCTTGTGCGGGCGATCCAGGAACGACCATTTAACATGGGAGAGAATAGGGGAAGTTGAACTCCATATCGTTGTTGGGCTTTCACACGGCATGATCCTGCCACATCGTCCATCCAATATCAGGCGGTTGGAGAGCCTGCTCATTTTTTCCCCGATATCGGTTTGGCATCGTTCTTGCATCGAATTGGACATTTACACCATACAATGCACGAACGATATCGGGGCCAACGCACGAACCACGTGACTTTTTATCGGAGTTGGACGCCGATATCAGGACGTGTAAAGTGGCCATTAGACGCTTGGATCAAAAAAGGGTTGTGCACTCCTAGTTTATAGTATATACAGGATACGTACCTCCAATACTAATTGTGAACTGCTGGTAAGTTCATCATCTATGTGAAAAGATTTCCCTGGAAGAGAAAACATCTATTTAAACTTATCTATTTTTTGTACATTATAATTTTTCAGAGAGCAAAGAAAAGACAAATTATGAAGTAGGCCTTAATGGCTGCAGGCCATGGTAACAACATTATAGGCCCTTGGGCAACCCAGTGTGCTGGGGCCCTGTGACAACCATTCACAGGAATAAAAAAGTAAATGGTCGATATATTAAACATATATTTATTTTATTGGCACTTCAACAAAACTGGTGTTAAACATTTAAAGGCTCTGTGCACACAGTGCGGTTTTATCACATTTTGTAAAATGCGTTTTCGAATGCAGTTTTGTCACAAAATTGCAGGCAAATCCATATTCGAGCAAAGTCAATGAAAATCCTGTAGATTTGGTGCAGAAATTTCTGCCACCAAAAACATACGCACATGCCCTAAGCATGCTGTACATGCTGTACATGCTGTAAGAATCTCTTCTTTTTCAGGCTTTATTTTGCTGGCTTTCAAGGTGAAGGAGACCGTACACTACTAGGTCACTAGAATGAAAAATGCTCATTGAAAAATACGGACATTGTTTTAGGGTAAAGTTGTCCGAATGTTTAGTTGTTTTTTTTTTTAATCAGATACATTTTTTATTAAAACATTATTCAGTTATAAACAATGTCATTGAAACAAAATCTCAAATTTTCATGAAACACAATGAACCCATCCCTTTTCTCCCCCCCTTTCATCACACCCCTCACAATCCCCCCTTAGACGATGATGACTATCTACACTTTTCCACATATTGTATAATATCTTTATCATCACTTATAATACCAACACAATAAACCAACATTTCCGGGCCCACAGTGGGAGCAGAGAAAAGAAAGCTTTTTGAGCCCTTCATATCTGTGCCATCTTCTGCACTTTCAAATTTCCAGGGGGCAATGCATCATGGATTTCACTGTGGTTGAGCGCTTTAGCCGGCTGCCCGCAGTGTTTTCCTTGACTGGTTTTCCTGAGATCCGTGAGTGCTTTGTGATGTTGGTCTACCAGGCATTGCTCCCACCTAACCAGAATCTTACTCCACACTGATGAGGGGCAATACCCCGAAACAGCTGTCTGTGGATGGGTACCTGGCTCTGTTAATTCCCTTGTTATATCCTTAACTCGTAACAGAGTGGGATATTGACTAAAAGGGCCACTTAATATGGTGGTTATGGTGGTCTCCGCAAGGATTCCACCCCATGGCTAAGTCCTTCCCTGGAAGGATATCTGGCTAGTCCCGTGTTTGAGACTCTTAATCGAGGCTCCACGGACTCCGTTTGCATCTTCTGCACTTTGTCCTTTTACCTCTACCTTCTCCATGGTTCCCATATTTTTTCAAACATTATCACAGTATTCCTCCTCTGATATATGCCTTCTTTTATATGTACGTATTCAACCCTAGAGGGCGGCTCGGTCCTGATCCAGCACCTGGCTATCAGTTTCCTGGCCAGAAACAGCAATCTGGCAACTGCTATCTTTTGAGGGTTTGTCACTCTAATTCTTCCACATATCCCAACAAATACCAACGGTGTTCTGGGTACCTCACATTCATACCTTCCTTCAATTAACACTAACACTACCATCCGATAAGCCTGCAACCTCGGCCATTCCCACATCATATGTAAAATTCCAGCATTTCCATGCATGCATCTCGGACACTTAAGGGGATGTCACACGCGTCGATATCGCTGTCAATGTCGCTCATGCGTCACGAATTTTCAGTCGCTCAAGCGACGTAAAAGTGACGCAGGAGCGACATTGAAGCGTGTGACCAAGCGATGCAACCAGCGATATGTCGCTGATCGCCGATCGCAGGTTTCACTGCCAAATGTAAAACCTGTCGCTCATCGCTCAGTAGACCTTGTGCATCGCTGCGTGTGACACTAAACTCAGCGACGTATTTTCTATTTTGACAACGTACAAGCGACTAAATAAAATCGCTCGCAAGATGGCTACATCACCGCATCGCTGGGTCATATTGACGCGTGTGACATCTTACCTGCGATAATTCCACATCGCTCAGGCGATTAATAATTTGTGACGCATGAGCGATATCGCAGGCGACATTGACACGTGTGACAGGCCCTTTAGAAGTACTTCTCACACCTATTTTAAACAAGAACTCCGGGATCGGTATACTCTGTGGATAAGATATAACTGCGACAACCTACCCGGCTTGCTCAATGACAATTTCGGACCATATTCCAGTGTATAAATAATGGCGTGCACACCGAACTGTATTTCACACGTTGAGGTGCTGACTGAGAGGTCTGGGGGACCCACATATTCCGGTACAGATTCCCAGGCATCATCCTCTATCACCCCCAGATCTTTCCCCCATTTGTCTCGCGCCCGAATAGGATGTCGCAGCAGCAGAGTATGTAGGAGATCTCCATACACCGTGGAGATCACCCCCCGAGTACTCCCCTCCATGCACGAAAAATCCAGAACAATATCTTTCTGTACTCCAAGATTGCTCATCTATTTCTGTTGCCGATAGGCATGTTGGACCTTGAGGTATAGAAACCTGTCCGTTTCTGGTATCTGAGATTCCTCCCTTTGGGAGTCAAATGGCTTTAATGCCTGGTTCCCCAGGACTTGTGACATATACTCTATGCCCTTATTCAACAATGCCCTCTGTTCCCCCAGTTTATAGAATTCTCCCATAACTGCGTTCTTCCATATAGGGGTATATATTGTCACTCCAGTCACCTCTCTTAGTTTTTTGATTTTAGACCAAATCTTATGTATCAGACACAGAGTGGGGAACCTCTCTCCCAAGCGGCTAAAATCTCCAGCCTCCAAACCCTGTACCAGAGGGGCCCTTCGTATCACATATTCCAGGATTATCTTTGTGGAACTCCTCCCGTCCTTTGAGGCCCACCCTCTGATATGCTGATCCTGGGATACTAGGAAATAAATCCACGGATTTGGTAGAGCTAGTCCCCCCTCTTCTTTAGGCCTCTGCAAGATTTCCAATTTTAGTCTGGGCTGAAACTCACCACAAACCAAATCCCGGAACACTGAATTGAGTCTCTGAAACAGTCCCCTGGGTAACCACACCGGCGAATTATGGAGCACGTATAAAAGTTTTGGCATGAGTATCATTTTAGACAGATTTGTCCTTCCCATCACCGAGAGATGCAATTTGCACCATGCCTGGACCTTATCCTTTAGTTTAGCCAGCAGTGGCGCCACGTTCAATTTGATAAAGTCTGTAACTGGTAAAGAAATTTGAACTCCCAAATATTTACCGTATATACTCGTGTATAAGCCGAGTTTTTCAGCCCAAAATTTGGGCTGAAAAGTCTCCCCCTCGCTTATACACGAGTCAATACGGGGGGGGCTGTGTCCGGGGCTGTTTAGGCTTCAGGAGGCGGGGGGGGGGGAGGCTGCTGTATGAGCGGCCCCGTCACGTGGGGCCGCTCATTAAATATGCACTGCTTTCCCCTGTCAATCAGCAGCAGGGGGAAGCAGTGCATAACTAAATAAATCCCCCCCAAGTGCTGGCACCTGCCCCCCCTTGTAAGGGCCCCTCCCCCCGATGGTTATATTACCATTCCGGACTTCTGATCCGCGCCGCTCCTCGCTCCTCCTCGCTGCTCCGTCCGTCTTCTACATCCCGGATCTCCGGCCGTCGCAGGCATGTGACGTCATCGCGCGGCCGGGGATCCCGGATGTAGAAGACGGACGGACGGAGCAGCGAGGAGGAGCGAGGAGCGGCGCGGATCAGAAGTCCGGAATGGTAAGAGAAGCGGGGGGGGGGGCCTTGCAAGGGGGGGCGAGTGCCAGCATTTGGGGGCTGCTGGGGACCCCCAGGGGGCTGCTGGGGACCCCCTGGGGGCCGCTGTGTACCCCCAGGGGCTGCTGGGGACCCCCAGGGGGCTGCTGGGTACCCCCTGGGGGCTGCTGGGGTACCTGCTGGGGACCCCCTGGGGGCTGTTGGTACCCCCAGGGGGCTGTTGGTACCCCCTGGGGGCTATTGGTACCCCCAGGGGGCTGTTGGTACCCCCTGGGGGCTGTTGGTACCCCCAGGGGGCTGTTGGTACCCCCAGGGGGCTGCTGGTACCCCCTGGGGGCTGTTGGTACCCCCTGGGGCTGTTGGTACCCCCAGGGGGCTGTTGGTACCCCCAGGGGGCTGCTGGTACCCCCTGGGGGCTATTGGTACCCCCAGGGGGCTGTTGGTACCCCCTGGGGGCTGTTGGTACCCCCAGGGGGCTGTTGGTACCCCCAGGGGCTGCTGGGTACCCCCAGGGGGCTGCTGGGTACCCCCTGGGGGCTGCTATATGTACCCCTGGGGGCCTGCTGTATACCACTGGGGCTGCTGTATACTACCACTGGGGCTGCTGGGGCTCCTGTATACTACCACTGGGCTGCTGGGGCTCCTGTATACTACCACTGGGGCTGCTGGGGTTCCTGTATACTACCACTGGGGCTCCTGTATACTACCACTGGGCTGCTGGGGAATCTGTATACTACCACTGGGGCTGCTGGGGAATCTGTATACTACCACTGGGGCTCCTGTATACTACCACTGGGGCTGCTGGGGCTCCTGTATACTACCACTGGGGCTGCTGGGGCTCCTGTATACTACCACTGGGGCTGCTGGGGCTCCTGTATACTACCACTGGGGCTGCTGGGGCTCCTGTATACTACCACTGGGGCTGCTGGGGCTCCTGTATACTACCACTGGGGCTGCTGGGGAATCTGTATACTACCACTGGGGCTGCTGGGGAATCTGTATACTACCACTGGGGCTGCTGTATACTACCACTGGGGAGGCCTGTATACCACACTGCTGGGGTCTGTATACCTGTGCTGGGGTCCACCATCGGCTTATACACGAGTCAATAGGTTTTTCCAGATTTTTGGGGCAAAAGTAGGGGGGTCGGCTTATACACGGGTCGGCTTATACACGAGTATATACGGTAAATTCATCCACTACTTTTAATCTAGTGCATCCAAATATTTCCAAACCTCTCAACTATATTAACTGCTTGCCTAAGGGACTCCTTGGGAACCTGTAAGAATAAGAGGATGTCATCTGCATATAGAGCTATTTTCTCCTCGACTGGACCAAATTTGAAACCTGTCACCTCAACAGCTCTTCTGATATGTGCTGCAAGTGGCTCTATTGTAATAGCCCACAGGTAACGGGATACGCAAGGACTGCACGGAACACAGAGTGTTAAACAAATGCACTTTTAATACAACTGAGGGAAAAGTGCGGGAAAGAAAGGGGAAGGAGCGGGAAGGTGTGCAAAAGTAAATACTATATATAACCACTGTGGCTTGCTTGCCGAGAATGCAAGGTCTCTGAATGTCTTTAAATAAAGAAATGCAAAGTCTTTATCAAGCGAGACGCAGAGTGTTTGTTTTCTTTCTATTCCTTGTATATCGAACTGCAGTCTTTTCCTATTTGTTCCTAACTAAAACAGTGTGCACACTTTACTGCGAGTTTTACTGCGAGGTACCTCGTTGCCGTTGGGGCCCATAGTTCGCTGACAGGCGTCTCTGGAGTGCAGTCCTTGTCCTGGATCTCTGTCCTGGATCTGTGCCTTGATCGTGCAGTCTATAATATACAAAATGGGCGCACACCTCTAGTGGTGGGTGCTAGCATGAAAATACACATACTTACTAGAAAGAGATTCTGCTGCACACCAGCACTTCATGTCTACAAGGAAAAAGCGTATGGCTAAGAAGTCTATTGCAATGTGTGAACAGGAACCAAGAATATATTGGAAAGCTAATGAAAGCTATCTAAGGATAAATGTGAAAAATTAGTTGAAATGCAATGGCCATGACATTTGGAAGCCCAGTATGTCATAAGGTTTTTAGTTAGGACCCAGTAGAGTGAAAAAACCTTGAAAGTGGTTACTGGGCTTCCAAATGTCATGGCCATTGCATTTCAACTAATTTTTCACATTTATCCTTAGATAGCTTTCATTAGCTTTCCAATAATTCTTGGTTCCTGTTCACACATTGCAATAGACTTCTTGATCGTGCTGTCTGGCACCTCACTTCACATCCAGTCTCTTTAGGTCTGTCTCTCTCTGCAACACACGTGGAAGTTGTCTCTCTTCTCCTTGTGGAGACCCCACCCATCCATCTCCTGGACTATTCCATCTCACTCTCAGCAGCAGGGTTTTTTTTTATCTCTGCTATCCTTTCCTTTTTATCTAAAGGGTTGAGAATGCGCAAAAATAGGGTCTTATCCTTTATAGACAGATATAAGTTATCAATACTGGTATTGCTCACCTGATGTGGTTGTGTGGCACACAACCAGCGTAATCGCTCAGGAAAAAAAACAGCTGCTGCAGGGACCATACTTCCACAAGATGTGGTGCTCAAATCACAGGTTATTTTTCGGACGAAGTACTTTATGTCCGCGCTGCTGTCAGAAACATATACCACCGACACGGGACGTCTAGGTATTAGTGATGATTTATTGCCTTATTTCCAACGCGTTTCGGAGCCACTTGCCGAGCTCCTTCCCTGAGGAAGGAGCTCGGCAAGTGGCTCCAAAACGCGTTGGAAATAAGGCAATAAATCATCACTAATACCTAGACGTCCCGTGTCGGTGGTATATGTTTCTGACAGCAGCGCGGACATAAAGGTACTTCGTCCGAAAAATAACCTGTGATCCTTTCCTTTTTGGCAGCAGGTGGCAGTATAACACAAGGAAGAGTCCACAAAACAGTCCTTTAACCATATATATAAATGTTATCAGGTCTTACATTACCCCCCATCTTTAACATCGGCCGTCCCGGCCGATACTCTCCTGGGGCCCTCTGCACGGGAACACACGATGGCAACCTCTGCCGTGCTTTACAACCTGCTGCCTGGGAGCCAATGTCTTACAACCGACTCCAGTGACAGAATACACAAATTCATCTGCCAAGTACCGATCAGGGGGAATACCAGAATTAGCCGTTCAGTCCTACGTGGAGGTACAGCTAATTCACCAGATGCTGGTGCTGTAGCAGGGAATACAATATCCTCGTCATCATCTCTGGAGATTGGTGGCTCATGCTGTGCAGGGGTGGCACCTGCATCTTGAACGGATGGGGGGTTGGACCCTCCCCAGTCTGTTGGGTTGGACGGGACCC
The DNA here is from genome assembly GCA_033576535.1 of Allobates femoralis. Classification (NCBI taxonomy): domain Eukaryota; kingdom Metazoa; phylum Chordata; class Amphibia; order Anura; family Aromobatidae; genus Allobates; species Allobates femoralis. The sequence goes on along the minus strand of JARQOC010000003.1, from coordinate 129,505,053 downwards.
GCCACCATTCTTCATCGTCAGAGCCCTCCTCGAGAGTAACAGTAACAGGCACGGGCACAGTCCCAGAGTCGCTTTGTCCGGTCCTGTCTTCTGAATAGCGGGGCCTCAGCATGTTACAATGCAGGATGAGGGTGCCGCCTCCCCGCTCGCTTCTCACTTCGTACACTGGCCCGTTGGGAGAGACTCTTCTGGTCACAATGTACGGCTCTGGTTTCCAGCGCTCACTCAACTTGTGTCTCGGGTGTTTCTCTGCAACTAGCACTCTGTCTCCTGGTAAGAACGGGGCCTCATGTACAGGTTCCTGCCAGGGGTATATCTTTTCTTGCAACCGCTTGGTGACAATTCGATGGATAGTCTCCAGCCGTCGACGGTGACAGTCAACCCAAGACCCTACGCTCTGACTTTCACTGATCTCGGGTGGAGCCAGGTTTAGTTCTTCAATGCCTCTTCCAGCTCTTCCGAACAATAGCACGTATGGGGCGTACCCAGTGGTGGAGTGGACACGGTTATTGTATGCCCATACGAGTTCTGCGAGATAACTGGGCCAGTGATTCTTACGATCATCTTCCAATGTGCATAGCATTTGTAGGAGGGTCCGGTTAAACCTCTCGCAGGCTCCGTTGCCCTGTGGATGATAAGGCGTGGTTCTTGACTTTTGCATCCCGTAGATCCTTTGCAGTTCTCTCATGACACTGCCCTGAAAGCAGGCCCCTTGATCAGAGTGTATCCTTTTAGGGCAGCCGTATACCCGGATAAAGTCATCACTGATGGCTCGAGCAGCCGATTCAGCCGTCTGATCTCTGGTGGGCGTCACCACCGCAAATTTTGAGAAGTGGTCTGTCATCACAAGGCAGAACTGATAGCCCCGGTGGGAGTGGCCAATCTTCAGGTAATCTATCATAAGTAATTCCAACGGCTCTTTGGTGACAATGGTCTGTACTGGTGCTCGCTGTGGGAGAGCTTTATTTAACTCGCAGGAATGACACAGTTTACAGGCCTTCTCCACTGCCCGAAGCATCTGAGGACAGTACACTATGCTTTGCAACCACTGGTAAGTCTTGTCCGGCCCAAAATGGGCTCCTCTCTCGTGCGCTTCTCGGGCCAATGGTACTGCCATCTTCAGGGGTATCACCACTTGCCACCGTACTTCCAGCTCCGTAGCTAGGTGCACCTTCCGATACAGCATCCCTTCTTGCACCGATAGCTTGTCCCACTGGCTGAGAATCTGTAGGGCCGCGTGTGACGGCATGGCCCGTATTTCCTTCCTAGGCTTACGCTGCCGGATCACCCACTCTTTCACTTGAAGCAGTTCTGGATCAGATGACTGTATCTTCACCCATTCCTCTCTGGTTTGGCCAAGCAGGCGCGATGTTGTGCCCGACGTAATGTCCCGTATACAAGCCTCCACCACTTGGGCAGTGAATTTACTGAAGTCTGGAATTTCGTCTTCCTCTAACTGCTCATCTCTTTTCCCCACTGGGGCTTCTGTGGTAACACGAGAGAGGGCATCCGCATTCTGATTTTCGTGCTTGGAACGGTACTGCACATGATAATTATATCTGGAGAGTCGTGCCAACCACCTCTGTTCCATTGCCCCCAGTTTGGCGGTGGAGATGTGAGCCAGTGGATTATTATTCGTATAGACTTCAATCTGAGCTCCCGTGAGATATTCAGAGAACCTTTCGGTTATTGCCCATACTAGTGCCAGTAACTCCAGACAAAAAGAACTGTAATTCTCAGGGTTGCGTTCGGCTTCTCGCAACGTCCGACTTCCATATGCAATCACCCGTTCAATACCGTCCTGTACCTGGGCCAGTACTGCACCCAGACCATAGAGGCTCACGTCTGTATATAACCGAAAGGGGAGGTTGTAGTCTGCATAAGCAAGCACAGGGGCACTGACCAAGGCCTCTTTCAGTCGGTGTAAGGCTTCTGCTTGTCTTGGTCCCCAGCGAATTTTCTGTGCCTTTGGTCCCTTCGCAGTTCCTCAGAGCAATTCATGCAAAGGTTCTGCCTCCTTCACGAAGTCCTTGATAAAGTGACGGTAGTATCCGGCCAGTCCCAGGAAAGCTCGAACTTCTCTCACTGTGCTGGGTGTGGGCCATTGTAGCACTGCTCTCACTTTCCCATCGGACGGCTGCACGCCAGCCTCCGTCACCTTGTGCCCGAGATATTCAATCTCTTTTTGAAAGATCCGGCATTTTTTTGGTTTCAGCTTAAGCCCATGGTCCCGTAACCGTTGAAACACTTGACCCAGTTGTTCGAGATGTTTTTCGAAGGTTGCAGAGTACACTACGATGTCATCCAGATAAATCAACGTGGCTTTGAAGTTCATGTCTCCAAGGCAACTCTCCATGAGGCGCTGAAAAGTTCCTGGGGCATTATTTAGCCCAAACGGCATGCGATTGAACTCGAAGAGTCCCATGGGCACAATGAATGCGGTCTTGGCCTTGTCTTTCTCTGCCACAGGGACCTGCCAATATCCGCTTGCTAAATCAAGGGAGGAGAAGTAGCGTGCCTTTCTCAGCGCAGACAGGGACTCCTCTATCCGGGGCAGGGGATAGGAATCACGAACAGTGCATCCATTAAGCTTGCGGTAGTCAACACAGAAGCGAGTAGACCCATCCTTTTTCTTGACCAGCACGATTGGGGCAGCCCATGGACTCTGACTCTCTCTTATCACCCCGCTCTTCAGCATCTGTGTCAAGAGCTCTTTCACCTCTTGGTAATATTTTGGGGGTATTTGTCTGTACCTTTCTCTGATCGGTGGTGCATCTCCTGTGGGTATTTCATGCTGAATCTTGTCAGTACAGCCGAAGTCTTCTGCGTGACGGGAGAACGTGACTTGATTCTCCCAAATGAAGTCTTCTATGGCCTGGGCTTGCTCTGAAGCGAAGGGGGTTAGGTCCACTTCCATCTGTCCTAGGATAACTTGACTGTTCCACTGATCAGTGGGCTTCTCTTCTCTCTCTATAGAAACAGCCAAAGTCCAGGTCTCCCCTGCCATGGGCTTCAATTCAATCAATTCTGCGTTCGCCACCTCTTCAGGCGCCAGGTAGACATGGGCCAGAACAACTCCCGAGGTCAAGGTGTAGGCCTGTTCACCGGTGTTCACGCACTGGAAAGGGACTCTTCCATTTCTTACTGTTGCTAAAGTGCGAGCCACCAACGGTTCGTCTCCATTCTCTTCACCACGGTAAGGTTCTACCAACACCTCCATCCCCTCGAGCATACGATGGGCCCTGACTGGCAAGGTGAGGACTGTCTCCCGATTTGGAGGTAGAGTAATTGTTGTCTGTCTTGGGACTCGAACCCTCCCCACTGGGTAGCGGCTCCCACCATTCCTCCACAGCCCCCTGGCACGGATAAGGTGTTGGAAGACCTTTTGAGCGGGCCTGTTAGCAGCAGTCATTTTCCAGTAATCACAGCCTTCCTTGTTGAAGAGCAACTGGTCTAGTTCCTGCCCACGATAGCCGGCACTTCTCTGTCATACCGGCCCTCCGTTAACACGATCCCTTTTTGGCCTAAGTTCTGACCACAGGCACGTATGTTCATCCACACGACCCCTACAACCGGAATGGGAAGATTATTCGCAGCCTTCAGTCTGATATGAGTCCTCTTATCAATGATACAGTTTGTCCAAAGTGTTGATAGAAGAACAGTTCTGGCATGGTGGTCACTTGAGACCCAGTATCCATCAGGCATCTTACTGCTTTCCCTTCAAATTCGGCCGTGATCGTTGGCGTGCTGGCTGCTATATCTTCAGGGCGGTTGTTTTCTCTAAGCTCAGTTGGTCCCCCCCATGTGCCCGACCATGGAGGGAGGTACTAGTTTAACGGCGGTCTTTCTGGAGACATCCTCCTCTCTGGGCAGTGCCGTGATATATGGTCCCGATTTCCACAGTTCCAGCATTGGTAGTCTCTAGCGGGTCTGGATCGTCTCTGCTCGATCTGTCCCCTCTCTTCTCGATAGGTATACATGCGGGTACCCGGCTGCGGTGCTGCCGTTCGGACTTCTGACACCGGGGCTTGCATATTCTTCAGCAACCCTTGTAGAGCAGTAACAGTCTCTTGTAACTGATCCACTTTAGCTTCAAGCTGTCTTGGTTCTCGGTTTCTCTCACTCGGGACTACCCTATGAGCACAAACTTCTCCCCCTGCGTTCTGCGGGTCGCAATTTTCAGCTTGTGTGCGGGAGACTGCTTCTTCCAGTACTTCCTGAAAAGTTAATTTTTTTTCCACCCTGAGCCGTTCACGGAGAGCACTTCTGATCTTGGAGTTATGTAATCCTCTGAGGAATTGATCTCGCAGGGTACGGTCAGCGTAACCAGGGGTCTGTGCTAGCTCTGGCTCTGCTGTAAGCATTTGTCTCATTATTCTCTGGAGGGCATTCGCATACTGTGGCAAGCCTTCCTCTTCACCCTGCAGCCGGTAGAACAGTTGTGCCTGCAAATCACCTGCTTCTGGCTTGCCGCCATACACCCTCTCCAGAATCTTCACCACCTGTTCTAACGTCTTTCTTTCACTCTCAGGGCGCAATAAAACAGTCTCTTGAGCATGGCCCTCAAGGGCAATCAACAGGATCTCTCCTTGGTTTTCTGCAGTTACTCCTGCTACTTTCAACATGCCCCTCACTCTCTGCGCCCAGTCATGGAGAGGTATATTGTTGCCAGTAAATTTTGGTATATGGGTCAGCATAGCACCCAGGGACAGTTGCCTTGCTGGTATTCCCCCATCAGGTTGTATTGGAACATTTACATCAACAACATCCTTCTGTCCTTCCATTGTTCAGTACCAGCCTGCGTATCCTGCCGACTACGCCAAGTGTAATAGCCCACAGGTAACGGGATACGCAAGGACTGCACGGAACACAGAGTGTTAAAGAAATGCACTTTTAATACAACTGAGGGAAAAGTGCGGTAAAGAAAGGGGAAGGAGCGGGAAGGTGTGCAAAAGTAAATACAATATATATATAACCACTGTGGCTTGCTTGTCGAGAATGCAAGGTCTCTGAATGTCTTTAAATAAAGAAATGCAAAGTCTTTATCGAGCGAGACGCAGAGTGTTTGTTTTCTTTCTATTCCTTGTATATCGAACTGCAGTCTTTTCCTATCTGTCCCTAACTAAAACAGTGTGCACACTTTACTGCGAGTTTTACTGCGAGGTACCTCGTTGCCGTTGGGGCCTGTAGTTCGCTGACAGGCATCTCTGGAGTGCAGTCCTTGTCCTGGATCTCTGTCCTGGATCTCTGCCTTGATCGTGCAGTCTGGCACCTCACTCCACATCCAGTCTCTTTAGGTCTGTCTCTCTCTGCAATACACGTGGAAGTTGTCTCTCTTCTCCTTGTGGAGACCCCACCCATCCATCTCCTGGACTGTTCCATCTCACTCTCAGCAGCAGGGTTTTTTTTTTATCTCTGCTATCCTTTCCTTTTTGGCAGCAGGTGGCAGTATAACACAAGGAAGAGTCCACAAAACAGTCCTTTAACCATATATACAAATGTTAACAGGTCTTACACTATTGCAAGGGCAAACAACAATGGAGAAAGGGGGCAACCCTGCCGGGTACCCCTAATAAGATTGAGCTTATCTGATCTTTCTCCATTCACTCTTATACGGGCCATGGGAGAAGAATATAGCAGCCTTACCCAGGAGATAAATACCTGACCACAGCCCATTTTCTCTAACACCAACCACAAATAGTCCCATTCCGCACTGTCGAACGCCCTGTGTGCATCTAAGGATACCACCGCCCTGCATCCCGCATTATCTGCAGGTAATTGAATATTCAAAAATAACTGCCTCAAATTTATGGCTGTGGACTTGCTTGGCATAAACCCAGACTGGTCCGGGAGGATTACTCCCGTCAGCCTCCGCGCCATAACTTTAGCCAACAGCTTGGCCTCCATCGACGCAATGAAATGGGTCTGTAGGATTCCGCTTTCCTATTATCTTTATCCTCCTTGGGCAAAACCACAATTGCAGCCTTCCTCATAGAGTCTGGTAAATGACCCTCCCCAAGGACGTCCCTGAACACCCTACATAATCTAGGAAACAGCACGTCTTTAAGCTGTTTATATACTTCTGCTGGTAAACCATCTGCCCCCGGCGCCTTGTCATTAGCCATGGTGGCCAAGGCCTCTTCCAGTTCTTCTACCGTCAATGGTTGTCCCAATTTATCTCCATCCTCCACACTAATTTGCTTTATATTTGCCCCCTCTAAATACCGTGTTATCTCCTCCTTGGAAGTCATTAGCTTAGGCCCCTTTGACATCAGTGTTTTACACTGATCGCGGCAGTTGCGGTGAAAAAAACGCATCTGCCGCCTAACCGTCACACTTGCGGTTCACCTGCGGCAAGCCCCATGCTTTTTTTTTTCGCGGCCGCACCTGCCGCAGGCGCCGAAACCACAACTATACGGCACTTGCCGCACCTGCCACAAGCCCCATAGACATTGCATGGGGCTTGGCACAGGTGAACCGCAAATGTGACGGTTAGGCGGCAGATGCGTTTTTTTCGCCGCAACTGCCGCAATCAGCGTAAAACGCTGATGTGAAATGGGCCTTAGACATGTATAGGTTCCCATAGAGTCTCAAAAATATTTTAAGAATATCCTCCGTTTCTTCTACCACCCTCCCTGTTTCATCATAAAGTCTATATACATAGGATGATTCTATCTGAGCTACTGCCACTACAGATAGCAAATGTCCCACCTTTTCACCATCTTCAAAAAATGACGTCCTCTGAAACCCTTGTCTCTGTTTTGCATTCTGTAAATGTAACCCATCCACTGCTACCTGCGCCTCCTTCAAACGCCCTTGCGTCTCTGGTGAGGGCCGACTCACTGCTTCATTTTCTGTCATCCTCAGTGCGCCCATCGTCTGATGCTCCTCCCTTCTAGCTTCAGATTTGCACCTGGAAATGTCCCTTATAAATAAATAAACTCTATGGAACGCCTTCATGGCTTCCCAGACTGTTCCCACAGAAGCACTGCCTTCATTATCCTGGAAGAACAAGTCCACCTCCTCTCTAATTTTTTCCATATCAATGAACTTCAACCAAGATGGGTGAATTTTCCACTCCCCTTTATGTACCCTACGTCTCATTCCTATTTGAAGTACCACCTTTATCGGTTTGTGATCCGAGGCTGCCTTAGGCAGATATTCTACCTTACTGATCATATTGTCTAAGTGTCTATTACCCAATGCTATGTCTGCTCCTGACATTGAGTTATGTGAGGCAGAGAAGCACGAGTAACATCTCACGTTAGCATTCCATAAATCTACCAGTTCTATTTCCCTAAGTTGTTTTGCATATGTTGTCTCACCTTCAACCCCCATACTCCTCTGACCCCTTCCTTCCCTACCAAGGTCCCAATTCATAATATTATTTACATCTCCCATAGTTAGTAGTGGTATCCCCCACTCTGTGTCTGGTCATTTCCAGGATCTTGTGCAATTTTAAATCTGAGTATGGCCAGGGTGACACATGCCCATGCACTTTTTTAAGCCCTTAGAAAACCGGATCCGGTTTTCTAAGGTTGCCAATAATGTCCCCTGAGGTCCTGGACGTTTTTTGGAAATTTTTGGACTTAGTAATTTTTTCACCAAAAACACATGCGTTAACGCATGGTGCCTATATATACCATGCATTATCGCATACATCTCCCATAGGGCCCCATGTTGAAAAACACACACATGCGTTAACGCATATGCGTTTTTGGACTTTGAAAAAAAATGTCCAAAATGTTCCCAAAACGGATTTAAGCCAAAAACGGATGGTATGTGTGACCCTGGCCTATGGTGATGGAAAATACACCGCTACCAAACACATCAATTGTCCAAACACACGGCATACTACAAACACATATTGCCCATCTTTGTCCACCCGTACTTCTACTTCTACTTCTTCATATGGTACCAAAGCATGGACCAGGTCCGAAACCCCCCTTGCGTAATTAGAATAGGTGTCATGATATGAATGCCTAATCCATGCCCTACCCAGTACTCCAATCTTCTCCCTGGCTAAGTGTGTTTTCATTTCCAATAAACACAAAATTGAAGGCCCAATGTATCGTAACACCGCTGCTCTCTTGCTCCTGTCTGCTAGAACCCTAATATTCCAACTTATGACTTTTAGTTGTCTAGCTATAGTGTATTGAAGGTATTACTGACCAATGTATTTCCCCCCTGAAATTTAAGTCTATGCTGTCTAAACTCCCCCTTCCCTGCCCCTCCACCCATCCTCCCCTTCCCCAACTCTGATCCCTCCCCATCCCATAATCCCTCCAAAAATTATTTTCTCCCTTACGAGAGTGGGTAAAATCGCTAGACCCAGTCCCTTATTTCTACCTCAATGGTCCCTCGCCTTTAGAAAAACACTCCCAAAACTATTTCTATACCCCTTTCACCCTCCCATCTTTGGTAAACAATTATCACAAATATAATCCTCTTAACAGGCTTTATCAACCCACCACAACAGTGAGGCCCATCTGACCTCCTCCACCAGTATTAGGCTGGTTTCACACTACGGATTTTCTAAATCCAATGCTGTCCGATAAAAATCGGACAGCATCGGACCGATTTCGGGCCCCATGCAGCCCTATGGGCATCGGACCGATTCTGTCCAATTTTTTTTTATCAGTGCAAAAATCGGAGCATGCTCCGATTTTTGCACCGAAAATAAAATCGGACAAAATCGGATCGGACCGAATCGGATGGCATTTAGTGCACATCCGATTTGGTCCGATCAATTTAGCATGGGGCCCTATGGAGCAGGGTTCGAGGAAACATCTGATGTCTCCTCGGACCCGATTTTATTGTACTGAGCATGCTCAGTACAGTAAAACTTCTCCAAACTGGGAGAGAAGGGGTTAAAGAAAAAAAAAAATGCATGCTCACCTTAAATCGTTGCCTCCGGTCTGTAAAAAAAAAAATAAAAGTTTATGCTCACCTATCCCCGAGGCCCCCGGCGTCTCCCGCAAGCTCCCGGTGTCTGCAGAGGTCTTCTTCATCTGTACAGGACCTGCCATGATGTCACAGTCACGTGACCGCAGGTTACCCTGCGGTCACGTGACTGTGACATCACGGCAGGTCCTGTACAGATGAAGAAGACCTCTGCAGACACCGGGAGCCTGCGGGAATCGGCAGGAGACGGCAGGGGCCTCGGGGATAGGTGAGCATAAACTTTTTTTTTTTTTTACAGACCGGAGGCAACGATTTAATGCTGGAATCGGATGCCTATTTGGCATCCAATTCCAGGCATCAGAAGGGAGCCGATGCTGTCAGAACATCAATATATATATTCAGCCAATACTTCAGGGGCCCAATACTCTCATCCAGCTCCCTGGTCTCATAGTCGTCTATTATTGTGTTCCAGCCAGTCAGCGACCTCTTCTGGGGCCTGGAAAAAATGTAAGGGCCACTTTACACACACCAACTTATCTGTCCAACTTCTGAACAACTCACTGGTTGCAGTGAAATCATGGACACATTGCTCCATTTTGTGGCTGTGTACAAATGGTACAATGTGTCCATAATTTCACTGCAACCAGTAAGTTGTTCAGAAGTTGGACAGATAAGTTGGTGTGTGTAAAGTGGCCATAACTTTTCCAAAGCAACCACCCTCAACTTGGCTGGATATAACATGGTATATGCAATGCCAAGGTCTCTCAGTTTTCATTTCACCTTGCCAAATCTCATTCTCTGCCTCTGTACTGCTGGAGAGTTATCAGAATAAATGAAGATCCTCTGTCCATCTATTGTCATGTCCTTAGCGTTCCTAGCCTTTCTTAAAATGACATCTCTGTCCTCTGTGGGCTTTTTCAACTACAAACACTTTGGAGAGGGTTTCGGCTCCAATTTTTTTAAGTATCCAGTTCTCAATAAATTCAGTGCGTGAGGAACCTTCGGCTTTTTCTAGCACTCCCACTATTTTTATGTTGTTCCGCCGTGAGCGGTTCTCCAAATCATCATTTTTGGCAATGACCTTCAGTAACTGCTTATCCTGTTGTTTTTGGGATTTCTGCAACTTAGTAATGTCACCTTCTGCAGTACTGACCCTATCCTCCACCACTCCTGTTCTGGCTTCCGCCTTTTGCATAGCTGATTTCATGCTTATTATCTCAGCCTGAATTCCCTGAACCTGCTGAGTCAATGTAGTCAGCCTTTACCTAGCAATCAAAAATACAGGGGACTCCATTATTTTATTAAGTATTTCAATAAATAATTTTAAAAATGTGTGGGCTTCGCCCTATTTTTGTTGCCAGACAAGGTAAAAACCAAGCAGCTGAGGCTGGTATTCTGAGCATGGCGAGGCCTTAGTTATTGGGTCCCCCAGGCTAAAGAATAGCAGTTCACAGCTGGCCCATAAATTGGCAAATTCATTAGAAGCACCAATTGCTGGCACCTTCCAGGCTCTCCCCAATGCCCTGGTGTGGTGGCATTGGGGCGCGTGAAGGGGTTAATGACAGCTGAGTATTGACAGCTTGCCATTAAGCCCTAGATTGATGATGTTCAGTATTCTATGAGACCCGCCCATTATCAATCCTGTGAGAAAATAGTTAAAAAACACAACACACACCGGCAAATTAATTATTTGAAATAAGTCACACAGACAACCCTCATTTTCCCATTTGTTAATCCAAAACATACCCTCCGATGTTAATTCCCAATGATGGTCCCACTAAGCAAATTTTCCTAGCTCTGCTTCGTCCAGAAATTGCCACTATGGAACAAGCGTCCTCTCGTTGCAGTCTCTGTGATCAAACTAATAACCACGGGGAGTGGTGTCATCTGAGTTGACTGCCTCAGTGACAAAGTGAGTGACATCACACATGGCAGTATGTGTGATTGCAGAGACTACAGTGAGTGTATGCTTGTTCTAAATTAAAAAGCATTAAAGCGAACCTGTCACCCCCCCCGGGCATCAAAAGCTATAATAGCCACCTTCTGCAGCACTAAGGCTGCATTCTGAGAAGGTGGCTATAGGCTTTTGATGCCCTTTATAGTATGAAATATTAAGTTAGGTAAATGCTCACTCTTCTGAAGACCGAAGACCGGGAGGCGGGGTTTCACGCTCCTCCGGCCCGCCCCCTCTTGTCAGTCATTGTGCGCGCCTGCTGCTGCCTCCCCTCAGTGTGGAAAATGAACGCGCGTCTCCGTTCTCATGCACGGAGCCGCGCATGCGCTGTGCGCCCGGTGTCCAGGAAGTCGACACCGGGCGCACAGCGCATGCGCGGCTCCGTGCATGAGAACGGAGACGCGCGTTCATTTTCCACACTGAGGGGAGGCAGCAGCAGGCGCGCACAATGACTGAGAAGAGGGGGCGGGCCGGAGGAGCGTGAAACCCCGCCTCCCGGTCTTCAGAAGAGTGAGCATTTACCTAACTTAATATTTCATACTATAAAGGGCATCAAAAGCCTATAGCCACCTTCTCAGAATGCAGCCTTAGTGCTGCAGAAGGTGGCTATTATAGCTTTTGATGCCCGGGGGGGTGACAGGTTCGCTTTAAGCTAAAGCCATAAAAACACAGGTAAGGCCACCTTACGCTTTTCAGACACAATGAATAAGTAGACAAAAATGTTTGTCGGAATCGTTTAAGGTGGCCTTATCTGTGTTTTTATGGCTTTGGCTTAATGATTTTTAATTCTTGTAATAAAATGTGATTTTATTTTTCACTATATTTTGGTGATGGAGTCTATTTTCTTTTTCCAATGCCATGTACCTTGAATCAGACGGAAAAGAGGGGTATGCAGAGAGACACCTTGAATAAGAAGAGGTGAGTATGCAGATAAGTATGGTAACTTGGATCATAAGAGGTGGGTATCCAGACAGGTACTTTAATTCAGAAGTCGTGAGTGTGCAGACAGGTACCTTGATACAGCATAGTTGATTATGTGGGCATCACTCAGTAGAAACAAGTAAGCAGACAGGTACTTTTATGCAGCAGAGCTAAGGCCATCTTCAAACCGTTTTTTACCCTATCAGGTTCTGTCCAGTGTTTTGCAGGAAGCTATGGACAGAGCCTGACAGCCCCGGACAGAACAGAACTGGAGGGCAAATATGCTGTTTTCTGCCGGAATCGGCAGATCGCAGATTTCAGGAGCTGTCCTTGCTGAAATTTCAAAATCGCTAGCTGCAGTCCTGAAATGTCAGCGGAGAGCTCTCCTTGGCTCTGAAGTTCAGCACTGGCTGGCGCTGAGCCTCAGCACCCGTCGTCCGGGAGCTGGACCGATTTTCTGTCGGATCTGGCGTGATCTGGCGCCATAGACTTCCATGTTAGGCCATGTTAGGGGGTGCCGGATCGCACCAGATCCGGGAGGATCAAGGAAATTTGATTTGTTCAAGCTGTGATTTTGTGTCGGGGACAATAACCCGAATTCACCTGGAAGAATTGTCTTCTGACGTGTTTTGCAGCCATAGTTCAGTGCAGATTCCATCAGGATCTACTTCAAAAAGTCATAAGAATTTTTTCCGCCAATAAAGGCTATGTTCACATGTTGGGTTTTTGCTGTATTTTTATGCAAATTAAAAACATCCATTTACAGCACCAGCAAACCCTGACAGAATCCAGCAACCTCATGCACACGCTTGTTTTTTTCTTCCTGACTGAATTGGAAAACTGCTGCAGGTAGATACCCAAACGTATCAGACTGTGTCTGAGTGTCCGCCTGCAGGATATGTATACTCCCGAAAATGGTGCAGAACAGAGCACACGATGACTCTATCTCCACCATTAAAGTCAATAGCCCTGTCAGTGCATACATCCAAAGCCTTTTTCAGACGTAAGCCCCGACAGGACCACTGAACGTGTGGCAGAACACCATGTGAAAGCAGCCTAAGGCTGCTTTCACACAGCGTTTTTGTGCTGTCCGACGGGATCTGACTTTTTGTAGGACCCCTCGGAGAGCAACCGATCCAAACTGATGCCTGCAATTCCGATATTTTGCAGGATCAGTTTGGATCCTCTCCCTGCTCCTCCTGTCACCTCGTCCCCCTCCTCTCTCTTCTCTGCCTCCTGTCACCTCTTTCTCCCCTCTTCTCTCTGCTCCCTCTTTCTCCTCCTTTTTCCCTTTCTCCCCCTCTTTTCCCCTCTTTTTCCCTCTTTTCCAGACCTTAAAAAATAAAAAAAAATTTATTCTCACCCATCCACGAGTCCCCCGGCACTTCCAGCTATCTTCTTACAGGAACAGGTGTGATCTCACAGTCACATGACTGGTTACCATGGTAACCGGTCATGTGACTGTGACATCACGCCAGGTCCTATAAGCATCGAGCGCTGGAGGCATCGGTGGATCGCAGGACAGGTGAGAATAAAGTTTTATGTATTTTTAAACCTTTCTTTTCACTAAATGTCACTTCTGCAATGTATGAATATACATTGCAGAAGTGGCACAGAGCGATTTTAGTGTACTGAGCATGCTCAGTACACTAAAATCGGGTCCGAGGAATGATCAGCTGTTTCCTCGGACCCGTGCTATTTGGCGCGGATCAGGTCGGATTCAATTCGGTCCGATTTGGTCCGCGGTGCCCAAAATCGCAGCAGTCTGCGATTTTTGGGCACAGCAAAAAATCAGACAGAATCGGATCCGACAAAAATTGGATGCCACTAAGGGCAAATCCGATCCGATCTGTGCCCATAGACTAACGTGGGGCCAAAATTTGATCCGATGCTGTCCGATTTTCAACGGACAGCGTTGGATTGCAGAAAAACGCTGTGTGAAAGCACCCTAAGACAGTGATGGCCACTTTACACGTCCCAACATCTGTCCGATGTTGGATACAACGGCGCGGGAGCGCGTTTATTCTGGGCAGAATTCCAAGATCGCATAGGAGATGTTACACAGCGCGATATCGGCAGGCAACGCCACAGCGATGTGTACGCCCCCTTGTACAGCTGACCCAGGAACGACCATTTAACATGGGAGAGAATAGGGGAAGTTGTACTCCACATTGTTGTTGGGCTGTCACACAGCACGATCCTGCCAGATCGTCCATCCAATATCGGGCCGTTGGAGAGCAGGCTCATTTGATCCCCGATATCGTTTTGGCCTCGTCGGGGGCAACGCACGAACCACGGGACTTTTTATCGGAGCTGGATGCCGATATCGGGACGTGTAAAGTGGCCATAAGATTTGCCTGAAGAAAACAAGCAGCAAAAAGCATTGTGTGAACACAGTATAAGGACAAAACACTCCAAAAACTCCTCATTGAAGACAAAAGTGGATTTTGCATTGAAATCAATGTGAAGAGTTGCTTTTAAATGATTTTTAAGTGGTTTGTGAGAACGAAAACAACTCTGTGAACATCCCCTGATAGTAACACGTGACCAGAGCGCATGAATACAACATATGGCCACATCTTAAGAGGGCTCTCACTTTAAAAAAAAAAAAAAAAGTGCTCCCGAAATGATAGCTACCATGTAAAATACCGACCTCAGACAGCGCTCACCCTCCCCAGGTCCTCTGCTTCTCCGGTCTGTGTTTTGTCTGTAGTGATGACATCATGTCACCGCTGCAGCCAATCACTGAAGTGTATGTCTCTGGTGTCGAGCCGCTGAGCTCAGTGATTGGCTGCCTGCAGCGGTGATGTACACTGGTGACATGAGATACAGAGGCCTGAGATGCAGTGGACCTGGGGGGTGAGTGCTGTCTGAGGTTGCTAGTTGGCATGAGGGATAGCGGGTGGGACCTTTTTATTCAAAGGTGTAAACCCTCTAAAGAGTTCAGTGCATAGTGTATCTGTAGTGCCCTGTCTCTGAATATATACATACATAAGAAGATGCCCTATGTGTCTGTACACTGTATCAGTACCAGTCTGGTGCTTGTAGTCCCCCCTGTGGCCCCTTCCTGTCATGGCCTCCTCCTGTACCCGCCTACACACAGCGCCGTCACACATTAATACCTGCGACACTCGGCAGCTCCGCCATGTTCCGCCTACTCTCCACCAACGGCTCCTCACTCTGCCAATCAGCAGCCGCCGCGTGGTCACGTGTGTTACCGCGGAGCTCCTCGTGCTGCCGGGGAGTGCGGCCTCACACGACGCATAATGTGTCCATTGTAGGTAATGGCGGAGGGAGAAGCAGCGTATTATGCTGACATTGCCTGCTGCGCTGTGCTAGCTGTGTGCCACCTGTCCTGTGCAGTAAATGTCTCCACACCACAGTCTGTTCTGCCGCACAGCGTTATACAGAAAGGATGGGTCATAGTCACCACTCCCTGCAGTGACCCCAAGGGGGCAGCACCGAGTACAGCTCTGGTCCTACTGTACCCGTCCATTCCTTGGGCTCTGGGCTGGCTGTGCCCAGTGGGGGATGGATAAGTCAGGACATGACCCGCACAGCACAGATCACTGCTCTGCAGTACAGGTAGGTATTTTGCATTGTCACATGTGATTCATTAAGGTTTATGGAAAGTGACACAGAAAAGACCAAACATTTGTGTCTCTGGGTCACAGTCATAATAGGTGATGTGATACCATGGGAAATCCTTCATCATGTGATGAGGAAACACTATGATCTGTGGTGTGGTACATGCCATGGTGTAGCCCTGGTCTGAGATACAGTTACAGATGTCTGTGGTTCCTGCTGTCTGTCGTTCCTGCTGTCTGTGATTCCTGCTGTGATTCCTGCTGTCTGTCTGATTCCTGCTGTGATTCCTGCTGTCTGATTCCTGCTGTGATTCCTGCTGTCTGTGGTTCCTGCTGTCTGTAGTTCCTGCTGTCTGTGATTCCTGCTGTCTGTCTGATTCCTACTGTCTGTGATTCCTGTCTGTGTGATTCCTGCTTTCTGTGTTTGATTCCTGCTTTCTATGTCTGATTCCTGCTGTCTGTCTGATTCCTGCTGTGATTCCTGCTGTCTGTGATTCCTGCTGTCTGTCTAATTCCTATTCCTGCTGTCTGTGATTCCTGCTGTCTGTCTGACTCCTGCTGTGATTCCTGCTGTCTGTCTGATTCCTGCTGTGATTCCTGCTGTCTGTGATTCCTGCTGTCTGTCTAATTCCTATTCCTGCTGTCTGTGATTCCTGCTGTCTGTCTGACTCCTGCTGTGATTCCTGCTGTCTGTCTGATTCCTGTTGTGATTCCTGCTGTTTGTGATTCCTGCTGTCTGTCGTTCCTGCTGTCTGTGGCTCCTGCTGTCTGTGGCTCCTGCTGTCTGTGTGATTCCTGCTGTCTGTGTGATTCCTGCTGTCTGTCTGATGCCTGCTGTGATTCCTGCTGTCTATGTGATTCCTGCTATCTGTGATTCCTGCTGTCTGTGTGATTCCTGCTGTCTGTCTGATTCCTGCTGTGATTACTGCTGTTTGTGATTCCTGCTGTCTGTGGCTCCTGCTGTCTGTGTGATTCCTGCTGTCTCTGACTCCTGCTGTCTATGTGATTCCTGCTATCTGTGATTCCTGCTGTCTGTGTGACTCCTGCTGTCGGTCTGATTCCTGCTGTGATTCCTGCTGTCTCTGATTCCTGCTGTCTGTATGATTCTTGCTGTGATTCCTGCTGTCTGTCTGATTCCGGCTGTGATTCCTGCTGTTTGTGATTCTTGCGATTTATGCTGTCTGTCTGATTCTGGCTGTCTGTGATTCCTGCTGTCTGTCTGGTTCCTGCTGTCTGTGGTTCATGCTGTCTGTCTGATTCCTGCTGTCTGTGGTTCATGCTGTCTGTCTGATTCCTGCTGTCTTGTCTGATTCCTGCTGTCTGTCATTCCTGCTGTCTGTCTGATTCCTGCTGTCTGTGATTCCAGTTGTCTGTGGTTCCTGCTGTCTGTAGTTCCTGCTGTCTGTGATTCCTGCTGTCTGATTCCTGCTGTCTGTGATTTCTACTGTCTATGATTCCTACTAATAATATAAAGGATTTTGCCAGAGACCGTACTTCTATTTTTCTTCCTTTATTAAGACGTGGTTAAAATGAACAGGACTGATCGCTGGACGTGTTTCGGGGGACAGCACCCCCCTTAGTCCTCAGCATAACAAATAAAATCATTCACAAGTATTTAAACATAAAAGCTGTTCATTTTACAGGTGATACAAATAAGATTAGGAATCAGTTTAACTCATATGGTACATTTACACGCGGCCACAGGAAGGTAGGAACAGGCAGGCATCGGACACAATTGTGCCTGTTGCCTTGAAAAGACCACGATGTGGCTGCGTGTAATTCAGGACTTTCCTTCCTTCAGGGAAGACACAGGAAGGAATTACACGCAGCCACATCGTGGTCTTTTCAAGGCAACAGGCACAATTGTTTCCGATGCCTGCCTGTTCCTACCTTCCTGTGGCCGCGTGTAAATGTACCATTGTAGTGCTCGGTTCAGAGCAATAGTGCATTCAGTGGAGTCATAGTGATTAACACACATCATCTAATATATAAAAGCCCAAGCCCACTTCCGTCACTTTGTCATCGGCTACGTGACGTCACCACAGTGTACACCTTGAACGGGTGGACCAACATGGTGGCCGTAAGCGGAGCAGGACTCAGGCAGCCCCGCCACGCTTACGGCCGCCAGTTCAGTGCCCCAAACACACGGTCGGCCGGTCGTCTCCCGCCCGCCACACATCACGGGCGGGAGACGACCAGCTTCAGCCAGTCGTCTCCTGCCCACGGGCCGCCAGCCGGAGCCAGCGCGAGCCAGCCGGGAGACAATGGCTGTTAGCCGGTCGTGTCCCGACTGGCTCAAGTCTGCCCGGAGCTTTGCCGCGGCTACCTATGGCACAGAGGTCCGCGGCGAGTCAGCCGGGAGATGACCGGCTTCAGCCGGTCATTTCCCGGCTGGCGAGCTGCTGAGCTCTGTGCCATACATAGCCGTGCTGGAGGCATAACAGAGCGGCTCGGGTGTACATACGTCACCCGAAGCCGGAAATGACGCGATTCGCGTCATACAGCCGCACTGTGCCCCGCCGACACAGAGGAGAGCGGGTAGGCGCACATTTGAATCACCGTTCAAGATCACGCCTATTAAGGCGTGATATTATGAAGAGGGAGAGCCTGACTGGGTTTCTATGAATACAGTAGCCACTCATTAACATATCTAATGAGTGAGTTTAATAACGTTTATCTACATTTTCACTACATGCATTTATGACCAAAAAGGAGTGTAGGATAAGTGATAATATGCTCTAGGGACATCTATTAATAGCTTATGAGGCGTTTTTGGGGTGACAGGATCCCTTTAATAAAAGTAGGACAAATCATTTCTGTAATTTAACCCATTAGGGGCACAAGTGTCTAAACGCAGGATCCAGTGAAGTTCCCTATTATGAAGTAATCTACCCCAGTCCTTGCCCCTATACGGATGGGAAACACGTTCTATACCCTTTACAATGAGAGATGTCAAATCTCCTGAATGGATATCCCTAAAGTGACGTGAAAGTCCTGATATACCAGTCCTATAGGTCGCGGAATTAGGGTTTGCAGCGGTAATATGTTCAGATAATCTCTTCTTCATTGTTTGACCAGTGCAGCCCACATAATCCATATTACATGAATTACATGTAGCTAAATACACAATATGAGTGGTAATACAGTTGATACATGAAGAGATTTTGAACTTTTTACCCATAAGTTTATTTTGCAATTCATTTGTGATGTCAATGCGGTGACACAGATTACACTTTTTACCAGCGCATTTGTAGGAACCACTACAAGTTAACCATACTGGTTTTTTTTGTGGGTTCACTGCAATAAACGCTAGGAGAAATCATATTTCCGATGACGATCTTTTAGTAACTGATATCCATCCTTTTGAAAGAATGTGGTGTAATTTGTCGTCCTAGTATAATATAGGGATATACTTATCAATTACCACTTTTATTCTTGGAAAGTCTGTGCTGAAAGGGGTAATAAAAGTTGGCAAATCCATATTTTCCTGTCTGTGTTTCATTTTGTTATTGGCCAGCAATTCCTCCCTATTTTTGCAATCTACTATATTGCGGGCTATTTTAATTGACCACTGCTTGTACCCACGCTTACTTAGTCGTTTTGAAATTATTCCCGCCTCACGTATATAGTCACTGTCCCTACTACAGTTTCTCCTGGCACAAATGAATTCCCCGATTGGGAGATTCATTGTAACATGGCGTGGGTGGCAGCTGTCAGCCTGCAAAACTGAATTGCCACAGATATCTTTCCTAAATAGTTTGGAACCTATAATGCCTGTCATTGGATCACCATGAAGCTCCAGATCTTAAAATGGAGCTTCATTCCTATATTCCTGCATGGTAAACCTAACATTATAGTTGTTATTATTGAAGAATCTTAATAAATCTTTGGTGTGATTGAATCAGGCTGCACGGTCGGCAAGGGAGACACACCGACAGACCCATCCCATATGAGGATGATGTCATCGATGTATCTCCCGTACCACCGCACACCACTCATCAATGGACAGGATGTACCATATACATAGGTGTTTTCCCAATGCTGAACATATAGGTTCGCTAGCGACGGAGAGAATTTGGCCCTCATAGGACAACCCAGACACTGAACATAGAATCTGCCATCAAATTTAAAGAAATTACTGGCCAAAAGATATTCCAAACTCATTAACAAAAAGTCTTTGACATTTTTGTCAAAAACATCTGTACATATTAAGCAGTCTCGCACTACTGGAATGGCAAGATCATGTTTTATTGAGGAATATAATTGAGTGACATCCATGGTAATCCATGATGAGGTGTCAGTCCACTTTAGGTGTTCAAAGCATTGTAGTAAATGCTTTGTATCCCTGATTCTGCCTCTCATGCCCTCCACCAACACCTGTAGTTTGTCATCAACCCACTCTTTTCGGGCAAGGAAGAAATTCCTGCTACGATTGGTCGCAGAGGGGGCGGAAAGACTCCCTTATGGGTCTTGGGAAAGCATGAAAGACAGGGCAGGTAGGATTTGAGACATTAAAGGGATCCTGTCACCTCCAAAACACCTCCTAAGCTAGCAAAACATGTCCCTGCAGCATCCTATCACTAATCTCACACTCCTTTTGTCTCCTAAAAGCATCCTGTGAAAGTGCATAAAAACGTTTTAATACTCATTAGTGATTATAATTAGCAGTGACTATATTCTTTAGTCACCAAGGCGGGCTGTTTTGCAGCTCCAGGGATCCACCCTGTCTCTGTGTGTTCTGCTGTGATGTGCAGGCATTGCCCTCCCCTCTCTCTATCACTCACAGAATGCAAATCATTAGTCCTGCCTTTAGTTTCAGTTTCACTTAAGCACAGACAGAGAGAGGGCTGGATCCTGGAGCTCCTAAACAACACCCCCTGGTGACTAAAGAATATGGCCCCTGCTAATTATAATCACTAATGAGTGAGTATTAAAACGTTTTTCTCCACTTTCATAGGATGCTTTTAGGAAACAAAAGAAGTGTGAGATTAGTGATAGGATAATGCAGGGACATGTTTTGATAGCTTAGGAGGTGTTTCGGAGGTGACAGGATCCCTTTAAGGTATTCCTTTCTTTTTTTACTTATGGCTTCCATAGACTCACCTTCGCAAAGGAGGCAATCTAATTTTTCTGAGAAAGTAAGAGTGGGATCTTCAGGTGAGGGGCGGTATGTGGTCACATCATTGAGTATATCAAAGACCATTTTCCTATATAAACCAGAGTCCAAAATTACCGCAGACCCCCCCTTATCTGAATCCTTAACCACAATATTGGTATTATTTTTAAGTTGTTTTATAGCAAGTCTCTCATTTTCACTGATGTTATCTTTCATGGAGATTCCGCTATCCAACAATAACTTTAACTCCTGCTCTACAATTCCCCGGAAGGAGTCCATCGCAGGAACTCGAAATGCTATAGAATAATAATGAGGGTTAGAATATTTATCTGCTACATCACACATTTTTATTCTTTTTCTGTGTTCCTCCTCAACATATCCACTGAGCTGATAAGTATCACTCAAAGAAATTATTTCCTTCATCTCAAGATGTAAAGGATAACAGCTGCAATGCTCAGTACCGCTGTTAAATGCCCTTCATGCTTTTACACCTTCTGATTATGTTGCATAGAGGCAGAACAGGAGTCCTTCACCTTTGAATGCAGTGTATGGGAGATATCACAGCAGCTAGTCTCTCATTAGCTCGGAGACTACTGAAGATTAGAGATAAAGCTTGAATAGAGGAAAATTGGTTAAAAAATGCAGAATGAGGCTACGTTCACACACTGCGCATTTTTGAGCGCTTCTTTACTAACGCTTTTCAAAAATGCGCAGTTGCGTATTGTCTGGCAGCAAAGTGAATGTAAAATTCACTTTGCCATTCAGACAGCGTGTATTTTCGCGCCGTGCCTTTCTGGGAGAAAGCGCCGGCATAAAAAGAATTGCTCCTGCGTTTTCTCCCTCTGACATCACAGAGTGAAAGAAGAATCCTGCTTCCTCCTCCCCTCTGTGACATGTGTGATCGCCCGTTAGATTTCGCAGTGTATTAATATACACTGCGAAATCTAAATTAAACAAAGCCAAATGTATGTAAAATACAAAAGAATTAAATACTTTACCTCTCCGCCGCCTTTTCCCGGTGTCCGGTGGTGAGACCAGGCGATGTGTATCCTGCAAGAGCCTGCCGTGATGTCAGAGGGGCGTTCCTGGTGCTGATTGGCAGCTCGCGGTCATGTGATACATATCACATGTCCGCGAGCGGCCAATCAGAGCCGGGAATGCTCCTCTGACATCACGGCAGGCTCTTGCAGGATACACATCGCCTGGCCTCACCACCGGACACCGGGAAAAGGTGTCAACGAAAAAATACGCTATGTGTGAACGTAGCCTGATAGTCATATAATGACGAGAAATAGGGTCTTTCCTTATGTACATATACAACCTTTTATTATAATTGGTCAAGGTCATAAGCTGGCGTAGATTTTGCCAACAATTTACACCAGTTTTCTGGTACACATTATAGTAACTTAGCAGTGGTTGAGTGGTTGACTACACACCCTTTATGCCTTTATGTTAAGCCCAGTCCCCTCTTTGAAATAATGCCAAAACTGACACAAAAGGGTAAATAGTTGCAAAATACCCCTTGTGCCAAATTTTGTGATAATGATAATTTATATAGTTATTAATAATTTTTTTTAAAACAACAATCTGCAATCTGCTGTTCTTTTAATGCTCATTTGCACAATGTAACAATAAGTTACATGTAACTTTTTCAAATGACCTCACATAAAAAGCAGCAGACTACCAGGACAGTGTTTAGTCATGTTTCTCATTGTTAATTGACAAAATTAAACAAAAAATCGAAGCATAATAAAACTATGTTAAAAATGTATTTTCACTTTGTACATTTATGTCAAATCTACTGAAACAACCACAAATGTATATTAGATGTGATCTAGATAATGGCGCCGCTCTCAGTGTCGTGAGTGTAATCGCTCCGGGCACACCTCCTTGACTAAAAGCCTGCTCCTGGGAGAAATAAAGTTAATTTTCTCCCAGCTGCCGCAACTTTCAGTACTGCGTCCTGGCACCTTCATAATGATATTACCCTTCAGATTAACCCTATATTTGCAGATTTAATGCATGATCCCACCTGATCTTTAACTGCTGTCTTCAGCACATGCAGAGAGTTATGTAAAAAATGCAAATCAAACACTGAATTATAGCAAAATAATTGGTTTAATAAAACTTAAATACATTTAATGGTGTGAGTTTTTTCTAGCTTTAATGATATTAGATGTGTGCTGACTGTATTTTGTGTTATAACAATTGAAGTTAACCTATTTCTCTATAATATAATATCCGTTTTCCCTACATTGAGCAATCCATCCTTTTGATATTTTGTATCTATATTCACTCTGTGTACAGGAACAAGAAACCTAGATATTAAACAGAAATGTAGATAAGTAAAAAGTATCATCACCCTCACTGTTAGTATGCAGTTTCAATTTCAAGTGGTGATGGCATAAAGGGGGAACTTAGCCAAGAGGATGGGCGTCTTAGTTATCTAATGTACCACTTCAGACTGGACAGTGTGGGAGGTTTCATTATCTTACAGCCAGAAACAGGTCAGTGAGGAAGAAAGTGTTCCTTTAAAATGAAAAAATAGGTGAAACTATGTATGTGTACATGCAACAATGTCCAGCCCATTACCAGTGACAACAACTTAAAGGGGCACTCCAGGGAGATAAAATAGTCTTGTACTGCCCATGCCCTCATAAACTATAAAGGTGAGACGCACAATATTGTTCCATATCCTCACACTACACAATTCAGTGTGACACTGCAGCTGCGCCTTAGTTAATGTTAGATCACACATCAGGGAATGTGGCCTGCTCCATGGTTTTGGTAGCGGATAGCCCCCTGATAATAGTTTCTTCCTTGCAATCCAAGAACAGGGAGTGTGGCCACACCCCACCGCACCCCCTGCTCTAAGACAGAACACAGGCATAATATCTGCGCCTGCTCAATGCTGTTATTAATGTGGTCACACACCCTGTACTTGGACTACAGGGAAGCAGCTATTATCAAGGGGCTAAGGGTACCGTCACACCTATCCTCAGCGACAGTGCCGGTGGGTGGCCTAGTGTAAAAGGGCGATAATGAGGCGAAACATCGCCTTAGAGTGGTCGCCTGGTGTCGCAGCACTGCTCTGATACCAGGCGAGCACTCTGGGGCGATGTGTACACATCGCCCCATGTAACATGGCGATCGCTAATGTTACAGGCGATGGGAGCCATAGGCTCCCATGTTACAGGATCGCCGCTGGGGTTTGTGGACACCCCAGCAGTGATGGCGCCTGTAACATCGCTGGTGCGTCGCCGGAGGTATCGCCACGTGTAAACATGCGACGGTGATGCTGTGGGGGGCGCCAAAAACGTGCGCACTCCTGTGCGTCGCCGGTGATATCTCCGGCGATGTGGATAGGTGTGACGGTACCCTAACTGTTACCAAACCCATGGATTAGGCTATGCCCTCTGATGTGTGATGTAGCATCCCAGAGGTGAGGCGGCCAGCTCCAGCATCACACTGAATTACAGGTAGTGTGAGGATTTAGAACAGCACTGTGCATCTTATCTTTAGTGCTTATGGGGGTAGGGACAGTAGAAGAATATTTTATCTCTCAAGATGAACCCCCTTTTATGCTTATTTCTATTACAGGAGAATTATTGTAAAGTAAATGTTGTACATTTTGATTCTGCATTCTAAATGTCTTTGGTCAAAAATAGCTGAAACGCAATGAAACTTTGACATTGTGATCAGCATCTCTAGTCCTGCATGAGCGGCATTCATGGGGTATAGAGTTAGCACATACTGCTGTGATGAGTTTATTAAAATTCAGTTTTGCAATAAATAGATAATAAGCTTTTTTTCATATATTTCTATCATTGTCCCTCTCAATGTTTAGCATCTCTAATATATCACATACAGGTTTCGGCTGCATTGATATAAGTCTGTTTTTGTTGTTTACTGGATTATTTCCATTGCATGACATTGCAGAATGCTGAGTGAACCGCCCTGCAAGTATTTTCAGGCTGTGTCTGTCACCTGTATGATTTTTGATATGAACTAGTATATATTGTAAGCTTCAGAAATCAGGCTGTTATTGCGAAAAGTGCAATATTTCTAGTTCTTATAAAGGTGAAAGTGCGCTGCTTTCATGTGCGTGAAATTATTTCTCTAAGCTATATGCTACCAAACCATTTTTCTTTTTTTTTTTACAAAAGCCTTTTTTCATGTCATATGGCAAATGTATTCAACTGTAGAAAATTCTATCCATTTCTGACTTCCTACATGCAGTTTTCATTTCTCCCATAGTTGAGAAAACCTTTAATTCTATACAATTGGAAACGCATCATTACAGCTGTCTGGGATTCTTGAAAGAAGTTGTGGATGAAGTTGGCTTAATTTAAGCTCTTGGGTAGACTGTGACCGCGTCATATCCTTCCGGTGGTCTCATGCGTGCTCTTGCGTGGGCTTCACAATACAGCTGACCCTCCACAAAGAAGTAGCCTTTCTGTTTTAGGTTCAGATTGCAGTCTGCACAGACGAAGCAGTCGGGATGGCGGAACTTATCCTTAGCTTTTACCACAGTGCCGCTATATTTAGAAGTAAAAAAAAAAAGATATTTTAATGTTTATTTAATAATAATATAATTATTACTTTTTATAGTGCTATTATTTCAATTGTGCTTTACATACGGTACTTTTGCAACACTGTCCCCATTGGAGCTCACAATCTAAACATCTGATCAGTATGTCTTTGGAGTGAATGAGGAAACACACTCAAACAAGGAGAGAACATATAAGTCCTTGCAGATGTTGTTCTTGATGGGATTTGAACTCAGGATCCCATTACTGCCAGACTGCAATGCTAGACACTGAGCCACCGTGTGTTTATCTTATTGATGTAATATGCTATTGTTTTGTATACTGCTTTTTCAGTTTATATATATACTTAGTATCTTTCAAGAAGGACATGAAAAGGATAATTCAACAACTATACAACCGGGAATCACAATACCTTCAAGCATTCAATAAGGTTGCTTTTGCTTTCTCTGCTGATCAGGAATAATGTCCTATTTAACGTTGTTACCTTTATTTTTCTGAATTTTACACTATATGATGACATATGTATACACAATTATAGTATTACAGTGAGTTGGGATGTGTGTGAATTGTAAATAACATCCACACTGTATTCCCATGCTAAAGGGTTCTTTACAGTTAAAGTAGTGAGACTGTGGAATGGTCTAATACAGGTACTAATGGTAGACACTATAATATAAGTTAAAGGATATCTGTCAGCATGTTTTGCTAGTTTAATCTGGATGGGAGCAGCCAAGTAAGGCCGGCTTCACACTGCGGTGTGATCCGGTCCGGGGCTGTCCGGGATGACCCGTGGATCAGCACACAGGACTGGGGGGCTAATATGCCCTCCGGTCCGGTGTGCAGTTCACGCAGTTCCCGCTGCTGATAAGTCAGGACCGCGGGCGCCGCGATCCTGACCTGTCAGCGGCTGCAGCTCCGTGCACTGCACACCGGACCGGAGGGCATATTAGCCCCCCAGTCCTGTGTGCTGATCCACGGGTCATCCCGGACAGCCCCGGACCGGATCACACCGCAGTGTGAAGCGGCCCTAAATGATTCATCACTAGAATCGGGGTATCTGCCCCTACATCTTGCTGCTTTCAAATTACAAAGAAAAAAAACTAGTAATATATTCAGTTGGCTCTATTTAAGCACTTGGGTAGGCTGTGACCGTGTCATATCCTTCCGGTGGTCTCATGCGTGTTCTTGTGTGGGCTTCACTATACGGCTGACCCTCCATAAAGAAGTAGCCTTTCTGTTTAAGGTTTACATTGCAGTCTGCACAGACGAAGCAGTCAGGGTGGCGGAACTTATCCTTAGCTTTTATCACAGTGCCACTATAGTTTAAAGTAAAAAAAGGAAAACTAGTAATGTATTCCATTTAAAAAATGGCTAGATGCTTATTTCACAAAAAATAGTATTGTGGGTTATAAATAATGGAGCGATTGATAATATAAATTCGATCAAGAAAGACTGAACTAGATGGAGCTATAGATTTTTTAACCTATGTAATTGGTACGGCAGAATATAGTTAAGTGTTCATTGCATATTTTATAGCAATTTTATACTTACACTATCCCGTTCCCACATCTGTCACATAGGGGAACTTTTTGCACGGCCGGCACACCTGCGCTGGGCTTAGAGACCGGAGCTCTTACACTTCGTATGCCTGCAGGGCGTTCTAAAGCGACAAGAGTTTTTACAATGAGTTTCAGTTTTTTTTATTCTTAATATTACAGAATTCTGCTTTGTATAAAATGCAATTCCTGAATGAATTTTATACCAATGATGGAGCTAAAATATTAGTTGTAAAGTTATTGATGGGGCTAGATAGAAAAAAATAACCTCAGGGACCAATGATGAAGGTGGTGAGGTGATGGTGGGTGCACTTCTGCTCCTGCATGACAGTAGTAATAGTCTCTTTTCCACATATTACATACAGGGATACTAACCAGAATCATCATCCACCATGTCCTGTAGCATTCTGAAGGAGCCAGACTGACGGGGTCTACTTTCATGTTCTGCATCATCATGAAGGAGCCTGTAAACATCCGACTGTGGTGGTGAGGCAGGTAATGGATCACTAAAAAGAATAATAATGAATCCATAGCATAAACAGTGCTGTGTTATAGAACATTTCTTACAGTATTACAATTCCCTGTGAAAGATTTACCATAGGACTGCAGGTAAACGGGAAGTTTACTTCTTGAGCAACCCCTAAATGCAACAGTGCCACATGTAAAATACAAACATCACACACTCACCCCCCCAGATAGGCGCCTTTACAGCAATGTTGATGCCATATCTGCCTGCGACATTGATAAGTGGCATTGTTCACTTGACAAAATATCATATGTTCACCAGAAGATACAGTGTTGGCAACACTGGAATGGCACCAGTCTGGGAGGTCAATATATGGTGTTTTTATTTTAGATGGGGCACTGTTGCATTAAAAAAAAAGTGTTTAAATTGAGAACAAATTGTTTAAAGTGCACCATAGTGTGAACTATGGTTAGGAGCCCATTTCCTGAACCCCACCACTGGGACCTCCACCACTTCTGAGGGAATCCATGGGGGTCCAGTGGTCATATTCCAAGCAATCAGGAAGTTATCAATCGGAGACAACTTTACTTCTTGGTGTCATATGATCCTGTTCATATGATGCTAACAGCAGATTTAAATGTTTAAGATCTGACACCTTTTTTATTTTGAAAACTCATCAAGTGGATCTTATAATATATCTCTTGAGAATGAAAAAATATAATTGCAGATTGTACGCCCTTCAAGGGACCTTCCTTTCTTCCAGTTTGTCACTGATTTGATTCAGGGAACTGGTTAGGTGAAAAAACTCTATAAGGCTGGTTTCACACCACAGTTTTTTCCCTGATCAGGTTCGATCAGGTTTGTGTGTCAAAACCAGGAGTGTCTCCAAAACTCAGAACAGGTGTCAATCTTTCAATTATAGTTTTTCTCTGCAAGTTCCTCTCCTAGTTTTGGCACACAAACCTTATCGAACCTGATCAGGGAAAAAACTGTGGTGTGAAACCAGCCTTATTCTGCAGGTTAATAATATTCCGAATCTGCCTGCACATGGAACCCTACTGCGAGGAAATCAACTTTAATCCTCCCAGCAGCGATCGGATTTTAGCGTTGTGGGAGTTGTTGGCACGGGTTCAATCACCGCTCTGTGTATAGAGAGCTGTAGGTAAGAGCTGTGACTGCTCATTGGCACTGACTGACAGTCACTCAGCATTAGAGGAGGCTGTCAGTCAGTGATGGGGAGGAGTAGTGCAGTCACAAGTTCCCATTAAACTGTTCAGGACCTGATTTTGTGGCAGTTACAAATATATAAGTATTACAGGTCCTCCTCTTTGTAAAGCATCACCTGCATTTTAATACAACTTTCTTCACAGACTGGACAGCTCTACTGTTCTCAGGAATGCTGATGGAGGTGCAAGTGACCAGAGCTGTCCATCGGCCTCCTCCAAGAAACATGAAAAATCTATTATTCAGTTGGAGGTTGGTGAATTGGTCTGGTCAAATTCTATGTACAGACATACACAGCAGTTGCAATGGCCAAACAGAACAATATATTAATAAAATCCTTTTCAAAAAATAATTTTCAACCATTTGTAAAATCAATATTTAAGTAATATACAATTGCTCCATAAGAAGTCATTTTAGTATTGACTTCCATAATGGAAATATTTTACAGAGGACATACCACCCCAATTTTTCCTATCCTAGTATCTTCATTGTAGTGATTCAGTCCCCACCCAAGAGCAGCTACGTGGCAGTAGAAAGTGGACAGCTACAGACACAATTCTGCTTAGAACTACATTATGGTTTTATCAATAGACAGCTTTGTAAAATTCCGATTATTAACTGTATACAGATCTTGATGATTTTGCTATTTACCTAATAAAAACTAGTTTTGACTTTACAATTAGGATCTTTATCAAAATGACTAATTATTAAGAAGAAAACATATATAAACAATAGATTAAAATTAAATATCTTCTTCTGGATGAATTCTTACAGTATGGCTCATTAAAGCTCCAATTTGTATATGAGCCCATACTTTTCCTTTTTATGCTTCTGATTTAGTATTTAGTTTTTTTTAGGAAATGCATATGTTAGCACACTTACAGGGCATGGAGACTTCATCCTCCACTGCACATGGCTCTGCTGTACAAAGAACCTTACGTTGCTTTGTGCATACTAGCCTCAATACCTTTTTCTTACTCATAGGTTCTGTTTTTAAAGGGAACCTGTCACCTGGATCTAAGCCCCTACACTATCACTACCTGTCCCTGCACCTTCCTAGCTGCTCCCTATCTATCCCTCTGTGAGCTAAATCCGCCCTGTAAAACAGCAGAAAAAGAACTTCTACCTTACAGAAGTCCCTGAGGTTGGGGACTGAAAAGGCGGGCCCAGGCTCCATTCTGCCCCTCCTCGATGCAGCAGCACATGCCCCGCTGGGCGGCGTTATTCTTTCTTCATCGCCGCCTCCTCCTTTTGGAATCTCCCACCTGCTTTACACCTATCATGTTGTGGTGATGTGACCTCGATGTGTCCCCTGACTGGGACACAGCATATGGGAGATTGCATCTTCTGCTCAGTAGTAGCACACACAGGGTTAGCTGCTACTGGAGCTGAGTGCTGATTGAAAGCACTAACGTCCAGGTGTGCGGGTGAATAGGAGATGATATGAGCTGCCCTGGGCTGTGGGGAGGGGTGGAGTGTGTCAGGACAGCAGCAGGAGCTGCTGTATAGAGAGCTGTGTGAAGATTTAACACAGCCTGGGAGCTCTCTCAGAGTGGACGTTCATGAGGCTAATGAGCGGACGGTGAGGAGAGAAAGGTTGTGTGCTGACCCAGCCTGCCTGGGGGAAGTTACAGAGCTTCTATATCAGCTGTTGGGATTGTATGAGGTTGTACTCGGCTGCGCCCCGGAACCTGGAGGTTTGTGAATACCTGAACTGTGCCATTTAACTGTGTGCTGTGTGAGTAAATACTTGAGTCACTGCCTTCTGTCGATCCTAACCGCTACCTTACAGTGTAAAGCAGGTGGGAGATTCCAAATGGAGGAGGTGGCGATGAAGAAAGAATAATGCCGCCCAGCGGGGCGTGTGCTGCTACATCGAGGAGGGGCAGAATGGAGCCTGGGCCCGCCTTTTCAGTCCCCAGCCTCAGGGACTTCTGTAAGTTAGAAGTTATTTTTCTGCTGTTTTATAGGGCGGATTTAGCTCAGAGAGGGATAGATAGGGAGCAGCTAGGAAGGTGCAGGGACAGGTAGTGATAGTGTAGGGGCTTAGATCCAGGTGTCAGGTTCCCTTTAATATCACATCTATAAAACAATCCTAAATGAAATACTATGTACCTCATTTGAGGTTTCTCTCCCAAGATGGTGGAAACTTGCCCATGTAGACTTTCCATAATATTATCATCAGAATATAGTTGCATCGGTGTATTAAACTGTGCATGGACAATCTTCACACCAGGAAGCTCCATTTCCAAAGGAATGTTAGGTGCAATTCTGGAGGCAGCTTTCAGCTCACCAGGATCGATAGTGCTCACTGTGGAGGGGGTGCTGCGTCCACTGCCAGGGTCAAAGCCTGAGGGTGTGCTGCTTCCACTGTGTTACACAGCCAGTGACAAAGCAGGAATGAAAAAGTTAAAGAAGTGCGGAAATATTAGCCAAAGTGAAGTAAGGGAATCCATGGCATGCATACATGCTAATTTAATCAGTGAAATGGTAGAGATATATCATGCAACATAGTGAGTAATCTAATGTTCTGGCCCCATGCACAAATCTAGTTTATGGATCCGCAGTGTTCAGTGTGGTGCTGTGGTTATCCCGTGAAGATTTTCATATCATCTGGTGTTTTCTCACTGAAGGTTTTTTTATTCAGTCAGTGAGCTGCCTTATGTGAACAAATTGTGGCATGGTTTATTGGTTGCCAGGTGGCTGCCTTTTTTCCCCATTCAGGTCAATGAGGAATTAGAAATTGTATCCATGTGTGTATCCATATGTGCATTCATATGATATATAGTGGATATAAAAAGTATGAAAAGTAAGAATGTTTCAGAAAACGTAAGTATTATTTTTGAGCAATTAAAAAAATAAAAGGGAACAACCAAGAAATAATTCTAATTGAAATCAATACGTTCCCTTCAAAACAATATCAAATCATCAGAGAGGTTTTTTCAAACATCTTAGAGAACTAATCGCAGATTTTCTGTGTATGGGGCTTGTGCAGATCCTTACAAATTGTACAGTCCCAGACACATTCAATGATGTTGAGATCAGTGCTCTGTGGGGGCCATATCACTTCGAAGACTCTCTTGTCCTGCTGCAGAATAAAATTGGAACCAGTCAAATGTCTTTCTGACTATATTGAATGATAGGTAGGTTTTGCCTGTATTTATCAGCAATAAAGACACCATAAATATTGACCAAATTGCAACTTGATTTGCTAAAGTGCTGACACAACTTGCAAGGAACCAACCCAATGCTTCACTACCGACACTCCTTATTGTACTGGACTCCAGTCCTTCAGTGAAAAATCTGCCTTTTGTTACAGCCAAATATTCCACATATCACTCATCAGTCCAGCACATCTGCTGCAATTTTTCATGCAATTTTTTGTTGTCATGCAGTTGAGTCACTTGGGCTTGATTCCATGTGTTAATTCAAGGAAAGAGGAAGAGGAATCACTCTACCACCTGATACTCACTGGGCTCCCGGGCTGCTGGTATTGGTATCTCAACCATTCAAAGTTATATTGAGAAAAGAAAATGTTTAATGTTATGACATGCTAATGACTAAGGGGACCCTCTCCCCGAAACGCGTCTAGCGTCTCCCCCTGCTGGGGATGTATCTCTGTACTTTTAATGTGAATTAAAAGGACGATCCGCTTCGCTGGCGCTGGTTTTTCTTAATTCCATGTGGAAAAGTTACATGACCACAATTTTTCCATGAAGGCCACTTCTAGCCAGACTTCTCCAAACATTAGATGAGCTTAGCAGGGTCCTCATGGTTTCTGCAAGTTATGAGGCGATGACAGTGCTGGATATTTTCTAGATTCAAAGGGTTGTAAGCATGATGTTTCTTTCATCTGCAGCACTAAGTGTCCTTGGCCGACAATTGTATTCATGGTCCTTAACATTGCCCATTTCTTTGTGTCCTCAATGCAGTATCATCAGCGAGGTCTCTGGCTGTAAATTTATTCTATGATAGAAAAAGAACCCCAAACACACAATCAATGTCATTAAGAATTATCTTCAGTGTATACAAGAACAATGAGCCCTGAAAGTGATGATACAGCACCAACAGAGCTCTGATCTCAGCACCATCTAGTGTGTCTAGGACTACTTGAAGTAAGCTGAAGGCAGTGATGGAGAGGGTTAATTGGCATCCAATAGAACTTTGATTGTGATTTTATTATTCTACGCATCTCGGAGATACCATTTCATCATGGCAAAATCATAATCATTTTCAATGGTGCGGCAATTAACCCTCTCCAGCACCGCCACCACCTTCGGCTTACTTCTTCATAGCCATGGTTACATACATTTTCAGTGGTTGTGACTATCATAACCCCACAAGATCGGCCTCCTCCAGTCTGTTCACCTCCATTTAATCCAACAGATAAGACCCTATTTGCTCTTGTTTGTCTTCTAGCTTTTTCAGTCTTGGATTACATGAAAAAACACAATGATTTGCTTAATTCCAAGATCCTTGGTTTGTTCTCCAAGATGTTTGTAATAACCTCCCTGTTGAGTTCCTTCAAAAACTAAGTAGAAGAATTGATGCTTTGACACTGGTTTGAAGACAAATAGTGATCTGATTTAGAGTCCTCTTTGGTTCATTGACTTTGCATTTTGTTAATAGATAAAAATAAATGATTAACCTTTTTAATTTTTAAAGCATTCTTACTTTGCAGAATTTTTCCACACCTGCCTAAAACATTTCCACAGTACTGTATATTATAGAGTATGATTGTATGACAGCTCCTTCGACAGTCCCATGCCTTGAATAAATGCAGGTATTTTTGTAATTATACATATATGCCTACAGAACACCATACATGAATTTCTATAGTACCACACTGAACTACAGTTTGTCCTTCTGATCCATCTGGTAATGTGCATAAAGTCTAAGAATGGAACGCAGTTTTTCTAGTATTATTATTTGTAAGTGCTAGAAGCTAGCAATATTTCTGAGTGATCGGCTAGACATGCAGATGAAGAAAACATTGTGAATGAACCTTACTAGTGTTGGAAATGTTCTACGCACATAGCTCCCAATTGATCAAAGCAATTTCAACAGAATTCTGGCGTAAATTGCTTTGGAAAGTCACAACATTTTTTCTACAACTTGTGGTTGTGCAAAAGAAATTCTACCTTTTTGCATTTTTAAACCGGTTTCCCCCAGCTCTGCCAAAATTGGGGGAACTGTGGGTATCTCCACAGCCTATTAATACATGAAGAGCTGTGGAGTCCCTACAAAATCTTACTCCAGTCAACATCTGAAGTAATCTATATGGTGGACAGACATGCATGCTCTGATAGCTTACAAATATAATTTTTCTGATGGGCTGGAAAAGGTATCAGTACTACAATACTTTTGTCATTTTTGGAGACATAATTATTTACATAAATTTTTGTGGGTAAAACGGTACCAAATGTGATCTTGTAATGTTCATCATAGGAGATGTAGATGGAAACCCTAATGCAAATGTTCAGCATAAAGCACAGTATAAATGGAAACTGATCTAAAATGTTCTATACCTCAAATTTCCACCAATAGCATTCAACTCAATCCACAAACAACAAGCCCCCACTCAGGTCTGTCACCTGTTAACAGAGATACAAGGGACTTCCACATTATTGGTTGCACAAAGGCTCTGGAAAAGCGCTATGGTTTCCTACCTTAGGGCTCGGACACAATCTCCTAGTTACATGCGAGTCTGTCGGACGAGACTCGGATGTGACTGGAGCAGTGACCCGGAACGGCTTCTTCCTCTGTGGACGGGGCTGTCAGCTGCTTGTGTGTTTTCGTGCAGCTCCACACTCCCTGCCCAGAGAGGGAGAGGCCGTTCCGGGTCACTGCTCCACTCACATCCGAGTCTCGTCCAAAAGACTCACATGTAACTAGGAGAGTGTGTCCGAGCCCTAAAAAAGAAATCCAGCCAAATTCGCACTTCCAAGTCCAAATGCCCACTCCCTTCTCAGCACCACAATGTCAAAATCACATTTAACATCCACATGTTTGGCTTTGTTGTAGTGAGGACAACCCTCACTTTAATGTACTGTACACTACAAGGGCTTATTGTCATGTTTAATTCTGCAACATTCACTACGTTTGACTCCATTGTAGTTTTCCAAAGACAAAGTTGTATCTACACCCATAGATAAATTACCAGAGGGGTGTAATTTCCAAAACGTCACTTGAGGGGGTTTCTGCTGCTCTGTCACTTAAGGGCTCTGTATATTGAGTCTGCAAACTATAAGAAAATACTGTGCAGTCGCATGTGGGGTATTTCAGGAGAAATTGTGTAACACATTATGAAGCCTTTCTTATCTAATCCCCTTGTGAACACTGTAAATCTGGGGTTAAAACACCATTTTAGTGGTAACAATTTAATAATTTTTTCTTTACTTCCAGATTCAAATTTTGTGACACACCTCTGATGTTAATATGCTCACTTCACTCGTAGATAAATTCATTGAGCTGTACAGTTTTTAAAATGGGGTAATTTGTGGGGGATTCAGCAGGGTCAAATTAAGAATTGTGCCACGGTTAGGGGGGTAGCGCTATAAACTTAAGCTTTGTTACCGCTGCTAATACCTATTGTGATTCTGCCCCTAAAGTGACGTCAACGCCGGGCTCAGAATGAAATCTCGCGGCATTTCCTAACACGAGCAGCGTCTTTGCTCGCTTTTGGAAATACCGCGAGATTACCATCTGATGCCGGCGTTGACGTTGCGTTAGGGGCGGGGCCTCAATAGGTGAGTATGGGCAGCGTAAACGCGGCGCTACCATGGCGGTTGCACCGCGTTTATGCTGCAAAACATTAAGTTTTTAGAGCAACCCCCCGGGTAGCGTGGTAATAACAAATGTGACCCTAGCCTTATTGCACCTCAGGAACTTTGCCACTGTGACATGGCACATGCAAACTATTCTGTCAAATTCTGAAGTTCAACATGGTGCTCCTTCCCTTCTCAGCTTTGCACAGTATCTCAAAACTAGTTAGATTACATGTAGGGTATTGACACACTCAGGAAAAATTAGACAACAAACTGTGTCATCCATTTTTTTCTTATTAGCCCTTATAAAAATTAAAAACTTGGGCTAAACAATATATTAGTGAAATAAGTATAAGTATTCTTTCTTCACCGTCCATTGATATAAAATGTTGTGGCACAACATTTGCGTCATTATGCTCACTGCAAAGCTAGATGAACTCATTGCGGGATGTAGTTTGTAAAATGGGGTCACTTGTCGGTGTCCCCTTTCTGGTATGTGAGGGGTTTTGCCAGTGTGACGTAGCACTCCCAAACCATTCCAACTAAATCTGAACATCAATATGGTCCTTCAGAGCTTTACACAATGCCTCAAATGTAGTTGACCACATATGGGGTATTTGCACACTCTGGAGAAACTGTATAACAAACTCTGTGGTCTATTTTCTTCTATTACCCTTTTTGAAAATGGCCAAAGAGACATTTAAGTGGAAAAAAATGGTAATTTATTTTTACAACCCAATGTTATACAATTTCTTGAATCATCTGAGGGTTAAAATTGCTACTACACCCCTAGAGGAATTCCTTGAGAGGTGTAGTTTCCAGAATGTGTTCACTTGGGGTTTCTATTTTTTTGGCATGTCAAGGAACCTTCACATGCGACATGGTGTCCGCCATCTATTCCAGACAAGTTTGTGCTCTAAAATTCAAATAGTGCTCCTTCCCTTTTGAGCCTTGCTGTGCACCCAAACCACATATGGGATATCAGCGTACTCATGAGAAATTGCACGACAAATTGTATGGTCCATTTTCTCCTGTTACCATTGTGTAAATAGAAAACATGGGCTGAAAGCAGTATTTTTGTGAGAAAAGTATAATTTTAATTTTTTCTTTCCACATTTCTTTAATGCTGTGAAGCACCTGAAGGGTTAATAATCTTCTTGAATGTGGTTTTGAGCACTTTAAGGGGTGCAGTTTTTAGAGTGTGTCACTTTTGGGTATTTTCTGTCACATAGGTCCCTCAAATTACCTTCAAATTTGATGTGGTCCCTAAAATAATTGGTTTGGTAAATTGTGTTGTAAAAGTGAGAAATTGCCGATAAACGTTTAACCCTTCTAAGGCCGCTTTCACATCTGCCATTATTGTAATTCGTGGCAGATCGGGCAGATGTTGCCGCATCTGCCGCATAATGGCCAACTTGCGGCACCAATCCGGCATGCCCCATTCATTCTCTATGGGGCCTGCAGTCAGGTGCGGCAAGTGTGGTATTGCTGAATCCTGCAGATCTGGCAAAACATTGCTTGCCAAATCTGTGCTGCAAGTCTGCCGTTACGCGGCAGATCCGGGAAGTGCAGCAATATCGGCCGGATCTGCCGCAAATTACAATAATCGCAAATGTAAAATGGGTCTAAGTTGTTAACAAAAAAATTATTTAAAAAATGGATGTAGATTAATAAGTTAGTTATTAATAAATTTTGTGTGATATAACTACCTGGTTATAACAATTCAAAGTTCGAAAATCGCAAAAAAAAAAATTTCTCCAATTGTCAAATGTATGGTAAATGCTGAGCTTTGCCACTTAATTTGCCAAATTAATCTTGAATCTCACACAAATATGTTACAAGTAATGTATTACAATTTAGTAGCATGCAACACAAAGAGTTCAAATGATCATAACCTGGTCCTGCCTGGAAGAATGAAAGGCTTAGGCCTGATATTATGCTTGTGCTCAAAGTATCCCAAATCCTGTAGGATAAAAAATGTTGCGTGAATGTAAACCATAAAGAATATATTACTTCATATCAGGAATGATCAGTGCATATTTTTTCACACATTAATCATGGGTAAAAATAGATGTCCGTACTTCAGCTGTAAAGAATTAAAATAAATTCCTATGAGAAAAGTTACATAAAAATAACGCAGTACTTTCCCATCTCTATACACAACTGATATCACAGGATCCACCATTCAATAGATGATGTCACAGTTGACCCTGTTTCCCATCTTTTCACTATGAGCTTTGCACACTCTCATTAGACAATTCAGTACAAAATATATGTTGAGTTGTAACTTTGGGGCTATGCATATATGTTGTTTCTTGAAACAATAGGAAGTTAGAGCCTCAGTTAGAGCCTCAGTGACCAATGTGAAAGTTGAAAATTTTCTGATTTTTATTTTTAACCCCTTCATGACCCGGGAATTTTTCGTTTTTCATTTTTGTTTTTTGCTCCCCTACTTCCAAGAGCCATAACGTCTTTATTTTTCCGTCAATGTAGACATATGATGCCTTGTTTTTTGCGGGACAAGTTGTACTTTCAGATGCAATTATTTATTTTACCATATAGTGTAATTGTAAAAAAAAGTGCAATTGCACATTTGTTTTTTGGGTTATTTAGTCACCATGATCACTATATGGTAAAACCAACATCATGGTGTGATGCTTCGGATCGGTACGAGTTCGTAGATACCAAACCTTTATACTTTTACTGGTATCTAAGTGGTGAAAAAAAATGTAGAAGTTTGAAAAAAAAAAAAGAAAGAATCACACTTATTGCGCCATGTTCTGCGTCCCGTAGCATCCTCATTTTTCGGGATCTGGAGCTGTGTGACTGCTTTTTTTTTGTTTTGAGCTGACGTTTCTAATTATATAATTTTTGGGTGGATACGCTTTTTTGACAGCCCGTTATTGCATCTTATAGCAATGTTGCAGCGTCCAAAAAACGTAATTTTGGCATTTGGACCTTTTTTTCCGCTGCGCAGTTTACGACTCTCATTAATTGATTTTATGTATTGATAGATTGGGTGTTTGTGAACGTGGCAATACCAAATATGTGTATTTTTTTAAATACTTTTATTTGGAATGGGGAAAAAGGGGGATGATTTGAACTTTTAGTTAATTTTTTTACATGTTTGTAAAAACTTTATTTTTTAATTAATTCTTACCTTTACACTTTTATAGAGAAGCACCCTGCTGCGCTTGCCAACCACTCACAGGAAGTGCTCAGTGACAGCTTTCGGGGTCATACCAGGAATCCGGGCCGCCACATGAGCGCTGGAGATGTCATGATATTATCGCGGGATCTCTGATGCAGGTGGGGAACAGCGTGTTCCCCGCCATGGTGGCTTTGGATCGCGCTGTCAGTAATTGACAGCGGGATCCAAAGGGTTAACAGCGCCGATCGGATCCTGGATGCGATGGGTGCTGGAAGCCCGGCTGATACTGTCCTTATTATGGCAGAAAACCCAAGGCCCATTTACAGTGGAAGATCATTCGTCAGATTCTAATGCTAACAACTCATCATTCACAATAATCGTGTAATGTGAATGGGTTAAACAATGTTAAAAAAGTTCATTTATTGTGCATGAAATAGTTTAGGTGAGCAAAACAATTCTTGTTTAGCTTTCAAAAAATGCATAGATTTTTGCTTGTTAAACAATTTGGCATAAAGGTGGAGTGGAAGGTTAAGTCCTGAATAGGACTACCTGTCTCTCTGAACACACTGCACAATGTTCGTCTTGGTATAAATACTTGTCTGACATTGTGTGCGAGCCACGTGTAACGATCGTACTGATCATCATTTAAACAATTATCTATTCATGTTGACGAACCATTACAGAGCTGTCAAACTTCCACAGTTATATTTGCATCACATATTTAATTGACATGTAAGATACATAAAGGTAAGAGCTTATTACGGACACACACAATAGTTGGATTTTTTTAGTAAGCACTTCATTTTCTTAGCATGCATACTCACATTTGATCTGCATTTGGAATAAGACCTCTCATTTGTCCATGGAAGGCATCTTTAATGTTGCCAGATGAATATAGTCCAATTGGCGTATTATAGGAAGAACTCACTACCTGCTTTTTGTCACCAATATGTGCACCAGCTACAAATGGTTGTGCTTTTCTGTTATGAGCTGCACCAATGGGCTTGAACTCCTGCGTATATTTGGAAAAAAACACACCAAACCACAATTCATGCGGATTAAACACGCAAGCAAAAGCATCACTGCTTATATATTACACATGAACATGCACTTATCAATTCTGGATTAACTATTATTGTTTGTGAACCATCCTTGTGAACGATGCGCCCCCAAGTAGTTTATAGGTAGCTTAGATAATTGAAGAGTACTGTAAATGGTCTCTTGAAGGTGGTCGTCACATGCACAGATATCTAGAACGATATTGTAAGCGATCACGTGCACGCTCGATCGCTTACAATATCGCTCACATCGCTGGTGAGATGTCACACAGACAGACTCACCAGCGATGTGGATCCGCGATCTCGCTGGTAACTATGGTACACATCGGGTAACTAGGCGCCGCGCGTCGCTTAGTTACCCGACGTGTACCATAGTTACCATCTCCCAGCATAGGCTCTGCCGCTGGGAGATCGTTCATCGTGGTGTTATACACCATGATGAAGCAGATCGTGACATCGTTCATCGCTAGATCTGAGCTCCGGAGCTCAGATCAGCGATGTCACGATCAAGCGATTTCACATCGTAAATCGCTTGATTACATGCAACGATTTTAAGCCCGATATCGCTTAAGCGATCAAAAAGGAGATCGCTTAAACGATATCGGGCAAGAAATCGTTGCGTGTGACGGCCGCCGAAGGGAGTCTGTCAGGATCAGATAGCCTAATCCATTTATATAGCCGTGCTTGTCGTAAAAAAATAAAATAAAGTGATACCTTGATAACTGTGATCTAATGTCTTATTCCAGAGAAATCCACTTTTCACTAGTAGACAGATGAGCTCATAAAATATATGGGCCGGACACAGATCTCCATAAAGATCTGCTTCCAGAGTTAATTGAAATGAAAAGGAGTGTTACAAGTGTGAGACTTGTAATGACTGACAGTCTGTTCTCATAATCCTAAACAGCACTATGCTGAGATGAGAAATAATACAGTACAGAAGAACTAACACAGAACAGCTGCAGTTTCCATCTCATTGGTAACCAGTGTAGGGAAAGAGTTGTACAACAGAGCTGGCAACATTGTGAGATGACAACTGCAAATGTATTTGTAATGAGACAGGTTCTGCTCTGTTATACTGTATTAGTTATAATTAGAGATGAGCCACCACCCTGGTTTTCAAATTCGATTCGATTCGTCGAATTGGGTGTGTGTTCGTCGAATGTTCATCAAACACCGTTGAACACATATAAAACATCTGCTAACTTAGGATCGGTGGGGAAAGCAGCTCCAGGGATCGGGGAGCGCAGCACCAGGGAGCGCAGCACAGAGCAGGAAAGCTGGAGGTGAAGTCTTCTCACCGCCAGCTTCCCCGCCCGGGTCCTTTGCTCCCCGCTCCCTTGTGCTGCACTCCCCGCCGGGTCCTAAATCAGGCACAGAGAGGAGTGAATATCTTGGAAGTTAATTAACTTCCGAGATATTCACTCCTCTCTGCCGACGCCGGTGGAAGTTGCTGAGCGCACGGCAGAGAGGAGTGAATA
The DNA here is from genome assembly GCA_033576535.1 of Allobates femoralis. Taxonomy (NCBI): domain Eukaryota; kingdom Metazoa; phylum Chordata; class Amphibia; order Anura; family Aromobatidae; genus Allobates; species Allobates femoralis. The sequence goes on along the minus strand of JARQOC010000003.1, from coordinate 129,464,318 downwards.
TCGCAGACGTTTATTAACTTCTGAGATATTCACTCCTCTCTGCCAGGCGCTCGTCATTTTCCGCCGGCGTCAGCATTAATGTTGGTGTGAAGGCAGAGTTCACTCGCGGTCATAGCCCCAACTATGACCGGTGTGAACTCTGTCACAGTCAGTTGTTAGCCTGCTGTCCCTCTGCATAGACGTGTGTCTATGCAGAGGGATGAACAGCTGACATTCCTTGCATTTAAAAAGACAAAAGGTGGGGGAACAAGAGGCGCAATAGTGCCCTATCTCTCAAGACACTCAAAACGTGGGTGGTAAAACAAGGTTCACTCACCTAGCCCAGTTGTGAGACCCACAACTGGTTTGAAGGCAAAGGATTTTATTTGGCTGCTGCAGGACCTCCACCGACCACTCACACGTGGAACGATCATCAAAGGATTGGGAAAGCAAGGTGTGTTACAGTCCGCGCTGCCAAGTCCCCACAAGTCACCAGGAATCCAATTTGGATAGCAAAAGATCTTCTTTATTTCCTTTCCTACGCGTTTCGATGCCTCTCCTGGCACCTTCCTCAGAGATTTGTGGGGACTTGGCAGCGCGGACTGTAACACACCTTGCTTTCCCATTCCTTGCATTTGGATTTTGTCGGACGGAAGAATTTTTTTTTAATAAAGATGGAGTCTTAAGTTTTTTTTTTTCTAATAAAGAATTTTTTCTCTGTGTTGTTTTTTTTAAAAAAAAAACTGTACTAGACATTCATGGCGGTCATATCTACTATTGGCGTGACCCCATGAATTTCGGGCTTAGGGCCAGCTGATAACACAATGCTGGCCCTATCCCCTTTATTACCCAGTGAGCCACTGCACCAGGGCCCTGGATGAGCTAGATACAGCGCCAGAAGATGGCGCTTCTATGAACGCGCCATTTTCTGGGGTGGCTGCGGGGCTGCAATTTGCAGCGGGGGGGGGGCCCAGAAAGCTTGGGCCTCCCTGCGCTGCGGCTTCCAGCCCCCAGCTGCCTAGTTGTACCTGGCTGTACTTAGAAATAGCGCGAAGCCCCACGCATTTTTTTTTAGTATTTCATGAAATTCATGAAATAATAAAAAAAAGGGCTTCCCTATATTTCTGTTTCCAGGCAGGTACAAATAAGCACCTGGGGGTTGGTGGCAGCCCGTTGCTGCCTGCTGTACCTGGCTGGCATACAAAGACAGTGAAGCCCACGTCGAACTTTTTCTGAAAAATTCATAAAACAATAAAAAAAGGCACTACATCTTTATTAATCCCTCGACCATCATCTCTGTGACAGAGTAGATGGTCGAGGGGTTAATAAAGATGCAGTCCCTTTTTTTGGATTGTGTTATGAATTTTTCGTAAAAATTTCAACGTGGGCTTTGCTGCATTTTTGTACGCCAGCCAGGTACAGCAGGCAGGAACCGGCTGCCCCCACCCCCCAGCTACCTATTTGTACCTGCCTGGAAACAAATATAGGGAAGCCCTTTTTTTATATTATTTCATTAAATAAATAAAAAGTGCGTGGGGACTTGCGCTATTTCTCTACCAGAGATGTAGCTGAGCTGTGCGCTGGGTGGCCGTGGAAAAGTTCATGTGAGTTCATGCTGCATGAACTCACATGAACCCTGACAGCACCGCGGCTACTTCAAATGAACAGCTGATCTGCATCAGCTGATCATTTGAAATAACCGACGGGAAAGCCAGCGTTGAGAATACTTCACCGCCAGCTTTCCTGCTCTGTGCTGTGCTCCCCGATCCCTGATGCCCCCTCATCACTCCCCCAACCGCCTCCTCGCCTGATCCTAAGTTAGGACCAGGTGTGTGGAGCAGCTCCAGGGAGTGGGGAGGGGGCAACAGGTAGCGGGGAGCACAGCACAGAGCAGGAAAGCCGGCAGTGTAGTCTTCTCACCGCCAGCTTCCCTGACCCGGGTACTTCGCTCCTCGCTCCCTTGTGCTGCGCTCCCCGCCCGGTCCTAAATCAGGATCGGGATGAGAGGTGGCAGGGGGAGCGGAGGATCGGGATGGGAGGCTGCAGGGGGCAGAGGATCGGGCTGAATGATTGTTTAAAAGCCTGCGGTAAAAAATCAATCATGCCCCCATTTCAGCCTTTTCCTCTGCCCCCAGACCACTTTATAGGGTCCTTTTGGTGAACATAACCTCGAACTGCCAAATTTAAAGCTAATTGTTTGCATTCGTCGAATGAGTCGAACACCACTCAAAACAGCTCGAATTTGAGATTGGCGAACATTTCGAATCGAACAATCGCTCATCTCTAGTTATAATCAGGCACATGATCAGCTCTGCAGCACAACTGAAAGACTATGAGTGGACAAGTGCTGCTGCAAATGTATGTAATGAGACAATGTTCACTTCTGCTGTACTGTAGTAGCTCATCTGTACTGTGTTACTTCTGATCTCACTGTAGCGTGGTGTGTGATTATAAAAGCAAAGTGTCATCCATTACATGTCTCACACTGGTAACACTTAGGCGGGCGTCACACGCTACGATATATGCAAACATATTGCTGGAAAGTGCCTGATTTGGCATCGCTCCTACGACGTCGTTGCGTGTGACAGCATGTTGTGACTACCGATAAGTGGTCAGATCGTTAATCACAGATATGGGAACCGGACCCCATATCAGACGATGTCGACCATCCAATCTGCTGCATTGTTCTGTGTGACACCACCATAACCGATCTCCTGACCGATTTCTCCTATTCACATCATTCACAAGCGTCAATCGCTGGTTGTGCCAACGATCCCTGCCTGCACGTAACATCGCTGCTGCGTCCTGAACGTTATCTATACATGTGACACCTGACTAAGATGTTGTCCACGAGCGCGCACCCCTGACATCGTTATTGAGTTCCCACACAAAATCGTAGTGTGTGAAGGCCGCCTTACTTTTATTTAAAATAAGCTATGGATGCAGATTCTCAGGGAGATCTAGTTCCAACCCATAGATCTCTGGGATTAGACACCAGATCGAAGATCTCAAGGTATCATTATACATCTTTCCAGGACTTTCATACCCATATAGATGACTTCGGAGGGTTGATCTAAGGGTATGGACACACATCAGAGTTTAAAAATGCTCCGATTCTCGGATCCGAGAGTCGGACGATTGTCATCTGACTTTTGGTCAGTGTGGCTTGCGAGTGCTGTCCGAGTGCAATCCGTTTTTTTCCTCAGCAGCTAGTTACTGTATAATCATTTACAGGTGCATTTTGTACAGTTGTCTGAGCTACAGAATGGTAATGTATCAATTAAAACTCGCATCAGACTTGGTTGGTGCGAGTGTGGTCTGAGTGCAGTCCTTGTTTTTTGTTGGACCCATAGACTTGCATTGGCGAGTCTCGTCCGTGACTCGCATAGAATCGCAACATGTTGCGATTCACTCGCAATCCGAGAATCGGATGCGGAAAAAGCGTATGAGACTCGGAAATGTGTTATCGGACATTAGTTAACATTGGTCCGAGAGCAATGCGATTTTTCCGCACAGTAAACTCAGACGAGTTTCACCGATGTGTGTCCGAGCCCTTACTAATAGATTCCCTTTAAAAGAATTTTAATATTTTCTTCTAATATAAATATAGACACAAACTACAATTGTATTAGCAATCACTTGATATTTTTGGAACACACTGTATTTGTAGCATCATAATGTCCAAAGAATGTTCAGAATTAAAACAAACAGGTTAAAAGCTTCAACAAACCAACAAGGGGGGGTCAAAGTTTTAAAAGGTTAGAAACCGTGGTCTTTTGTCCAATCCAAATATAACAAAACATCTGCAAATCACAAAACCTTATTAGTTCACAGAAAGTACTTTTTGGGATATTTGTCATTGTGTTTGCTCTCAAATTTTTTGTGGCAAAGGCCTATGTCAAATTTATGAATGTCTTAAGTCATTTAGTACATCATATTTTGTTTGATATGTCAAAAGTTAAAAATGACAAGAAAAGGGAGTATAACCTTTTGGCATGAAGCACCATATTTATAAATGTATATAAATATCAAAATTCTATGGTATTGAGTGACTTTTTGCAGATTGGTCTACTGATCTTGTCAAACATTGGGAAGTGTGATTATTAATATTTAAATATATTTGCATAAAAGTAAGCTTTGATGTCGAAAATTTGAAGCATTCTGATCATATTCAACATTAAGGAAGCATATTTTCATGCTTTAAATTTGCACTAGCGTAATTAATATCAACTTAATCATTGAAAAGATTTTCTTGGCACAAAATGAAATGATAAATTGAGTCCCCACTGTTACCTTTCTTTTAGTTTTTTAGCTCACCTTCAGCCACATGCATCCATTTTTGTGGTTTGTCGTTGTTTACATCCTGAACATCCTGACAGCTCTGTTTGTGCCTCTAAGGCTGGGGTCACACTTGGCATGAGTTTTTTTTGTGACTTAAAAAAACTCATGCGTTTTTTCATGTCATCATGAGTTTTTAAGGTGTGTGATAGCACCCTGCGTTTTTGAATCCTTTTTGAAATCTGCACCAAAAAATAGTGCATGCACTATTTTTTGGCGCTGTTTTAAAAACGCATGCGTTTTTTTAACATGGGCCCCTATGGAAAACGCATGCAAAAACGCATGGTAAATAGTACCATCCAAAAACACATGCGTTTTCCATAGGGGCCCATGTTAAAAAAACGCATGCGTTTTTTTAACATGGGTCCCTATGGAAAACGCATGCGTTTTTGGATGGTACTAAATGGTACTAATGTACCATGCGTTTTTGCATGCATTTTGATGTCAGCTAATCACATAAGTGCAAAAACGCACACAAAAACGCATGGTACTGTCACACATGCGGTTTTGCTATTAACACATGCGTTTTTGATATTAGGGCATGCTTTTTTTAACATGGGGGCCTATGGGTGCATTTTTTGGTCTCCAAAAACTCATGAAAAAAACGCAAGTGTGACCCCAGCCTAAACTATATTTCCAAAGAGACCAAGCAATATCTGTTCCAAAGATCACTCCTACCCTTTGTTTGCCCATATCCCTACAAAGCTCCATCCTGAGACTGCTATAAAGTCTCAAGATAGACTAATCATTACTCATATGGTTTTACCTTCTGAATATACCCCACTTTGCTTAGCATGTGCTATCATGAAACTCGCCTGCATTCAGTAATATTATATATGCCAAAACTGTCAGACTAAGTGTAGTGCAGAGGAGAAATGAGTGATACAATGATGTTTCTAATGTAATCTAGCACTTTGGTAGGCCAGGAATCATCTCCTCTGGAGAAAGTCCCAAACTATAATTGTTGCGCCTCATCGCAGATATGTGTGTGATGGCGAAACACTGAGCAAGATTGATAGAAACAAATACTAAGTTTCAACGTACAAAATAAAAATATAATTTACTATCGAATTATATACCGAAATCATATAAAACTTGAAATAAGAAATAATTAAGCTAGTCTTTAATGTGCTACATAGTAGTTAAAATAACAACACACTCATCAACAGTATTGGGGAATTAATCTCTATGTTAACAATATTTATACAAGATAAATATTCCCAACATAATCTATAATTGTTAGGGAAAACCTAATAGTATGTAAAGAAATATGAAAAAAGGAGAAATAGTACCGTGCAGCCAAGCATGGTAGTGCTCGCTCATTACTAGTAAGGACCAAAATGACTAAATTAATACACTGTGGGTGGAATACCTGATGGTATACAGTATTATGTATCATTATTTTGGGTTTGTATCGAACTACTATTTGGGTACTGTATAGTGGCATAAACAATTTGTTAGTGATATGACTTTGGTATTAGCAATGTAGAGTAATTTTAGTTAAACTCTGTAATGCAGGGCTGTGGAGTCAGAGTTATGGAGTCGGAGTCTTGGAGTTGAAGTCTGTCCATTTTGGGAGAAGTCAGAGTTGGATTCAGGGAAATTGAGAGTCGGAATTAGATGTTTGGCTTACTGACTTCACAGCCATGGTTGTGGAGTTGGAGTGGTGAAGTCGGCGTCAGTGTCCATTTTGGTGTAGTTGGAGTCGGAGTTGGATTTAGATTAATTGAAGAGTTGGAGTCAGATGTTTGGCTTACTGACTTCACAGCCGTGGTTGTGAAGTCGGAGTGGTGGAGCCGGAGTCAGTGTCCTTTTTGGTGGAATTGGAGTCGGATTTAGGGAAATTGAAGAGTCTGAGTCAGATGTTTGGCTTACCAACTCCACAAACCTGCTTTGTATGGCAGTATTTATTGGCTTATTTTATCTCTCTATATTGGTATTATTTGAGGTAAATGCAGAAAATTGTAGTAATATAATCCTGCTATTAAAACAAATAACCCGAAAAGTACTGACACGATTCACATTTTTTATCTATAAAGAATTTAGTTGTCTTCTCTTTAGCCCCAGTTTTGGGGTATACTCATGCAAAGCAGCCAGGACAGCAGCAGTTTTATATAGAACGCTGACTACCAAAGTATCTGCATGGAACTTCTATGATCCTTCTGTGCTTGTTTGGGTTTTCTGCTATATAGTGAAATACATTTTTTTTGGCTATAACTAAGTCAGAGACTATGACCATTCATGTGTGATATTAGTATTTCAATAGAAAGCAGTAGAATACATTTTTCTTACCTGTGGTTCAGCTTCAAGGTTTATTTTATATGGATCTTCACAAATGTTCGGAGACCACATCCTCGTTTCAGCTCTAAAGATACACATATATTTTTAAGAACAGATGAACCTTAGCTAATTAACCCTACAGTATATGACTCGTTTCATTGTGAGAAATAACTGAAGCTTTTTCTTGTGACTTTTCTAGTGATAAACTCTGCAAACAAGTTAAAATAATAGCCTGTAACTTCAACCAGAGATCAGGATGTACAGTATATTAAAATAAATTGCAATTTCATCCCTATCATAAATATATTGCAAAATCAGAATGGTTGTATAAGAATAATAACCCTGTTATAGTTTTGTTGCAACATTTCAGATAGTAAAGTTCTTTCCCTAATGATCCTGCCACATAATTACATCTCTGCATTTCTTCCTTCCATCAAAGGCCCAGCAAGGCTCTTTACCCCCAAAATGATCCTGGATGAAAGTATCGCTTGAAAAAGGCATTTATGTTTTTATTTTTAGTTCACCAAATGCAGTATTTATCATGATGATTCTTTTTAATGCAACTTGTGACATTTATTTTTTTTATCAATAAGATAGAGGTTAATGTTTTCTTGGTAGATCAAGAGAAGAGGGAACACCTGTCCCTTTTTTTGTAGTCAGGTGTCACTAGTGTGCTACAGCCCCTCATGTGACCTCAAGGAGATCTGGGATCAGAAGATCCTTTTTTGTGCCAGCTCGTCACTTTTCCTCAGTGGGAGTTTATGTCCTTCAGATGGTGAAGGTGTTAAGGTTCCTTACTAGCCTGCTGTGAGTAGTATGTACCGTATATACTCGCGTATAAGCCGAGTTTTTCAGCCCAAAAATTGGGCTGAAAAGTGCCCCCCTCGGCTTATACGCGAGTCAATACGGCCCCCTAAAAAGTTTTGCGCCCCCACCTCCCTTTCTGGGCCCCCCCGCATGCAGCGCTGCGCATATACATTACCTGTCTAGCAGCTGTCACCCTCCGATGGCTGATCGCGGCTCCCGGCTCCGGGCTCCATCTTCCTCTCTGTCTTCCTGATTGTCAGGTGACCGGCTGGCGTCGCGATGACGTCATCGCGCTGCGCCCCGGTCACACAGCAGGAAGACAGCGAGGAAGATGGAGCCCGGAGCCGGGAGCCGCGATCAGCCATCGGAGGGTGACAGCTGCTAGACAGGTAATGTATATGCGCAGCGCTGCATGCGGGGGGGCCCAGAAAGGGAGGTGGGGGCGCCAAATTATGAGGGGGGCCCTGCTGGGGCCCTGTATACTACCACTGGGGCTATATACTACCACTGGGGCTGTATACTACCACTGGGGCTGTATACTACCACTGGGGCTGTGTGTATACTACCACTGGGGCTGTATACTACCACTGGGGCAGAATATACCACTGGGGCTGCTGTATACTACCACTGGGGCTGTGTGTATACTACCACTGGGGCTATATACTACCACTGGGGCTGTATACTACCACTGGGGCAGAATATACCACTGGGGCTGCTGTATACTACCACTGGGGCTGTATACTACTACTGGGGCTGCTGTATACTACCACTGGGGCTGTATACTACCACTGGGGCTGTATATACCACTGGGGCTGCTGTATACTACCACTGGGGCTGAATATACCACTGGGGCTGCTGTATACTACCACTGGGACTGTATACTACCACTGGGGCTGTATACTACCACTGGGGCTGTATACTACCACTGGGGCTGTATATACTACTGGGGCTGCATGTATACTACCACTGGGGCTGTATATACTACTGGGGCTGCGTGTATACTACCACTGGGGCTGCTGCTGTATATACCACTGGGGCTGCTGCTGTAACACTGCTGGGGCCTGTATATACCACTGGGGAGGCTGCTGTATACCACACTGATGGGGGCTGTATACCTGTGCTGGGGTCCACCCTCGACTTATACACGAGTCAATAAATTTTCCCAGGTTTTGGGGGCAAAAGTAGGGGGGTCGGCTTATACACGGGTCGGCTTATACACGAGTATATACGGTAGTTGTTATCTCAACTGCTGCCACACCCTTCTGATAAAAGACTACTTCTCACTCCTCCCTATGCTGGCTATAGTTCATTCTTAGCTAACTTGAGAAAGAGCTGTTTTTGGGAGAAAACATATGAAGTGGAGACTGTTACTGGAGAAGAATTGGAGTCCATGTTGTTATCTGTTTTCCTAACTTGTTGGTGATTTCTTTTGCACTCCCGCCACTTCCCTCCCTCAAGGGGGGTGGGATAGATAAGTAATATTTAGCAGTTTAGCAAGGTATAAGACCTAGGCGTTCCCACTATCAGGGGTAATCTTGGGGACAGGGATAGCCTTTTGTCCCTAGCGTGAGGGACTTTAAAGGAGTCGTTTTGTCCCTTGCTTTCTTACAGTCACATCTTGACATTAGGTATGTGGAGTGAGATGAATTGAATGGCGTGAAATCTCCATGTGAATGTACAAGTTACTGTTGTAGTATTTTGGTAGCCATTCCATTACTTAAAGAGGACCTGTCATCCCCCTGGTGCATGGCAAGCTAAATGCAGCACTGAATGCAGCATGTCTGCTGCATTCAGGGAAGGGGTCCCCCATGGCTCTAGTCGCCCTGTAAGCTTTAAAAAAGACTTTAGAAACCTTACAGTTAAGAGGTCGCTTGGGTGGGATCTTATTAAGAGGTCCTGGCTGCTTGCACAATCCTCCCTGCCTCCTTCTTGTGCATTCCGCCCCTTCTGTGTGTCTTCCGCCACCTCCTCTTCTGCTGGGTCTGCCCTCCTCTTAACCGTAAGATTTCTATAGAGGTATTTAAAGCTTACAGGGGGGATAGAGCCATAGGAGACCCCTTCCCTGAATGCTGCATTTAGTGCTGCATTTAGTTTGCCATGCACCAGGGGGGTGACAGGTCCTCTTTAAGGATCACTAACTCAGTTTTCACTATTAGTGATAAATATCCATGGTTGGAAACACCAATATTCCGCAAGACAACATTCTTGTCTATTGCTTGATCTTTCTTTAAATGTATTTATAATGGTTGTTATTAATAGCATGGGTGCAGCTCGAGAGATTATTATAATGTTTCATGTATTTAACATTACTGATGTAAGTTACATTTAAGTACCACTCTCGGAGAAAACTTCACACTGTAATTGACATTATGAATTCCAGCTTCACTTTAGTAAACCGACACCTCAAAGTCCTGCAAGGTTGTTACAGTACAAAACAGCATGGCAATGTGTACCTGTCAATCTTTAGACAGAGCTGGTCAGTTGCAGCTTTAATCCTATCCTGTGCTTCAGCGTGTGTCATAGTATCAGTGCTGTATCCATCAATGCTGAGTATCACATCTCCTGGGCACAAATTAGCGACAGAAGATTTACTTCCTGGTGTTATCTGCAAAATTAAACATATAATTTAAGTACATACACGAAAAATATGCCATGTATTTGCTGCAGAAATCTGAAGCGGAACCTCTGTTTTCTGCTCACAGTTTGTGGTCTTAAACTGACGTTTTCTGCTACTTGCCAGCATTTCCAGGCAAAGTGACATGTCATTTTTTAAACCAGTTTTGAAAACTGCACCGCAGGAGTAGAAACAGCTGTTTAAGACAGTAGGGCATGTTTGCTGCAGGTAAAAGGGTAGTCTGGCACGTCCTTTCTAAATGGTTTCATAGTTTTTATGGTTGAAGGTAGACTTTAACATGTTGATCCAAGGGTAGGCAACCCCCAAGTGGCTAACACCAAGCTCCACATTGGGGAAAATAATTCCTTCCTGACTCCACATTCAGCAATTAGACTAGTTGCCTGCATCAACGCCCTAATATCTATCTTTACACCCTAACCACTTTTGTAATTTTCATTTTTACCCTACATTTCTCCCTATCTATCCTATGTGGTTTTTTTTACTGCACTTCCTGTTTAGGAGGAGTCTCAAATGTGATATTACAGGAGGCTGGGGCTGCACTCACCACAGCATCTATCTCCCTTTTTAGAGAATGTACTAGATTCCGGTGTGTCCACCCCCTCTAAAAATAACTTGGAATCAAAGTGATGGACATTCTGGGAGACAGGAATATTGCACAGGCACTCTACGTATATCTCTGCTGTAGCTTCTGTGAAAAAAGATGTTGTCAGGGGTTGGAGATAGAAGCAGTGTGTGACACCAGCACTGCTCTCTGATAATGATTAATTTGAGGGCAGTACTAGAAGCTGTAGGGTGGAACTGGTGTCATTCACTTCTTCTATCTCCGCTTCCTAATAACGATTAATTGAGGGCGGTGCTAGAAGCTGTGGGAAGGCACTGTTTTTTTCACTGCTTCTATTTCCATCCCCTGATGAGGTCTTCTTTCACAGAAGCTAAAGACATAGAAGTGACAGCACTGCACTCACATCTCTCACAGCGTCTATCCTTATGGATGCAGGACACCTAAAAAAGGGTGGAGAGGCAAAAAGCTAGTAACTAAGTGCAGCACTGCTCCCTTATGATGTCTTGTTCCAGCAGGGAGTGAGTGCAGCCCCAGCTTCCTATTATTAGGGATTAGCAAAATGGGATAAACTGTAGGGTAATGTATAATAAATCAAATTACAAAAGTCGTTAAGATGTAAGGAGAAGTAATTAGGAAGGACTTTTTAGGTAATGGACTGACCCTTTAAGGTGTGGAAAGTATGTGTGGACATTCCCTTGGAGCAAAAAAACACAGCTAAAAGAATATAAATAAAAAACATAGCATTCATTAATGGGAATTGTTTGATGATATGCCTAAACTATATTCAAATTGCATTAGCAGGTATTACCTTAATTATTAGTTATCATTAGACAATTTTTGGTAATAAACTCCCATTGTGTTTTCCGCCTGTAGAGCAGAAGAAACTGTAATGGAAAATATTTTGTGTGTGCTGATTGGGAAGCTGTGGACAGTTCTATGCTTTATTATGAATATGACCAAGATTTAAAATTTTAATCGGAGTGAATGTAAAGGAATGTAATGTTTTATGTCAGATCATTCTCACATATGTTTGTTCAATACCTTCTTTCTCCTTAATCACTAAATCAGAGCAGACATCCAGTGGGCTCAGTAGGGTCATCATTTTCCCAAATGTCACAGCATCCCCTACTGCTTCAGCAGTCAGAAATAGCCCCCCTTATATTTTCTCTAGTAGTCATAGCAGGACCTTATCCTAGTTCCTTAGTACAGCAGTCCAGAAGTATCTTGTTTTGGAGACCTCCATAATAGAGCTTGTTCATTGGTATGTTGCTAAAAATACCTTAGTGACCGTAAAGCTTTGAAGAGTGCTCATACGGTAGGTTGTTTTTGGTGTCAAAATCCTTGAAAGGATCATCAGAAATGCTATCAATGAGTAATTAATAGTGATGAGCGAGCACTAAAATGCTCGGGTGCTCGGTGCTCTGGCCGAGCATCGCAAGATACTCTTGTACTCGGCCAGAGCACCGAGCCCAATGTAAGTCAATGAGTGACAGGCTCCGCCCACAGACTTCCGGTTATAAAACGAGTAATTCCGGAAAAGGGCGGGAGGGTGGGCTTTTTCAAATCGCCGCAGCATATAACACCTTGCTGTGGCCCCCAGAGGGATCCTAACAATTAATCTGCTCCCTGTATGGTGCCAGCTCACTGTGTGCACTGAAGGGAGCTGTGTACATGTATCAGATCGCTATTTATTACCGAGCGGTCCGAGCATCTCGGCAGTACTCGGTGCTCGCCGAGCACCCCGAGTACCGAGATACTCGTGCGAGTACCGAGTAGCGCCGAGCATACTCGCTCATCACTAGTAATTAATTTCCACTCAACGTCATTCTTATTTTTATTGTTCATATCCTCTACAAGTAATACAAGGATATCTCAAATTCCCCAAAACTTTAGTTACTCCTACAGATATCAGCACTATCTTTCCACTATTTGACTAGCCTTCTAGTTGCAGGTATTCAGCAAAGAAGCACCTTTATAAGCCCACTCTATTATATCCTTCCCAAATAACACTGAGAATATGTTTGTTAATTTATGAATCTATTTCATATCTCACATTTTATGCATTTCCTTTGTATCATCCATCATTGCGACCTTAAGGATGAGAGGCACAAGTGTTATATGATAACTTCATGACAGGTTGATTAGGATCAGGTCAGAAGGACTACTCCACTTTCATCATAAAATAACAATTCAGCATAATCGCACATTACAGACTGATGCCAACTAGGGATGGGCGAGTACAATAATATTCGGAATCGCTATACCCGCAACGAGTAGGTAGCGGTACTTGCTACTTGTTGCGAGTATAGCGATTCCGAATACTTTTGCAGTGTATCAATAGATACACTGCAAAAGTCCTGTAAAATAAAGGAAAAGTGGTTAAAAAATAAAAAAATCGGATACTCACCTTAACCAACGGCTGTACCAGGACCGGCCGATGCACATCCATTCATGTAAAAGGACCTGTCACTCTCTCAGCCAATCAGATGGCTGGGAAAGATCTGGCCAATCAGATGCCGCCACGTCACAATGACGTAATCGCTAGCGGCCACCTGATTGGCCAAATGGAAAGGTCCTCTCAGGTACACCTGATGCATTTTGCCGCAGCAGCCACCTAACGTAACACTTGCGGACAGACTGCGTTAGGCCCAATTCATTCCCTATGGGATTTGCAGACATGTGCGGCACTTGTGGTTTTAGTAAAAAAAAAAACTGCTAGCAGCGGTTTTTGTCTGTTGCCGCAAGTGCAGGATTGGCTGGATTGCGTTATACCACAAATGTCACACATGTACGCAAGTCCCATAGGGAATGCATTAGGTCGAATGCAGTCTTGCTACAAGTGTTTCGGCATCCGGCAGATGCATTTAAACTGATGGAGTTGCCGCAAATGCTGAGAAACGCTGATGTGAAAGTAACCTTATTGAGATTCAGATGAAACATTCAATGGAGTCATGCACATGGAGGTAAAGTATAATGTTAACCTGGCCTAATACTATTTTCTATGATATTCTGCTGTATATGATTTAACCAAACAAAGGTAACCATTGGAGGGTGAAAGTAAACTCCATAATAGGCACCAAAAAAGAAACAATCAAATAAATACATTTCTAACATTATTTATTGAAAAATATACATCAATTACAATATAAAAAAATCATAAGAAAGGAGAGAATCTACAGTCAAAAAGAAAAGAACCAGGACTGAGGCTGCCTGACCCTAAGTCACCAAATCTCACCCAAAGGGTAGCACACTAAAATATAAGATGGTAAAAAACCTGCAATAACAATCACTTAGGCCCCTTTCACATAGGTGTTTTTTTTTTTTTTTAATCCGGCAGATTTACCGCATCTGTCGCATCTCTTCCGCCTAACGGCTTCACTTGTGTCATCGATCCGATAAGCCCCATGCATCGTCTACGGGGCTTGTGGTCGGGTGCGGCAGATACGGCTCTGCCGGTTGCGGCAGCGTTTTTTCCGCGGCTGCAACTGCTGCATCTGCTGCAACTGGCAAAACTGCACTTGCCACAAGCCCCATAGACAATGCATGGGCTAGCCAGAAGTGCGGCCATTAGGCAGTAGATATTGTAAATCTGCCGGATCTCCCACATTTTCAAAAAAACGCCTATGTGAAAGGGGCCTTATAAAGCTACTGATAGAAAATATACAGGATAGAAGTGGTACTGTCAATGATAAGCAGAACCAATCAAATACACTACTGGACCAAAGTAAGAAAGCTAATCAGAGTCTAAAGTGCATAGTACAGGTACAGCAGCAAGTCCTTCAATATAGGGCAGAATAGCCTCAGATAGTAAGGCCAATATTGTTTCAACAAGATAAGACCTAGCAATGTAGTGGGCAGAGTACAGGTAAGGGACTAATCAGTGATTTCCCCTGTACACACTGATAATACCCATAGTCAATGGCTCCCTATAAACTCTATAGTATAATGAGGATTAATAATAGGGCAGACTAGTCTTCATCTGAGGCCATATTGTTGGAAGAGCTGTTGCAGTTCCAAATAGGGCACCCCTGGAGATACGCTAGCATCTCAATGCTCGTTTCACCGCACAGAGCTTCGTCACACCTGTGCGGTAAATGGGACAGCTTTATTTTTTGAGTCATTTTGGACGCTGTACTGCCAAAATGTGTAATTTTTTTATTGTATTTGTTTTTACATAAAGCTTTGTTTTATAGTGGAAAAACAATTCTTTATGCATTTTTGTGTTGGATTTTTTGGTTTTTACTTTTTATAGATGTTATTGCACTTGTTTTAACGTAGTCCCACTATGAGACTTGAATATTTTACATTTTTGTCACCATGACTTCACCTCAAGTAGCATTGATAACTATTATGACCCTCTGATTGTGGGATGCCAAAGAAGGAGCTGCTCCATTTGCGAACTATTTAGATGCTGATATCGCTATTGACAATGACATTTAAGTTAAATACCTGACAACGGCCTTTTTGCCCATATGGGTGAGCGATTTAGTTTTTTCTCAGAACCATAAAAAGGCAGAGCTGAGGAATAAGGCTGCTGTATATGTCATTAAGGGGTTAAGAAGTTTTCCTTAAGTTCTCAGACATTGATCTACAGTGTTGTTAGTGACTGTTTAAGTGCATTCTCTGAAACTCACCTATTTCATCATAATATGACATTTATCAATTTTAATACCATAAATGTTGTGTTTTCCGTCTCTCACATCTACAATTGTGTTTGTGAGCCACTCCTTAAAGTAGAAAATATTTTTAATGTTTAGGAACTTAAATGATTTGTGTTAAGTGTTGAGATGATTGAATTTGATCACATTTCAGTTCATTTCTGTTTTTGCTTAAAGGGAACCAACCACCTAAAAATACCTATCTAACCTATAAATATCTGTCCCTGGAGCCTAAAATTACTATTCTAACCATCCCTGACTGACTAAATCTAACTAACTAGATGCACAATAAATTACTTTTTATACTTACCAAATCCTTGTCTGATGGGCATTCCTCCAGGGTCTTTGACGGATAGGCAGGGTCACCTCGCCGTGCTCGCACCCGCCTCGCTGCTGTCCATCTTTCCAGGGCAGCATCTTCTTCCAGGAGGACTCAAATTACCTGCCCATCGCGTCCTCGCAATGAGAGGGTCACGTGCTGCAGGCCCCGCGTCACTTCCGCCCGCCGCGTCACTGGTACACCCAGGCCAGCTTAAGAGCATGCGCAGATGGCGTGCTAAAGCCGGCCTGGGCGCATCATAGACCCAGTGACGCGAAGGACCGAAGTGACGCGGGCCTGCAGCACGTGACCCGCCCATTGAGAGGACGTGATGGGCGGGTAATTTGAATCCTCCTGGAAAAAGATGCTGCCCTGGAAAGAAGATGGACAGCAGCGAGGCAGGTGAGAGCGCAGCGAGGAGACCCTGGAGGAACGCCCATCAGACAATGATTTGGTAAATATAAAAAGTGATTTATTGTGCATCTAGTTAGGTAGATTTAGTCAGTCAAAATGGTTAGAATAGTAATTTTAGGCTCCAGGGACAGATATTTATAGGTTAGATACTTAAATAGCAGTTCATTAAAGAGGTGGTTCACTATAATGTATAGTGGCCACATGAATTTACGGCTGTGAAATAAGTCTTTTGCCAAGTACCTTCCATTGCCAATTGTTCCTGTTAGTGGTGCTATCACTGTCATCCCCATCATGTGATCCCTGGCCGCAGTGGCCTCTGATGTCTGATGATGTCACGTTAACTTCTGAAGCTAGAAGTTGACCTAGCATCACTGAGGCGGGACACAGTCTCCCCGAGTGACTGGGCTGTGGGCAGTGCGTCACAGCACAGCATCATGGCACTTCCTCCTTCACTGCTTTGAAACTCTGCCCACAGCCCAGTCAATCAGTGAGACCGGGTCCTATCTAGATGAACTTCTAATGTCACAGCAGTGCAAATTGGGTACCGTATCGGGAAACCATCAAATTCAAACCCCGCGGCTTTGACAGTGGCAGAGTTTAAATTCACCGGTAAATGCTGTCCGCGGTCCTGAAGTTTGCTTCAGGACCACGGACAGCATCATAGTCACGCGCATCACACATGCACTCATGCAGCACACTTGCAGCACACTCACTTGCATACAGCCATGCACATTTACCCACACGCACCACACTCGCACCACACTCACACATATCACGCATTACACTCGCATCACTGTCATGCATCAAACTTTTCCTCTCCCATATAATAATGTGTCACAAACGGGAAGTTGATATCACCAACCATTCCCATTTTGTTTAGATGTATCCATATAAATGGCCCACCCTGTATTATTTATGGTGCGAGCGTAGGTTTGACTCAATATTTTAGGTGGAACAATGTGGCCAAATTACAGCTTTTTAACTCTTTAAGAACAGGGTGATTTTTTTGTTTCTTTGTGTTTCTATGTTTTCCTTTTCCAGGAGCTTTATTATTATTATTTTTTTTTTCTATCGGTATAGCCGCACCAGAGTTTTTTTTGTTTTTGTAGGACAACTTGGGATATGCCAATACAGGGTATTTTTCCTGGAGAATCTTTACTAACATCTTCTTTTGTTAGATTCTGTTTTTCTTTAAATTGTATGCATCAATAGACTACATCTCTAAGTGAATCCACCTGAAAAATGGACCATTGAATTCTTGTATCTGCTTTGTGGACTTGGTAGCCAGTTGCGGTTAGAAGAAGCTCATGAAGACTGATCATATAAACAGCAAGTCTTGTTTTTTTTATTGCTATGCATATGTTCATGTTTTTTTAAACACAAATCCCATAACTGGTCCCGACTGTCTCTTTATTCTTATAGCCAACAAACATATTGGACAAAAGCCAAACACACCAATTTTGGCAGATTTGGCCGACTATCTGTTGTGTATGGGGCCTTCTGATGCTCTGTGAAGAGATGTCAGGGAAGAAAATGATTGCACCATTGTAATTAAAGCAATATTTTTGTTCAGTGAGATTATCTGCTATCCAGGGGTGTAACTACAATAGGTGCAGATGTTGCCATCGCATCTGAGCCCTTGAGCTTAGGGAGCCCAAAAAGTCTCTTTGGCCTAGAAAAAGACTAATGCAATTAAAGATCTGCAATAAGGCTGGGGTCACAGTACCATTTTTCACATGCATTTTTGGAGACCTGCGTTTTCAAAAACGCATGTAAAAAACGCACCCATAGGCCCCCATGTTAAAAAACGCATGCCCTAATAGCCAAAAAGCATGTGTGACTGTCCCATGCGTTTTTGGAGCATATCCAAAAACGCATGCGTTTTTGTAGAAAACGCATGCGTTTTTATAACATGGGTTCCTATGGAAAACGCATGCAAAAACGCATGTACAGTTAGTACCTTTTAGTGCCATTCAAAAACGCATGCGTTTCCCATAGGAGCCCATGTTAAAAAAACGCATGCGTTTTTTCCGGAAACGCATGCGTTTTTTTAACATGGGCTCCTATGGGAAACGCATGCGTTTTTGAATGGCACTAAAAGGTACTAACTGTACATGCGTTTTTGCATGCGTTTTCCATAGGAACCCATGTTATAAAAACGCATGCGTTTTCTACAAAAACGCATGCGTTTTTCAAAACGCACAAAAAAATACTACAAGCACTATTTTTAGGTGCAGATTCAAAAACGCACCCAAAAACGCAGGGAGCCATCACACACCTTACAAAACTCATGCTGACATGAAAAAAAGCATGAGTTTTGTTAAATCACTTAAAAAAACGCATGGCAACTGTGACCCCAGCCTAATAGGGGTCTTTTGCAATGGGGCCTATGAGCTTCAATTTTCGGCACTGCTGTTATCACAGCAATCTGGCAGCAACTCTCGTAGAGAACACAGGATACGTGGGCCTGGAAAGAGAGATGTGTATGGGCAGCGTTATATCATCAGTCATATAGTCTTAGGCAGGCGTGACATGAGCAGGTAAAAATCAGTCTCATTCTCATTCAGAAAAATGGGATGAATTGTTTCTCATTTTTCATCCTTGTGCTGTGCATATGCTATCCCGTTTTATTACTCAGTTGCTATTAATCTTTTACTGGACAATTTACAGTTTACTATGCTGCAGACTTGTATTGTATCCATAAGAATTGAATGCCATACTGATGGTCCATATGGCATCCATTTTTTTTTTACTCATACCCATTAAAGTTTGAACTCAAATGCCAGCATGCTGAGATTTTTTTCTCACCCTGAATACACAGATTGGCACTGCCTCTTTGAGTACCATTATATCCTCCAATTTATACACGCATGTGAGCAAGGCTTTACAGTAACATCTTATGGTGGAGCAGAAGAAAGCTGTATACTTGGTGTCATTGAAACCACCACCCCACATCATATCCACAATCTCCTCCATAGCTAAAAGTATTACTGAATGTTGAGAGGAGTATTCTTACCCTGCTAGCACTAACATTTGGCTAGTGTTGGCACTATAGCTCCATAACTTTTGTCCAACACTGGCCGCAAATTAACTGATAGATGCTGTGAGCAGGCAGTAGCTGATATACTGCTGGCTATAGGGTCAGTCATCAGGAAATAGCTGATATTTTGCTGGGTATAGGGTCAGTCAGCAGGGACAAGCTGACACACTGCTGAGTAAAGGGTCAGTCAGTAGGGAGTAGCTGATACACTGTGGGGATAGGGTCATACAGCAGGAAGTAGCAGATGTACTGCTGGGAAAGGATTCTGTAGCAAGGAGTAACTGGATATATGGATGGTCAGCAGGGAGTAGCTGATATACTGCTGGATATAGTGTTGTGAGGGAGCAAAATATGCACTAAAGTGACCTCTCACAGGGTCTGTGTGAGAACATCTCCATCTGCTGGTCAGAGGGGGCAATAGGAACCAAATAGTGAAGCGTGTGTTTTTTTGAGAGAATTATTTAGAAGCAACTCCAGGTCAGGTGACAGTGGTGGCGCAGTTACAAAATATAAAAGTGAAGTGAAAGTGAAAGTGCATCCTTAGCACTGGAGCCTGTACCAGGTAGGTTGTGTAGTCGTGAAGTAGGCTCACAGCCACAACAAAAGGGTCCTGGAATGGTCAGATCCGGAAGAAGGCATTATCTCTACCTAAGTTGATTGTCGTGGGTGTCTCCTGGACTAGGGAGTCCTATTTTGAGCCTGGAACCTGAAGGTTGCTATGCCTGGTGGCTTAGGTCCCTATTTGTTTTTATATGTATTTAATTTCTTTTGGTATGGCACCGATTAAGGAACCTTTTCTGTTTGGTTGCTCTTTGTGGTCTGAACTCAGGTGCAGCCTTTTTTGTGACCATTCCCTTCCCTTATAAAGCGTCACATGTCTAGTCAGCTAATACAATCTCATTCTTTGCTGACCATTGTGAAGGTGCTTGCCTGTGACTATTGCAGCTGGTGGCATGCTGTTTTGTGTTCTATTCTTTTGTATCTATTTTCCCTCTGTTTGTGTATCTTTCCCTGTGTTGTATCATTGTATAAGTTAGGATATGTCCTTCCAGCCAGGGCACTAACTAGGGTTAATTCAGGGCGAAAAAGTGCCTATGCATGTGATGGCGACAAGGGGGAAAAACCCTTATAGAGATGTTAGAGAGCTCAGAGTACAGACACAAGTGAGTGTCAGGAGGTGACCCATTTTCCCTCTCCTTATGTCAAGGGCCTTCTTTCTATTCCATCCTTGTTGTCACTTCTGTGTTGCACTGCTTGCAAGGTGTCCATATGCCCCAGTGTGATATTATCATGGTCCTACAAACGTTTGCTGGATTACTCATGGCTTAGGCTGCATTTTTTGCACACCTGTTCCAGAATCTATTGCAAGATCTGCCGTCTCAGGTTGTGCAGCTGCTGCAGTATATTGTGGGTCCATTGGTCTCAACTCATGCTCACATTCACAGGTCAGGCTTACAGGGAGGAAGGATACATTTATGGTGTTAAGGGAGGCTTGTAAATTATATTTCAAACCCCACCTTCATTACTTAGATAGTGAGGAACAGCGTGTGGAGATTGCTGTAACTATCCTTCAGGGATATCCCCAGTCCTCAGCTTTCTCTCTACCAAGCGTCTCTCAGTCACTGTGTTCTTTTCTGGCTTTGGCCCCTGTTTATGATGTCCGCTGATTGTGTCTCCCTTGCTGAGTGTCACTGAGCAGGGGGCGCGGCCGGTGAAGGAATACTAGGAGTCTTTAATGTCAGGGTCTGTCAATGTCTGCAACTTTCTAATATATTTAATTTTCATTTTCAACTACTTGCTGAAAATTATTTAATCTTTCAAACTGGTCAGTTATTAGAATTCACCCTCTGAGGGTTCAGTTTCTCACGGCGGCCTGTGGGGACTATATTGAAGATTGATTGCCAATCAAAGTTTAAATCAGAGCGCTTGAAAACCCCTCTTACATGCAAATGTCTACTATGTTGGACTTTGCCCTACTGTAAAGTTCACATGAAGACTTTTTGTCCTCAAGTGATTGATTTGTGCTCATGTCAGCTGCAGGCAAAAGGAAGACATGAGCTGCATGTAATTTTTGGGACTACACCTGACACACAGCTGTTACATTCATTCAGTGGCAGTAAAAATTACCTTTGTAGCCACAGCATGACAGGTGACAAGGGACATTTGGTATTTATTTTAGCTTGTTTAGCAAAGAAAGTAAGACAATTAAGACTAAGATTAATAATCATGCTTAAATTTTGAGAAAAAAAAAAATCTATCTAGCTAACCATTTCTCAAACGCTTCAGCGTTTTACCAGTCATTGCCCTAGCTGCCTAAACACTATAGGATCCAATTCAAACTGCTTGTTCTCACCCACAAAGCCCTTCATAGTGCATCACCTCCCTACAACTCCTCCCTCATCTTTGTCTATCACCCCACCCGTTCTCTTCGCTCTGGAAGTGACTTTAGACTCACTTCTGCGTTAATCTGAACCTCCCACTCCCGGCTCCAAGACTTCTCCCAAGCTGCACCAATTCTCTAGAACTCTCTACCCCAAGAAATTAGGTGCATCCACAACTTACACAGTTTCAGGCGATCCCTAAAAACACATCTTTTTAGGGCGGCCTATCATGATTCCTAGTCAAAGTCATCTAGACATAGCCTATCCGCTCCACCAGTCTCAAGAGGATCACAAATAATGGTTGGTGGCCACTTATACTGCTCCTATCTGTTCCCCATCTCCTCAAGTTAACTATACCATCATTGTAAATAAACACTTGTACCTTGTGTCACCCCCACCTCATTGTTAGATTCTAAGCTCTTATGAGCGGGGCTGTCATTATTTTGCTCTAATTATTGTATTGTATTATGCTTTGTATTGTATTGTATTATATTTTGTATTGTATTGTATTGTATTATACTTTCTGATAACTGTTTCTTATGATTGTTTAAATATGAGCCTTTGTATTGTTAAGCGTTGCGGATTATGTTGGCACTATATAAATAAAGATTATTATTATTATGATTTGGTCTTATCACCAAGTTCTACCAACTATGCATGCCCATTTTAGTGTCATGTAGGTTATGGTATAAAATTATATTAGAGGAGTTATCCCAGAATAAACTATTTTTCCAAACTACTAAAAGTAGCTGAAATGAACTGCAGGACAGCTAAGGCCGGCTTCACACCACAGTTTTCAGCTGTCAGGTTCTATCCGGTGTTTTGCAGGATCCGCCAGACAGAGCCTTACAGGACAGGATGAGCAGCAAGTGTGGGCAAATAAGCCCTCTGATCCTGTTTTTTGCAGGATTAATTTTTCTGCTGCTGTCCACAGTGCTAATCTGTCAGCCTGTGTGTGCAGTGCCTCTGTCCATGGTGCTTAACTCCCAGCCATGTCTCTGAAATGCTGCTGTGCTCATTCTCATGTTCCCCAGGGCTGTGGGGTACTAGGAACTGCAGTGTTTCTGGGGAGTCACAGGGGTTGAGACCTGGCTCCATGACCCTGAGTTCAGTGTTGAGTTCTTTGGGAAAACTATAAAGATTATTTGTGATGCCACCTGTGGTTTGTGGCTATGAGTGGCCACCGCTGCTGCAGAACCTCTGGGGACGATGAACGGGCAGCTGGGATGGATTGGCTCCCCACAGGTGGAGCCGATCCCCAGGGCAGTGGATGTCGAAGGGTGTAGGGTGCAGGATGGAGGGTGCGCATTAACAGACTCACGGTTTGTTGGTTCCTCAAGTCCTTTACTGGCAATACCGGTTCAACCACAGGTGATGTTGTTGTGTGTCCGTGTAACCTGGGAGCAACTCGGGGTTCTCCTCACCTGGCAAGTGCTGAGGCCTCCCTGCTGAGCTTTCTCTTGGTGGATCCCTGCGTCTCCTTACGCTAAGTTGTGGCCCTCTCTCTCCTGCATGTGCCAGTATGACAGGCAGCTCGAGTCCTTTTTATAGCCCCACTTCTCGGACAGCTGTCCCTGGGCACTTGTGGACTGGGGAACTTGGAATTCCGAAGCCTCAGTGTTGGCTGCTGGGACATTAGGCCCTGCACAGCCTCGGACTCCGGTGTCCATTTTTTGTTTCTCTGGGGTGAGCTCGACACTGCTCTACTAGCCCCAGGCTCTCCTCTACCTCCTCAGACCCTTGCCTATGGGTCCCTCAAACTGGGCTTTAGCTTTCCTGGAGCGAGCTTAGCACTGCTCCAGCACACAGGATGTCTTCCTCAGCACTGCTTCGTACTGAACTAACTCTGCCCAGACCAGAATTTATAGGGGAGCTACCCTGAACCCGGGTTTTAGATCCTGCCCTTCAGGCCTGGAGGCAGAAAGGTGTTGTGTGCTTTGGTTTTGCCTGGTGTGAATACCCTCTGTTGCTCTCAGGTATGACACTACCCTCCGAGGGAGATAATGACATAGTGGCATCTGAACTCTGGGATGCCAAAATTCAGCACCATGGACAGCAGCATTTCAGAGGCACGACTTGGAGTTCAGCACCATGGACAGCTGCACTGCACAAACAGGCTGACAGATCAGAGCCTGCACTGTGATTTTTATTGGATCTGGGAAACAATCTGATATTTTAACGGATCCGGCGCCCAAGGACTCTTATGTTATGGGCACTGAATCGCCCAGGATCCGGGAGGATCTGATTTTGTCCGTTTTTTGCACTGGAGCTAAAAATGCTGACTCTGATTTTGTGTCCGGTGCAAAACCGGGCAGAATCAAATCAGGGACAAAAAGAAGAAAACCGGATGGCCAAATAGGACCAATCCGGCACCATAGGGACACATGAGGGCAAAACCTGAAAGCTGAAAACCATGGTGTGAAGTCAGCCTAAGACAGAACGAATTAGATAGACAGGTCATTAATTTCAGCATTGTGTTAAACAATGTTATCTGGAACTTTGCTACATTTTTATGTTTATGGCTAAGAACTTACCGTCAGGTGGTAACTATCTGCCTGTTTTGCCTGGCCCAGGTCTCTCATGGACTGCTCCTGCTTTTGATTCTCCAACTTCCGAAGACATCACTTTGATAGAACATCTTCTTCTCTTACACTCTGCCCTCTCGACAGAGTTCACTGCTAACGTCATGCTGATTGACAGCCGGCACCACGCTCCCTTGTTGCCTTCCTTTAGTGAGATCAAATGAAGCAGGAATGTCACTGCTTGAGATCATTACCGGGCAGAACAGGCAGGTAGTTATTAAATTCTTAGCCCCATACAAAAAAATAACCAAAGTCCAGGGCAATCCTTTTAAAGATTAGAAGGCAGTAAAATAAGGTAATGAAGTATATTGCTTTAAATATTTATAACTTTACGATGGCTGATCAATAATGGAAAATAAAGTTGCTCTTTAAGATCACATTAGATCCCAGCAAAGCAAAGAAACAGGTTGAAGCTTCTTTCAGGACTAATGGTGGCTTCACACCTGGCGACGTCGCTAGCGACTTCGCCGAAAAAGTGACGTATCAGCGATGTCGCTAGCGACGTCGCGCTGTGTAAACGAGCGGTGCGACCGCGTTTTATCGCTGGTCGCAGGTTGACAGGTTTACGGGAAGAACCGTCAACCTGCGACCTGCGATAAGGCTGGATCACGCCGTGTGACATCGCCAGAGCGATGTCGGCGGCGATCCAGCCTATACCGCAGCGTTGCTGCGGATCGCTCGCTGGGCTGAGCCCAGCCCAGCGAGCGATATCACTGCCCGCATCGCTGCGGTGTCGCCGGTCGCAGCGTTGCTGTGTGACAGCTGGCCAGCGATGTTGGAACCGAGCGGGCACCCGCGCATCGCTTCCGACATCGCTGGCCAGATCGCCAGGTGTGACGGCACCATAATAGACGGATCTCTGCTTGAGCATGACATAATGCTACTTGAACAAAATGAGAATGAAATAAATGGCTTGATCTTTGCATGGGGATACCTGAAATTAAGTGAAGAACCTGTCTCCAAGATGTAGTTACATTTAATTATATTTATGGCTCAAAAGCTCAAAATGGCTGAAATATTTTGTTCTTATCTTCCTGTTATGAATGTTAGCCATACTTGTATACAAGTTACATCATAGGGTGCTATGGGTATAACATGCAACCCATGTCAGCTGCTCAGCAGGTGCATGAGTAGATGACCTCCTCATGCTCCCTGAATACATACATTCAGATCTGTGATATCGTCACCTCATTCCTCATTCATCTGACAAGGACATCCCGCTTCGGCTCGATCAGTCTACTTGATCTGCTCTGAGTCAAGTTCTGTTTGTGAAATGCTATCTGCATACTGAAAGGTGTAAGCAGATCTAGATTTCTGAGCTTAAAATGAAACATCATGAGCTCTTTACAGCACATCCACTGATTAGAGGAGCCACCTTGGAGATTTTTTAGGCCTACCTCACTCTGGAATTGGTGAAAGAAAAGCTAAACGTATTTATTCTTAACCTGTCCAAGGTAAAGCGAAATCAGCAGTCATCTGGTGATCTCTCTCTTCTTACTTTTTTAAGGGGATCATGAAATCAAGGTAGGTTCACTGTGCATGTGAGCATTTTTTTCCCAGCATGTATCTGAATGTATACCCCCAGATGAATACAGTTGACTCACATTGAAAAATTAATTATGGATTTTATTTCTGGTTTTCTAATGCAACAATTGGAGATCAGTGTATGAATGGTGGAGGACTCACTCTCTCGACCATGACGAATCAGTAGAACAATAGACCAGTCCCTTCATGTATTACATGTCATGGCAACATCCACATGATTGTGGCTCTGCCTAATGCTGCGGCATATTCAAGTTAATTGGCTTTGAAAGCCTGAGCTGCAGTGTTGAGCACTGTTGCTCCTTCAATCTAGTAATTGGTGTGAGTCTCGGGGATGAGACTTCCTGCTTGCTTAAACCAAGGCATAACTCAGATGAGTGCTTTCCGATGTTTATCAGATAGCACAAGTACCAATGTTATACTATGGGACAGTGTTGATCAGTGTTTTTTTCTCTTTCCTTTTTGGCATGAGAAAAAAGTGCAGCGTGCTGCAAGTGGCATGCACATATTCAAGTTAATAGGTGTGTGGAACTCATTGGACTCCATAAACTCACAGAATGGAAAAGATGGAGAAGTTTTGTTCTCCATCTTCTACCGACAGTATATGATAGAATAGGATCACACCAAGCTGAAACTCTTGAGTGTCATTACCATAATCGATTGTATTCTCTCGCCTGAGAGAATAAACACTCATAGGACCCTGGTCTTCCATTGATCATACATTGATTGACTGCCATAAAAATAAGTTAGAAGTATAATGTCCTGGATTGTCACTTTAAAGGGAACCTGTCAGCTGTTTTAACCCTTCTAACCTATCCCTACTTGTCCCTGCAGCCACCTACTACCGTCCTAACCATCCCTCTCTGACCAATCTTGCATTTATAAAAGTGGAATAGAACAGTTTTCAAACTTACAAAATCTCTGACGATGGGGCGTTCCTGACGGGTAGGCAGATGTCCTGATTTAAATCTCTAGGCCCGCACTTCCTGGTGTATGACGCAGATGCCGGGCGTCGCATCACGCCGTGTCATTCCCGGGCATGCGCAGTGCACCGGGTGTAGAACGCCCAGGCCGCCTTCAACATGCAATCTGCGCATGCGCTGAAGGCGGCCTTGTGTCGGCGCAAGGTCGCCAGGCAACAAGCTTTGTACTCCCGGCGCACTGCGCATGCCTGGGTGTGACGCGGCGTCCGGCATCCGCGTCATACACCAGGAAGTGCGGGGCGGGAGATTTAAATCAGGACTTCGGTCCTGAAGGAATGATGCCGCCCATCAGGGTGTCATTAGAGCAGTGAGATGGGGGTAGTGCGGCCCTGTAGACACCACCTACCCGTCAGGAACACCCCATCGTCAGAGATTTTGTAAGTTTAAAAACTGTTCTATTCCACTTTTATAAATGCAAGATTGGTCAGAGAGGGATGGTTAAGACAGTAGTAGGTGTCTGCATGGACAGGTAGGGATAGGTTAGAAGGGCCCTGCAGCCAATTTGCAGCCACTGAAGGGCTTGGGTGCTCACACTTCCCTCTGCCAAAATTCAGGTGTCCAGGGGAAATGTGAGCACTGAAGCCTATTAGCGATTGTCTGCAGTGGTCACATGACATAATGTCATGGTGAGCACTGATAAACCTTGTGCCAAAATTATCATAATGACGATGGAATAACAGGTGATCATAAAGTTTATTTTAATCAAGTCTCTGCAGCATTTACAAAAGGGTTGACAACCCCTTACTGGCCGTACTATAATTTAAAAATACCGTCTTTTTCGCTATATAAGACGCACCTGATTATAAGACGCACCCCCAAATTTGGTGAAGGAAAAGAGAAAAAAATAATTTTAATGTTAAATGGGGTCCGTCTTATAATGTCAGTGTCCATCTTACAAATCATATAGGGTATATGTCCCTCACAGCCCCCTTATTCTGGTTATGGTTGGCACACGTCCCCCAGGGCAGGCACATGCCCCCAGGGCTCTCACACATCCCCTGGGGCTAGTACATGCCCCCCATGGATGGCACGAGTCCCCCAGGGCTGGCACATACCCCCCAGGACTCTCACACATCCCCCAGGGCTGGCACACATCTTCTAGGGCTGGCACACATCCCCCAGGGCTGGCACATGCCTCCCAGTGCTGGCACATGTCCACAAGTCCCCCAGGGCTATCAGACATCCCCCAGGGCTGGGACATGTCCCCCAGGGCTGGCACATGCCCCCCAGGGCTCACACATCCCCCAAGGCTGGCACATGCCTCCAGGGCTCTCACACATCCGCTAGGGCTGGCACATGCTCCCCAGGGCTGGCACATGCCCCTCAGGGTTCTCAAACATCCCCCAAGGCTGGCACATGCCCCCAGGGCTCTCACACATCCATTAGGGCTGGCACATTCCCCCTAGGGCTCTCAAACATCCCCCAGGGCTGGCACAAGTTCCCCAGGGCTGGCACACATTTCCCAGGGCTGGCACACATCCCCCTAGGGCTGGCACACGGCCCCCTAGGGCTGGCATAAGTCCCCCTGGGCTGGCACACATCCCCCAGGGCTGGCACACGTCCCCAGGGCTGGCACAAGTCCCCCAGGGCTCTCAGACATCCCCCAGGGCTGGGACACGTCCCCCAGGACTGGCACATGCCCCCCAGGGCTCACACATCCCCCAGGGCTGGCACATGCCTCCAGGGCTCTCACACATCCGCTAGGGCTGGCACATGCTCCCCAGGGCTGGCACATGCCCCTCAGGGTTCTCAAACATCCCCCAGGGCTGGCACAAGTTCCCCAGAGCTGGAACACATCCCCCAGGGCTGGCACACGTCCCCCAGGGTTGGCCCATGTGCCCCAGGGCTGGCACACGTCCCTGAGGGCTGGCACACGGCCCCCCAGGGCTGGCATAAGTCCCCCTGGGCTTATACACGTCCCCAGGGCTGGCACAAGTCCCCCAGGGCTCTCAGACCTCCACAAGGGCTGGGACACGTCCCCCAGGACTGGCACATGCCCCCCAGGGCTCACACATCCCCCAGGGCTGGCACATGCCCCCAGGGCTCTCACACATCCCCTAGGGCTGCACATGCCCCCTAGGGATCTCAAACATCCACCAGGGCTGGCACAAGTTCCCCAGGGCTGGCACACATCCCCCAGGGCTGGTACACATCCCCCAGGGCTGGCACACGTCCACGAGGGCTGGCACATATCCCCCAGGGCTGGCATAAGTCCCCCTGGGCTGGTACACGTCCCCCAGGGATTTCACACGGCCCCCCTTGCTGCTGGGCACGAAATAACAAACATTTTATACTTACCTCTCCGGCGCTTGCCTCAGTCTCTCAGTGCCTCTCTCCCTGACTGCCACAATCACCTTCCGAGGTCCCAGAGAAGCCGGTCATGTGATTGGGGGCTCACTGATGACTGCAGTGCCGGTGATGTCATCAGTGTGTACCCGATCACATGACCGGCTTCTCTGGGACCTCGGAGAGTGATTGCGGCAGTCAGGGAGAGAGGCACTGAGAGACTGAGGCAAGCGCCGGAGAGGTAAGTATAAAATGTTTGTTATTTTGTGCCCAGCAGCAAGGGGGGCCATATCCAGGATGGGGGGACTGCAGGAACATTTAATATGCCCTGAGCCCCTGTCAATACCTCGGTGCTAGCTTCAGCACCGAGGTGATGGACAGCGGCAGTGCAGTGCATATTAAATTAGTTAATGAGCAGGGGTCACGTGACCTCCCGCTGCCTCCTACAGCCCGCAGCCAGCCCGCCCCAGCCCCCGGACACACTCCAGGGCTACCCCCACCCTCCCCTGCAGTATAGGACCATACATTCGCTTTTTAAGATGCACCCCCCACTTTCCCCCAAAATTTGGGGGAACAAAAGTGCGTCTTAAAAAGCGAAAAATACGGTATACATTTGTATTTGCTTGTAATTGTGTATCTAAGACAATAGACTAATCACCTTGAAATTTTAAATAGGCACATCAGAAAATAATTTCCACTATACAATCAAAAGTATGTGATACATGACCATTACATCTAAATTAATTTGTTGACCATCCCATATAAAAACAAGAAAGCATTTACAAGGTCAGTCACTTATGTTGAATTACAAAGTCGGGTTGTCATAAGTTTGAAAGGTGTTGTTTTCCTTGAGCTCAGGCTTTGTGTTGGCCACTTGAGTTCATCTACACCCAGGGAGCACAAACTTGCAGTCTAGGACCCATGATGACCAATGATGAGGTTCACTGCAACCCATAACTGTATGATCACAGACTGGCTTGGGTTTGTCGGTGGCTGCTCACATGTATTTTTCATGACGAAGAGTCACATGAAGTGCAGAAGCAGGGACCGGTAAATACTAGAAATATGTGTCTCCTTCTGGATTCCCTTTACATTTGCAGAATGGGTGTTTTCTGACCCCTATTTGGCACTCATGTCAGTGTCAGACGAAGTGAAAAGGTGAAATGTATCTACGCGGTTATTTTCAATGTAGTTTTACAAGACTAGTAGTGAGATACTTTTCCATTTCAGCAATTCACGTAAACTAAAATAGTTGCATGGTCTTTTCTTTTCTACAATGTGAATGCAGAAGGCGTTGAGACAGGACATAAATTTATGACATATACTTTCACCATACCATAAATTATATAAATGGAAATATCTCATTTATGTTGGAACTGGTTCAATCTGAGAGTGGCTCTCATACCAGAAAAGGTTGCCCTTCTCTGCTCAGCAACAAATCAATAAACTTTGTCTTTATGGATGTTGCTTTGTGTGCAGGTCTTCCTCATACTGTTGCCAAACAGAAGCATACTGTCCTCTAAAATGTCTTTGAAGGCTATAGCATTAACATTAACCTCTAATGGAAATAAGTAAATCTAAACCAAACTCTGAAAAAAGTCTCCATATTGTTGTACTTCCTGAGTCAAATTGTCCAGAATGTACTATTTTAATTTACTGTACTTTGTTACGTTCCATTTTCCATATCTGCTTAAGGGCCACGTCACACACACAGATAATTGCGCAGATATTGTTCGCAGATCTCTGGTTGCAGTGAAATCATGGACACATTGTTCCATTTGTACTCAGCCACAAAATGAAACATTGTGTCCATGATTTCACTGCAACCAGAGATCTGCGAACAATATCTGAACAAATATCTGTGTGTGTGACGTGGCCCTTAGGCGGCCGTCACACGCTGAGATATCTAGAACGATATTGTTAGCGATCACGTGCACGCGCGATCGCTAACAATATCGCTCACATCGCTGGTGAGATGTCACACAGACAGACTCACCAGCGATGTGGATCCGCGATCTCGCTGGTAACTATGGTACACATCGGGTAACTAGGCGCCGCGCGTCGCTTAGTTACCCGACGTGTATCATAGTTACCATCTCCCAGCATAGGCTCTGCCGCTGGGAGATCGTTCATCGTGGTGTTATACACCACGATGAAGCAGATCGTGACATCGTTCATCGCTAGATCTGAGAACCGGAGCTCAGATCAGCGATGTCACGATCAAGCGATTTCACATCGTAAATCGCTTGATTACATGCAACGATTTCTTGCCCGATATCGCTTAAGCGATCAAAAAGGAGATCGCTTAAACGATATCGGGCAAGAAATCGTTGCGTGTGACGGCCGCCTTACCCAGATTAATTTATCAGACTACCAGATAGTGGAACATTTAGCTTTCCAAACATGTTTCTACAACTCCAGTGCCAAGTCAAGTGTCAGCAAACATGAACTTCATATCACTCCAGACTACACTTGGAATTTAGCATGGTGATGTTAGGCTGGTATGCAGCTACTATGTGCCACGAAATGTCCTCATCGTGTGACCAATGCTGTGTGTTAAGAGTGCTGGTTGAATCCTCATATCAACAGCTAAGTAAGCCCACTTCTACATCCACAGCCTCCTTAACACTCGGCACTGATGACCTACTGACACAGGTAACTATTTAGAATTGGAGCATCACTGTGGATTATACATAGACATTTGTTAATAAAAGTATATTAGTATGTTAAATATTTAAAATAGCAACTTAGATATTTTTGGAAAATTTCTCTCGTGAAATCATACTTACTACTGTGGTTGATTTGATTTTTTTTCCATGAACTTTATTTTAGGATTTAGATGAGTTAAAAGATCTGTACTACTCGGTTCCACGTGACTATGTCCTAAAATATCATGATATCTACTCTAGATACTACTCTAGGCCTTGAGCAATGTTCTGTGGTCTCAGAAGCAATAGAGGCATTTATGAGATGCCGGGACAAAGAAGCGAAGCTGGATGCTAAGGAGGACCTGACCAGAGGTCAGAACTGAGTACTGGAAATCTTTAACTCATCTCTATTTTTGGATCTTTTCAATCGTAACAGGAAATCTTGCTTTTTATTAGTTTTTCATATTCTTGACTTAAACAGAAACCCTCTAAAGTAAAATGTATTAAATTTCTTTGGGTTGCCTGAGAACCACAAATTGATATCTGTACCAGCTGAGAGCAGATTGCTGTTATAATATATAGTAAAATACTAAATGATAGTAAATCTGACGGTGCAATTGGCTTGCTATATGGGAAATAGTGTCATGACTCATGAGTAGGTGTGGGCCAAAAATCTTGTCGAACTAATTCCTTGTGTGTGCCGAGGATTTTTCTATTCATCTTGACTTATTACCTCTGAGCACCCGCTATTTTTAGGTGAGCCAAGTCAATTACTTATAACCACTGTGCCAAAATTAGCACAGTTTAATCACTAGAAAGCTGAAGATTAATATGTCTCCATGATAATATTTAGCGGGATTTAACATTGTGTTTTTGTGTGTATTTGTGGAGGAGTCTGGTTTACATGATGAAATAGCTGTTTTCCGTATTACTTTAAAATTGCTGGTGCAAAAACTTTCTTCAAACACCACTAAAAAAATGCATGTTAAAGGTTTTATGTTAGATGCCTGGAGGAAAAAAATCAATACTGTGCGAGTTTCCTGAGAACAGTACTGTGTCATGGAATGTTCTTAATTGGAGCGTTCCTTTGAGTGTCTATAAAGTTTTCCTTCCTGGCATTTATGAACCTTGTACTTCCCAAAGATGGCTTGTAGCATCACATTTCTAGGATGTAATAAATTTAAGTGTAAACTTTACTATAACTATTTCTAACACGCATATCTTGGGTTAGATTCTAGCGTATCTCGCTAAAAAAAGATGATCATTCAATATATTTATAGGATTAAAGAGTATTTTTCTCATGCAAACTAAACAGTATTAGTGAAAAATATTGAAATGCAATGGAGGAGCTCCCGCCCTTAGTATATTCATATCTTGTTTTTGCTCTCTAAGGTATATCTCGGGAGTATTTCCTCCAACAGAAAGTTGTGATATATGCTATTCTATAGGTTTAGATTGTTAATAGGCTTCCAGGTATAAGAATAAAAATGTTTAAATTCCACACAATGTAATTTTAACTTTTTATTTGATAGTTTTTTTCCCCACCTCTTCGGTGCAGATATAATTGTAATCAACGTATTTGGTACCTAATGGATTAACATTTCTAAATGCAAGTGAGTGTTTTCAATTATTTTTCACAGGGGCCATGTATATCTTCCTGTATGATGCTGGTTAATCATAAACAGGCAGCAACGCACTGGAGAATGAAAAACATGCCTCTATCCACAATGGCTTAGGCCGGTTTCACACTTGCGCTTCCCCGCCGCAATACGCAGTGGCGGGGAGCGCAAGTGTGAAACCGGCCTTAGAGCAGATTTCTCAGTGTACACATCTATGACCTCCTGGTCCAATTTCCTGCATGGCTAGAAAGTCCTGGTAATAGAGAGCAGATGAATAACACCTTTCACATAAGGGTCTGGCTTTCAGTGTGGGGGAGGGGCAGCACTGCTCAGTGTTGCTTTGTCACATTACAAGTCCTTTTGCCAGCTCTATACCTCTCATAGCAATGTAACCTCTGCTGCACTGCCCCCTGCCTGTCCAGACATGGGCTCAAAGGGGCAATCTTTTGTGTTCAAAGCAACTTGTAATTGTTCTGCAGTGAGAGCAGAGCAGGCTACTCCTGTGTAAGACATATATTGACAGCTGATTCTGCTCATATAATGACCTCATCTGAAAGGTGTTAGTCATCTGTGCTCTATTTTCAGCACTTTGTAATCATTCAGGAGGTTAGACCAAGAGATCAGGGCTACATGTTAGGCGGCCGTCACACGCTGAGATATCTATAGCGATATTGTAAGCGATCACATGCACGCGCAATCGCTTACAATATCGCTCACATCGCTGGTGAGATGTCACACAGACAGACTCACCAGCGATGTGGAGCCGCGATCTCGCTGGTAACTATGGTACACATCGGGTAACTAGGCGCCGCGCGTCGCTTAGTTACCCGACGTGTACCATAGTTACCATCTCCCAGCATAGACTCTGCGCTGGGAAATCGCTCATCATGGTGTTATACACCACGATGAGACAGATCGTCAAATCGCTCATCGCTCGATCTGAGAACCGGACCTCAGATCAGCGATGTCACGATCAAGCGATTTAACATCGTAAATCGCTTGATTACATGCATCGATTTTAAGCCCGATATCGCTTAAGCGATAAAAAAGGAGATCGCTTAAACGATATCAGGCAAGATATCTGTGCGTGTGACGGCCGCCTTAGGCTGCTTTCACATCAGCGTTTTTGCTAATTCGTGGCAGATCCGGCATATTTTGCCGCGTAACGGCTGACTTGCAGCAAGCCCCATTCAGTCTCTGTGGGACTTGCAATCAGGTGCAGCAAGTGCTGTTTTGCTGAATGCGGCAGATCCGGCACTTGGGCTAATGAAAAAAAAGTGGGGTTTTTTTGCGCTGCCAAAAGTGCCGGATTTGCCAGATCCGGCAATACTGCCCTTGCTACACCTGACTGCAAGTTCCATAGAGAATAAATAAGGTATAAGGTCAAAATTGTTGAGCTCACCCTTGCAGTATCCAGAAAGCAGGATCTACACCTTCGCTTGGAGTTGCCATGCCTCAGGCGGGAAATCCAATAGTGGGGAACGAGAAAAATGTTCAGCGAAGACAGAGACATTGGTATAGTAAAATCAACTTTTTATTATTCTTCAGTTAAAATGAATCAACATGACACGGGTAATGGGTACCCCAGTGTGGGGAGGGTGGAAATCCCACGCGTTTCAACTAGGAAGTCTTAATCATGGATTATGACTAGGAAGTCTTAATCCATAATTAAGACTTCCTAGTTGAAACGTGTGGGGTTTCCACCCTCCCCACACTGGGGTACCCATTACCCGTGTCATGTTGATTCATTTTAACTGAAGAATAATATAAAGTTGATTTTACTATACCAATGTCTCTGTCTTAGCTGGAAATTTTTTTCTTTTCCCACTATTGAGAATGAATGGGGCTTGCCGCAAGTCGTCCGTTACGCGGCAGATGCAGTAAAGCTGCCAGATCTGTCGCGATTGGTAGAAACAGCTGATCTAAAAGCAGCCTTACATCTCACACATGAAGAATACGGCTTTCAGCTATTGTAGAGCACATTCTTTTTCTCCAGTGTGCTGCTGCCTGATAATGATTGGTCATTAGCGTACTGTGATGGTATATGCTCTTAAGGCCCCGTCACACACGTCAATGTCGCCAACGATCTGATCGCTGGCGACATTGACGGCTGAACGCTGGTGAGCTGTCACACAGGCAGACTCACCAGCGATCAGTACCAGCAACAACGCTGGTATCCATGTAAACAAGCGGGTAACTAAGCGCCGCACGCCGCTTAGTTACCCGCATTTTACCATGGATACCAGCTCCCAGCGCTTGCTGAGAGGCGCTGGGAGCTGGCTGATCGCGAGTCTCCCGGTGTCATACGCAGCGATGCTGCGTGTCCACTAGGTGACCATCGCCAGGTTTTCGGACCTGTCCGAAAACCTGACGACCATCAACCAGTGATTTATCGCTGATTGATTCACCATGTCACACACGTCAATATCGCTGCAACGTCACGTGCAGCAGCGACATTGACAGTGATATTGACGTGTGTGATGGCCCCTTTAGTGAAAGCTATGTGATTACACCCAGTTGGACTTTAAAGTTAACTCATTAGATCGCTCTGCAGTGGAGAGGTGAAAATAAGAGAAAGAAAAAGCTTTTTATGCTTTGCAACTACTATTACATTGTTGTCCAGGTCGACATGAATAATTGTTTAAAGATCCACTTCAGTGCATTTTTTTTATTTCAGCACTGGTGTTGTATCACTGCTTATTCCCTGTGATCTACCAGTTTACTCCTGCTTTTGCTGTGTGGACCTGAAGTCACTTTGAAAAGCAAGTCTATGAGAGTCAGAGTAAGGGTACCGTCACACTTGGTGATGCACCAGCGATCCGAACTAGTAGGGATCGCTGGTGCGTCGCTATCGGGATTGCTGGTGAGATGTCAAACAGTCAGATCTCACCAGCGACGCAACAACGATCCGGAATGATACGGAGGTCGTTGGGACCCTGTTTCTCAGACCTGTAGTAGACCTGAGGTAGTTATCCCTGTTAAACACACTGATGCATGCTGCCTAGCAGGACCCCAACAATCAAAAAATGGTCCAGGCGACTCTGACACAGCAGGGGCCTGGTTGCTGCTAAGTGTCAAACATAGTGAGGTCGCTGTTGCGTCACCAAATTTGTGACTTGGCAGCGATCTCGCTTAGTGTGACGGGGGCTTTAGTCTCTTATAGACTTACATTAAGAGCTTTTGATTGTCAGCTGTGACTTCCAGTCAGGCACAGATGTGGCCACAATATGTCAGAGGGGCTGGAGCAGCGCCAACACTAGTAGATGACTGCGACGGGTAAGAATTTGACTACATATAGGGAACAATCATTAGTGCTATCACTCCTGTACTGACATAAAGAAAAATACACGGGACTGATACTTTAACGGAAATTTTTCAATTGTGGTATAGTCCTTCAATATTTATAACATGGCTTTTGGATCAAGATTGTGTACAAGGCATGTGCTGGTTGTTATAGAAGAGAAGTGTATAGGAAAATGTTGTATGTAACTGAATATTTGTATATGAAATGTTTTTATTAATAATCCAATAAAGCATAACTCCTACAATGCACTCACTTGTTTGCATATATCCCACAGAGCTTAAAGAGTTTTTCTAGTTAAAACAAATTATCAGCTATCCAAGATACGTGACAGCTAGCTGATTAGTCAAGTCTCCCCACTTTGACCTGCACCATTTATAAGATCAGTAATCTTTATCCCCTCACTTGGCAGCTCAATAAGGAATACATGAACTATGGGTTGAACATAGAAAAGAGATGATCCGGCAACTTGTCCAAGGGTATAATAAACAACAGCCTTTATTACATCCTTAAAATCATGGTGCACGTTAAAAGGAACGGCTGTTCATTTTGACCTGCACCATGATTTTGGGGATGAAATGAAGGCTATTTTTATTATATATTGGATGAGTTGCTGGATCATCTCTTTTCTATGTTGTACTTTCAACTCATGGTCAGGAAGATACAGTCCATGCACCGTCTCCATTGGAAAACTACCCTACAAGATCCCACAGGTGAGCTGAATTTCTCTATGATTCAGTGTAATGGACTATGATCACTCCTGCTCCCTCCTAACCATGATAAAGGTTCCTCATTCTGGGTGGTTTTCATTAGTTAGATCCCCGCCACTCAACAAGTTATCACTTATCCTAACAATAGATGACAACCTGTTTTCAAGGTACATCGCCTTTAAAGTAGTAGCCATGTACAAACTCTGTATCTGCTACATACAACTTCTTCCTTCTATAGTTCTCCAGATGTGAGTAATGAGGTTGTGAAATTTAGACTCCCATTAGTCTAATGGTACCTTTACACACCGCTACTGAGGGTAGCAACAGGTAGGCACCGCACGTGCACGCGCGCGTTTTCAACGGTTCCTAACGGTACCTGATGCCGCAATTACACGCCGCCACAAGGTGCCCCACAGAAGGTATTTTCGTTCCCCGGAAGAGCTGACGGGTGCCGCAGGTTACCTTCTGTGGAGCATCTTCCCTGATTTACACGCCGCTACCACAAGGGAATCTGGGCGTACATATTGTGCTCCGTAACTACATAGGCGTGACAGAGTTGTGTATTACGCGACGCTCGTACGGTGATTGGACAATGCAATAACATCATGATTGGTCAGCCAGCGCAGGGAGGCTGCCTAAGACATGACGCTATAGCAAATGTGTATTGTGACTGGTCAGCTCGTTAAATATGCCGCCCTGTGCAGGGACAGCCAATGGGTACACAGTAGTCTCCACCAATGATAGCTGATGGGTCGTGGTATACATGACGCTCAAGCACGCCCCAGGTAACTCAAATACCGTGCCTGTGCCCCAATTACACGCTGCCACCATAGGGGTTATACCTGCTTGTTTTTCAGCATGGCTGAAAGACAGGTATCCAAAGAGACAGGAAGGTACAACCTGAATTACATGCCGCTACTTCGCGGTGTTTACAAGGCATCAGGTACAATTGTGTCCGATACCTGCCGGTTTCTACCTTTCGGTAGCGGCGTGTAAAGGTACCATTATAGTTATCACCTATTCAGTTGTGTAAGAAAAACTAATGGTTGGATTAAAACTTTAAAATCTAAGCAGATTTATCAAAATTATTAAATCTGTGCAACTAGTAGATTGAACAAAAAGACAAAACATCTTTGTTCTGTACGGCATCATGTACAATACATTGCAGTCATGACCATTATTGTTAAGACCAGATTTTTCTATGGTTTGATGCTCCAGGACTGACAATATTTTATTCTGATTGGTGATCATCAGCCTTTTCGAAGAACATAGTTGACCCTTCTGCTACTCTGAACCCCAGGACACAAGTGAACAGATCGTGCTGTAAGCTGAAGAACAACCTGCTACTACTTTGGCAAGAAGAACAACTTACTGTAGACATGATGTGTAGAAAGAAAATGGGAAGAGAGACTATGCTGAGGACTTAGGAAGGAAAGCTATGCTTGGGAGTAACAGTAGAGCAATGATAAGGACTGAGAAAAGAGGTCTGAGAAAGATGCATTAGTTTTATTCTCATCATACTTGCTAGTCAGTAGAGAAACCTAACCCTAGATAGATGACAGCAGTATAGGATTATAATATAGTTTTGGCAGTGCAAAACGTTTCAGAAGCAGCCAATTAATGAAAATTGCTTAATACTACATGCAAATGGTGTCGTTATTGGCTTTATTTTGGGGTATTTGGTAATTTTTTGTGTTTACTGTAATTTTTACTGAATGCATTAAACATTTGAGTTATTCCAGGTCAGACATATAATTGGTGCAACCTGTGTGGCCACACAGGGGCCCAATAGGTAATGAGGCCCGTTTCTACCTCCAAACCAGGGGAAACTGTGCATTATGATGAGCTTTTGGACTGCAGACTTTTGGACCTTTTCTGTCTGTGTTCACCAGTGGGTTATTGTCAAGATAGTAAGCTATCCTCTAGCCATAGGATAGGAATAATTTACTGATCAGTCTCAGTCAGACCACTTTCACCCTGAGAATGCGTCTCTGAAACCTGGGAAACCCATCTTACCTGAAGTGGAGGTGTGAATGCTCAACACCCATTCAAGTCATTGTCAATGAGTCTGCCAGTAAAAGCCAAGCACTATATAGATAGTGAATAGAACAGAGGTTGAGCATCTGCACATCTCCGTTCAAGGCAGGGGACTTACATAGCTGGCACTGGGGTCTAGAGTACCATTTTATGGATGACATGAGTTTCTATAGTATTGTATGTATATAGATTAATGTACTATTGTGGAATAACCCTTTAATCTAGCCTTCTCCATACTTTTACTTTCTGTATATATTAAATAGTAGAACAAGCAGTGAAAACATAGCTCCAACAAAAGTACTGAATGCAAACTAAGTGTAGTAGTCTTGTGTACCAGTGTTTCAACTTGTCACCATTTAGTGTAGTTCATTCTACTTTTTTATGACTATTTTGCACCCAATACTATTCTTTTTGCCCTTACAATAACTTTTACACTGATGTGTCACATGCTATTTTAGTATAGCCTTCCTAAGCCACCAGGACCCAGGTGTGACTGCAAGCCCTCAGCCCAGCCTCAGATCACAAACACTGACAGTAGCAAAGACATTATATATGTTTTGGAATTTTACTTACCCTTGAGATAACTAGAGGCTGATTAAAATCTACGCCCCCTGTCAATCTAAATCCCCAAGGAGCAGGTCCAGGTAGGACCACATTTTGTGGCATTTTTCTTTCCTGTTAGAAGATTTAGTGATGCAAAGTTAAAAAAAAAGACCAATGTAAGAAAAAGGTCTCCGATCCAGAGTCCGAAGACCATAGCCTTCTTCAAGCAGCAGCTGAAAGAGCCCAACTCCCTGATGCCTAATGATCTTCTCTTTATGCTTTTACTCAGAACGACGTCACAGCCTCGAATGGAGACCTAGGGAGAGGGGAGTCTGAGTGGAGGAGAATGAACAGAGGGAGGGAAAAGAAAGACAGCGAGGGATGTGTTTGGAGGCTGACATTCCTGAACCTCAAGATACTTTAGTCATTACAGCTACAGTATTTTAACTCTTAAATTAGCCACACAACTTGTATCCATTCAGGTTCAGGTCTGCTGTATAATGTTAGTAATGAAATCATATTTACATATTTGTCAGAACTTAGATAATTCTATATCTTTTAATACTTTTCATTATCCTGTGTTTTATTTTGAGGATCGATCTTGGGGATTGCACTGATCCTCAGTCTCCTGGATTTCTCCTTGATCAGGGAGCAGCATGCTTCTGATTTATTGACCGTTCGAACCTGAACCACTCATTTTGCTGGCCCAAACTGTGCTCCTTACTGTGCTGCAAGAAAAGGCGGCTCCAGACACCTTCACCTCCAGACACCTTAAAATCACAGGCAGATTCAGTGATCCAGCCACCTTCACCTGTCAATTTAGAGCAGTGGACAGGGAAAAGCCACTGGGAACCTACTTGTCTGACTAGTCAACTCAATCCTATGAAGCCATTAAAAGTATTTTTCTCTGAAACGTCGCAGTTTTGCGGAATGAAACATACCTGGTTGAGTTCAAACTGCCTGTGCCTGATAGATACTGCCAACAGATCGGGCAGCATGTATAAGATGTCAGACTAGTAAAAGTGATGATCACTGCCTAGATACCCGCTGTTTATCATAGTTACCAGCGTTCTCCCTGCTTACAGGCAATGCTAAGCAGGGAGGACGCTGGTAACCATGGTAAACACCGGGTATCTAGGCAGCGCCCGCTGCCTAGATACCCGGTGTTTACCATGGTTACCAGCCAGTGAGGTCACTGATCGCTGGTCTCTCGCTGTCACATGCAGTGATGCTTGCTGACCAGCGGGAAACCAACGATCAAAAAATGACCGCAGCACTTTGCAACGATCAGCGACCTTACAGCAGGGGCCTGATCGCTGCTAAGTGTAGCACAGAACGATATTGCTGGAGAGATCGTTGTAACGTCACAGTTACAACGATCTCTCCAACGATATCGTTATGTGTGACTAGGGCTTTATACTATTGTCACCAGCTTATCAACCAGTTGTTAGTAAACAATCTGCTACAATTAAACAAAACAGAAATTAGTCTCTGGCAGTAGAGGAAGCATTACAAGAATGCTTTGATCTTACAGACTGGGCTTGTTGTGTGGAACAATAAGAAAGAATGCTAATGTCGCTAATGTGAATTAAGTTGCTGGTAGAATTAGGCTGTGTTTACACTATGCGTATTTCTGGTGTCTTTTTACGTGCACTTTTTCCCCCAAAGCGCATCTGCCTCTGCGTTTCCTGGCAAAGTGAATGGAAATTCACTTCTGACGTTCAGACGCTGTGCTTTTTTCGGCCGCACTTTTGGGGACGAAAACACGCACGTAAAAAGAATGAACATTTCAATTGTTTGTGCAAATATGCGTGCGCTTTCTCCCATAGGCCCCATTATAAGCGCTGGAATTACGCAACGCCGGTCAGACAATGCTCAGTTCCAGCACCTATAAGCGCGGGCGCATGAGGAAAATCAGGAAGTGATGTCATATGGGGGGAGGAAGAATCCTGTGTTCCTTCCCCCATGTGACATGTCGGGGCTGAAGTTTTGCTTTCCCAGTGTATCTACATACACTATCTAAATACACTGTGAAAGCAAAATAAAAGAGAAAAAAAGTACTAAAAATAAAAAAATAAATTCTCACCTCTCTGCCCGATCACTTCCAGGACCTTACAAATGTGCTCTTGCCCTACTGCTGAC
The DNA here is from genome assembly GCA_033576535.1 of Allobates femoralis. Lineage (NCBI taxonomy): Eukaryota > Metazoa > Chordata > Amphibia > Anura > Aromobatidae > Allobates > Allobates femoralis. Next base: position 129,422,512 of record JARQOC010000003.1, on the reverse strand, counting down.
AGAGCCTAAAACTCATCTACCTATACGTGCACTGCAGGGGTCTCTGTGCATATCTCCCACCTCCCAGACTTTTGTGTATGATGTGCGGTGATGTCACTGAGGGCACAGGAGGCTTTCAGAATTAATCTGGAAAATTCCCACAATAACTCTAGAGAGGTGTCGTCGGGAATGAAATGACTAACTGAGCTAGGCCCCCTTCACATCATGCCTTTTTCATGCCCATGAGGATCCTGTTTTTTGCAGGAGCATACGGACAGGACTGGATATAAACTCCGGATGCCATTTCTGTGTCTGGATCCATGGTTTTAAGGAATCTGGACTGACAGAAAGAGCTGAGAGGAGCTGAGCCTGCAAAGCACAGGCAAGCAGGGCTGTACTTTAACTTTCGCAATGTATCTACATCGTTGCAAAACAGAAAGAAATCAATGGTTAAAAATAAAAAAAAATGCTCACCTCTCCGCCAAGTGTCACGCGATGCCATGCATCCATGTCTGATTGCTGCAGGACCTGAATCAGCTGACCGGGCGGGGTCGCAACCCGATCAGCTGATGTGTCACATGAATACATCAGCCGAGCAGCGGGCGATTTAAACCACTCACTCAGCTAATGCTATCATGTGACACATCAGCTGATCGGTTGCCACCGGTCAGCTGGTTAAGGTCCTGCAGCCATCAGAGGTGGACACCTCCCATAGCGGGACACTCGGCGGAGAGGTGAGCATTTTTTTTTCTTTTTAACACATTGCTCTCTTTAATTTCACTTTACACTGAACAGAGCTGTTTTAGTGTACTGAACATGCTCAGTACACTAAAACTGTATCTGGAAAATGATCCTGTTTTTTCCCGGATCCGAGCTCCTTAGACCGCCATGTTATTTGAATCCGATTCTGTCCGACTGTGTCCGCTTTTTTGAAGGCAGCCCAAAATCGGAGCAGTCTTCGATTTTGGGGATGTGAAAAAAGCGGACACAATCAGATCCCTGCACACATGATGGATGGCCCTTAAGGGGCAATCCGTGCCCATAGAGAACATGGGGAGCCAAATCAGATCTGTGGCATCTGTTTTACAACAGATAGCCACAGATCCCCAAAAAGCGTGATGTGAAGGGGACCTTAAAGGTGAAGTTGGAGCATGGAGATGGAGAACTAGATAAAGCTAATGAGATGAATGAGGTTTTGCAACAGATTTAGAAATACATGTTTGTGTCAACAGGGTGGGAGGATGAAGCTGGGGAACAATCTGCTACTTTGATATTGGGGTACATATGATCTCATTTCAGAGTCTCCCAAAATGATGTGAAGAGACAGATTAGGAGACTAAACATAGGTAAAGCAGCAGGGCCAGCCAGAGTCAGTCCCTGTGTTCTTAAAATGTGTCCAAAGCAACTGTGTACTGTGTTTCCGCACTTATTTAACTGGAGCCTTCAATCACAGAGGGTACCAGTGCTATGCAAGATATCCTGTCTTGTTACGGTACCCAGGACTACTTTTCCTGTATCCCTAAATGACTATCGTACTGTAGTCTTAACATTGCATGCTATGAAGTCCTTGGAAAGCTTAGTGCTTGCTTAATTAAGTTCCAGGGTGAGTTTTTTACTGACCTACTACATTTTGCTTACTGGAATCGATTGGGGGTAGACTATGCTATTATGTCTCTAATACATACAGTACATTCAATTTTGGACAACAATGGAACTACTGTACAAGCAATGCTCTTTGATTTCTCTAGTGCATTCAATACCCTACAGCCACTGTTTTTATGTAAAAAGATGACTGATGTGAAGGTTGAATAGGGGATGAGAAATTGGATAACTGACTTCCTGTCAGACAGGCTGCAGTTTGTGTCTGCCAGATTATTGAGCAGTGTAGGTTCCCCTCAGGGAACAGAGCTGGCATCATTACTATTCACATTGTATACAACAGATTTTCAGTATAAACCCGATTTTATTCACCTCCAAACATTCTCGGATGACTTTGCAGTAGTCAGTTTATTAGAGGGGACCAGGGTGATGAGCAATATAGGACAGTAGTGTCGGATATTATGGATTGGTGCCATGGTTACTATCTACAACCAAGTGTAAAGAAAACTAAGGAGTTCATGGTGAACTATAGCAGGAGAAAGGTGGAAGGTTTACCGGTCACTGGTCAGGAGGCGGAGCAGGTGGAGAGTTATAAATATTTTGGAGTCCACCGAGACCGCAAGCTGGACTGAATATGCCATACAGAAAGGATTTACAAGAGAGGGATGAGCAAACTAAATTCATTTAATGTGTGCCACAAAATCTTAGAACTATTGTACCAGTCTTCAATGGAAAGTGCCATCTTTTTCAGAATCAAATGCTCGGGACATAGTGTGTGGGTGTCTAATCCTAGTAAACTCATCAAGAAGGCAAGCTCGTCTGTTGGCCGACATCTTAACACATTTGAGGATGTAATGGAGAAAAAGAACCCTGAAGAGGTGCATGGCAATAATGCACACCCATTATATGAGCTGTTCATGAGAAAGAGGAGCACCTTCCGTAATCATCTAATCCTACTAATGTCTAAGAAGTAAAGATAAAGGAAATCGTTTGTGTCGACTGCTATGGGTATGTATAGGAATTACCTAAGTGCTAAGCTCCAAGTGACCTGTGTATCATTGGTGTTTTTTCATGGTATATTGTACTAACCTTTCATGAATAGGAATGCATGAGACTCCTCCACCGTCAATTATCAATTGTTATATTGTAATTCATGTCAATGTTCTGCTGTTGAGATATTGTAATTTCCCTCAAGATCAATAAAGTGTATCACATCATATCATATTGGTACTCTTTATTATTGTTAGGTTATGTTCACATGTCCAGTAGTTATTTCTGTTTTTGGATCCCCAAAATTAAAATGTTTAGTATATAACCTATTAGTTTGAATGGGCATAGAAGTATAATAAATATTCTTTACTACTACTTTACACTACTAGTGATATCCTTTTTAGTAGCGAAATTAAAATATTTAGTCTACATAGCTATTTTGTCTGTCCCCCTCCCCCCCGAAAAAAAAAATTTGGATAGAAATGTTTCCTTTTTTCTTTACATTAAAATTTAAGGGAGACATATCTTGAGAGTCATCCTTTATATGTTATATCAGATCCATTTTGTGGACTAATGGTGTTTAGAGACAATGTTACTTAAAATGGATCCTTACAAATGAAACAAAATGATTGCCCAGTGGAAAATTAAGGATCCATTTATAAAACAAACCTTTTTTCTAAAACAGTGGTTCTTAACGTTGTTTGAGGTACCCAACCCACCAGTTTCATATGTACATTCACCGAACCCTTCTTTAGTGATAAATCTATATGCAGCTGTCAGGAGTGTGTTGACCCCTGTGGCGGAGGCTCCGCCGAAACCCTGAGACCAACTCACCATTCCACTGGGGTTCAATCGAACTCCGGTTAAGAACAACTGTTCTAGAAAGACGGATCTGTAAAAAAAACTGAAACTTTGGATAGCAACAACTGGAAATGTGGTCAGAGCCATAACTTTCTTGTTTTCTTCTACAGATATATTTTTTATTTTTCAAGTTTTTAATTTACTTTTTTATTTATTCTCATCTAGTTGTTTGACGATATGACAATGCTTTACTAGTTATGTTCTTTTCTAAAAGTTTATAAATAATAATAATGTCATTTCTTGACTGTAAATTAGATACGTAGCATTATCTATAGTCAAACCACAATTCTACTATGATGATAGAGAAGTGATATTTTGTTTTAGGGCAAGTTCCTGAAAGAAATACTGTAACATGTAATAAGAAACTTAAGAGCTTGGAAGAGGTCAGGAAAGAAGACATGCATTCAATGACTTCTTAATAAAGTGCATAAGAAGCTAAAGCAACCAATGGCATGATTACAACTAAGTTATATTTTTGTTTTGTGCAACATAAAATAGAGTTTATAACAGTTTAACAAGTTTTCACGAGATCATCTGTCATGTCATAATTCCTGTTGTACTGTAATAATCGGTCAGCCCAAAATGGCCTTCCACAATCAGAGTTTTGTACTGGACACTTTGCTTAACAGGACCTAAGTGGCTCTTGGTATTAACCCTTTCGTCTGGGCTCAGGCATCTGGCCTTCACCCCAGGGACTTTAGTAACTGGGATAGGATCCTAGAATGAAGCCGGGAATAGACGAATCAAAGTCTGGAAGTTTAGGTAGCATAATAGAAAAGTGACTGGTCATAGATTGACACCGACATTTAACGAATGTGTAAGGCTAGGGTCACACTTGAGGGTTGACGGAGGTGCAAAAATTTTTTAAATTGATCCGCAGTGCATAGCGTTAACGCTATGCGCTGCCAGTGGAATGCAGCCCCATAGCAACCCGGTGTTTACCTTGGCAGCAGTCACACACCAAGCTGCAGGACGTGAGCTTTAGCAGAGTGCACAGGAAAACGCTGCAGACAGCGTTTCCTGTGTTCTGTGATAAAGCACATGTCCTGTGTGGCCGCTGCTGAGGTAAACAGAGGGTTTCTATGGGGCTGCGTTCCACTGACAGCGCATAGCATTAACCCTATGCATTGCGGCTGAATTTCAGAGATTTAAGCGGCTCCGTCACCCTCAAGTGTGACCCCAGCCTGAGGGGGTGGGGTGATTTAACCCTCTCATCGGCACTCTCACAATGTGATTTCAAGAAACCAATGGGTTGCCGTGAAGGCCAAGTGTCTGCTGAAGACCCCTGTGTTTGTCATCACGATATTCCTGTGAAAACTATCCCGTGACTGGTGTTCATAGGAAACCATGATTTCTTCTATATACAATGCTATGGTATTGCTGTATATAGCATAAGAGATTGGATGATTGCAAGTTCAAATCCTTTAAGGACTTACACAGTGAAAAGTTTAAAAAGTTTTAAAACATAGGAAAATAGTATAAAGGTTTTTATTGCCCCCTTTTGAACCTTAAAAAGAAATTAAAAAAGCCACATATTTGATATCGCTGCATTTGTAAAAGTGCAATCTATCAAGACATAAAATAAAACGATGTAAGGACAACAAAATCAAAATGCCAGAATTGCATATTCTTGTGGCAGGCAATCAAAACATCCTATCTACTTTCAAAATCGTTTCATTAAAACATTGGCTTTCAAGTACGGGATATGATTACTCAAGTGTATTGAGTGAGACCGCGACCTGTCTAGTGGGTGCGACTTTGCACCATGCCCAATAGTCAGGTACTGGCCAAAGTATGCATGTTGCTTACTTGACTGCCGTTCCCAGCTCTGATACTGGCAACTCTTTTTAGCGCACAGTGCAGGTGCTGGGAGGATTCACAAGTCTGCAGTCACATAGAGTGGCTGCAGACTTTTCATTCTAGACTGGACAACCCGTTTAAACAAAGCAAAAGCTATACATGTTTGGTATCTGTAATTGTACTGACCTTGAGAATCATACTGCCAGGTCATTTTCACTGTAGAATGAACACTGGAAATAAACAAGCCCTCACATGGCTATGTTGACAGAGAATAAAAAAGTTATGCCCCATGGAATAAAGGGTGGAGAAAACAAAAGCGCAAAAACTAAAAATTGCCCAGTTCTTAAGGAGTTAATGTAAACTGCCTCATTTGTGCCATCTAAATGGTAAAATTCCCCTTGAAAATATTAATACCCTCTATAAGTTAAGAAAACAGAGTCCATATTTTGCTCCTAGAAAGTAATAATGCCCCCATATGACACGTTGATGGTCACAATAGCTTGAGTGCCCCTATAACAATACAATGCATTAAGTGCCCACTTATATACCGAGTACTCCCAAATACAGTAAGAATTCTACTTGAGCCACTGCATACAGTAATAATGTCCTCTGAGTTCCCGCATGTTTAGCTCCCGTATGCACAGTGTGATGACCCCAAAGCCCCCTATTCACAGTATGATGTTTCAATAGCTCCCCTATTAAGAGTGTGATGTCCCAAAGCTTCCTATACACAGTATGGTAGTCATCAAATCCCAAATACACCATATAATGTCCCTTACACTGTATAATGGCCCCAACATTAGTCCTCTCACAGTATAAAACTCAGAAAACCCCACTATAAGCTGTAATATCCACCCCTCCATACACAGTATAATGTCCTAACAGTAGTCTTCACAGTGTATGATGCCCCCATAGTCGACCTAAAAGTACTGGTAAAATAAAAAATAAGCATATATTCACTGAACCCTGCATCTGGTGAATCCACTGGGAGAAATTGGCAAGACGGGGTGGACCAAAGCAATGATGTCATTGCACTGGGACACCCCTTTTCTACAATAGATGTACACACGGATATAGTTAATAGTGGTGGTCGCTCCAGGTGGACCCATTGCGACTGCCCCTATATTTGATGGTTATAGGCATATTTATTAAGCTTTTTTTTTAAACCATAAATTTTTTATGCAAATAAATCTTTTAAGAACATATATAACTTTTTTACACAATTATATCACAATAACAGTTGTGCCCAAATAATCACCACCAGTGTAAACCAATTCCAAACTGGACATTATAGGAGAAGGAAGGGAAAGAAAGGACCACACAGAAGGAAAGGGGCAGCCAGGATTGGACACAAGAGGTAAATTAATGGATAGTGGGGGGAGTGGGGGTTAGGGGGAATAAGCTTTAGGAGCTTATTTTTTAAATATTTTTGTATAACAATCTAATTATGAGAAAACCAGAATCAACCAGGAAAATATTAAAACCATCCCAAGTGTGGGTTTTCACCAATCCAGAAATCTCCCAAATCTCCCACTGGCGACTGACTCATTCTTTTTGCTTTATCGAGTGAACCAAACATCGTTCATGTAGATCATGAGAATTTATCCTACCAATGAGTTCCTCCTGTGTGGGGGTAGAAGCTTCCCTCCTGTGCCTTTCCAAGCTCTGATGGACCGCTATCAAAACCTGGGTTATCACTGGAGCTAAGTTTGGGGGAAGAAGGTCCAACCCAATATTTAAGACTACCAAGGGCCCCTCTAGAGTTAAAGGGAAACCTATCAAGGTTCTGATTAAGTCTTCCACTCGATTCCAGAATTCTCCTATCTTGGGGCACCACCACCACACATGACCCAGATCCCCTTTACCACATCCCTTCCAGCATAATGGGAATATGACTTGTTAAATTTGAAAATTTTGTAAGGGGTCAGATACCAGTTCATATGTATTTTCTTAAGTTGTTCCAGATGATTAATGCAGGAGGAGTGCCTTTGAGTAAATGTGGCCGCAGTCCACCAGTGTTTGGCGGTGGATAAGAAAGAGAGTGCCTCCTCCCAGACATTCATATAAGGGAGTTTTACCAACTCTGCTGGTGAGTTAAGAGTCCTATAGAACAGAGACAATCCATGTTCATTTGGGTATTCTACTTTAAAGTAGTTCTGCATGGGTCAGGGCTCCACCAAGCTGGAAATGTGCACGACTGGATAAAATGATGAATTTGGAGGTACTGATAAAAGCATGTTTTGGGAATCTTGTAAAGTTGGGACAAATCTGCAAAGGAGGGGAATACAGGGCCATCTAAGAGTTTGTCAAGCGTGCTTACACCTGATTTCACCCACAGGTCTAGACAACTCAGAGATGTGTGCCTCGATTGCTTTTACAGAAATGTATTTAAATAGGGATTTTGTCAGTGTTCTATCAAGGTTATTCCAATAAGAGATCAACGAGGACATCATATGTAAGGGAAAATTCGATTTCAGGGGCTTCAGTAGCTCAATTGCTGCTAGCAAAAGTCTAGGAGACCTGTGGGGAGCAAACTGTCATTCTATTTGGAGCCATCTATACTGAAGATCCCTAGCCCACCAATCCTTTGCGGCCTCAAGAATGGCCCCTTGTGGTACAAGATAGATTTGGTACACCCATACCACCACGAGTATTCCACCACGAATATTGAAAATGTAGAGCCTTGACTGCCACTCTTGGTTTTTTGTTTTTCCAAATAAACTTACCAAGTAAGCATTGTAGGAGCCCTTTCCATCTAGATAGGAATTTGAGAGGGAGACATCTGAACAAGTAGTTAATCTTAGGCAGCAACATCATTTTTACCATTTGTATTCTGGCAACCCAGGACAGTGGAAGAAGGTTCTGCCTTTCCAAGTCCCACGAACGTCCGAAATCAGTGATTCGCAGTTCAACTTAATTAGATTTACAAATTTTGTCATTTTATTTTACAAACATGTAAATACAGCTTCCTCCCACTTAAAGGGAAAATGCTCTAGTATTCTATCCTTTACCAGAGGTGTAATATTTATGGGGAATATGATAGACGTTGTGGCATTTAATTTGTAATATAAGATTCTGGAGAATTCAGCCAGGGGGTCCATTACACCCACCAGGGACCCCTCCACTCCAGTGAGAGATAATATCACATCATCTGCATACAATCCCACCACAATGTCTGTGTCTCCCACATGGACTGCATGTATGCTTGGATCAGTTCTAAGAGCCTGTGCCAGCAGTTCCATTAACAAAGCAAAGATAACCGGCAAAAGAGGGCAGCCCTGCCGGGTGCCATTAGTTATCCACAAAAATATAGTCTATCCTGCTATAGGAATTAAATCTAGGGGAGAAATGGGAATAATCTCTTTCAGAGCTGTGGAGGTATCTCCAGATGTCATGTAAGTTATATTCTGAAACTAGTGATTTTATTTCTTCTCTAGCGGTACGTCTATTTGAGCAATTGATGAGCCCAGGGGTACTCGGATACCGGGCCTGGGTTTGATGGACTTAACTGGGAAATCACAAGTGGTCGGGTTCCCGGTTCCATGCCCTGGCTGTCATTTGTTAGATGGGGGAAATATTTACAGGGGATAAAGAGTACGTGACGCCGCCTGTGCATCCCGGTGATTTGGATACCGGCGTTGCAGGCCGGCCGCTGAGGTGATGATGGGTGCAGCTCAGTGTGGTACAGATCCCCACAGGTGGAGCTTCTACCTCAGGGCAGCGGTGATGGAAGTGGATCAGGGGATGAGGGGAGTAGTCATTCTTACCCCTCGGTAAGATGATGATGATGCTGAGGCCCCCGTGCGCCGGTGGGAAGAAAGACAGAGACCGATTCAACTTCAACTCCACTTTACTGCTATCGGCAGATGTTATTGAGAAACACGGTAACAGTCTCGTTCAACGGGAACGTAGCCACAGGTTTCGGGTTACCTTATAGAGTCTGTTGGTGTACCTTCCTTTTGGCTTTCGGGGTCTCAGCCTTGCTTTCACTTGCTTAGCCACCTTTGCAGAGCTCCCTAGCCAGTCCTGCGGTCTGTTACCGGTAGGTACGGTTTGTTCCTTACCGGTACGGACAGGAGCGACCCAGTCTATTCTCCTGCCACCGGAATTCGTCCCATTACCTATAATGTCCTGGACTTGTTTTAGTACTGAGGTGGAGGTGCTTTTTTGTGGCACTACGGCTCCCTTATTCAGGTCCCGCAGTCGTATGGTTTGCAGCGAGGTAAGAACAGCTCACTGCCTTGGCTTCGGTATGCCAGTTGCTGTCCCCAGACGTTTCCAGCCGGCTCCAACCGGTCCTGGATCGTCTCCTTCTGTTCTGGGTCTCCTCTTAGAGCAGCCTGCCAGGCACGTCCTATCTCACTGCCTTCCCAGCACTAACTGAACTAAAACTCTCCTAACTTCCTGGTTTTCCCACTCTAGCCTAGGCTCCACCCCCTGTGACTTACTGAATAATCAGTGCCTCTATACTAAGGTGGCCTAGTCCTGTATGTGTGTGTGAAAACAGACTCCATTAAGGGGGAAACCCAAACCCATAACCACGGAGGCACTACACCTGCTGTTTGGGGTGCAGTCCCTCCCTGTGGCGCCTAGCTATAGGGGCGCCACACAATCTAACACGGCCGACAATGGGAGGTTGAAATCTCCACAGACAATTTTAAACCCTTTGGAGAACATCTGAGCTCTCTTAAGTGTTTGTTTGATATATGAGAACTGGTGCATATTTGTGCCATATAGAGATACAATCGTGTACCTAGTATTGTTTACAGCACAATCAATGAAAATAAAACGCCCCTCCGGATCACTAGTAGTGTCATACAATTTAAAGGATAGGGAGTCTCTTATAAAAATAGCCACTCCAGCTCTTTTAGTCTTGTTCTTTGCAAAAAACTGATGAGGATATCGAGGATTTTTAGCAGAGGATTGTCCTGCTCCAACAAGTACATTTCTAGAACACAAATTACACCAGCAGTTTCTTTACAAATATTCTTCCAGAAGATGGATCTTTTACCTGGCGAGTTCAAACTTTTGGCATTTATAGACATAACCTTAATATGCATTGTTAGTACTATATACTGCTTTATGTGAAACCATTGCTCCTAAATGTGTGAAAAACATGGGGAGGACAGACAGGGGATGGACGGACAGGGAAGAAATTTGCTTGTATATACAAATGCAGGGTTATCAAGCCTAAATTTTTGCTTCATCATAAGAGGAAGTCCCCTTACAGTTCCAAAACAAAGCAAACAGTAAAGAAAAGGGAAAAAAGTGAAAAAATAGTTTGAAAGAGAGTGAAAAAAAGACACTTTGTGGGCAACTTTGCCTGGTTTTAACACCGTTATAGAGGCACCAGGCAAAGAATAAAAAGCAGGAAGCAGAGAATGGCTGTCCAGTAATCATGCCGTGAACCAGTCTGGGTCCAGTTTTTTCTTTTTCTGTGCCTGAGGAGCTCTTTTGTCATTTTGATATATAGGCTGAATATTCCATTTTAGCAATAAATCTCTTGCCTTTTTAGGGGATGTGCAGACAAATATGGAATTGTCCCTCAAGATTTTCAGTTTCATGTTGAACCCCCAGTGGTACTTTTTTCCTTGTTCCCTGAGCGCTGTAGTATATATACTCCCTCCTTTGAGATAAAGTACCTGCTGACAAGTCAGGGAATACCTTAAGGTGAGCCAAGTTATCTGGAAGTTTCTGCCTTTTCCTGAGACCAGGTATAAAAGTCTCTTTTATTGTATAGAATGAATGCGGGCAATAACATCTCATGGTAAATCTGGATTGAAACCTTTTGGTTTTGGTATCCTGTGTATTCTATCCACAATTAAGTCCTTGCTGTCTGCAAAAGGAATCACTGTGTGTTTGAAGCTTTGCAGGAGACTTGGCAAATCTTTGTCAGGAATAGATTCATCAATCCCTCTAATGCGAATATTATTGCATCTGGATCTGTCCTCAAAATCCAGTATTTTGTTGTGGAAACCTGTTCTAAAGCCTCATCAGCATCTGTTAGTTCATTATGAGATTTAGTAAGTTCTGTCAGCTTCTTCTTGAGGTTGTCTATTCTAGTTCCTAGATCCATCAGTTATCCCCTGATTTCTGCCTTAAACTCAGCTATCATTCATTTAAGATCAGATTGGAGTTCTTGCCTAAGGGATTTTAGCAAACCCTCCATTGTTTTCTGTGTAAGTGGAATGTCTGTCTGAGCTTCCCCTCCTCCTTCTAAGGCTGCTATGTGCAAGCCAGATAGTGAAAAGCAAGGGGGGGAAGCTGGGGAGTGAGAAGCTGCAGCGATATTGGAGACTGAATTCAGTACCTGGTCTCTGGAGAAATATGCAGTCACCTTCTTTGGAGATCTCCTTCTTGCTGGCTTGCCACGCACCATTGGAACCACTGTGTCCTCAGGTCACCGGGTAACTTATTTAGTGCTTCTCAGACTGGTTTTTCACCTTGTTATGCTGAGTTGAAGCCGATCTCTGTTGGAGCTCCTGTCCTAAGCCTGTGCCATTCAAAGCTCGGCCACGCCTCCCATATTTATTAAGCTTAATGAGACAGAATTCTTGTGTAATTTGGGCTCCAAATATGTCTTGTAGGACTTGGTAAATTAAGTGCATTTTAAAACTTTTGCTTTTTAGTGAAAAATCAGTAGTAACACACTGTAGCTATTAAGAAATATCTTGAGCTCTGTTCTTTGTTTTATAGGTAATTGAAAATGTTTTTGGAAGGAACAGCACTGTTTTGGAGGACTAAATGTATCTTTAAAGTGATTACTCTATCATTTAAATGGTCAATATGTAACATCACTCACTAGGTGTCAGATTTATTATCACTGTTTTGTTTCCAGCAGGTTCCTCTCCCCTCCTGTTTGTTGTTTCATTCCTTCGTCTGCATTGTGATCGTCTACAGGTCTAGCAAAAAAAACTCCTTTTTGAAAAAAAGACCAGTTCATATTCTATGTATGTTGAGGAGAACACTTACCATTCTACTACAGTTGAGGTTGATAATTTTAATTGTTTATTATAAAAGTCTATATATTCGGAAATGAGTGGATATGTACCTAATGTACTACTGTGTATTTTTAGCGTGCTTTTCTCGTATGTCCAAAAACCTAACAAAAAAGGTGACCTATCAATGAACGTGCACTAATTTCCCCTAAGGAAGCTGCCTTTGGCAGCGGAACGCGTGGCATCCCAAGATACCAAGGTTGCAGCTACAGATGGTATGATTGAGTGTTGAGGCGGTGTGCAATAATGTAGAGGCGGTGTGCAATAACTTGATCTGATTTATGCCCTCAATAGATTGCCCATATGGCAGTATATGGACCTATTATTTCCAGGCTTCATTTCACAGTGATCCTTTGATACCGTGTAATGTTAATAATAACATCAATTGAATTACTGAGGGTACATTACTGTATATAGTTGCTGCACTAAATCCAGCCACTCGCTGATAAATGTTGGGTACATTAATATACGTGAATTGTATCTTATTTCTGTAACCAGGATCACCGGACCTACATGGTTTTAATTGTTTTTAACAGTAATTATTTGTTGTCATTGTAATAATAAAAGATATATAGTCTCTTCTCTTAATTTCAAAAAAGACAAAAAGAAATGATATAGCATGGACACAATTAAAATCACACTTCCTTATTTGTTGTAAAACCTTTAGCAACAAGGACAGCTTCCAATGTGTGAAGGTGGCCACCCAGACGAAGTACACTGCATTCGGGTGTCTGCCCCCCAGTAGGCGTATACACTTGAAATGGTGCATGACGTAGCACATGGTGACTCCTGCACCTATTGTTGTCAATAGCCCAAATTTGCGTGTGGGGGGGAAAGTTTTATGGCTGGACAGAAACACTGATGGCTGCACTGAATGCGGGGAAGAACTCAATGTGAAAAGGGGCTTTAGCCTCCTGCACTTGTCTGCTGGTAGTTTTCAGGTTCCATTTTCCAGTACCAGATTTCATCTCTCCCAAAAATTTTCATTTGAATTGATATCAGACTCATTACTGACTTCAGTTGTATGTATTAGAAGGTTACATTAGAGTACATCCAGTATTATTCATTTTCAGCTTTTTGTACTCTTATCTTAATTATTTTTATGAGTAAGGCTGGCTTCACACCACGATTTTTTTTGATCTGGACAGCCCCTAAACCAATTTTGCCCCTATTGTATCCCTATGGTGCCGGATGGCAATGATTTACCATCTGGTTTTGTGTTTGTTTGGGAGGATCCGGCTGTTTTTGTTTTTTGCCCTGGACACAAAATCGGAGCTTGCAGCATTTTTTGTGTCCGGGGCAAAAATCGCACAAAATTGGATCCTCCTGGATCTGGCGCCTGTAGCATGGGAGTCTATGGGCGCCTGATCCGACATAAAATCGGAACGGTTCCTGGATGCCGGGTGCTGAAAGAGTGGTGGCTGCTAAAAGCAGCCGCCGCTGAATTTCAGCACCTGAAGAGCTCCCCGGATGAAATTTCAGCACTGCAGCCAGCTCCCCTGCAGCTGCGGTGCTGAAATTTCAGCACTGGACAGTAGAAGCCGCTGATTCCAGCACAAAACAGGATCGGAGGGCATATTTGCCCTCCGGTTCTGTTTGTCTGGGGCTGTCAGGTTCTCTCCGGTGCATCCTGCAAAACACCGGACAGAGCCGGACAGGGAAAAAAACGTGGTGTGAAGCCGGCCTAAGAGCGCAAAGTGCTAGAAATGTGCCAGATTAAATGGATCTTAATATAACCTTTTAGGGTCTGTTCGCACGATGTGTATTGTGCCACGTATTTGGTACGGATCCGCACTATGCATATGTGTTGCTTATTTTGAGCTTAATTTGCGTTAAAATCTGCAGGAAGTGATAGTATTGAAGGGGGTGTAATGAATAAGCAAAATTTGTAAGGAATATTGCAATATTCCCCAGCAGCAATGTTGTCTCAGATGCTGCAATGTCTCACTCCTAGGAGAGGGAGCCCCCACCTTTGCCCCGAGGGCTAGTCAAATCTCCTAAAAGAGGAACATGTTAATTAATTAGGAACACCAAAGGGCTTCTTCCTCTCCTGTGATATGCTAATTAACCTGAGGAAGTTGCCTTCCTAACCACAATGGAATCTCCCTGTCATTATACAAAGGACCCCTGTGGGGCTGGAGACGTGAGAAAACTTGTTTCCTTCTACCTGCAGCCAATAGAGAAGCAATTACAGCCTAGACTGAGAGGTGCCGAGAACATAACTTTAATATCTCATGAGCCGTGCTGTCTATAAGCATGTCAAGCAATTTAGATATTCGGATGGTCACCGCACATATTTTTACATATGTATGCAATGATCATAAGCAACCTAAACTTGATATTGGCCAGTAGGATACCATCAGAGTAGTCATATGTCATATCAAGGCGAATCTAAAATCATAACTGAAAATATGAGAGCCTTGTCTTCCGCCTATGACATTCCCAGGCAAAGCTATGGAAAATAATAACTTTTGTATATCTCATATCTCCACTTGAACTTGAGGGGGTGGGAATTATGAGACATTCCAGAGCTGTGCGATGGGTGTGGACAGAGGAAAGCCTCATACTGTATAAAAATAGGCTGCCCCTTCTCCATTTTGTATTTCTTCTAAAGAGGCAATATTGTTGTTCCATCAAAGCTAGAGAATACCCCAGGAAAAGATTGGCATCATGCTGCCCTTGTTGTGTCATCAGCACTAAAGTAACTGACTATATTTGTCTAATTATTTGTGTCTTCCATTTACCCTTTTATTTGCATAACTGACTGTAATATTTGTAATATCTGAATAATACCTGTAAATATTAATCTAGTGTACCAATAGGGTGATTAAATATATACATTTAATCTTGAGTTATCCCTTTTATCTTGATCACCATCCCTACGTCCGTATGCTTATTTAACGCTACCTGGGTTGGTTTCTGACACAATATGATCACGGACCGCACTTATATCAAACAAGGCACTGGTGGCAGCAATTAGTGCTTGGGGTTATTTAGGGTCTCCATCAGTGACGGGGTGGTGGTTATTATATGTGCTTTCGGTCGCGGACCAGAAGGTGTACATCACACTCACTGAGAGGTGCCTTAATAAACCACCACTGACAGGGCAGCTGCGGCTTTTCTTTTAGCCTCAGGTAGCTCCATTACTAGCCTGAGTTTAACAAGAGGCGCTGTAGAGCTGCCAGATTTGGTGGCCAATTCACCACAAGTGGTGGCAGCGGTGGGATCAACATACTAGTGTGTGGGACCACAACTCCCTAACACTAAGGACTGCTGGCAGTAACTTTTGCCGTTGGGGTCCTAAGATCAACTCAACACTAGACGGTCAGAGTGCAAATACAAAGGTGTGTGGGTGCATCAGGTTGCAGCTGTGTGTTCAGGGACCAGGGGTTGTCAAACTGGCCCAGGGCACCAGGAGTCAAATGCTGCAGCTGCAGAGGGCACTTGCAGCGGCCGATATGGAACCCATGCACGGGTCCTCAAGGAGCCAATCCCCAGTGGTCAACTCTGCAGGGGGCGAGCCCTCCCTGTCCTCAGCCATGTAGTGGGCATATCATCACCTGCTTTTTCCCCCAGCCTGTTGGGCTCAGATGCCCTACTTCAAGCTGCCCTTGCTTACCTTGAGGCTTGAGACCATAGCGCCTATGAGACTCTCATGGCAGCTACAGAACGATGTGAGGCTGCGGAGCACGTAGCTGCACAGTGACGTGCAGAGCATGAAGAAGGACGCAGAATGGGAGCTTGAAGCTGCAGAATGCCACGCAGAGTGCCAGTACCAGCTGGAGCTAGCCCGCCTCAGGGTTCCACAGCCCACACTCTCCAACCCGGAGTTCAAGCCACCAAAGTTCCGAGTCGGGGACTTTCCACGTCCGGAGGCGGATGGAGATCTGGATTCCTTTCTGCTGGCCTTTGAGCAGACATGCAAGCAGCAGCACCTGGGCCCAAACCAGTGGGCCAAGTACCTGACCCCCCGTTTGAGGGATAAGTCCCTAGGACCCTTGAGGAACTTACCTGCCGGTGAGTTGCAGGATTATGACCGCATCAAGCGGGCCCTGATCCGGCATTTCAACCTCACACCGGAGACCTACCGCAAGAAATTTCAAAGCCTTCAGCGGAGTCCATAGGATACCTGGACTGACCACATGCGGACCCTCCTGAAAGCAGCTGACCACTGTGTCAAGGGGTTGGAGCTCAGCACCCACGAGGAGATCCAGGAGCTGTTTGTCATGGAACAACTTCTGTGGAACTGCCCTGAGGACCTCTAGCAGCTCATCCGTGACCAGAAACCCAAGAGCGCGAGTGAGACGGTGGCCCTGGTGAATGAGTACACCAACAACCGAGTTCCCGAGACCCGGAGGACCACCAATGGCACATGGAGAGGGGGTAAGCCCAACCCTGCACTTGTTTCCCCGGCACCAAGAATGCAGGGGGCTGCCCCTCTATTTTTCCCTGCTCCCCTGTTCAGGTCAGCGGTTAAAACGCCAACGGTGTCACCTCTCCAAACAACTGGGACACTTCAAGGCCATGTGTCCCCAGCGCCATAAGACACCGTCCCTGTCCCCAAACACGGCCACTGTTTTGTGTGTGGGTGGGGGTGGTGGTAGGTCCCTGGACAATTTCCAAACCATCACCATAGGCCGCTCAGTGGCCATGGGATTGCGGGACACCAGCACAGAGATGACTTTGGTGCGACCAGAGATGGTCTCACCCTAGGATTTGATACTCAGAAAATCCCTTGCCGTCTCCGGAATTGGAAGCATGGAACTAGCACTGTCTGTTGCCAGGGTTTACCTGGACTGGAGTGCGGGGAGGGAAGTGAGGGAGGTGGGGGTGTCAGCTAATATTCCAGCAAATGTATTGCTTGGGTCAGACTTGGGGCGGCTAGTGTCCAAGTATGTGGCTACTGATCACCCAAGTTCTGATCCACCTGAATGTGGTTTACTGTCCAATGTTGGTAAGGTGTATGATGCTGATGTTATTAATGATGATGTTGGTGATGTTTACCGTGACACAATGAATGCAGAGCCAGGTAATGCAAGGGGTCAGGTGAATGCTGACACTCCACACAACACAGCACACACAGAGCTGACACTGACAGGCAGGGTGGAGGAAGAAAACAAATTGAGCTGTAAAACAGCCTTAGGTCATGACCAGACGGCACACAGGGACCCTTTCTTCTTAGAGGGAACAAGGAGGGGGCTGAAAGCTGCAGGGAGCAGGGAAGTAAGACACAAACAGATGTGACACTGACCACAGCAATAGGCAGCCAGGGGGCCAGCACTGGGAAGATGCCAAGGGGATTGGGGCTGTCACGGGAGAGATGAAGCTACCAGGCAAGATCCCAGGGCAGGAATCCCCCACCACTGGGATGTTAGGAGGCCAGGACAGCCCGGGGATTGGTTGGGAGAGGAGGGGAAGCAGGCACTGCCCACGGTTACCGCTGTCATACCTGCTGTCACCAGTAGTGGGAGTGCCAGAGCCCAGGGGACCTCGCATAGGTCCAACGGCTTCCCTTCTTCAGACCAAGTGGCTGCGGAGTCAGATGGGGGCCAAGAGACAGGTCCCAGGGAACTGACTGAAGATGTAGCAGTCTCATCTATTTTGGCCATGTCTAGTCAGGAGTTTCAGGCCACATTAGAAGTGGATGACAGCCTGGAAGCTCTTGAGGAGCAGGTGGCACAGCCTCCCTCGGACTCTGACCATGAGCAGGTGGTCTGGGACCAAGGACGGCTGTACCAGGTAACGATCCATCAGGGGTCACCAGAGGTGTGGCCCACGGGCCAACTGGTAGTTGTAACTGACTGTAATATTTGTAATATCTGATTAATACCCGTAAATATTAATCTAGTGTACCAATAGGGTGATTAAATATATAAATTTTATCTTGATCATGATCCCCACATCCGTGTGCTCATTTAACGCTACCTGGGTTGGTTTCTGACCCAATATAAGTCCAATTATGCACCGGACTTAAATCAAACAAGGAACTGGTGGCAGCAATTAGTGTTTGGGATTATTCAGGGCCTCCATCAGTGATGGGGTGGTGGTTATTATATGTGCTTCCATTCGCGGACCAGAAGGCATGCATCACACTCACTGAGAGGTGCCTTAATAAAGCAGCACTGAGAGGACAGCTGCGGCTCTTCTTTTAGCCTCAGGTAGCTCTATTACTTGCCTGAGTTTAAAGGGAACCTGACCTCTACAAATGACCCCCCAGCCTGTTTTAACCTGTCCCTGCACCATAGTAATCCATTTATAACCATCCCTTTCTGTCCCTAAACGGCTATGTGAAAGTTTATAAAAGTAGTTTATTCACCTCTTATTCTGCAGCTTCTCATTATATGAGAAGCCGCAAAAGGCGGACTTATGTGGCTCTCCCCGCTGCCGGCGTGTTAATTATGCACGCCCACATGGGCGTGCTATACAGCAGAGACCGTGCTTGTCCTGCAAGCGGGCGGTACAGGCGATATGACGCGATTTTCGTCATATCACCTGTACCGCCCCCTTGCAGACAAGCATAGTCTCTGCTGTATAGCACGCCCATGTGGGCGTGCATAATTAACACGCCGGCAGCGGGGAGAGCCACATAAGTCCGCCTTTTGCGGCTTCTCATATAATGAGAAGCTGCAGAATAAGAGGTGAATAAACTACTTTTATAAACTTTCACATAGCCGTTTAGGGACAGAAAGGGATGGTTATAAATGGATTACTATGGTGCAGGGACAGGTTAAAACAGGCTGGGGGGTCGTTTGTAGAGGTCAGGTTCCCTTTAACAAGAGGCGCTGTAGAGCTGCCAGGTTCAGTGGCCGATTCACCACAGGGGGGTGCAAAATTTGACGTCTTTTATTTCTTTTTTTTTTGCCAAACTATCCAAGCTTTACTGAAACAGTCACAAATCAACATAAAATCTACATCAGATCTGAACCAAAAACACATAAAAAATGCACCGTGTGGACAGGGATGGTTTTGGTGCATTTTTCAACCAGTAGGTGCACAAACTCAGTGTGCGAAAACATGCTTAATGCATATCAATAAAGATTCCAGAAAATGTTATAAAATCAAGGTACAGAATCGGTTATCAATTAGAATTTAGTACAAGCTGTGGATCATTAAATTCATCTGTAGCCCTCATTTGAGCTGTGGAACCATACCATGCTAAAGGACTGCGGCACTGAACACTTTCACTTATATTTGTGCATAAAGAAAATTGGAAATGTATTCAAAATGTAGGTTTAAGGCCATCTGGTGTTTTTGCATTTGGGGGGCTTCAGAAATCCAGGAGGGAAACCAATACTAAAACTGAGTCCATAAATTTCTATAGGATTTTCTTGACCATGTGACACATGAATTTTTGTGCTTCATTGGTTATAAATCAGGATTAAAAAAGTCCAGTACAGCTTTTCTGTTCTAGCTATGGACTCCAAACTGGTGAACAACTTTGCATCAGTTGTTCTGCTCAGCCATAAAACAACAGACTGAACAAAACTGATATTTTGAAAACTACCCTAAGGCCCCTTTCACATCAGCATTTTGCTGATGTTTGCAGGTGGTGCTGCATCTGCCGGATTGGCCGCCTAACAGCTGACTTGCGGCCCGGATCCAGCAAGCCCCATGCATTGTCCGGTGCGGCAAGTGCGGTTCTGCTACATGCGGCAGATCCGGCACTTGCGGCCGCAAAAAAAAACGTTGCTTGCAGCTTTTTTTTCACGGTCGCAAGTGACAGATTCGGCTGATCTGGCGTAACAGCACTTGCTGCACCCGACCGCAAGCCCCATAGACGATGCATGGTGCTTGCCGGATCGGCGGCACAAGTGCGACCGTTAGGCGGCAGATGTGGTAAATCTGCTGCACATCAGCAAAAACACTGATGTGACAGGCCCCTAACTGTTAAAAGACTAGTGCATCTCAATGAGTTAGAATATCATCAAAATTCAATGTCATATTTCAACGTTTCAGGGTTATTCTTGGTGCCCTGACACATGTTGTCTAAGAAATCAATGTTATGTTTACCTTTTGATATCTTATGGAATACGGCAGCATGGTTTTTAACCCTTCACACTCCTTACTTACAATGACCTTTGGGTTTCCATCGGCTGTAAACCAGAATCATCAACAGTTACATAAAAAAAACACTTGATAAAGATCACTCTGTAATGACTCTATAATATATGCGTTTTACCTTTTGCATAGAATTACTGAAATAAATTAACTTTTTGATTATATTCTAATTCATTGAGATGCACTAGTATATCTTATTAGGTTTGTTTAATCTGCCACACTACTTATTTCCTAAATGTATTTGAAATACAACTTTTAAAACAGATGTGTTATACAATTTCACTTAAATTCAAACAATGTCTTCCTCTAACCGACGGCTTGTTCACACCACAGTATAATAACACGGACGTGTCTTATCTGATTTTTTACATGAGGGTGGCAATGCAGCAGAGCAGAGAACCACGCAAGCAACTGAGGAGGAAACAGCAATGGTATGCCAGCTGGGTAGGTGAGAAGAGAGTGTAGCGACATCATCATAAGAATGCACTGAGGCGCCGGGCGTGTGTAGGACTAGAATGACGGTGCTACTTTTAATAATATGGGGCACTGTTGTAACTGGGATACCAAGATTTTTGGAGATGGCCTTATACCCTTGGTCTTATGTTTGCTTAGTTCTGACCTTCTGAGACAGCTCCTGTGTGTTCACCATTGTGACAAAGCAACAAGGCCTAACAAGTTGCTTTAAAAACTGGTCATCATCCATTGGCTAATTCATGTCACATGGGCACCGACAATTTGTCACAGGTGATTGTCATTTGTGATTTATCACTTAAACATCATGGGTGCCAATAATGATGATCAGGACTGTACTATGATGGGGGACATATAAACCAGGATGGATGACAGATATACCAGGATGGGGGACATGTATACTAGGAAGGGGACATATATCCCAGGATGGGGACATATACATCAGGAAGGGGCTCAGGATAAGAGACATTAGTACAGGATGGAGGACATTACAACATAATGAAGGGGGAGGAGCAGAGAAGCAGCAACACATCTTTATAAGATTTAGAAAGCTACAGGAGCCTATACATCTGACCAACATGCAGAGGGTGGAAATAAGGGGGTAGATTTAAATCTTGCACTAGGGCACATCAGACTCTATTTATATCACCGGAGTGGGGGCCCTTATACAGTGTGGTGTGCCCTATACAGCATGGGAGCTAATGTGACTACCATTATACAGCATGTGAGTGAATGTGAGGGTCAATATACAGCATGGGAGCTAATGTGGAGGTCATTATATAGTGTCAGAGCCTTTGTGGGTGTCATGATACAGTGTGGGAGTGAATGCGGGGGCTATTATCCAATATGGAAGTTACTGGGGAGGCTGTTATATACTGTGGGGACTACTTTGGGGGCCATTATACAGATGGAGTACTACTTTAGGGGCCGTTATACAGTGTGGGAGCTACTATGAAGGCCATTATACAAAGTAGGGGCTATTAAGAGGACCATTAAACAGAGTGTCAATTATAGAGTGTGGGTGCTATTATACAGTGAGTGGACTATTGTTTTGGGGCAGCTGTAAACTTATCAACATGTGTATAGGGGAGGTGTAGAGGGCATCATACTGTGTATAGGGGAGGTGTACATTGGGGGACTTAGAACATTATTAATTAAATGGTAAGTAGGCACTTAAGAACAATTATTATTATAGGGGCACTCAGGCAGGGTATTGTGACCATCAAAGTTGGACATTATTATGTGGGGGTACAGTGGTGGCATTATTGTGTGGGGGCACAGTGGTGGCATTATTGTGTGGGGGCACAGTGGTGGCATTATTGTGTGGGGCAGTAAGAGGAGCAGTGTTATGGTACTATGCATCTGGTGCAGTAATAGTTGCACATGCGGAAGCAGCTGTTCAGAATTGGGTTGTCAGCTGGATGAGGTGTTTGTGCAGGCTGGGAATAGAAGGGGACAAAGATGGAAATGTGAGAAGTCAGATGTGTCTTTTTTGATAAGGTAAAAAATGTTTGTACCGTGCTAGGCAGTAGATAGAAAAATATATATTAGAATCTGTGAGTCCTCAGTGGTTGATACCTTTTAATGGCGAACTGAAAAGATGGTAAGAAAACGAAGAGCAAGCTTTCGAGACTCTATGGTTTTTTCATCAGGCTAAATAATCATCTCTTTATTAAGCCTGATGAAGAGACCATAGTGTCTCGAAAGCTTGCTTTTGTTTACCATCTTTTCAGTTAGCCATTATGTGTCTTTTTATATTTAATCTTTATTGACATAAGCAAACATAGTAAACCAACAGGACATTTTTTTGTAATCTCAGTAGACGAGTCGTACCTGGAAGCAGTTGTCATGTTGGTCTGGTCCAGAAGCAAAATACGGGAAAAGTGGTCAACTCCATTACAAAGAATGTCACTTGTAAGTAACTAATCTCTTAGATATTCTGCAGGAGTGGCATCAACCACTATATGGTCACCAAATGGCAGTACTATCAGTATTGACCTTTGTATCAAGATTTATTTCCAGCATCAGCGGGATCATCTGCTGAGGTTCCTCTGTACCCACGATTAGGCTGTGCCATCATACTTGTTACCATGGTTATCTGCTTAGGAGTCCACTCAGATGTTTTGCCCCCTGAGCTTAAATCCTGGCGTTGCCTCTGTTAAGAATATGTCAAAGGATAAAAAGGACCTACCAAAATGTCTGTCATTTTATGGAGGTAGCATTATAGCTCCACAACAGTCTGTGGTTGCGGACCACAAATCCATAATACAACAATGAGTGTGGGCTGTAATTGAAAGCGAGTTGCTAAAATAATGTATGTGTGTATATATACATATATGAGCAATGCTGAATAATATTTGTGGTTGAAGTATTGCAGGTACAAAAAGTAAACTAAACTGAAAACAAAACCAAATCCTGATTACCGCACTTTTCATGTTGTTGCTGTATGGTGCATGATGTGGTCCTCTGTTATTTTGGACAAAGGTATATGAACTATTATATACACCATTCTTTAGTGGGGGTTTTTTCTTACAGGGAAACCTGTCAACACCAAAGGCTTAGAGGTAAAAAATCCAATTCTGTGGCTGGTCATCTGTGGCTAAGCTCCATGCTCAATAGCTTCAGTAATACGTCACCCTCATGTTTGGCAGGCTGCTTCCATATTTGGTTTGAGCTAATATCCCCGTCTGGCAAATGGAAACTGAGCAGGCTCATTCCAAGAGCGTTGATTTGGAAAGTCTCCAACTGGGATATGAGCCAATACTGTAAGAAATGAGAAGGGAAGACTATAGCCCTTAAGAATGCCACTGTGAATCTAAAACAATGTTATAAAACTTTGTGAATTATTAGGTTAAATAAAACCTCAGACCCAACAGACCAGAGTCCTGTTTAAACAGATTATATGTACAGCGCTGCTCACCATTATTGGCACCCCATCATTTTTTTAATGGACTGTACAATATCTTCAGAAATAAATGGAAATGTACTAAAGTTACAATTGCTTCTCTATAAATATCATCAAAAAGATAATTTATTTAATTAATTCAATACAAAAAGTGAAACACATATAATATATAGAGACCTATAACTTTCCAGTTCAGTTCAAAATGGTAATTGTAGTGTGCTAGCAATAACTCTCTGTCTCTCTCTCTCTCTCTCTCTCTATATATATATATATATATATATATTTATATATATATATATATATATATATATATATATATATGCAGTTGTGGCCAAAAGTATTGACACCCCTGCAATTCTGTCAGATAATACTCAGTTTCTTCCTGAAAATGATTGAATCACAAATTCTTTGGTATTATTATCTTCATTTAATTTGTCTTCAATGAAAAAACACAAAAGAGAATGAAGCAAAAAGCAAAACATTGATCATTTCACACAAAACTCCAAAAATGGGGCGGACAAAAGTATTGGCACCCTCAGCCTAATACTTGGTTGCACAACCTTTAGCCAAATAACTGCAATCAACCGCTTCCGGTAACCATCAATGAGTTTCTTACAATGCTCTGCTGGAATTTTAGACCATTCTTCTTTGCCAAACTGCTCCAAGTCCCTGATATTTGAAGGGTGCCTTCTCCAAACTGCCATTTTTAGATCTCTCCACAGGTGTTCTATGGGATTCAGGTCTGGACTCATTGCTGGCCACCTTAGAAGTCTCCAGTGCTTTCTCTCAAACCATTTTCTAGTGCTTTTTGAAGTGTGTTTTGGGTCATTGTCCTGCTGGAAGGCCATGACCTCTGAGGGAGACCCAGCTTTCTCACACTGGGCCCTACATTACGCTGCAAAATTTGTTGGTAGTCTTCAGACTTCATAATGCCATGCACACGGTCAAGCAGTCCAGTGCCAGAGGCAGCAAAGCAACCCCAAAACATCAGGGAACCTCCGCCATGTTTGACTGTAGTGGCCGTGTTCTTTTCTTTGAATGCCTCTTTTTTTCTCATGTAAACTCCATGTTGATGCATTTGCCCAAAAAGCTCTACTTTTGTCTCATCTGACCAGAGAACATGCTTCCAAAACATTTTAGGCTTTCTCAGGTAAGTTTTGGCAAACTCCAGCCTGGCTTTTTTATGTCTCGGGGTAAAAAGTGGGGTCTTCCTGGGTCTCCTACCATACAGTCCATTTTCATTCAGACGCCGACGTATAGTACGGGTTGACACAGTTGTACCCCCGGACTGCAGGGCAGCTTGAACTTGTTTGGATGTTAGTCGAGGTTCTTTATACACGTTGAAATCTCTCGTCAATTTTTCTTTTCCGTCCACATCTAGGGAGGTTAGCCTCAGTGCCATGGGCTTTAAACTTCTTGATGACACCGTGCACGGTAGACACAGGAACATTCAGGTATTTGGAGATGGACTTGTAGCCTTGAGATTGCTCATGCTTCCTCACAATTTGGTTTCTCAAGTCGTCAGACAGTTCTTTGGTCTTCTTTCTTTTCTCCATGCTCAATATGGTACACACAAGGATACAGGACAGATTTAATCCATGTCAACTGGCTGCAAGTGTGATTTAGTTATTGCCAACACCTGTTAGGTGCCACAGGTAAGTTACAGGTGCTGTTAATTACACAAATTAGAGAAGCATCACATGATTTTTCTAACAGTCCCAATACTTTTGTCCAACCTCTTTTTTATGTTTTGTGTGGAATTATATCCAATTTGGCTTTAGAACAATTCTTTTTGTGTTTTGTCATTGACAAATTACCGTATATACTCGTGTATAAGCCGAGTTTTTCAGCCCAAAAATTGGGCTGAAAAGTCCCCCCCTCGGCTTATACACGGGTCAATACGGTAATCCTATGGTGCGGGTGGTGGGGGGGGCGCTGCGCAGTATTTCTTACCTTGTCCCCGTTCTGCAGTGCCTCCGGGGTCCTCCGTGCTCCGTTCCCGGTCTGCTGTGCCTTGTGGTTCCCCCTGCTTCGGTTCCATCATCATCGGTGCTGTGGGCCGCCATCTTCCTTCTTCCCTCCGCCCCCGGCCAGTGATGTCACAGTGATGTCAGAGCAGGCCGCGCTGTGATTGGCTAGCACCCGTGATCACGTGTCACGGGTGCTAGCCAATCACAGCGCGGCCTGCTCTGACATCACTGGCCGGGGGCGGAGGGAAGGAAGGCACAGAGGACATCCCAGCACAGAAAGAGGATCGAGGAGGCAGCACAGCGGTCGGCACGGAGAACACCGGAGGCACTGCAGAACGGGGGGACAAGGTAGGAAGCTGTGTGTATGTGTGTGTGTATGTGTAAATATGTGTATATGTGTGTGTGTGTATATATGTGTGTATGTATGGGTATGTGTAAGTAGGCTGGCTGACAATATAAGCCATACCACTGGGGCTGCTGTATATACCTCTGGGGCTGCTGTATACGACCACTGGGGCTGTATATACCACTGGGGCTGCTGTATACTACCACTGGGGCTGCTGTATACTACCACTGGGGCTGTATATACTTCTGGGGCTGCTGTATACTACCACTGGGGCTGTATATACCTCTGGGGCTGCTGTATATACCTCTGGGGCTGCTGTATACTAACCACTGGGGCTGCTGCTGTATATACCACTGGGGCTGCTGCTGTATACTACCACTGGGGCTGCTGCTGTATATACCACTGGGGAGGCTGCTGTATACCACACTGCTGGGGGCTGTATACCTGTGCTGGGGTCCACCCTCGGCTTATACACGAGTCAATAGGTTTTCCCAGGTTTTGGGGGCAAAAGTAGGGGGGTCGGCTTATACACAGGTCAGCTTATACACAAGTATATACGGTAAATGAAGATAATAATACCAAAGAATTTGTGATTGCAATTATTTTCAGGAAGAAACTGAGTATAACCTGACAGAATTGCAGGGGTGTCAATACTTTTGGCCACAACTGTAGTTATACCTTGACTTTTGTTGACATCGGTTATCGTTGGTTTCAGTTTTCATAGATTTTCTTTTAGCGAAAAATGTGTCTCAGTTTTTGTTGATGCCTCTGTTTTTGTAGGTTTTCATACATACAAGTGCATCTCAATAAATTAGAATATCATCAAAAAGATAATTAATTTCAGTAATTCAATACAAAAAGTGAAACACATATAATATTTGGAGTCATTATAAACAGAGTGATCTATTCCAATTTTTTATTTTTGTTAATGTTGATGATTATGGCTTACAACCAATAAAAACCTAAAATATATCTCAGAAAATTAGAATAATTAACACAAAACACCTGCAAAGGCTTATTAAGCATTTAAAATAGTCCCTTGGTAACCTACAAAATCATGGGGAAGACTGTTGACTTGACAGATGTCCAGAAAGCAGTCATTGACACACTCCACAAAGAGGGTAAGCCACAAAAGGTCATTGCTAAAGAAGCTGGCTTTTCAGAGTGCTGTATCCAAGCATATTAATGGAAAGTTGAGTGGAAGGAAAAATGTGGTAGAAAAAGGTGCACAAGCAACCGGGATAACCACAGCTTGAAAGGATTGTCAAGAAAAGGCAATTCAAAAATTTGGGGGAGATTCACAAGGAGTGGACTGCTGCTGGAGTCAGTGCTTCAAGAGCCACGAAACACAGACATATCCAAGACAAGGGCTACAACATGTGGCATTCCTTGTGTCAAGCCACTCATGACCAATAGACAACACAAGAAGCGTCTTACCTCGGTCAAGGAGAAAAAGAACTGTACTGTTGCTCAGTGGTCTAAGGTATTATTTTTGGATTAAAGTAATTTTTGCATTTCATTTATAAATCGAGGTCCCAGAGTCAGGAGGAGAGTAGAGAGGCCACAATCCAAGCTGCTTGAAGTGTAGTGTGTAATTTACAGAATCATTGATAGTTTGAGGAGCCATGTCATCTGCTGGTGTAGGTCCACTGTGTTTTATCAAGACCAAAGTCAGCACTGATGTCTACCAGGAAATCTTAGAGCAATTTCATGCTTCCTACTTGCCATCAAGCTTTTTATAGATGGAAATTTCATTTTCCAGAAGGACTTGGCAGTTGTCCACACTGCCAAAAGTACCAATACCTGGTTTAATAACCACAGTATCACTGTGCTTGATTGGTCGGCAAACTCGCCTGACCTAAACCCCAAAGAGAATCTGTAGGGTATTGTCAAAAGGGAGATGTGATACACCAGACCCAACAATACAGACAAGCTGAAGACTGCTATCAAAGCAACCTGGGCTTCAATAACACCCCAGCAGCCACAGGCTGATCACCTCCATGCCACGCTGCATTGATGTAGTATTTAATGCAAAACGAGCCCCGATGAAGTATTGAGTGCATTTACTGTACATTCTTTTCATTAGGACAACATTTATACATCTCAGCTATTTACAACGTGCTACGACACAGACTGTTACCATCTGGACCCACTGAGCTATTTAAAAGGTGGGAGACTCGAATGGGTGACGAGACCATGGGGGAGGTGGTGGTGACAGGATGGAATACACTGCGTAAACATATCACGGATGAGAGATGGAGAGATACTCATTTTAGGTTTAGAGCCACAGCTGATCTCCCGCCGGTGTCAGCGGGGAGAAACAGCTGATCTGACAGCTGTTTAAATCTCCCGCGCTGACACCGAATAGGTGATGTCGGTGCTGGAAAATTGAAGCAGCGATCAGCTGTTTCATATCCCCTGCACTGATATCACCTATCCGGTGTCAGCGCGGGAGATTTAAACAGCTGTCAGATCAGCTGTTTCTCCCCGCTGACACCGGCGGGAGATCAGCTGTGTCGGGAGGAGGAGATCTCTGCCGCTGATCTCCTCCTCCCGGCCGCCCCTAGAGGCAGCTCATTGGCTGCCCAGGCACCATACTTATGTGAACGCATGCAGAGATTCTCTGCTGTGTTCACTTAAGTATGTGCTGCTTTGCACTGCGTTTGCGTCTGCATGCCATAAGCATGCAGACACAAACGCAAGTGTGAAGGCAGACTAAAAACTCAACGTGCGCACATACCCTAACAGTGCTGCAGTTTTTAATTTTTTTTTTTAGTGCACACATTATACCAAACAATGCATTTATAATACCAATATGCAGTCCACATATATTACTGCCATATAGCGACTATAACCATAAACAACTGTCAACATTCAGAAGCCAAATAAGGCTGGCTTCACACCACGATTTTAGCGATCCGGGGCTGTCCAGTGTGAACCGTACAGCCCCAGATCCAATGTTGGCCCCATGGTATCCCTATGGGGCCGGATGGCAGTGATTTACCATCTGGTATAGAATTGGGCACAGCCAGTTAGCAAGTAAAAACGTTTACATTTATTATTACGTGAAAAACACATTTCTAGCATTAATTCTTAGGTTGACATGTATAATCCATCCAAATTTTTAAATTCTATCCACTGAGCTAGCCAATTTTGTTTATTGATATACATTTTTCTAAATACCTTGTTTTCAACCTCCACGGTACCCCCTTCCCCACAATGACCCATAGGGCCTTGGGTATTTGTTCATGTCCTGTGAGGCAGATGGCGATTGTTTTTAATGTAAAACAAGGTTTTCTGCTTTTCACGTACCAATAAATGTAAAGGTTTTCACTTGGTAACTGGCTGTGCGCAATTCTATACAGACGCTCTTTCCTCTTCTCTTCATAGTTCAATTAAATGTACCAAAAAAAAGTCACATAAAATGCAACACATCTCCAAAAAAAGAAAGCTATATATAACTAGCTAAAAATACAGATAAAAATAGCCAGGACTGCCGGGATACGAAAAATAATCAAAAACATTGTTTGGATCCTCAAGGCCAAAATTAGCCCTGTCCTCCAAGGATTACACATTTCTATTATATTGTTTTATTGAAATTCTTTGGGAAGATTTATTTTGTAACAGTTAAAAAGATTTGACATATTCCCAACTGCAAAAGCGATTCTGAAAATATCAAATGGAAAGAGCGCGTTAGAGCCACATTGTGAGCAGCGTACTATGTCCCACAATAGGACAAGTTTCTCATTTTCAGTTCTTCCTTTCGTTTTAACTATTTTTTGACAAATTAAATGAGACGTGTTTTTGAAATAGGGATTTTAGGGTTTGTATATGTATTGATTAATGTGTTTGTCTCAAGTATGAGTGGGAAGGAAAAACAAAATCATTGTAGTTATTAGCATAAGTTGTGTTGAGTGTATTTACAGTTGTGGCCAAAAGTATTGACACCCCTGCAATTCTGTTAGATAATACTCAGTTTCTTGCTGAAAATGATTGCAATCACAAATTCTTTGGTATTATTATCTTCATTTAATTTGTCTTCAATCAATAAACACAAAAATAATTGTCCTAAAGCCAAATTGGATTTAATTCCACACTAAACATGAAAAAGGGGGTGGACAAAAGTATTGGCACTGTTAGAAAAATCATGTGATGCTTCTCTAATTTGTGTAAAACTTACCTGTGGCACCTAACAGGTGTTGGCAATAACTAAATCACACTTGCAGCCAGTTGACATGGATTAGAGTTGACTCAACCTCTGTCCTGTGTCCTTGTGTGTACCACATTGAGCATTGAGAAAAGAAAGAAGACCAAAGAATTGTCTGAGGACTTGAGAAATCAAATTGTGAGGAAGCATGAGCAATCTCAAGGCTACAAGTCCATCTCCAAAGACCTGAATGTTCCTGTGTCTACCGTGCGCAATGTCATCAAGAAGTTTAAAGCCCATGGCACTGTGGCTAACCTCCCTAGATGTGGACGGAAAAGAAAAATTGATGAGAGATTTCAATGCAAGATTGTGCGGATGGTGGATAAAGAACCTCGACTACCATCCAAAAAAGTTCAAGCTGCCCTGCAGTCTGAGGGCACATCAGTGTCAACCCGTACTATCCATCGGCGTCTGAAAAAAAAGGGACTGTATGGTAAAATACCCAGGAAGACCCCACTTCTTACCCCGAGACATAAAAAAGCCAGGCTGGAGTTTGCCAACATTTACCCGAGAAAGCCTACAACGTTTTGGAAGAATGTTCTCTGGTCATGTGAGATAAAAGTAGAGCTTTTTGGGCAAAGGCATCAACATAGAGTTTACAGGAGAAAAAAAAGAAAAGAACACGGTCCCTACAGTCAAACATGGCGGAGGTTCCCTGATGTGTTGGGGTTGCTTTGCTGCCTCTGGCACTGGACTGCTTGACCATGTGCATGACATTATAAAGTCTGAAGCACTAGAAAATGGTTTGAGAGAAAGCACTGGAGACTTCTAAGGTGGCCAGCAATTAGTCCAGACCTGAATCCCATAGAACACCTGTGGAGAGATCTAAAAATAGCAGTTTGGAGAAGGCATCCTTCAAATATCAGGGACCTGGAGCAGTTTGCCAAAGAAGAATGGTCTAAAATTCCAGCAGAGCATTGTAAGAAACTCATTGATGGTTACCGGAAGCGGTTGATTGCAGTTATTTTGGCTAAAGGTTGTGCAACCAGGTATTAGGCTGAGGGTGCCAATACTTTTGTCTGGCCCAATTTTGGAGTTTTGTGTGAAATGATCAATTTTTTGCTTCATTCTCTTTTGTATTTTTTCATTGAAGACAAATTAAATGAAGATAATAATACCAAACAATTTGTGACTGCAATCATTTTCAGGAAGAAACTAAGTATTATCTGACAGAATTGCAAGGGTGTCAATACTTTTGTCCACAACTGTATACTGTATATGTGTAACGTTCTAAGTAATGTGCCTCCTAGTAATAGGAATATATAGTTATCCGTTAATGTTGATGAATATAAAATGCTTTTTACTTTCCGGTAAACAGGTACAGATACTCACGGACGAGTATATTCAATCAAGGGGGTATGTGGCACCCCGCCAAGCAGACGTCACAGAGGGGTACTGCACCCGTAAAAGAGGTGCAAATGCTCCAGCTGCAGGTGGATTCTAGGATGGTGGGTGGGACCCATAACCAGCACAGCACTCCCACACTAGTGTACACGGTGGGAGGTTACCCGGGAGGGAATAAAAACACCTCTAGGGGAAACAAGAAGGTCTTTGTCTTTGGTCTTTGCCTCCAAGTTGAGAGAGCAGGGAGGGTTTTTGGAGCGTAGGGTCTCTCGGCTGAGGGACCAGGAGGGATGGAAGAAGAAAGAGCTTAAGGAGAAAGAAAGCTTTCCCAGTCGCAGACAGCCTGAAGGGAGTGAGGAACTTGAGGAAGTGTATCCCAGACAGCTTACCGGACACCGAAGTCCACACCTGTGGGATACTTTAGGACCACAGAGAATCCAGAGTCCCGCAGAGTCTACTATTCTCCCGGGCACCTGAACGGACCAAGAGAGTGTACCAGGCACCGCCAAGGGAACAAGCGGCCAGCCAGCAGAAGGTTACCCGAAGTCCGTGAGGGTGAGAGAAGGAAGGAGGTCAGGTTGGCTTTAAGTCACCAGGCTTCACACCACCACTGGGAAGCAAGAAAGGAACAGACAGGGATAGAGCACGAAGGCACACACTGAGGGTCCCACCATACCACCTAGGATCTGCCTGCAGCCACCCATTAAGCTACCTGTCCTCATACCATCAGGAGTGCTGAACTGTAATTTTGTATGCGACTAATGCAAATGACAGTAAAGTACCCGGAGGAAAAATGACTGCTGACTCTGCTTGTTTTCCTTTAAATGAACTTGTTTCTACCCAGGAAAACTTCCCCGGAGATCCAGTCCTACCTGAGGAAGACTTCACCAACTTGCCGCAGTACCATCTACCTCTGGCGGACTGTGGCAGCGCTGGTGACATCTCACCAGAAACTACAGGTGGCATCACGACAACATTGTATATAATCCCCTGTACATATTCCCCCCTTTTTTGGAAGATAGGCCCAGGAAACGGGGCCAGGCGCGGCCACCACTCCTCGTGACAACAGGAGCGTTAACCCTTGCAGCCTGACACCCGAGTACCCCAAAGCCGGGGCTCAACACTAGCAGATACCAAAACCTGAGAATCAGAAAAATAGAAGTGAAATAAATACATAAATAGCTGAAACGTAAAAAGCAAATCTAGAGTTTCGATTCTAAGATCCCAACAATCCATTCAATAAAGGTCTTGTGTGTTTTACAAATCTAAATTTCATAACTCTATTAAACATTTCTGAGCTAATAGATGCAAGTTCTCCATTCAAAGCCCCCATGGATTAGTTTGGTTTAATAACTTGGATCATTTTCTGCAGTTGTATCTCCTTTCATAATAAGGACAGCAAGTGCTGATTTCTACAAGCCCTGATCCAGGCTGAATGAGTCACAGACAGAAATATATGAGCACCATGATAATACCATATGTGGAAATGACTTATGTAACTTGAGATATGTTTTTATTCATTTGAGATTTAGTTTCCTTTTTGATCAGTCTAATATACATATATATACCTACATAGTCATGGTAGAAAGTGTCAGCACCCTTGAAAATGTTACATAAAATGAAGTACCCATACAACAAACCAGATCTTAAGACGCACCCAGGTTTTAGAGAAAGAAAACGGGAAAAAATTGAAGCAAAAAATGTGGGCATGATACACTGTTATGGAGGGTGACTGAAGGGGTATCCCAAAATGTTCTCTATCCTGGGCTCTTTCTTGGTAAATATGTCCCCCATCCTGGTATATATTCCCTATCCTGATATATATGTCCTCCAACCTGGTATATGTTCCCCATCCTGGTAATGATCCTCCATTATGGTATATGATCCCCATCCTTGTAAATGTGCCCCAGCCAGTTATATGATCCCCCATCCAGGAATATATAGACCCCCCAACCCGGTATATAAGATCCCCATCCTGGTATGTATGATCCCCCATCCTGGTATATATGATCCCCATTCTAATATATGACCCCTAATATTTGACCCCCCTCCTGGATTGTGGCCCCCATCCTGGTATATATGGCCCTCATTCTGCAATATAGCCCCCATTCTGGAATATGGCCCCCATCCTGGTATATATGGCTCACATCCTGGAATATAGCTCCCATCCTGGTATATATGATCCCTCATCCTGGTATATGGCCCCCATCCTGGTATATATGGCCCCCATCATGGTGTAGACATAAAAAATAAGCCATACTCACTGTCCATCTCTCCACTGCTGCGTGATTGCCGGCAGCTAACCAGTGTGTAAGTGTGCAGAGATGACATCACTGTCATGGGCTGCATCCTACACGCTGTCAGCTGCCAGTATGAGAAGATGATGTCACGCAGCGGGGGAGTGGAGAACTGTGAGTCTAATAGCCTGTCCACTGCCGGGATATACA
Organism: Allobates femoralis; assembly: GCA_033576535.1. NCBI lineage: Eukaryota > Metazoa > Chordata > Amphibia > Anura > Aromobatidae > Allobates > Allobates femoralis. Next base: position 129,388,537 of record JARQOC010000003.1, on the reverse strand, counting down.
CTGCTCCCACTTTGTGAGAAGCAGTAAATATCCTCTTTTCTTTAATAGTAGGCACACGTGATCACTCACAGCAGAAACAGATGATTGCATGTCCTGTCCTGCTGTTTAAGAAAATGTAATATGTCCAACTCCCCCTGTCCATAATCCTCCCCACCTCTCAGTGCTGGCTTCAGTGCTGAGAGGTGATAGGCAGGTGAAGCAGTGCATTTTACATTTTCTTAAACAGCGGGCACACGTGATTACGAGCAGGCAGTGATGTAGCCCTCTCATGCTATTGGTGACCCATTTCTGCCTCTGGTGACTGGCTCCACCACAGCCACAGCCAGGTACCGTACATCCAGACTATAAGACAAATCCCAAGTCCTGGGAGGTATCTATCACCAAAGTGACTAGCCAGTGATGTAGATCTTAGAGACGAAGGCTCCAGCAGCAATAAGTTGCTGAGAGGCTTTTTTAATGGGCCCGGATTCTTGTATCCTGGTAGTACTCAAGCAGTAGAGGTGACAAGAGGAGCTGGATGAGACTGGCCACTCCCATACCTTCAGTCACGGTTTTTATAAGACTATTTAAGGGAGCTGAGCTACCTCAGAGTTGTCTGTGAGTGGGGGTAAAAATACGTCTGGTATTGATCTCTGCAGGGGCAGAAATACAGCAGGTTCAGCTGGTGCAGCTGCATCGGGACCCAAAGCGGGAGAGGGCCACTGAGGAATTGAAAACATGTGGTTATTCACATACCTGGCAGTAGCATCAGTACAAGCAACGGGGGCCGCTCCGCTGCATGCATATGATTATGCTGAGCTGACACGGGCTCCTTTCCTCAACTAGTGAAGCTGCACTGCTCTTATCTTTGGAGAGGTTCATGACCGCTGTGTGCCAATACCGGGTAGAACAGGTAGGTAGTTAACAGCTGCCAACTAGTTCTTAGGCCTATAGTAAAAAAATAAAACAGTCCTATACAGCCCCTTTACGTTTTGAAAGAAAAAATCCTATTTTCGCTACTGTATTATTTCCTCCAACATGTAAACTAATGACAGTCTGTACTGCTCGATAAGTCATAGGATACCATAAGCACATACAAATATGACATATCAATTGCATGACCACTTTGTTACATTCAATTGTTAAATATGGAACTTATTTATTATTTACATTTGATAGTTGTGTGCTAAACAAGTAATAAATGGTACAATATATTTGTGAACATAACTTTTTTGCGGTATGGTGGGTAGCAGAAAGATTTCTTGCACAGGGGCCACCTGCAGTCTGTGTTTGCCCCTGGTTCTGAGTCTGACAGGAAGCTTCAGCTATAGAAGCACAGTTGGACAAAATGGGGGCGGTTGCCAAGCAACTGGTCCTGCTGTAGCGGGCCCAGTAGTAGACCAAACAGACTCCTAATACAGCAGATTCATCAGCAGCAGCAACAGCGACAAGAGCTTCATCAGCAGATGGATCTCATGGCAGAGGTTGTCCAGATGTGCGAAACCGCATCTTCCCCATGTCAGAGTGACAGGACCTTGGTGAGGAAGAGAGTAAGAGAGGCATTGCATAAGATTACTCCAGGTGATTATGTTGAGCCAATCCTGACTGTGTTTGAGAGGGTGGCGGACTGGGAGATATTGCCTCTGAAACAGTGGGCGGAAGTCTTGGCGTCATATCTGACAGGGGAACCTCAGAAAGCATACTTTGACTTGGCTCTTCAGGACACCAAGGAGAACAGAAAACCCAAGGTGGAGATCTTGGTTTGTCTGGGAGTAACCCTGATAGTCAGGGCACAATAGGTGTGTGCCTCTGGCAAGGGCCAGGGTACTCATCAGCTGGGCTAGAGTTCAGTTCACAGTAGCTGTGCCCAGCAGCTGTGGTCCTAACTGCACATATAAAGGGGGTAAGGGTATGTGCACACGGGGGCGGGTTAGTGGCGGCGGCGGCTGGGCGGGACCCGACAGGAAGCTCCGGAGCCGTCCACCGGCTTCCTGTCGGGTATGTGCGGCGGGAGACGGGCGGGTGACGGGCGGGTTAGCGGCGGCGGTGTTGCGGCGGCTGGAAGCAGCACATGATTCTGCTTGCAGCCGCTGCAGAACCGGCCGGAATATAGAGCAAGCTCATTCTTTGCTAACCCGCTGGGAACCCAGCGGGTTAGCAACGGATGAGCATGTGTAAACCGCCGCTGTGTGCACAGCGGGTGTCGGTTTACATAGGTTTCTATGTTAATCCAAACGCCGGTTTGGATTAACATAAATTTGCATGAAATTTATGTAAACCGACCGGCGGTTTACACACCTAATCCGGCCCTAACCCGACCAGTGCGCACATACCCTAATAGTAAGGATAAAGTTTGTTTGTGACACCAGTTAAGATAATCAGTGAGATGTGGCTGGCATTGCAGGGGGTCCCTGGGAGATAGGTGGCAGTAGCAGCACAGATGTTTAACCCTTCCTGGCTCCCAGGGGATGATAGGGGTTATGGTGGTGTAGTGGAGAAAGTAAACAGCTGGAGTCAATCTTTGCTTTACCTTTTTATTGCATGTCTCTGTAGCTGGTCCATGGTTGTACATAAACCACCAGGGAAGTGGTCTGGCCAGTCTGATGAGAACTGTAGTAGCTCTGCTGGGTGAGTGATATGGCCTTCCTTCTGACTTTCCTTGAGCATTAGATTTCTTGGTGCCTGGAGCTTCCAGTTCCCCTTTTAGGTTCCTGTAGATCACCTCCTGCCAGGCTGGTAGTGTGGATCCTGCAGGTATCCATGCCTGTAGCAGTTCCCTGATTCTCTTTACTACTGACATCGCGGAGAATACCACAAAAGTTGATAGTGAGCATGAAACTCACCAGCATGCAATTCTGCCACCAGGCCCTGTAAAGCCCCCTTCACACACTACGATATTGTTACCGATATTGTTGAAATGTCAACTGGTGTTCAGTCATTCTAACAACGTCGTAACGATGTTGTTCAGTGTGACATGTACATCCGATCAAAGATAATCGGGTAGATCATTGATGGGAGGCTTGTGAACTGGACCTTAAACCAAACGATGAGCGTTTGTTCAACTTGCAACATGGGTGTGTGTGACACCTCAATAACGATGTCGTTAACGACCTCACCTATTGAGAAGTGAAGGACATAGCCGAGCTAATGACCGCAAGTATCATTTGCTTGTTGCGGAATCATTGCTGCGCCGTTAACGATATCTATATGTGTGACATTTCACTAGCTATCATTGAACGTTCAAGCGAATCTAGGTCAAGTCGGATCGTTGATCGCCTCGTTCGACCATTAAAGCATGAGACGGGGCCTTTAGTCTGGATATGCAAATAGAGTCCTGAGATCAGTGAGTGCTTTGTGATGCTGTAAGTCTGGATGGCCTAGGAACTGGTATCCTGACTGCAGCTGGTCCCTTCAGAGCAGCTCCTGCTTTCTCATCACTGGACCTCTCCTTCACCTACTCAGCCCAACTACACCCTAACTAACCCCTCCCCGTCACCAGGGAGTGTTTCACATGCCCAAATCAGGCATCAAGTGTGCAATCTCCTAATAAGGGATCAGTCAGTCAGTGTGTCTTCACTTTACACTTCTAGTAGATTGACCCCAATTCCTGGCAGACGTGGCATTACTTAGATATTAAAGCAATACCATTTGGTGGCAGCCAGATGCAAAAGTGCCACAGGTGCACCACTGGGACTATCGCAGGGACAAGCCTCCCTGGTTTTAGATGTTTGACCTACAGTACCTGGTGCAAAAATGGCTGCAGTCTGAGAATTCTTCCACAGTGCAGATGGTGGAAAGAATAGTGAAGGACAGGATCATACCGTCCCTGTAGAGACCTGTTCAATGCTGTGTTGCCCGGGGAGAGCCAAAGAACACCAATAGCCTGGTGCGCCTAGTGAAGAGATACCAGGCGATCAAGAGTTACCTGGGATGCCAAGGGGCTTTAATGTCACCTTACTGGGGTTCCCAAAGAGGGGTTGACATTCAAAAGAAAGGGACTAAAATCTTATTAGTGGGGCTTCCAATTACCCAGGAGGTATTTGAGCTACTTTCGAGAGATCAGTTCCATGCCATGGTCTGTTGCAGGCCCCTGGCGATATAGCTGCCTGGTGCCCCATAAACTGCAGCATAGGCCAGCGCTGTTTCTATTTTGCCTATCCTGCCTGCAGCACTGTTCCTCAACACAGAAAGGGTCCTCAGGTGACGGTAAATGGTGTGCCAGTTAAAGGACTTCTGGATTCTGGAAGTTAGGTGACCTTGGTAAGGGCCACACTTCTGCATCTACTTGTCCCTGATAAGGTGAAGGGTATCAGATGTATCTATGGGGATGCAAAGAACTATCCTGTGGTCTAGGTTTATATAAGCATGAACTCTGGTACCACATGCCATGATGTTGAGGTGGTCAAGGACTTGTTACACCAGTGATTATAGAATGTGACTTTCCTGTGTTTTGAGACTCGTGGAAAGCGATAATGCCTGGTTGATTGTCTGGCAACCAGGTTGCAACTAAAGAAGCCATGTACCCTGATGATGAGGATGAAGGAGCATCACCTAAAGTGAATGTTTCTAAGCTAGAAGTGTACTGGGAAAACTTTCGAACACAGGGACCTAACTTAGAAAGGCGCCCTTGAAAATGTTATTGTATTGAATGTTTTTCCACAGGAGCTTATCTTGGTAACTGTATTTTGCCAAGAATGGGGATGTTCAGCAAGATAGATGATTAGATGGGGTTAAAACACCGCGCTGCCAGTATCCTTGGAATATGTGAACTCAAATAGTAACTTTAAACATGTAATCTTTTTTACGCATTTTGAAGCTATCTGCTCTTTCTTCACATAAAATCTCTATAAAATAGTAGATATATATTTAAAGAGATATGTTTGATAGCTATAAACAACACAACTTGCTAAGGGCTTTAGTGTGGTGGGAAGGGGTTCATGCTGAAGAGTACAATATTGAATGAGAAAGACTCGCCTGAAAACCAGTCTGAATCACAGTTTCAGTTCTTTGTGACCTTGGATAAATGACACTTTAATCTGAGTTAAGCTTGATTGAGAAGTTCATACTGTTCCTGTAACAGCCTGCATAATGTCTAAGTCAAATTATGAGTCATATAAAACAATACGGATCTGTTTTGTACCAAATGGTGTGTACAATCATCTAACAAAATATAGTTAAAAAATTACTTCAAGGTTACGTGGTGTTATCTCCTGAAGACCATATTTTGGTTCTCCACAAATGACGGCAAGTACTGATTGTGAAGGATGTCAATAAGTTCATATAAATTGTTAAATGCAATATGATAAAACTTATTTCTGCAATCAAACATACAATCAGAAAAATGAAGGTATAAGGCTGCCTTCACATTAGCGTTTGTGTCTGCATGCTGATGGCATGCAGACACAAACGCTGTCAAAAGCAGTGTTGAAATGATGTGTCCGCAGCGGATAATGTCCGCCTGCGGACACATCACTAGGGAGCCCGGCAGCCAATCGGCGCTGTCCGGGGGCGGGCCGGAGGAGGAGTTCAGCGCCGGAGATCTCCTCCTCCCCGCCGCCGGTAACCTCCGGGACGTGTCGGCGGGGAGTACAGCTGATGTGACAGCTGTTTGAATCTTCCCGCGCCGACACCGAGAGGAGATGTTGGCGCGGGAAGATTCAAACGGCTGTCAAATCAGCTGTACTCCCCGCCGACAGGTCCCGGTGCTTACCGGCGGCGGGGAGGAGGAGGACAGCAGTGGCTCAGCTGATCTCCCGGTGGCCGTCGGTGATCTCCTGTGACATCACCGGCGGCCACCGAGAGATTTTTCAATGGGTCCGCAGCGTTCTCCTGCGCTGTCAAGCGCTGAACACTGCGGACCCATTGAAGCCAATGCATTTTTTGTGCGCTTGGGGACGCTTGCCGATTTTCCAAGCTCCCCGAGCGCACAAAAAATGCAACATGCTGCGTCCCGGGTGCGGATGCTGGACACCGGAAGGAGCAGATATCGTCCGCATCCGCACCCGAACGCAGCAAATGCAGGCACTATGCGTTCCTATGTTAAACATAGTAACCGCAGTGCGCATGCGTTTGACTGCGTATGGGAACGCAGCATACGCTGCTTTCCCATACGCAAATGTGAAGGCACCCTAATTTCAGTCCCTATCCTAGCGCCTTTTTAGTGCTGCCTTTAATTTATATGTTAAGATTCTGGTGGTTGGTTCTCTTTAAGTACATAACTTTTTAACACAAATTATAGTATCACATCCTGTTAAATACTCTAGGACAGACTATTTCAGAGATTTTTCGCGAGGTGCAAAAAAATAAAACCTCAACTATAAGGCTGCCTTCAGACTTGCAGATGCATCTGCAAGCATCTGCATGCAGACCGCGGCCCCTATGTTTATAATGGAGCGCACGGCGGTCTGCAGATGCTTGCAGACCGCCGTGCGCTCTCATTGCCCGCCATTAGTGATCTGTGCGCAGGCGGATGCCTGCGTACAGATCACACACTCTCGTCCGCACCAGGGACGCGAGATGTTGCGTCCCTGGTGCGGGCGGAGAGTGTGTGATTTGTGCGCAGGCATCCGCCTACGCACAGATCACTAATGGCGGGCAATGAGAGCGCACGGCGGTCTGCAAGCATCTGCAGACCGCCGTGTGCTCCATTATAAACATAGGGGCCGCGGTCTGCATGCAGATGCTTGCAGATGCATCTGCAAAACGCTGCAGATGCATCTGCAAGTCTGAAGGCAGCCTAATATGCACTCTTTACTGAGTTACGGCTGCTGCCATTCTAAACAAGTTTATAAAGCAACTGTCAGTCATTAGTGAAGGGGTTGCATTCTTAAAATTATACAGCAATCTCTATCGTTTAGGTCTGGTATATTCTTAAGTGGGTTCAGTAGACCTGTAATGCTTCATTAGCTTCTGCATGAAATGCATCCTTTATCAAAACCATTTTTCCTGTGTCCAGACTGAAGAATGGAGGGGAAATGTAATTGTTTACACTGATATTTTACCATTTATCTTGATATCTAAACATTGACTGCTGACATGGTCAAGGAAAGCTCTTGCGCTGAGCTTCTCTTCTATCCTAAATAAAAAATTCTCCCTTTTCACTCAAAGATCCAATCGTACCATAGGACTCACTATCAACTGTTGTACCAATAAATGAGTACAATTTCATGTCCTACAATCACCTACATCATTATACCCAATCCTATACAATTCAACATTTTCTCTAGAAGTGAAGAAAATGTTCACACTCTGGTTTGAAGCAATTAGTGATAGGAATATAGTGACCTATCATTGATTCTCACATTCCAACTTACCGGTAAATATTTTATTTGTAAATTACGACTAGTGATAAGCGAGCATGTGTCTCGCGCTTAGATGGCGCTGACATTGTTGGATGCTGCTGTGTATGTGGTTTGTCTTTAAGAGCTGCATGGTTGATGGTAGTGAAGGTCTTTGCCTCCTGTGGTGTGCTCTAGAACTGCAGTCACTATTATGTTCAATTGCTGGTTCAGGAGTTAATGGACTTACCTGGAATCCCTCTCCCTGGCTTTAAATAGCCTTCCCTCTCCTCTGTCAGGTGCTGCTGATAACTATGTGCTCTAGGTCTTGGTGCTGGGCTGGGCTGTGCTGTGCTGATGCTTAGCTGCTGGGCTAAAGTCTTTCCTTGGGAGAAGCTGTGATTCCTGACCCGTGGGTGGAGGTAGGGGCTAATCAGGAGTTTTAGGGTACAGGGTGATGGCTCGGAACTCCTCACCATCAGAGGTACCTCTGAGAACAGGGCAAGCCAGGGACCCCAGCATCAGGGTAAGATTAGGCTCTCCTGATCCCCTTTTGCCCAATTCACCTACCTGTTACCTGATTCCCTTACCTCCCAAGTGTGACATTATCAGCAGCCTATTACCATTTTTTTTCTCTGAGCCATTATGTCTCAGACATCCTCTGCAGATGCCTTCTCACAACTGATGCAGACCATCTCAGCTGAGGTACTGGTCTGCGGTTGCAGGTGGTGCAGCAGCTGCAGCAGGCTGTGGGGTATCTGGCCTCGGCTCATGCCCAGGCCATACCTAAACCCAAGATATCTCTTCCATATAGGTTTTCTGGGGGAAGAGATAAATTCTTGGTGTTCAAAGAGGCCTGTAAGCTTTATTTCAGGCTTCAGCCCGTTCATCTGGGAGTGAGGAACAGCGGGTGGGGTTATAATCTTCCTTCTTAAGGGGGATCCCCAGACCTGGGCCTTCTCCCTCCCGACCGACTCACCATCGTTGCGGTCGGTGGATGGGTTTGTTGCTGCTCTGGCTCAGGTGTAAGGTGAACCAGATAGGGTGACTCTTGTTGAGTCAAATCTCCATAAACTCAAGCAGGGGTCACGAGCAGTGGAGGAGTACTGCTCAGAGTTTCGGAGGTGGGCGACTGACACCTTGTGGAATGACCCTGCCCTCAGGAGTCAGTTCTGTCTGGGTTTGTCAGCTAGACTGCAAGACACCCTGGTTCAGTACACTGCACCTGAATCATTGGAGTCTGCGATGTCCCTAGCCATCAGGGTAGACAGATGTCTGAGGGAGAGACCGAGACCAACTTTGTCCCCTGTGGCTATCCCTGTTGAGGAGACTCCACACGATAAGCCTATGCAGTTGGGGCAGTAGGCCCTCGTGTTAAGCCCCCTGTAGTTGCAGTTTGTCAAGTGGGCGGAGCTTGTTTTGATTGTGGACAAGTTGATAATTTTATCAAAGTTTGTCCACATCGCTCCGGGACACATACGCAGTCTCAGACGCAGCCTACCTCAGGTCATTCAGAAGGAGATGACCAGGGGGTTTATATTTCCTTCTTTTCTAAGTCTCCGTTCATGCTGTCTGCCAAGGTGCTGGTATATGGAAAAACGGAGACTATACCGGTACTAGTTGATAGCGGAGCGGGAGTTGCTCTTATGGATTCTTGCTTTGCGCAGCCTCATGGCTTCGTCTGTAGCGCCTTAGCGAGAACTATTCCTATCTCTGCCATTGACTCAGTTCCACTCAGCCAGAAGGTATTATCCCAAGTGGTGCATAATGTGAACTTGAGCATAGGAACTCATCACCAGGAGTTCCTCTCTTGTTACATTTTGGAGAATTTGCCAACCCCCATTGTCTTGGGTCTCCCTTGGCTGAGAAAACACAACCCGGTAATTGACTGGCGGGCCCGGGAGGTTATTCGCTGGTGTACTGCCTGTGAGGGTACTTGTCGGGGTACTTCCATCTCTGCCGTGCTGGTGATGGCTACACCGACGTCTTCGCTCAAGGAGGTTAGGAGTTTGCCTGGGGGTGGGGGTGGAGTGATCACCACGATCCCGACTCCTGGTGCCTCTGGGTGTCGTCCTAGGAAGAGAGGCAGGGGAAGGGTGGTTGTGTCTACGGTGCGTCCCAAGGGAGGGAGTCCTGGGGTCCTGATAGACGCGCCTGGTACTTACCTGCCTAAGACTGTACCCTCTGTCTGTGCTCGCATGTGTGGCAATAAACGTACAGGTCCAGACCTGAGTGTGAATGAGTATGTGTGGGTGTTATCCCAGCATGTCAGGTGGACGCGTACTACTGGGGCTCCGGGTTCCGGGGTTGTAGGACCTTTTCGGATATCAGCCATTTGCAATACTGTGCTGTACCGCCTTGACCTACCTCCAGGTTTGGCAACCCATATTATCTTTCATATCTCGTCTCTCAGGGGATGTGGACTTCTTTCGGATGTGCCGTAGTCGAGTCCGGAGTCCTCTTTTAAAGGAGGGGGTACTGTCACGCGCTTAGATGGCGCTGATATTGTTGGATGCTGCTGTGAATGTGGTTTGTCTTTAAGAGCTGCATGGTTGATGGTTGTGAAGGTCCTTGCCTCTTGTGGTGTGCTACAGAACTGCAGTCACTATTATGTTCAATTGCTGGTTCAGGAGTTAATGGACTTACCTGGAATCCCCTCTCCCTGGCTTTAAATAGCCTTCCCTCTCCTCTGTCAGATGCTGCTGATAGCTATGTGCTCTAGGTCTTGGTGCTGTGCTGTGCTGATGCTTAGCTGCTGGGCTAAAGTCTTTCCTTGGGAGATTCCTGACACATGGGTGGTGGTAGGGACCCTCAGCCTAGGGCTAATTAAGAGTTTTAGGGTACAGCGTGGTGGCTCGGAACTCCTCCAAGATCAGGGTGAGCCAGGGACCCCAGCATCAGGGTCAGATTAGGCTCTCCTGACGCCCTTTTGCCCAATTCACTTACCTGTTTCCTGATTTCCTTACCTCCCAAGCGTGACAGCATGCTCCCAATTCCTTGGTACTTAATTGAGAATCGGAGTGCTCGGGTATGCCCAATACTCGGCTGAGTATTGCTGGTGCTCGAGCAGAAGTTTGAGTCCCTGCCCCACGTTTCACTGCTTTTTCACAGCCAATAAACTTATGGATATTGCTTGACTTATACGTTAATGCCGTAGCTATGTTGACTACTGGCATTACTATGATTGTCCGGCCTCATCGTGTCATCAGGTCTTATGTGAGACTTGGGGCGTGATGCTCGGCACACTCCAATTCAGGGAGAAATCATATAGGAGTGAGGGTTTAAATTAGAGCAGCCATATAGACAGTGTTATACACTTCTACCCTTTAGTGCCTTTCATGTGGCACTTGTGTTTTTATCCTGTTTAATACATAAATAGATAAATTAAAAAAAATGGCTTGGGGGTCCCCCCTATTTTTCATTACCAGCAAAGGAAAATAAGTCAACTGCCAGCTAATAGTACGAGGCTGGGAAGGTCCATAGATATTTGGCCTTTTTCAGCCTAGCACATTCTGGCGCCTTGCCTCTGCCTTTCCCGTTTACCCTTCTGCGATGGCAATTGGGTAATATTATGGGGGGTTGATGTCAGCTGTGCAATGTCAGCTGGCATCAAGCCCAGGGGCTGGAGTACAGTATCCCTCGAGATATTCTTAGAGCCTGATCACCAGGAAGTGCTTTCCTTTATGTTGATTTCATCTCCTCATTTTCCTTTGATTCTAGGAATTCCCTGGCTGCACTCGCAGAACCTAATTATCAACTGGGAGACCATGGAGATCTCTTTCCCACCAAAAGGATGCCCAGTGTACTATGAAGGTATCAACTTTACCATCTGTTTATAATGAATACTTTGATATCTGTGATAAGAGACAGACACATTGGCTTCCTCCTCATAGACATTATGATTACCCTATTGAACTGCTTCCAGGGGCTGCAATTTCTTTTAGTAATGTCTACCCTCTGGTGGCTATGGAGCTGCGGGCTCTGAAAGAATACATCAATGAGAATCTGGCCAAAGGATTCACTTGACCCTTCTCTTCACCGACGGCATCACCTAACTTTTTTAAAAAGAAGAAAGATGGAACTCTTAGACCCAGTATTGATTATTAGGAAAACAACAAGGTAACCATTCAGAACAGTTATCCTTTGCCTTTGATTTCTGAATTGCTTTAGAGAATATGATACGCTAACATCTTCTCTAAATTAACCTTTGTGAGGCATATAACTTGAATCACATCCGTCCTGGAGATGAATGGAAAATGGCATTTAGATGTCGTTATGGACAAATTGAATATCTTGTGATACCTTTTGGTCTCTGCAATGCTCCTGCAACTGTCCCACATTTAGCCAATGACATTTTTAGAGACCTATTGGATAATTTTGTCATAATTTATCTGGACAATATTTTGATTTTTTCCAATTGATTACACAAGGAGCATGTTAGGGTGGTATTAACCCCTTCACGACCTATGACGTCGTGGGACGTCATAGAAGTCGATGCGTTCCCGACCTGTGACGTCCCACGACGTCATGGCAGGATCCGTTCCCGCGGCACCGGTGATCAGGGCGGGAACATGAGGACCTGTACTTTGTCCTGGGGGGGGTGGCTTTTTCCCCCTCGTGGCTGAATTCGCTCTGATTGGCAGTTTAATCTGAACTACCAATCAGAGCGATTCTCCCCTCCAAATCTGATTGGATTTCTCCAATCAGGCTTGGAGGGGTGGGTGCGCGGGTGACTCCCCTCCTCAGCCCCTCCGACTCCAAAGTTAACCCCCCCACCCACCACCGGCACCGATCCCCTCTCAGCAGCCTCCCGCATGCCGGCGCTGCCGCAGGCGCCGGCGCCGTCTGGCACCGGTGGGTGCCTAGTGCCCCGCAACCCTCCTGCCCCGGATGCCCCGGGTGCCCTAGTGCCCCCGTGCCCCCCCCCGTGTCCCCGCCCCCGTGTCCCCTCTCACCCGTCCTCCGTCGTCCTCTGTGGTGCCGCGGCTCCTCGGTGTGGCGCTCCTCCTCTTCTCCCAGGCTCCTCCTCCTCACTGGAGGATCTTGAGAGAGAGGTAAGTATGTGTGTGTGTGTGTGTGTGTATGTGTATGTGTGCATGTTCATGGGTGGATGCATGGGTGCGTGCAGGGGCGCATGGGTGAGTGCATGGGTGCATGGGTGCGTGCATGGGCGCAAAGATGGATGGGTGCGTGGAGGGATAGGCGCATGGGTGCGTGCATGGATGGATGGACGCATGGGTGCGTGGATGGATGGGTGTGTGCATGGATGGATGGACGCATGGGTGCGTGGATGGATGGACGCATGGGTGCGTGCAAAGATAGATGGGTGTGTGGATGGATAGGCGCATGGGTGCGTGCATAGATGGATGAGCGCATGGGTGCGTGGATGGATGGGCGCATGGGTGTGTGCATGGATGCGTGGATGGATGGGTGCATGTGTGTAACAAGAGGACACTTGATCCTTTGTTGTAGTCTCTGGGGTCACAGTCATGAAGTACTGTATGGCAATGATCTGCCATACCGTGCACCATGACTCTGACCCCAGAGACTACAACAAGAGGACGCTTGATCCCTTGTTGTAGTCTCTGGGGTCTCAGTCATGAAGCACGGTACAGCAGATAATTGCCATACAGTGCACCATGACTGACCCCAGTGACTATAACAAAGGATCAAGTGTCCTCTTGTTGTAGTCTCTGGGGTCAGAGTCATGGTGCACGGTACGGCAGATAATTGCCATACAGTACTTCATGACTGTGACCCCAGAGACTACAACAAAGGATCAAGTGTCCTCTTGTAGTCACTGGGGTCAGTCCTGGTGCACTGTATGGCAATGATCTGCCGTACAGTGCACCATGACTCTGACCCCAGAAACTACAACAAGAGGACACTTGATCCCTTGCTGCAGTCTCTGGATGTAGCAGAGGTGATCGAGCGTCGTTGGACCTTCGTTGTGGACTACGTCAGAGGCGATCGAGCGTCGTGGGACCTTCGTTGTGGACTACGTCGGATCTTTATAATAAAGATGGAGTCCGAATTTTGTTTGTGTGTTTTTTTTTCAAATAAAAAGATTTTTCTCTGTGTGTATTTTCTGACTATTTACCAGAGATTCCTAATGGCGGGTCTAACATTGGCCCTATATTATGAATCTCGGGCTTAGTGCCAGCTGCCAATAAAAAGCTGGCATTAACCCCTTTATTACCCAGTTAGCCACCGGCACCAGGGCAACTGGAAGAGCATGGGTACAGCGCCAGAAAGTGGCGCTTCAATGAATGCGCCATTTTCTGGGGTGGCTGCGGGCTGCAATTCACAGCATGGGGGGCCCAGAACGCTTGGGCCTCACTATGCTGAGGATTCCAGCCCCCAGCTGCCTAGTTGTACCTGGCTGGACCAAAAATATGGCGGAGCCCCACGTAATTTTTTTTCTAGGATTAGTTCTAGAAATTAAAAAAAAAATGGGCTTCGCTGTATTTTTGGTTCCAGCCAGGTATGACGAGGCAGCTGGGGGTGGGTGGCAGTTCGTAGCTGCCAAGTTGTACCTGGCTGGACCAAAAATATGGCGGAGCCCTATGTCATTTTTTTTCTAGAAATAATTCTAGAAATAAAAAAAAAATAGGCTTCGCTGTATTTTTGGTTCCAGCCAGGTATGACGAGGCAGCTGGGGGCTGGTGGCAGTCCGTAGCTGCCAAGTTGTACCTGGCTGGACCAAAAATATGGCGGAGCCCTATGTAATTTTTTTTCTAGAAATAATTCTAGAAATAAAAAAAAAATAGGCTTCGCTGTATTTTTGGTTCCAGCCAGGTATGACGAGGCAGCTGGGGGCTGGTGGCAGTCCGTAGCTGCCAAGTTGTACCTGGCTGGACCAAAAATATGGCGGAGCCCTATGTCATTTTTTTTCTAGAAATAATTCTAGAAATAAAAAAAAAATAGGCTTCGCTGTATTTTTGGTTCCAGCCAGGTATGACGAGGCAGCTGGGGGCTGGTGGCAGTCCGTAGCTGCCAAGTTGTACCTGGCTGGACCAAAAATATGCCGGAGCCCTATGTAATTTTTTTTCTAGAAATAAAAAAAAAATAGGCTTTGCTGTATTTTTGGTTCCAGCCAGGTATGACGAGGCAGCTGGGGGCTGGTGGCATTCCGTAGCTGCCAAGTTGTACCTAGCTGGACCAAAAATATGGCGGAGCCCCATGTCATTTTTTTTCTAGAAATAATTCTAGAAATAAAAAAAAAAATAGGCTTCACTGTATTTTTGGTTGCGAGCCAGGTACAATGATGCAGCTGGGGGCTGGTGGCAGTCCGTAGCTGCCACGTTGTACCTGGCTGGACCAAAAATATGGCAGAGCCCCATGTAGGTATTTTTTTTAAATTCTACAAATAAAATGACATGGAGCTTTGCCGTATTTTTGGTTGCCAGCCAGGTACAACTTGGCAGCTAGGGGGCTGGAATTCTCAGCATGGAGAGACCCAAATGTTTTGGGTCCCCTATGCTGCGAATTGCAACTACTAGACTAGTATGTTTTTCACAAAAAGTTTCTTTATTCATTTATACGGCTCAATTTGTGAAGCACATGGGGGTTCAAAGTGCTCACTGTGCATCTAGATAGGTTCCTTGGGGGGTCTAGGTTCCAAAATGGGGTCACTTGTGGGGGAGCTCCAATGTTTAGGCACACAGGGGCTCTCCATACGCAACCTGGTGTTTGCCAACAATTGGAATTGTTAGCGGACACCAGGTCGCGTATGGAGAGCCCCTGTGTGCCTAAACATTTGAGCTCCCCCACAAGTGACCCCATTTTGGAAACTAGACCCCCAGGGAACATATCTAGATGCATAGTGAGCACTTTGAATCCCCAGGTGCTTCACAAACTGATTCGTAATGAGGTAAAAATACTTTTTTTTCCACACAAATTATCTTTTTTAATTTTTACGGATCAATTTGTGAAGCACCTGGGGGTTCAAAGTGCTCACAATGCATCTAGATATGTTCCCTGGGGGGTCTAGTTTCCAAAATGGGGTCACTTGTGGGGGAGCCCCAATGTTTAGGCACACAGGGGCTCTCCAAATGCGACATGGTGTCCGCTAACAATTTGAGGTGATTTTCCATTCAAATTGTTAGCGGACACCATGTCGCGTTTGGAGAGCCCCTGTGTGCCTAAGCTTTGGAGCTCCCCCACAAGTGACCCCATTTTGGAAACTAGACCCCCCAGGGAACGTATCTAGATGGGTGGTGACCATATTGAACCCCCAGGTTCTTCACAAATTAATCCATAAAAATGAAAAAAAAAAATTTTGTGGAAAAAAAAGTATTTTTTAATTTTTACGGATCAATTTGTGAAGCACCTTGGGATTCAAAGTGCTCACAATGCATCTAGATATGTTCCCTGGGGGGTCTAGTTTCCAAAATGGGGTCACTTGTGGGGGAGCCCCAATGTTTAGGCACACAGGGGCTCTCCAAATGCGACATGGTGTCCGCTAACAATTTGAGGTGATTTTCCATTCAAATTGTTAGCGGACACCATGTCGCGTTTGGAGAGCCCCTGTGTGCCTAAGCTTTGGAGCTCCTCCACAAGTGACCCCATTTTGGAAACTAGACACCCCAGGGAACTTATCTAGATGGGTGGTGACCATATTGAACCCCAGGTTCTTCACAAATTAATCCATAAAAATGAAAAAAAAAAATTTTGTGGAAAAAAAAGTATTTTTTAATTTTTACGGATCAATTTGTGAAGCACCTTGGGATTCAAAGTGCTCACAATGCATCTAGATATGTTCCCTGGGGGGTCTAGTTTCCAAAATGGGGTCACTTGTGGGGGAGCCCCAATGTTTAGGCACACAGGGGCTCTCCAAATGCGACATGGTGTCCGCTAACAATTTGAGGTGATTTTCCATTCAAATTGTTAGCGGACACCATGTCGCGTTTGGAGAGCCCCTGTGTGCCTAAGCTTTGGAGTTCCTCCACAAGTGACACCATTTTGGAAACTAGACACCCCGGGGAACTTATCTAGATGGGTGGTGACCATATTGAACCCCCAGGTTCTTCACAAATTAATCCATAAAAATGAAAAAAAAAAAAACTTTTGTGGAAAAAAAAAGTATTTTTTAATTTTTACGGATCAATTTGTGAAGCACCTTGGGATTCAAAGTGCTCACAATGCATCTAGATATGTTCCCTGGGGGGTCTAGTTTCCAAAATGGGGTCACTTGTGGGGGAGCCCCAATGTTTAGGCACACAGGTGCTCTCCAAATGCGACATGGTGTCCGCTAACAATTTAGGCTGATTTTCCATTCAAATTGTTAGCGGACACCATGTTGCCTTTGGTGAGGACCTGTGTGCCTAAACTTTGGAGCTCCCCCACAAGTGACCCCATTTTGGAAACTAGACCCCCCAGGGAACTTATCTAGATGGGTGGTGAGCATTTTTAACCCCCACATGCTTTACAAATTGATCTGTGAATATGGAAAAAGTACTTTTTCTTCACAAAAATGTTCATTTAGCCTCAATTATTTCATTTTCACATGGGTAACAGGATAAAATTCATCCTAAAATTTGTTGGGCAATTTCTCCTGAGTACACCGATGCCTCATATGTGGTCATAAACCACTGTTTTGACGCGCGGCAGGGCTTAGAAGTGAAGGAGCGCCATTTCACTTTTTGAATGGAAAATTAGCTCTAAAAGTCAAATTGCGCTCTTTCCCTTCAGAGCCCTGCCGTGCGCCCAAACCGTGGTTTATGATCACATATGAGGTTTCGATATACTCAGGAGAAATTGCCCAACAAATTTTAGGATCCATTTTATCTTGTTGCCTATGTGAAAATGAAAAAATTGAGGCTAAAAGAACATTTTTGTTAGAAAAATTAAAATATCCATTTTTTTGTTTCCAATTTGCTTAGTTCCTGTGAAGCACCTGAAGGGTTAATAATCTTCTTGAATGTAGTTTTGAGTAGCTTGAGGGGTGCAGTTTTTGGAATGGTGTCACTTTTGGGTGTTTTCTGTCATGTACACCCCTCAAAAAGACTTCAAATGTGATGTGGTCACTAAAAAAATGGTTTTGTAAATTTTGGTGGAAAAATGAAAAATTGCTCATGAACTTTGAACCCTTACAACTTCCTAACAAATTTTTTTTTTTTTTTCCAAAATTGTGCTGATGTAAAGTAGACATGTGGGAAATATTATTTCATAACTATTTTGTGTCACATAACTCTCTGGTTTACCAGAAGAAAAATTCTAAATTTGAAAATTGCAAAATTTTCTAAATTTTTTGCCATATTTTTGATTTTTTCACAAATAAACGCAAAAACTATCGACCTAAATTTAATACTAACATGAAGCCCAATATGTCACGAAAAAACAATCTCAGAATCACTAGGATCCGTTGAAGCGTTCCCGAGTTATAACCTCATAAAGGGACACTGGTCAGAATTGCAAAAAATGGCAAGGTCTTTAGGGTCAAATTAGGCTGGGTCATGAAGGGGTTAAGACATCTTAAAGAAAATTACCCATACATGAAGCCTGAGAAATGTGTTTCATCACACTGATATTCAAGTTTTAGGATATGTCATGTCTCCACAGGGACTAAACATGGAGTCAAGTAAGATCCAGGCAGTCCTAGATTGGCCAATACCCAAGAACATTAAGGAGATACAACGTTTCATCTGGTTTGCTAATTTTTATAGGCAGTTTATTTGAAAATTTTCTGATATTGTTTGACCTTTCACTCAACTGACTAAAAGTGAGAAGACATGGTCACAAGGTTGTCACAAGCTAAAGAGACCTTTAAAGTCCACCTCCAGGGTTGCCGTTAAGGCCTTGCTGGCCTTAATGATTAAGGGGCCCTGTAGTTTTTAGAGGGGGCGTCGTCATTTAAACAGGGGCAGGGGGGCCCGGGCGTGCTGGCAGGGAGTGTGGCCATTTGGAGTGGGCCCCGCCCCCTCTTGTTTTGTTGCACGGGCAGCGGACCCCCGTTCTCCTGTGAGGAATCGCCTGCCGCTGTGCCCCTCCCCCTGAGCTCTCTCCTCTGATGCATGGGAGTGTTGGAGCAGCGTCAGTGTCCCAGGATTTATTGAATACTACTGGACGCTGCCGCTTCATTGATCCCCCTGGGTGCACTTCTGGCACTTCTGGGATCAGTGAGTGAGCTCAGCTTGGAGATCAGAGCAGCAGAGCTCCGCCTGACCTGGAAGCGCTGATGCTGAGGAGGTGCTGGCTGCGTGAGAACCCTCTTGGAGCTGGAGCAGGACAAGGTAAGCGCCAATGAGCCGAAGAGAGTCGGGGTGGGAGGAACGGGGGCCACAAGAGGGAAGAAGCAGGGTGAATGGGGGGTCCACAACAAGAGGGGAGAAACAGGGAGAATGGGGGGCCACAAGAGGGGAGAAGCAGGGTGAATGGGGGCCACTAGAGGGGAGAAACAGGGAGAATGGGGGCACCAGAGGTAAGAAGCAGGGAAAATGGGGGGCCAAAAGACGGGAGAAGCAGGGAAAATGGGGGGCCACAAGAGGCGAGAAGCAGGGTAAATGGGGGGGCACACGTCTGAGTCCCTGCCTGTAAGTCCTCCATGCATATCCAGCCCGTTTGTCTCTGGCTGAGTGTGCATGTGTGTGTGCTTGGCTGGGTGTGCATGTGTGTGTGTGCCTGGCTGGGTGTGCATGTGTGTGTGCCTGACTGAGTGTGCATGTATGTGCCTGGCTAAGTGTGCGTGTATGTGCCTGGCTGAGTGTGCATGTGTGTGCATGCCTGGCTGAAACTTGTAAATAACTCATGAAAGAATAAAGTTACGTTAAAACCAAGCACATCATTGTTTTCCTTATGAAATTCTCAATACGTTTGATGTGTCACATGACTCTCTTCTCATTGAAAAAAAAGTTGGATCCATAATGGCCGACTTCAAAATGGCCTCCGTGGTCACCATCCATCTGGAAAGTTTTCCCCCTCCCATATACTAATGTGCCAAAACAGGAAGTTGATATCACCAACCATTCCCATTTTATTTAGGCGCATCCATATAAATGGCCCACAGTACTTTTTTTTGTCTATTCTTGCTTTAATAGAGTTGGCTTACTCCTGTCCCCACAATATACTTTCCAGTTCATCCCCCCATCTCCATCACTCTCATTCCCCTCTTTTGAGGTCCACACAATTAGGCTCTTCCATCCCCTCCCCCTTAGAGTAGCGGTGGTATACCGCCCCCCAGGGTCACCCACCCAATTCCTCGACCATTTCTCTGCATGGCTGCCGCATTTCATGTCCTCAGAATTACCAACCCTTATTCTGGGAGACTTCAACATCCCCACAAACAGCTCTACCTCCTCATCTGCATTTCAGCTCCTATCTCTAACCACATCTCTTGGCCTCTCTCAGCTCTCAACCTCGATGACACACAATGATGGTAACACCCTTGACCTGATTTTTGTCCGGCTCTGCTCAACCTCCTCCTTAGATAATTCAGAACTTCCCCTCTCTGACCACAACATTCTCTCCTTCACACTCACTAACCCTCGCCCACCCCAGCACATTCCTACATATCACAGATTCAGAAATCTACAGGCCATAAACCCTCACATATTCACAGACTCTCTACACTCATCACTGTCCCCAATCTCCTCACTTTCCTGTCCCGATCTGGCAGTCAATCACTTAAATGACTCTCTCAGAAGGACCCTGGACCAAGTAGCGCCCCTCACCCTCAAAACCTCCAAATACAGAGTAAAACAGCCCTGGCTCACATCACAAACTCGATTCCTAAAGCGATGCTCTAGGAGTGCTGAACGTCTATGGAGGAAAAGCCGCACTCCAGAAAACTTCATTCACTACAAATTTATGCTGAGAACTTACAATTCTGCCCTTCACCTTGCCAAACAAACCTACTTCACCACTTTGATCTCCTCACTATCCAACAACCCAAAAAAACTCTTTGACACCTTTCACTCCCTCCTCAGTCCTAAAGTGCAGGCCCCCATCACTGACCTCTGTGCTGATGACCTGGCTTCCCACTTCACAGAGAAAATAGAAAACATCCGTCAGGAAGTCAACTCCCAACCTCAAATTGCTGTTACCCCTACCTCTCCCCACATTTCCTGCGGCTCACTCACTCCTTTTGACCCGGTCACAGAAGAAGAAGTCTCCAGTGCTGTGCTCCCTACCCCCGCCCAGTAGCTTCGCCCACACCTCCATCTTGCCGTAGCCCTGGTCCTGGTTCAGACCACTACCAGCTGTTTTTTTAATTGCATTACACCGGCATATAAATCACTTCCCAGCAATGTAGACCACACATAGAGTCAGAGTAGGACCCGGTAAGTTTGAGAGCACTTTGGCGCAGTTACTGGGCTCTTCGCAGTGACGTCAGTGATGAAGCTAAGTCTCTCAATTCATTTATTCCAGTACAGTATTTACTGTGTTCATTTTTCATACATGCATTCATTAGCTGCACAGACAATCCTGCATTTCATGTATCAGCCATTTAGCTGTTTCTCTAACATATTGTGTTCAGTGTTGCGGCAAACTTTCATCCTTAATGCAGCAGCCAGGATTACCTATCTAGCTAATCGTTACTCAGACGCTTCTGCTCTATGGCAGTCATTACACTGGCTGCCCATACACTATAGGATCCATTTCAAACTGCTTGTTCTCACCCACAAAGCTCTTCACAGTGCAGCACCCCCATACATGTCCTCCCTCATCTCTGTCTATCACCCCACCTGTTCTCTTCGCTCTGGAAGTGACTTTAGACTCACTTCTGCATTAATCCGAACCTCCCACTCCCGGCTCCAAGACTTCTCCCGAGCCGCACCAATTGTTTGGAATGCTCTACCCCAAGAAATTAGGTGTATCCACAACTTAGATAGTTTTAGGCGATCCCTAAAAACACATCTTTTTAGGGCGGCCTACCTATCATGATCCCAAATCAGTAATCTAGGCATAGCCTATCCGCTCCACCTCAAGTGGATCACATATAACGGGTTGTGGCCACTTATTCTGCTCCTATCTGTTCCCCATCTCCTCAAGTTGACTATACTATCATTGTTAGATTGTAAGCTCTTATGAGCAGGGCTGCCATTTTTTGCTCTAATGATTGTATTATGCTATGCTTTGTATTGTATTGCTTTTGGCATTGTTTTGTATTTTCTAATTGTTTCTTATGATTGTTTAAATGTGAAGTTTGTATTGTGAAGCGCTGCGGAATATGTTGGCGCTATATAAATAAAAAATTATTATTATTAATATTATTATTATTATTAATGCAAACGCTGCGTTTCTAGTCGCAAAATGTGTTTTTGCATGCTTTTTTGTGGTTTTTTTTACATTTTATTTCACATTTGTTTTCTTTTTTACTTCGTTGCACTGTGGGACTTGAATATTTTTCACTTTGATCACTGGTCTCGTGCGCTGCTGTACTCATGTATAGCAGTGCAGGAGACCTGTAAGTGACTCAATGACACAGCCTGTAAGGCCCTGTTTATAAGAGGATCTTACAGGGTAACTTATCCAAGGTTCATTAGATGACCTTAGGGTACTATGGCAATGATTGTAACCCCCGATTACAATCAAGTGGGTTGAGCCTGCCAAAAGGCAGCCCCTTTAAACCACTGCTGTTGCAATTGACAGTGGTGTTTAGGGGTTAATCATCCACAATCGGTTCCAAAATCAACAGTGACCGATGCCTGCAGGTATCAGCTATTATGTACAGCTGTTACTCGCGGAATATATGGCCATGGGTGGGCATTATTCACTTACTCCCCACCACTGTTTTAAAATTGTGTTGAAGAAATTAGTACCCTTAACGATGGCAATATGCATATCGGCTGTTGTTAAGGGTTTAATTAAATCCATACTGTGTACTCCAGCAATACTGGTGCTATGCAACCATGTGCTATGCCAGTCGTGATGAATCAGTTCTTGGTGTTCTCATCACATCTACTGTACCTATTTAATGTCATAAATCTTGAACTACTGCAATATTTTAAAAATATTCTTTTTTAGACATTTTACCTTATTGATAGTATTTGATTAACTTTTAATGTTTCTCATGTTGATGGTCTTGCCTTCATTGTGCCAATCAGTAAGACTGATTTGTATCAACTGTTACAGAAGAAAACTTGCTAATGTTTAGATGACACAATCTCAAGAGTCTTGTGTTTATGTAGAAGTACTTTACAATGTGGAAATTGTCATATCCAGACTCCCAGACATGGTCCGTGCATAACTTGTGCACAAAGAGGGTATTTATATTGTGGTTATGAGAGATGTGAGAGCCCTATCACATCCCCCAACCCAGCTAATATGAAACTTGCATCAATTCATTGAACCAACATTGTACAGGTAATTTTTATGAGATGGTTGTGTGTTTAAGCAAAGTGAGTCCAATTCAGCTGCCTAGTAAAGAATCACATATAAGTAATATGCTGTCACTAGTAACCGTAAAGATTGTGCCTCTGTGTCACACAGAAGATAAGAAAAGTACTGCTTGCTGTATAATGTCCAAGCTGTTTACTGTGAAATTTGCCTTGTTTTTACCACCGTCTGTGTCGTCCCTCCCTGGCATACTTGGGGACTCCGTGAAGAGCATGACCAGATCGATCTGATGGCATGAAAAGGAAGATCAGCAGCAGCCACACACACCAGGAGCTGCTGCGAGCTGGGTCATTCCCCGTATGACAGAACGTATGCAGTTGCGTGGAAGACGCCTATATCTAAAAGGTTGAAGATAGCCTGTGGTGCAGGCAGAAA
This sequence comes from Allobates femoralis, assembly GCA_033576535.1. Classification (NCBI taxonomy): domain Eukaryota; kingdom Metazoa; phylum Chordata; class Amphibia; order Anura; family Aromobatidae; genus Allobates; species Allobates femoralis. The sequence continues at coordinate 129,365,567 of JARQOC010000003.1, read as the reverse complement.
GATTCCTAAAATGGCGAATGGTGCTGTAACCTTCAAGATGGCAGCAACATGTGGCCAGAGAGAAGATCTTACAGCTCATCTTGGGCAGAGAAGGCACCCAATGCGCAAAAGTGTGCCTGATTGAGAGGTATGCCGTGCTTCAAGATGGGAGGCAAAGTGACTGGAATCCATCCTAAAATTGGGAGGAAAGTCCCAGAGGGGCGTCTGAAGGAAAAGAAGGTCCAGCCTAGAGAAGGCAGTATCTACAAGTGGAGGGCATGGTGCCTGAAGAGACGTGGCTGGTGAGTGCAGATCAGCATGTGCGAGAGGTATGGCTGTGGGCATAGCCATCAAGACGGATGGGTGACGGGGCAGGTCCTTGGTTCCGGAAGAGGTAGGACCAGCAATACAGGAAGGGCATGTCACCGTTCTGGCTGGCACAACTTCAGAGAAGCTGTGCAACAGTGTGGAGACCTACGGCACTGACTGTGAGAAAGAGCAGCCGGGAAGTTTCCTGAAGGAAGTCAGCTGGAGTGTCCGGAAGGCAGGATTTCAGCTATGCAACATCCAGGGACCTGCCAGTCTTGGAGCCCAAAAACATGGAGCTAGATGAGCCGAGAATGTCTGAGTGGGTCCAAGAGAGCTGAATGTGAATGGCAGTGTACTATGGCCGCTTGGAGGAAGTTAATTAGATGAGTCAGTGACTGTGTAAACGGGGCTATAGTTCCAGAAGTCAAAATGACAAGTTTAGTTTTACTGTTTGCAGACATTCAGTCAGGGCGTCCGCTCTGAGCGCTCGCAAAGAGAAAGACAGTGCACTGTGTAAATATTGTTTTGGTTCAAGTGATTAGTTGTGTTAAAATATATATATATATATATATATATATACAGTATATATATATATATATATATATATATTTAGGGGGAGAATAGGGTACCCAGGATATGTTGTAATTAAAACGAGAAGCAGGTGTAAGATTGTATACCCGAGAGAACCACATGACATCATCACGGTAGAAATGCAGGTATCAGAGTAGGGAGTGGCATAGCCTTGGGGGTAGAAGTACTACTTTCCGTGAAGCTGGCACTTGGGATCTCTCAGGCTGCATAAGTTATATTTTGTGGTTTGTGCTCCATAATTTGTTGAGAAGGAAAACACTGTTATCTATTGCTAGTTATAAAAAGAAGTTGATTTGGCATCATATTGTGGTCGGAGTCGTTCATAGCAGCGCCGTATCTCACACTAACATCGACCGGGGTCCGATCATTACACATGAACCACTCCATGGTACATCCAGCAATTGCATGCTCTACCACTTCATTTATTTGTAGCAATTTTCTTCCTTTTCTCTAATGTAGTAATTTATGATGATTCTGCCTTTGCTGTAATGTAAACCGTTGGTAGAATTTGTCCTATATGCAGCAGCAATTTGAGGATTCTGACCTGCAGAGGAAGGGGACGGTGTGTGACCCAGACTCACTGCGAGCACTATAGTTATAAAGTCTATATGCCATTTGGATGAACATGTGATCTAAATGTGATATATCACAACTTTGTATAGCACACAATTCAAGAGAGAAACACGCACCAAAAAAAATGGAGCAAAAACGGTGCGTGTCCATTTAGCCTAAACCCCCACAACTGATATCATTTGTTCACTGATGTCAGTGAGAACATGATAGGTCATCAACATACAAGCTGAACAACCCTTTATTGTCAGTCCCGGAATCTCCTCCAGCTCAGTCATATACACCAACCAGGCACTGGAGTAGATTTGCCCCAAAATTATCCCTAATTGTTTTTTTAAAAAAGTCACATCTCATAATTTTGTCTAACAACATTTGAGGTTGCAAACACTACTCAATTTGATAATAAGACAGAAAACATATAGCATATTTGGTGCAAATTAGTCGCAAAACATAGCAAATAAGTGGTAAATTTGGTGAACAGTACATTGGCCAAAAAAAGGTAAAAGGATTAGTAACAAGACCTTTATGTTCTAAAATCCCCTGCAAATCGAACACTATATTCACAGGTAGGGTTTTTGGTGGATTTTGGTGGGTGAAACACCTTGTAAAGGATCCATCTGATGTTTCATTTACTCTGATCACAGATCATTAATAAAGACTAGAGTTGGTGTACAGTAACTTGGCTTTTCTCTTGTAATCATTGTACAGCTTATCTATTAATATACTGTAGATAGCCTGTTTTAGCGTCTGTTACTGGATCAGGAAAGGACAATATTGTTCAGTATGTACAATATGTATGTGAGGCACTCGACTAATGTGTCCTGTAGAGTAGGCTGCCAGCTGGCTAACGCTGAAACCTTCACAATAATGTGATGAGCAAACTGTACTCACAGATCAACTTAGCACTCAGCCACTCCAAGTGATTATTAGCCCGGAGCAATAGCTATTAGCTTTAATGCAGATAAATCAACAGCTATAAATGAATGTCTACAATAATACAAGTATAAAAAGAATAAAGTATCACTGCAGGTCAATTCAAAGTAGAAAAATGTACTAACAGTTTAGCAAATTTATGTTATGTGTTTGCACAAAAGTTAAACATGGAAATTTATAGACCTTTGACCTAAAAGCCTAAAAGATGTTTTTGGGTTACAAACATCCTACTTCAGATATTTATGCCATTATAATTTCAACATGAGTCACTTAATTTAAGCTGCAAAACCACCAAAAAGCACCAGAGATCCTGCAGCTACCGTATATCGGAGACTGGCAGGGGCTTCAGCTGCTTAGGATGGTGTCCTTTGTTCTCTACACATTGTGATGGTTCCTCCTGACCCAAAAGCTGAAATTCTCTCCCCATCACTTTCATGATCCTCATGTACATTGGTGCATTTTGATCAATCATCTCATGCAATTTAAGTTGATTCTGTACAAAAAGGGATGTTTTGAATTTTGAAGTCACTAAAAAAAAAACTATTGTTTAAGTGCCATTTTTATGGTAAACATATTTCTTTTAAGACTTTTTGTGGCTTATATTTTTCATATCACAATATATATTAAAACAAGATCTTGAAATCTTGCACTTTTCACTCTGGCCTCTATTTCTCACAATAAGTTGATACTTATTGGTCTGAAGAATTCACAGGCAGGATTTCTGTAAAATGTATTGCCTATGTATAGTTTACACAAGACCCAGTCATCCTAGTTGGTGTAAGGATAATGTTACAACTCACCTGCCCCCCCTCTCTGCACAATGACCTTTATACAAGTCGCAGAGCATGCCGACTACCATAAACGTTAATGAGTCACTTCTGGATAGCTGTTGCACGTCTCTGAACAGGAGAAATTTCCTTGAATGCCGGGCGTCCTCAGGAAGTGATTCCAAACAGAAAACGGGGTCATTACAGGAACCCATTAGAGGGCCCATTAGAGGTAACCATTAGAGGGCCCGTTAACACACCACGGGACCTCTGATGCTGGCAGAGAACAGCATGATCACCGCCGCGGTACCTTGTATCGTACTGTCACTGATTGACAGTGCGATCAAAAGGATTAACTGGTTTTAATCTACCGCCTACTCCTAACAATCCAGGACAGCTGGTACACTGCCCCAAATGTAAAATGCATGGGACAGATCTGAAGCACGGGATGTGGTCTTGCGTGAAATCAAGGTCATTTTGGGACAGGGTTAGAGCTATGACATCGAGACTGCTTAACATGAGCGACAGTTTGAACCCCATGCTGTGGCTGTTCCACTTCAGGGAAGGGGAGGAGGGTAGAAGAAACTTACATATTTTATTCCACACAATTATTATGGTGGCGAAGAGACTGCTGCTCCAGAGCTGGCTCGGGGACCGTGTTCCAGGGCTGGATATGGTGCGTGAGTCCTTAAAGAAAGTCTTGGACCTAGAGTCTCTGGAAACACTGAGAAACGCAGATAGATTGGCGGGAAATTTTTTTCTGAAGTGGAGACCATTTATTGAAGTGGAACTGGGTGATGCCGACATTACGTTTATGCTGCCTTACAAGAACTCGGCATGGTATGCTTTGGAAGATCTAAGGCTGCTTTCACATCACAAAGAAAACAATTAATTTATGCTAACTTTTCAGCCTGAAAGGCTAGTCAACCAAAACCAGAAAAAATTCTATTCTAACTTAGTCCCCTGAGAGTATCATATCTATTATGTAAATAAATTCGCCTTAAGAGAGTATAGATATACCTGGAACTTGAAGATTCAGACTGTCATTTCTTTTTCCTACAATTGTCAAGTTATTTTTAGTCGTCCCAACGTGCCATTAAGGGTACTTTCACATCAGCGTGTTTTTGAAATCGCGGCAGATGCGGTGAAAAAAACGCATCTGCCGCGATTACCGCATAACCGCTGCACTTGCGGCACAGTTGCGGCAAGCCCCATAGAATGTCTATGCGGGCTTGCGGCAGGTGCGGCAAGTGCGGTATCGGCACTTGCGGCAGGTGCGGCCGCAAAAAAAACGCCCGCACCTGCCGCAAGTGCCAGTACCGCACTTGCCGCACCTGCCGCAAGCCCGCATAGACATTCTATGGGGCTTGCCGCAACTGTGCCGCAAGTGCAGCGGTTATGCGGTAATCGCGGCAGATGCGTTTTTTTCACCGCATCTGCCGCGATTTCAAAAACACGCTGATGTGAAAGTACCCTTAATGGCACGTTGGGACGACTAAAAATAACTTGACAATTGTAGGAAAAATAAATGACAGTCTGAATCTTCAAGTTCCAGGTATATCTATACTCTCTTAAGGCGAATTTATTTACATAATAGATATGATACTCTCAGGGGACTAAGTTAGAATAGAATTTTTTCTGGTTTTGGTTGACTAGCCTTTCAGGCTGAAAAGTTAGCATAAATTAATTGTTTTCTTTGTATTCTTGCATCTTTTACTTTAATCATCTCAGAGGAGAATCAGAATGATCGTTTTGATAGTGGGAGAGGAGTCAGAAATCTAACTATAAGACTGTAATTATATTGTTATTCCTTCTCTTTGACATTGCAATAACTGATTTCTGCTGTATATTCTTCTTTTTATAAGCTGAAAACAATAAAAATGATGTTTCAAAAAAAAAAAAAAAAAAAAGGATTAACTGCAATGATCAAATCGCTGATCCAGTTGGTGCTCTTAGCTTCACATGTCAGCTGGTCTGATCAGTTGACGTGTGGGTAATGATAGGAGCTCAGCACGTGAGCTCGCATCAGAGGGAGGCACAGGACCAAGGGTATATTATTATCGTATATATTGTGAAGGGGTTAAAGGGGTGGTCTGAAGGCTGAAGAAACTTTGATCTAAATCCCTAATTATTGTCCCAAGGTAAACTAATTTCTCATATTGCTGTATTAAAAATGTCCTACTCTTCCCTGACTACACAATCTACAATACCATTTTCAAGAACTGGGATTCTGAAACATCATCAAACAAGAAGTAGGAAATTAATCAATAGTAGTTAGGAAAAAGTAGACCATTTTAATACAGCCATATCAGAAATTAGTTTAGATTGGGGCAATAAATAAATAAGGATTCAGATTGACATTTCTTCATCCTTCTGACCACCCCTTTAGTCATAAGTCTCAGAAATAAAATCAAACTACCATATCGTTACTCAGTGGTGCCCGCCAACTGAAGAGGACACAGATGGGACAGATACTGACGTAGATGTCAAAGAAAAATAGTGGAGGCTATGTTATGTGACACAGCACTCCATCCGTCGTCCTTGGTTACATAGCCCTTTCATAGCCTAGGCATGTGTTTTGGGTTATTGTCCTTTGCAACACAAATCTTGGCCCTACTAAGTGTAAACCTGGTGGAATGGCATTTCATTGCAGAATGCTGTGTGGTCATGGAATAAGTCACCATTAGTGTGTCCAGCACAACACCATCACAAACATCCCCCTCCTTGCTTCATGGTGGGCACCAGAAATGTAAAAGACCATCCTCCGTTTTTTGGCATTTTACAACGATATTACAGTTGGTATTAAAATCTAAAACTTTGACTCATCAGATCAAAGTATAGATTTCCAGTCTAGTATTCCTCTCTTGATGCATGGCCTAACAAATATTTTCTTTTTGTTTACGGTCCACAGTAGTTGTTTGCAGCAATTCAACCATAAAAGATTGCTTCCTCTGGACAGTTGATGTTGAAATGTCTACTTGATGTCTGTGCATCCTTGAAGAAGGCGGATATCTTAGGTTCTGTCAATTTGTGGTTTCTGAGGCTGGTAACTCTGATGAACTCTTTCTCCACAGCAAATTAAATTCTTTGTCTCTTTCCTGAGTTATTTTTATGAGAACAGTTTCCTCTAAGTGATTGATGGACTTCACGACAGCAATTGAGACATTGAAGATTCTACCAATTTTCTAGAATGACTGATCTTAATGTGTTAAGCCCCGGTCACACCAGGCGATGGGGCTGGGGATGTCGGCGGCGACTGGCGGGGGCGCGCACGTTTTTGGCGCCCCGCCAGCGTCGCCGTCCCCCATTTACACGGGGCAACACCACCAGCCCTGGCGATCTGTCAGGCGGCATCGCCGCCGGGGTGTCTGGAAGCCCCAGCGGCTCTGAAACCAGGCGACCGCCCGGCGACATCACCCCTTTACATGTGGCGACGTAGGGGCGATTACGCCACTGATAGGCCACGCCCCTACGTCACCTCTGTAATGGACGGCTATGTAACCCCATGTGACGGGGGCTTTAAAGTAATGACAGACTATTGTTTGTCCTTTATAGTTCAACTAGGTGTGGGCTCAATGCTAACGCATCAGGATGACTGTGATGTCACGATGGGAATGGGCTCTGTGGTGTTGGGCGTGGCAGCTGTCTCCCCACTGTTCGCTCTTCACATTATGCTTTCTTCTCCCCTCTGTACTCTCTGATTTGACCCGTCTCCCCATGTGCTCTCTCCCTCCTGTACACTTCCCCTTCCCCCTGTGCACTCTCTCTGCCCCTGTGCGCTCTCTGCCCCCCTTGTGCTCTATCTCTCCTGTGATGTCCAATGATGGCGGCAATGTAAGTGCGCTTGCGAGCATCGGGTCATGCCACAGCCATCTTTGTATACCCAGGTGTCCAAAGATGGCGGCCGCCTGAGTAACTGCGCATGTGCACCGGTTATACGCATGTGATGTGGCCAGGGCAAGGGGTACTCTGACACCGGGGCTGATGGCGGCTTGGGTTGGGAAATCACGGGTGGTCGGGATCCCGGTTCCGTGCCCTGGTGATCATTTGAGTAAATGGTGGGGGAGAAGGGAGTATTTACAGGGGAACGTGACGCCACTTGTAGTTCCCGGTAATATAGTACCGGCGCTGAAAGCCAGCCGCTGAGGTGATGGTAGGTGCAGCAGAGAGTTGTCCAGCTCCATACAGGTGGAGCTATTTCCTCAGGGCAGCGGTGATGGATGTGGATGAGGGGAGTTGTAGTGGTGGTTGGTGTTGCAGTTCTTACCCCTCTGCTGATCTGTTGATGGTGCTGAGCCCTCCAGGCACCAGCGGGAAGTATAACGGAAACCAGTTCAAGTTTAACTCCACTTTACTAGGTACCGGTTGATGAAAAAAAAAAAAAAAGTACAGTTTGGTTGCCGGGTGGATGTTGCCAGTTCAGGGTCCCCCTTATGGAGTCTCTAGATGTTTGCGTTCTTTGTCTTTCAGGGTTTCCTTTCCTCTTCCTAGTTCTACCACCCTCGCAGAGCTCCCCCGCCAGTCCCCTGATCTCTCACAATGGGGCACGGTTCTCCTTTACCGGTTCTACCAGCACTGGTACTTGGGCCGTTACTCCTGTGGTCTAGGATCTATTTGTGGTCCTGAGGGGAGAGATACCTTGTGGCGCTGTCAGCAACCCGGTTCCTAGGGGCCTGCAGCTCGTCAGTCTGCGGATAGAGTTAAACTTCTATCCGCCTCGGCTTCCTGCGTTGCCAGTGTCTCCCTCAACGCGACCAGCTGGCTCCAATCAGCCCTGGCCCGTTGCCTGCTGTCCTGGGCCCCCACTTGAAGATAGGGCTCCCTCCTGTTGGCTGTGCTGTCAGGTCTGACCTTTCTGACTGCCTTCCCAGCACTAACTAAAAATGGTCACTCTGTTCTGCATCTACCCTAGGTTCCAACCCTTTTGGGACCTACTAAATTACCAGTTCCCCCTACTCTAGTGGCCTAAGCCTAGGTGTGTGCAAGTACAGACTCCACAAGTTTAACCCTGAACCAGCAACTTACAGAGATATCACATCTGGTTGTCATACTGCAATACCTGCCTGTGGTGCCCAGCCGCAGGGGCGCCACACATGCACACTTACTGAGGTGGTGATGTGTCAGTGGCGGCTGCTACACTGCTGGCTGTACTGCACTATGTGCCAGTACCTCCAGTGGGCACCATATTTGCACACCCATCAATCTCTGCTGCCGTGTGCTCTCTGCCCCCAGTGCACTCTGTGACCCCATGTGCTCTGTTCCTTCCTCATGTTCTCTGTGTCCTACCCATGTGCTCTCTGTGCCCCCTATGTGGTCTCTGTACCCCTCCTGTGCGGTCTCTGAGCCCCTGTGCACTCTGTGACCCAGTTACAAGGAATAAAGATTATAGTGACAGAGGTCACTGGTAGAGCTGAAATGGGACTGCTAGTCCCCTGTAGCTTAACTATGCTGGGCAGAGACACAGCAATCATGGGATCACCAAGTCCTACAGAAGCAATGCAAATGCTTGTATTCGTTGCTTAGTGCTCAATAAGTGATATATAGCTAGAGTCTTAGCCTGTGAATGCAGACACTATGGACCTGACCTTTTAAATTGCAGGAGCTTTTGCCCAGCATTGTAAATGGCTCAAGGTTAAAACTCAAGACTAAGTGCAGTAAATTAATGATTGGACATTATCAAGCTAAATTTGCAGGTAGCTACCCTAAAGGTCAATGTCTGTCAACAAGTGATAATTAAGAGCCAGCTTTCTTCCTCTTGAAGGAGAGATCATTTGCATGATTTTCCCCAGGAATCTCTGCCTGGCTAATAAGTCTCCCACTACACAAGCTTGGTATTCACCATAAAGGAGAAAAAGTATCACTTTTAGTGAACATTTTATTTAGTGTACAGTGAAAAAAATTATTATTTGATTCCTTGCTAATTGTAGGTTTGTCACCTGTATGAAAGACTCCTGTCCACACACTCAATTTATCAGTCAGACTCTAACCTCTACAAGATCAACAAGATCAAAGAGCTTTCTAAGGATGTTAGGGAGAAGATCCTAGACTTGCACAAGGCTGGAATGGGCAACAAAAACATAAGACGCTGGGTGAGAATGAGACAACTCTTGGTGCAATAGTAAGACTATGGAAGAAATGCATAATGAGCGTCAATCGACATCTGAAGCTCCATGCAAAATCTCACCTCGTGGGATATCCAGGATCATGAGGAAGGTGAGAGATCAGCCTAAGGCCCCATTCACACACTGCTTTTTTTGCTGCGTATTTTTAAGCACAAGCTCTTCACAAACCAGGAGTGGGTGATTAAACATATAAGTGGAGCACTTGTTTCTATCTTTCCTCTGAGTGTGCCACTCCCGGTTTTGGTTGTTCCACTCCTGGCTTTTTTTGAGCTTGTGCGTAAAAATACGCAGCAAAAAAAGCAGTGTGTGAATGGGGCCTAAAAGTACACAGAGGGAATTCGTTAATGATCTCAAGGCAGCTGAGACCACTGTGACCAATAAAACCATTGGTAACACATTACACCATAATGGATTAAAATCCTGCAGTGCTAGCAAGGTCCCACTGCTCAAGAAGACACATGTGCAGGCCCATCTGAAGCTTGCCAATGATCACCTTGGGGATTCTGAGAGTGATTGGGAGAAGGTGTTGTGGCCAGATGAGATAAAAAGTGAGCCCTTTGGCATTAACTCAACTCACCGTGTTTGGAGGAAGAGAAATGCTGCCTATGATGCAAAGAACACCATCCCCACAGTCAAGCATGGTGGTGGAAACATTGTGTTTTGGTGGTAATTCTCTTCTAAGGGCACAGGACTTCTTCAGCGCATCAATGGGACAATAGATGGAGCCACGTACCATAAAATCCTGAGTGACAACCTCCTTCCCTCTGCCAGGACATTAAAAATGACTGGGTCTTCCAGCACGACAATGACCCAAAACATACAGCTAAGGCAACAAAGGAGCATCTCAAACAAAAAGAAGCACGTTAAGGTAATGGAGTGGCCTAGCCAGTCCCAGACCCTAATCCCGTAAAAACCTATGGAGGGACCTGAAGTTCCGAGTTGCCAAGCGATAACCTCAAAATCTTAATGATTTAGGCTACTTTCACATTAGCGTTTGCTGCGCATGTGGAAACGCATTCCAAAACGCAGACAGAATTCTGTGAACGCAGCGCAAATTATTTGCATGCGTTCACAGAATTTTGCCCATAGGATTTAATTGCAACCCATTGAAGTTCATGATAAAGTGGCCGGGACACGAGAGAGAGAGAGAGAGAGAGAGAGAGAATGAGAATTTAGGCTGGGAGGAGCTGTGAGTTACATCATCCGTTCATTGCGCTTGCCTTGCGTACAGCAACATGTTGTGTTCGGAAGGTGCGAACATTATACGCATCTGAACGCAACACAAACGCAGGTACCATGCGTACCCATGTTAAACATAGGGATGCTGTATGCATGCATTTGCTTATGTTGTGGACCGAATGCAAGTGAAAACCGGCATTAGCGACGATCTCCAAAGAGGAGTGGAGCAAAATTCCTCCCGACATGTGCGCAAACCTCATCATCAACTACAAAAAAAATCTGACTGCTGTGCTTGCCAACAAGGATTTTGCCACCAAGTATTAAGTCTTGTTTACCAGAGGGATCAAATAGTTATTTCTATCTTCAAAATGCAAATAATGTTATAGAATTTAGACAATGTGATTTTGTGGGTTTTATTTTTTATATTCTATGTCTCACTGTTAAAATTAAATTAGCCTTAAAATTATAGACTGTTCATGTCTTTGTCAGTGGGCAAACTTGTCATGAAGGGTATAGAGTTTCGAAAGCTGTCTGATAACCTCATAAACCATCTTTTTAAACAGAGCCACTCCATGTACAGAGTTGCCTTTTTCTGCAGCATCTCTATGTGTAGCCATGTAACTTGCTGGCTTTAGCATTCTTAAGGGTACCTTCACATTAGCATTTAGCTTGCGGTGCTGCGTTCACATTGCGGATCGCAGAACGCTGCGGAGGGGATCCGCAATGTGAACGCAGCACCTCAAGCCCATATGTTTAGAATGGGAGCGCACGGTGCTGCGCTTGACCGTGCGCACCCATTTACTGCCATATGTGATCTGTGCGCAGGCGGATGCCTGCGCACAAATCACACACTCTCGCCCGCACCAGGGACGCAACAGATCACATATGGCAGTGAATGGGTGCGCACGGTCATGCGCAGTCAAGCGCAGCACCGTGCGCTCCCATTCTAAACATAGGGGCTTGCGGTGCTGCGTTCACATTGCGGATCCCCTCCGCAGAACGCTGCGGAGGGGAACGCTAATGTGAAGGCACCCTTATACATCTAGATATCTCTCATTTCCCTGAGGGAACACATGTAAACTCATGATGTGGTTGGGGTCCTGGGCAAAAAAACGCTGATAAAAGTCTATTAATCCATTAAGCTTCTTCACACTTTAGTTCCACAATAACCAATGTTCACAATCCTATAAATGTCTTCATATTATGTACAAAAATAAATAACAATGAATCTTCTAAAAGTATTAGGTTCATTTTAAAGTTTTATCATTGTTTTTATGCATGTTCATTTCCATAACCGAAGTACAAATACTAAAGTTGAAACATTAAATTCTTCTGGTTTCACATATCTGTGTTGCTATATGATCCAATAGTAATTCTAAAATTGCCCATACACATTAAACAAGTTGATTAAAATGGATGATTTCAAATATAATGAATATTTCTGGGGTGAACTTCATAGATGATGGTTTGTCAACTGTTGCCTAAATGATTGCTAGTTAGGCCCCTTTCACATCAGCAGTAATCGCTGATCGCGGCAGTTGCGGTGAAAGAAACGCAACTGCCGTGGTTACCGCATAACGGCCGCACTTGCGGTTCACTTGCAACAAGCCCCATGCAATGTCTATGGGGCTTGCGGTAAGTGTGCGGCAAGTGCGGTACAGTTGCGGTTTCGGCACTTGTGGCAGATGCGGCCGCGAACAAAACGCGGTCATCCGCGTTTTTTTCGCGGCCGCACCTGCATCAAGTGCCAAAACCGCACTTGCCGCAAGCCCGCCTATACATTGAATGGGGCTTGCTGCAACCGTGCCGCAACCATGCCGCAAGTGCAGCCGGTATGCGGTAATCGCGGCAGATGCGTTTTTTTCACCGCATCGGCCGTGATTTGAAAAAAACGCTGATGTGAAAGGGGCCTTACAAAGATCTTTCATCCACTACTGAATATTTTTTGAAAGGGCGTTCTCAAAAAGAACTTTAATCTTTCTCCCGGTGTAATTGAAAATGTATGGTCAGGCTGTAACACTTGACATAATTTAAAGTATATTTAAAGCTGTGCAAAAAGATTCCTGCTAGTCTTTTTGCGCTCAACTCTGCAAGTAGTAACAACTTCAGGGTAATTGTGTGATGACAGCAATTTTATATTTGATACCAGGATGGAAAAGCTATAATCATCCCAATCAGTCTTTTTTTTTTTACAGAGGAAAGCAGACAAGCCGAAGTTAGCACAGTGCATGCAAATGAAGTAGATGAGCAGTTTGCCGATCCTCTATTTGGAGGCAAGTAACTGCAATGTTCTCAAGAGAAGATTATACAATGTCTTGAAAAAGTATTCGGACCCTGTAAACTTTTACACATCCTTTTCACGTTACACCCACAAACTTAAATGTATTTTATTGGGATTTGATTGATGTGATATGTCGGGCAGTATAGTGTATGACGAAAGTGCCCCAGACTGTATAAAATGACTTTAACTCATCCACATAAGTGCATAATAACATTTATATTCACATTTATATAATTGTGGTGTGCTCTCATATATGCCCTGCCTTTCCACTGTCTCACTACTGTGAGGAGAGGTGAGAGCTAAGGTGGCTTGCGACCCTCTTTCAGAGAAGAGTGTGGCACTCATGGTCAGAAATGTTAGGGACCTCTAGTGTATACAGTCATGGCCGAATGAGTTGGCATTGTTGAATATATTACATAATAAAATGAAGTATTTCTCCAAGAAAATTATTGCATCTACATGTTTTGTCATATACATGTTTATTTTCTGTGTATATTAGAACAACCCAAAAAATAAAAGAGAAAAAAAATCAAATTTCACACAAACCTCCCAAAATGGGCCAGACAAAATCACTGGCAACTTTCCAAAATTGTGGGTAAACTTTGTTTTAAGCAAGTGATGCTTGTTCAAAGTCACATGTTGTAAGTAGCAGGTGTGGGCAATATTAAAATCACCTGAACCAAATATAAAGAGGAGAACTTGACTCAATCTTAGCTTTGTGGGTCTGTGTGTGCCACACTAAGCATGGAGAACAGAAAGAGGAGAATTGTCTGAGGATTTCAGAACCAAAATTGTTGAAAAATATCAGCAATCTCAAGGTTACAAATCCATCTCCAGAGTTTCTTGATGAAAGATAATGTGGCACCTCTGGAGTCCGGTTGCCACAAGGGCATTGCCTTCCTCACCAGGGGTGATGTCATGCCTGGAAGCAAGATGGGATCCCCTAGTGAGATAACACCAGCATCCAACACTTGTCCTAACTCCAGACCAGAAGGGGAGTTTTGACCCGGTTTAAGGGGAGCTTCCCTATAAATTTTGGCCCGGGGGAGGAATTAGGCAGAAAGTCTGAGAACGGGAAGAGTGCATGTCGTAGCTGGAGCTGTCGTAGCTCATCCCAGGACAGTGGAAGGCTAGTGAGCCAAAGGAGTTGAGAAGAACTTGGGGAGGGGAACTGTGACTGGGCTCGAACCAGAGGAGAGCGCTAGGTACCGGACGCCGAAGTCTGTGGTTGTTCGGATACTGAAGTCCTGGCAGCCAAATCCAGAGGGCAGAGGATTGCAAGTCCTCTGGCCCTGTTAAACACCTGACAGCAAAGCAGAGCCCGGAGACGCCACCGAGGAACGACACCTGGAAAGGGTTCGAGCTCCCTGCCATATGGCTAGAAAGACTAGACACGCAGGAAGAGGTCCGCAGCCCAGCTTCAGGCAGCGAAGTCCAAGTAGCACCATGCAGAAGGAAGGCATCTACAACCACCGAGCTAGGTGGATCCCCAATTGCTTCCCGGCCTCCTGGACCTACACTACCACTTGTAACATGTGCCCCGAACTGCACATGCAACCACCGAGTAAAGGTAAAGGAAAGTTCCATCATTGTGTCCTGCTGTTATTCACCGTGCCCTCAGTCCTACACCCTACCATTCCCTATTCCCTGCATAGACTGTGTAAACTTCCCTATGGTCCTCCGCTCTACCAGTGGAGAGCAGAACCATCTTACCTACATTACCATCGGCCCCAGAGGATCTGTACTGCAGCGTCGGCCATCCATCCCAATTGCCGACACCCACAGGTGGTGTCACTAATTCATTTGACATATAAACTATTCCCCTTTTTATTGACACAACCAGGGCCACAGAACTGGGTCACAACCCAGTGACCTCCCCCAAAAACTCCCGACTCAGTTCCGAGTACCCCAAGGTCTAGGTGGGCATGTCAGTTGCACAGGATAGTATGGATGACGGATAAGCAACCCCAATCATGTTCCAAAGAAATTGAAGTTGTCCTGCAGGCTCAGGGTGCATCAGTGTCAGTGTGAATTATCTGTCCACATTTGAATGAAATGAATGCTATGGGAGACTCAGGAGGACTCACTGTTGACACAGAGACACAAAAAAAACTAAGCTACAGTTGCAAAATATACATAAGTTAGTCAAAATCCTTCTGAGAAAGCATCTTGTTGACAGATGAGGCCAAGATAGAGTTTTTCCGTAAAGCAAATCATTCTACTGTTTGCTGAAAATGGAATCAGGCCTACAAAGAAAAGAACACGGTACCTATAGTAAAATATGGTGGAGGTTCAAAGATGTTTTGGGGTTGTCTTGCTGCCACTTGACTGTGTGCAAGGCATCATGAAAACTAAACATTATTAAAGGGTCACAATGTAGTGCCCAGTGTCAGAAAGATTTATTTGCATCCTAGGTCATTTATCTTCCAGCAAGACAAAGACGCCAAATATACTTCAAGAAGCCCAAAGAAATGGATGGAAACAAAGTGCTGGAGAGTTCTGAAGTGGCAACAATGAGTCTGGTCCGGATCTAGGGGTAGATCTACATTATTCTGCATAAGATGAGATATCCTAATGACACTTGGCTCAGGCTCTGCTGCGATCAGATCACAAGTTTGGAGAACATGGAGAGATTAATCTCTCCATCTTCTCCATTGCACTGCACTCAGATGACATCCGAATGCAGTGCGATATTTCACATGCACCCATAGACTTGTATGGGTGCAAGTAAGACGAGACTCGCTGACAACTGCAGCATGCTGATATTTTTCCTCTGACCATATAGGGAAGAGGAAAAAAAATCACAGGTCTGAGCTGCATCATTGTATAACACTAGGCAGAGTGCAACGTCAGATTTTCATATCCATAAGCCAGTGTGACTTTATCCGTAATCCCATTGAACACCTGTAGAGAGATCTTAAAATTGCTGTTGGGTTAAGGCACCTTCAAATATAAGCGACCTGGAGCAGTTTGCAAGAAAAGAGTGGTCCAAAATTGCAGATAAGAGGTGTAAAAAGCTTGTTGATGGTTATAGGAAGCGATTGGTTGCAGGTATATATTCTAAAAAGTGTACAACCAAATATTAAGTTGAGGGTGCCGACAATTCTGTTCGTCCTATTTTTGAGGTTTTGTGTGAAATGATGTCCTATTTGTCTTTTTTTCTGTTTAGTTCTTGCGTTGTTACAATACACACAAAGGAAATAAATGTGCATAACAAAACATATACCGTATATACTCGAGTATAAGCTAAAAAAGTCCCCCTCGGCTTATACTCGAGTCAGT
The DNA here is from genome assembly GCA_033576535.1 of Allobates femoralis. NCBI lineage: Eukaryota > Metazoa > Chordata > Amphibia > Anura > Aromobatidae > Allobates > Allobates femoralis. The sequence continues at coordinate 129,349,554 of JARQOC010000003.1, read as the reverse complement.
AAACTTGAGTCACTTCACCTGGTCTTCATATTGCTCCTCATCCCCCTCAAAGCCCCCCCTGCTGCTTCCCTCTGTCCTCTTCCTGCCACCCCTCAGTATTTGTTGCCCCCGGCCGCAGATTACCGTCCTCCTGATTCAGGTCTCCCGCGTTCCTCGCTCCTGCAGCCCGGATCCCTCCGCTTCTTCCCTCCGTCGTCCTGCGATGGGACGGCCTGGATCCCTCCCCCTGCAATAGGAGTGCAGCAGCCTGGATCCCTCCACCCTGCTCTGGCGATGTGCGGCTGGATCCTTCCGCCGCATCGCTCCGTCCTGCTGTAGCGATGTGGCGGCCGGATACCTCCGCTGCATCGCTCAGTACACCCCGCGTGGCCAGCTCCCCACTGCACACACACAAAAAAAGTCCCCTGCGGCCAGACATTGACCTAATGCACAGTGTGGCCGCAGGGGACTTTAATTAAGGTATTAGTGTCTAAGAGGAAGGAGGTGAGGCGCCACTATACTATACTGTACTATGTACTCTAAGTTTATTTAGCATAATAGAGTAGGGAAAGGAAGAATAGTGAGGGAAAGATGAGTAGAGCAGGGGAAAGATGGCTTCTCAGGGAAAGTACAGTAGTTTTAGAGCAGGGGAAAGAAGACTAGTGAGGGAAAGGAGAAGCAGTGCAGGGTATAGAATTAGCTGGGTGCTTAGGGAAAGATCGATAAAGCAGGGGAAAGATGGATTCTGAGGGAAAATACAGTAAGGGTACCGTCACACGAGGCCATATTGGCGGCAATTTTATAGGCGATGCAGGGGCCTATCGCCGCCGACATGGCCAGTGTGTCGACTAATGTAAATAGGCGATGGCGACACCTTTGAGTGGTCGCCTGGTTTCTCAGCAGTGCTCTGAAACCAGGGAGCACTCTGGGGCGATGTGTACACATCGCCCCATGTAACTGGGGGACGGCGATCTTACAGGCAATGGGAGCTGTAGGCTCCATGTAACAATCGCCGCTGGGGTTTTTTTTTACAGCGGCGATTGCGCCTGTAAGATCGCCTGTGCATCGCTGGAGGTATCGCCGCTGCTGCATTTCCCACCCTAGGCTTATACTCGAGTCAATAAGTTTTCCCAGTTTTTGGGGGCAAAATTAGGGGCCTCGGCTTATACTCGGGTCGGCTTATACTCGAATATATACAGTAATTGCATTCATTTTATGGGTGAAATACTTCATTTTCTGGAACAATTTCAAGGGTGCCAACACTTTTGGCCAGGACTGTATATAAATCCGCTTCGGGTTTTGAGTTAACAAGTCTGATAACATCTTCTGTATATCTCCAGTGTTTCATCATTGTCTTACAGTAAATAATAACTCGTGAATTATCGTTTATTCCAGGCAAAATTTATTAGATGTCTATTGAAGAAAAATAACAAACCAAGGAAAAATAACACATATATTGTTTGCTTGTAAGAACCCATCATTAATTATCTGGAAGCCAGGTATGAAACATTTTTTTTTTAAATCAGATACAGAGAGTAGAAACAGTGCACTATTAAATAATACAGGCATTAAGCCGGGCATGGGAAACCTACCCATTCCATCTGTTCTAGAGCCACATCTCTCATGAGCCACTGGCCACAGTACCATCCTGTACATGAGAGATGTGGTTTAGAAGGCACGGGATGCTGAAGGATGCCCATGCGAGACTCCATACTCCCTCATGGTAATGCCATCAAAAGTAGGTGTTTATAGCAAAGCTGCATGCAGTAGAACAACTGTAAAAGTCAAAGCCTTTCAAATATAAAGCTTCTTTATTTCTTCAACATGAAATACTTTATACTGCAAAAAGGATGTCTATTTTATAGCATTTCTCTGTAACAAATAAATATGTACATTTACATACCACTGGTAAAACAAGTTCATTGTTTCACAAAATCGTTCATAAAAGACTATTTTACAGGTCTGAACTGGCTAGTGTGGCAGAGAGCAGAGAAAAGCTGGCAGCCTTATGCTGACTTAGGCATTCCCAATGGCATCACAGAGGACACGGGACAGAGGCTCTTTACAATGGGCAAAGTATGTACAAAATACTACAGAAATTGTGAGCGTGTATCTAACAAAAAGCAGAAATATAGTAAACACTGTTTAATAAGGTGCAAGAAAACCTATGTACTCAATGTCAGGTGACACTCCTATACGTTGGGGCCTAATCTTTAGTGCCATAGAGCCAGTGCTAACATTTACCTGTAAACTAGCAGTCTGAAAACCAAGCCACCTACAACTGTTGGTGGCTGCAGGGCAATGTCACTAGTTATTGTCTTCATGTTTTTTTAGTCACATTGTTTTGCAGCCGAGTTAGCAGATAAGTTCCCGTCCTCCCAATTTCTTGCTATTTTATCAATCTCAATACGGACATCACCCCCATGCAAACTACAAATTATGGCTTTTACAATTAGACACATTAGGTAGAATTCTTACATTGCATATCCACTGGCGAACCAACTGGAGAGATTTGGAAAGATAAAGAAAATATTCATAGTATCATTTGTAATGTCATTGGAAAAGAGCACCCCTAATTTTGGTGGAGCCTCCACTGATCGTCTGGATCTCATCCTTTATGGTGCCATATTGAATGTGATGATAACCACATACAAACATTAAAGGGAACCTGTCGCCCCCTTTGGGCATTTTAAACTGTGCCCACTAGCTTACTCATTATGTAGATGGGGTTCTAGCAATCCTATGTGCCCAGACGTGCCCCACATACCTCAGAAAATAACTTAGTGTCCAGCGCTGGCCTCCTATTGAGACCGGGAGGCTGCTATTTAGTCCTGATGTATGATGTCCTCGCCACCCCTCCGGGCTGCAAAACCCGCCCTGCAGTTTTTAACATTCTCGGCCCTCCTCTGGCCGGCACTTGAGTGACAGCCGCACTCGTGCCTGCAAGTGGAGCGGGTGTCCGCGCTCCATTAAATAGTACTGATGTCTCACGAGACTTCACAAATCTGATTTGTGAAGTCTTGTGAGACATCGGCACTGTTCAATGGAGCGCAGACACCCGCCCCACTGTGCAGGCGCGAGTGCGGCTGTCACTCAAGGGACGGGAATTTATGAGTTATTTTCTGAGGTATGTGGGGCACGTCTGGGCACATAGAAGGATTGCTAGAACCCCATCTACATAATGAGTAAGCTGGTGGGCACAGTTTAAAATGCCCAAAGGAGATGAACCTTTCCCATTCAAGGCAGATTTGTTGCATTTCTTTAAAAAAAAAATCTGCCACATTGATGTTTATTTTCTTCATTTTTTTATAATTTTCCCTCTTCTATTTATAGTAGTAATAAGGAACAGATGTGTTATTGTGCCTTCAAAGACTGTGAAACTCCAGGCCATGTTGTGTCATTGCTGTTGTGGAATAAAATATAATGTATAAAAGATTTTATCTTAAAACTTTGTGTTATGAATACTATTTGTGATTTATCAGCTTGTGGTGCTGTGTTGGGATATACAAATGTGAAACTCCGGTAAAAGTGGTGATAAATATGTGCAATGAATTCACAGATTACCCATAGTCTGTGTCCAACACTGTACAAGTATGTGCAAGGAAGGCGACCTCAGGATGGTGCAGAAAAGGCATCGGACGTTGATTTCTATTCCATATTCTTCTTTACAGCGGTTTGTGTAAAAGCAAAACCTTTATTAGCGAACATCTGCCATGGAAAATTACTTTTTTTTAATTAAATTAATCCGAATATGTTCCTAAAGGGAACCTAATAGCTGATTGATGCTACAACAGAGCAACAGGATATGCAACTTAATGAAAAATGTGAACAGAAAATATGCTGCATATTATTGTATTAGCGGTAAGGAGAAGACTTGATGAAACTCTCATCCACATGGAGAAAATGTGCAGCGTAAATTCACATCTGCATCATGTCAATTTATGTCGTGGGTGTTCACTGCGGCACATTCAGAACTTTTATCAGCAAAAAAAGTTGCAGTATCCACACAGTTTAGTGCAGATTGACATTGAACATTTTCTTCTAATATATCCTGATTGAGTATACCTTAAGAATTACATCAATGCAGGTAATATCACTATAGATGCAGCAAAGGTCTACATGTAGCACCGTTCAAGTCAGTGAATTCACAGATTACAACTTTTAGTTTTGAGTATACTCCGGGAGGCTGCCATTTACTTCCAAAGTAATGACATTTTTTTACCATTTTTATTTTGTGCTGTTCCCATTGTCTACTTGATTGGGTTTCATATTCCAGCAGCTGTGGGCAGATCCCATGTACAATAGCACTTAGTGCAGCTGCATTCACTAAGGTATGCTGTAATTCGCTACTCTGGTTATGTATCATGATGTTATTATAGACAATACATCATTAAATCCCATTATAAACACTGGAGTGGCACATGGGTGGAGTAAAAAGTGGCAGAAAAAGGGGTCTGAATGTACAAAGCAAAATAATGCTTCATATATAGCATCATTAATATGAGCTCTTCTCAAAACACAACTCTAAAGCCCACCACACCATACACAGTAGATGGCTGTTGGACTAACAACATCGTTTGGCTAACAGTCATCTTGGCCCGCTCTCCTGACGGACCGGTTTCCTATTCACAGGAGTACTCGTTTAGCCGGGCAATTCTCTGTTCTCCATGAGTAACCTGCTCACAGATCTCTCTGGGAGAACAAAGCAATTGGCAATCCGAAATCATATATGCTCGACCAATATCTCCCCTCTGATCAGTTAGGTCAGGGGTGGGGAGCTCCATGCCTCGAGGGTGGCTAACAGTGCAGATTTTCAGGATTTTCTTAGCATTGCATAGGGGTTGATATAATCACCAGTGCAGGTTATTCAATTATAACCTGTCCAAATCTAAGGAAATCCTGAAAACCTGCACTGTTGGCGGCCATCGAGGCCTGAAGTTTTTCACCCATGAGTTAGGTGGTGCCTCTATACAACTAGAATGTTGCCCTAAAATCGATATTGGCGAGTTTAGATGACATTAGTCTAATATGTATGGGAGCCTTAAGTTCAATGTGATGTGGGATAATACAGATATTTAACATTTGGTTTAGGTTTCCACTGAGATCACTGTACATGCAGCTAACAGGGCAGATGCTTTTTATGTTAGCACAATTTAAGCACAGATAAAGGTCTAACATCTACTCAAATGGATGTGGCCTAAGGCTGTATTAAAATCGGTGCTGTAGTTCCTATCATAAAAGGAAAACACCCCGCACAACTGGATTTGCCGTTTGAAAGGAAAATGGCATTGTGCTATTCTACAAGTCATAAATAAGGGCGTCTGAGGCTTTACAACACATGTGAACAAGCAGAAATTAACACATTATAACCAGAATATGGCACCAAGAACTTATGAGAGGTGTTTTGGGATATCCAGCCAATTGCATGTATTCAAAATGTGACGCGGTTTTATATATTCTCTAGAAAATGTGGGTTGCAATAGAAATTGATATAAATTAAATCAGCAGTTACAGATAGCTGCCCTTATTCTTAGTGCCCATATTTCCGCTGCCCAGTATGATTTCAGATTGCCCCCTATACTTTATTTTATATGCCTTCATGTAACTTCTCTGGCATTTTGTGTACATTTGCTTAGATTTTAAATTTTTTTTTGTTTAGGGTTTTATTTCAACAATTAATGTTGAGTATCTGCTCAATCAATTTGTAATAGGTAATAACAAACTACAAAGCAGTACATTCTCATTCATTTTATTCTGAGCACATAGATGTGACTTTAGCAAGACCTAATGTGTCATCTGCCATTTAAAACTCAGGTTCTGTCAAAACCTATGTTCTTTAATAGGGCGCCATATGTGCTTAATACCAAGGTCATCAGTCGTCATTGCCCTCTTGATACATCAGGCTATGTGATACATCTGGGATGGAAGTGCTAGTGGTAATCGTGTTACCCGCAATTATCCATCTATATGAACAGATATCTAGGCAGACTACCATCTTCAATAACTCGTGTTCTCAAAGTGTCTTACGCAGTGTTTCTAACCCCCAAAACTCCCTTCATTAGAGGCTGTGCATCCTATGAGGTTAAGGAGTGAGTAATTATTGGTGCTAGAGCATCAGTAGCGATGAGACTGGGCCAGGAAGGCTCTAATACTGCTAGATGTTTTGAGATTGCAGGACTACATATGAACTGGTTCAGGTCAAAATAAAGATGCGTGCTTCCTAGCAATACATGTGACAAGTCGATCATCCAGCGAAACAAACTGAAGTCACAGCCTTTTGACGTAGTTTCCGGGGAAAGTTCCAAAGAACTTTGTTCTTCTAGAAGTCCCTGAAAATCAAGAGAAACGGAGTTCAGGGTGAGTCAGTTCAATTGTATGAAGAAGTTTGACTTTTTAAGTAAAAGCTTTGAGATATCAGAACACTGCAGATGAAAAAACGAATGGTGGCAGCACATGGGAGCAGATATACGTTTTATTGCAGCCTTTGTGGTTGGTGCAATCTGATAATTATGGAGTCGGACTGAAAAAAAGTTGTGCACACCTGATAAAAGTGATAGTCAAGTGGCTAGGTGAGCTAAACCTGAAGGGCAGCTTGTAGTGTAAAAAAATAAAATACTAGGTATGCAATAACAAAACATAATGTTACTTTTTCATTTATTTATTTTCTTTATCTCGGCCTTGCTTGGACAATGCAGTTTTACTACAGATTTTGTGTAATTTTTTTTTTTGCAAGTGTTGAAAAGATGTGGTAAGAGAGAACATACCTACAAACCATCCATCGTCACATTTTTCCATGACATCTATGACATCACCTTCACGTAATTCCAGCTCATCTTCATTCCGTGGGGTATAGTTGTACAAGGACTGGTATCTGGCAAAAGTAAAGGTATAGCACGTTATAGTACCATGATGAGGTTGTATACTTTATGTCAATTGTCATTCACAATAGGGCTCCATATCTAAAGAAATAATTTCAAAGGACTCAAAAGGCAATGGTTATACACTATTCTAGACCATAAGGGTTATACCATTCACTGAATATTTAAAGAAGTACTCTTCTAGTCATTTCTTCTTCTAAAACTGCACCATCAACTTATCACAATTTGCACCTCTCTTTTGTATAGTAACATGTACTAACTTTAATGTCTTTAAACTTTTTGATTAACTCCATTGAGCCTCGTTCTTAATTTCTAGCTTTCAAACACTTTTTCCCTCTCTGCATTTCTATGAATCCTTGTAAAATGAACACATTACCTCATGACTAGCTCGAGCAGGTGTATTAGACATGTGGTCTCCGAAACAATGGCTTGCGGCCCATAGCCAGAGGTGGATTTGGCCATTTGATAGGGAGGCACATATCAGTTGGGCCAGCACTGTGTCTTTAAATGTGCTAGGTGCCATATTATAGAACAGCAGATAATGGCACACAGAACGATATGTGAGTCTACATCTGCTAAATAATGTCACTTAGTGCGCCTGACACTGCCTGTACACACAGAATAGGATCTCTCAAGGATTATGGAGGAGGTAAGCACTATCTGGCTGGCTTTGTCGCCATCATACTGTATATAGGGGGGTGTAAAAACCATCATATTGTATATAGGTGGTGTTGGGGCTATTATACTGTATATAGGAGGTTGTGAGGGCCATCATACTATATATAGGAGGTTGTGAGGGCCATCATACTGTATATAGGTGGTTGTGAGGGTCATTATACTGTATATAGGAGGTTGTGAGGGCCATCATACTGTATATAGGAGGTTGTGAGGGCCATCATACTGTATATAGGAGATTGTGAGGGCCATCATACTGTATATAGGAGGTTGTGGGGTCCATCATATTGTATGTGGAGACCAGTGGTGACATACCACTGTATATAGAAGGCTATGGTGGCCATAATACTGAGGAGCTGTGAGGCCATTATACTAAATACAGGTGTATATGTAGCAATCATACTGTATAACTTTTAAATTGCCAAATTACTGTTTATAAAGGAGCTATAGGGTCATTTTACTCTATATAGGGGGCTGTCACAGTACACTAGGCATCACAATGCTGTGTCATTTACCTGTATGACACCGTGATGTAGCAGCTACACAAAGCAAAATTTGGCCTGGTAACTCCTGCCCTGGACTAAGAAGCTATGCAGAGTCAGCCTATATTTCACAATGTGGACTGCATCCTAACTATTTTTCTAACTGGCCCCAAACCCCATTTTAGTTTGAGGTAACCTGAGCTAGAGCCATTAGACTCTCTGTCTGCGGTGACAAATAAACTACTAGATTATATGTACATAGTAAGTGAGGCTGAACTGTGATTTCCTACATAAACATTGTGTGACAGGCATTGTGCAGACACCATTATGTTACAGCTTCAGTCCCTCTCTCCTGTTGGGCAGTTCAGCAGCAGAGTCTACATAATCGCATCATTCAGGAACTTCTACTGATTGCGATAGTGATCCCTTTCAGAAAATATACGGCAATGTGATACTCAGGGGTCACCATATAATCACATGACCAACCTGATGAGAAGTATACCATGTATTTTCTTGTAGAAAACAACAACTAAGTAAAGTATTACTGACTAGATAATATATAGTGGGTGACAAGTGAGATAAAAAAAAAAATTGCTGCTTTAACATATAACTCTAGACATACTTAAATATATACATAGATATGGATAGAGAAAAGGTAAACTTACGGTTCCCCCATAGCTTGGATGTTTTCATGAGTGAATACAGCTCGCTGTTGGGGAAGATAACATATAGGATTTTTATAATAAGTTTTAGATAGATCTCAGACAAACTACACTATGGCAGACACGTAATGCAGACAGAGCACATATTGGCTTACAAGACACTACTATGCCCAAATTATTGGTATGTAGACAAAGCTTTGTGTTTTACGTCCTTTTATTTAGTTATATAGACTATGTCCTTTTTACACAAGGGTGGATGTAAAATGCCCAAAAGACACAAAATTGTAAATGTGAAGCTATGATGCATTGTGTATAGTATATAGACACCTCATCCGAATTATTCAGTTTAAGTGTTTAAGACACCCCATTGTGCACAGCGGCATACATTCACATACGCCACCATGCAATTTGTATAGACAAACGCTGGTAGTTGTAGGAGTCCTACAGAAGAACTCAGGACCTTATTTAAAGCAAAGCAGCACTTTTTCGGCCAAAACAGGACTTTGCCATGGTTTGTTATATAGCAAAAATTATTTTGCGATCTTGTAATATATCGTTATCTTCTGTTACTACTAACTTCAGTTTACAGCTATACTTTTTATATTGCTTAGGTATTGGCAGATACTGTATGTCCTATTCAGCCACCCTTCATTTCATAGGGCCGTGTAACAGAGTATAGTATACAGTATGTTTTCAGATTCACAGGACAATACACAAAGCACATTATTAACGAACATTGCAGCAAAAGGAACATTGACCACAATACAGTTTAGTGAAAGTCCAGGCAAAGCAAATATCTGGGTATGTACATAAACCTCATGTATTTTTCAAACATTTAGGCCCCTTCACATCACATTTTTTGCACATCTGTGGTGATCCTTGAATTTCAAGGATCACATGGACGAACACGGATCTGTGCAAACAGATGCCACTGATGCCCACGGATCTGTGTTTTCCACGGATCCATCATAGCAGAAGATAAGGCTGTACCTTGCTTCTGAGCATGCGCAGTACATCAAATCGTATCCGTTTTACAGATCAGATTTTTTGACAGTTCTGTTTCAATCCGTCACCATAGAGCTCCATGTTATTTGAAAGGACAGCAACAAATCTGTTGCTCTCCAATTTTGTCAAGGCAGGCCAGAATCTGAGCAGGCTCAGATTTTGGGAATGGGAAAAAATCTGACACAAATGGATCCATCACAAAACTGACACAATTGGATGCCAATAAGGACCAATCTTCCGTGCCCATAAGGATACATGGAGAGCAAATCAGATCCGTGGCGATCCGTTTAACAACGAATAGCCACAAATTAACAAAAATCGTGATGTGAAAGCAGCCTAAGTCAGATGTAAGTTAGTTGTCTGCCCCCAAAACAGTAACCCCCCAATAATCATTTACCCAAAAGTAACATATCCACATACAGTAATACAACATTTAGGCATATATAAGCCAAGCAACATGCTACACGTATCTAAGGTAAATAACAATGCCTTCTAAATATTGAAGTGCCATGCTAGATAATGTGAACTTGGATTGCATAAAGTCTCAGAGACTTCCAGTATAAGTAGGGTTTATAGGATAGTGGCATGTATTTCATAAAAGGGCATGCTTAATTGGTGCACTACTAATTTGAACTGTAGGAACATTGTGCAAAAAGGGCATCCTCATGTAAATTAGATACATGTCTTTAAACCAGCGATGGACAACTCACCAGGCTTCAGCTCCAAGGTTAATTTTAGATTAGGCCTACTTCACACCAGGATTTTTCACTGTCAGGTTCTGTCCGATGTTTTGAAGGATGCACCAGACAGAACCTGACAGCCACGGGGACAAGCAGAACCTCAGATCCTGCTTTTTTTCTGACTTAATAGCTGGAGCGGTGAAGCTGGCCGCGGTGCTGAGATTTCAGCCGTAGAGGTCTCCAGGTGCTGAAATTCAGTGGCGACTGCTTTTAACAGCCACCGCTCTTTCAGCACCAGGCGTCTGGGAACTGTCACGGTTTTCTGTCGTATCCGGTGCCCATAGACTCCCATGCTATGGGCACCGATTCCGGGAGGATCCGGTTTTGTCCGATTTTTGCATAGGACACAAAAAATGCTGCAGACTCCAGTTTTGTGTCCGATGCAAAAATCGGACAAAACCGGATCCTCCCGGAAAAGCCCCAAACTGGATGGCAAATAACAGCCATCCGGCCCCATTAGGGCACACCTGACAGCCCTGGACCCGAAAAACCGTGGTGTGAAACCGTTACTGCAAACAACATAACATTGGGAGGGAGAATGGGGGTCGGACGATAGCTGTTTCACGCTGCACAAAGCTGGACCCATTGCAGCACCTTGTGCAGTGTGAAATGGCCGTCATCTGACCTCCATCCCCCCTCCTGCTGTTACGGTATGTTGTTGTGATCTAAAATAAAGTTTGCAGCTGAAGCCTGTGTGAGTGCTATTCTTTTTATTATTATTGAATAATCCTGGACTGTACTTTTGAGTGTACACATCCTGGAAGCGCTGGGCTGTCATTTTGCGGTGTCCAAGGATGCCTGGTGTGGATTAGGATTTGCAGTGGTGCCCGATTTTTCCATGCTGAAACGCACAGAGATGGACAACTGATGTCGCAGGGACCTCATATGGCCCTTGGGTCCACTCTCTGCAACCACTGCCTCCCCTTTCCTACTGAATGTGTGTTATAGTGTGGAAAGTATGGTCTTTTGTTCAGTATATTACACTGGTTCATTGTTCACGGGTAGCCGCCATTTTACTTTTATTTCATAAATGAGTATAGCATATAAAAATAAGAAACTTTGTAATATATCCTAAAGAAAGAAGAAAGGTGCTGCCCATCAAAACCTTGATGGATTTTTGAGTCACATTAGTAAAATAAGAATTTAAAATAGAAATCTATGAAGTGAAAAGCAATTATATATATTTTATCATTATTGCAGATTTTACATAATACAATATGTTCTGTTCAGTGTTATAATACAGTGTTAATTATGATGGACCTGAACAATACAATAAAAAAGAGAAATATTTTCAGGTTATCATTGCCCGGCATAATCCATATAATCTCATAGTTCTAATGAATTGTGTAGAATAATGATGTGGTGATCAGGAGCTTCTAAAAAAATCAAGCTGTTTTTACAGACAAAGTAACATACAGACACACAAGCTTGGAATATTATACAGCAAGGTTTCCTATTATATGAAGCATCACAAACACAAATACAATTGGACATGTTTAATAATTTGATGCAATAAGCAATACAGCACAATGAACACATAACTAGCAATACACATATCTAACACATTTATGTACATTTTGAGCTATAAAAACCATACATGATAACATACATATACAATGGGTTAACATGAAGCTTATTCTTCACACATAGTATAGCAGACCATCATACTGCAAAAACTGGAGTGATTGTGACCCTGCCAGTGTTTAATCTTTAGTGAACTCTAAGGGTACCGTTACACGTGGCGACGGTACCACCGATTTGTTAGTCAATGCAGGAGCGTGGCCTATCGACACCGACATCACCCCTGCATCGCCTAATGTAATTGGGCGATGGCGACGCCTTTTACAGGTCGCCTGGTTTCAGAGTAGTGCTATGAAACCAGGCGGCTAATCTGGGGCGATGTGTACACATGTAAACGGCTGGCGACCTGACAGGCGATGGGAGCCATAGGCTACCATTGTACTGCATCGCCACTGAGGTTTTGAGACACCCCGGCAGCGATGCCGCCTGTCAGCTCGCCGGTGCATCGCCGGAGGTGTCTCCCCGTCTAACCGGGAAAGCGGCGACACTGGCGGGGCACCAAAAGCATGCGCGCTCCCGCCAGTCGCCACCGACATCTCCGGCGAGGTGGCACTGTGTGACGGGCCCCTAAGAGTAGATGCACATGTAGCATATGTGCTGAGAAATACAATATGAGTTAAATAGATACATGTTTTAAATATCATTTGCTTGAATCAGAAATTTTCAGCATACACAAAAAGATGTTGTAAAATCCAGAGCATGTCAATTCACTGGGTCAAATCAATGACATACACTGTAGCAATTCCGCAACGGACAGGGAAGTAATACATGTACATTTTACACACTTTTTTTTTGTTGTTGAAATCCATCCTTTGTGTATGTAACCTGAAGGGCAGAACAACTCTATAGCATGAACCATCTAGGATTGCAGCTCAGTCCCAATTGCTTGAATAACGATAAGCTGCAATACCAGGCATGGACAAGTGTGGTGCTGTTCTTTATTTTCTAATTCTAAAAGATCCATTGTAAAAAAAAGCTCCAAGATAAAAAGATGACAAAGTGGATTTAAATTACTCTACCCTTTGGATGGTTTTGGGGCTTTTCACAGGTGAACTGCAGGCTTTTCTAGACATCACAGGACTACGAGGAGGCTTACCAACAACTACAAGATCACTTTTATAAACAGTCTGCAAAACCATAGGACAGGAATCAGTTTCTAAATATTCCAAACCATCTTTATTCTTGGTTAAATGTAACCCATGCAAAATATCACACATAGCTGTTAACATGCCACCGACATACAAAACAAAAATAATGATGAATAACAGTCAGTGGGGAAAAAATGCACATATATAAAAAGAATAAAATGTATTTTTAAGATGGGCTTGGGATTTGTCAAAAACGAGGAGAATGAAGTTATGTCATATATTCGAATTAACTCCATTGTTTCAGCAAGCGATAGAATGACTCCGAATTCTGAAGTCTCTGATTTCGGTAATGAAAATACCCTTTGGCACACACTCAGAACGCTCTTATATTAATGCTTTCAAGATAAAGTATTGATAATATAAAACTGGCCTACATTTCTAGATATTCATAGTTAATTTACTTCCTATCAATAATAAACAATAAAAGATTTATGTGGTAAGAGGATGTACTTAAATATTTTTGAATACTTAAAAGATGGTAAGGCCTTCGGTATTCATTCAATTCATTTAGAAAATAATAAATTGAATTAATATTAGGTGCAATGTCTGGAGTCTAATCTGAGGTCTAAATGAGTTCAGTTGACTGCTCTAAGGTCTAAATGAATCTAATAGTCCACGGTTTTAACTTTGGCATTTATCTGGTTCTTCTATGAACAGATATCATTAAATGTTCATGTCTATAATCTCTGAAATCTGTAAAATGCTAAAAGATATACCGTAATTCTCACAGTTGGTGTTCAGCTTGGAGCTTTGTCTGATTGAAGACATCGGTAAGTGAACCCGTACTTAAACTAGCCACAATAAGTACCTCCGCAATAAAGTAAATTCAGCCAACATTGGTGCAACTGATTGCCTACCTAATATGCATGGGAAGATAGGGGCCCCCCAACTCTCCCTTATAGATGATGTCGGGGGAAATAAGAGTCAGGCTGTAAGAATTCAAAGTCACAACTCTTTTTTTTCTCCATGAAATACACCAGTGCTAGAGATTCTTTGGTAATGACTTTCCCACTCCACCCCATTAAAAATATATGGGAGCTTGGAGAGATAACTGTCAGCTATCCCAAATGTAAGGACCGCTTTAGTGATTACAAGACTAATGGGTGGTCTTCCATCAAGAAGCCACATTATTATGTCCAGCAAATGTGAACTCAAAACTGTTTCAGACTTGCATGTAAAGCTGACCATACTGTACATATACAGCTTTCTATCCTAGTTCCCCATTAGCACCACATGATGATATATTACTAGTATAAATATTTTAGCAATGATGATGGGTCTGATCAAATATTCAGTGGTTACCACTGCAGTCTTGCAGTGCTGGGTTCCTGAGGATCCCACCAAAGATGACATCTGCAAGGAGTGTTATGTTCTCCCCATGTTTATGTGGGTTTCCTCCAGGTTCTCCGGTTTCCTCCCACACTCCAAAGACATACTGATAGAGAATTTAGATTGTGAGCTCCAATGTGGACAGTGTTGCTGATGTATGTAAAGTGCTGTGAAATTATTAAAGCTATCTAGAGTTGTGTTCAAAAGTTTACATACCCTGGCAGATATTTTTGCTTTCTTGGCCTTTTTTCAGAGAATATGAATGATAACACACAAACCTTTTTCCACTCATGGTTAGTGGTTGGGTGAAGCCATTTATAATAAAACTACTGTGTTTTCTCTTTTTAAATCATAATGCCAACCAAAAACATCCAAAATACCCTGATCAAACATTTATATACTCTGGTGACTTTGGCCTGATAACATGCACAGAAGTGGACACAAATGGGTTTGAATGGGTAATAAAGGTAACATCCTCACCTGTGACCTATTTGCTTGTAATCAGTATGTGTGCGCATAAAAGCTGAGTGTGTTCCTGGGATCCAGACAGACTCTTACAACTTTCATCCAGCTACTGACATTTCTGGATTGTGAGTCATGAGGAAAGCAAAAGACTTGACAATGGATCTACAGGAAAAGATAGTTGAACTATATAAAACAGGAAAGGGATACAAAAAGATATCCATGGAATTGATTATGGCAGTCAGCAGTGTTCAAACTGTGATTAACAAATGGAAAATTAGGGGCTCTGTAAAAACCAAACCATGATCAGCTAGACCAATTAAACTTTTGGCAACAACAGCCAGGAAAATTTTTCGGGATGCAAAGAAAAACCCACAAATAACATCAGGAAAACAGGACTTACTGAAAACTAGCAGTGTGGCTGTTTCAAGATGCACAATAAAGAGGCACTAGAAGAAAAATGGGCTGCATGGTCGAGTCAACAGAAGAAAGCCATCACTGCGCAAATGTCACAAAGTAGCTTGCCTACAATACGCCAAACAGCACAGAGACAAGCCTCCAAACTTCTGGAACAAGGTAATTTGGAGTGATGAGACCAAAATCAAACTTTTTGGCCACAACCATAAACGTTACATTTGGATAGACGGCAACAAGGCCTATGATGAAAGGAACACCATTCCTACTGTAAAGCACGGAGGTGGATCGGTGATGATATGGAGATGTGTGAGGTACAAAAGGTACAGGAAACTTAGTCTAAGTTGAAGGAAAAATGAATGCAGCACGTTATCAAATACTAGAGGCAAATTTGCACTCATTAGCTCAGAAGCTGCTCATGGGACATACTTGGACGTTCCAACATGACAACGATCCAAAATACAAGGCCAAGTCTACCTGTCATTGGCTACAGCAGAACAAAGTGAGGGTTCTCAGTGTGACCATCTCAGTCTCCTGACATCAATATCATTGAGCCACTCAGGGGAGAACTCGTTCATGCAAGAAAGGCCAGAAATTTATAAAAACTAGAGGCTTTATGCCAAGAAGAATGGGCAGCTTCACCATCTGAGAAAATAAAGAGCCTCATCCACAACTACCACAAAAGTCTTCAAGCTGTCACTGATGTTAGAGGGGGCAATACACTGTATTAAGAACTGGGTGTATGAACTTTTGATCAGGGTCATTTGGATGTTTTTGTTCGTCATTATGCTTGAAAAAGAGAAAACACAGTAGATTGACAATAAATGGCTTCACCCAACCACTAACCATGAGTGGAAAAAAAGTTTTTGTGTTATTCATATTCCCTGAAAAATGGCCAAAAAAGCAAAGCAAATCTGCCGAGGTATGTAAACTTTTGAGCACAACTGTAAATGAAAACGTATTATTATATTATTATTAGGAATAGTCAGTTTATGTTAGTGAGTTTTATCTAAGCTGTTATATATAGTGGACTGAACTGCGCACAGAACTGTAATCAGGCACAGAACATGTTCTTATCCTTCAAGTAGATCTTCGGGAGTTAAAAGTCTTGATATAAACCTAGAAGCATTTTGTATGCCTTTGTATATACACGGGCCGGCAGTTGTTATTACTGCAGTGGTGAATACCAGCTAAGGGGACAGCCAGCTTTTATTGCTGATACCCATAAAGTACTGTGTTATGTTGTGAGGCAGCCAAACACTCTGACATTTAACTGCAGAATGACTCACAGCACATAGTGATACCAGAACGAACACATTTATATGTGGAAGAGGCTCCTATCGGGCTCAAGAAAAATCAAGCACAGGTTGAGGAATATTACAGAATACAGCAGAAATGTATTTGATACATACAAGTATACGGGGTAATAGGAATGAAATTGAAACATCCACATGATTTTGAATATAAGAATTTGGTTAATTTATGTAAATTTTTACATTTTATTCATTTTAGAGGCCAAATCTTGGAAGAATTATTTTAATTGCACGATTCAACTTTTTTTTTTAAACATTCAAGTACTTTTCACTACATAGTTAATGACTACTCGAACCCCTGAGGAAGTGTCATGGATGACGTGAGAAGGCTGTAGGCTATGTGTTGTTTTCTTCTACTGCCTCTCCTGTATATGTCGCAATATAAAAAAGTTGTTTCATTTGGAGAGTGCAGGAATGGCATCTTTCTTCTATGAAGTATCTAGTCGGATCAGTCTGCTCTATTTTCTGACATTGACAGTGTGAGGTAGCGCCGGTGGTTGTCAATAAAAAAGACAGTGACCCTGGTAATTGTTCCCACAGCACACAGGTTTATTGGTACAGTTCAGGTAATGCACAAACCTGCGGGTTCCGGGACGCAGCCGGGTACACTTCATACAACCAGAATATTGGCACACGGTCCCTTATCACGGGTTCTCTCCAGTCCAGGTCTCACCGACATCAAGCCCTCCTGGCCGCTCACTAGCCTCATCTGTCTTCCCTCAGACCGAAGCTCCACACAGAGAACCCCACCAAGTACTCTAGCTTAGCTTTTAACCCCGTGCCTCCCTCTGGGGAATCCTTCCAAGACCCGGAGTGGAGGGAGTGGATTGTCCCCCTATCCTGCACTCCATACCGGGTTCAATACATTACAGTGTACATTCTGGGGATACATATCGTCCCTCGCATATGATCCCCCTCACTGCCTCACAACAGGTTCAAACCTGCCCGGCCAGAGAACAAAGGGCCGTTATTGCACAACACAAGGGCCCACAGTGATAGGCATACTAGAAAACAAAGAATAAGACACATTGCCTTTTGCCAGACAATTTTTTTTTGCCAGTAGGAAATAATTCCACAGGGTATTCTTGTAATATATATGGATGCTTCTTTACTGACAGCCGGGTTTGTCTCCCGCTCACTTATTTGAAGATCTTAAAAAAAAAATCTAACATATGGATAGATAGAAAGACAGACTACCAAATGTAAGCATGGAGGCACTGACAGCTAAGAGAGCAGTTATGTAACCTGCAGAGAAGTACATCATCTTTCTTTCTGCATGAAAAACAGTGTTACTGAAGAGGGAAGATGGCACCTACTTATGTTGAAACTTGTAGATTTAATGGGTATTCCAACTTTAGAAATCTACGGCAAATCCACGGGATATGTCTGATAGATGCAGTTCCCATCTATGAGATATGCACCTAACTCTATCAGAAGGGTCTCCATGATACCGTTTCCGCCTTGTGGTGTGACTGTAGGTTGCCACATGAAGAGGTGGAATCATGTGGACGGCTCTCTCCAATAAGTTTTATAGAAGTCATATGTACAGAAGTAAATAAGAAGAGAAGCACATATATCCACCATTATATTGATTGCCTGCCTGGATGTGGAGCAGGGGCGTAACTACCACAGGTGCAAGGGTTGCGATCGCCCTGCAGCTTAGGGGGCCCCAAAAGTCCCTTTGGCCCATAGAAAAAGACTAATACTATTAAAGATTTGCACTAATTGGGGGCCCCGTTGGAGCCTTCGCATCGGGGCCCCAGGGCCTGAAGTTACGCCACTGTGTGGAGGCCTATGGCCGTCTAACCAGATAGGATAGATACTATGGATGTGCCGTATTATATAAAATCAGAATAGCTTTGTATACTTCCCAGTCCCAAAGTATAATACTACACGGAATTCTGCACTTCTGTACAAAGTGGTAAAAAAAAGCCAAGGTCACATTTGTGAATTATATTTTCTATAAGACATCACAACAAAGACCGAGAAGTCAATTCAGGCAGAATGCTAATTTCCAACTGACCTCCCACAGAGCAGAACATGTGTCATCTGTCATGTTGGGTAATATAGATGTAAGAAGGAGGGATCTAGTCTATAGCCTTTATATAGTCCCTTGCTTTTGCTCAGCACAATAAACCAATTATAAAGCCACCTGTCTTCTATTATATGAGTTGTTCTTGTACCAAGACAATGTAATAAGTTCATAGCTCATTGTTGAAATAATTTAGTCTTTCGTTTCTTTATTTAGTAACTCTAATACTTAGTAATTGAACTGCAGGCTTTTGCTATTAAGTCGCTATGTTTAATAGACTGCTTTATTGCAATTTAATGGAAAATCACTGCGAGCAATTAAAAGCGCTGGACTGAAATCTCTAGACTGTAACAGCAGGTGAGAATTTGGTTTTACTTCTAAACAAAACTTTGCACTTGAATTGTGCAATAATCTTGTTACAATTTGGCCTTTCATATCGCAATTTTGAGTTACACAATGTTTCCTTCTCCATTAACACTGAAAGCTAACTGCAGATCTATATCTGACCAGACTGCCGAGTATTCTGGGAGTTGGGCTTACAGTTACGTATTTGGGTGCAAGACACAGGAGAAATCCTCAACAGACTTGATTTATGATCTTAATTATTTTGAGCCTTTTGATGACCCATAACAGGTCCCCCATTTAAAATTGACCTGTTACTTGTACTAAATGAACTAAATAACTCATAAAAATCCCTGAGTCCCCCAGATTCTGCTTTTCTTTTTATGCTTCAGTGTAGTATGTGAAATCTCTGCTTTGCGGGCCAACTAGGTGCTTCTTCACTGTCTTCCCAGGTAGCTTGCATGTTCACTTCTCCATCCCCTACTTTACCATTCACATGTCGACAGATGATCTGTCTCAGTTGCTGCCGTCTGGGAGGGAGTGATAAATGCATATGCCACCAGAGAATACACCGATAGGATGCCCAGTTTAACTGCATAGCAGAGATTTCACACAAAGTGCTCCAGAGAAAGTAAATGTGAATATCTCTGCAATGGAGTGACATAACTCAAATTAAAAAAATAGCAGCAGAATCACGGGAGCTCAGAGATTTTTGCAAGGTATAAAACTCAATTTTTTTGAACAAGCAACAGGTCTTGTTTAAAATATTGTGCTACATTTTCAAGATTAGTATTAGTGCAGGATACCTGGTGATCTTACAACATTGCTGGCAGGTATCTGCCAATGCAAAGTTACCAGCACAGCTCACCTCCAGGTGTGTGAGTGACGCTGAACAATCCTCTTATGGTGGGGTTACACGTCCCGATATCGCGGATATCGGAGGCAACGACGCGGGAGCGCGCATTTAGTGCACGTTTCTCCCTGCATCGCATCGCCAGTTTACACGCCGCGATATCGGGATGCAACGTCCCTCCGATGTCTACGCCCACCAACCCAGGAACAACCAGTTAACATGGGAGTGAATGGGTGACGTGAGCGTAGACATCGGAGTTGGGCTGTCACACGCAGCGATGCTGGTACAACGGCCTTGCGATATCGGCGAGTTGAATAGCTTTGCTATTCAACTCCGATATCGTTTTGGCATCGTTCCAGCATCGCGTTGGATGCTAAAACAATACAACGCGCACCCGATATCGGCTCCAACTCGCGACCCACGTGACTTTTTGTCGGAGTTGGGTCGGAGTTGGACGCCGATATCGCGGCGTGTAAACCCACCATTATTGTACATTCCAAATGCAGGTGAAATCTGGGGCGAAATGTGGTGGTAGCTTAACCTAATTCTCTAGTTAGACCTAAGACTGTGTGATTTAGTGTGAAACAGAGTCACACAATTCGCATTCAATTAAAGCCTATATAAAAAAAAAATGTGTTTTTATTTTTTATACAGCTCATATAAAATCTGCTACTCAAAAGTTAAAAAATGTTAAGTTTCAACTCATTCTAATGATGCACATACACATTAGGCTGGTTTCACACCAGCATTTTTTTTCAATCCAGCGGAAATCAGCTTTGTGAGCAAAAACTGGATCCAGCAGAGAGCCGGTTTTTACTCATAGACTTATAATGGAGTGCAATTGCATTCGGTTTCTGCCGGATCAGGGAGGACATGTTTTTTTTTTTACCAAGTTCCAAAGTTGCATGATGTAACTCTTTTTGGTCTCGTTAAAAAAAAATTACATCCAACCGGATCTAATATAGCCTGACATCAATTATAATGAACGTCAATGGGCACTGGATCCAGTTTTACCACATAATGCCGGATCTTGTAAAACTGAATCCAGTATCTTACTGAATGCGGATCTCACTAAAAGGTAGACAGACAGATAGATAGAGCTCACCAGTCTCCCCACTGCTTGCTTCCAGGGCCGCTCATTAAGCTTCTTGAATATTCACTGCAATGAACTGCAACAGCCAATCACAGATGCTCATTCTTTGTGAGTGTGTCTGTGAAAGGCTATTGCACGCAGACTGTGCCCACAGAGGCTCTATTGGTATCTTTGCTTGCCATATATATTAGTGTATGGCAACCAACCTGCTGTCATGGTGTGTAAAATAAATAAGTAATGGAAAAAAAATACGTAGGGGGTCCCCCGTATTTTTCTTTTTCATCACAGACCAATTCTAATGAATGTGTCAATTTCTGGGGCGGCTGCAGGTTGCTATTCTGTAACTAGGGGGTACCAATAACTATGGAGCTCCCCACGTTGAGAATACCAACCCCCAGATGCCTGGTTTGGTTTTGGCTGGCAATCAAAAATAGGGCGAAGCCCACTTATAGTTTTTGAAATTATTTATTTAAATAATGAAAAAAAATTATGGACTCCTCTGTATTTTTGATTACCACGCAAGGTAAAACTAGGCAGCTGACAGCTGCAGCCTGTAGCTGGCTGCATTACCTGTGCTGAGAATTATTTATTTATTTTGCACGCATAAGATGGCAGGTTGGTTGCCATACATAAATGTACACAGCAACCAAGCACAGACACAGGTACAGATTGTAGGGGCATAGTGTGAGTGCAACAGCTAATCAAAGACAAAGACTGTCACAGTGAGTGAGCATCTGTTATTGAACGTTGCAGTTCAGTGCAGTGAATATTCATGAAGCTTAATGAGTGGCCCCGGAAGCAGCAATGGGAAAGTGGGAGACTGGTGAGCTCTATTTATCATCTATCTAGGAGGATCCCCAAAGGATCTGGAAAAAAAAACAGACTGTAAACTTGATGCAACTAGCCTGTATTCTCTCGGATTTACGGACGGATCTGGTATAATACCAGTCAGTTGCATCTGTTTTTACGGAAAAAAAATTATCCGGCAGTAGCAGATTTTGCTGCAAAAAAACCCAAATGGATTTCAGCTGGATTTAAAAAAACAGCCTTAGCCGTTGGACAACTATACATTTTGCTGATCGTTGTTTCACCTGACACCCCATACTTGTGTGCTTGGTTTGGCCAAACATTCATGAATTCAGCAAGGAGCTTTAGCAATCAACTGTTGCTACACACTGGTCGATCCTTCTCTAGGCTAATATTATCAGTCTGAGGAGAGTCAAGATACTCCAGCACATATTAGTCATCTGGGTCCATCCAAGTCAGCAGTTTTAGGCAGCTTAAAAGGTGTATGACGTATAGAGGTCATCCGAGAACTACAACCTATGTATGGGATCTATAAAATGTGACTCAAATAAAATATTTACTAAGTCTTATTCTATGCAATGAATGCCTTCTATAAAGCTCAGTGCATACCGGTATCTTAACTACTTTTTTTAGTGGAAATAATGATAAATTATTAGTTTATCATTATTATTTACTTTGTAATGGGTAGAATTGAGCAGCAGAGAACCTGGTGAAAGGAAACGGAGACCAGTGTGGACAAGGCCTTGCTGTATGAAAACAGATTTACAATACATCCCTTGAGATTAAATGTTCCTGAAAGGCAAAACAGCTGTCTCTCGATGAATGTGTGATGACTGGTTTATTTGCAGTCATCAATGTAAATTCTGCAACAGCTGAAAGTATTGCTCAAAATACATAACAAATCCATCAACATCAAATGTTTGATGGTTTCTAGACAGCAATAGTAGAATTGCTGGCCATACACATTAGATTAATGTTGGATTGCCCAATCAACAACTATCTATCTTGACCCCCACACTTGGCTGAGACACTGCATGTACTTTGAATGGGGAGAAAAGAGTAAGTAACTACCAAGGTATGGAGTAAAAATTACTATTTCAGCACAACATCATCTATTGGGGAAGAGTAGGGAGGACCCAGTATATAGGGGTCTCCAACCTGTAGCTGGGAACCACATGCAGCTCTGAGGCCCATGATGTGTGATTCATGGTTGTATTCCGGCTTGGTGCATAGGAACCAGGTCTAGCAAACAGCTATGAACAAAGGTCTCGAGATGGTGACTTTTGTGAGTTGCCCCACGTAGAAGGCAGATCTGAATGGGGCTATTGTAGGAACCCCTGGATCTTGGTATACTGCTTCTGTGTGATTTCCATGGAAAACCTTTGGCTGTCATTATACCGACAATGTCGGCTCTGGGTGTCACAACTGTGAGGGGGCGAGAGCTATATGTGGACCGCAACCCTCTATTATTGCTGAATGTGGCTCGCAACCATCTTTTAGAGTGGAGTTTCGCTCACAAGGTAAGAAAGGTTGGGGACCTCTGCATCAAACGATCAGCTGGACATGCCAAAATGGCAAAAGCCTAGCAGATTTGGCTGACACAGAGTATGGTCAGTGTGTAGATTGTAAACTCTCCTTTAGATTGTAGGGTCTCGTGAGCATTACTCTTAATCTACTTGCATGAGTTGATATTTAGTCTATTAGCCAGTAATGTTTGTGCATGTACTTTCTGTTCTGTACAGATCTGTGGAGTATGTTATGGCTATATTACAGATTATAATGGAGGTTGATAATCTATAAAGTACTATATTATATTGTTGTATACTTGAACCCAACAGCAATGAAAATCAAATGAAATTATGCTTTTCATTAAACTACGGTAAGTCTACTTCATATTATTAGCAAAACTTAGCGTAATTTCATTAAAGTACGGTAGAACTTAAGAGCTAGTCTGACGGATGCATATAGTCATCAAAAATGGGTCTACCGGCCGAGAACCCTCATCTGTGAGTAGAGCAGATATATCATGCATATAAAGAGGCAAAAAAGTAAAGACATGAATATGGCATGCATAAATATGGCATAAAAATGCATAAGAATTCTGTTTTAATTGGGAATTAGTATTTCCAATCTTAACTTTTAAACCAAACATTTTCATGCCTTTTTGTAAGTAATAAACCGTAAACTGTGCTTATAGAAAATAGTGACAGCCACATGCAGGTTTTTTTTACCTTTAATCGAGGAGACTGTGTCTGCTGCCTGGATGTGAATTTCGTTAATGCAGAGGGGTGTGATACAGTGGATTGACAAGATAAAGATGGAGACACGCACTCGGCATGACAAGGAAGACTAGAAGAAATGTGGGGAGGAGAATGTGCGGGAAACCTTTGTTTTCCAGGAGAAATGGAGCCGTTCTTAAATATTTAGAAAAGAATAAATCTCAAAATTGAAGCACAGACGTATACCATGTAACTATGTATTCCTAGCAATACGTTTCATTTAGTGTAATAGTCCTTATATCATCTCATTGAAGGATGTAGGGTAAGAATTACAATTTTGCCAAAAAAGTGGTGAAGAAAAAAAACACTTGAATAAGCATCATGCACTCAGATAAAACATATAACGGATGCATGGAAATCTCACATTATATGAGTTGTGCTGTAACATAAAAACAAAAAATAAAGCAATGAAATAAAAGACCACAAATAGCGGCTTTATGAAAAGAACAGTTACAACAGCAATTGTGTCAGACCCAACGCAAAAAGATTGTGAAGTCTCATGCATCTCATTTAATATTGACTTGTAGGTTCACCTTTCCCCACACAGAACATATATCAAAAAACATTTCTCTATGTAATGGGCTGGGTTGTGTAATAGGTGGAACCTCCCTTGACATCTCAGCTTTCTAGCGGTAGCTGCTTTTTGCTGTTTTGTTGATGATAAATGGCCTAATGAGGCATGTGTGCTAACTAGGCAATATAATAAAGGGTATAAAATATGAAATCAAGTTATGGGTATATTATACAGTACAGATAAATTATATCTTCCCAACATTTAATGATTCCTCAACTATGGAAAGAAATAGACATGGTCTTTAAAACAGGAATGGTTTTATATTTAGATTCCTAACTTGTAAAGGAGTAGTTATAGTATTGGATTTGCTATAGTGGTTTGCACTTTTTGCTTGGGAATAGACTGTATATAAATAATATACAACAGGACACTGTTTGGCAAACGCACAAGACAACATGCAGCATCTTGATCTTAGCAACTGAATACCTCTGAATTGATAGTGGGCGAATACTCTTCATGACATACAATAGGTTGCACTATGCTTTCTACTGGTTGTTGGACATTTTCACTTTCACCATCTTCTTCGATGTAGAGTCTTGGCTCCGTTTTTGGTTCACACCTAGAAAACCCTGACTCTTGACATGCCAGATGACTTCCTTGGATTATGGACATTAATTCTTGGCAGATCTCCTCTTCTTGTTCATCACCAGATGTTGTGTTCATTGGCGAGGATGGCGCTGGTGCACACCCTAAAAGAGCCAGTTCGTTTCCAAGAGTCTCAGGTATAGTAATAAGATCTGCACAACCTTCTGTCACTTGTTTCATACTTATTTGTCCATTTGAATTTGTCTGGTCCAAGTATTTTCTCTTTTCTTCCGTCAGACTACTATCAGAATGAGTTGCAGGCAAAGAAGGGACCTCAAGCTGCTGAATTACAGGAGAGGAAAGTGTTGTGTCAGGAAATGGAGAAGGTGTGGTAAGATGATTACAACTTGAAAGGGTCTTTGGTGATGCAATAGGAACAAAATGACCATCCTTAATTCGAGAACTTAGATCTCCTGAGAACAACTGTTCAGGCTGTAAAATGGTTAATGGCAAGGAGGTAGGCTTCTCTACAATAGGAAGAAAGTGGTCAGGAAAAGGTGATGGAGTTGTGATAGGTGTGTTAGAAGGTGAAAAACCGACAGTCAGGGACAACCATTCACCGGTCACAGCTTCTATGTTCCCCTTACTAGAGTCTGTACAAGAGGATGAGTCTGCTCTGAGAGTAACAGGTGGAGTATGGAGTCTCTGAGATGAAGACAACTTTAGAAATAAAAGATAAGTTAAGAATCAAAGAAAAGAAAACTAAACAAAAAAAAAGCAAAACAGGAAAAGTAATTTAAAGGATGTGACAAAGTATATAATTGTGCAGGTGTACATGCCAAACACTATTAGAACATGAAACCAAAAGGGTGAGAGAAAGCAATCTGTAAAATGTAATGGCATCTGCTGATTGACTGGGTTCTAAATGTCAAACATGGATGGGAGTCTGAGTCATCCTGGTCAAAGAAGCAGTGTGACTTTCACAAGCGAGTTATGGGATTCTTCTGTACCGATGCCTAACTACAGAATGTTTCTCACTGTAATGAAGCAGGTACCAAAAAGTATTTAATTTCAGTACTTCATCAACTAAGTACTAATCAACTAAGAACAATGCACTGATAGTTCCAATATAAGCATGTATATACAGAGAAAATATAAGTTTTCTAATACGCTTATAGTTCCCAAAGTCCAACAGTACATGCACTGACCAATACGTGTGATCATTTATCAATCCATTACAGAGCGTAGTTTTGTAGGTGTGTTACTTTCTTTGTAGGAAGTCATTGCTCTGGTCCTTGTTCTCCTAGGAGATTTGAACCTTCAATCACTTGTACAATACACTGCAAGACTTTAGTATTACAGTGTACTGTAAGTTTGTTGTTCAACATTCTCATAGGAATATTAATATGACACAAAATGGACATTTTAGCAGGCCACCAAACTCATCCGTTAACCGACTTAGATGCTTGCTCTGATTCTAGCACTTACAGTTGGGTGCCAGCTGGATACCACAGTATACAACGCCATAGTGTGTGGAGCGGCCTCAACTCCTGAGCCTGTTCCACACATATCGCGTATACATGCCCCATACATGTACCATGGATGCTGAAAAGAGATTCAGAGAGGTTCCAGATGCATTTAAAACACAAAAGGATCAAGTTTACTAATATACTTGCATTCAGACAGTTGATTTAATCTCAAGATATCAGTTTCAATTCAAGACAGCTCCACTCCTAGCATTGTTTCCACTCGTGAGTGATGAAGGACCGACATCGGAACCTCCTGTCTACAGAAGCGGAGCTGCCGGCACTTAGGAATGACAAGTATATTAATAAATATCATCTCTCTGGACTTTAGATACATTAAAACAACTTTTTGAGCAGGACAAATCAAGTATCTCTTAAAAATAACCTATGTGTACACTGTGTGTGCAGGATTTATAGCACGCAATAATATATACATCCATATACTAATTTATATAGATTTGTGTCTTAATCTCAAATGTGATGCTCCGGACATTCAGAGAGGCCCTCTTTGCCTACTGACATAAAAGCAACTCTATTAACTGGTAACATCATCGAGCATAATGTTATTTTTAGAAGTTTGACATCCTAATGTCAGCCTCTGGTATTAAAGCTTGTAGCAGTCATAGTAGCAGTCGTAGGGGGCAGGACACCATGCACTTAATATTTTATGCATTGTGTACCGACAGGATCCTGATCCAAGTATACAGTGCAAATATTAGTTAAAAGCATACATGATTTAATGTACATAGTTAAGAACAAAGGCAGAACCCCTTTAAATATTATCTACATGTTGTTTCCATTGATCACAGTAAACAGATTTTTTTAAATTACTATTTTTTCATGAATTGTAGGTAAAATAAAAGTTTGGGCACAAAAATAGCTAGACTTCCCCCAATGATGGGCGTTCACATCAGATAGCTCTTCAGTGAAAGACTATCTCTTCTGATTTACTCATTAATATGTTTTTTTTACAGAAATTAGCTTTTAAAAAAAAAACTAAAAGCCACCCATATCCACGAGAAACAAGAATCGGCCATGTTGCACTCCAAAATTCACCGACCTTCTTTCCCACCCCTCTGTTCATCTAACCTATATGGCATGATTTGCGTTTCACTATTAGGTATGTAAGGAGATACTTGCTCCAGAGCTCCACCTGGCTGTCAAATATGCACTTGCATATGTTGTACTGAAAGCATTCTTTAATTTTTAATCTGTCTACTTCATACCACACTTGAACCCCTTCATCACCAACCAATTTTATATATTTTTTTTAATTTTCTTTCTCCCCTTCTCCTAAGAACAAAAATCACTTTTTTCAGTTGACATATTCATATGAGGTTTTGGTTTTTGCCATTTTGAATGATACCGTTAATTTTACCATGTAATATACTAAAAAATTATTTAAAGTGCAATGAACTAAAAGGCAACTGTGTCACTGCTTTTCAGGTTTTTTTTATCAGTAGAATCAACCTTCCTAAAAGGCCCCTTTCACATCAGCATTTTCGCTGAATTGCGGTAGATCCGGCACTTGAGGCGGGGAAAAAAAACGCTGCTAACTGCATATTTTTGACCCGCCGCAAGTGCCAGATTCGGCAAACTGCACTTGCCGCACCTGACTACAAGCCCCAGAGAGAATGAATGGGGCTTGCTGCAAGTGTGCCGCAAGTGCGACTGTTAGGCAGCAGATGCGATAAATCTGCCGGATCTGCCACAATTCAGCGAAACCGCTGATGTGAAAGGGGCCTAAGCCATCTATAAGAGCATGCAGGTCATAGAAAGTGGAATAAAATGATACCTTCATAGTCATGATCTGATATTTTGTTCCAAAGTATTCCACATAGTTCTTAACATGTATATAAACTTTCTCTCATGGCTCGCATTAGGGGTGTGAAAAGTGGGCAGATGCCCAGGGCCCCCAGCATTTTAAGCACAAACTGCAGTGATCATACAAATTTTGTGTTATCACTGCAGTTTCTGAGGTTAAGACTACAGAATGACCTTTGGTAACATCATGGTAATGTGACCATAATTTCACCGAAGGTTTTTAACACTGCAGGAGTCCAGGCCTGCACAACCTGGGGCACACAGGAACCTGGAGATATCAATCCTTTGTTCTCATATTCAAATGTTTTCTTGTCTTTCAGACAGTGCCGTTACTGAAGCAGAGAAGAGCTACTCAGCCCCCTGCACTGAAATGCAGTGACGTGATGGGGTCAACACGCTGGGGCTGCAGAGGTGAAGAGGATGTGACGGACACCGGTAAGCTCACCAGTAGGAGCCGAAGAGGAGATGTGGAATCATTTTAGATGAGAGGGCCATGGTGAGGGAGGATTGGCCTTACTTTACAAGGGACATTATGGGACAATGGGAAACATTATTGAGGAAATTGGGATGTTTTGGGGCAATGGGGGACATTATGGAGCAAATAGGGGGGATTGTGAAAGGGGGCATAATGTAATGAGGAGTAGAGAGGGGACTTAATGCAGAGATACATTATGGGAAGATATTATAGAAAGGGAAAGTTTGCAGGGAGCCATTATAGAAAGGGGCAGTTTGTGGGTAGAAATTATAGAGAAGGGCACTCTTGGGGGGATATTATGCAAAAGGGCAGTGTGTGGGGATATTATTGAGAGGGGCAGTATTTGGGGGATATTATGGAGAAGAGCAGTATATTGGGGAATATTATGGAGAAGGGCAGTGTGAGGGGCATATTATATAGAAGGGCAGAAAGTGGAGGGGTGTTTTTATCAGGGAGCACTGTGAGGGGCAATTATTCAACCAAATTGTAAAGACTGGGCACTACTGGGATTTTGTGTTGGGAGTCTCCTGGTGTATCAGTCGTCTTAAATGAGGCAGCTATGCACCTGGGTGTGCTCACTCAAGTGTATATTAAATAAAACAGTCCAGAAAAAAGAGGGCACTCGCCCATTTAGGAATTTATTCCCTTTTCAGGGTTCCATTCAGGATTCCATACAGTACAGTGGAGGGAGGTGGGAACATGGAGGAATGCCGGACAACGGCCTGTTTCGGACCAGCTGAAGTGCCATTGAAGGCACCAATTGGGTGAGTGCCCTCTTTTTTCTGGACTGTTTTATGCAATTATTTATTCAGGGTCATAGCTTGGAAAATATTTATATTTCTTGGGCAGTATAATGATACTTTTATTTTTAAGTGCATCATGCTGGGAAGTGCTGTTGAAGACGAAGAGGAGGTGAAATCTGGAGAGAAAAGCTGTGGGAGTTAAATCTCATCATTACATCTGTGCTAAAGTGGGGAAAATAAGTATTTAATCCCTTGCTGATGATGTAAATTTGCCCACTGACAAAGACATGAACAGTCTAAAATTTTAAGGGTAGGTTAATTTTAAAGGGAACCTGTCAGTTCGTTTTTGCCCCCAAACCTATTGATACCTGTCCCTGCACCTTCCTAGTACATCCCCAACCATCGCGTACTATAATGGTTCTAAAGAATGAGTTTGTGACTTACATCTCCGTATGCTAATTAGGCACCTTGACTACTATATGTAGTCATTCTGGGCATTCTCCAGGGCTCCATCTTCCCCCTCGCTGTATGTTTATCACGTCCCAGTGGGCATGATAATGGAATTCCCAGGTGCGTTCCTGGCTCCTCAATTCATATCTTCTTGCATGTAGGATGCCACAGCAGCGTCATTTCTGCACCTGCGCATTGCCATTCCTTATGAGGTGTAACCGCCGACTTCATAATGTGCAGTGCGCATGCTCAGAAGCCCTCAGTCTGGCAACCATTATAGTAAAGTTTTAGCTCAGATGTGATTTTCTTTTCTTTCAAAAATTCAATGAAAAGATTTGAATAGGGATGTACTAGGAAGGTGCAGGGACAGGTAGTAATTGGTTTGGTGGCAAAAAAGAGCTGACAGGTTCACTTTAACAGTGAGAGATAGAATATCAAAAATAAAATCCAGAAAAGTAAATTGTCTAAATTATATTAATATATTTGCATTTTGCAGAGAGAAATAAGAATTTGATCCCCTACCAACCATTAGGAGTTCTGGCTCCTATAGACCAGTTAGACGCTCCCAATCAACTCGTTACCTGCATTAAAGACAGCTGTCTTAAATTGTCACCTGTATAAAAGACTCCCTGTCCACACATTCAATTAATCAGTCAGACTCTAACCTCTACAACATGGGCAAGACCAAAGAGCTTTCTAAAGGCCGGGTTACACATAACGATGTGCCAGCGACCCGACCGATGATCGGGATCGCTGGCATATCGCTATGTGATTGCTGGTGAGATGCCAGACAGGCAGGTCTCACCAACAACCCGTGTAACGACCTTGACAACGTGGAAAAGAATATAAACTATTCTTTTCCACGATGTCGAGGTCCCGCTGCTGTATTCAGTGGGAGAACACTGGTAACCAGGGTACACATCGGGTTGCTAGGCACAGCGCGATGTGCTTAGTAACCCGATGTGTACCCTGGTTACCAGCACGCTTTGCTTAGAAACTCGATGTGTACCCTGGTTACCAGGGAACACATCGGATTAGAAAGGCGTCACACACGCCGATGTCTGCTGCCCAGTGGCAGACCAACTAGCAAAAAATTATCCTGGCCATTCTGCAGTGATCAGCGATCTGATCGATGGTCGCTGTGGCATGTCACACGCAGCGACATCGCTGCGAGGTCACTGCAACGTCACAAAACCTGTGAAGTTGCAGCGATATCGTTAGCGATATTGCTGCGTGTAACGGGGCCTTAAGGATGTCAGGGAAAAGATCCTAGACCTGCACAAGGCTGGAATGGAAAACAAAACCATAAGTAAGACACTGGGTGAGAAGGAGACAACTGTTGGTACAAGAGTAAGAAAAAAATGGAAGCTATACAAAATGTGTCAATCAACATCGATCGGGGGCTCAACGCAAAATCTCACCTCGTGAGGTATCCAGGATCATGAGGAAGGTGAGAGATCAGCTTATGACTAACACGTAGGGAACTTGTTAATGATTTTAAGGCAACTGGGACCACTGTCACCAAGAAAACCATTGGATCAAATACTTGCAAAATGCAAATAACTTTATATAATTTAGATAGTGTTATTTTCTGGATTTTATTTTTGATATTCTATGTCTCACTGTTAAAAATAACCTACCCTTAAAATTACAGACTGTTCATATTTTTGTCTGTGGGCAAACTTACAAAATCAGCAAGGGATAAAATACTTATTTCTCCGACTGTACATGGAAACAAAAGGGACAGGAACAATTTTAATCTAAGATGAGATCATCTATAAGGTACTTGCATAAAATGTGCATCTGTGACACAGCCAGCATCTCATCAGTACGGAGGTTCCTGTATGGTCCGCAGTCTGATGATGACTGATAACAAGTTGCAGTATCTCCTTATCATTGGTAAGGACATACTGAGAATTATAAATTCAAGTAGTATTATTATATATTGGGCTGACCTGACATCATAATTCATCGCTGCACTAAGCTTGGAGCTGTATAGATATACTGATGTGGTTCTGGCACCACACATGTTCTGATGGTGGTTCTGTGCGTGTGTGTGAGATACAGATCGATTATATATATAGGTATGTGCTGTGCATAGCTATATGTATGTGATGTCTATGTATATGCTGTGTATGTATATGTATACAAACGTGTATAGAGACGTGTGTATGTACATTTGTGATGGAGATACAAGGGATCTCTAAGATTCCTAATTCATTAAGTGGTGTGTGCCTTTCCAAGAATTGGATGAATATTATTGCAGTGGCTTCATAAACCAGGGCCATTGCCCGATGTAAACAGGAGATGTGCTTTAAATAACATTATCTGTATAGGGACAGAATGATCTATTAGTGATCATTCCAATCCCATCATTTTTCGTCAGCCTGTGTGAGGAGCCGAAACACAAGCACTGGATGACTTTACTATAGTCAATCATGCTCGTTTAAGGGTCGGAAATCGGCTTTGGTAACTAGAACTTAAAGGGATCCTGTCTCCTCCAAAATACCTCAAAAGCTATTAAAAGCTGTCCCTAGAGCATATTCACACTTACCCTACACTCCTTTTAGCTCCTAAATGCAGCTAGTGAAAATGAAGATAAATGTTATTACACTACCTCATTGGTGATGATAATTAGTGACTATGGTATGCATAGTCACCCTGGCAGGCTGTCCCTCTTGATGATATCACGCCTCAATAGGCGTGATCTTCAAATCACATTAAAATGCGCGCCTCCCCTCTCTCCTATGGCAGCCGGACCGCTGCATTGTGCGGCTGTATGACGCGAACCTCGTCATTTCCGGCGCCGGGTGACGTATGTACACCCGCGCCGCTGTTAGCTTCAAGACCCGCACTGCGCATGCGCAGTGCGCGTTTTGAATCTAACAGAGCGGCGCAGGTGTACATACCGTCACCCGGCGCCGGAAATGACGTGATTCGCGTCACCCAGCCCCACTACAGGCCGGCCGACACAGGACACAGCGAGGAGGCGGCGCATTTGAATCTGATTTGAAGATCACGCCTATTGAGGCAAGATATCATGAAGAGGGAGAGCCTGCCAGGGTGACTATGAATACCATAGTCACTATCATCCCTAATGAGGTAGTGTAATAATATTTATGTTCATTTTCACTTGCTGCATTTAGGAGCTAAAAGGAGTGTAGGGTAAGTGTTACTATGCTCTAGGGACAGCTTTTAATAGCTTTAGAGGTGTTTTGGGGGTGACAGGATCCCTTTAAATGTTTGTGTCTAAAACTGGCCCTGTGAACTTTTAAGATGTATGACCTGGACATAGTTCTAGAGCAGGGGTCTCAAACTCAGTTGGGTTGGTGGGCCGCACGTAGAAAAAAATTGATATCGGGGGGCCGCATTGCTTGTAGGACTAAAGGTACCGTTACACGTCGCAACATTGCATGCAATGTCACAGGCAAATTGCTGGTTGCAGTGAAATCATGGACACGTTGTTCTATTTTCTTGCTGTGTACAAATGTAACAATGTGTCCATGATTTCACTGCAACCAGTAAATTGCCAGTGACATTGCATGCAATGTTGCGACGTGTAATGGTACCCTAAGTGACATTTTAGCAATACCAGAATTTTTTGCTCAATCTAGTAAAGTACAAATTATGATCTTCTTGTAGTAATGTCCCCACCCTGGTCTCCATCTTGTAGTAATGTCCCCATCCTGGTCCTCGTCATGTAGTAATGTCCCCATCCTGGTCCTTGTCATGTAGTAATGTCCCCATCCTGGTCCACCTCTTGTAGTAATGTCCCCATCCTGGTCCTTGTCATGTAGTAATGTCCCCATCCTGGTCCACCTCTTGTAGTAATGTCCCCATCCTGGTCCTCGTCATGTAGTAATGTCCCCATCCTGGTCCTTGTCATGTAGTAATGTCCCCATCCTGGTCCACCTCTTGTAGTAATGTCCCCATCCCGGTCTCCATCTTGTAGTAATGTCCCCATCCTGGTCCTCGTCATGTAGTAATGTTCCCATCCTGGTCCTCATCATGTAATAATGTCCCCATCCTGGTCCTCGTCATGTAGTAATGTCCCCATCCTGGTCTCCATCTTGTAGTAATGTCCCAATCTTATAGTAATGTTCCCTCCCTTGTCATCTTGTAGTAATCTCCTGGTCTCTGTTCTTTTTGTTCTCTCGCTCACACACTCACATAGGGCTTGTCCACACACCTGCGCTCTCAGTATTTAGCGCTTCTGAGCTAAATACTTAGGTTTTGACAGAGAAGTGCAGGTGCGTGTATGCGGCCGCTTTCAGCAGACGCTGTCCCTGGTTACCCGATGTGTATCATGGTAACCAGTTCATACAGCAGCCTGCATAGTGTGCGCTTATCCAGAGCGCACAGGGAAACACTGCAAGCAGCGTTTCCCTGTGCGCTCGAGATAAGCGGACAGTGGGCAGCCTGCTGTATGAACTGGTTACCACGATACACATCGGGTAACCAGGGACAGCGTCTGCTGAAAGCGGCCGCATACACGCACCTGCACTTCTCTGTCAAAACCTAAGTATTTGGCGCAGAAGCGCTTAAATACTGAGAGTGCAGGTGTGTGGACAAGCCCATATATACACACCCGCACATTCACACACACACTCGCATACATACACATACACATCCTCAGACATATTCACACAAACACATACACACTCACACATTGACACACTTACATAGGGACATATTTGGAGTTCCTGCCGCCCTAGGCACTTTCAGCGGTCACGTTCCCTCCCCCTCCAGGCTGCTATCTTCGGCTGTAACAGCGCCTTACCTGACTCCACTCTTCTCATTCCGGCAGCTTCTTCCTCTGTGGCTCCCAGTCTTCCGCTTGCCGGCACCAGCCGGCACCAGCCAGCACGCGGCACCAGCCTGCACCCGGCAGCCGGCACCAGTCAGCACATGGCACCAGCCGCTGGCGATGTGCCGCTCAGGCGGCGCGGGAATACACTCACACATATACATACACTCACACACATATACACACACATGCAAATATACACGCACACACATATTCACACACACATACACTCACACATATTCACACACACATACACTCACACATACACACTCACTCACATATATACACAGAAATACACTCACTCACATATACACACAAATACACACACACTCACTCACATATACACACAAATACTCACACATATACACATACACACTCACTCACATATACACACAAATACACTCACTATTATACACATGCACACACACATATACACACATATACTCACACATATACACACTCACATATACACACAAATACTCACACATATACACATACACACTCACTCACATATACACACAAATACACTCACTATTATACACATGCACACACTCACATATACACACAAATACTCACACATATACACACAAATACTCACACATATACACACTCACATATACACACAAATACTCACACATATACACACACATACACTCACACATACACACTCACTCACATATACACACAAATACACTCACTCACACTCACATATACACACAAATACACACACACTCACATATACACACACTCACACATATACACATACACACTCACTCACATATACACACAAATACACTCACTATTATACACATGCACACACTTACATATACACACAAATACTCACACATATACACACAAATACTCACACATATACACACTCACATATACACACAAATACTCACACATATACACACACATATACACACACATACACTCACAAATACACACTCACTCACATATACACACAAATACACACACACTCACTCACATATACACACAAATACTCACACATATACACATACACACTCACTCACATATACACACAAATACACTCACTATTATACACATACACACTCACTCACATATACACTCACACATACTCACACTCTCTCTCTAACACTCACTCATACACACCTGATGCCTCGGGCCATTATATATGCAGCATTGCATATTTCTTTCATGGTGCCCCGGGCCGCACTGGGGAGCGTGGCGGGCCGCTTGCGGCCCGGGGGCCGCGGGTTTGAGACCCCTGTTCTAGAGAATCTGCCTCCCCATCTTATTTTAATTGAAAGTGTTGATTACTAGCATGAGACATGTAATGACTGACAGTCTGCTCTCCTGATCTCACTGCAGAGTTGAATGTGATTAAAACAAACATTTCTTCACTCTCCATCTCACAGGCAGCTAGTGTGTGGGGAGGAGCAGAACCGCACATGTGGAAGCACTTTGAGAGGAGAACTACAGCTGAAGATGTGTTTGTAATGACACCAAGTTCTCATCTGCTTTACTATGTTAGTGGCAATCACACAGTTTTGCACAGAGATTTGGAGAGCGGACTGTCAGTCATTATATGTCTCACAGGGTTTATTCCCACTTTCATTCAAAATAAGCTCTGGGGACAGATTCTCAAGGAGAGCTGTCTCCCGCCTATATATCTGAACAGCTCACGTGTATTTCTGTGGAATAGGAGATCGGATCACAAATATCAAGGAATCATTTTATTCAACTTCATATGACCTGCATGCCCATTTAGATGGCTTAGGAGGGTCGATCCTACTGACAGATTCCCTTTAAGTAAAAATAAATGAAATGACATTTGATAGGAAATATATTGGACCCTAATGTTGCCTTTCTGATACACTACCTGCACATTCACTATAACAGGGAGAGGGCACAAGAAAACAAATAATGTTGCTTCATTGGTCAATACTAGATGTTAAACAGTCCATATATTATCCAGATGACAATGAAACCAAACACTGTAAGCAGAAAACCCAGGGGCTTTTACATTTGTTACATTCATTTTACACAACACTGAACTATTAACCAGGATATTTTTTACTGATATCACCTTCCGTGTATTGTTCAAAAACGATGGTTATGATGCCATAAGATATCAAAGAAATTTCAGAAGTAAGCTGAGATATGGATGGCAATATTCCTGTAAGGAAAGACTTACTGTGCTGCTTGAATTATGTATCCTCTCAGTGGAGTAATTCTGCTGTCGTAACCTTTCTGGAGATACACCTGGGCTCTTGGACGGACTCTTTCTTACAATTTCCACATAGGACACTGGGAAGATGCCTTGTCTGCTGGTTCCTGGAATTTTACCTTCATACCAGTTTTGATCAACCTTCTTAAGGAGTGTCACCTTGTCACCCTGGAAGATAAGGTAGTTAGTATTAATGAAAGACCGTTTTTAATAAAAAATACAAATCACAAATATTAAATAAGTATGTACCACTAATAACATCCATTGAACGTTTCAAGTCACATGAACAAAAACTCAGCTGTAAGATAATTACAATAAATAAATAAATATACTGAAGACAGGTACAAAAATTAAATACAACAAATAAATGAAAATAAGAACAAAATAAAAAAAAGATATATGTCTACAGAGAGAAATACAACTAATATAAATAAATCTAATCTTTTTTTTTTTTATATAAAACCATGCTGTGTACAGGTATTGAGAAAGAAAATCCAATAGAGTTCTCTACTGAGAAGCTTACGTTTGTGATTACCACCCCTCAAGGGAGAATTAACTCTCCCTGAACCAAAATTCAATCAGTTTAATTATGATGAATAAAAGCGTAAAGGAAGGAGACAGCAGACATGTTCCTGCTTTCTGAATTAGTGGTGTCAGATTGGTGTTTCCGAATGCATGTTTGGCGCCCCTGCATTTGGCAGCCTCAAATATGATATTGCTATAATATCCCATGTCTGATGGGAATTGAGGTCCCTCTGCTGGATGTAAGAAGTGAACACAAACTGCCTGATCTCTAACCAATAAACTGAGCATTGGGTTGGGCTGTGACTCAGCCTCTGGTTGGAGGGAGAGGTTAGTTAGGGTGTAGTAGGACAAAGTAGGCAAAAGAGAGGTCCAGTGAGGAGCCAGCATGAGCTGTTCTGAAGGGTCCAGCTGCAAGCAGGGGACTAATCCCTAGGTCATCCAGGTTTATAGGGCCTGGTAGCAGAACTGGATGCTGGTGACTTTCAAGCTCACCAGCAACTTAAGTGGAGTTCTCCAGGGCATCAATAGTACATAGGGAACTGCCACAGGTACAGATACAAACACGATCTGCACTTCCAGCCTTGCAGGAGGTAACCCACAGCAACCTAGAGGGAGAACTAGAAGCTCAAGGCACTGAGAAACCTAAACCTAAAGGAAAGTCAGCAGGATGGCCATATTACTCATCCAGCAGAGCAGACTACAGTTCTTATCAGACTGGCTGGATCACATGCTTGGTGGTGGATGTACAACCTGGACCTGCTACAGAGACTTGCAGTAAAAAGGTGAAGGAAAGACTGACTCCTGCTGTTAACTTTCTCCACTACACCACCATCACTCCTATCATCTCCCTGGGAGCCAGCCCTGGTTGGCAAGTGCTAAACATCTGCGCTGCTTATTACTACCCATCTCCCAGGGATCCCCTGCAGTGCCAGACTCATTAGGATGATTATCTCAATTGGAGTCACGAACAAACGTTATCCCTACTACTACCTCCTTTACATGTCTGGTTAGGACCACAGCTACATGGTTTTGAAGATATTCGGGGCCAGCACTCCTTCCCAGCGTGACACCTCCTCCTCCGGAGGTCTTTCGCCGCAGCAGTCCACGGCTCACACGGCCGAACGGGGTGGTGAGGATGTTCTCCCTGCTAATCCACAGCCGACTGTCCCGGTGCTCACTTCCAGTGCCACTCATTAGACACATGAATATTCAGGAAACAGAAAGAAGCCGCACACAGGAGGAGGGGCTAGGGAATCACAGACAGGGAGGAGAACAGTACAGTATGGCCCCTGTGAACCAAAATCTAATAAACAGAAAACTTCAGATGGACATCAAAGAAGAACCACAAAGTGGATTTCTTTATAGGAGGTATAAATATAATCAGTATTACAGCATCGTTACAGCAATCAAGGTTCTCTTCAAGTGTTTTTACAGGAATTTTGCTACAATACATATTTATGACAGATCCACAGGACATACAATATTATAAGCTATTTGTCTTGCCAATTGTTATTTCTGGTGTCAGCTGTTGTACAGAGGACATATTCACACGGCTGCAGCTCCTGTGTGCTGCAGTATCAGGTGAGGTGACAGGAGCCATGACTGTGGTGCAGACCCTTAAAGCAAGCACACAGTTTGCCGGCTGCCTTCATTCTTCCTCCTTGGTTACATAGCAGGTTGTCTGGTGTTTTCTCACTCTCTGTAGGCTCTATAATACCCTATGTAACCTCAGATTTCTGAGCCCTCACAGCTCGTACATCACACACTGTCAGGAGTCTCCGGTGTAGTCCATGAGATTGGCAGGCAAGTAGCCTGAAGAATGTGATTTACATACTCATTCCCACATTAATTCTTTCCCAACATGGAGGGAAGGCTCCCTTGTCTCTTTTGGAAATTGTACCTGTCTATCCCAGATGGAAGAACAGCTCCCTCTCTCTCTCCTGGAGATTGTACCGGTCTGTTTCAGATGTAAGGATAGCCCCTTATCTCTTCTAGAGATTGTACCTGTCTGTTCAAGATACAGGATTGGTCCCCTTGTCTCCCAAGAAGATTGTAACTTTCTGTACAAGACGAAGGGACCATCCCCTTGTCTCTTCTGGAGATTGCACCTGTCTGTCCCAAACATAGGGACAGCCCCCTTGTCTCTTCTGCAGATTGTACCTGTCTGTCCCAGGCAGAGAGATGGCCCCCTAGTCTCTACCCTCACCTACTGTATCCTCACCCATCCCTTGTAGACTGTGAGGCGTCATGGGTAGGGTCCTCTCTCCTCACCTACTGTATCCTCACCCATCCCTTGTAGATTGTGAGCCCTCGTAAGCATGGTCCTCTCTCCTCCTGTACCTGTCTGTGCCCTATTGTTTATGATTATTGTACTTGTTATTATGTATAGCTCTTTTTCACATTTAAAGCACTATGGAATAAATGGTGCCATAATAATAATTTTCCTGAAAATGTTTAAAAAATATATGAACCCCACAAAGTCAACTGTGGTACTCACCTTTCTCAGTGTTAGCTCCACATTTGTGTCAGCAGTGAAATTATATTTAGCTATTGCTTCTCCAATTTCTCGAACTTGTGCAGGAGGTGGGGGTCGTATCGGCTGTGATTTCTCAGTTGGGCTTATTTTCTGCATAAAGGAATAAAAAAAAAAGACCATGACACAGTATATGTATATATATTCCAAAAACATATTTACAACTAATCACAAGGCATATTACTAACATAGCTCTGGCGACCATTCATTGTTAGCCTGCAGCACTATTTACCCCCCAGAACTTTAAACAAAGACGAAACCAATGGACCCTATATCATTGTGCAAATGGAAACACACAGGTGTAAACTGAGCCTTACATTATTCTTAGCTTGGACCAACAGGACTGTTTTGATAAAAAAAATATAATAGAAAGAAAAACTTGGATTATAGCACGAGTTCCGTTATTTCTTTTCATATTAATGGATTTTGTTATATTGTATGTAGTTAAAGGGTTTGTCCCCTTTATGAAAATATTGGTCCAAGGGTGCAGTTTTCTATATAAAAAAAGTGTTTCTCACCAGGTCAAGCTCTGAGTCTCTGTTGCGGCTGCTGATGCCAAGTATTGGCTGCATCGCTGACGTTACGTTGACAGTGTGGCAACCATTCAGTGAGCTCAGTGCCTTTGACCCTGTAAGTGTAACCCCCCAATCAAAGCTGCTGATCTCACGGATTGGCTTCCAGGAGCAACAGCATAGACTCCGTGATGAAGCCGAGTAAGGCACTTATTTTTTGGTTAAATTACAAACTGCATCCAGTGACTTAGATTTTCTGAAAGTACAAGATTGTTATATATGCTATCAAGCATAAAACCAATGGGAGCCCTAGACTATGTGCACTGAGCATTAGGAGAGATATTTTGCTACCTACACTGAAAATATCATCCTTCCTTCTTATTGACCGGGGTTCAGTCTAGTTGTCATCTGGAGATAACTAGACAAGCTACAACAGATGGGCAATGTTCTTGAATTACACTCTGGATAACTGTGGGATAAGTTACTAAATACATCAAGTGTAGTAGGTGTAAGGGATATAGTTTGGAATGGAAATTCGGTTTCTCAAATTAATACAATTTTTTTTTTAAAAACCACTTGTAGCCATAAGTAGTGATAACTATGGAGACATCCAATATTCTCACGGACATTTCTATCACTTGTCTTTCCTCATTTCTGTGCCCAGTTGACAGAATAATTGTGGTTGAAATGCACTTAAAGAGACATTGTCACCAGGTTTTTGCCATCCCATCTGACAGCAGCATAATGTAGAGACAGAGACCCTGATTCCAGCGATGTGTCACTTAATGGGCTGCTCAGTGTAGTTTTCATAAAATCACTGTTTAAGGAGTTGTAGATTAACATTAAAGGACTAATCAAATAGTCCAGCACATTAATTTACTGCTAAATATGAAGCATGGAAAATAGTAATTATATTAAAATTACAACAAGTAGTGACACATCGCTGAAATCAGGGTCTCTATTTCTACATTATGCTGCTGTCAGATGGGTTGACAAAAACCTAGTGACAGTGTCCCTTTAATACCAATAAAATTACTTAATATAGTCCTAAAAGTACTCAGCCTTGGAGAGGTCATCCTCAGCATGTGGAGCTCTATAGTAGTCACACACAGCAAGCAGATATCAGAAAAATGCTGAGCAATGGAAACATAAAGCATGTTATAAAGTGCCAGGACCTCTTTATATGCAAATGGAGTTCGTGGAGCCTCTATTAAGAGTCTCAAACACAGGACTAGCCAGATATCCCTCCAGGAAATGACCTAGCCCTGGGGTGGAATCCTTGCGGAGACCACCATAACCACCATATTAAGTGGCCCTTTTAGTCAATATCCCATTCAGTTAGGAGTTAAGGATATGGCAAGGGAATTAACAGAGCCAGGTATCCATCCACAGACAGCTGTTTCGGGGTATTGCCCCTCATCAGTGTGGAGTAGGATTCTGGCTAGGTGGGAGCAATGCCTGGTAGACCAACATCACAAAGCACTCACTAATCTCAGGGAGATCAGTCAAGGAAAAGACAGCGAGCAGCCGGCAAAAGCGCTCAAACACAGTGAAATCCATGATGCCTTGCCCCCTGGGAATTTGAATATGCAACCTCTTTATAATCAGGGTTTATGCTATATTGATATATAATAAAGAAATTTACATAGGCCTGTGAACAAATTTCTGTATCTTGACCTACAGTGAGTTCCACTAACCTCAACATAAGAAATTGGCAATATTCCCACTCGTCCGTGATGTTCGCCTTCGTACCAGTTCTTGTCTATTTTCCTGAGTATGTACACAGTATCTCCTTTTTTAAAGGACAGCTCTCTGGAAATCAAAGCACATTCATGAAAAGCAAGTGAAGTCAGTAAGGCTCGCTCCATCTGCAGTACTAAAGGAGTTATCACCGTTAGTTAAGCACTTACTTTGGTGTCTGAGCCTTGAAGTCATAGACAGCTCTGGCGGGCTAGGCATGAAAAAGACAAAATGGCTATGATGGAAGATATGTTTTTTTTTTCTACATGTACTTTAGAAAAAGTATATAAGCATAAAAGTGGATTATAGTCCGTAAATCCTAAATCCTTATCGGTCCTCGTGCTAAGAGGAGCACTGTGTGACGACTCTCACTATCGCATAGCCCAACCATCAAAATTCTGGCACCTCATTTGCATCTAAACATAAAAACGTTATATAATAAACTAAGCAGCGGATTTTGAAACTAAACTTATGGATCATAAAATGACCAGCGGATTCTACTGAATGACACTAGCTAAGGGCCACGTCACACACACAGATATCTGTGCAGATATTGTTCGCAGATCTCTGGTTGCAGTGAAATCATGGACATATAGTTTCATTTTGTGGCTGTGTACAAATGTAACAATGTGTCCATGATTTCACTGCAACCAGAGATCTGTGAACAATATCTGCACAGATATCTGTGTGTGTGACGTGGCCCTAAGGCTACCATTGATCTGCAGATAAAGATCTCAAGTTCTCTTTGTAAATTGCCCAAATTAATCTATTTTATTATAATTCCTGATAACTGCCCTGTGATCAAATGAAAAAATCCTTCATTTAGCGTTTATCACATAAAACGTATCAGTATCACATCTCCTTATGTAAATAGAGAATGTGCTGCTAACAATAATGTAAAGGGTTTCATATGACTGGTGACACAATAGAGCCATTCACAGTAATTCAACATGTATGTTATTAAACAAGAGCCGATCAACTGTCTATATTATTGATGTGCGCCAATTTGTCTGCATATGTAATAAACCCCTAATAGAGGTCTGTTATATCCTGTAAGTCAATATTCCTAGAATTGTACATGATTCAGTAACTTTTTTTATATCAAGCTCATATTCAAGATAAGTAACCTGTTCAGGTCCATATGAGAAGATATTACAAGGTGTAAATTACCTCCTTCTCTTTTACCGCCCTCCTTGAAGAACTCTTGCTCACATCAGTAAAGGCTGATGAATAATTTCTTTGAGAATCTTGATCCACTATAAAGACAGAATATTATTCAATAAGATCTACTCTTA
Source organism: Allobates femoralis (assembly GCA_033576535.1). NCBI lineage: Eukaryota > Metazoa > Chordata > Amphibia > Anura > Aromobatidae > Allobates > Allobates femoralis. The sequence continues at coordinate 129,305,739 of JARQOC010000003.1, read as the reverse complement.
GATTGTTTTACTCTGTCTGACACTTTGGGCAAAATAAAATAGGTATCTAGTACAACTTTATAGATCTCCCTACATAGTGTATATTCTAAACATGCAGTCTATTTTAAGTGAGTGACACAAGCGTCGACCTTCCACTATATACATAATAGGTATGCTGATCTTAGCCCCATGGCGTTCAATGCATTCCTGAGCAGTGACTTCACTGCAGCCTTCCCTATGAGAAAGGCTTCATCTAACAGGCACAGTGTGATCTAATACGCTCATACACTATTTTCTGCTCACGAATCTGCTGTAAACATTAACTCAACCAAAACTGTGGATGCTAAACACAGATGGACATGGATGGATGCATCACCTAAAGGATGTCATGCGTTATGCACATGCATGAAAGAATCGCATGCAAAACAAACTTACTGTACTTGATTAATTACTTGATCTTAGAAATTGATTTACGCTTCTTTTAATAAAACTGAGCTTTACTTGTGCACTTATAGCTCATAATCTTGGAAAATGCTAAGAGAATATTAATTTGGGCATGGTTTAGGTGTAATACCAATTAACCTCAAAATTATGACTGTGAAAACCTCTCACATTCGGTCATTCTGGTGTATTCCACAAGCATACCTCGCACCGGAGAATAGATTCATCCTACAGTTATAAAAGATGCCACATGGAGTATGGTCATCCTCCTGGTCTTCGATAAGTGTCTAGTCTATTAATATCAATAGATTACTGAGTCCAGAGTGTGGGTGAAGACCAGAAGGTGCACAGAACATTAATAAAGTGCATGGCATATTATTGTGTTGAGAGTTATCACATACAACTGTATATCTTGCAAGTGTGAGAAAAGTGAACTGGACAGAAGTCATGTACAATTAATTAACCCATGCACAATATGAAGCTCTGAGAATATAGCTTTATAACTCCTTAAAGAGGTTGTCTGGTCTAAAATGATAATTCTGCAGTTAGTTGATGTGACTGCAAAATTATCAATCCTCCCAATGCAAGCACGGTGCGCTGCAAGAATTCGCTGGTTTATAAGCTGGGAACAGACAGCAATTTCCAGATGCATGTTCATAGCAACAACACGACTAGTGTTCATGGCCCGGCTCAATATAAATGTATTGGGTGGGTGTGTACGACTAGTGGGCACGGCCTAGCTCAATATAAATGTATGGAGTGATTGTGTATGACTGGTGGGTGCGGCCTCACTCAGTACAAGTGTATGGAGCAGACATGCCTGACTAGTAGGCATAGTTGTCTAGTGGGTGCAGCTTGCTTCATGCACTTGTACTGAAGTTATACACAACCACTAGTTATACACAACCACTCCATACATTTATATTGAGCGAGGCTGCACCCACTAGTCATACACAATCACTCCATACATTTATATTGAGAGAGGCTACACCCTCTAGTCATACACAACCACTCCATACATTTATATTGAGCGAGGCTGCACCCTCTAGTCATACACAACCACTCCATACATTTATATTGAGCGAGGCTGCACCCTCTAGTCATACACAACCACTCCATACATTTATATTGAGCGAGGCTGCACCCTCTAGTCATACACAACCACTCCATACATTTATATTGAGCGAGGCTGCACCCTCTAGTCATATACAACCACTCCATACATTTATATTGAGCGAGGCTGCTCCCACTAGTCATATACAACCACTCCATACATTTATATTGAGCGAGGCTGCACCCACTAGTCATACACAACCACTCTATACATTTATATTGAGCGAGGCTGCACCCACTAGTCGGGTTCTGGCCAGGAACATACATAATTGCATTCCTTTCTCAGCTTGGAGACCAGTGAATCCTCACAGCACACATTTGGGGGACTGCAGAATTATTTTAGACCGGACAACCCCCTTTAAAGGGCGTATTGTATGAAAGATTTTACTATTCAATGGATGCAACATGTAAAAATAAATAATTCTGAAATGTATAGGTTATAAGTACTTTCTTAGCTGTGACACAACTTTAATTTGGGTTAGTGATAACGCAACATAGATTTTTTCTGACCGGTGTCATCTGTGATTACTTAGCATATTAAGTGCTAATCTGGGGTATGATGCAGGTATGTATCCTGCTCTTGTCTACATTTCTATAGTTGCATTTGCCTTCCTTGACATACAGAGAACACTGCAATTCCCCCTGACAAATAGAAAAGACTAATATGTAAAATATTGGCCGATATCAGTGAGCAGAGCTGGCATAGAAGAGCAGCCCCAATTTGTCCACCATTTCTTGATGAAACAGGTGGTAGATATCGGGGATCAGACACAAAGCTACTGGCTACTCGTTATCTCAAAACATTTAGAGAATTTTCAATACATTTAAATTGCAAAATTATTTATTTTTACATCTTCTATCAATTGAATAGTAATATTTTTATGTGATAACCCTTTTGAATAGAAATGTTATGTTTTTTCTTGGTGTTGCTTCCTTTGTGTTGAGAATTTATCATAATGTGCTGGACTATAGGAATTTCCAAATTACCACATATGCTGACTAACCAAAGTCTGTTAGACATGGCAATCTTTAGTATCTACAATTTATTAGGCTGGTTTCACACTACTGTTTTTCGGTATCCATGTAAATCCAGCTTAAACTGAATGTACCCGCATCCATTTTCGGCCCCACTGACTTTCAATGGGGCATCCAGTTCTGTACGGTTCCCCTTGACCCAGGTGTACATGGTTTTTGCACTAAGACCAAAGACCTATTTTGGAGTGATTTTGGTCTCTGTGACAAAATCGTGAAACCTGGACCCGGAGCAATGCCTGCTAAGATTACAATGAGAAAGACGTTTGTCGAAACGCGTTGTGGCTGAGGGCTCGCTTTACCCACTTTTTAATAAACCTAGAGGTAATTCTCTTAATTTTCAGTTCCCTGGTCTTTTCTAGCGCTCACTTCCATACTATTTTTCCTTCTTATTATTACCCTCCTCCCTTCAGGGTGTGGTATGAGAGCTGCTGGAGGAGAGACCTTGCTGAACATGCAATTGAGCTGTCTCCCTTGGGAGTAAGTGTCCAGGCCCGGTGGACATGGTCGCCCTGACCTCGGAGCCTTACCGCGCGGAGCCAAGTGAACGGCCGCTTCAAGAACAACTGACCGATTTTACACTCACCCTGTTTTCCATTCCCTGTTGTGCGGTGCACAACAGTTCCAGGTGAGTATATCCCTAATTAACCCTTATTCTATGTGTGGGATCAGCGTGGCGCAACCTTTTGTTTTTTCCTTTCAAGATTACAATGGGGCTCTATTGAACACAGCGCCAGCAGAAGCCAGATCCCACCGAATCTAGATGATGGATCCTAGTTTTTGTTCTGAACATGCCCAGAACCAAATTTGAAATGTCTCTTCCACCGGATCCAGCACAAAAAGGTACACATCCGGATGCAACTGTCTGCTCCCACACCAGTAGCAATCAATTAGCCATGAGACGGGTCAGTGATATATCTGATGCAGGTGCATCCTGTTTGTCAATGACGGGGATTTGGGGGAAATTTTGAAGGATTAAAAAAAACGATAGTGTGAAACCAGCCTTGTACAATGGGAAAAATAAAGCTTTAGGGAATTTGCAGATTCCATAGCCTTAGGGTATGTGCTATTGACCATGTTGACTATTTGGTTTCAGAAATTTCTGCACCAAATCTGCATTTCCTGGCAGGAAAAACGCAATGGGTTTTGATGCATTTGAGGTGGAAAAATGTTGCAAAATGTTGAAAGAATTGACATGCTGCAGATTTATTTCTCCACCAAATCTGCAGGGGAAAAAAAGCAGCCTGTGTACAAAACTTCAGAATTCTTATTGACTTAACTAGCATAAGGATTTTCATGTGGTTTTTGTGACAAAACTGCATTAAAAAAAGCATTAGAAAAATGTGATAAAAACACACTGTGTGCACAGGGTCTAACAGGATACAATTAGATCTGTCTTGCATGAACAGAATAGGTAAATTTCACTACTGTACATTCCCACAGGTTGTAAATGTAAAGCTTGTAAGGTTGGGTAAAAGAAGTAACACTTGACAAAAGAACAATAAATAGATGATGTGTATGAATAATTCTTTGAAACAGAGATGAAGAGAAAGAAAGGGTCTAATATTAGACTAGGTGTTAGTATTTGCGTGGTTGGATAGATCACCGGAGTATTTTCAGTCATTTTGTAATTTATTAATCTGAAGTATTCTGAACAATCTAGCTCTTCCTACAACATCTCTGCATCACAAACGGCTCCACAAACTTAAAAATTGGCATGAATGAAATGAGGTGGACACAGTGTGAAATTTAGAGAAATGAGAGCGGAGCACCTTTGAAAGAATATGGGCTATCTTGGGAGTTGTTGTTGGTGGCGTCCACATCCTGGTAAGAGGCACTGATGGGCAATCTTCCACAATCATTCTGGTAGGGTGGGCATTGGAGAGCACCATCCTGAGGCAGCTGGTAGCAAGATTGGTTAGGGGTGGATAAAGGAAATGCTTTTAAAGAGGAATTTCTTTCGGGAACATCTGGCAGAAGCTCGCTAATAAGTCTGTGAAGGATGCTGTTGTCTGGCAAGCTCCCACGTCTTTTTTCAGCTTTAATTTGGTCACAAATATCTTGAAGAGCAGAGTCCAGGGCTTCAAACACAGAACCTTTACTCCGGCTCTTCTCAGACTGCTTTTTAGGGGTAGAACTTTTTTTCCTCCGAAAAGGCACTGGACTGACGAGAAAAGCAATTTTGGAAAGGCCTGAGTCGGTTTCTTTCCTTCCTGAAGTTTCACTTTTGTCCTGCTTAGCCCTCTCATGTTTCAACATGGTGGTGAAGCGCGTATATGATGCTGGGCACCTTCCTTTACAAGAGCTGATTAGATGCCGATGGTGGTGGTGATGATGGTGGTGGTGGTGATGGTGATGTCCAGAACCATAAAAACTTTCAGAAGATGTAAACGAATAGTGGTCAAAATCACTTTCGCTGCAAAATGAAGACCCTTCTATTTGTATGAAGTCACTCAGGTCAGAAACAACCGCCTCCGGGTCACTGTCCGAAAATTCCACATGTGATTTTGGAATATTATCACTTGTTACTTCAATATGGACAGGAACTAATGGTTTCTCTTTCCCATTTTGCTGTACCTGAGATTTACGTCTTTCTTGAGCTTCTTCATCGAGAAGAGATTCAATAGAAAACCTACGTTTAGGGCAGGAGCTGGTGGTAGAGATATCAAAACTGACTGCAGACAGCATCTCTTCCCCAAGGTTAGGCATAGATTTGGATTTCTGTATAAGCTGCTCAAATTCTGATATTCTTGTAGGGACCATATCCCTTGGCACTTCTTCAGACACTGTTCTCCAATCTGCCAATATCCCTTTTTGCTGTTCCTGCTCATATTGCATGATCCGAGATTTCACAGAACAGATCACTTCAGAGCTCATTAAGTCCTTGCGGTTGATGCGATGCATTTTTTTGTATAACTTCAGGAAGCCTGGAGTGTCATGTGCTGACCTATGACGAACCCTGGACTTGTTTGGAGTGCACCCATCAGATGTGAATGAGTTTCCCCACACCGTGGAACTACTCTGCTTGGATTTGTCTTCACATAATAAGGATCCCATGCTTTCAGATTTGGTCTGATTTGTAGAGAAGTCATTGCGATCCTCTGACAACAAATCATCACAACTCCTAGACTTAATTTTTGGTGACGCTGATTCCTCTGTGCTGCTCCAGACCTCTGCATTCTGGCGATTCATCTGCCATCCATTCTTAAAGCTGATAGCACGTTTTGTATCATCAGGCACAGCTAAGTGGTAACTATAGCCACTACAGTTATCTATTGAGTTTGAGGCATTCGGTTTATGTACAGAATAAGTGAATATGGGGGGATACATTCTGCTAACATCCCCACCTTCAAAATCCAAAGAGCAGCATGACAAGAGAGAGACATGTCCAGAAATTAACAGATTTATAGGAAGAGACAAAGCATTGGTAACAGAATAAAATACAGAGAAAATACATAGATACATGATATATGTAACCTCAGCAAACTGACCAAAACCTAGCCAAAATACAACTTATTGGTATTAGCTATCAGAACAGATCACAAACTACATTATCTAGATGACAGAAACCAGTACACTATCTCATTTATACCCATAGGCCACATTTTACTATGGACTATTTTTTATTGAAGAATTTGTGATCCAAAGAAAATCATTACTCTGCTCATTTTAATCTACATTTTAAGGACACAGAGTATTTCTGTAATATCTAACATCTATCATTATGAAAGGAAAAAAATTTGGTTGACATTAAAAATTGCAACACCAAGAAAGAAAAGCCATGGAGGTAAAGAAAACTTTGGATTGACAGATTTGTTAATAGTATGCAAATGATGGAAAAACGGAAACAAAATCAAACCATTTACATTTTTCAGTATCAAGTATGAGCACACCATGCAGAAATCCCTGCACTTCATTAATAGGAGCCAAGGTGTGTATTAATAATGGTTGTCTAAGAAATGTTCTGAACACACTTGAGCACACAAATCATCAGATCCACTGCTGGCAGCTCTTTTTGGTATTGCTGAATAATGACATTACAGATGTGCTCAATGGTAGACAAGTCTGCAGACAAAGCAGGCCATGGTAGCGCATTAAGGCCAGGCTGCTCACAGTAGACACAAAGTATTTTTATTATTTATATATATAGCACCAGTAATTCCATGGTGCTGTACATGAAAGGGGTTTCATACAAAAAACAAATGTAGGTTACAGTGAACATACTAACAATGGCAGACTGGTAAAGAGGGGAGAGACCCTGCCCTTGCCTATATTCTAGAAGATGATGGGGTGGAGACAGTAGGTTGTGAGTTGTGACAGTTCAAGTGGTGGTGAGACAGCTGTGCACGGGTGGTAGTGGTGGTGAGGCGGCTGATCCTGTAGTGGAGCGCCAGCTCTAATAGCAGTAAGGTCATTGCAGGCTGCAAGCTTTCCTGAAGAGATGGGTTTTAAGGTTCCGTCTGAAGGATCCGAGGGTGGTGGATAACATGAAATGTTGGGGCACAGACTTCCAGAGAATGGGGGATATTCAGGAGAAGTCTTGAAGGCGATTGGGTAAGGAACGAATAAGTGTGGAGAAAAGGAGGAGCTTTTGGGAGCAACAGAGAATATGTGAGGGAAGACAGTGGGAGATTAGTTCACAGATTTAAGGAGGGGACAGATTATGGACAGCTTTATAGGTCAGGGTTAGTAGTTTTTTTTTTGTAAATCTGTGTTTATTAAATTTTCATAAACAAGACATAAAGAAACAAACAGTACAACCGTTCTGGAACGGTAAACTCAAAACAAATGATGGTCTAATTATTCATTCTACAAAAGATTACACATATATACCAATCAAAGGTCTCCATCGAGGGCAGGGTTAGTAGTTTGAACTGGATTTGTTGGGGAATTGGAAGCCAGTGAAGAGATTTGCAGAGGGGAGAAGCAGGGGAGTAGCAAGGAGAAAGGTGGATTAGTCAGGCAGCAGAGATGAGGACAGACTGGAGAGATGCAAGAGTGTTAGCAGGGAGGCCACAGAGGAGGATGTTGCAATAATCAAGGTGGGAGATGATGAAGGCATGTACAAGCATTTTAGTAAACTGAGGGCTGAGGTAGGGATGGATTTGGGAAACATTTTTGAGCTGGAGGCGACAGGAGGTGGCGACAGTTTGGATGTGCAGTTTGAAGGATAGAACAGATTCAAGGGTTATTCCAAGGCAGCAGATTTCAGTTGCAGGTGAGACTGTGCTGCTGTTAACTGGGATAGATCAGGTAGATGTAAGAGATGGAGTAATGGTAATAAGTTCTGATTTGTCCATGTTGAGATTTAGGATGCAAGAGGAGAAGGAGGATATGGCTGATAGGCATTTCGGGATTCTGGACAGCAGGGCAGTGATGTCTGGGCTAGAGAGGTAGATCTGAGTGTTTTCAGCATATAGGCTATACTGAAAGCCGTAGGAATGTATGAGTTATCGTAGGCCAAGAATATAAATGGAGAAGAGTAGAGTTCCCAGGACAGAACCTTGTGAGACTCCAACAGAGAGAGCGAATAGTGCGGGAGTAAGAAACACTAAATGTGTGGTCAGAAAGGTATGAGGCAATCCAGGAAAGGATAAGGTCTTTGACACCAAGTGAAGAGAGGATCTGTAGTAGGAGGGGATGGTCAACTGTGTTGAAAGCAGAGGACAGGTCTAGAAGGAGGAGTATAGAGAAGTGTCTGTTAGCATTGGCAGTAAGTCATTAGTAATTTTGGTCAGGGCCGCTTAGGTGGAATGGTGGGGCCGGAAGCCAGATTGTAGGCTGTCAAAGAGACAGGTAGAGGAGAGGTGAGAGGAAAGTTGAGCATGGACATGCTGCTCAAGGAGTTTGGAAGCAAACGGGAGCAGCGATATGGGGCGGTAGCTGGGCTTGGTAGTCAGGTTGAGGTTTGGCTTTTGGAGAATAGGCGTGAGTGGCATGTTTAAAAGCAGAGAGGAAGGTACCAGAATGTAGCGATAGGTTGAAGAGGTGGGTTAGGGCTGTGATAAGTGTGGTGGTGAGGTTGGTGAGGAGGTGATTTGGAATGGAGATGGGCAAGCTCTCCAGTAATGTGGGAAAAGGAAGTTATGAGGGAAGGGCAGAGGTGTGGTATATGGAATAGTTGGGGTGGTGGAACAATAATTGCTTGCATTGTTTGATCGATCTTATTTTTAAAGTAAGTGGCGAAGTCCTCAGCAAAGATGAGGGAGGTTGGAGGGGCAGTAGTGGGCAGAGTTGAGAGTTAAAAGTGCTAAACAGTTGTTTGGGGTTGTAGGATTAGGAAATCCAGCAACCTGAGGTAAGTATATTTCAAGTAGTAAATTTATTTGTGATCCAATAGAAATAGTGTAATACATGTGACGTTTTGGTTAGAGACCTCTATCAAACATACACATGGGGGCACAATCACTCAAATAAGGAGAGATATCAGCACTAATGTGGGCTATGAAAGCCAGCGATGAATAGTGGGGAGCAAACCCCTGTACAGTGCTGGCTGCTGCAGGCCACATTAGTGCCAATATCTCTTCTTATTTGAGGGACTGCACACCCATGTGCATATGTTTGATAAAGGTCTCTGACCAAAACATCACATGTATTACATTATCCCATTATTAGTATCCATGAATAAGACTGTTTGAAGTCAAAACACGTGGGATCTTTTCTATTGCTGGGGTTGCTCCACTACCGGCTGTATGATGTTTTAAATCAGAGGTCCCCAATGTCAGTCCTCGAGGGCCGAACCAGTGCAGGTTTTCAGGATTTCCTTACTATTGCACAGGGATTGGAATCATTGCCTGCTGTGCAATACTAAGGAGATCCTGAAAACCTGCACTGGTTCGGCCCTCGAGGACTGACATTGGGGACCTCTGTTTTAAATGGAGAAATAAAGTATACCTGGTTTTAATACATCTACCCTGTCTGGACTCACTGGAGATTTTCTCTTACTTTGAAAAATGTCTCATGAGACACTTTATAGAAGTGACCATACCACTGGTTCCATGACTAAATCAATGTATGGCTAAGCTGTTTGCATACCTGGAATAAAAACTAGAGGGGTCCGGCTAGCGTACACCATGCCACCCAACATGATAATCCTCCTGGGAGAAGGACCAAAGTAATGTTACCTAGTGAAAGCATCTTCAATGCCAGGTTATCAGTGCAACCAAGACAAAAGCAGGACTCATCACTGAAGAGGATGGACCTACATTCCAGCCTTTATTACGGTCTTGCCCTGTACCAAGAAGTCTTTAGGAATGGACGTGAGATGAACGTAGACCAATGTCGTGCAATTGCTTATGCAGACACTGTTTGACACTACAGATTTGATAAGCGACATTCATTTTCACTTGCAGTACAGAATTAATAAATCAATAGATCAATCATGTAGTCAGTGGTATGGCCATTTCTCCAGTATCCCAAGAGTAATTTTTCAACACAACAGCGCTGGTCCACATGTTCCTTATGCTACTTTGAGCAGCCTGTGTGGTCTAAACATTCTCATTCTACAATGGCCTACAGACTTTGCAAACTTGTCTCCCTTAGAGCCCATTTGGGACTTTGTTGGTCAGCAATTGCAAATTAAGCTACCAGCAGTGATCTTGATGTTTTAAGTGTTCAAGTGCATTCAGCATGGCAGACAACCATCAATAAACTCAGTGAAAGCTGCTAAGGCTGCTTTCACATCAGCAGTCTTTGCCGATCGCGGCAGATGCGGTGAAAAAACCACATCTGCCGTGATTATCGCATAACCGCTGCACTTGCGGCACAGTTGCGGCAAGCCCCATGCAATGTCTATGGGGCTTGCGGTAAGGGTGCGGCGGGTGCAGCAAGTGCGGTGTCGGCACTTGCGGCAGGTGCGGCCGCGAAAAAACCCACGGTCAGCCGCGTTTTTTTTGCGGCCGCACCTGCCGCAAGTGCCCAAACCGCACTTGCCGCACCTGCCGCAAGCCCGCATAGACATTCTATGGGGCTTGCCGCAACTGTGCAGCAAGTGCAGCGGTTATGCGGTAATCATGGCAGATGCGTTTTTTTCACCGCATCTGCCGCGAACGGCAAAAACCGCTGATGTGAAAGCAGCCTTAGGGATATAAGTGTGAGTATTTCTGCTCCTGGTGTTCATACTCAATACTGAATAAATCAACGTTTTGAAAATTTTGTTTTCATTTTGTATTATTTTCATATCATTAATGTGTCTATTGACACTTTGTTTTCCATGGCTTCACACATTTTCAGTTCAGGTGATGCAATTTCAAAGTTGAGCAGTGTAGTTTGAAGGGAATCTGTCAGCACAAAATGACTGTTCAAACCAAGCACTGGCTCTCAATGCTCCATTGACAAAACAAAGCACATCCCCATCATCTATCTCTGACAGCTCTGGCTGTACAAGAGCCAGAGGGGGACAATCACGCAAGAGGAGGGCGGATATTGGAAGAGAAGTAGGTGGGAAGATGCACTGAATTATATAGTAATATAGTAGTGGCAAGGGCTTGATTTGAACAGTCATTCTGTGCTGACAGACTCCCTTTTACAATGTCCAAACACCCACACACAACTACGGTATGTTCAAAGTCAAAGACAAACTCATTTTAATCAGTGTGCGGACAACCTTACTAACTTTAGAAATGTTGCTAAAATGTAAATTTACAGTTGATGTATATTTGCAGCTAGTTAAATATTTGCAAGCATTATTCAAAGTTCTGCAGGCTTCAGTGCTGAAATCTCAGATTACCTAGTGAACCTTGCTGGCTTACTGTAGAGCTTGTTAGTTCTAATAAGTTATATTATAGGACCATAGTCTTTGCACCAGGACCTGTAGAGTTTCCAACAGCAACCAGCAGAATTGTGAATGCCGCTCTGAATATGGTGATACAATTAATTTACCAAGTCCTCCAATATTTACTGCCGATTGTCTCGCTATATAAGGTCTAAAATAGTATGCAAAGTTGATTATCTTGCTTCAAATACAGTTATGGAAAATGGCCTTAATTATCGGACAAATCTTGTACTGGTATTTTTTGTATATTTAATTTGTTTTTTTTATTCCTAATGTTTTCTGATTTGAAATAAGAGTCTTAACAAATAGTAAAGAAACACTGTTATACTGAAGTGTACCAGCAGAGGGCGCCATTGTACTTTGAATTCGCATTTGTAACTTCTGCGCCTACCTTTTGTCCTTGAAGGAGATGGAGGTGAGGAGTTAATGAAAGTTTTTTGCAGGGTGGTACTTGTGCCTTGTATTCCTGTCCGACCAAGGCTGTGTCTGTTTGCATTCTGGTCACTGCTGACTCTTTGATGACCAACGCTGGGCTCAGACTTCCGTCTTTTTCGGTAATCACTTGCGGAACTTGGAAAATAAAAAACTCATTTTATTGTTGTGCAAAATATCCACCTGAGTGTTACAACTCTTTGCAGGTGTGGTGAAAAGGTTTTTCACGTTAGCAATTTTGTGACCTTTAGAAACTCCCTAGCCTGCATCCAAACCTCACCTCTATCACTAAGCGAGGAGCAATGTGTGCCCTGCGGCTTTCTTATGAAGGCTGTCAGTAATCATTTTAACACAGCTAGTATTCAAATCTATCATAAAAATAAAAAAGAATCATTTTGGGCCATACGAGTATAAATACACCTGAATAGAACTACAGTATATACTGTCATCTATGCTAGGTACACACCATCTCACACATTATTATGCCGTAAATGTATAGAAGATGTAAATCCCACCAATGGGATCTGTATCCACAAGGCTAAATTTACACATTTTAGGCTAAAGCACATAATGCTGCGCCCCCTCCTCCTGGTGCTGGGGTCACTGCCTGATACAGGCACTGCCTCCTTACTACGTCTTCTGTCACAGAAGTGGTGGCGATAGAAGCAGAGAGCCGGCGCTGCACTCACATCTCCTGCAGCATCTATCACCCAGGGACCAGGACATCTTCCGAGAGGGCAGCAATGGACGACACTACAGTAACTGCAGCAAGGCAGTGTAAATGTATAGCTCAACTTATTTAATGTATACGGATATAAAAATGTAAAACACATTTTATATGGCCTTTTCAAAATACTAAAAAATGTGTAAATATTTGGTTATTATTTCTTCTGTATATATAAACCCCCTCAATGATTGCTGCAGCTAGGCCATGGCCAAGGTTGGTTTTAGGCGAATTCTGGCACTGTGTATCCATCATGAGAATGGGGCTGTGACACAAGCTGCTGTCAGTTGAGAGGTAATCTGGATTCATACACAATTTTTTAGGAATTCCGATCACTTACTCACTGACAGCAGCCCAACACTGGGCCTCGCTCCAGAGATGGATGCAAGTCCTATTGGTAGACTCACATCTACTATACATTTACAGCATAGCCTTTATAATAATAATATTATTAATAATACTTTTTTCTATAGCGCCAAACATATTCAGCAGCACTTTACAACTCGGAGGGAACATGTATAGACAATATCAGGCCCTACAGAGCAGCAAAAGTTCAACACATACCAAGAGCAGTGAGGGCCCTGATCACAAGCTCAGTCTATCTTTTGGCTAAGTTTGTATGTTGGTCCTTTTTAGTGGAGATGGGGTGGGGTAAATATTATTCCCACTGTCCTCTCGTGTTATTTTTTGCGTCAATTCTATATTGAATTAATTGTAGTTGTTATTTAAAATAAACTAAAACTACGAATGTCCTATAAAAGGGGCCTCCATACACATTAAACTAATGTAGGTACAACCTGTCAATATTGGTGGGTTTGGCTGACAATCCAATGTTTATTGGGACCCCAAATCTCCCCCACAGATAACGTCAGGAAAATTAAGGATTCAGCATGCCAGATTTCAGACACTCTATCCTTTTGTGGTGTGAAAAAGAAGCACTGCTAGAGAAGTCAGACAGAGGCTCTCTAATAGCGAATACATCAACACTCTGCAGAGCAAGAACTCCTGTATATGGAAGGGTCGGCCAAACCATTGAACAGGGTGAGTGCTCCTGTGTACGGAGACATCGGTCAAACCATTAATTGGCAAATGGCTATCTAAAGCATAAATGGGAGCTTTGTCCTGATATGCGCTGTATGCAGGTAACTCCAGCTGTCCCTTAGATGTTCAATTGTGTGAAGGTCGAACATGTGCACTTCTGCTTCGTTCAAGATAAAGCTCTTTTAAGCCTTGTTCTTTAAGTGTAATAGCCGTTTACATTTTTATCTAATAACAATATATAGCAAGTGATTTTAATAATATTTAAAATATACTTTATACATGAATATGGAAAAAACCTTTAATAAATCTTCTAGAAGATGGTCCCTTTATACTGTTTCTAACCCAGACATATGATCATTGTCAGGGAAATCCGTATTCAGCTTCACACACACAGAATATGGCCTTATAACGGTGGGGCCGGAGCCTACACAGCTTACACTCTTCCGGCTACAGCTAACAGGGTGTCAGTGCATCTTCAGGCTACCTCAGGCTAAGGGGCAGTGCTGACCTCATCAGGCCGTCAGCACAAACTCCTGTGATCCTATCTGACTCCACTGCAGTCACATCAGCTCTGCTTTGTGCCATCAGCTGATGGTCCACACACAGCTACTGGAAAAAGACGTATCAGAGATTGGAAGTTGCATGGGGGCCATCAGCTGATAGCATGGAGCAGAGCCGATGTGACTGCAGAGGAGTCAGATAACAGATCAGAGTAGGTTGCCATAACAACCTGACCAAGCTCAGCAAGGTAGCCTGAGGTAAACTGAGATATGACACCTCATCAGCTGTAGTCGGGAGTGTGAATGCTATGTAGGCTCCGCCCTCACCCTTATATGGCCGTTCGCAGTGTGTGGTGCTGAATACAGATTTCTCTGACAACGAGCATATGTCAGGTTTAGAAACATCATTGGGGGACCAACTTCTAGAAGGTTTTTCAAAGATTTTCGTCCAGATTTCATTTATAATGTATATTTGAGACTTAATTAAAATTGCTTGCTCTACATCATTATAAGATGCAAATTTAAATTTCAGTTCTGAGAATATCCCAGTCAGGGTCCAGAGAACCCTCCTCAATGATGGGTCCGGGACTTTCAGATATCATACAGGTGCTAACATGCATCCACATGACAGTTGACTGGAGCCTAAGACAAATATAATCAAATCGGTAAATCTGCCGCATCTTGGTGAAAACGCCAACGTTAAAGGGCTCTAATACTCTTTGGCCGTCTTGCATGCCCAGCATGTTTGAGAAATTCCCTAATCAATTCTACAATGTATGGAGACTGCGAAGGTCAATTCAACACATTAATATTTGGGTTCTTTAAGTACCAAAACTGATTTTGAAGAATGTCTTGGATCAGTATTTCTATTTTACAAATATATGTACTAAATTATTAGAATTTCGTGATAACCTTTTTAGGCCCCTTTCACACTGGCGTTTTTGAAAAAAACCTTCCACATAACGGCCGCACTTGCGGCGCTGATCCAGCAAGCCCCATGCATTGTCTATGAGGCTTGTGGTAGGGTGCGGCAAGTGCGGTTTTGCTGGTTGCGGCAGATGCGGCCGTGAAAAAAACCGCGGTCAGCAGTGTTTTTTTTCGCGTCCGCAACCGGCAAACCTGCACTTGCCGCAAGCCCCATAGACAATGCATAGGGTTGCCACAAGTGTGCTACAAGTGCGGCCATTAGGCAGAAGATGCAGCAGATGCGGCAATTCTGCCGCATTTCTTCTAAAATGCCAGTGTGAAAGGGGCCTAAACAAGAGTTTCCTAGTCTGTGAATATATGATTAAGGGATGTATGTAGGTAATTTGTAGAGGGTATACACAAAATAATTCTAGTTACTTTACCTGGAAGGTCTTTCATTGCCTATCGATGGTTGGTATAATGATGTCTGTAGGAAGAAAAGAACAGATTACTGAATGACTGAATGAAGACACTGTACACAACATATACATACACATTATGCATGGTACTTTGCAGCCATCTGTCTGTTTAAAATGAGCACAAATATTTAAGAAATTACTAATCCGTGCACAGGACTAAGTAATAAAACCATTTCCGTCAGGCTGTCCAGAACATGCTGTCCTGCTAAATAAACCATAGTCAAATACAGGTCTGCCTACAGTAATAACGCTTGGCACTTCAGTGATGCTCTTTGACATCCTGGCTGTTGCAGAAATGTGGGGTTAAGAAAGGACATTGGGATGAAAGAGCCAGCTGTAGACTGGACGCTCATGGAAAATGACAAAATCATGCAGTTAAATATAGTGAAAGTCTAGGCATGGGAGCGTAAACTGAGGATTCAGACATCTTTGCCTTCTATGACTCCAGTGGGATCTATAAATACGTAAACTTCTTTTCTGGAAACGTTTGCAGTGTTCAGATCCTTTCAGCTTACAGATCTCAGGATAGTATTTATACATGTGAAGTGACGCATTCTATATAAAAAGAAAAAATAAAGTAACTGTGTAAATAGTCCTATGTTAAGTCTGTAAATCATCCTCTGGACCTATGCGTCTCCATGGTAACAGACTACAAACAGACCTTGTGTAGTCTGATCCTGCAATGATGCCCACTTATTTGTCCTTTGCATCACACTGAAATGCATTAGTTTAATTTGCAAGAAAGGAGAATTACTTCTGGATAAAGCTGTACTGTTTGTTCACAGCTTGTTATCACGGTAATGATCAAGACTTCATAGGACCTGAAGACGCAAACTAGCAGGAAATTAAGAAGGATGGCAAAGATACTTCACTTTTTACTATAGACTAATTGGGACAATGGAAAAAAATGGTTGTGAAGGTGGACATTGCCTTAAAGGGGATTCTGACACATTAATCATGCAGTCTGATGAGGCAGTGTGTTATAGAGCAGGAGATGAGCAGATTAATATACAAGTTTGTATAGCATATTTTATTAAGTAAATCACTGCATATTCTGGATTTAGCAGTCAAATAGGTTGTTCGAAGCAGAGATTAACATCTATATACACAATTATGTATAGAGGATGGTCCTTTACTGATAAGGATAACTCTTGACTGCTAAGCCGAAAATAAGCAGAAGTTTCAACAAATAAAGTACAAGTTATTCTCTTTCCCCCTAAACCTACCTTATATATCAATCTGTTCAGCTCCCCATGCTCTACATCGTGCTGCCCACAGATTGCATTGGAAATCCAAGATGATGGATTCACTTTAAGAGTAGTTTTAGGATATGGCAGCATCAGTCATATTTTCCAGGGCTGTGGAGTCTGTGTTGTGGAGTCGGAGCCCATTTCGGTATAAAAGGGATTGACTCCTAAAATATCTAATGAATTGGGTACAGTAGTTCAATGCAATATATGCAAAATATTGTTATTATGAATTATCATATTCTATCTAAATATCTTGATTATCATAATAATGATTAAAGCCTGATGTTCTGTTCACATTGTACTACAATAAATGTATCACAACATGAGTCATGTATGAGGGAGTCTGAGTCATGGTGTCGGCTTCTGGGAAATTGAGGAGTTAGAGTCGCAGGTTTTTTCGCGGCCGCACCTGCCGCAAGTGCCAGAACCGCACTTGCCGCACCTGCCGCAAGCCCGCATATACATTGTATGGGGCTTGCCACAACTGTGCCGCAAGTGCAGCCGGTATGCGGTAATCGCGGCAGATGCGGTTTTTTCACCGCATCTGCAGCGATTTGAAAAAAACGCTGATGTGAAAGGGGCCTTAAGTGGTAAAAGGTAATTAAATAATCATATGTTAATGGGATTAAAGAGTCCATGGTTAATGGTTTATGCTTATTGGTCAGGTTAGGCTCGGTTCACATTGGCGTTCCCCTCCGCAGCGTTCTGCGGAGGGGAAGCGCCATGTGTGCGCAGCCAGCACAAGCCCCTATCTTTAGAATGGGAGCGCACGGTGCTGCGCTTAACTGCACATGACCGTGCGCTCCCATTCACTCCCATATGTGATTTGTACGCAGGCGGACGCCTGCGCACAAATCACCCAGTCTCGTCCGCACCAGGAATGCAACATTAGCTATAACAAAATAGAATTTGAATATGTCATATTAATGACCTGTAAGAAAATAGAAGCTGAGCTGTGATTGGTTGCTATAGGCAGCCTAATAAATCTCCAGCCAACAGTAAACCCTCCCCCTGGCCGGGTAGTATATGTTACCTCACACATACACATAATAGACAGCTCATGTGACTGACATCTGCCTTAATTCCCTATATGGCACATATGTTGCACATTGGCTGTTTTTAATCAGATGTTTATGTTTGGAAAATAAAGATAGCACACGTATGAGGCGAGTTGTGTGAGGTGATTTGTGCACATCTGTGTCTGTCTGTGTGGTGTGTGTGTCCCTGGGGTGTGTGTCCCTGTGGGGTGAGTGCATGTGTCCCTATAGGGTGTGTATATCCCTGTGGGGGGGGTCTGTGTGGTGTGTGTTTCTGTTGTGTGTGTCTCTTTGTGGTGTGTGTGTGTCCCTGTGGGGTGAGTGCATGTGTCCCTATAGGGTGTGTATGTGTCCCTGTGGGGGGTCTGTGTGGTGTGTGTGTGTCTGTGTTGTGTGTGTCTCTTTGTGGTGTGTGTGCGTCCCTGTGGGGTGAGTGCATGTGCCCCTATAGGGTGTGTATGTGTGTGTGTGTCCCTGTGTGGGGGGGGTGTCTGTGAGGGTGTGTGTGTCTCTGTGTTGTGTGTGTCTCTGTGTGGTGTGTGTGTGTCCCTGTGGGGTGAGTGCATGTGTCCCTATAGGGTGTGTATGTGTGTGTGTCCCTGTGGGGGGGGGTCTGTGTGGTGTGTGTGTCCCTGTGGGGTGAGTACATGTGTCCCTATAGGGTTGCTATGTGTGTGTGTGTCCCTGTGGGGGTGTGTGTCTTTGTGGTGTGTGTGTCTGTGTTGTGTGTGTGTTTCCCTGTGGGGTAAGTGGATGTGTCGCTATAGGGTGTGTGTCCCCGTGGGGGTGTGTGTGTCTCTGTGTTGTGTGTGTCTCTTTGTGGTGTGTGTGTTTGTTCGGGTGCGTGGTGAGTATCCAATATTGGGGCTGCACCTTAGCGACTATACACTTGCTGTTACTCTTTGTGTGCGTGTGGTGTGTATACATGTCCCCGTGCGTGGTGAATAGCTCATGTTGGGGCCCCACCTTAGTGACTATATGCTGGTATGTGCTGTTAGTCTTTGGCACGATCATTAAGCCCCTCTCATTCACAACTGTCAACTGGTAACTGTCACTTTTTCCCCATTATGTAGATAGGGGCAAAATTGTTTGGTGAATTGAAATGCGCGGGGTTAAAATTTCGCCTCACAACATAGGCTATGACGCTCCAGGGGTCCAGACGTGTGATTGTGCAAAATTTTGTGGCTGTAGCTGACAGCTGTCGATTTTCCTCCAACACTTTTCCATTCACTTTTTCCCCATTATGTAGATAGGGGCAAAATTGTTTGGTGAACTGGCACGCGCAGGGTTAAAATTTCGCCTCACAACATAGCCTATGACGCTCTCGGGGTCCAGACGTGTGACTGTGCAAAATTTTGTGGCTGTAGTTGCGATGGTGTAGATGCCAATCCCGGACATACATACACACACACATACATACACACACACATTCAGCTTTATATATTAGATTTTACATTGTCTGTGTAATAAACGGCTGTTGTGGCCAATTGGATCCCACGTTAGTGTGTAGTTTGGTTGTTTCATAGTAAGGGGAGGTTTAAGGGATATATCTCACATGACTCGCAGATACCCTTTGTCCTAAAATGACTCTTAAGGTGGAAGAGAAATTTAAATGAAAAGAAATTATGCAGGACATCCACGGAAATTTTACGTCAACAGAAATAAATATAGGTCGATGGCAATAATAGAATATTCCTCCAGCATCTTTTCTCTCTGATCTCAATGGAAACTGCTGTTTATGGCAGTAATTTAAAAAATATATAATTTTAAGAAACTGCTGATAAAAATTAACTATGTGAAATGCTATGTTTGTGTCCTTTATGTATCTAATAGGGGAAAGACAATCACTTTACGTGGCAAGGCTACATGCTCAGGCTATTCTCAGTTATGGATATCGGATTAGATTCATTGAATGGTCCCTGACTAATAAGTGAAATGTGTTGTGTAACCTTCAATGTGGTTATTGGATATTGCAAATTCTATGTACTGTAAAATATTCTCATGATGCATAGCACCTGACCTTTCATTATGTTTTATTCACCCTTCGTCTCTGGAATAATAATCACTTCTAAAAGATAACATAAAGGGGCAGTAATGAGAAGAGAAGGTTATATCTGCTGCCGCATGAGCGCAAACATTGCTAAATGCACTGCAGACAAATTTCCTTGACCCTTTTACATATACAGCGTATGGTGCATACAAATATTAAAAAATCCTCACCAAATTGCTCCTTTTTTTGTTTCTTTAGAGCAGTCGTGTCATGAATCTATTCTGCACTATGAGAATGGGATTTTCTTTCAATAATCTGCACCATTGATGTCCAGAGTTTCATCCAAATGGATGCTCATAAATATTCATTAGTGGTTTAACCATTTTTTTAATTAGTTGATTGGGTTACTTGACATACTTTAGGTTATATTAATGCTCCAGCCTTTAAGCTCATCAGATACAAGCAAACCCTTCAGACTAATTAACTGAAATGTGAAAAAAAAATTGAAAAAAAAGAGGCGGAAATAAAGAGACACTAAAAATGTACGGAATATCAATTATTTTAATGCTCACAAGGGCATCCATGGATAGTGACTATAACCCAGAGGTTGGTGACCGATGCACTGATAATACTGCTATAGACAGAGCTGCCCTTTTTTTTTTTCTGGACCATTATCTGTCCACAAAATGTTTTAGGTTATATAATATCTATGTCATAAAAAAAGACATGTGCAGTCATGAAAATCTTATAATGTTTTATTATTTTTAATAGGTAAAATTAAAAGACTATGGCCTACATTTCATGTTCTTATGTGCTGGACTTTGGAGGAAATTGCGGATCTTAAAAAGTTGCAGTTAGGTGGAACCTGCTTTGTCAGATAACGTTATCAACCTGCACCTATAGGGTTAATCTATAGTTTAATATTGTTATGAAGGTACCAAGGTGTTGTACTGAAAGTGTGGCACCCCTAATAACTTAATTCTGGTTGCTCCCATGAGGAATAAAGCCATACAGGCATCCCAGTTTGGCTTTAGTCATCACTGACTACACTGTAAATCATGGCTGTAATCACAACACTGTGACTGAAAGCCGGACCAGCAGTGCACAGCCGACTGTCAGTCAGTGTGGGGGTGCTTACAGCTATCGGTCACTTCTGTGACTGTAATTGTATCGGGCATAACTATGACAAAGCAATTTTTTCTGGCTGATTGCCCCCGTGCTTTAGCCATGGTGGATTCACCTTCCTATATAGCTGAAATCCTATCTGCTCATACAAGCAGATTTTTATTTCAGGTTAGGTTTACAATATAGGAGATGCACCTTCTCGTTGGTTATCGGGCTCATATGCATTGGCCAATACATTACACAGGTCAACAAAAAAAAATTTTTTTTCTGGTGCCCAAAATATATTAATGAATTTGGGGTATTTTTGGGGTGCTGATTCTGAATATGCTATCAGTTTTGCCAGATTGGCTCAAGTTTTTGAGATTTTTGGTATCTTATTTATAGCACTTGTTGGTAAATGCGACGCATCATCTCATTAATTTCTTTGGATTAGTACTTGAACTGAGCAGTTCTCAATATAGTTTTGTGTTAATTAGTGTTCTAAAAGTTTGTTCATAGCTTGGTTTTTGGCTCTAACTTTATGTTGTTGTCTGTTGTCCAGTGAAAAGCATGAACTCATCAAGAAGAAGTTGTCTTAACGATCCAGACTCATTCTGTTACATTTGTGGTGAATATACACTGACAAAACATAGAAGAAACATAACAGACTTCGTTAAAAAAGTAGCAAAAAACGTCTTTTTTGTTACACATTTTACGAAAAATCTCAAAAACTTGAGCCAATCTGGCAAAACTGATGACATATTCAGAATCAGCACCCCAGTTACCCTAAATTCAATGAAATATCTTTGGCACCAAAAATGCTGTTGACCAGTGTTATCTAAGCGTCTCCTTTATTCAAATATACCTACAGCAGTAATGCTACGTCATATTTTCTCTATTTTAATTTTACAATA
Source organism: Allobates femoralis (assembly GCA_033576535.1). Taxonomy (NCBI): domain Eukaryota; kingdom Metazoa; phylum Chordata; class Amphibia; order Anura; family Aromobatidae; genus Allobates; species Allobates femoralis. The sequence goes on along the minus strand of JARQOC010000003.1, from coordinate 129,284,024 downwards.
AGTGTATTCTTCCCTTTTTCTCTAATGTTCTACTGCAGTAATGCATGGCCATAGTGTCTTTAATTATTTCACTCTAAGTGTCCTAGTGTGCAGCTGTATATTTTATTTTTTTTGCTGTAAGACCGAAAGCAAGAAGCTCCTGGGAGGAATACAGTTCATTTCTTCCGGTGCCTAACTGTCAGTACAGCAGTCAGGCACGACCATAACACTATTACTCTGCAGATTAACCTTATAACGGCAGGTCAATAGCATTATTGGACCGGACACGTTCCCCTTACATTGTTTTAAATTCAAATAAAATGTTGTCTTCTTAGAATAAGTTATATAGGATGGTTGGTGTTTTTTAACCCTGTGTGCACAGCAGGGGTAAGATACGGTTGCCTGAGGCTTATTCTAGAGATACAAACTACTATTTGAAAAGAGGATTGTCATAACGAGAAAAGCCCTGTAATAGAAATATCTCATATCATACAAAATAAGTAAAAAAAAAAAAGATAAAAATTGCCATTCCTGAAATAACTTTAGTAAGTTTGCCAAAAACATACCCCCAAATACCTTCCTAAAATGAAACACATGATCTCTCATAAAGATGTCAAAATCCTGTGTGTCCAGTTCCTAGTTGTATGTGATTGATTATCATACATTACTCAGCAATGTTCTTCTCTAAGCACATTTACACAGATCTAAGAGTGAGATGAATACAAATGTGTTCATTGTTGTGAAGAATGGTTCCAACAACTACAGGACATTAAAAAATGGTTTGAATATTTGCCATGTAATGGAAATCTTGTGTTATAAAACAGATTTACTCTGTTACATCCTTTAAGGTACGTCCATATGTAGCGCAAATGTTGTGGAAAACGTCTGCACCGTAGACACATATCTACATCATATTCCCATCAGCATGTATGCTCCAAATTGTGCACATTGTGGTCAAGATTGTACTGCTGATTTCCCTGCGGAGAACTGCAGTGTGTTGAAAAAAGTAATCCGCTAAACACAACTCTATGGCACTTTGAAGGCTCCTTGCTGGCCTCTGTACAACAGGGCTGATGTATCAGCTGCATTAGTCATATAGAATGGGAAGGCAATGCAGGTAGCCAGATTGTACAGGGACCAGCATGGAATCAGACAAGGGAGATGGACAAGTAAAAGTAAAGATTTTTTTTTTTTTTTTAAGATCTTCAAGATTTTGCTGTACATCTATGAGTAAGGCCAAAGACGCACTAAGCGAGACACATCCGAGATACTCACATGAGTCTCGCATGACTCACCTAGAACGACCGCCACTTTTCTAGATGGGAGCATGTCAACAGCAAAGAAACACAAGCAGCTGACGAGCTCCTGTCCAGAGAGTCGGTGGCCGTTCCAGGTGTGTCACTCGAGTCTCATGTGAGTATCTCGGATGCGTCTCACTCAGTGTGTCTCTGGCCTAATTTGCAGCAAAATCCACAATGATCTTCAATTGTTGTAGAATTTTGCTTCCCTCAATGTGAAACATTTGTAACAAATGAGCAACCAACCCAGACATAGAATTGTTGTGTGTAATTAAAGAAGCATCACATGTCAATTTATGCACAAATATTTTTTCACAGAAAGCGGATTGTATTAAATTTGTTTAACCCCTTCACCACCCGGGAGTTGTACTTTCAGATGCAATCATTTATTTTACCATAGGGTGTACAGGAAAATGGGAACAAAATTCCAAATGGGGTGAAATTGCAAAAAAAAGTGCAATTACATGAATGTTTTTGGGTTTTTTACCCGCCATGATCACTATATGGTAAAACTGATGTGACGGTGTGATGCCTCGGGTTGGTACGAGTTCGTAGATACCAAACAAGTATACTTTTACTGTTATCTAAGTGGTGACAAAAAATTCAGAAGTTTGGAAAAAAAAAAGAGTAACACTTTTTGCACCATTCCTGCGACCCATAGAGTTCTTATTTTTTGGGATCTGGGGCTGTGTGATGGCTTATTTTTTGTGGCTTGAGCTGATGTTTCTAATGATACCATTTTTGGGTGGATACACTGTTTTGATCGCCATTGTTGCATTTTATAGCAATGTTGCGACAACCAAAAAAAAAACAAAAAAACTAATTTTGGCGTTTGGACCTTTTTTCCCATTACGTAGTTTACGGCTCTCATTAATTGATTTTATATCTTGATACATCGGGCGATTCTGAACGCGGAGATACCAAATATGTGTATTTTTTTTAATACTTTTATTTTGAAGGGGGGTGACTTTAACTTTTATGGCCACTTTACACGCGGCAACAGGAAGATAGAAAACGGCAGGTGTCGGAGACAATTGTACCTTTTACCTTTGTGTTTGATGTGAGCACTACGTCTACATCATGGGTCGGGAAGGGGTGGTGGTTGTCATCCGAAAAACAGATATATTTTTAATTCTGGAGTGTATCACTCATTGCCAAGGTTACCATCCACTTCAGAGGTAACCAATCTCCTAGGAATGGAGTGCATGCTTGTAAACACTTTGCTATACAGCTTGAAAGTGCAGTTCTGAATCAGGCTGAATAACTGATTCCGGCTAGGCCTCAGTGTCCCTACTGTCTCCAATGCTGCGTAGGCAAACCTGCTTCTGCAAGCAACATGGAAAAGTGTACAGTTTGGCCATTCGGTGAGACATACCACCAGCTGAATTGTCTACGTTTAGGAGTTATCCACCTCCCGATAAGAAAGTGGGAGGTGGAGGAGCAACGTGTTACTGGAAATGGGAACATGAAGCAACCCCTTCCATTTTCCTGCTACTGTGTTATATCCAGGGTTGAAGTCAGTGCCCATTTTGGTGGAGTCGGTATAAAATGGACCAACTCCAACAGTATATAATAAATTGGGTCCAGCAGGTCAATGCAGAATGTGCTGAATATTAATATTATGAATTGTTATGCTCTAGCTAAATAGCTTGATTATTGTATCAGAATAATGATTAAAAGCCTGATGTTCAAATTTTACACTACAATAAATGTATCACTAAACATGAGCAATGTATGAGGGAGTTGGATTCAGGGATATTTAGGGGTGGGAGGTGGAGGTTTGTCTTACCGACTCCACAGCCCAGGTTATACCACAGATTTTTCACCCACAAATCCTGTCAGAAAATTCACAACATTTCCTCTACTTGTGAACGTAATCTTAAAGAGTCCATAAACAGATAAATGAATAACTTCAAAGGCCATATAAACAATGAATAAGATTTACCTCAGTAGACACACGAGGGGGACTCTCCTGCACATAATCCAACAGTTTTTTAGGAGGCTGGCGGCAGACACAGAACAGAAATGCAGAGGTGAAATGGATAATCATGATAGTAGACCATTACCAAAGTGATGGAGAATGTTGGTGTTACTTTTTCCAAAAAAAGGCTTCAAAAGGTAAAGAAAGCAAACTACTGGCATGAGGAAAAACAGAGAAATTAGTGGAAGGTTGTGAAATGTCTACATGCAAGGCACACAAAACAATAAGCACACGTCTGCGGAGTGCTGGGGACACGTTAGTGCCACTGATGTCCTATGCACGGAGTCACTCTAGAAGCTTTTAGCAATGGAAAGAAAACACAAAAACACCACACAATGACAATAGGAAGACATGCAGTCCCAGCACTCTGTAAACACCCTATTTTGCACCATTTCTCCTGTGCACCTCTTTCCAGACATACTGCACTAGTGAGTTAATACATTCAAGTAAATGTAATGGGAATGGAAAATTATTTGTGAACTTATAATGTGAGACTCGCCTCCTGGGGGTAATACCACAGTAACCTGATGAAAGCTAAGAAAAACTCATCATAGCTAGCTGCTAACTTTTGTTAACAAGCAAACCCAGATTGCAGCGCTAATACTGCCCTGCAAAACGTCTTTTACCTGGAAATTAGTCTATAGGAACTTACATTGTATTATCCCAAAAATATGCATAAAAAACATACAATTCAGGGATTTGTTTAACTGAATCGATAGAAACGAAAAGCACCACAAATATGGTGTAAGTGTGTTATATGGCAGTTTAAAAAAAGAACTTCAGCATGCCCTAAAAATAGGTTTTTTAATTCACATTGTGTGAATGGAGAAATCTCTAAAATGTATTAAAACACTAAGTGAACGCCTTGTTCTTCTTCAGTTTACAACTATGCTCCGGTCATTTTCTGACCCATATGACTGCTCTTTGGTTCTGCCAGCTCACACTGTATGGAGCAGTGCTTCTTTTCCAATGTGAGTCTATGATAGTCAAAACAAGGCTCCACAGACTTGCATAAAGAAAAACATAGGAGTCCTGTGCTGAGCTGGCGAGGACAATTCAGGTCACATGGGCAGAAGAGGACGATGCAGTGGTGAGAACTGGACAGCGACCAGTAAATACTTTAATTCAACTACACTATGTTGCATACCTATTTCAGAGGGATTAGGAGAAAAAATTGCTGAGACATCTTTAAATAAAACACAAATTTATTTAACTGTAGCATCTGGTCACTGGAATATCTCACCACAGAAACAAAGTGGCATATTTTCCCACTGAAAATGTACTATGATACAAAAAAAGATGATAATCCTGACAATTTGTGCTCTGAACTAATATTAATAATTCTGGATAGATGATCAGCATGAGTTAAGAAGCAGTCTTTTCTACCTTCCTATATAATGCAACAAATAATTTGAAATGGCCTACATTTCCCTTGTTCTTGACAATCAGACGTACAGTCTTATATCGCATTCTCTCTGCTCCTACCTAATCGGCAGCAGTGATAGATCTGCTCTCCCCGACTTATACAGCAGAATCTCAATGTGTCCCATGCCATGCAGCTTCAAACTGTAGAGTCTCAGTGTATTTAATTCTATATACTATTCTTTCCTTTCTGCTTCCTGCTTATGATAGGTTTCTCCCTGTCAGAATGCAGGGGAAATGAGCAGAAGCCACATACAGGTACATCCAGAAATATTTGTACAGTGACACAAGTTCTGGCATTTTAGCTGTTTACCAAAGCATATTTACGATACAGAATGGGCTCAAATTGCAGACTCCCAGCTTTAATTTGACACTACTCAAATCTTAATTTGTGAAAAGGTTTAGGGATTACATCTCTTTAATATGTAGCTCTTTTTTTTTTTTTTTTAATAAAGAACCAAAAGTAATTGGACAATTATCACAAAAGCTGTTTAATGAACTGCATGGGTTATATCTTCATTAACGTATCATCAATTAAGCAGGGTAATGTTCTAGGGCCGATTCCAGATTTGGCATTTGAATTCGGAAGCGGTTGCTGTGAACCCACAACATGCGGTTAAAGGCAGTCTTATGCCCCCGTCACACATAGCGAGATCGCTAGCGAGATCACTGTTGCATCACAGGTTTTGTTAAGCAACAGCGATCTCGCTATGTTTGACATGTAGAAGCGACCGGGCCCCCGCTGTGACATCTCCGATCGTGTCGGAATGGCCTGGACCATTTCTTGATTGTCGGGTTCCCGCTGGGCAGCATGCAGAGGTGTGTTTGACGCCTTAACAACGACCTCGTTGGCGACTCAGAACTCAGCCACGTAGGTCTGAGTCGTCAGACTAGCTGCTGTGTGACAGGGTCCCAACGACCGCTGAGGTCGTTATACGGGTCGCCGTATCGTTGCTGCGTCATTGAGTAGATCTGACTGTTTGACATCTCACCAGCGACCACGTAGTGACACTCCAGCGATCCTTACCAGGTTGTATCGTTGTCGGGATCGCTGGAACGTCGCCAAGTCTGATGGGACCCTTGGGCTGGCTTCACGCTATGGTTTTGTGCCTGTCTGTGGGATCCTGTTTTTTGCAGGACCCCACAGACAGGAACGGACAGACCTGGACTGTAAACTCCGGATGCCATTTCTGTGTCCAGATCCGGGATTTTGAGGGATCCAGACACAGAATGAGGAGCCGAGCATGCAAAGCGCAGGCAAGTGTTGTTTGTGCTGTTCACTTTAGCAGTGTATTTATATACACTGCTAAAGTGAAGTTAAGTCAAGGAATAGTTAAAAATAGAAAAATTAATTCTCACCTGTCTGCCATGAGTCCTGCGATGCATCTACCTCCGAAGGCTAAAGGACCTTAACCAGCTGATCAGAAAGGGGCAGGGCAACCCAATCAGCTGATGGGTCACATGTCCGCATCAGCGCGGTTTAAATCTTTAAACCGCGTTGATGCGGTCATGTGACCCATCAGCTGATCGGGTTGCCCTGCCCCTTCCCGGTCAGCTAATTAAGATCCTTTAGCCATCGGAGGTGAATACATCGCGGAACACACGGCGGACAGGTGAGAATTAATTTTTATATTTTTAAGCATTCCTTTATTTAATTTCACTTTAGCAGTGTATTTAAATACACTGCTAAAGTGATATTACGGGAACAGAGCAGTTTTAGTGTACTGAGCATGTTCAGTACACTAAAACCGGATCCAGGAAACAATCTGCTTTTTTCCCAGATCTGGCGCTCTAAGACTCCCATGCTATGTGTGCCGAATTGCCCCGGATTCGTTTCTGTCCAGTCTGGTCTGATTTTTTTCACCGCAGCCCAAACTGGGGTTTGGGGCTGGGAAACAACAGGACAGAAACGAATCCAGGACTGAATTCACAAAGCCGGATGGCCATTTAAGACCAATCCGGCACCATAGGGTTACATGGGATGCTAAAAACTATCTTGTTCTGTTCTTTTAAAAACGAAAAGAATGGGATGGTAAAAACTGTGGTGTGAAGCCATTCTTAATGGAAGAAAAACAGACCATCATTAAAAAGAAAATAAAGCGGAAATGTTGGAAGTGTCTAAATCAACAGTTTGGTACATTCTGCAAAAAAAAAAAAAAAAAAGAAAAAGCGCACCATGGCTGAGCTTGGAAGCTCAAAAAGACGTGGACATGCACGGAAGACAAAAGAGATGGATGACTGTAGAGTTCTTTCTATGCTGAAGAAAAACACCTTCACAACATCCACGGACATGAAGAACACTCTCCAGGAAGTAGGTGCTTCAGTATCTGAGTCTACCATAAAGAGAAGACTTCATTAAAGCAAACCCAGAGGGTTCACTACAAGGTACAAACTATCAATCAGCCTTAAAAAATAGAAAGGCCAGATACGATTTTGCCAAAAAACAACTACAGAAGCCAGCCCAGTTCTTAATAAGAAATTCTTTGGACAGAGGAAACTAAGATCAACCTGTACCAGAATGATGAGAAGAAGAAAGTAGGGGGAAGGCTTCTTGGAACTTCTCATGACCAAAGCACACCATATCCTCTGTAAAACATGGTGGAGGCAGTATGATAGCCGGGCATGGCTTCTAATGCCACTTGGTCACTAGTGTTTATTATGTAACTGCAGACAAAAGCAGCCAAAAAATACTATAAGAACAATGTAGGAGTTTTTTTTACAGCAAAGAAGTGGAATACTCTGGAATAGCTGTATCAATCACCACATCTCAACGCCATCAAGCTGCATTTCACATGTTTAATACAAAACTTAAGGCAGAAAGACCCACCAACAACCGACAGCTGAAGTCAGCTGCAGTAAAGGTTTAGCAAAGCATCTCAAAAGACGAAAAACAGCAATTTGTGATGTCTATGGCTTCCAGACTTCAGGCAGTCATTGCCTTCAAAGATTCTCTAAAAAGGTATTACAAATAAACATTTTATTTATGGTAAAGTAAATTTGTCCAATTACTTTTGAGCCCCTAAAATGAGGGGTCTTTGTAGAAAAATGGTTGCAATTCTAATACATTTCACAGGATATTTTTGTTCAACCCCTTTAATTAAGCCTGAAAGTCTACACTGCAACTGCATCTCAGTTATTTCATTTTAAATAAAAAATATTGGTATGTACAGTTGTGGCCAAAATTATTGGCACACCTGCAATTCTGTCAGATAATACTCAGTTTCTTCCTGAAAATGATTGCAATCACAAATTCTTTGGTATTATTATCTTACCGTATATACTCGTGTATAAGCCGACCCGTGTATAAGCCGACCCCCCTACTTTTGCCCCAAAACCTGGGAAAACCTATTGACTCGTGTATAAGCCGAGGGTGGACCCCAGCACAGGTATACAGCCCCCAGCAGTGTGGTATACAGGCCTCCCAGTGGTAGTATACAGCAGCCTCCCCAGTGGTAGTATACAGCAGCCTCCCCAGTGGCATATACAGGCCCCAGCAGTATATACAGCAGCCCCAGTGGTATACAGCAGCCTCCCCAGTGGTATATACAGACCCCACCAGTATATACAGCAGCCCCAGTGGTATACTGGCCCCAGCAGTATATACAGCAGTCCCAGTAGTATACAGGCCACAGCAGTATATACAGCAGCCCCAGTGGTATACAGCAGCCTCCCCAGTGGTATATACAGACCCCAGCAGTATTACAGCAGCCTCCCCAGTGGTATATACAGGCCCCAGCAGTATATACAGCAGCCCCAGTGGTATATAGCAGCCCCAGTGGTGTGGTATACAGCAGCCCCAGGGGTATATAACAGCCCCAGGGGTATATAGCAGCCCCAGGGGTATATAGCAGCCCCAGGGGTATACAGGCCCCCAAATGCTGGCACTCGCTCCCCCCTCCTTGTAAGGCCCCCCCTGCTGCTTAACTTACCATCCCTGGTCTTCTGCACAGCGCCGGTCTTCTGTGCTCCGTCCTCCATGCTCCCGTCCTCGCTGCATCCGGGATCCCCGGCCGTCGCACAATAACGTCATATGCCTGCGACGGCCGGGGATCCCGGATGCAGCCGGACGGGAGCATGGAGGACGGAGCACCGAGGACCGGCGCTGTGCAGAAGACCGGGGATGGTAAGATAAGCAGCGGGGGGACCCTTACACAGAGGGGGGCGAGTGCCAGCATTTGGGAGCCAGATATGCACTGCTTCCACTGCCGCTGATTGACAGGGGGAAGCAGTGCATATATAATGAGCGGCCCCACGTGATGGGGCGCTCATACAACAGCCTTCCCCTGCCTCCTCCAGCCTACCCAGCCCCGGACACAGCCCCCACCACCGTATTGACCCGTGTATAAGCCGAGGGGGAGACTTTTCAGCCCAATTTTTGAGCTGAAAAACTCGGCTTATACACGAGTATATACGGTAATTTAATTTGTCTTCAATGAAAAAACACAAAAGAGAATGAAGCAAAAAGCAAAACATTGATCATTTCACACAAAACTCCAGAAATGGGCCGGACAAAAGTATTGGCACCCTCAGCCTAATACTTGGTTGCACAACCTTTAGCCAAAATAACTGCGATCAACCGCTTCCGGTAACCATCAATCAGTTTCTTACAATGCTCTGCTGGAATTTTAGACCATTCTTCTTTGGCAAACTGCTCCAGGTCCCTGATATTTGAAGGGTGCCTTCTCCAAACTGCCATTTCTAGATCTCTCCACAGGTGTTCTATGGGATTCAGGCCTGGACTCATTGCTGGCCACCTTAGAAGTCTCTAGTGCTTTCTTTCAAACCATTTTCTAGTGCTTTTTGAAGTGTGTTTTGGGTTATTGTCCTGCTGGAAGACCCATGACCTCTGAGGGAGACCCAGCTTTCTCACACTGGGCCCTACATTATGCTGCAAAATTTGTTGGTAGTCTTCAGACTTCATAATGCCATGCACACGGTCAAGCAGTCCAGTGCCAGAGGCAGCAAAGCAACCCCAAAACATCAGGGAATCTCCGCCATGTTTGACTGTAGGGACCGTGTTCTTTTCTTTGATTGCCTCTTTTTTTCTCTTGTAAACTCTATGTTGATGCTTTTGGCCAAAAAGCTCTACTTTTGTCTCATCTGACCAGAGAACATTCTTCCAAAACGTTTTAGGCTTTCTCAGGTAGGTTTTGGCAAACTCCAGCCTGGCTTTTTTATGTCTCTGGGTAAGAAGTGGGGTCTTCCTGGGTCTCCTACCATACAGTCCCTTTTCATTCAGACGCCGACGGATAGTACGGGTTGAGACTGTTGTACCCTCGGACTGCAGGGCAGCTTGAACTTGTTTGGATGTTAGTCGAGGTTCTTTATCCACCATCCGCACAATCTTTCGTTGAAAACTCTCATCAATTTTTCTTCTCTGTCCACATCTAGGGAGGTTAGCCACAGTGCCATAGGCTTTAAACTTCTTAATGACACTGAACACGGTAGACACAGGAACATTCAGGTCTTTGGAGATGGACTTGTAGCCTAGAGATTGCTCATGCTTCCTCACAATTTGGTTTCTCAAGTCCTCAGACAGTTCTTTGGTCTTCTTTCTTTTCTCCATGCTCAATGTGGTACACACAAGGACACAGGAGAGAGGTTGAGTCAACTTTAATCCATGTCAACTGGCTGCAAGTGTGATTTAGTTATTGACAACACCTGTTAGGTGCCACAGGTAAGTTACAGGTGCTGTTAATTACACAAATTAGAGAAGCATCACATGATTTTTCTAACAGTGCCAATACTTTTGTCCATCCCCTTTTTATGTTTGGTGTGGAACTATATCCAATTTGGCTTTAGGACAATTCTTTTTGTGTTTTTTCATTGAAGACAAATTAAATGAAGATAATAATACCAAAGAATTTGTGATTGCAATCATTGTCAGGAAGAAACTGAGTATTATCTGATAGAATTGCAGGTGTGTCAATACTTTTGGCCACAACTGTAGAGTCCAAATCATGAAGATCCGGTCACTGTCCAAATATATCTGGATCTAACTCTATTATAGGTATACACAGGAGATTCTGCACGCAACACTCAAAGATATAATGGTATTTTCAGTGGCACCACTTGTTACTGTTAACATACTTGAATCTATAAAAAATAAATCATACCAAAGCAGTGATGATCTGAGTGGAGAATGTTGGCAGTATGTTGCCAAATGACAATTCTACTACTCACGACCAGATCAGCGCTAAGATATAAACTTGAAGTGGATCAGCACTAATTTAGCTACCATATTTCGCAGCACAAATGACCCGATTAAGTAGAAATTCTAAATATACATACAATACTGTTCAAATGTCAGAGAATACCCTTGATGGGGATGACGTGTAAGATAAAAAGCAGTTGAGATGTTTTCAACATTTAAACGAATTAAACTTACTTTTATACCTTAAAGGAAATCTGTCAGCGGATTTTCACTACCTCAACTGCCAGCAATATAATGTAGGCAAAGAAACCCTGAATCCAACAAGGTATCACTGGCTGAAGCCGTTCTAACACAATTAAAAGAATGTATTTTCAGGAATAGCAAAGAAGAGATAGCTGCCCCTGACCAAAATAGGCTCTCAATAGAGATAATGCATTCACTATGAGGTGTCAATCATATCAGGGGGCTTGTCAGACTGCCATTCTGTATTTTCTAGCTCTGCAATATTAATCGCAGGGTGAGAAAGCATTTAGTTTAAGTAAATTATTGCACAGACCCTTATAAGAGAAGCACAGTTGCTTACTGTTTTTTTTTTTTTCTTTACTATTACATCTTGTTGTCCTCCATTGTAGGCCCAATTTCAGCACAATTTCGTCAATCTAGCACCTCCACTTACAACATATGGACACACTCCAGGGAGCTTCCTTGCTCCGTTGTGTGTCAGTACGTGGCGAATGGGCTTAATTGTCAGGCTCAGTTAATTAGCCAAGCAAGCCACCTTCTCTGTTATTGTTACGAGTCTGTGATGGCGTTTTTGTGTTGTTTTCACTTTGGGTGTTAATTTCTTCAGTACCAGAAAGGGTTAATGTTTCTTCACTGGTAGTGCTAGGATGGCTTGCTGCAGTGTGTGTCCACTGTCCCCTCTCCTTAAGTAGTCATGTGATCCTTCAACTGTTGTCAGTGATCACTCAATTCTTACCTTGACCAACCTGGAGAGTGGGGGTATTTGAGCCACTGATGTGGAATATCAGCTGACCTGGTGCTATTCACCCTGCTGCTGTATGGAGAGATGTAGCAGACTCAAGTAGCTTATTTTTGTGCTTTTCCTATAACTTTTGATGGGTGAAGGGTTATATTGCAGAGTCTTTCAGGAGATAGGGTTACACTGATGGCTCAGACCTCACTACCCTTAGGCATACCTCTGTGATAAGGGACAGAATCTCAGTAGTTAAGGGACAGATTAGGCATCCTTTTCCCTGGAATTGGTATTTAACTCTGTGACTCCCCACTACACCATGACAGTTATGGCTGTTGCAGATAACAAAAGCTGGTTTGTTTTTAAAATGTGTATCCTTTGTCATAATTAGTAATACTTGTCTCCCTTACAGGTGATAGACAGCACTCTTCGGCTTGCATGGGTCTAAGATGCAGACAGTACTTAAGGGACTCTGTCAGTTCATTTTTCAGTATAATACCAATATTGCCCTTGTATAGTACCTGGGCAGACCTTTCAGAATATGTAAAAACATTAATGTACCCTGTGTAGTTTTCTTGCTATAAGCATCCTCACACCCTGTAAAAGTAATTGACAAGTTTCCTTAGCAGTGTGAGAGTCACAGCATGTAATGGTTATTTAGATATCTACGGCTATCCAAGCCTATCTGTCCATCCCCTCTGTGATTGAAGTTACATTGAATCTCTTAGGCTTCTGCAGACTGCTGGGTAACTTCACTACAGTCTCTGCTATCTGAAAAGGTACCTTTACACACAGAGATATATTGCTTGCAATTCACTGGTTGCAGTGAATTCATGGACACATTAAATTATTTTGGCAACAAAATGGAACAATCAAATATGAACATGTTTGATTAAACTTCAGTTTAGGCAGAATTGAGGCAGAGCAGTGAAGGTGCGACTTTTATAGGGGTTATAACCCTTACAAGACCATGTGCTTAGTTTATATTGTAAGTTTGAACTGATACATTATGAAAAAAAAAGAAAGAAAGCAGTTTACAAGTTTCTTCCAGTGTAGCTTTCTTCCTTAATTTGGCTTTCACATACACAAAGGCAGCCCTCTGCTTTCCATTTCGATGGCGGTGGTCGCTTTTTGTACCAAAAATGTTTGCACCGACAGACTTCTTTTCACAATCAGTGTTCCAGTGCAACAACATCAGTGGGATGAGGATCAGCAGATGAAAGAGGAAAAGATAAGATTTGCAGGTTTGCAGGTATTAGACTGAATTTTTTTTGGCCCACCACTATCCATAAACATCTAAAGCTGCCTTAGGCCACAATCAGATGCTCAGTATTTAGTGAATTTTTTTACCTTCTGCGACTGTGGTCTTAGGGGTTATTGGTTTTCTTTTTGCTTTTTTTTCCCCCTAAAAGATATATATTTATTCAGTTTAATTTTCATTCAAAATTGCGAATGAGTGTGATTCTTTCTCACCAGGAAGTAGATAACATGTTCAGAAAAGTGTACGTAATGCGGAGTTCACCGATTGACACTATCGATTTGTGGTCAGCATTGCAACCAATAAAGGACACCAAGAGCAGCCGACGGTAACACCCCGGTGGACCCAGGGACAGTGAGTAAAGTGCAGTTTGATTTTTATAGCACAGTGCACCCAGGGACTAAGATTTTATGAAAAGGGGCAACCCTTTTAAAGAAGTGTTTCAATCTTCTGTCTCCCAGGCTTCAATAGTGCACACTGCCAGCAATCAAGAGGCTGGGAAGCAGTGGAGCGGTGTGCTCCTGAAGATCTTTAGTTCGGAGAAACGGCATGGCTGCGTCATTGGTACAAACTGAGCTCCTTCCAATGTATCTATCAGAAGCTGCCTGAATGCAGTCATCAGGTAAGAATAAGATCGGCACTTGCAGCCTTTAAAGCATTGAGCGCTACTTCCTTGCCTAGGCAAACCTCAACTCAGACTGCACGGTGGTCGGTAATTCAAGAAACAAACTGTAAACTATAAAATTAAACATCCCTGTGTTGAGAACTGAGATTTTTAATAAGAGGTAATTTGCAAGGGTCGACCCCTTTAACTAATTGAATTATCACATTTTTCAGTATTTGGTGTATCCACAATTGCTGTTACTAAAGTGTTCACATTTTCAGTAGGTTTGCTTTCAGTTTTTCAAAGATTTGCAGAGATATGGAGAATGCTTTTTGTGAAAAATTCAGTCTTTTCTAGAGGATAATGCGTCTTCTTTGTAAGGTAGCCATAAACAAATCGATGAGTTCAAGAACTTGTCTGGATCTTCCCAATGCCTGACTAATGGATATAGATACTGTTTCAGTGGCATACTGTATGTGCTGCCTTCAACAAGGATCTCAATAGTTATACTTACTAGCCCTGAGCATCATAATCTACATCTCAAATATCCAAGTTCAGCATTCTGGTGTAAATGTCCTTTTGCGTTTATTTCATATCCATTAAATGAAGTTGTCTTCCACCAGTAGAACGAAGATCAGAGATATTAAATATTTTCCAAAGAAAACTCTTTAAGATAAAAACTTTAAAAGGAGCTTCCCATCAGGAAAACCCATTCTTAAAGTCATCCGGATGAGATGATAACCATGAGTTCACCATCAGAAATCCATGTTGATAAGCATATATGAAAAGAAATTGCCCTTCTAAGAAAAAAATCATTTAAAGGGATTCCATCATTTGGCCAAAGTTTACATTTTTGAAGGGTCTTTAAATGGTAAGATGATTATGAAGTCCCCCTGTTAGTAGCCTTATCAATATGCTGGTATTTGTAGGGTAACCTGGCAGAACGGGTTCAGGGTCACTGCAGTGGTCAAATGTACTTTATGACTATTTTTACTGCAAATTAAGAAAATAAAAGGGCGGTCTCTGACTTTTGCACAGTACTGTATATACTTTCAAAACTAAAATTCAATTCCTACTTAGGCATTTTCCAGTTCTCAGAACTCATTCAGTGTAGTTATCTTTCTGAATCTCCCCTTACTATTATATTACTTTTTATGACAATAATGCAATTATATATTTACTTAGGCATATTGTAGAACTTGGCACACAGACACAAGTTCTATTTGCCATTTAATGCAAACTGTTTTAAAAGGTGTAAATGTAATTAAGATTCCAATGATGTAGAACAGTAATAACGTGCCGACCACTTAATATACTTTTTTGTATTTACTTCAAACTACACCTAATTCTTTCAAGTTATTTCAAACCCCAAAATATTTTTTATGTGCATGTAGCTCTTTGAACTCCAAGTGCAGCAATACCTTTACATAATCAGTCTGTTCCTCAATTACTGATAAATCAGCTATGGTAAATCAGAAGCCTCTGTCACTCCAGCTCTATACTTTGCCCATAGCCCCCCTCTCTATGCTGAGACTTCAGGCTAAAAAGCAGGCAATCAGTCAAGTAGGAGACTGTAGTGCTGGGTCGGGAATAGAGCTGGAGCGACAGAGGCTTCAGATCTCCAAGTAGAGTAGTCTTCAGCCTCATTTATAAATTTATAAATCAATTAAAACGCTGATTTCTTGGTAAATAGTAATTGAATGGACATACAACATTATACATTGCTGAACTTGTCCTTCAAAGAGAGATGTATGCATATAACTAGTTTGGTTAAAAAGATGGTATTTGTGTCTCCAAAGTAGTTAAAAAATATCTACTTTTTGGCACTGCTTCATAACGTATGTGCTTGATATATTGTATCATTGTGTATAAATTTTCATGACTAATCTCAGCTGGATGCAGTATTTAATTCATGAAGCAGATGTGTAGAAGTCAGTAGTCCTTGCTGGGTGTAATGGTTTCTGCGATTTGTACTGTTATAGGCGTTTTTCCCTTTCTGCAGGGTACGCAGACATTAGACACCCTAAAATATCAGATCATGGAAGCTCTATTATAGAATAACTGCATCAATATCCTCAATATATATCACGCTAAAACAATTTAATTTGAGCCATTATTGGGACTACGGATTGTTCCTGCCTACCATAGGTGCACAGTATACTCTTATCCTTCATGGTGCATAAGTGGGAGTTAATAAACCATAAACTTCAAAGGATTAGATAATCCTAACACCTATTTGAAGCATTAGTAGCTAACCTCACTTACCGGATGTCCAAACTCCAGCTCTGAAAAGAATTTATACCATGGTTCATTTTCTAAATCTATCTCATCTGGATTTATACGACCATTCTGGAGTAGGAAGCAAGGAAGGGGGAGGTCAAAGGTACTCAAAAAGGGTGCAA
This sequence comes from Allobates femoralis, assembly GCA_033576535.1. Classification (NCBI taxonomy): domain Eukaryota; kingdom Metazoa; phylum Chordata; class Amphibia; order Anura; family Aromobatidae; genus Allobates; species Allobates femoralis. Next base: position 129,267,950 of record JARQOC010000003.1, on the reverse strand, counting down.
ATTCTAGAATGATAGCAGTATACAAGCATCAAACACTAGGGCATGGGGTTTTCAACAACAGATGGTTATTAACAACACCAACACTTAAAGGGAACCTGTCAGCTGCTTTATGCCCCCCAAGCTATCACTTTCTGTTCATTTAGCTTCATAGTATATTCATAATTATCCCTGTCTGAGATAAAAGTGTTATAGTTGATGAAAAGCATTTTATAACTTACAATATCGCATGTAAATGAGGCAGTGACTAGTCTTTAGGAGCGGGTTTTTTTTTGTGTCCATGGCCGCCTTCCTTTAGTGGTTTTCCATGCCCCGTTGGGTGTGATAAGCTAATGTATGAGCACTTTCTCCCCCTATTTCTCCCGCCGGGCTGGCTGCCTTCCCTGTCCTGCACACTGTGCTCTTCTTTTGGGTGTATAGCATAACAGCACGCCGCGCACTTGCTGGCTACAGAATATTCACACTGCGCATGATGAAGGTGGACAACTACACCCAAAAGAAGAGCGTGATGCACAGGACAGGAAAGACAGGTGGCCGGGCAAGAGATAGCGGGGGAGAAAGCGATTGTACATTAAGTTATGTAACCCACTGGGGCTTGATAACCACGGAAGGAAGGTGGCCATGGACACAAAAATAACACTCCTAAAGACTAATCTCTGCCTCATTTACATGCAAAATTGTATGTTATAAAATGCTTTTTATCAACTATACCATTACAACTTTTAGCTCAAACAGGGATGTTTAGGAATGTACTATGAAGCTGCAGGGACAGATGGTGATAGCTTGAGGGGATAAAGTAGCGACAGATTCCCTTTAAAGCAGATCTGTCCCCAGAATTTACAATACAAACTGTAAACATCACCAAATATCCAAGTCAAAATGACTGTAAAAATCCAAGTCAAAATGGCTGTATAATCCTTTATGAAAATTTAACGCAATCCCCACCCAGTTCACCTGATTAACAGTTTCTCAGTATCCCTCCTGCCACGGAGATCAGTACGATCTCGCAGGTTGGGTGGACAGAGATCAAAGGGAATCTGTCAGCAGGTTTCTCCCCTAAAAGCTGCAGACACCATCAGTAAGCCTTATAAGTCCCCGGGACGATTTGTATAACATAAAAAAAAGCTTTTATCATACTTCCCTACTAGGTGATTCAGTGCATGTGTGGCAGATCTTGATCTGGTGCCTCTTCTCTGTTTGCGATTGTCATCCTCTTTCCCTGCTTCGTGTGTATGACGCATCCTACATCATCCACAGTGTCCTTCATTGCGCTCCTGCGCACATGCCCTACTATCTGCCTTGCTGAGAACAGAGCAAAGTATTGTGGTGCACATGTGCGCGCGCTCTTTGACCTTTCCCTGCGCCTGTGCACTACAGCCCTTTGCTTTGCCCTCGGTAGGGCAGAGAGTAGTGTGCGTGCGCAGGAGTGCAATGGAGGACACTGAGTTGATGACGTAGGACGCGTCATACACAAGAGGTAGGTTAAGAGGATGATAATAATGGTCCAAGTAAAGACCACTTTGGTTTAGGTCAAGGAAACCCGTACACAATCCAGACAAACAGCTTCATAGGCATGTAGGAGACTGTTGAGGTCTGGCCAGGAGGTACAGATTAGGTATTAGGGCAGTCAGAGTGGAACAGGCTGCCACGGGAGGTTGTGAGCTCACCAATGGAAATCTTCAAGTAGAAGCTGGATAAACATATACTTGGGATAAAATAGGAGTTGGCCCCGATGCCCCAACTCTACCATTTTATGGTTCTATGACCTGTGGCCCGTCCATACATTTTGGTCTGTACTAGAACTGTGAATATCGGATTTGTGATACCAGCCTAATATCTACTTCTTCCATTCAAATCATTGCTGCTCCTGTACTTACTAATTAAGGGAGAAGATATAATGAATGATTGACATCCTTTTCTATATTAAGATTGTGTACAAACACAGAAGTCAATCAGTGATTAAAAAGAACACCCTCTTGACTTTATGCACAGGGATTTCAATACATAAAAGACAGGTTACACTAAACCTTTTTATAACAGTCAGCTCCATTTGCTTTATAACATTCTGCTAGTACCATTTTCAGGTTGATATATTCTCTTTAAGACTATTTTGATCAATTATTACTGAAGTTCACTGACTGTAGAACTACATGTACCCATTATGACTATGTAAAAGTGAGAGTGCAGGTTTATAGCTTCTCATTTTGCTGCAGTGACTTTCTTAAAATTAAACTTTTACTAATTAAATCTTACACAATATATAACAGATGACTGTTAAATGCCTAAAACCATTTTTCTTGATGAATGTGTTTAAAGGATTGAACAGCCTCCTGGTATATCTTGGTAGTGTATTACATTAAGGTATGGCCAGCTCTAGATCCGGATGGAAAAGACCTGTATATAATCTGTGCTATGCTGACCATTCACTCAATCTGGTGCACATTGTAAATAACTGATGCTCCATCATGGACATCAGATGCTGGTCAGTCAGTCCTGGAGACAGTCATTATCACACATTTCCAATGACAGATGACAGACAAGTATGTCGCAATTACTTTATATCCCACCACATGGGGGTGACCATCTGTATTTGTCAGGACAAGTAGCCTTAGAGGGAATCAGTGAGCAAATGTTTGTTATGTAATATGAGAACAGCAAGAGGTAGTGACAGAGACTGTGATTCCAGCAATGTATCACTTAGTTTACTGGGTGCAGCAGTTATGATTTGAGTTTAGGTTTTTCCTGCTACAGACCTACCGTTTTCCTGAAAATAAGATGGTGTCTTAAATTAATTTTTGCTCCCAAAGGTGCGCCATGTCTTATTTTCAGTGGGTGTCTTATTTGTCCATGAAGAAGAATTCATATTTATTTTTGAACAAAAAAAAATGAACATTTTATCATCCCTTGCAGCCCCCAATACGGTTTCACCATCATCCCCTTGCAGCCCCCAATAAGGTATCCCTATCATCTCCTTGCAGTCCGCCATCAACCTCATAATTCCCCAATATGTTATCAGCATCAAAACACACAGGGACACACACGCTTAGGGACAGACACACAAACTCAGGGACACACACACAGGTACACACACATAGGGACTCATACACACTCAGGAACACACACACACTCAGGTACACACACACACAGGGACACATCTCACCGGTCCGCCGCTGCATTCTGGTGCCGCTCTAAGCTTCCTGCAGTTGTCCCAGGGTTGCCGATGCATGTAGTCCGGCACCACTCTCATCTGCCTGCCTCAGATGCCGTAGGTGTTCGATGCTGCTGGGCGGCCAATCACAGGCCAGGATCCACCCAGGCGGCCAATCACAGGCCAGAAGGTGACGCCATACACAGACTGCATGGGCGGCTACTAGCCTGTGATTGGCTGAGACAGCGGTGGGGGCAGGGAGAATAGAGTGGTGCTTAACTACATGCATCGGAGGCACCTGGGACAGTGGCAACCACCGGGACAATAGCGGAGGGGGCTGGAGGAGTCAGAGCTGTATGCCCCGGTCTACTGATCAGTGGCATGCTGTTCTTAAAAAAAAAAAAAAAAAAAGATATGCCTTATTTTTGGGGGGTGCCTTATTTACATGCACACTAAACCCCCCTAGTACATCTTATTTTCAGGGAAACTCGGTAGCAGAGCTCAGTTGTTGTGCTGTTTACAGCTTTCTCTGTACATTGTATAGTGACAGAGAGCTGCTAATCATTGCTAGGGGTGTGGCTGGACTACAATGCAGGAGGCCATTTGTCCTGCAGTGATAATCTACTGATAAAACATTGTACTGAAACAGCCCAGCAAGTGATATATCACTATAATAAGGGACTCTGCTGCTACATTATAGTGCCTCAGATTACATATCAAAAACTTAGTGACAGATTCCCTTTAACACAGGCATTACACTGCACTTGACTCAGACCCTCACCAATCCATTGCACATGTAAAGTGATTGGTATGTGTTTAAGTGATCCTAAACCCACATACTGACCCCCTGTATCTTTAGACCTGTCCCTGCTCCCCCTCTTATCATTCCTAGCCATCCCTTTTGCAGAAAAAATCGCTTTTGTAAAGTAGAGAAAAAGTTGCACTACTTCGTCCTGTGCGAGTTCTCTCTTTCTGAGGAAGCCGCAATGGGCGGGGCCTGTGTGCTGCAGCCTTGTAATTATGCACGCCCCTCTCTGCTTCTAAGAGCCTAGCCGCGTCATGAAAGGGGCGGGGCTAAATCGCGTCATGCCGGAGCCCCGCCCCCTTTCACGTGGCCAGGCTCTTACCAAGGCAGCAAGCAGAGAGGGGCGTGCATAATTACAAGGCAGCAGCAGACAGGCGGGGCATTTGCGGCTTCCTCAGAAAGAGAGAACTCACACAGGACAAAGTAATATAACATTTTCTCTACTTTACAAAAGCGATTTTTTCTGCAAAAGGGATGGCTAGAAATGATAAGAAATGATAAGAGGGGGTCCAGGGACAGGTAGAGAGATACGGGGGGGTCAGTTTGTGGGTTCAGGATCACTTTAAAGGTAGTATAACTGAGGATGAAGCTCTGCTGTAAGGCTGCGTCCACACAATCACTATTAGCAGCGTTTTAGATGCAGCGTATTTCCGCTGCGTTCAACAATACAAACACAGTGGATGGTATGTCTAGGAATCCCATTCCCATTGTGCTTCATTTGTATGCAGTATTATCTCACCTGTGGTGCAGGTTGCCACACTTTGGCATCTACACTGTGGAGTCAGATGCAGTCTTCGCAAGTGAATGCAGAGAAAAGCTGCCCTGCACCAAACGCAGATCGTGGGCACAGGGCGGCTGCGTTCACCTGCGGAGATGGCAGCTTCACTCAGGTCTGGAGACACTGCATCCAGGATGCAGGGTCTCCGGATCGTCTGCACATACCCTAAAGGTGGGGTCACACGCGGCGATCTCGCCCGCGACATCGCCGCAAAGTGACGTCACAGCGATGTCGCGGCCGATATTGCAAGTGCGTCGCGCTGTGTGACAGCGCGATGCAACTGCAAATTATCGCTGGTCGCAGGTTTATGAACATGTTCATAAACCTGTCAACCTGTGACCAGCGATTAGGCTGGATCGCGCCGTCTGACACTGTTGGCGGCGCGATCCAGCCTATATCGCAGCGCTACTGAGCCATCGCTCCCTGGGCTTAGCCCAGCCCAGCGAGCGATGGCTCCGCCCACATCACCGCCGCGTCACCGGCAACGTCGTGCCGTGTGACAGCTGGCCTGCGATGTTGGAAGCGAGCGGGCACCCGCACATCGCTTCCGACATCGCAGGCCAGATCGCCGCGTGTGACCCCACTTTAAGGGTAGCTTTACACGTTGCAACATTGCATGCAATTTCACTTGCAACTTACTGGTTGCAGTGAAATCATGGACACATTGTTCTATCTTATTGCTGTGTACAAATGGAACAATGTGTCCATGATTTCACTGCAACCAGTAAGTTGCAAGTGAAATTGCATGCAATGTTGCGACGTGTAAAGCTACCCTAAGGATAAAAAAGTTGCACCTGTTCACAACAAGCAGCTTTGACAAAGCAGGAGATGAAAAAAAAACAACCTCCTAAACACAAGGAGGAGATGTAGTAAGAAAACAAATGTAGCCTCCTATTACAGGAGAAGGTTTATGGTGTGTTTAGACACTTTTTTCACATAAATGCGGTTTTGAAAAGTATTTCAGAAAAAAGTTCACGGCTGAGAGATGTCTGAGGCTGTGTTCAAACCTCACTACAGATTTACACTGCAAATTGTATCTCAAATCCTAGCATCGGCCTCAAGAGAGCCCACATTTGTTATTTGCAGATTTCATGGCAGTTTTGGCTGCGGATTGCACTGTTCTTTATTACAAAGTATTGGATATTGTGAAATCTGCAGTGAAAATTCGCACTAACATGAGGATGTTGACTTGTTTTAAAATCCACAGTCTGCTCTTTTTCATGTGGATTCTTCTTTTTTAATGTATTATAAATTGCTGTGGATTTGTGGTGTAAATCATATAGTGCAGCTAGTCCTGGATATGTGAACTCGGCTTTACAGCTGTCACATTTACTGTAGTCAACGTGGTCAATGTTGGTGAAAACTATTTGTATAACTCAAGACTGGTGCGCGGTTGAGAAGGGCGTCTAACATGTCTATTGCAATTTCTGTAATCTTGTGACTAAAACAGGAAATTAGAAGCTGGAGGGTTATCAGACTGGTACAGGAAAATGCACTTTTAACAGTCACATATCAGATAATATGTATTAAAGGCCAAGTCAGAGCTCAGCCTCTCGGTGTAAAATGTCAGGAGTAGCCTAAAGGTGAGCAAATAGTATCAAGTAGTTGCACATAACAAACTGACTATGTAGTTACATTGCCAAAGTAAAGTTGCAGGTACCACACATTTTATTGCTGCCAATGATCATTAAGTTTTCTTGCTTAACTTTATTAAAACATTATCCTTATCTTGTGTTCCTAGAATATGAGGCTGGAGAGACACGGGCAAGAGTAATGTGAGAGACTCACGCACGTTTCTAATCGCATCAGCCGACACCGCAGCCAGCTCTCTGGACAGGAGTGTACAGCTGCATATATTTCAATGCAGCTACATGCTCTTGTCCGGAGAACCAGCGGTGTGCTCGGGTGATGCGATGAAGACTCTTATGAATCTAACGCATTACTCTCGCCAGATTGTTGTACGAGCAGATCATGAACAAAATAGTAAGCTCTACGCACATGTAGAGTAATGTAGAGACTCCATACTTCAGCTCTGAAGCCTGAATATTTAGGAATACAATTCTTGACTATTGTAGGATCGGTGCAAGACAGGTAATTGTATGCGTTTGCAAAATTACAAACTTCTTTAGATCCGTTTTTATAAACAGACTGTAAAATAAAGCTCTGTCCCCATTTCATTATATTAGGCTCATCAATGTTATATGATAGTATCAATCTCTAAGATATGCCTCTGACCTATGCAACTGTAGGGAAAACTATCATAAATTTGCCATTGGCTCCTATACCATAATAATGTATGTATCTTGGTATTTGATTTTACTGCACCTTGCTATATTGAATACAAATTATATTTCTTGCTGAATGTTTAAAGGGGTATTCCCATGAATAAATTTCATTCTAATCAATAGATCTTGGAATAATAATTTCCACAATTAATTGGATGTGATTAAAAAAATGTTCCTTTGCTTATATATGTGTCCCTGCTATGTACTGTTTCATTTTTATTTCTGACTGTGCACAGAACATGGTCTGATCATACCACATCTCCTGGGCAGGGGAGGAAGGTAAGAGAATATACAGACATTACAGCACGGGATCACAGCTGATTCTTTTTTGTGAGGTAAAACATTTCTCTGCCTGTTTGTAAAAATGTTTTACCTCAAAGAAAGAATTATTTGTGATCCCATGCTGTTATATCTGCATAGTCTATTTCGACCTTCCCTGCCCAGGATCAAACCAATGCTCTGTGCATGGTCAAAAACAAAAATGAAACTGTACATAGCAGGGACACATACCGTATTTTTCCTTTTATAAGACGCACTTTTTTTCCTCCAAGTTTTGGAGGAAAGTGGGGGTGCGTCTTATAAAAGGAATATAACATTCTAGCATCCTCAGTTGCTTGGGAGGGGGGACAGCAGTGAATTGGGGACAGAAGTGACAGGGAATGGTCCCTGCTGAAGAATCCAGGCGGCAGGAGCACCACATGTCCCCGGCTCATTATCTACTTAAATATTCACTTCACTGCTCCCAGGCCCCACCCACCTCTCTGCACTGAAGACAGCGCGGAGAGGTGAGAGCACAGGGAGCAGGAGAAGCTGCTTAGCCGGCACACATGGTCTCTCCTGCAGCTGCTGGGGACATTGTGTGCTGCAGATAGTGAGAACGGAGGAGCGGGGTGCAGCTGTGGCAAGTGAATGAGCACTGAGCTTTGTGCTGATTCACTGCCATGAAGACAGGGGCAGATCGGCACTTTATCACAGCAGGTGCCTTGTTTGTCAGTGTCCTGCCTCACTCTCTCTCTGTAATGTGTCCTGCTGAGCCCTGCACAGTGCATAAATGCAGGAAGCTCGGTCTGCAGTTCAGGAGCTTCAGTCTATTAGAGCAGGGCTGGAGCCTGCATAACGCCAGTGTACAGCTCCCCTGGCCTTGCATCTACATGTCAAGCTCTGTGGTGACTTGTAATTAGGAGACAGGGCTAGAGCATCATATTTCAGCACAGTGTACAGCGCCCCTCCCTGGCCCTCCCTCATACAGGACATCACATCAGATCTTTATATACAGACTGGCCACTTCCTTCATTTCAGCAGGGTGATGGCAAAGCAGGACACATTAAAGTGAGTGCACATGTATATGTAACATAACCACTAATAAAGTAAAGTTAACACTACCAATACTGTGCTTAACTAGAACTCCAAGCATGCTATAGGATCTACAGTACATGCTGGGAGTGATAGTTCTTAAAGGGATTGCTACTACATGAACAAATCCCATCTCATTCATCTTGTTGGCCCTTGTAAAAGTAATAAAGACCATACTAAGGGTGTGCGCTCACAGTCGGGAGTAGCTGTGTGTTGGACCCGGCTCCTCCGGACATAAGTGAAGCCACATGTGGAGGCAGGGAGACCGCAGCCGCCCTGTACTCACCATGTGTGGCGGGTGCGGGGCAGCTTCTCCCTGCAGTCCCCCGATGGGAGCCGCTTCCAACTCCACAGCATGAAATGAACATGCTGAGAAGGAGCGGAATGGTGGCAACCCGCACCGCAGCTGTCAGAATGCTGCGGTCGGATGAAGCATAGTGAGTATGGGATTTCTACAAATCCCATCCACTATGCTTGTACTGTACTACGCAGCATTTTGGACACAGCAGCAAGACGCTGCGTCCAAAAGGCTGCGTATACTCATCGTGTGCACGCACCCATACCCCTGATTCTGCAGCAGTTCCAACGTTATCAGAAGTTGCATAGTCATGTCCCATGTGATATTGATATGAGACTCAGCCCTCTGACCAGTCAGTGCAGGCGTCTGTCTCCCCACCAACAGACACTGGAGCAGAAGTCATTGGTGTTGCTCACATGCTGCACCTGCATCCGAAGGAAACAGACGCCAACACTGACTGGTCGCAGGGCCTGAGTGTCATATCAAAGTCATTTTTTGCTACAAATATTTTTTTCCCTATTTTCCACCTCTAAAATCTGGGTGCGTCTTATAATCCGGTGCGTCTTATAAAGCGAAAAATACGGTATATAAGATTATCTCAGCACAGGAACATTTTTTTTTAAACACATCCAAATGTGGAAATCATTATTATTCCAAGATGTATTGATTAAAATGAACATTTTTAAATTAACTTTGTTTGTGGGAAAACCACTTTAAGCCAAACTCTATACTTCTCTCCATAGAGTGTTACCAGTAAGATTCCATAATCAACTGATTTCTTTGGAGAGAGACAGTACTTCCACTATGTTGCAATTGTATAGAACATATCCTTGACAGTGGTTTTCTACACAACAAAAAAAATACAACCTTTTGGAATAATTTGGGTGCATGAGAGCCTATGAGCGTATCAGAGTATAAAGTGAGTATTACTCCTGGCGCATACCTTCAACATGCCTAAAAAGATGATACATAAACTGTAAAACTAAGTGTGTATAGCTATAGCCACTCTGAAAAATGACATTGTATATTGAAAACTTTTCATGCTGCAGACTCAAAGGCAAATAATTCCTTGTTTTATTATCAGAGTGGCACATGCTTAAGAGACACATTGTAACGTATGGTATTTATGATCTGAATGGCATATGCTAGTGGTCGCCCCCTTTGGCTTTGGAGGCACATGAGACTTGCATGCCTGTAATGTGCGGCTCATGGCTGCCAGACAGCTTTGTGCATTAGCAGCAAATCCATAAAGAGCAGGTCTACAGATGGTGACTTTTGTGAGTAGCTCCACTGAGAAGAAAAGTTGTGGATGCCCATATGCTGCTTTTGGCGAGTTAGAAATAATTTACGTATGGTAAACTGGAGACAGGATGATAGAGAATACTGTTGAAGCTGGAGGAGACACTGTGGTGGGAATGCTTGATACAAGAATACTGAATGGGGGTATGATGGGAAACCCTGACTCTTGGTATACGTCCTTGGTGAGGTTTCTGTACAAAAAGCTTTGGCTACAACGGTTATGGGGCCCCTGGGTGTTACTCCTGAATGTAGCTCATGCGCTGATTTGGCTTTCAAGATCAGAGAGATTCAGAACCACTGGCATGTGCAATTAATGCTGCCAGCATGCCAAAAAAGCAGCAACTATATCCTTGTCAAAGAACAACAAACACATTAATAGATGACTATTATAAAGTTATGGCCAAGAAAATCACAACAGTCACAGAACTGTGGAAGAGACTGGAAGAAGAGTGGTTCAAAATCCCTCCAGAGCAGTGTGAGACTAGTGATGTCCTGTGGCTGCAAGTGTGCTGAAGTCATTCAAAGCAAAGGCCTGTACACTTCCTACTGATTGATGACTGTTATAACCTTCACAAAATGTAGTTTTAATCTGTCTCTGTTCTACAGTCATTGCTATTCTCTAATCATGATCATCCCATTTTGTGTAAAATAAAAGTTTTAAGTTGATAAACTCTGGTTATTTTGGAAAACCCTGTTCTAGTGACATGGTGTACCCCTAATACAAAAACCTTCAAATGCTGATCACTGTAGACTACAGTCTGTCTGAAAAAATCAAGTGATCAGACACTATTCTCATGTATACATATAATTTTTTTTATTATAATATTATATTATATATATATATATATATATATATATATATATATATATATAAACTTGAGCAGCACAACACTCACCCCGGGTCAAAAATCAGTTAGGAGCAATGCTTCAATTTGCCAAGTTATACGGACCGGAATAAAAAAAACTGCAGCACTGCATTGATGAGGTTTCTGATGCCTTTATTTGGCCTTCAGGAAGAGATGACAATGTTTCGGCTACAATGAGCCTTCTTCCAGCATCTTTGCTTAAAGAAGGCTCATTGTAGCTGAAACATTGCCATCTCATCCTGAAGGCCAAATAAAGGCATCAGAAACCTCATCAATGGAGTGCTGCAGTTTTTTCCCCGCTATATTAAATATATATATATATATATATATATATATATATATATATGTATATACACACACACAATTTTGGCAACTATACCAGTTTAACTTATGATACAACAAGCAAACTGTCTTTGTGCTTGAATGGATATTTCCATCTCATATATTTATGGCATATCTGCGGGACATCATTGGGATCTACAATATATCAAGAGTGGTTTGTATGTCATGCTGATGGGTGTGGAGAGGAGGCCGCATATCCGCAGCTCTCTTTATTCACTTCTGTGGTACTTCCATAAACTGTCAAGCATAAATCACATGCAGGTGTCGTAAATATTCAAGATGGGAATGCCCCTTGAAAGGAAAGTCATAGGAAATCATATGCATTATTACATAACAGCTATGTTCCTGTGATAGTATAAATAACTTATAAGCTAATAATGGGATTGTTCAAATATTTTTTTTCTTAAAGTGTGTAATTGGGGTTAAAAATCATTTTTGCCTTTGTGTTTCACAAATAAAAGCAAACTATAACTATATGGAGGGATTTCTCTCTCTTGGCCTCTGTGTTGAACTGTGTATTATTGGCTGCAGGATGAGTTAACAGAGAACCCACTATTCAGGTCACTATGAAGATCCGATGGGCAGTTTGTTGCAGTTTTATTTGTCTATTTCTTGGATCCACTCAGTGGATTTATGACCATGGACAACATTGAAGTTGAATGTGCAGGAAAATCAAGGGCATGTAAAAGCCAACCTGTGAAACAGTTTTATTGAAACCCAATAACAAAAATGGATTTACCTCTAAATGCATGCATTTATTAAAAAAAAAACCTTGTAAAACCCCTTTGATTAATCATTATCTTGGCCTACAAAAGCCTATGCAGTGGTCCTCAAACTGTGGTGACTGGAGTGTGCTGGGAGATGTCATTTCCTAACCCTTATGAAGCCACTAGTTGGAGATCACTGATCTAAATGTATTTAAGTGTTGAATTTATTTTTGAGAAGTCATCCTATATATATTATCTACCATACTTGCTTAGAACTTTGCTATTGGACATTATGTGAACTATAAGGCTGTCCTGGATCACAGATGGACAATTCACACATTGATCTTACCGGTCTTTCATGCTCAAGGATGGAAGATTTTCCAGGTTCATATTCAAAGATACTTCGGGGTTCAGAACGGAACTTGCGAGTATCGACTTTTCTGTCTGGAGGCTCCCACTCATTTCTTCTAAGAGGACATACACATATTAATACAATTTCCATATACTTGAAGACAAAGCACTCACTCGGTTAGCAACACTATAAGAAATTGCAAAACTTAATTACCTAAAGGAAAATGCCTTTTCAACATTCTCCTGGAGCAATGGCTAAAGTTTCAGTAAATAAATCTCTAAATCTTTCACGTTTTTCTGTGGGCCGAGCTGAACATAAGTATTAATCATAGGAGTACACAGGGATGAGCCACTGTACCTGTGTAACAATGAAGTATTGTGAGCCCCCTCATTATGATTATCAGGACTTGAGCCCCTACCAATCAGAATGATGGCCTAACCCAGGGGTCCCCAACCTGTGGCTCAGGAGCTAATGTGGATTGCAGTCCTGTGGTGTGGGGCTCGCGGCTGTCTTAAAGCTTGATGCATTAGCAACAAGTGTAGCAAACAGCTATGAAGAGCAGGTCTCCAGGTGGTGACTTTTAGTAGCCCCACATAGCAAAGCAGATCTAAATGGGAATAGCGTGGGAACCACTGGATCTTGAAGTACTGTCTCAGTGTGGTCTCTATGGAAAAGCTTTGGCTATGATTATACTGGTAATGGGAGTCAGAGTGTCACTACTGTGAGGGGTCGGGAGATGGATATGGCTCTAGACCCTCCCCAGTGCTGAATGTGGATCTAAAGGTAACTAAGTTCTCCCACTTAAAAAGCTGAGAGAGGCCTGTAATTGACATCATAGGTGACATCAACTATGAGAGGCAAAATGAGAATAAAAATCAAATCAAAAAGGGGGATTATCAGTGGTCTTGTATGTCTTCCATTTTCTAATTATTGCTCCCACAGTTGATTTCTTCACACCCAGCTTCTTGCCTATTACAGATTCAGTCTTCCCAGCCTGGTGCAGGGCTACAATTTTGTTTCTGGTGTCCCTCGACAGCTCTTTGGTTTTCACCATAGTGGAGTTTGGAGTGTGACTGTTTGAGGTTGTGGACAGGTGTATTTTATACTGATACCAAGTTCAAACAGGTGCCAGTACTACAGGTAATGAGTGGAGGACAGAGGAGCCTCTTAAAGAAGAAGTTACAGGCCAGAAATCTTGCTTGTTTGTAGGTGACCAAATACTTATTTTCCACCAAAAAAAATTATTTCCAAATCAGACAATGTGATTTTCAGGATTTGTTTTCTCATTTTGTCTCTCATAGTTGAGGTCACCTATGATGTCAATTACAGACCAACCTCATCTTTTTAAGTGGGAGAACTTGCACAATATGTGGGTGACTAAATATTTTTTTCCCCACTGTAACCAAATCAGATCTCATACTTTGTACTAATGAGGGGCAATACCCTGAAACAGCATGTCTGCAGCAAAATGAGATTCTCGTTTGGTTTTTATTCTAAGTCATATCGCAGTACTTCTCCTTTCTGAAGAGACAATTTGCATATTTCATTTCCCAGAGGAGCATTGCATGGCTTAGAAGTCTCCTTACACTGGCGTGCCTGACATGTTACTCTCCACAAAGAGAAACGTCAGATTCTAATTACAAATCAAAACTCACATTTTGCTAGAGGTTAGATGGAAGGGTCAGACTGTGTTTTCCATGTATGTACTGTATGTTTAAATGTCAACTTCTCCTTTACTTTTCAACAGAAAAGTGGAAATCAGTCTGAATACAATACTCTGTCATCTCCATAAAACCTTGCAATAGTATTATATGAAGACATTATACAGGAAAGTGTTAAGCCACAAAAGTACAGGGAAAAATCAGGTCCTTGCTATATATGTACTAGACACACATTAGCACTGGCGGTCCTCATTAGACTTGATAAGATACTCTTTCTTCTACTTAAATAATGTTCAAGGGTTTACCTATTTTTTGTTCCCCTGACTTGTCCCCAGTAAAAATATTAAAAAATATATATATTCACCGATTGGACATCCAGTACTGACACTCATCCGCTGCCCATGTTGACAGGTTGCTAAGGTGTTGCATGTGACCACTGCAACCAATTACTGGGGTCAGTGGTGACGTTCATGTAGGTGGCACAAGTCCTCTAAGTGCAGTGATTGGCTGCAGCAGTCACATGTATTCCTGCAGTTGCTCTACATACAGTGCCTACAAGTAGTATTCAACCCCCTGCAGATTTAGGTGGTTTGATAAGATGCAAATAAGTTAGAGCCTTCAAACTGCAAATGAGAGTAGGATTTATTAACAGAAGCATAAATCTTACAAACCAAAAAGTTATGTTGCTCAGTTGAATTTTAATAAATTTTAAACATAAAAGTGTGGGTCAATTACTATTCAACCCCTAGGTTTAATATTTTCTGGAATAACCCTTGTTTGCAATTACAGCTAATAATCGTCTTTTATAAGACCTGATCAGGCCGGCACAGGTCTCTGGAGTTATCTTGACCCACTCCTCCATGCAGATCTTCTCCAAGTTATCTAGGTTTTTTGGGTGTCTCATGTGGACTTTAATCTTGAGCTCCTTCCACAAGTTTTCAATTGGGTTAAGGTCAGGAGACTGACTAGGCCACTCCATCACCTTGATTTTTTCCCTCTTGAACCAGGCCTTGGTTTTCTTGGCTGTGTGCTTTGGGGCGTTGTCTTGTTGGAAGATGAAATTACGACCCATCTTAAGATCTTTGATGGAGGAGCCGAGGTTCTTGGCCAAAATCTCCAGGTACGCGGTGCTATCCATCTTCCCATGGATGCAGACCAGATGGTCAGGCCCCTTGGCTGAGAAACAGCCCCACAGCATGATGCTGCCACCACCATGCTTGACTGTAGGGATGGTATTCTTGGGGTCGTATGCAGTGCCATCCAGTCTCCAAACGTCACGTGTGTGGTTGGCACCAAAGATCTCGATCTTGGTCTCATCAGACCATAGAACCTTGAACCAGTCTGTCTCAGAGTCCTCCAAGTGATTATGAGCAAACTGTAGACGAGCCTTGACATGACGCTTTGAAAGTAAAAGGTACCTTACGAGCTCGTCTGGAACGGAGACCATTGCGGGGGAGTACGTTACTTATGGTATTGACTGAAACCAATGTGCCCACTGCCATGAGATCTTCCCGGAGCTCCTTCCTTGTTGTCCTTGGGTTAGCCTTGACTCTTCGGACAAGCCTGGCCTCGGCACGGGAGGAAACTTTCAAAGGCTGTCCAGGCCGTGGAAGGCTAACAGTAGTTCCATAAGCCTTCCACTTCCGGATGATGCTCCCAACAGTGGAGACAGGTAGGCCCAACTCCTTGGAAAGGGTTTTGTACCCCTTGCCAGCCTTGTGACCCTCCACGATCTTGTCTCTGATGGCCTTGGAATGCTCCTTTGTCTTTCCCATGTTGACCATGTATGAGTGCTGTTCACAAGTTTGGGGAGGGTCTTAAATAGTCAGAAAAGGCTGGCAAAAGAGATAATTAATCCACACATGTGAAGCTCATTGTTCTTTGTGCTTGAACTACTTCTTAATACTTTAGGGGGACCAAACAGAATGCTGGTGGTTTGAGGGGTTGAATAATAATTGACCCACACTTTTATGTTTAAAATTTATTAAAATTCAACTGAGCAACATAACTTTTTGGTTTGTAAGATTTATGCTTCTGTTAATAAATCCTACTCTCGTTTGCAGTTTGAGGGCTCTAACTTATTTGCATCTTATCAAACCACCTAAATCTGCAGGGGGTTGAATACTACTTGTAGGCACTGTAATATTTGTTGAGCAGCTCAACTTTTAGTGGCCGGGTTGCCCCCGCAAGATGTTGCTTTTAATATTTTATATATGAGCACTAAATAAAGGAATATTCATTTGAAGAAATATGGACCCGGTGTGCTGAACTTTCTTTGAAATTTGTAAAATAATATAAGTCTGTGAAATGAAAATTCACTGTAATACAAGATGATTTTTATGTGGATTTGTCATAATCTTGGTTGTAGTTTCTATTTTCAACAAAACAGCAAGAACAATTGGGTGGGAAAACAACAATTTTTGATGTCTTACTTCTCAGGAGAGCTCGGCTCCCGCATGCGATGAGGCACGGATGGAGGAAGCACGGGTACTGGAGGAGGCGGCAATGGGGATGAAACTCTAAATACATCTGTGCCATTGTCAGAGACACTTTTAGATAGAGGACGGTAAGTTTGTGTCTTTGCAGCAGGGTGTGAATAGGAAGGGGAAGCTGAGCTATAGTTATCTGTTGACACAAAGACAAGAAAAAATAATTAATATACAATGGAGACCACATTTTACAAGACTCCTAAGAGGTAAAGTAGACATAGATAGCATATAGAGACATACAATGAATGACCCATTTATTAGGGACAGCCATCTAGTGGTATGTTATGGGGTATTTATACTAAAAATTAATTGTGAATGAGCATTGATAAAAATGCTTCATCCTTGTCCAGGTATTAGGAGACCTGGGTATGCCAAAAAAAACAATCCCCAAGCCATATCTCTACTTCAACCAGACTGTTCAGCCAATCACTTAAAGGAAAGGCTCATAGATTCATGGTGTATGCACTAAGTAATCACCAGAAATCTGGATTCATCTGACCATCCTCTTTTACCAGTGAGCCCTTTGTGTTTCCCTTTAGACAACAATGGCACTAGACCTGGTCATCTGCTGTTTGTCCATCTGTACTATAGAATGATGAGTTGTACATTCATTTATGTCAGTTGGAGCACCAGCATTGTATTTGGCTGTACTTCTGCTTGGTCGCACTCTGTCTGTTAGAATGATCTTGATCTCTTTCACGCACAGGATCCTCTTTAGCTGGATGCTGTTCTCCAGTCACAACATTTTCTATATACTGTATGAGTAATCCCAATTTTTAAATGCTGTCTATGGCTAGTCTAGCACCACTGCAGTTTGCAGTTATTGAGATTGCTCAATGTTCCTATTCTAATATGGATTCTCATGGAAACGTATCCAATGAAAACTTGTGCATTTCATTTTGGGCTGCACTCCAATTGTCATATAGGATAGTATACAGGATTACCCACGAAACTATACTGAAATACAACATTATCATCCATCCATACTGTACATGTCACATCACTACTGTAAACTAAGATATCAGCTAAAATGAAAATCTGGAAAAACATTTGTAATCTGTGTCAGTGCATTAGGGTGTAACACAGTATATCAGGTGAGTTCACACTTCAGGGGTTCCTGGAAATGACCAACCACGACATTTATAGCATTTAGATAAATGAAAAAGTCATTGCTATGTCTTCATCCAATAAAACGACTATCATAACAAGGGACATCATCCTCCAGACCACAAATAAACAATGAAGATAATAATTATGGCCTGTAATCTGCATACGAAAAATCCCTGGTCCATTTTTATAGGTTTATATTTACTGTTTGCGACATTTTATTGCCAGAATTATAATTTGAATTCTATAGTTATGAATAGCTACAATGGTGACTGTGCAACTCTTCAAATGGTGAGTTAGAATATGCAAAAATACATTTTAGCAATCACAGACTGCCACACGGCAAGCATAGTAGAGCCATGGAGTAGAGAACGGAGAGCACCGAAAGTGGAATCTATTCCATGAGCTGAGAGGTCCTCTGCTCGTCACAGTCTCTCCTATTTGACCTGCTCCTCAATTTTCATTACAGATGGCGTGAGAGCGCACGTCACTGTGCATGGAAAAGATTATTGCACTTTGACAAGTCAGCTCCTACTGAGCATTCATCAGAAATGGCACAAACTAGTCTGAGCCCTGAAACAGGTAAACGGTCACAACAGTGACTGCAGCCCCTTTGTCCTGATGACGTTTCATTTGAGTATGCAGCAAAGGGGATTTTCAAACAAAATGTCATCAAAATGGAAGGTTAAAAAAAACTGGTTAAAGGGAACGGAAGAGACTTTTTAATTATAGTATATTAGAAAAGTGATCCGATTATTATAAATAATTGATAAACACATAGGACTCAAATCAGTGTTAGTTTGGGACCACCCTTTAAGAAACTGACAGACTCCATGGATCGAAGGTTTTTGAGTTATTGAAAAGAATAAAGGTTTCATTGGTCACTGATTTGTTTTGAAATGTCAGAAATGTGTTTTTGCACATTTTGGGTTTGTTTGGTTACCACTCTTATTTACATTTTTCATTTACTTTCAGAATTATTCTGCTCATAGATATTCTAAGGAAGACAAAACTCACTTTTACTTTCATAAATATTCAGAGATCAGGTTTATTAACCTTCTAGATTGTCTGAGAGCATTGTAGTTGTTCAGTAAATGAATGATCAAAAATACAATTTTCCTAATAATTCTGCACACTGTGTATTCCTATTAAATGTAGGTGAACGTTAAATGTTGGCTGGATGTATACTTATAGGTTTTGGTGTATTTCCCTTCAAAGTATGTAGATATTCATGACTCTGTAAAATGACATGTCTGCTAGTTTTGCGGTGTAATATGGCATGGTAAAGTCAATCTAGAATTCATACATTACTGTTAGTAGCTTCATGTACCGTGAGCCGGTGTATAATGCACATGGACTGGGTAACTCACCTGCGCTATATGCATAGGCTGCGCTGGAATAATCACTGTCATTGTCTGTAAAAGAAGCACAAAAACTCAATCATCTAATACGTCAGAGTAACATTTATTAGTGGCGAGAACAAACCAAGAACTACTTCCACCTGCTCCTTTATGTCTCACGCTTCAGCTCATTTCACAGCTCATCTCACCTTAAAATGATGGCGTTCTCACACATTCTCCTTGTTTGAGATTTGTCCTTGTCACATTATTGCATTTTAGGGCTCTGAACAGTGAAATTGGCAGGGGTCATAGTTTTAACTCAAGTTCCAATGTTAATCTGTGCACATAAATACCTGCCAAGTTCTTGAAGGAAAAACACCCACAAGAGCTTGTTTAATATTTCACAAATGTAATGGTGATTTGTGACTATATTTTTCACGGCCTTGATCCTCGCCCTGAATGTCAATGAGATCTGGTGAATTTATATGTTGGTTCTGTAAGCAGAAGTTACATACTGTCGGACATCAGACTTCACAAATCATGCTATTGTTGCTCCTGATGCCTCAAGAAGGAAACCATTTGCAGTACCGTAATTTGTTTCCTTATACAATGAACTTGCATGGACAGGTAGTGAGCATCATGGTAGCATATCCATATTAGCTATGCTAGGCATGGCTCGTTTAAAGTTGCATTGTATAAAAATAGGGTCTGGGCCATAGTAACCAGTCCAAGACCTAGGTTTTGCAATGGAAGCTGGGCCCTGGTTGTTTTCAGACACAAAGACACTCTTTCATTGAGTTTGGATACAAGTCCTAAATAATATTTCTGTAACACAAAAAACTACGGTATTTGTGTTCATCAACAATAGCCCAGTAGAAATAACTATGGTTTCTAATTAAACAGTCATTATAACTTTTGAGAACCAGTAAAAGTCCTTTTATACGGACAGATTTTGTCTGCTGATGATCACTGGTTGACTATATTCACTCCACTCGCACTCATTTACAGGCCTATTTACAAGGAAACTGATAGGAAAGAACAACTGCTAATCTGATCATTGCGTATCAAAACAGTATCATGATGTCCACAGCACATTTTTTGTTTACACAGGGCAATGTACTCCCGATATCAATGATTTTTAAGCTAATATAAGTGATCTGATCACCGGTGATCACTGACATGCTTACCCATCTCAATGATCTGGAGGAGTCTTTTAATGAACCCTCGTGCACCAATTATTATTATGATGGTACTTAAACTAGTATTGGCAACTACGTCAGTTGGACGTTTAAAGCGACTCTCCACCCTGGATACTGAGCGGTGACTATATATTTCTCATCTTTCGTCACTCTACCTGGTGACCTCCGATTGCATCCAGCTGCCTCCGCTCCACTGATTGTGGTGTCCATCTTGGAGCAACAGAACAACAATGTCATGGAAGCATAGTGATTAGTGTAAACCAGGTGTCCCCAACTCCAGGCCTCAAGGGCCGCCAACAGTGCAGGGTTTCAGGATTTCCTTGGTATTGCACAAGAGTTGGAATCATCACCTGTGCAAATGATCACATTAACACCTGTGCAATACTAGGGAAATCCTTAACACCTGCACTGTTGCGGCCCTTGAGGCCTGGAGTTGGGGACCTCTGGTGTAAACCATGCCTCCCCTCCCTTTCATGTGCTGTGGGATATGAAAGACATCAGATGTCTTGTTCAAACTTAGGGCCACGTCACACACACAGATATCTGTGCAGATATTGTTGGTAGATCTCTGGTTGCATCAAATCATGGACACATTGTTCTATTTATATAAGGCCACAAAATGGAACAATGTGTCCATGATTTGACTGCAACCAGAGATCTACCAACAATATCTGCACAGATATCTGTGTGTGTGACGTGGCCCTAACCAATATAACTGAGGAGGCCATCTTGGAAGCTGGAGGAATGGAAGGCAAATGGAGGGCATCAAGTAGGGCAACTATACATGTTTAGAGGATAGAGATTTCATTTAATTCTTTGGTGTTTGGCCCTGGACCTCCTATTCTGATCTACAGACTTGCCAGTCCATGGATCACATGGGGTAAAATATTTAGCAGATAATTATTGTTAATTCAACAATTCAATTGAATTAAATGTTGGACAAATTGGTTCCTCAGTCTTCGACGTTCAACTGGGGTTGGCTTCCCTAGTTATAACCCAGAGTAACCAACAAAGATTGAGATCAGTGAATGGAGAAAAAAAAATAAAAAATCACAAAAATAATCCCAGGTCTACAAATGTTTCTGTATGGCACATTTTTTTATGTGCCATACAGAAACATTTGTAAACATGGGATTATTTTTGTGATTTTTCAACAATATACAATATACAATTGAAAACATGGACCCTATGTACACTGGGATGGGCCCAAAAAATGGCCGATTTTAATTTTTATAAATGACAGGATGAGTGTGTTTTCAATACAACAGGGGCCACTTATTCCAAAGTCATAACTTGTATCTTCTGGTCCAAAATCTATGACAGGGTCCCCCACCTTGTTGTGCAAATTTTTCTTACTAGTGGTACTTCAGGGTCCAGGTAAAGGCACATTTATACATAAAATACCATCTTAAATAAATAACGTCTATTAGATAGGAATGTGTCTGTGTAGATACTAAGCAGAATCTGATAACAGGTTTCAGGTGAGATTTCCCTTTAGGTCTGAAAAACAAAACAGCTTGTGTCCATGAAATACAAAGCGCACACACATACCTGGCTTGTGGACCATGTGAATCTGCTTGAACATTGTCTTGTACCAGTCTTTCGGTCTATCAACAGTCTGTTATGATAAAGAACAAAAAAAAAAAGAACATTACTTATAGAAGTACAAATATTCTAAAAAAAATCATCCAAAGGGATAAAAGGACAACAAATTACCAATTTGTTCATAAGGGCTACCAGATCGCTAGATACTGACTGTGAGGTATCAGTGTGTAGATCCATGGGTACGAGCTCTGCGCTTTCTGCCTCCTGTGAGATGAATTCTTGATCTGGGTGATCTAGTTATTGGCAGACTGAAATCTTTCCTTAGTACAATACAAGAAGAACTAATCCGACCTGTTGCACCACAATACCAGCCTCGTATTTCCTTGTTCTATATGTACATTGCCATGTTTTAATTTACCCCACAAATTTTTACCTGGCTGAAAGACAGGCGAAATTATCAAATGATATAAAACAAGTTATGAAAGTGAAGAATTGTCAGCTGCAATGCAAAATGACATGGACACCTGAGGAAATCCTACTGCGTGAACAACTGTAGCAATTTCTGAGGTACTGACAATACTAAAAGTGAAGCTGTCAGTAGGATCAATTCTCCTAAGCAGTATATATCAACATGCAGGTCAGAAGTTGTTTAATGATACCTTGATATCTGTGATCCAATGTCTTATTTCAGAGAAAATCCATGGTTTTCTTATATGAAAATCAGCTGCTAAAATCTATAGGTCGGACACTGATCTACCTGAGATTCTGCCTTCAGAGCTTTTGTTAACATGAAAGGAGTGTGAGACATGTAATGACTGACAGTCTTGCTCTCCTGATCTCACTGCAGAGCTGTGTATGATTGTAGCTGACACCCCTCAGCTTCACTTTCCATTTCAAAAGCAGCATATACAATACAGCAGACGTGTGAGAGCTGCAGCACATGTGTTTGTAAGAACACAAAGTTCAGTTCTACTGTTCTGTATTAGTTACATGTCTGACACTGGTAATGTTTCTTTTATAATAATCTATGGAGGCAGATTCTCTTGCATATCTGTATCTGGCCCATGGATCTTCACAGTACACTTACATATAAGAAAAACTTGGACTTTTCTGGAATAAAACATCAGATTACAAACATCAAACTATTACTTTATTTACCTTCCTATGTCCTATATGCCCATATAGACAGTTTAGGTGGGTTGATCCTACTGACAGATTCCCTTTAACGATTAGAATGTACAACTCACAGAGAGGGAAGGAAGAAATCCTAACTGCCTGAATGCATTCACATCTTCGTTCAATGATTTTATACCTGGACATAGCTAGCATGCCTAGTTGCAACATACTTGATGGTGGAGCCATCAATGCTTTTTAATAGATTTTATTCACATCTCTGACTTTCATTTTTCTATTTCTGTTCATGGATTGAAACAATCACATGGCAAACTGACTAAAAGGAAGGCCGTCTGGTTTTCATCATGGTAGCCATTGGTTTAACGGACAATATATAGTAAACCATAAATTGGGCAAAATTGGTGAAAGATGGTCTGAACAGAGCGTCAAAAGCAGATGTGAAAAGAGGCTTACTGGACATGATTTCATTAATGTCATGCATTGTTTACACCTTGCAAAATGAAGTTTGCTTCTAGCTGCTCATTAACTGGACATATAGGTAGCCATTGGAAGACATAAATGACCAAAAGAACAGACGGCTGTGGTCAGTCAATCAGATGCTATATGGTGTCTCTCCACTCCAGAATATAAAACATTGTTCAAAGCGTAAATTTTATTAGGTTCTTTTTGAGACACAATCCCTTTAACCCATTACGCTGCTCTAGGTAACATTCATCCCTGAGTAGGTTGATGGTTTACTCCATCACAAGTTATGCAGCCGTCGTCAGGGTATATTCTGCCTGGCTAATACAACATAATACTACAATGTTGCAGGAATGATGAACCTTGTCACATTAATTTTTTGACCCACTCAATAAGTAGCATTACAAACTTTGTACATTACATATCAGGGTGTTGGCAGCACAGCATGCCTGGTAGACATTTTGTAAATTGTTATTCATAGATTTTGTTTCTGGAAGAGCAATGACTAGCACATAAAGATAGGGGACACAATAAAATAAAGGCAGTAATACAACATCTACTACACTAACCTGAATGAACAATTTGAACCTTTCTATGATGATACGAAGACTGGGCAATATGAAAACGAAGCAGAAAAAGAATGGACACCTTAAAAATGTGGTGCTGGAGAAGGATGTTATCAATACCATGGATGGCAAAAAGAACAAACAAATTGATTTTTCAACAAATCAAGCCAGAAGCAAGGATCACCAAGCTACGATTTGTCTACTTTGGACACATCATACGAAGAGGGAAATCACTAAAGAAGGACATCATGGTCAGAGAAAAGAAGAAACAAAGAAGGAACACCAGCAAGCCGATGGCTTGACACTAACAAGATAACAGGGATAAGACCCTGGTGGACCTAGCTAGACTTACACTACATCAATCCGTCTACAGATTGTTCAGCCATCAAGTGAACAATACTTAACATCAACATGACGGTGCAGCTTCTGCCCTTCTGATCATGCACAGTGCAACTTTGTGAAGCTGGGATGTGTACACCCAGTTTCAGAGGCGCACTTATGCTGCTGAAATGAGCCACATGCATAAGCAAGATTTACAGGAGCTGGAATTCATATTATCATGCTCACAGGGGTGTGACAACATGGAAAAAGGACCGACTAGTCGGAAACAACGCCCCATCGACTAGTCAAAGGACTTATTTGCATATGAAAAACAGAGGTAATACTTTTTTTTTTACACATTGGTTTTAGAGAATGATATTATACAGGGCTGGTTAGGAAGGGAATTTTTGACATTGAAATGTGAATACAGCCGGTTTGGATGGCATAAGGGACCTGCCAGGTTCCCTTTAAGGGAGGAGCGGTGACCAAAAAGAGGGAATTCTGTTGCTTAGATTTTTTTTGCTTTACGGTTTTAACAATACAGGTTAAATAATTTTATATTTTGATATATTGGATGTTTACGGTCACAGTGATTCAAAATATGTTTATTTTTTATATTCTGTTTGTCTCACAGAGGAAAAGGATGTGATTTTAAATTTTATGCATTTTTTTTTTATTATTTTGTCGTTATAAACCTTTTTTTTAGTAAATTAGGGCAGAGGTCCCCAGCTCCAATCCTTAGGATTTCCATAGCATTTGACAGTGGGTAATTCAATCTCCTGCACAGGTGACAATTCCAGCTGTCAAATGCTAAGGAAATCCTGAAAACATGCACTGTTGGTGGCCTTGAGGACTGGAGTTGACGACCTCTGCATTAGGGGACTTTAACCTATGATCTTTTGATTGCTAATACTATATATGGCTCAGTGTTTAGTACAATTTTTTTGCAGATCTGAAGTCCTCAGTTTAAATCACACTAAAGACATCATCTGCAAGGAGTTTGTTGAAACTCCTTTTTGTTGAAAACATATGTTTTCCCCAATGTTTGTGTAGGTTTCCTCTGGGTTCTCCAGTTTCCTGATACTCCAAAGACATACTGATAGATAGGGAGAATTTAGATTGTGAGCCCCAATGGGGACAGTGATGACGTCTGTAAAGCGCTGTAGAAAGTAAGGTAAATAAATTTAAAGCGAACCTGTCACCCCCCCCGGGCATCAAAAGCTCTAATAGCCACCTTCTGCAGCACTAAGGCTGCATTCTGAGAAGGTGCCTATAGGCTTTTGATGCCCTTTCTAGTATGAAATATTAAGTTAGGTAAATGCTCACTCTTCAGAAGATCGAAGACCGGGAGGCGGGTTTCACGCTCCTCCGGCCCGCCCCCTCTTGTCAATCATTGTGCGCGCCTGCTGCTGTCTCCCCTCAGTGTGGAAAATGAACGCGCGTCTCCATTCTCCTGTATGGAGCCGCGCATGCTCTGTGCGCCCGGTGTCCAGGAAGTCGACACCGGGCGCACAGCGCATGCGCGGCTCCGTGCAGGAGAACGGAGACGAGCGTTCATTTTCCACACTGAGGGGAGACAGCAGCAGGCGCGCACAATGATTGACAAGAGGGGGCGGGCCGGAGGAGCGTGAAACCCCGCCTCCCGGTCTTCGATCTTCTGAAGAGTGAGCATTTACCTAACTTAATATTTCATACTAGAAAGGGCATCAAAAGCCTATAGGCACCTTCTCAGAATGCAGCCTTAGTGCTGCAGAAGGTGGCTATTAGAGCTTTTGATGCCCGGGGGGGGTGACAGGTTCGCTTTAAGTATATAGGAAAAATCATGTGCTCCCATGAAGCTCACTATGTGGTTGAACCTCACAGTAGTAGAAAGATGGCAACCATAGGGGCCTTCATCAGGCTCCTGCTGCAACTGCAGCCCATTAGTCCCCACAGTCACAAAGCAGGGGCCAGTGGGAAGTCAGTGTGCGCTTGCACCGGCAACCACAAAATGTAATTGTCACTGTCAGGTATTCACAGTGTAATCTAAATGGTTAAAAGCTGCGGACGGAGCAGGTAGTAATTTTTTACTGTAATTTGCCAAAATCCAGTGGCCACCACTTTAAGTCAATGCAGTCCTTTGTGCGCCGCTGTCCATCATGTGATGGATCGGTCACAGTTTGAATTCTGATTTTTGCTCCTATGACAAAGAAGAAAAATGGAATTCATACAGAATATGTCAAAAAGATCACTTTGATCCTAGAGAAGCTTTAGCTTCATTGATAACAGTAGTAATGTAATAATTGTGCATACAGTGTGGTTACTATACAAGCATAGTAAACGGCACATTATCCCACATATGCCGGTAATTATTGTTTTGTGATAGTACAATCTTGTTAATCTTGCTGCCTTTGGAATTTCATATTTCAATTTGATCTTAATCTATTCTCCAGAGTCTATCAAATCACATCTTATACCAACCTGGATAAAAATGATATAAAGTATGAAAAGTGTCTTCACTATATTTTCTACAGATATGTCAGGATAAAATTAGATCCTGAGATTACAAAAACTGATTCATAGCCGTAGAAGGACAAAAAATAGAATCTGGCAGATTTTTATTTTTAAAAAACATATTATATTATCAAGCTGAAGTGAGATAAAAAAAACAAAAAACAAAAAAAAACACAGCAATATTTATTTCAAACTCTCACATCAACTATGATGGGAATGCAGTGCCTTGAAAAAGTATTAATTCACCGTGAACACATCTTTTCACAATGTGCCCACAAACGTCAATGTAATTTATTGGGATTTTATGTGATATACCACAACAAAGTAACAAATATTTGTAAAGTGTAGAATATTCTGAAATTTGTGACGTGCACTTATCTTCAGCCCCCTGTAGCCTGATATCCTGACAGACCTATTGCCTCCAGAAGTCACACACCTGTGTGTAATGTATTTCTCAGTATAACTACAGCTGTTCTGTGAAGGTGTCAGGGATTTGTTTGAAAACAATAGCGATTAATTCTGAAAACCAAGGAACACACCAGACAGGTCAGGGATAAAGTTATGGAGAAGAGCAAAGCAGGGTGAGGTTTTATAAAAATAGCCCAAGAACACAGAACAGTGAGAGTATGGTACAACTGAGTGTGAGTACTTTTTAAAGGAACTGTATACAAGTGTACATTATTTGATTTTTATTTTTTTTTACCATTGAGTCTTTGCATGCAACAAAGGTGAAAACATCCATCCTCCTCATTTGAACACCATGAGCATGCACTGCCTTACTTATCTTGGATCTATCCTGATTTAAAGGAAAGTCCATGAGGCAAGTTGAGCCTCTCACCTCAGGTGGTGTTTTGCCAGGACTGGAGCAAAGGGCGACTTTAGTCTCCAGATCTGCACTCTTGCACATCCTTGTACACATTGGTGTCTTTGGGGTTTATTGTGTAAATCTCAGTATTGTCACTTTTTTTTGTTTTCCTGCAAGCTGCAAATACAACTGCAACAATACAACAACATGCAGTGATCACCAGATACAAATGTATGCAGTATGTAAGGACAACTGAAGAACCTGTGGAGAAAGACCTGGAAACAGCAGGTACAGTTTTTTTTAAAGAAAACAATAAGTAATGCACTCAACCTTCATGGCCTTTATGCACACTCAACACGCAAGTATTCATTACTGAACAAAAAGCATGTTCAAATGCGTTTAAAGTTTGCTCAACCTTGTTTTGACAAACCTATAAAATACTGGGAGAATGACCAAAATTTAACTCTTTGGATGCCATAATACACACCATGATTGGAGGCCAAAAAGCACTGTATATCACACAAAAAACACTATCGCAAAAATTAAGTTTGAAGGATGGATCATCATGGTGTGGGCTGCTTTTCACCATACGGCATTGGCAAACTTTAAATATTTGAAGGAAAAATGAATGGACAAATGTAACGAGACATTCTTGATATTACCGTATATACTCGTGTATAAGCCGAGTTTTTCAGCCCAAAAATTGGGCTGAAAAGTCCCCCCCTCGGCTTATACACGGGTCAATACGGTAACTCAGGCTGGAGAAGGCTGGGGGGCTGCTGTATGAGCGGCCCCATCACGTGGGGCCGCTCATTATATATGCACTGCTTCCCCCTGTCAATCAGCGGCAGGGGGAAGCAGTTCATATATGGCCCCCAAATGCTGGCACTCGCCCCCCTCCTTGTAAGGCCCCCACCCAGCTGCTTAAGTTACCATCCTTGCTCTCCGTTATAAGCATCCTTCCCCCGGCTGCTTAAGTTACCATCCTTGCTCTTCTGATCCACGCCGGTCTTCCACGGTCCCGTCCTCGTCAGCATCCGGGGTCATCGCTACTGGCCGGGGACCCCGGATGCAGCAGAGGACGGGACGTGGAAGACCGGCGCGGATCAGAAGAGCAAGGATGGTAACTTAAGCAGCCGGGGGGGGATGCTTATAACGGAGGGGGACGAGTGCCAGCATTTGGGGGCACATATCATTGTTGGGGCCTGTATATACCTGTGGGGCTGCTGTATACCCCTCTGAGGCTGATGTATACCCCTCTGGGGCTGCTGTATACCCTTCTGGGGCTGCTATACCCCTCTGGGGCTGCTATATAGCTATGGGGCTGCTGTATACCACTGGGGCTGCTGTATACCCCTCTGGGGCTGCTGTATACCCCTCTGGGGCTGCTATATACCCCTCTGGGGCTGCTATATACCCCTCTGGGGCTATTGTATACCCCTCTGGGGCTGCTATATAGCTATGGGGCTGCTGTACACCACTGGGGATGCTGTATACCCCTCTGGGGCTGCTGTATACCCCTCTGGGGCTGCTGTATACCCCTCTGGGGCTGCTGTATACCCCTCTGGGGCTGCTGTATACCCCTCTGGGGCTGCTGTATACAGCTCTGGGGCTGCTGTATACAGCTCTGGGGCTGCTGTATACAGCTCTGGGGCTGCTGTATACAGCTCTGGGGCTGCTGTATACAGCTCTGGGGCTGCTGTATACCCCTCTGGGGCTGCTGTATACCCCTCTGGGGAGGCTGCTGTATACCCCTCTGGGGAGGCTGCTGTATACCCCTCTGGGGAGGCTGCTGTATACCCCTCTGGGGAGGCTGCTGTATACCCCTCTGGGGAGGCTGCTGTATATACCTCTGGGGAGGCTGCTGTATATACCACTGGGGAGGCTGCTGTATATACCACTGGGGAGGCTGCTGTATACTACCACTGGGGAGGCTGCTGTATACTACCACTGGGGAGGCTGTTGTATACTACCACTGGGGAGGCTGCTGTATACTACCACTGGGGAGGCTGCTGTATACTACCACTGGGGAGGCTGCTGTATACTACCACTGGGGAGGCTGCTGTATACTACCACTGGGGAGGCTGTTGTATACTACCACTGGTGGAGACTGCTGTATACTACCATAGGGAGAGACTGCTGTATACTACCACTGGGGAGGCTGCTGTATACTACCACTGGGGCTACTGTATATACCTCTGTGGCTGCTGTATACTACCACTGGGGAGGCTGCTGTATACCACTGGGGGGACTGTATACCTGTGCTGGGGTCCACCCTCGGCTTATACACGAGTCAATAGGTTTTCCCAGGTTTTGGGGGCAAAAGTAGGGTGGTCGGCTTATACACGGGTCGGCTTATACACAAGTATATACGGTAATCTGCAGCCATCTGGTTTGATTTCTTTGCTTGTGTGGCTTGGATAGGATGTCACCAACATCTGGTGAGGAAATCATGTCAGTAGCATCTTTAGAATTATATATTTAATTACAAAATTGGTGATATATTCAATACTTTTTTAACCTGCTGTATATGATAACATTGCAAGATCTGTTCAGGGCCTCAGGCCTCAGGATATAATCACAAGAGAAGTCTATGAGGTTGTGTGATTTGTGTGATGGATGCTGGATGTAATTTTGAGTATTTGTTCCTATCTTAAACTCATACACATTGTGCAGTACTACCTCTTATACTGAACATATACCGTATTTGCAATGTGCATTACCACTTTTTTTATCCTGCACATATATGCAGTGTGCAATTCTACAGCTCTTAGGTCCCACATGCAGATTATGGGTTTATCCAACTCATAAAGGTGTATTGGATCCCCAGATGATTTATTATAAGGCAAATATTGATCTGTCATATGCAATTTGGACTGCTGATTATATTATCTCCTGAAGATGAGACGCCACCAGAGATATTTGTTGGCATCTTTCTTATAGAGAGCGAGGGCTCCTGTATATGGGAGAGATAGACAATATAATGGCCAAGATATACTATTGCTCCACTGACATCTATCTAATGTGTATGGCGATCCTTATACGCTATATCTCTACTGTACAATACAACTTCTCTTACCCTGTTCACATAGGTACTGACTGGAGAGCAGCACTTCTTATCCTTGGTATATGAGCACTGCGTATTGCCAAGTTTCTTCTCCTGTATAAATAACCACTGTGTAGTACAGCTTCTCCTCACCTATATTTATAGTGATGTCCCAGTACCACTTCTCATGTACTGTCTCAATATCATCACCCTCTCACTGCACATGTGACACAAATGTGACCGTAAATAAAATCACTGCAAAGGAAGCAAGCGCAATAGGGTATTATTGTTATAAGTACAGTTTGGCTATGAAACCTTCTCTGGTTGTGTCATACAAAACCAGTTTGAAAAATGCGTAATAGTAGCTGCTGCGAGACACACACTTCCACGTGCAACGTAGTAGGAAAATCCAAAGATAAAGGGACGGTGTGTTGTTGGTCAGCGCTGCTACAAAAGACACAAAGCCCCAATCTTCAGTTTTGAGAGAGAGACAGAGCCATCACAGCTGGGAAGAAGGGAGCACAGCAGGCTCTGAAACGTGTTGGATGGATCCAATAAACTTCAAGTAACTGAAGATTTGGGCTTCATGTCTTTTGTAGCAGCATGGACCAACAACACACCATCCCTTTGAATCTTTTGACTTTCCACATTCAGTCATCTACTTACCTATCAGAATAGGCCGACAATGACATAAATGTACCTCACAGCTAGTTCATCCACACCCCACTACTAGATGCCACGGTTCATCTTTTTGCTGGACCAGCAAGATTCCTACCCTGATTAATACACTAGACAACACACCCAGCCTTCCAGCACCCAACATATACACTTCTAGTGCTCTGACAACATTCAGCTCTGCTATATTTTCCATTTTTACGGTTGTGGGTATGTGTAGAGTCGCAAGGAATAAACTTCTACATTGCACAATGTTTCCAGGTGTGCAGCTATGTTGGATTTTTATTCACCTAATCCATAACATACTGTACAAATGGTCATTGCATTGTACCACTTTTTACATCCTCTAAAACTATGGTCCCAATTTATCAAGACAGTCTTGATCAGGCGGCACACTGCAGTCAGATTCTCTTCATTAATTAGGAACGCCACTGCTAATCATGTCATCATGAACTTAACTAGTAGGGGTAGCCAGCCCCTGAATATCTCAGTTTTGCTCACTTTGTCAGAGCTGGGAGAAACTGCTGGAAAACACCACAAGTAACTAAATGTTAGTGCACCCTAGCCAACATTATGCCAACATTTTTGTTTTTTTTTATTTCCAAAATTCTTTGATGAATCAGGTTCTATACCTCTGAGATTGCGAATTTCCAAAGCAAGGTATTGCTGACAATAAGATAGCAGAATTATAAATGCAGCTTAGGCTGCCTTCAGACTTGCAGATGCATCTGCAGCGTTTTGCAGATGCATCTGCAAGCATCTGCATGCAGACCGCGGCCCCTATGTTTATAATGGAGCGCACGGCGGTCTGCAGATGCTTGCAGATCGCCGTGTGCTCTCACTGCCCGCCATTAGTGATCTGTGCGCAGGCGGATGCCTGCGTACAGATCACACACTCTCGCCCGCACCAGAGAAGCGACATGCTGCGTCCCGGGTGCGGACGCAGGACACCGGAAGGAGCAGATATGGTCCGCATCCGCACCCGAACGCAGCAAACGCTGCCAAACGCAGGCACTATGCGTTCCTATGTTAAACATAGGAACGCAGTGCGCATGCGTTTGACTGCGTATGGGAACGCAGCATACGCTGCGGCGCCAAACGCTAATGTGAAGGCAGCCTTAGGCATAATGTAGGCTGTAACCTCACAGTCAGTACAGGATAGGTAATATAGCAAATTACAAAGTTACTTCTTTTTTATAATACATCTAAATAAAAACTAAAAAACTGCTCAAATAAGATAGAAGTAAAGGACTCAAAGAAAACACATTTGTCAACCTTAATAAAGATAATGCATTTTAACTCCTACCGTTCTAATGGCCGTTGGTATTCCGGAATCATCGACAGGTCCAATCCCTGTATAGTGTGGTGCTTTAATAACGGTGACTTTTTTCTCTTCTTCTGAAGTCCTGCAGATTGGTATAGTGCTGCTGCTCCGGATCACATCTGACTGGTATTGAGAGAACGACTCCGTAGAGTCTGCACCACAATGGAAAAAGTAGATTTTATTTTACTTTCATTGAAAATTATCATACAGAACTATGAAAGAAATGCTTAATTCATAGACAGTGCAAGCTCACATCCTATCAGATAGCAACTGTTTATATGGCACAATAGGCCCTTATGGTTTATTGGACAAACAATCTAATTTTTAAAAGTTATATCAGCAAAATATATAAACTACACAACCAACAGCAAATAATAATGCCACACCATGCTATCATGTAGCGCTGAACAGTTATGACTTGGAAAAGTAGAGACCGACCCCGAAAAGAGTGACATCGACTGTAGTAAAATACTGCAGTAATCCCACTTTAAACAGATTCACTGCTTGGCATTGTTAAACAAGGGTAACGATATCTTAACTTCACAGCTTACACCACTTTTTATGCATTTTTGTTGCAGATATAAAGCAGTATTTTTGTGGGTTTGTTATCCAGAAACACTAGTATTCTACACTTAAAATAGTGATTGTGTTTTAAACAGACCGCATGTTTGGTTCTGTTTATATACATTGCGGAAGTGAAATTTAAGTAAAACCAAGGGTTAAAAAAAGAAAAAAAAAAAAAAAAAAATTCGATTCTCACCTGTCCTGCGATCCCCTAATGTGCGGCATCTATCTCCGGATGCTTAAAGGACTTGGCTGGGCGGGGCCAGGTTCTGTACATCCGGAGATGCCAACGGCGGTGGATCACAGGACAGGTGAGAATCGATTCTTTTTATTTTTAACAATTGCTTTTACTTAAATTTCACTTCCACAATGAATATATCCATTGCTAAAGTGAAATTAGATGCAGAGGAGCAATTTTAGTGTACTGAGCATGCTCAGTACACTAAAATCAGGTCCAAGAAAACATCCAATGTTTTCTCGGACCCGTGCTCCATAGGCCCCCATGTTATGGGCCACGGATCATGTTGGATTTGATTCGGTCTGATTTGATCCTCTGTGCCCAAAATCGGAGCAGTCTCCGATTTTGGGTACAGCAAAAAATCGGACCAAAACGGATCTGACAAAAATCAGATGCCACTAAGGGCAAATCCGATCTGATCCGTGCCCATAGGCTAACATGGGGGCCAAATCGGATCCGTGGCTGTCCGTTTTACAACGGACAGCCACGGATCCCAAGAAAACATGGTGTGAAAGCACCCTACCAGAATCAACTGGGCCATGCTCATCATTCTTATGTTTACGTCACTTGACATCTGGTAAGGTTTTTAAATATATGGTGCTAGGATAGGACAGTCCCAATGACCCCATGATGTGGTGGGATGGTTTTTACATTTTTTTTATCAAAATAATGTTGATAAGTATTTTCATGCACTCTTGCAATTTACTTATTTTAGAGTATCTACACATTTATGTTTCTTTTCTTTGGTTTTGCTACCAGAATCAATGTAAAAATTCCCACCATGATAATACATTATGAGAATGTTAACTCAATGGATTCCCATTGAGAACTAGGAGTAGTTTATTATTTTCTGTCAAGGAGATGTTGCGGGTGCCACCAGAGTGATCTGGATAAACTTGTACATTGGACAGAACGGAGGATAGATTATGAAATGACTGTGGTGTTACTCTACACGCCTACAGACATCAAGCATCACATATACAGCAAAATATCATACCCAGAAGAGATGTTACCATGACTTTACTACATTTCTAAAGCCATGACACCGGATCTTTTTATTTCCAGTGTTTAATAAGTAAAGATTTCCCATGATTCATTATTCTACGTAGTCATACTACATACTCCAACGCCACAATAGGACATTTCATTTTTTAGCTCATGAGTATAAAAGGTTATACAAATTAGGGTAGGCCCTGGAAGCTAGTGAAAAGCGACGTCAAGAACAATAAGTGTTTCAAATAGGGCACGCAGAAGGCAATTGTCTGATTCTGGCACAATATCAGAGGTCTCTTTTGTTTCAGAATCTCCTCTTTGTAGTTACGCTGAAATTATCCACATTCCTGATGCTGCACACAGGACATAGTCACATAGGAGCAGCCTCCTGACGCACCTCTTTACACCCGTCCACCCTATTGTTACATTGGTAATTGCACTCACTACTTCTAATTAAACTTTAAGGAGAAATCAATCACTAAGAATATAATTATGGCATTAAAAAAGATTAGCAGGTGGAGAACCTGCACCCAGAGCATAGCACTAAAAGACTGTACAAGGAGGATGTCACCTTACAGTGAGAGAAATGTGGACTCCTGAGCTACAGGTGTCACCAGACTATGGTGGTATCTGAAGACAGTTTTGGAATAAAAGCTATATAAGTGGCTACATATGTGCGCTATGTGACATTTTCTATTACTCCAGATAACCTCCTTGACCCTGTCATCAAGTTTTCCCTATAAATCTGTTGCTAACAAGTTCTTCAACTTTTTATTACATTCCTAACAAGTCCACTACATCCCCCAGGTAGCACAATAAACCTAAAAATAACCCTACATTTTTAAAGTGTCCAGCGCTGCACAATGTGGAGATTAAATCGGGCCTTTGGTGCTCATGAGAATACAACGATGGACAAGTACAAAGCTTTTATTATATATGGAATATGCTGCTGCCTGGGTGACATAGTGGGTTTGTTAGGAATTGAAAGGCTTGGCGGTAACAGCTTTGATAGGGAAAACCTGATGACATGTTCCCTTTAAAACCAGGGTCTATTTTTTTTTTACAGGCTAATTCATAAATAATGTATTGAATCTGTTCTATATGTGCAAATTGCAAGAAAAATGAAAGAGTGCATGCACATGTTCTGTACAGATGGAGGGTGAGGGCTTTCTGGTGAGCCCAGTGTCAGGTATTATGTGCAAACTCTTTTCAGCATGATTATCCTATATAGGGAAGCTATTAGGAATAGTGTATTTTACAGGAGAAGACTGAACAAACCTCAGCATGCTCTCCAAGTAAAGATCCCTCCTTATACAAGGGCCTACTAATCAGCAACAACATTCAGGCTTCCACAAACAGTCCTGCACAGCAATTCAATTACTCTACAATTCTTACATAGACAGACTTGGTATGCATACTAATAGATCACTTAAATTGGGTGGCAAGGTGGCTCAGTGGTTAGCACTACAGTATTGCAATGCTGGTTTCCTGGGTTCAAATCCCATCAAGGACAAGATCTGCAAGGAATTTGTATGTTCTTTGTGTTTGCATGGGTTTCCTCCCATACTCCAAACACATACTGATACTTAAGATTATGAGCCCCATAGTTAGAAATATTCTACTGTACTGCATCTACAGTTTCTTCTCAGTCTGTGTGTCTCCATGGTAACAGACTACAAACACACCCCGCGTAGTCTGATCCTGCCTTTACATCTTACGGTCATCTGTCAAATGTTGTATATTTAGTGCAAGTCAGATGTTCACAGATTCCGAAATATCAGAGCAGAGTTTGTGTAGGAAGTGTTATTCATTATATGACATAGAAAGGTTTGTGAATTATAATCCTTTATACATGTAAATTTTTTCAGGTAACACCTTTCTGGGGAATATAATGGTGGTAAATAAGATGTGCCATCTATGAAGATACAGAAACACTTCTAGGTTTCTATACAAAGCTTCACTATATAAATATTACAAGGTAATATATAAACTATGCAGAGTATCACCTATCAGCCAGTGTATACCTTTTCATCATTTCTAATCGGCTACTTCTTGCTGTTTTCGATACCACTGCAGCTAAAATGCTGTGTTAAGCATACAGTGGATGGCAATACATGTGCAGTGGATGGCAATACACGTACAGTGGATGGGATTCTAGAAATCCCATGGCCACGGTACTTCTTCAGTACGCAGCATTATCTCACCTGCGCAGCATGTTAATTTATTGCTGTGGAGTCACAGGAGATCTCTGCGGGTGACGGCAATGAAAAGCCACCCTGCCCGAACGCTGATCATGGGCACAAGGTGGCTGCGTTCACTCTTTGGTCACCCTTAGGTCCAGAGACCCTGCTTCCAGGACCCAGTGTCTCCACATCGTCTGCACATACCCTAATAGCATTTTTTCAATCTCTTCAAAAGATTGAACACAGAAAACTAACTGGTGTAATGAAAAATTAGACACAAGGTAATGTATAACAAGATCTCTGCAGAGGTTATTCTGATCTTTACACTATTACACAATAAAATGTGAAGTCAAACATATAACACATGCAGTTGTCACCCACCTAAAGTTCTGTTGTGTTGCATGACCAAAGAGTTATGTGATGGTGGGGAGGGGTACGTTGGAGAGAACGGCCTTTGAAAGTGACTCATGGGACTGGCCGGGCTCCCTGAATTCCCATTAACTGTGACTGGTGTCTGTTAAAAAAGGAGAAAGTTGTTATAAAATAAGGTCAGTTTAAAAGGGTCATAGTGAAGAGCAAGCAGTGGTATTTAACTAGAAAATCAAGTCTTGCCAGCTAAGCAAACCATAAAACCCTCACTCCATTAGCACAACATGATCTCTACATGGAGTAAATGTGTTAGTACTGTATGTTATTTAGAAATGGAAAAAAAACAATCTACACATAATATATCTCATTGCCATTATTATGTAATAGTTCATCTATGTGAGACTATGCAATATACAAGGTGAGCAAACATCATTATTCACCTATTCAACAAATTATAATGTCACGCCGGGCGTACAGACGTCCAACATGCATCGTAGCACAAGGGTGTGACAACAGGAATGGTAAAGAACAGGGCCCTGGTGATATGGAGAGGGGGTCACCTCCTGACACACACCTGAGGCTGAACCCTGTGCTTCCTAACGTCCCTATATGAGTCTTTCCTCCTGTTGTTGTCGTGTACCTAGGCCCTTGCTTGCCCTGGACTCACCCTGGTTAGTGTGCAGGCTGGAGGGCATTCTAGTCTCTCCTCTACAATAATACAACACAAGGTAAGAACACAAGGTAAGGAACACAGGCAGAAAATAGACACAAAAAGATATAACACAAAACTACTCAATTGCAGCAAAAGCACCACAGCTGCAATTGTAACAACACCATAGCTTCTTCAAGAAACAGACTCCTTCCAAAGTGGACAGCATAGAAAGAGATTCTATCTATAGCGGAGGGGAGTGGTCACCAAACTGTTACCTAAGATTAAGGCTTACAAAGAGCAACCAGATAGGAATGAGTCTTTAACCCCTGTAGCACCAAAAGAAAGTATACACATTTAAATGCAAGTTATAGACCTGCGATCCATATGGCCTTGTAATCTACTGGTCCCAGACTCGTTAACGATCTTCCTTGGGCAGTACACCCTCATGTCAGATAGGTAGATTATCTCTTCCAACGTACTCAATGGTAAATTGTTGAAGGTCAAAGTGGCATTTTAGTGTTTCCAGCAGTAATGGGATCCTTGTCTCCACCCATTACTACACACTGCATTCAAAGACCTGCGTCATCCCATGTTTGTATGAAGGTGATATAACTCAGTTAAAGCTATTTTGTATGTCCTGCTATAAAGAATGTGAACACATATCTGCGATTTAGAAGTCCATTTCCTGGGCACTACTAAGCTGGGAGAAGTGCTCACTTTCTTGATTTATGGGTGTATATGAGGTGGAGCACTGCTGAACGCCTCTGGGTGCCAGCTGTATAACATAATCCTTACAGCATAATAAAAGAAATAGAAGCGGCACTCACCGGGCGTGTTTCAATGTTCCTTTATTTGGGTACCCTCATTCCGGGGTCCCACACCGAAGGGAGGGGGTGCAGAGATGATGGATCTCCGTTTCGGGGCTCCTACCCCTTCCACGGACCTCACATTGAGGTCCGTGGAAGGGGTAGGAGCCCCGAAACGGAGATCCGTCATCTCTGCTGTCTCTGCACCCCCTCCCTTCGGTGTGGGACCCTGGAATGAGGGTACCCAAATATAGGAACATTGAAATACGCCCGGTGAGTGCCGCTTCTATTTCTTTTATTATGCTGTAAGGAACACATATCTGCGATCATTTCTCCGTTGGGAAAAACATACGGTATTAGTTCTTGACAGCCTGGCTCAGGCCCCTCCAATCGTACAACTATGGTAGAATCTCTGTGTTCCAGACGCCCACCACCAATTTACCTCTTTGGTTTACGCACAGTGGTGGTTTTATGCTCACCCATGATCTTATATTATAGATTTAAAGGGAGCCTGTGAGGTTCTTTAACTCAAACCTCTACTTTTACTTTAAATATGATTATTGCTGTATTCTAATAAAGTCTTTTATGTGCCACTAAATGATTTTGTCTTTTCAAAACAATCTGCTACTGCACAGATGAGGTGTCAAACCCCCTAATTAGTCCTTTAATCAGCCCCCTCATCTCATGGTAGGACCAACAGCAAGGAAGGTGCCACGTATATGTGAGATTTTCATCACCTGTATTGGAATATAGCAATAGACAAATGTAACATTATGGGGGCAGTTTGGGATGAATAGATCAGCTGACAGCTTCCCTTTATTAACACACATTCTATAAATTATAGCATTTATTAAAAATAAAGGCCGTTCTAGCGGTTAGATACAACTGATCTGTACTATTCACTTATCAACCTGGCAACCCACAATACTGAGGCTTGCATGGATGGGTTATGCAGCACATTTAATAACTGTGAATGCTGCCTGCTTCTTGATGAATGATAATACACCCACAGGCTGAAAGCAATTAACAATACCGGCAGGCGAGGTCAGTGTACTGCAATTGCTTGCTGTTCTCGCAGCTGTTATGGCGTTTATTGTGTAGCGCACAGTTCGCACAATCACTTGTGAGCATTAAGCCTTCAACCTCAGCAGTCATCAATGAATAGAATAAGGCTTTATATCTGATGTTTAGGTTTTATTAAACCAAACAAACATATCATGGGGTAAATTGGTAAAAGGACAGCTCTGATTCCCCTAATCTATATAATGTCATACATCACTGCTTGTAGATAATTCACTCACATCTGTCCCCGACTACAGGGAAATCTGACATACATTCACGCTATACACATTATTCCTCAGCTGGATCTGTTTTAGGGATGTAAGAGGACATTTTTTGGTAGACATTGGGAAAAGATATAAACTACATGCAAATCTATCTGTGGACAGATTCACACCTAGCTTTTCCCACATAGTCCCTTCGACACATATAAGGATACCCATTATAGTTGTAGGCCATGTTAGAGGTTTTGTATTGGGGCCCATGAGCTTTAGGTCCCATGCCCACCATCAGTGTTTGCAATGGTTTGGATGCAGCGTGTTATCAGTTTCCAACCCACTGTGTTGCACAGTACAAGCAGAGTGGATGAGATTTAAAGACATCCTGTGTCCTCTGTGACTTTTTTCTCCCCAGTGCGTACTGACAAATGGGGCGGCAGTCTGAACCACAGCATG
Organism: Allobates femoralis; assembly: GCA_033576535.1. Lineage (NCBI taxonomy): Eukaryota > Metazoa > Chordata > Amphibia > Anura > Aromobatidae > Allobates > Allobates femoralis. The sequence goes on along the minus strand of JARQOC010000003.1, from coordinate 129,228,015 downwards.
TCAATGTATTCCAAGCGAAGATGATTGAGATCTCAGTGGGTTTTTGAAGAAGAAAATTATTATTTCAAATAAAAATCATTATTTCTAACCTTGTCAATGTATGGACTATATTTTCTATTCATTTTGCAACTGATTAGATAGATAAGAGTATGAGCTTTCATGGTAAACACAAAATTGTCTGTTTGACCCCAAACTTTTGAACGGTAGTGTATATGCACTAGCCCTAGTGTCTCCTATGTGATGTATATGCACCAGCCCAATGTCTCCTATGTAATGTATATAATCCATTCCCAATATCTCCTATGTGATCTATATGCACCAGCCCCAATGCCATGTATATGCACCAACTCCACTGTGTCCTTCGTGATGTATATGCAACATCCCCAATGTCTCCTATGTGAGACATAAGCAAACAGCCCCATCGTATTCTATGTGATGTATATGCACCATCCCCATTGTGTAATATATGATGTATAAGCACCAGCCGCAAAGTCTTCTTTAAAAGAGGAAAGTAAAACACATTCTCAATGTCTCCCATGTGATTATATGTAGCAGCCTCAGTGTCTCTAACATGCTTTGCATATCAGGCTCCTATTGTCACGATCTTCACGTTATCTTTTTCCTTTACTAGGTTGTTGTGGAGATTCTCAGTCTGGGCTGGCTCTGTGCTGCAACTCACCTGCATTTCAGCTCACTTGATTAGAACTTTACTTAAGCAAACTGGCTGCTCTATTCTATGCCAATTGTACATTTGCCTTTGGATGTGTGGGATTGATCGTCTCTGTGCTCTGAGCCGGACCATGTGTGATTAGTTACCTTACCTAGACTTGACTCTCTGCTTGTGACCTGATTCCTCTTACTCCTCTGTATTCTGTTTTGTCTCTCTGGTTTCCTGAATTTGGCTTGAATTGGACTTCACTTTTGAATATCCCTAGCTGTTACTGCACCATTTCCTGGACCTGACTCTGTATTGCTTTGATCTCTCTTACTACCAGTAAGTAGTAATATTATTATATTTACATTCCGTTATTACAGTCTGTTTTCTGCACCTCAGATTAGTTATTACTGTAGTGACTCGCGTCACACCTATGTGATATATACAGCATGCTCAATGTCTTTGCTGTGATGTATACATCAGCCCTGGAGCATCCTTTGTGATGTATACAGCAGTATCAGTGTATACTATGTAATGTATATATAGCAGTTGTCATATTTGATGTATACTACAGATTTTCCAACTGCTTGAGTTCTATAAAACCTTCATAAGCAGTGATGAATCTTCCACAGTAAAATGACATGCAGTGTAATATACATCTGTGTTCAGAACACCTTAATGCTGTGAGAAGTTCTTTACAAAACTTATCATTACAAAGAGTTGACTGTGCTGCAGAATGATGCTAAGGTAAAATAGCATTTGCAAGTAGCAACACCATCAATAAACCTAACATTTCACTTGAGAGAAGAAGATCCAGCCATCAGATTTAGGCTGAGTTAATTGTTTGGCCAAAAATAGCAGGATAATCTTCAAGTTGATAATTTTTCCCGTGAAAGAAGGTGCAAGATATTCAAATGGCTCTTGGCAGAAAAAAGTCACATCTGTAATAATGTGACTCCTTCCTGATCACATGTCTCTGATGCAAGCAAGATCTCAGTGTGTTTGAAAGTGTCTGCAGTCATCATTTTACTGGAAGACACATGGTCAAGAGACTGTGTCTCTCAGCACTTGGAGCAGGGGTTCCTGGAGTGCACAAGGTTGCGCTTAGTTGCAGGTGCGTACAAGGAAGGAGAGAGAGCCAGAGACCATACATGGAGAGCCTGGGATAACTCACTGAGTTCAGGAGGCTACAGTCCTACTGAGGGTCTGGAACAGACAGGAATCGGTGATCCCAGAGAGGCAGCTTCTTGGACAATGGACTAAGAGGCCAGTGCACATTGTAATGGTGAAATGTAAGTGTGAAATATCATGCGGGCATATTATGACCAATGGTCATAATATGTTCTGTTGATTTAAATGGACTGTACAATAGCGGATTATGGTTGTTAATAAACCTGCTGGACTGATTTAAACGTAAGACTGTTCCTATGTGGGCTTTACTTATGCTGACAATAGAGCATGCCCTAACACCCTCCAGCGAGCGCTGCCTCACAATATACATTAAAAAAATGCTGCTTGAGTGCTTTAAGAGGCAAAACATGTACGTATTGTTCTCTCTTTGGAAAAAATGCTTTCAACATGAATCCATAATTTTGCTTTATAGGCAGATCTTGCTCTGAACTGGATTCCTTAAAAAAACACATTGAAATGCAACACTATTAAACAGCTCTGATGTTCCTTCATGGAAACATGAAATATTGCAGACAAATATCATTTTACTCTTATCACTGCACATACTGTAGTTCTCCATGGAGCTACAACATATTAGGGAAAAGCTTACTTGACATTTCAGTTTTGTAATCACAAAAGCAAAACTGAGAATCCAAAGACTAATCTGTAATCAGATATATTTGACTTTCCATGCTCCAATGCACTCTCATTTCTATTTAGTCCAAAAATGCTTAGATTTCATAGGCTGGGAATACCACAAAGCAAGAGATGGCCACAGAATAACACAATCACTGTCATTCTGGAGAAGTTTAGAATGTTTTCCAAACAATATTCTACAAACAATATGGCAGAGTGCTCCCGTATTGTGGATGATCCTACTTTGCCCTTCTCTTCCAGGAAAGTACAGTCAGGGGCGTAACTACAATACGTGCAGGGGTTGCAATTGCACCTGGGCCCTGGAGCCTAGGGGGCCCTAAAAAGTCCCTTTGGCCTATAGAAAAAGACATACTGTTGAAGATTTGCAATATTTGGATGCCTTGTTGGAACTTTTACATTGGGGCCCATGACCTTGAAGTTAGGCCACTGAGTGCAGTGTGACTATACGATACTATCTCACCATTAGAAAAACTGTTTACAAAATTATCATAAAAGAGAATATAAAAATAATATTCATCCACGATTATTTCATCATTCCACAGCAATGGTTTAGGGTAATGGATTAATAGCAGGATAGAAAGCATAAGGAATTGTTTGTGCTGGAGGGAAAGTGATGATAGTCATTTTGCAGAGAACGCCATCTCCGCCCCAGATCAAAGCTATAGCCCTTAAAGTGACAGGTCTTAAAATAATGACACACATTAACCTGGCAAAATGGTGAGCATGTGTTTCCACCGACAACATTAAAGGGAAAGACATAGATAGCCTTTGGATATATACGTAATTATATGTCTCCTGTTATTAATGTAGTAACCTAATTTACTATAAGCATGAAATTATTTCCTATTAATGGTTTAATTATATAGCTGGCAGTACTGATACTCTACCAGACGTTACTCATAGTCAAGAAGAAGAAAAAATTAAATGCAGAGATCGTTTGAGGTATTAAATTAAAGAGAATCGGTCACCGTATTTGTATTAGTTTTCATGTGAAATGACAATACAATCATGTGAGCATTTCCAGGGAATATATGGACAGCTGACAAGTTACAATTCCTCAATTTTCCTTCTCATTAGAGTGTGTCCATTATTGTCAGAACTCATTTGACAGTGTCGGACAATGAAGTGACATCCAATTAACCTCAAGGGCTTATTCACACATAATGTGTTTGATGCACTTTTTATGGACTTTTTTTGTCTAAAATGCAGCATTTTATAGTAAAATCCCAAAAAGTGCAGCGTGCCAAATTTTTGCGTATTTTTATAGCTGATCAAAATGCATCAAAAACAAACAAAAAACATACATAACTTAGGCTTCATATTTCTAGCCATAGCCTACAAACCTTATGTGTGAACAAACCCTACGGGTAGCAAAAGCCAGTTGTCAGTTTTCACAAATTTCCCCACACATTTCCATAAGGGATAAAAGAGAAATAGCACAACACAGATACTAATGCATTGCAATTATTAGGAAAAAATGCTACACAAGCACAACAGAATTTTAAAGTGCTATACATACTGCACAACGGTGCAAACGTTGTTAAAGGAAACTTTAAAATACCAAGTTGTTATGAAAGCAAGGTTCACTACTAGACTCATACCCATATCAAACTGAGCATTTATCCATCAGGTGTCATGTCTCAGGATTCGATGACCTTGAACTGTATGATCAGGTTCTTTCTCTGATGAGCCACAGCATGGTCAATCCCTGTGTAAGTCCTGATTGTCTTTTTCCATTTGCTTGTATTCTTTTGGTTTGCAGTGAACAGGAATTTTCATTTGCTCATTACTCTGCCCTATCACATTTTGGCTATGGCTATTTATACGTACCTTACGCTGGCGTTCTTTGTTGGCTATATTCCTATGTGGCTCCTGCTAAGGAAGTCCAGCTCCACTGCAAAGGATTCTTGCCTGCCTGACAGAGACCAGCTTGATATTTGCTTTTTGTTGTCTCACTTTCTTACCTACTCCATTCTCTTGCTGGTAGTTATGTTGTAGAAGGCGATCCATATCTTGCACTTGCTCCACAATCTTTTTCCATTTGTGCACATGTGTAAGATTTCCACACCTTGGGTCCTTACCTATCTCTGCACACTTTACTTATCCTGGGTTATAGTGTACAGCTATCTTCCCTCTGGTTCTTAACCTTCCAAGCGGTATTCCCGAGCCTGACTCGGGGTTAACATTCACTGCCAGAAGCGGTAACCCCGAGTCAAGCTCGGGCTTACCCGCGGTCGCGGCAGATGCGGTGAAAAACCGCATCTGCCGCGATTGCCGCATAGCCGCGACACCTGCGGCACAGTTGCGGCAAGCCCCATGCAATGTCTATGGGGCTTGCGGTAAAGGTGCGGCAGGTGCGGCAAGTGCGGTTTCAGCACTTGCGGCAGATGCGGCCGTGAAAAAAACGCATCTGCCGCGATTGCCGCATAGCCGCCGCATAACCGCTGCACTTGCGGCGCGGTTGCGGTAATCGCCATAGTAAGTATAGGGGGACTTGCGGCAGGTGCGGCAAGTGCGGTTTTGCACTTGCGGCACGTGCGGCCGCGAAAAAAAAAACGCGGCTGACCGCGGTTTTTTTCGCAGCCGCACCTGCGGCAAGTGCAAAACCGCACTTGCCGCAAGTCCCCCTATACTTACTAAGGCGATTACCGCAACCGCGCCGCAAGTGCAGCGGTTATGCTGCGGCTATGCGGCAATCGCGGCAGATGAGGTTTTTTTCACGGCCGCACCTGCTGCAAGTGCTGAAACCGCACTTGCCGCACCTGCCGCACCCTTACCGCAAGCCCCATAGACATTGCATGGGGCTTGCCGCAACTGTGCCACAGGTGTCGCGGTTATGCGGTAATCGCGGCAGATTGGTTTTTTTCACCGCATCTGCCGCAATTTAAAAAAAACGCTAGTGTGAAAGTGCCCTTAGTACAAAATTCTAGACATAATCATACCACCAGGTATAAGATTATTAATTATTGAATAAAATTATATTATTTATTTAATTATAATTCATGATTTTATGTTTCAAACTTTATCACATCTGAGAGGTCTACTAGAGTCTTCTTTGATCAGGTAATTACTAAGAATTGCAGGCCGACAGTACATAACACCAAATTTTCCATGCAAAAAAATGGTACCGCTTTTAGCACAAAATTCCTGACATAATCATACCGCCAGGGAGGTTAAGGAGGTACAAGGAACAACTTGATGGTCTTTCAGGCAGCCAGGTCCAAGTTGTGGTTTCTAGTTTGTGGCTAGGGATATTTCAGCCTGTGCAGAAGCCACTAAGGACTGTGCAATGAGGATACTAGTCTGTACAGGAACCAGATGGGGCAGGTGCAGTTGCTAGGAGATAGGCTTTTTTTTTAACTCTTGCTGTTCAATTGTTCCTGATGTCGACAGCAGAGAGGTTTAGTTGTGGAGCTATACAACAAAGCTCCATCAACTATATAGTGTCCACAGTGGAGTACTGTACATACGTTTCCTATTCAAATCAAAGGGTGGTGTACAGTATATGCAGTACTCAGCCATGGTCAGTATTCTGCCAATTGAGCTTTGCTGTGCAGCTCCACAACTAATGAGATCTAGTTACTGCTGGCACTGGAAACGGCTAATCGGCAGTGGTGATGGATGTTGCACCCCCACAGAACAGACATTGATGACCTGTACTAAGGATTGGCCCCCAAAGTTAAAATCCTGGGCAATTCCTAAACTACATTATTCAATATGATACTTCAAAATTGAAACATACAATCTATGCCATTATTGTCCCAGATGTGTCTCCTGTTTAAATCCCTTTTCTATAGTGAAGGGTCACACAGCTTAGAAGGTATTTTGGTTAATATGTGGCAAGTCCAGGTTAACGGAGTAATATATCTAATTCAGCCCTAGAAGGAAGAAATCCTATCTGTCATAAAATCATGAAACAAATTATAGAAACTTGTGATCTCAAAAGCACCTGTTGTACAAATACAATTAAACATCTTGTGGAGTATTTTACAGTATGTTAGCATTAGGACAATACAAACAGTAACACTTTAGGGATCGTTGCATCAATGCTAACAGCTGGACAGCGATTTAGTAGATAAAGCTTCAACCAATATTAAAATCCATCATGGTTCTCTGTGATATCAAGTCTGTAGATTTATGTGAAGCTGAGACCTCTGCATTGATACACAGACCCCTGTAATTACAACATGCCAACACATGCTACTTGATCAATCACTAATTCTAGGTTCCATTCGTAAAGAACTATTAGGTTAGAGTAAAGCACTAGATCACGGCACTGCATTCCTTGTTAGACAAGACACTTGAAACTATCAGTATACCACATGTCTTTCTGTAGCAGTCTTTTGTCCAGGAATACTAGCAGGGGCCTTGAAAGAGTCCAACCCCATGGCTGCAGGAGGTCCATGATATCCTGGATATTCTTCTCTCTTGGCTTCCTGCTTTGAAGCTATCGCAACAGACAGGGAGGCGGTGTGTCTTTCAGGAACAGAGTTATGGGGCAAGAGGTTGGTAGGGTAGTCTAGTTGGGCAGAAGACTGGGTTTTTTTGGGAAGTGTGTTATATGGAGAGTTACCGGAAGAGTATTCTTTTAAAATTAGCTTTAGGGTGGAAACTCTACGTTCTTTTGAGTCCTGCTTACGTTCCAGCAGGTTATTGTTCACATGTTCTGAATTAAGATCAGAAACTGAAACATGCGGATTAATGGTGGTTTGTCGCATGCTTGAGCTAGACATAGCTGAATAACGGATGCTATCCTGACTGCTCTGAACACCTGGTGGGCTTACTGTGTGCCCACTAATCCCACCCTGTTGGTAATTAGTTGATCTTTGATATCTGCCTTTTCTGGGGGGAGGAGGGGGTCCCTGTTATTTATACGGAACAATAGAACAGAGGGGAACATGGGAAGAAACAAAAGGAGAAGCATATATTAGCATGTTTAGATGAGGAAAATATTTAAAATTTATGTAGTTCATCTATTGAATGCCACATTTAACAAAAGTGTCTAATCCAGTACAGTAGAACCACAAGTAAATATTTACTATGTATTAGTGTATTCTTGTACTGGCTAGCTAAGATTTAAAGGGAAAACATTCCTATGAAGTTTCTTTTTTCATTAAATCTGTGTATATGTGCATGTTGTGTAGTGTGAGTGTGTTAATATACTCACTTACCACCGCTTTCTCTGGGATCCAGCCCCGTTTCGCTCTTCTCAGTGATATTACTGCTCTTCACACTCCCCAGGTCACACTGCGCTCTAGGAGAGCGAGAAGCCTTTTTTTACACTGTCAGTCTATGGTGCCTTGTTTTGACGCTTCATAGACATGCACTGTAAAGAAACACTTCCAAGTCAGGCAGAACGTAGTGTGAGTCTGAAAAGTGGTGACATCACTGAGAAGAGATCGGAAAAGCACTGGATCCTGGAGAAAGCGAAGGTAGGGGAGTATATTAAAAGGGTTGTCTGGTCTAAACTGATAACTGTGCAGTCACTCTATGCGACTGCAGACTTATCAATCCATCCAGCAAGGATTCCTGTTTTGTACACCAGGAACGGACCACGACTATGCGGTATGCATGTTCCTGACAAAACAAGATTAGCGGTCTCAATCAATACAAGTGTACAGAGTGGGTGCGTCTGACTAATAGGCGCGGTCACAAGGTGGGTGTAGCCTTGCTCCATACAATTGTATTGAGCGAGGCCACGCCCACTAGTCAGAGGCTCTGGCTACAGTTGCCGGGAACATGCATACTGCATAAATGCAGTCCGTTCCTGGTTTAAAAAACAGCAAATTCTCGCAGCGTCCCGTACGTGTCCTGGAAGGATTGATACTTCTTTAGTCACACAGAGTGACTGCAGAATTATCATTTTAGACTAGACAACACCTTGAAGCGGACCTGTCAGCTGGTTTATGCCCCACCAGCTATCACTATCTGCACCTGTAGCTTCATAGTCCTGTTATGTTTTATGTAAATGAAGCACAGTCTACATCTTGGAGGAGGTAGACTGTCTGTCTGGCAGGTTAATAGTTAACATTTCAGCCGAATGTCAGCACATGCTGGGAGACCTAATGTGATGTCACAACCATGTGATTACAATAGGAGGAGCTAAGTCACCATAGGACATTGTGAGTTTGCCTGCTTAGCTCCACCCACTATGGTCACATGATCGGGACATCACACAGGTCCTTTAGACATGCAAGTTAATGGTGAGTTAACTATTAACATGCAGGACAGTCTACCTTCTCCAAGGTGTAGACTGATTACATGTTAAAAATGTAAGTGTATAAATGCTTTTTTTTCACCTTTCACATTACACTATGAGCTCAGACAGGGATGATTAGAATAGTATTATAAAGCTGCAGGTACACACAGTAATAGCTGGGGTATAAACCAGCTGACAGGTTCGCTTTAAATATACTCACACTACACTACATCCACGTAGACACACATTTAGTGAAAAAAGAAAATGTCATGGGAGTGCTTCTTTAATAAGTGAGGCCAAATTTGCTCCTATCTTTTAATATTGATGCTTGATACATAATATGAAAGTACTTATAAATCTGGTTCAGTGCTATCATGGATACTTTGGATTAAAAAAACATCTACATCAATATATAAAATCTAAATTATTTGAATAGAGAAAAAGATGTAAATATACATATGAACATTGACAGATTATGCTTTTGTTAATTATCCACGATGTTTCTTAAAATGTCTTTGTACATACAAAGATATATCGGGAAACTTAAAATATTTCATGATTTTAATACCATTTTGCCATGTATTTTAAAGGATAACTCCAGGAAAAGAAAAGTTTTAAGTACTGTCCCTGCCCCCCTACATGATGAAGCTGGGCTGTGCACTACAGTTCTAGGATCTATGGATCACTTATAAATCAATAAAATCATATCCGCTCCTCAGCCCTCATGCCTCCCTCAGGGGTCTGAGAAAATCAGCTTCATGCTCGTGGTGAGATCAGGAGGTGTGTTGGGGGCATGGACCCTGGGGGCTCCAGGATCATCCCACATTCACGGCCCCACACACTTCTGTAAAGGCAAGGGGCATGACAGGGGGCATGGCCACCGGCACCATGGTCACAGTATATACTTGTGTTTGTGTTGTGATTTTTACATAGGACGGATGGATGCATGGATGGATGGATGAATACATAGGATGGATGAATAGATAGATGGATGGATAGGATGGATGAATACATAGGATGGGCGGATGAATACATTGGATGGATGGATGAAAACATAGAATGGATGGATGAATACGATGGATGGATAAGATGGATGGATGAATACATAGGATAGATGAATGGATGGATGAATACAAAGGATAGATGGATAAATGGATGAATGAATACATAGGATGGATGGATGAATACATAGGATAGATGGATGAATGCTTAGGATGAATGGATGAATACATTAGATGGATACATTGGATGGATGGGTGGATGGATAAATATATAGGATGGATGGATGAATACATAGGATAGATAGATGAATGAATATATAGGATAGATGTATGAATATAGGATAGATGAATGGATGGCTAAATACATCAGAGAGATGGATGGATGGATGGATGGATGGATGGATACATAGGATAAATGGATGGATGAATACATAAGATATATGATAAGACATATTTATATTTGCTTGGTGACATGATTGCCATTTGAAGCAAAAAAAGCCTTGTTACATTACATAGGATGGTATATGAGGGACTGGATAGTATTGTGAGCATGGGGCTGATAACCACACCACATGCCACACTACCTGCCCATACAGAAGTGTGAGGGGGTGCGAATGTAAGATGGTCCTGGAGACACCAGAGTCCACACCCCAGCACACCTCCTGTCACAGGTGCAGACTGAAGCTGATTTTCTATGTCCCCTGAGGGAGGGGTGAGAGCTGAACAGAAGAAATTATTTTATTGATTTAGAATCGATCTATAGATCCTAAAACTGTAGTGTACAGCACTGCTTCATCATGTAGGACGGCATGAACTGTATTAAAAAGTTTTCTCTTCCCAGAGTTCCCCTTTAAAAGGAATCTGTCAGCATACCTTTTTTATATTTTTACTTCTTGATATGAGAGCAGCAGAATGTAGGAGTAAATACAATAATTCTAGGGATGTGTCACTTATTAGACCGTGTGTTTTATCATCAGGAGATTGCCACTAGAAGACTAGGTCTCATGTAAAGGAGAGTCAGTCTAATCGATGTAACCACATCACTACCACTGATTGACAGCTGACAATGTACAGTGTATAAAGGAAACTGTCAATCAGTGGTGTGGGTGGGATTATACATTATGACCACAGCTACATCTACAACAAAGAAAACAGATATTTTAACAAAACGACACCAAGCAGTCTAGTAAGTGATACATTGTGGAATCAGGCTATCGGCCCCTACATCATGCTGATCTCAGATTATGTAGCAAAAACCTGGTGATTGATTCCCTTTAAGCAGAGTGGAGTTGCATGTACTGTACATTGTAAATCATCTTAGTCATTGTTATTGATTAATAAAGGTTTAATTTCTAGTTTCTAATGAAACATGGTCATATCTGCACATATTTTCACAATCGAAGTGTTTTATGGCGAGATTCCATTGGATGGCAGTGTAAGAAGATACATAATGTATAACATATAATATAACAGTAAGTCGTTAACATGCAATGAAGGCGATAATAACCTGCCAATCAATGCTTTGTATAAAAGGTATCATTTAATAAGGGATGTGAGAATATTCTGACTTTAGATGATAGAACTTTTAACCTTCTGCTTATTTTGACCAGTTGTTAAGTGGTGTATCATGTGGTCGAGCTGTCACAGATCTCATACATTGAGCAGACAGGTGAACAGATGGCAATTCTTTCAAGATGCTTACTAGCCTAAGGTCATGTGTTAAATGCAGCATAATTCCACTTCTTATAATCTGATTTACCGCAAAGATAGGGTCATGTGATATCAACAGGAACATAACAGGACTGACCATAGTCCTAGCTGGTTACACAGTACAAATATTAAAACACATTCATTTCCATTTTTTGTTATTCTTTGTCGACTGATTGAAAATATGAACATTGTGACATTTAATACCAGTTATGTGATACCTTAATGTGGATTTCTACACAAATAATATTAGTTATATTTCCGCTAGAATACATTTTAAGTGCAGATACCGACATTATAGTTAATTTTAATAGCAGGGTCGGGATGCTGGGACGGCTATGATGGCAACAATCCGGCTGCAGTTTTATTACGAGTACTGTGGACTTTTATCTGGGACATTGTGCTCCTAATTTATAACCAGCACTCTTATTTGCCACAATTACTCCTATTTGTGCAAACAATTACACATTATTCCTTTGGTGCAAATATGATAATATACACTTTAATAGCATATAATACATTATACACAAAATGAATGTAAAATAATTAAGTTTTTGTCATAGTACAAATATACCCATAGTTTTGCTGCATAAGTACAGTTATTCTACATCTGTGGTGCCACCCGGCGGTTTTCTATTATGAGAGTATTCTACAAAGTTATTTTTTGGGTCAGTGTTCTCCATCTAGGATGTTAGTTCTGAGATGTAAATGGAATGTGTTGTCACAAAATAGGATATACAATTATATAGTAATGCCATATCCTGATCACGCATTGCACATGCCCGACTCGTACGGTTTCAATCACTGCCCATGCGTCGTTTCTCTGCAGATGTGCACAGTATACCTTATTTAGTGCACAAGGCTGTTATTACTAGCCGGTCATACATGATAGGATTTGTTTTTTTCACATTAGTTAAATGGATATTCTCAAATTTAATAGTTATACTGTATTTGATTGCTGGCAGTCCGACCGCCATGGCCCCAACAATCCCGAGTGAATGGAACGGATCATCCACACTACCGCTCCATTCATTTTTAATAGCAGCTCCGGAGAGTGCCGAGCACGGCTGATTCCTATTAGAATGAATGGAGAGGGGAGTGCACATGATTGACCTTCACTCTATTCATCCAGGCTGGTTCTTGGGTATGGTGGGGACAACGGCGATTGGACCTCCAGCGATTGGAAAGTTATCACCGTATCCTATGATAGGCGATATCATTTCAATTTGAGGATACCCCTTTAATGTAATCTATCAAATGTGATGAGATTTAACAATAGATAAACTTTGTATGAATAGGAGAAATAACCATATGTAATTAAGTACTTTAGGTGTTTCTGTTTTAGGATTTATGGATTAAACCTGTTGGATAAAAACATAAAATCTTGATGGTGTGTCTCCATATGGTAACATCATTCTGAATCTAGGATAAACCCCAAACACCATAATGCAGCATTATGCATTGTTGCAGATGGTTCATCACAAGCTGCTGTGTTAAATCTCACTTAAGAATAATGACTTGATGCATGGAGAGGATGGGGAGCTTTCAATAAACCTTCGTAGTTTGAGCTCATTTGAATATAATCTAATTATAGGAATAAAGTAGAACAAAGCAATGTAAGACGGGGTGAGAATCCTCGTTACACTTTAAAGAGTCAATTAAAATTATGAATAATTACCAAGTATGGGTCTAAAAATGTTTAGAAGACAGACTCTTGAGGTGATTTTTAATAAATGTCTTAAAGGGAACCTGTCACCTAGATTTAAGCCCCTACACTATCACTACCTGCCCCTACATCTTCCTAGCTGCTCCCTATCTATCCCTCTCTGAGCTAAATCTGCCCTATAAAGCTGCAGTAAAATAAGTTATAACTTACAGGAGTCCCTGAGGCTTGGGGACTGGAAAGGCGGCCCCGGGCTCCATTGTGCCCTCCTTGATGGTGCAGCGAACGCCCTGCTGGGCGGTGTAATTCTTTCTTGCAGGCCCATAAAGCACTGAGGGAGATCACGTGAGCGGCCCATAATGCACCGCATCGCAAGTGACGTAGCAGCCGGTGCTTGATAGTACTACAGAGGGCGGGAGATTACAAATTAAAGTGGTGGCTTGGAAGAAAGAATAACGCCACCCAGCGGGGCGTGTGCTGCACCATCGAGGAGGGCACAATGGAGCCTTGGGCCGCTTTTCTAGTCCCCAGCCTCAGGAACTCCTGTAAGTTATAACTTATTTTTCTGCAGCTTTATAGGGCAGATTTAGCTCAGAGAGGGATAGATAGGGAGCAGCTAGGAAGGTGCAGGGACAGGTAGTGATAGTGTAGGGGCTTAGATCCAGGTGACAGGTTCCCTTTAAATATGTTTGAGTTAACACTTGAATAGTTGCATGGATTTGATTTTGATGGCTAGAGGCAAATCATATGCTACACTGGAGGCACAAAAGGGCTTTTCAAAAAAGTATCCATACACTATGAACCCCAACACAAAGGAGCAAGTGTTTGTGCAGTGTAAAGGAGATGATACATGGTTTTAAAAATTATTACAAATATATAAATCTGAAAATTGTAAAATGCATTTGTATTCTGTTCCCCTATAGCAATACTTTGTAAAATCACCTTTTGCTGAAATCAGGTCTGGACTTTGACTGGGCCAGTCACACACATGAATATGGTTTGATGTAACCCATTCCATTGTAGCTCTGGCAGTATGTTTACAATCATTGTCTTCTTGGAAGGTGAAGCTATGCCCCAGTCTCATGTCTTTTGCAGCCTCTAATAGGTTTTCCTCCAGGATTTCCATGTATTTAGCTCCATCCATCTACCAATCAACTCTGACCAGCATGTTCTGAAGAAAATCATCTCCACAACATGATGCTGCCATCACCATGTGTTATGAAGGGGGAAAATGACCTATCCAGACATATGTGCAGTGTTAGGTTTCCGTCACAGGTAGCAATTTACACTTCACCCAAAACGTTCTACTTTGTTCTCATCTGACCAGAGTACCTTCTTCCACATATTGGATGTATCACCTGCATGACTTTTAGCAAACTTTAAATGGGATTTCTTATGGCTTGCTTTTAAAAATGTCCTTCTTCTTGCCACTCTTCCAGATTTGTGGAGTATATGACTATTAGTTGTCCTGTAGACAGATTCTCCCACTTGAGTTGTGGATCTCTGCAGCTCCTCCAGAGTGACCATGGGTATATATTGGCTGCTTTTCTAATTAGGGCTCTCCTTGCTTGGGATGTCAGTTTAGGTGGATGGTCGCTAATGTTTTTAAACAATCCTCTGAAGCCTTCATAGAAAAGCTCTAGTTACACTGAGAATAATTACATACAGTTGGACTCAATAGGTACATTTTCAGATTTGTGCTTTTAAAATATTTATAAAACCCTTGGGTACAGTAGTTCATTGCAATTTGTGCTGAATATTTCTTTCATAAAAATTTGGAAAGTTCTGAAATATTTGTTCTATTCCTGATCTAAGGAACTAGGCTTTTAGTTGAGATTAACCTGTGCTGCACTTTATGTACATACTCAGTAATGATGCTCTTCCTCTACAGATCAGAGGAAAAGAGCACTGAGAAGGAATGCCTGCACTCATCTCAAACTACTAGGGTGATCATAAAAACAGGATTAAGGCCGGTTTCACACTGGCGTTTGTGTTTGCATGCGGAGGGCATGCAGACGCAAACGCATTGAAAACGATGCCATACTGATGTGAATGCAGCGGAGATTCTCTGCATGCGTTAACAGCAGTATGGTGCCCGGCCAGCCAATCAGCTATCTCGGCGGCAGCTGGGAGGCGGAGATCAGCGGCAGAGATCTCCTCCTCCCGGCCACCACTGATCTCCCGATGCTGTCGGCGCGGGAGATTTCAAGAAACAGCTGATCTGACAGCTGTTTAAATGTCCCGTGCCGACACCTAAGAGGTGATGTCAGCGCGGGAGATTTAAACAGCTGTCAGATAAGCTATTTCTTCAAATCTCCCGCGCCAACCACGCTGGGAGATTAGCAGCACCCGTGCCCGGGACATTAGCGGCTGCTCCAGCTGATCTCCTGGTATCCGTCGCTGATCTTCCGGAAGATCAGTGGCGGCCACAGGGAGAGATTTCAATGTGATCCGCAGCGTTCTCCTGCGCTGTCATGCAGAGGACACTGCGGATCCATTGAAATCCATGCATTTCTTGTGCGCTTGCGGGAGCTTGCTGATAAAACAAGCGCCCGTGAACGCACAAAAAATGCAACAGGCTGTGCTCGGAGGGCACACAAATTATGCACATCTAAACCGAACGCAGCCAAACGCAGGCACCATCCGTTCCCATGTTAAACATAGGAACACAGTGCACATGCGTTTGGCTGCATTCGATACGCAGCGTTGAGAAACGCAAATGTGAAACCGGCCTAATGCCAGTACTTCTTAAAGCACATCCACACTCCACAGCCCTGGTTGTAATGATCATCATCAGTGTAGGGGTCTGTTGTGGCATCAAGTTTTGTCAGGGAGTTCACTATAGGGTGCATCAAACATGGGTATTGTACTCTGTGCGGACAGCAATGACTTAGCATTAAATAGAAACTGCTGTGGCGCGCTATGCTCAGCACTAAATCATAAACGTCCATTGATTTGTTAACATATGCCATTTATTTTTTATAGGCATGCTTTTAAAGTGCAGGTAGGAGATGAACGTTCAGTGAAATTCTCCGAAAAGGAGTTCACCACTTCCATCCAAATTTTATAAAGTATGTGTGCTGAAAGAAGCAGCATGAAAGCGAACTAATGTGTAGTGTAAGCAACTGTGCAATGACTGAAGCCTTTCCTGTATATCAGCTATTCTAATTGATATGAGTTTTTCAGTAGAGCCTCCCTGAATCACATGTTTGCTTGGGTTATAGGTGCTTCTAGCAGCAATTTTATTAGTTGAGCTGAAAGATCTAATAAAACATGTTACTGTATGAGAAAGACATATTCTGTAACACTGAAAATTGTATTGATAAAAAATCTCCAGCAGTTGGAAATCCAGTGTCTCCATGCAAACAGACTACATACAGACCCTGCATCAAGCAGTCATATGTTACTCCACTCCTTTTTCCTGCTAACTTACTGCCTAATCGTTTCTAGCTCTGAAAACCAATAGATAAGCACAAATGGGTAGAAAATGTACATTGGAATATTTGTGTGTTATGAAGTAATTACATATCACTAGGCTGTGCCATCACTTTGTGGTTCAGCAGCTCGGGCCTCTGTGATCACTAATGTGAATGGACCACAGCACTGAATCCTCTTCTAAGCATTACCTGCAAAGCATTGCATATGGCCACCTAATCACACAGCTGCCAGGTGTGAAGACCAAACTACTGAAGAATATCCTGCACTACAGGAGTGTTTTTGACCTTTCATTCTCAGGATTGATGGGGTTTTGAGGTCAGACTCCCATTAATAATGAAGTGAGGACACATCCTAAATTACCATATATGCTTTGCAAGATGTGACTACCCCCTTAATCAAGTAATTTACAAAGTTCCTTGATTTTTCCCTTTGAGTGCATTCGAACAATATAACGTGTGTCAAACGTGTATACTCCAATCTTCTGGATAACTTCATTTGTTTTTTTCACCAAACACATTGTATCCATTACAACAGTATAGGTAGATCTTCAGCACAAACCCACACTTTACCCCACACAGACTGGTTACTGTATGATTGCACATGAGTTGAAAAAAGCTTGAGAAATACAGGGCAGGAATCATGTATTTACCTGAGTAGGTGATTTCCTTTCCTGTAGGTTTGGCCAGACACTTCTAAAGCCTTTTGCTGCAAGGGAGGAACCACTTGAATCACCATTGAGAGCATCTTTCATACAATCATTGTAAGTTCTCCAGATATCTAGAGTTAAATCAGATCATATTTACAGTGCCATTAACTTTCCTAAGGTGATGTAAGGAAGAGGTCAGTCCATCTACTGGTGCACCAACAGTGCCTCATACAACCAATAACACTGGCACGAACACAGAACTATCACAGAGTAAAAAACCCTACAAAGATATGCAAGTACCTGAGTCAGGGGAATAAGAGTCCTGCCCTAAAAGAAAAAGATTGATAGTTAATATATGTAGATGTTCTTATGCAAAATATGATTCACTAGACCGATAAACAGTGGGCAGCTACTCAATAACTCCAACTTCTCAGTTGTAATACATTTCCTCATTTCAAGCAGTCAAATTTAAAGAGGTCGTTTGAGATTAGAAAACCTTGGTTTAAGCTTGTCCATGGATTGTGACTGCTATTGTAGCTCATCACCATTAAATTGAATGAGGTGGAACTGGAATACAAAAACATCCTATGGGCAAGACTGGCACTGATTCTAGAAAATAGGCAAAGTCGATCTGTTAATGATTCACAACATTCAGACATATTCTAAACCTTCTGAGAAGCTAAATTAAAGGTGTCAATAAATAGAACGCCAAGAAGAGTTGTCTTCTTTTGGAGATAATTAAAATATATTTAGGGCTAAAAATTAATTTTGTAATTGGGTTTCGTAAAAAAATTTGCAACGCTTGTCTTCAATAACCTGTGTTGCAAAGTCTATGGCGGGTTGCAGAATGATTTATCGGAGAAACCATTAGGGAGCTTGTCAAGTCGTCTGAGGACTGCTTTATCTGCCGTTTACTGAGCTCCTCTCAGCTAATATATGAATACAGAACACATGAAAGTTTTATATGGAGGAAACAAAGTCTGTAAGGGTATGTGCTCACGATCCAGTGGCACTGCGTCTTGGACACAGCACCTCCGGACCAGCGGGAACTCATGGATGCATGCAGGAAGACCACAGCCACCCTGTTCCATGATCTGTGGTGGGTACAGGGCGACTTCTCCCTGCATGCAGCCGAAGGTGACAGCTTCCGACTCCGCAGCGTGAAATTAACATGCTACGGAGATGCGAAAGTCTGGAAACCCACACTGCAGCTGAAAACACGCTGTGGTCGGGTGAAGCGTAGTGGGCATGGGATTTCTTGCAATTCCATCCACTATGCTGCTACTGTAGAATGCAGCGTTTTGGATGCGGCGACAAGATACTGCGTCCAAAACGCTGCAATTCCTGATCGTAGGCACACAGCCTCAAAGTCAAATAAATTGAAATTTCAAATGAAACCCAAATGCAAAATTATTGTTAACCCACAATACATGCAAGTATAGAAAATACATTATATATATATATATATATTCTAATATATATATATATATATATATATATATATATATATATATATATATATTATACACACACACACATATACATACATATATGTGTGTATATGTGTGTATATAGCAAGGTTCGATGTGCAGGCACCAGGCAGGTTTCAAATGCTATTGACCTGCAGATTAACCCCATGTCTGCAGGATAATAGAGCTTTTACATTTGACAGGTTGATTTTAACTTTAGAAACACACTGCTTCTTTGTGTAGCATCATGGGAATGTGTAAAGAAATCAGCCAAAATATCGGGAGAAGAATTTTGGACTTGCACAAGTCTGGTTCATCCTTGGGTTCACGGGTCTCGCGTAACATCGAAATATCACGTAAGCCCCGAGACATAATTACAGACCGCACTGGAATGGCGACAGCATGCGAGGTGGGTATTATTTCAAGTCAATTCATAAGGTGCTGTCCAAGTAGTGGACAACTCCCTTAATAAAAATCAACATGTTAGCTTATGTTACCATAATGATTTTTGGTGACCTTGTGACACTTCATATATTCACTAAGCAAAAAACGTAGCATCTTACATTCCAGAAAAGTACTAGTGTATCTCAATGAATTAGAATATCATCAAAACGTTAATTTATTTAACTAATTTATTACAAGTGAAACATATCTAATATATAAAGCTGAATGTGTGTATGTACAGTATGTATGTATGTATGTATGTATGTCCGGGATTGGCATCTACACCGTCGCAACTACAGCCACAAAATTTTGCACAGTCACACATCTGGACGCCGAGAGCGTCATAGGCTATGTTGTGAGGCGAAATTTTAACCCCGCGCATTCCAGTTCACCAAACAATTTTGCCCCTATCTACATAATGGGGAAAAAGTGACAGTTACCAGTTCACAGTTGTGAATGAGAGGAGCTTAATGACAGCGCCAAAGACTAACAGCACATACCAGCATATAGTCACTAAGTTGGGGCCCCAACATGGGATATTCACCAAACACGGGACATGTATACACACCACACGCACACAAAGAGTAACAGCAAGTGTATAGTCGCTAAGGTGGAGTCCCAACACTGGATACTCGCCACGCACCCGAACACACACACACACCACAAAGAGACACACACAACACAGAGACACACACAGACCCCCCACAGGGAAACACACACATACATACCCTATAGGGACACATGCACTCACCCCACAGGCACACACACACACACCACAGGGGGACACACACAGGGACACACACATATACACACCCCACAGGGGCACAGACACACACACACCCCACAGGAACACACAGACCCCACAGGGATGGACACACACCACAGGGACACCCCTCCGCCCACAAGGACACACACCATAGGGACACACACACCACACAGACACAGATGTGCACAAATCACTTCACACAACTCGCCTCATGTGTGTGGTATCTTCAATTTCTAAATATTAACATCCGATTAAAAACAGCCAATGTGCATCACATGTGCCATATAGGGAATTAAGGCAGATGTCAGTCACAAGAGCTGTCTTTTATGTGTATGTGTGAGGTAACATATACTGCCGGCCGGGGGGAGGGTTTACTGTTGGCTGGAGATTTATCAGGCTAAATATAGCAACCAATCACAGCTCAGCTTCTATTTTCCAACAGGTCATTAATATGACATGTTCAAATTCTATTTTGTTATAGCTAACAGCAGTTATTTATTAACCCGGGCGTAGCCGGGTACTACAGCTAGTATTATATATAGTCATTACATACAGAGTGATCTATTTCAAGTGTTTCTGTAAATGTTGATGATTATGAAAACCCAATGAAAACCCAAAGGTCAAAATTAAAGTAAGGAGGATGAAGGGTTAAAAACTACACTGCTGTATTCTACGAGACATTAAAGGTGGACTATAATATTGATTTATTGGTCAATTTGTTTCAGGGATCCCAGAAACACTCTGAAACATGGCAACATGATATTGATTTTTGATGATACTCTAATTCATTGAGATG
Source organism: Allobates femoralis (assembly GCA_033576535.1). NCBI lineage: Eukaryota > Metazoa > Chordata > Amphibia > Anura > Aromobatidae > Allobates > Allobates femoralis. The sequence continues at coordinate 129,207,404 of JARQOC010000003.1, read as the reverse complement.
CACTAGTAGATGGGATTTATAGAAATCTCCTGCCCACTGTGCTTCTTTTTTACTCACAGTAAACTTGACCTGCGGTGCGTGTTTCATATCTAAAACATGTCAATTTTTCCTGTGGGGATGCTGAGTTTTCTGTGCTGATTTTTACCATACACTTGCATTAGATACAAAAAAATAAACACACATGCATGTTTGCAACACTTCTGCTGTGGAAACACAGCAAAAACATGTATAATGCGCTCATTACTGTATCAAGAATGTTTTGTCAAAGCTAAATACTAGGAAATTACAAAAACAAAGCAGCTTTAATTAAAACAGGACATACCAACAAGAGACAAAAACCTCAGCGTCAAAAAACTTGGTTAATGAGTGTGTAAAAAAAAACGCACACAAAAATGCAAGTAAGGGTCCTTTCACATCAGCGTTATTCGCTGATCGCTGCAGTTGCGGTGAAAAAAATGCAACTGCCGCGATTACCGCATAACGGCCACATTTGCGGTTCACTTGCGGCAAGCCCCATACAATGTCTGTGGGGCTGGCGGTAAGTGTGCGGCAGGTGCGGCAAGTGCGATTTTGGCACTTGCGGCAGGTGCAGCCGCGAAAAACCCGCGGTATGCCGCGTTTTTTTCTCTGCCGCACCTGCCGCAAGCCCCATAGACATTGTATGGGGCTTGCCGCAAGTGAACAGCAAGTGTGGCCGTTATGCGGTAATCGCGGCAGTTGCGTTTTTTCACCGCAACTGCCGCGATTAGCGCAAAACGCTGATGTGAAAGCAGCCTAACCTAATTTATCTAATAAGTGCAGAAATTCTGAAACACCAAAAACTCACCAAGTACTCATTGTGGGAACGTAACCTTGGGTGTGGATTTTGGTGAAAGACATGAAAAATTGGCAATAAATCTGCTGCAGAATTTACACTGAGTGGTTACAGAATCGGCCTCATCGCAGACGAGCACTCATGATCCGGAGGCGCTGCGTGTTGGATGCAGTTCCTCTGGACCTGAGGGAAGCCGTGGGTGAACGCAGGGAGAATGCAGCCGTCCTACACTCACGATCTGCATTGGGTGTAGGGCGGCGTCTCCCTACGTGCACCCGATGGTTATATCTTCTGACTCCACAGCATGAGATTAACATGTTGCAAAGATGCAGAAGTCCGGAAACCCGCACAGCAGCTGAAATAACGCTGCGGTCGTTTTACCAGAATAAGATCCAGGAGCCGCTGCTTGGTGGAAGCTGTGTTCCCAGAATTCATATGTGTAGACTGCACGTTTGTGATGTCTATATGCTCCATAAAGGCATTTGGAAATATTTCTTCAAGTCAACAACTTTAATGATTAATATTACTTTTTTATTTAATTCCCAAGGCAGGTATAACAGCTTTTTGATAAAGCCACTGTATCACTATTGTACAATCTTTGGGGCATGAAGAAATGGACACGACACATAACAGCCATTACATTCCATAATAAAAGGTTTGGTTTTATTATGCCAACTGTATTGAAGAATACAGGGAGAAATGTCACATTTACACCCGTGGAAAGCTGCATCGGTTGACACACTGACCGAGATACTGGGATGTTTTACAGCAGTCAGGAAAAGTGAAAGCTGCAATAAAAAGTTTAGGGTGGTCTCAGCTGTCTGGTTAGTTGCTATACCTGAAGCCAACAGATTTGGAGAACTTTGTACTCTCTTCACAGCTGTTAGTGTGACAGACATTGCAGCACGTTTGCGAGCACATCCACCGCTATCTGGAAGCACACAAAGTGATAGTGATGCAAGCAAAACACAGACACAGCAAGCACATGCAATGTTTAGCATTAAATTTGTGAATTTGTTTGCTTTTTAGTGCAAGAACATAGGATGATGGTTGGAAAGATTTATACAAAAGCATGCACAGTCCCACCGCTGTTCTTGTAGAAAGTAAGAACATAATAAACTAGAGTTAAAAAAGACAAAACATTGACCCTATTCAGCTCACGTTAATGCCTTTGTCTTATATATACACCAGACAAACCTATAAAGATATTCCCCATGGTGAGGTCTGCGGCATATCTATAGACCTACAATGGGGTCCACTGCCCAAAAGTCAAGGTAAATAGGGTCTGGCAAAGTTTAATTAATATTCTTGCATACCACTGTATGGAAGAGAACAGTATACTGTGCTATTGTATACTATTTATTCTACTATAATTGCATACACCGGCCTTATAGAAGTATATAATGCCCTCTTTAGGCTTCCTCTGAGTGAGGAGATATTCCAGACAGGCATAAAAGTCTACAAGCTAGGGTAACGTGATCTGAACAAGGCCCACAGCAGCTCTGGTGCTTTACTGAGTCCAAGTAGTAGCTATTAGGCTGGGGTCAGACTGCTGTACAACACGAATGATGTTCTCACGGAGTGGCCAGCAGCCCTACTGACATGAGCATGATGGCTTAATGAATTAGTGTGCAGCTGTCATGGTCGGGTGATAGGAGCCTCCGGCCACTCCGTACTTTGCGAGCGTCATCTTTGTTATACGGCCATCTGACCACAGCCTTAGGCACATTTTCATATCTCATTTACTTACCATTTATTACCAAGATGTCTAAAACCAATCCAAACATTGCTAAGTCAATTCAGGTCCATGTAGGCAAGGTTTACGTCTAGTGTGTATAGCCAGTGGTTTGGGTGGGAAAACCAAAATGATGGCTTTGGGAATGTAAAGTCCTACTTACATTAAGTTATTTGCAGAAGATGACATGTCTTAAGGTAGAGTCACATAGTGTATGGTATCTGATGCAAGAGCATTGGATGTGATATGCTGATGATACTCAGCTCAGGCTCGGCTGCGAGCGTGACAGTGTCATTATACTGTGATCTAATACTGCAATCGAATCACAGGTGCAGAGAAGTTGAAGAAGTTAATCTCTCCATCTTGTCCATTGCCTGTCTCTGCATATATTGCTCTGTACTCAGATGACATCGATTGCAGTCTGATGTTTCACTCGCACCCATAGATTTGTATGAGTGAGCAGCCATGCCAGTCATATGCCAGTGTGACTCTACCCTTAGCTGTGCCTTCTATCTGTCACATGTGATTAGATGGCCGTCTAACACGGAAAATGCTTGTATTGTAAAGTACGGACTGGCTGGCAGCTCCATTGACCCGAGCATGACAGATTAATGAATTGCTGTGCAAGCAGTCATATTCAAGTCAGTGGAGCCATGGCCACTCCCATGCTTTACAATGTGAGTGTTGTCCGTGTTTTCTGATTTACTACATCTGGCAGTCAAAATATAAAAGCTGAATATATCAAAGGCTGTTAGTAAAGCTGGTTGGAGCTATCCTGTTTGGTCACTTACAGATTACCCTTTGTTTAGAGTTTGCTCGTTCATCGTTTTGGACTCATCATGACTTCTTGCATGACTGGCATTTGTTTTAATTCTCTTCAACAAGTATTAAAAAAAGACTATTCTAACAATTCTACAGCTAAAAAGCCAAATCCTTCAATCTGAGGAACAGATCAGTCACAATTGCTTCCCAGGGGTGACCGGCTCCTAATGACACTTCAATGCACTTTTCAGTTTACAATTATTCTTTAACTGATATAATGCACTTAGCATTGAAAAGAAAACAAATTACAGTTTGCTTATAGTTAATAGAACAAAGAAGGAAAAAAATAACCTATATAGTAATTAAAGTGACTGGCCACTACTTTACATGTCCCTTCATGTGAACTAATGGCAATAAATAAGCACATTACTAAATTAATTGCTTTTCCAAAACCTTCTGTAATTTGCAAGCTGGTCACATGATTTCTGGCTTTCTGTAATGTCAGTTGGGTGTGGCCTGCTGGGTGGGTGTGGTTTGCTATGTGGGTGGGTCCGGCTTATTTAGCATAGCTTCCATTATTCCTGTAAATGCTGCTGCAGACATCACTCTCTGGAAACTGAGAATGGTGGGCGTGACCTGACATGGGTGGGCGTGACCTAATGCGGGTGGGGCTTCATTCAGCACAGCTCATACTGCTGCAGACTTAGATCTCCCTTGTATCTGTATGTGCACAGCAGGGTGTATATACATGTATACACACTGCTGTATACTCTGTGTACATGTACCTTGCAGTACTCCTATTCTATAAATACTTAATATCTCTCTCCACATTCTATCTACCTAATCCATCACATCTGTCTGTGTATCCTATCTTATTCAGCTATTCCTCTAGCCAATCTATGTATGTGTGTATTTATCTAATTCATCCTATTTGTCTATCTCTCTATCCCATCCATCCCTTCTATCTCTCTATCATCTATCTTTACCACCCATCTATCCTTACCATCAATCATTTATCTATCCCATCCATCCATCTATCCTATCCATCCATCCATTCTATCCATTCCATCCACCCACCAGTGATGAGGGGGGAGTAAGCAATTACCTGTAATTATTGCTGATGTTCTGGTGCTTTGTGCTTTATTTCTATTCTCTATAACAATGTCAGTGCAGGGGATTGTCAAGTGGCTGGGTGTGACACTGGGTGAGTGGGAGCAGTTTAGATGGAGTTACAGGTCTCTGCTCACTTCTGGCTTTCAGCCCAGCACAAACAATGATGGGAAATGTAGTAAAAATGGATCAGAGAAATCTGAAGATGAAATGATTGCTATAACAACAGAGTTGATGCCAGGGAACAGGAAGCAAAGCAAAAAGAGATAAAACAACATGAAACTTGGCATTAAATGTGAACTTTAGGGGCATTATCCTTAAGAATTATTTTCAAAACCAGTGAGTCAAGGTTGTGAACAACCTCTTTAAAGAGACCGTGACAGGTACTGATGACTGACAGGGCCCTAAATGTAGGAAGGGAGAGACCTGTCAGTGCAGGGGATCGGGCAGGGAGGAGCCGCCAAGGATCAGCTGCATTGGTCTCACAGAATAGTCCCTGGCGTCTTTCATAGAAAAGCATATTTGGCTGAAATGATGCAGCCAGGGTATAATGCATTCTGCACGGACAGGTTATATCCACTGTCAGGTTCCTTTAAACATGAAATCATTTTCCTATATAAAAGGTAATGTGCGGTTCTTTAGGTAAGGAGCAGTCTGTATTTTGTAGTTCCTATCAATTTACATGAGAATAATATATTTACAATGGAGCTCCTCCATGAGATCTTTGCAGATCTTGGTCACTCAGTGGTGTCATGCATGACACATGGCTAACACTAACTTCTTTGTGTAAGTCCATCTTACTGCCAAGCTATTATGTGAGATGTTCCTATGGCTCAGGGTGGCAGGGGCTTGCTTATCCCCGGTCTTTGAGCGGTGTACCTGTCCAAAAAAATATTGATTCCCTTTTCAACAGAATAACAGTCCTCCTATAATATGACATCTTTTAAAGGTCAGTATTTCTGCCAATTTTTTTTTTTCATTTTTCATCTGGACAGTTTTATCTCTGATATGCTAGAAAAGAAATAATCAATACAATTTATTTTTGCCAAATCCTCTATTGATTGTGTTTCTAGGCTCGATTACACTGAACATGTACTTTACTCCTTTAGTGTTATACCTATTGTGGGACTTGAAGATACAGCAATTCTTTTTCATCATTGTTCCAATACTGTTTAAGTTTTGAGTTGAAACAGCTCTTTGAAGGCATTTTTTAATGGTGCCATATTGTAGCACATACGATGTGTTGGAAAAACTTTTAACGGTTTATTTTTGGGTGAGGTGAGATAGAAAACAATTATTCAGCATTTTTTTTTTTTTTTCATTTTTTGTAAACAATGCTCTGTGCCATCACATACCAATTTTTATTATGGCACAGTTTTGTGGTATATATGTTAATTTTTATGGACACCCATTTTTTTAAAGTTACGGTAGATTTTAATTAAATTATCATTGATCTAAGAAAAAAAAAAAGATATTGCAATATATATCGCTAATTTGTTCATTCCTTATCCAAGAGATTTAGTTCTACCTTCAAAAATCATGAAAATCATACAAAATACTGGACATGGTGGGTTTTGACGTGGGGTGTATTCATTTTTGCACCAACTGCAGATTTTCTAATGAAAGCAATATTTTTTAACCTTCTATGTTATGGGTTAACAAAATGCTCTCCAACTCTCAGTCTTGTGGACATTTCAGAATTCACTTTTGGATTCAGTAACATGTGGATTAAAATATTACTTTTCAATATTGGGGAAATCATGTATACTGAGCACTACATATACAGTGTATATTATATATATATATATGTATAAAAAAAGAGAAAAATATATATATATATATGTATATCTATCTATTAGGGATGGGCGAATCCTGAAATACTCGGACTCGCTGGACTAACGAGTCTGGGTCCGAGACTCGGTACTAGTTCCGAGTCCAGCGAGTCCGAGTAGTAACCTGTACTTTTGCAGTGTATCTATACAGATACACTACAAAAGTACCCTAAAAGTTAATGTAAGGGGTTAAAAACAATAAACATTAATACTCCCCTCCTGTACTCCTGGAGCGGGACCGGGACCGAAGACCTCCGGCTGTTACAGGACCTCCGAGACCACCGGGAGAAGATGGGGAAAAAGACCTTGCAGTTCAGCCAATCAGCATTCGGCTAGCGGTCACATGGGTTTGTCATGTGACCGCAGTGCAGCCGCGTCACAACCCATGTGACCGCTAGCCGAATGCTGATTGGCTGAACTGCAAGGTCTTTTTCCCCATCTTCTCCCGGTGGTCTCGGAGGTCCTGTAACAGCCAGAGGTCTTCGGTACCGGTCCCGGAGTACAGGAGGGTGAGTATTAATGTTTATTGTTTTTAACCCCTTACATTAACTTTTAGGGTACTTTTGTAGTGTATCTGTATAGATACACTGCAAAAGTACAGGGACTCGCTACCCCCGAGTAATTCCTAAGGAAACTCGGCGAGTAGCGAGTCCCCCGAGTCCGCTACTATTCGGGCGAGTCCCGAATAGTAGCGAGGAATTCGCCCATCCCTACTATCTATACATATCATCTATCTCTCTGTATGTATATACACAATATATACATATATATACACACTATATATCTCCAAGTCAATCACCTTTCTGTGAAATCAACCTGTCCAGTTATGAAGCAACAATGATTGTGAGTCAATTTCTACTGCTGTTGGGCAAAAGGAGCAGACAACAGGTAAAAATGATTGGCAATTAGCTAGACACCCCTCTAAAGGAGGGGTTCTGCAGGTGGTCTCATCCCTTTTGGATGTTGTTTTGGCCACTTTTGCATTTTGTCATTGATATCACCATTAGAGGTAGCATGAGGCAGTGTCTACAACCCACAGAAGTTGCTCAGGTAGTGCAGATCATCCAGGATGGCACATCAATGAAGCTGTGCCTAGAAGGTTAACTGTGGCTGTCAGCACAATGTCCAGTAGTATGAAGATATTATGGCACTTCTGGGGTAAATGTGCTCAAGGTCCAAACCCGTATAGTGATATGAAGAGAATACTTGGCACTCAGAAATAGTTTTAAGAAAAAGTGATAAGTGTCTGTATTTAATGTTCAGGCAACCAAAATGCATTAAGAGTAGATGTTTCAGTCCTTTTACTCGGACCTTCATCAGTATGTAAGTGTTGTGGGGAACTCCGCTTAAGCGAAGAACATTTGCTGGTGTGGTAGCTTGTAGTACACTCCTTCCTAGCAGTGGACACTGCATCTACCAGAACAGTGCTCGTTTTTAGTTTAAGCGAAGTTCACCACAACACTTTTATACTTGAAGGTCCGAGTAAAAGGAAAGAAATATCTACTATTGTGCATTTTGGTTGCCTGAACATTAAATAAAGACAAGCATTACTTGAAAATGGTTTCTGAGTGTCAAGAATTTTCTTCATAGCATAATGTACAGAGCATAGAGCAGATAGCAGGAGACAGGCCACTACACTAGGTTATGTAGAGGGGCCGTAGGAGGTCAACGACCCAGTAGCAGAGCTGGTACCTCCTTATTTGTGCAAGGAGGAAGAGGAGGGGCAGTGCTAGAGTCCTGCAAAATGACCTTCAGCAGGCCATTAATATCCATGTGTCTGCTCAAACTGTCAGAAACCAACCCCATGAGGGTGGTATGAGGGCCCGACATCCACAAGTGGGTGTTGTGCTTACAGCCCAATACCGTGAAGCGTGATCGTCATTTGCTGTTGAACACCAAGACTGGCAAATTCAACGGTGGTGCCCTGTGCTCTTCAAGGATGAGAGTAGGTTCACATTGAGCACATGTGACAGATATGACAGAGTCTGGAGACGCCATGGAAAATGTTCTGCTATCTGCAACATCCTCCAGCATGACTGGCTTGGCAGTGTATCAGTAGTGGTGTGGGGAGGCATTTACTTTGAGGGCCACACAGCCCTCCATATATTAGCCAATAGGTACCAGGATAAGATCCTCAGATCCATTATGAAACCATATGTAGTTGTAGTGGGCCTTGGGTTCCTTTTGAGCACTATTCCTCCTGTTCCTCCCTGTACAAAGGAGGAGGCAGCAGTCATGTTGCTGGATTGTTGTCCTTCTACAGCCCCCTCCATGTCTCCTGGTATCAGCTCCATTCTATGGACACTGTGTTGACAGACACAGTTAACCTTTTTCCCACAGCTCACATTGATGTGCTAACCTGGATGAGCTGCACTACCTGAGCAACGTCTGTGGGTTGTAGACACTGCTTCATGCTACCTCTTGGGGTAAGAGCAATGGTAAAATGAAAAAAAAAAAAAGACCAAAGCAACAGCCAAAAAGGATGAGAACGAAGAAATGGTCTGTGGTCACCACCTGCAGAACTGCCCCTTTATTGGGGTGCTTGCTGATTTTCTATCATTTCTACCTGTTGTCTGTTCCATTTACACAACGGCAGGAGAAATTATTATGATTTTTTTTAATTTATTTATTTATAGAGCACCATTTAATACATGGTGCTGTACATGAGAAGGGGTTACATACAAACAGTTTGTTCATTGTATTTTTAACTTAACAGTGACAGACTGCTACAGAGGGGAGAGAGGACCCTGCCCTTGCGGGCTTACAGTCTACAGGGCAATGGGAAGGGGAACAGTAGGTTGGGTTTGCTCGGGTGGTGGTGAAGCGCCAGTTCCAATGGTGGTGGAGAGCCGGGTCCAGTGGTGATGGAGAGCCGCATCCAGTGGTGGTGAGGTGGCACCATGGTCATTGTAGGCTGTTCTGAAGAGATGGGTTTTCTGGTTCCGCTTGAAGGTAGGGGAAAGTTGAATGTTTTGAGGTGCAGAATTCCACAGAATGGGGGATGATCGGGTGAAGTATTGTGATGCTCGGGCGAATTCTTGCAGGTGGTTAGATGAGGAACGTACAAGTGGGGAGGAAAGGAGGAGGTCTTGGGAGGATCGAAGATTACGAGTTGGATGATATTGGGAGATTAGTTTAGTGATATATGAGAGGGACAAATTGTGGACGGCTTTGTAAGTCAGTGTTAGTAGTTTGAATTGGATATACTGGGGAACTGGGAGCCAGTGGAGGGATTTGCAGAGCGGAGAAGTGTAGAAGCAGCGAGAAGAGAGGTGAAATAGTCAGGCAGCAGAGTTAAGGAAGTGAAAGGAGAAGAAGGAGGATATGGGTGATAGACTCTATGGGATTCTGGACAGCAGAGAGATGACGTCTGGGCCAGAGACGTAGATCTGAGTGTCATCAGCGTACAGGTTGTACTGGAATCCATCGGACTTTATGAATTGTCCTAGGACAAGGGTATAGATGGAAAAAAGAAGGGGTCCCAGGACAGAGCCTTGAGGGGTCCCAACAGATAGGGGATGAGGTGAGGAGGCAGTGTTGGAGTGGGAGACACTAAATGTGCAGTTGGAAAGGTAGGAAGAGATCCAGGAGAGGGCAAGGTCAGTGATACCAATTGAAGAGAGGATCTGTAATAGGAGGCAGTGGTCGATTGTGTCGAATGCAGAGGACAGGTCAAGAAGGAGGAGGATGGAGAAGTGTCCGTTAGCTTTGGCGGTAAGAAGGTCGTTAGTAATTTTGGTTAAGACGGTTTCAGTGGAGTGGTGGAGCGGAAGTCAGAGTGAAGGTTGTCAAAGAGAGAGTTGCATGAGAGGTGGGATGAGAGTACAGTGTGGACATGCTTTTTAAGAACTTTGGAGCAGCGATATGGGGAGGTAGCTGGATGTGGAGGTCAGGTGGAGAGATGGCTTCTTCAAGACAAGTGTAATTGTTGCATGTTAAGTCCTAATCAGTGCTATTCCATAACTGGACAGGTTGATTTCACAGAAGTGTCATTGACTTGGAGTTACATTGTGTTGTTTAAGTGTTCCCTTAATTTTTTTAAGCAGTGCATATACAATCATGGCCGAAAGTGTTGGCACCCTTGAAATTGTTCCAGAAAATGAAATATTTTCCCCAGAAGATTATTGCACTTACATGTTTTGTTATACACGTTTATTTTAGTGTATTGGAACAACACAAAAGGGAAAAAAAGCAAATTGAACATAACTGTAACAAAATCATTTTATGAAAAAGTGGATTATTTTTTTGAGCTTACGCATCTACATTTCTGTTTTTTTTTTTTTTCAGTCTAGATGGGGTGCAGAGTGAACATTAATGAGAAAAAAAATTTAACTTTTTTGAATTAACCAAATGGCTGCAATGAAAAAAAGAGTGAAAAATGTAAAGGGGTCTGAATACTTTCCGTACCCACTGTAATTGGTGGTTTAATGTTACACTAGAAAGCTTTTTGATAAATCTGGTGCATTTGTGGCTGGCCTAGTCTAGGTTGCACTGTACAAGAATTACCCAGGATGCATAAATTGCTGCATAAAGCATGACTGCCATGCAATATTCTTTACATCACAAAAGATGGTGGATGGTGGTATGGATGAAACCTTATGGAAAAAATACTAACTCAAGCTGTCATCTTCCTGGCCTTCACCCCAGAACCCTTACATTTAGCACCATGATTAGTGTGAAAAAGGAAGCAATTGCTCATCTGTCACAGTTGATAGTTTGATATGTACAATGCAACATGTTATAAAACAGAAATAATACATTCAAGGGGTATGTGCTGATGGGATGTGAACATTCGGATGTCAAGCATTGACTATATAAAGTTTAACACCTTAAGAGACGATATTTGTGAATAACAATATGTAACACCCATGAAGACATGTCTAGAGATGACCAGTACTATTGGATTCATACCTGTATTCATCTTGATTCCTCGTGGTTAAACGAATCTGACTTCAGTTTGCCTATGGATAAAGAAAAAGAATTTAAATTACTTTTATTAATCAATATAAGATATATGTAGAGAAAGCGGTGGTCTGAGGGCTGAAGAAATTTACATCCAAATTCCTATCTTTATAGTGTCCTTATCTAAACTATTTTCTAGTATACTTGCATTAAAAATGTCCTCACTACACTACCTACCTACTATTGATTTTTATTCCTACTTCCTGTCTGATAATATTTTGTTTGAGAATCCCAGTGCATGCTGGGATACACAAAGCGTCAACAGAGGGCAGAGGCTGCACTAGCTGTCACGGCCCCTGCCCCATCCCTGAAATGACGAGTCATCAGTGATGCTTGTTTAAGGGGCTGGGCTGGTTCCTGCACACTGAGATTTGCACAGTAACCGCACAGTCTGCATTGCTTGCTCAATAGAGCAGCGTGCACTAATTGTCAGAGTACGCAGCAGCATTCAAACACCAGCGCCTTCCCCACAAATGGGAGCACCACTTGCGGGGGTGGCACTGGTCTCTGAATGCCGCCGTGTGCTCTGACACTATGCTGCTGTGCTTCAATGACACAGCACAGTGAACAGAGTACAGGGACTAGCCCAGCCCCTCTAATAGACATTACTGGTGACACTTTGCTTCAGGGAGGAGGAGCTGTGGTAGTGACTGCAGCCTCTGCCCACTGATGACGCTTTATTTGAGTATCCCAGCATGCACTTGGATTTGCAAACAAAGTGTTGTTAGACAAGAAGTAGGAAAAAAACAATAGTAGATATAATAGTGAGGGAAGAGTAGGACATTTTTAATGCAGACGTATTAGAAATTAGTTTTGATTAAAATAAACATTTCTTCAGCCTTCGAACCACTCCCTTAAACAGCACCATGCAGCCAGACTGCTGAACACAATAATAAAACAGTATGCAGTAATCTCTGCCCACTAGTGACAGTGGCAATAAGCATTGTGTTATTTTGTATATTTGCTATTGGTATAGAGTGCTGCTATCCTCCTACATTTCAGAGGGGTGTAGGGGCCTCTCAGGCATGAGGAATAAATGTCCACATTTTAATTATTTTTTCAGGCTGAACCATCTCAGTTAATGAATTTCTAAGTATATTTTATCTGTTGTTACAGCTTCATTTTTTCTGATATAGTTTCCCTACTTATAGTTATGCTAGGTTCACATTGTGTCTGCGCTGTCCGTTTAACCGATCTATTGGACAACAGCATAAACGCAATGTAACGGACATGCAAACACATCTATAAGCCTCCATTCAACAAACGCATACTAACGCATGTCAAAATAGTCATGTGTTTGTAAGTATGCATTTGTTGAAACTCATAGGCAAAAGTGGACTGCAGTGTTTTTCAGTGCATTATAATGCAATGCTACAGAATTGTGCAAATCTGCACCATTGCGTTATGTTGCGTTTGCAATAGACAATAGGATAGAAAGATAAGACAGAAAGATGGATAGGATAGACAGAAAGATAGATACAAGAATAGCAGTAGCAGCCTCCCTGCTACTTCCAGTGCCGCTCATTAAGCTCATGAATATTCACCCATCGACTCAGAAGCTGCAGAAAGAGTGGGGAGGCAGAGCAGGTAGGCTGGTAATGCTATTCTCACATCTATCTTTCGGTCTATCCTATCATCTTTCTATCCTATCATCTATCCCTCTATCCTATCATCTATATATCCTATTATCTGTCTATCTCATGTAGCACATATGTTTTTGAGGTAACAAAAATGCATGCGCTCTAAAATGCCTAAAAATGTCACTTTTGCTGCCATCGGAAACAGTTATCGTTTTTGTCGTAATGGACAGCACCAACGCAATGTGAACCTACTCTTAAAGGGTGTACAAAGTTTGGAAGGTACCTCAGCTTTTTTATTCTAAAAGGGTCCATTGGAGATAGCGGAGGTCAGCGTTCTTCAGTTGGAGATGTGCAGAATAAGCCACCACTCTATTCACATGTTACTATTTAGAGTCTGGGACATATGGATGAATGGGATACCAACAATTGGTGCCCCAGCAATCAGCATATATAAAGCATCCATTCCAAACTTGGTTCAACCCCTTAAAATTATAGTATTCTGGTTGTTTTAAGTCACCACTAGGGGGTGCAGTATCTCCCCTTTATTTTTCTTTGGGGAATAATCAGCATGCAATAAGCACCTGAGCACCCCTGACTGGTGACTAAGTAGGCAAATCTCTATTTAGATCTATGCACAAAATTTGGAACAGTGTAATCGAACAAATGGAGCAGAGAGCAACAAAAACATATTAAGGATTTAGAATATAAAGTAAAAAGAAAAATGTTACATTGGGGGATATTTTTATATGACACATAAAGAGTATATTTTTTGTGTAAAAAAAAACCAAAAATGCTAACAAATGAATACAAATAATAATAATACTGTTCACTTGAAAGTAACTTGTTCATAAATTATTCAGGGTACGTTCACACGTAGTGTAATTCCCGCGTATTCCTGCATTTGCGCGCCGCTTTTTTGCACTTGCGTAAATACAGTGAAACACAATTCTGGAAACGCATTCCAGCAAAACTATGGCTTTTGCTAAAATGTGTTCACACGCTGCATATTTCCGTGTCTTTTTGCGGACGCGTTTTCACTGCAAAAGCGCATCCGCAAAAATGATAGACATGTCAAATGTGCTGAAAAAAGTGCGGTGTGTGAATGCAGTCGCGCTTTATTTGTGCCGCATGTGCGCAAAAATCGCCACTGTACAAATACGGGGAATTATGCTGCGTGTGATCGTAGCCTTACACAGCAATACAAAGAAAGTGTGTGTTTCCTTCTCACACTGAGCTCATCTCCCCATCCACATTAATGCAGTAAACATACTGTTACTTTAATTGTACCAGTTCTGTTTTACTGTATAATGAATTGACGATTACCACTATAGATCTAAGGGAATGTTCAGCTTAACTGTCTCCCTGCCACTTTTATGGCCTTGGCAGAGTTTTGTGCCAAACATCTTTACCTGCTAAACATTACAGCACAAAAACACCAGACACATTTCCTACCATCTGCTGCCTGTGACCAGTTTTAAACAGACATATAGGAAACATTTCTGCAGCATTTCACAGTAAATGTGGATAGTCATAGAATCATAGAATGGTAGAGTTGGAAGGAACCTCCTGGCTCATCTGGTCCAACCCACTGCTCAAAGTAGGATTCACTAAATCATCCCAGACAGATGTCTGACCAGCTTCTGTGTGAAGACTTCCATTGAAGGAGAACTCACCACCTCTCATAGCAGCCTGTTCCACTCGTTGATCTCTATTACTGTCAAAAAATGTTTCTACTATCTAATCTGTGTCTCCTTCCATTAAGTTTCATCTCATTGCTTTTAGTCATTCCTTGTGCAGATGGGAATAAAGCTGATCCCTCTACAGTGTGACAGCTCTTGAGATAATTGTAGAAAGCTATTAAGTCTCCTCTCAGCCTTCTTTTTTAAGCTAAATGTGGCACATCAGAGTCTGGTTACCACAATGGCATTGCCTCCCTCGGGGGGTGATGCCGTGCTTGGAAGCAAGAAGGGGTATCTGCACCAGGCAAGCCCACAGCATGCAACACTTTTCCTGACTCCAGACCAGAAGGGGGAGCTCTAACCCGGGTTCAGGGGAGCTTCCCTAAAAATTCTGGCCTGGAGGCGGGGTTAGGCAGTTCAGTTCCTAGGAGGTCTCTGAAGGCGACCTGCAGACTGGAGCGGTGCTAAGCTCGTCCCAGGTAGAGTCGAGAGTAAGGAACAGCAAGCGTGAGGGACCCGTAGGAGAGGGTCTGAGGAAGGAGAGAAGCAGGCCTGGAAAGTCTTGCCAGTTATCAGGGTCACCCCAGTGCAGGGCACCAGATACGTACACCAGAGTCCGAGGTTGTGAGGGTATTCCAGGCCCAGAAGCCAAAACCGGAGGGCGGGAGATTCCAAGTCTCCCGGCCACAACAAAGCCCAGGAAGCAAAGCAACATCAGGAGAGCTCAGGGACAGTTACCAGAAGAGTGGTGCCCAGGAAGGGCTCAAGATGCATGCCATACGGGTGAAAGACTTAACAGCAGAGAGAGAGGGTCGCAGCTTAGCTCCAGGTGTCTAGGACCAGCAAGGAGTAGCGCAACAGGGAGGCCTCAGAACTCACCGGGTGAGGAGATCCCTGACTTGCTTCCAGGCCACCTGGATTCACAACATCACCAGTGGACAGTATTCTGGCTTCTACCTGCAACTACCAGTAAAGGTAACGGAGACTACATACTGTGTGTCTGTCGGTTATTCCGCGCCCTCAGTCCTGCACCGCCCAACGGCCTACCACCGTCAGACTTTACCGGTTGCCCTGGAGAACCGCTCCACCTGTGGGGAACGATATCACCTTAGCTGCAATCTCATCATCCCCGAAGGTCCCGTACAGCAGCACCGGCCATCAAGAGCCAGATACCACAGGTGGCATCATGACAACCTCCCCGAAAACCCTATTCCTCGAACTTTTATTGACACCGCCAGGGTCACAGAGCTGGGTCTCGACCCAGTGACTCCCCAGAACTGTTGCTCGGTTCCGAGTACCCCACGGCGCTGGGGGCCGTGCCATAAACATTCCCAAATCTTGTAACTGTTCCTCAAAGGACATGGTTTGCAGACACTTCGTAAAAATAAAGCGCTTTTTACCTTGTCCATAAAATAAAATGAAAGGGTGATTGGGTGAAGAATTTATTTGACTGTAATTATCAGCAATTTACAGGTTACAGTGAATGCAGCGGATGTCTTCATATCAGAATTATGGGCTGTCGACATGGATCACTTATGGTCAAAATGATTTATTATGGTTTTACAATGCATCTGAAAAAAATATTGTCTGTCTGTGATGTTTTGAAAAGCTGTCCAAAAAAAGTACCGTAATAAGTTGGTGACCCTGATGTGGTTGAAAAAAAATCATAGATATGGATGTAAAGAGAACTACATGTAGCTAACATACAATAACATAACCCCTTAGATTCTGCAGTCATTCATTACATTCATGCAGTGAAGGCATCTAAGGTGTTTATCAGAAAGACTATGCAACACAATAGCGGAGAACCTCTGGTTTACCATGGACTAACAGGTTGTGTGTCTGTGTAAAGGGGCCGTCACACGCGTCAATATCGCGTGCAATATTGCTTCTGCACGTAATGTTGCAGCGATATTGACGCGTGTGACAGGGCGCATCATCCAGCAATAAATCGCTGGTTGATGGTAGCCAGGTTTTCGGACTGGACCTAAAGCCTGGCGATGGTCGCCCGGCGGACACACAGCATCGCTGCGTGTGACATCGGGAAGCGCAATCAGCCAGCTCCCAGTGCCTCTCAGCAAGCGCTGGGAGCTGGTATCCATGGTAAACTGCGGGTAACTAGGCAGCGCGTGCTGACTAGATACCCGATGTATACCTTGGTTACCAGCCTTCTCCGCTCACCGGCTGGTATCCAAGGTACACAATGGGATACCCGCTGTGTACCTTGGATACCAGCTGGTGAGCGGAGAAGACTGGTAACCAAGGTATACATCGGGTATCTAGGCAGCGCGCGCTGCCTAGTTACCCGCAGTTTACCATTAGTACCGGCCTGCTCCCGCTAACCGCAGCCTGGCAGCGAAAGCAAGACATAATGGAAACGATATTTAAATCATTTCCACGATGTCGCTGGTCCACTGATCGCTAGTGAGTCTGCCTGTGCTCACCAGCGATCAGATCGCTGACGACATTGACGTGTGTCACGCCGGCTTAAGGGCTTGCTCACACTGGCGTATACAGCAGATGAGTGCTTTGTCGGATAGCACTCGCATTAAATGTTATACTAAGGTCCAGTGCCCACTAGAGACAATTTGCCATGAGAAAATTATCCTTGTTCATCGGAAAACCCATTTAAAATGAACCTGTCGCATAGTTTGTAGCCCCCAAACCTATCACTAAATGTCCTGTCTGACCTAAATGAGTATAATGACACTTGGTCCATGTTTGCAGCAGAACCTGAACATGATGCTATACACTGGTGTGACTCCAGCCTGATAAAGTAGATTGCATTGTTTTTTTTCCACTATCCCAAAATAATAGAAATAAGTAAAGAAATATTTACTCCAACATTTTACCAACTGCTTTTATTTGAAAATTCAAGCTCTCTGTCTCTGGACCGACGATACCAGAAATTCCTGGTCAAAATGTATTTCCTATAGCAAAATTTGAGAATGGATCAGGACAAAAAAGCATGCAAAACTGATACAACGGGGTTTTTTTTGCCTGAGCAGGCAAAAAAAAAAAAAAAAAGCTGCGGTGACATGTTTTTAACATGTGTCAGTTGATGCAGATGCACCCGTTTGCGTCCTGATCACGACCAAACTCAAGTGTGAAACCAGCCTTATTTTGTTTAATTATTATTTATTTATAGAGCACCATTGATTCCATGGTGCTGTACATGAGAAGGGATACATAGAAACAAGTTAAAAATATAATGAACAAACTAACAATGACAGACTGATACAGAGGAGACAGAGAGGACCCTGCCCTTGCAGGCTTACATTTTACAGGGCAACGGGGAGAGAGATAGTAGGTTGGGTCTGGTTTGTGGTGGATCGCTGGGATCGACAGAGGTAGAGCACCTGGTCCGAATGTGGTGAGGCGCCAGGTCCGATTGGTGGTGGGGCACCAGGTCCATTGGTGGGGAGGTGGCATTGTGGTCATTGCAGGTTGTAAGCTGTTCTGAAGAGATGGGTTTTCAGGTTCCGAATGTGGAGGACAGTCGGACATTTTGGGGTGCAGAATTCCAGAGGATGGGGGATTCTCAGGTGAAGTCTTGCAGGCGATTAGATGAGGCACGTACAAGTGTGGAAGAAAGAAGGAGGACTTGGAAGGATCGAAGATTACGAGTTGGATGATACCGGGAGATTAGTTCAGAGAGGGGGACAGACTGTGGACAGCTTTGTAAATCAATGTTAGTTTGAATTGGACATGCTGGTGAATTGGGAGCCAGTGGAGGGATTTGCAGAAGGGAGAAGTGGAGGAGTAGCGAGGAGAGAGGTGGATTAGTCGGGCAGCAGAGTTAAGGACAGATGGGAGAGGTGCAAGAGTGTTAGCAGGGAGGCCACAGAGGAGGAGGTTGCAGTAGTCGAAACGGGAGATGAGTGTATGCACTAGTAGTTTAGTTGATTGAGGGTTGAGGAAGGGACGGATTCTGGAAATATACTTGAGGTGGCAGGAGGTGGCAAGAGCTTGGATGTGCGGTTTGAAGGACAGCGCAGAGTCAAAGATTACTCCGAGGCAACGGACTTCAGGAACAGGGCAAAGTGTGATGTCATTGATTGTGATAGATATGTCTGGTAAGGAAGGTGTGTGAGATGGAGGAAAGATGATGAGTTCGGTTTTGTCTACATTGAGTTTTAGGATGCGAGAGGAGAAGAAGGAGGATATGAATTATAGACACTCTGGGATTCTGGACAGCAGAGAGGTGACGTCTGGGCCAGAGAGGTAGATCTGGGTGTCGTCAGCGTACAGGTGGCACTGGAAGCCATGGGACTTTATGAGTTGTCCCAGACCATAGCAGGGACTGATGCAGTTTGATACATTTCATTCAACTTCAGACACTTCTGTATAATCTTTAACCTATTAGTTGGCTTATTTTGTCCCAGTAATCTGTGCCAACATATTGGTGCAATTTTGACCCGATCCATTGCATCTCGAATCACACAACCTATCAACTAACTTCCACTCGAGTCATGTCTGATCTTCAAGCAAGACAAAAAACTTGTAAAACATATCACAATTAGGCTGTGTTTTCAAGTAGTGTAAATGCTACAAGCTACGCAAGGTGAAAAGAAATGAAGCAAAACAGTCGTATAGTGGCATGTACAACAGGATTTGGTGCAAATTCAACCAGAATGTCAAAATTGTTATTGTTGTTTTGGCTTTTCTTTGAATTCCCTCCCCAGCAACAAAATATAACACAGGCTAAATTATTAAATAAATTTAGCTCATAGTAGAGAAATTTGCTTTGGATTTGAAAAACATAAATAAATAAAAAGCTCTCATATGGCTGCATCAATGCAAAAAACATAAATTTATGCTCTTGAAAAAGTAAGAAAAAAAACACAATAAAAATTGCTTATTCATTAAAGGGGTGGTCTGAAGGCTGGAGAAATTTCACTCAATCCCTATTTGCTGCCCCAATTTACTGAGGTTTTGTTTAACGGAGGGGGCAGGATCTGACAGTGACCACAGCCTCTGCCCCCTGCTCTGATGACGCATTGAGTATCTCAGCATACACTGGGATTCTCAAATGAAGCATCATCAGACAGGAAGTAGGGGAAAGAAATCAATAGTAGTGTAGTCAGGGAAAGGTAGGAAAGGTATTAACACAGCCATATTAGAAATTAATTTAGATTAGAGCAATAAATAGGGATTTATATTTCTTCAATCTTTGAACCACCCCTTTAAAGGCCTAAAATGATCTGGTCATCATCATTAAAGCACAGTGTTGACATCACGTTAATAAGGCTGCAGCCAATCAGTGAGTTCTGGGGCTCTACCCGAATTGATATCCAAGTTACTACAAGCCAATGAGCTGAGCCATTGAGAATACTACATCAACAGTGCTGCTGCCAATCAGTGAGCTCGGTGTGCGTCAACTCACATATGGCTACTGTGCCATCAAGTTGACGTCAGCACGGCAGGCAAACAGGCACTGGTAACAGTGGTCAGAGACTCAGCGCTGGGTGGGGAAAATGCATCTGGGGTAGAAGAAATGTTTTGAGAATGAAAACCCCTTAGAAGGCGTGTGATCTGTAAACCTAGTCTACACCTTAAACAAGGCACAGTAACAAACGGCTTGCTGACTGGTAACACCTACATTCTCTGATATCAGCCACCTACTACAGTTCATTTTTACACTTTCATTCACCAGTCTTCCTTTCAGGCACATAAAATCAAAGATTTCACATATGGAGAGCTCTGGCCACACAGCGTTCCTAATGGTAGCAAGTAAAATGCCCAGTATTCTTTTTGAACCTCATTTTCACGCAGTTCACATATTTTAATCCATATAAAACTAGAGCGAATCCAATCATTTCTGTTCTGTTTTGATAAAGTTTCTTTGATTTCAACTTCGGCCAAGTAAAAGAGCTACAAATTATTATTGAGGATGCCACATTCCTGGAGTGCTTGCAGGCTGCTAAGGGAGACGGCACTAGTGCTATTCTTTAAGACAATGTAACTTAACCAGCAGTGGCATCCGTGAAAATAAAAAAAAAAAAACTTATGGAACTCAACACTGCTCTGATTCATTCTAGTCATGATGATCTCTGCCAGCAGGACAGGCACACAAGACACTTAAAGCAACTGGGATTACCAGTCTAGTGTTAAAATATGGAAAAAGCAATTAAAGTCTTCTGTACAAGACATCCTGTCTATGGAGAACGGATGCCGCAGATTGACCATTTTTTCAGTAGAGTGCTCATCACACCTTCCTGAAAAGGCAACTGGAACTATTGATACAGTTAAAATCTCATCTGTATCTTCACTAACTCTAGTTTCACACTGTGCTTTTGTGAATCAGGGGGGAAAGCAGGTAAAAAGACTGCATCCCCCCAGATTCCCCTGGTGTCCACCGCAGTGGTGTAACTGTATGCACCTGCACTGCTATCATCACTGATCCAGGCTCACGGATCAGTGATAATAGGGGTGCGGGAGCAGACAGTTGCTTTCAGCTGTGTACCTGTTTCAGTCATATCTGGGGACAAATGACGTGTCACTTGGAACTATGTTCTGGGCATGCACAGTTCCACAAACCATATCTGGGGTCCGGCACCAACGGGATCTGGAGTCCCTCAGATCCGGCTTACATAGTGCCCGATTACAATTCATCTTGCATTGTCCCGGATCTGGGTGGTCATGATCTTTGACATGACACCAAGTTGCATTTTTGGTCTCAGGGAAAAAACCATGACCACCCAAATCAGGACAAAAAGTGCAAAACTGGATGCACCCGCAAGTTCATTCAACCCAATTGAAAGTCAATGGGGCCAAGAATGGATGCCCGTGAATCCAGTTTCAGCCAGATTTACTCAGATGGCAGAAAGCGCCAGTGTGAAACCAGCCTTAGAGAGTTTATCTTAAATTCTGTGATGATACAAGTACAATATATAATTTGTCTGTAGCTCAAAATATTAATGTGAACATATGAGTAGAATTAAGCAAGTTGTTGACTTTTAAAAGTTACGGTAATTGCTTGATCACCTAAACTACAAAATCATCTTTACATAGTCACTGCCACGGGTTTCATGACATCATTACAGAGGTGACATCATGTCTAGATCACTTGATCATTAGTACCAATCATTGAGCTTAGTGGTCATGGCACTGAGCCATGTTAGGGTAAGTGCACACTTGCCGCCTGAAAAAGCGCTAAACAAAATGACAAAAAAAAAGAAAGCGTATACGCAAAGCAATGCAAATATTACTTTCTGTGCATATGGTCAGCCCTATTGAAAAGTGGAAGCCAATGCAATTAAAAGAGGTGACCTGTCCACTCTTCAGGCCATTCACTATTAATACATACAGTTTAAAAAATGCCTTTGACAAAGCCACCGCTTAAGACGTCTTCAAAGAAGTTTAAGGAAAAATATTGCCAGCATTTTCCTGAGTGTCTTTGGAAGGAAAAACTCATTGACTACACCAACACTCTGTAAGACATTGTATGCACATACCCTTATTGGTTGCAGCGGTCATAATAATAATAAACTATATGAATAGACCATCAATTCCTCTCTCATTCCCTGTCTATCATTGTTTATCACAGAACAGCTGACATGTCATCCATACTGAAGACACGTAAGGTGACCGCAGTAGCCAGTCGCTGACTGCAGATATGATATTTCCTTCATAGTGACATCAATGCTATGGACACTGATGAGCTGTCTGCCACTAACATGGAGAAACCCAAGGGAAACACATGAATCCAGCACTAGAGTGAGATTACAGAACACAAATATATACAGCTCTCATTAAATTATAAGAAAACCACATGTGGTGAATGCATGTAGCCAGAATAATGGAACTTATTTCTGTGTGAAAAAAATAAAAGAATTTGTAACTCCTTACAGGGAATGTCTTATAACTTACTTTCATGGCATATCCGAAGAATGCGCCATAAATACCTGATGGATTCCAGAAAACAGCACATATAGTGCCAACAGGGTGTTAATGGACCTGGATTTTTGGGTCTGGGTCTTAAGGTACCGTCACACGGTACAACTTTGAAGCGATGTCGGTGCCGCGGAACCCAGGCCCAGTATCTGAGTACCCCTTGCCCTGGGCTCATCAGGAGCAATTAATCAAAGGAGGATAGATGCGCTTCTGAGGATGATTTGGGTCTCAGCCAGGATTCTGTACTGCCCCGATGACTATGGGTACCATAATTGTTCTACACATAGGGAAGCAAGTTTTTAATTTATAACTATGGAAATATGACAAGCTTGGCTACAAACAAATTTGCTGATTCAGGCTCCCTTAAAACTTTGTCTGATCTATAGTTACTGATGACCTATCCATAGGTCTGACATCCCCACAAACTGTGATAATTCTCTGGATTAGTCGGTGTCGTGCTGTATGCAGTCACTACACACTGAAAGTTGTCATTTATTGCAGCACATCCAGCCACTACCAATGCCTATTACAGTTGATCAATGTGGGCGCCAGTTATTGAACCTCCACTAAACTGATAGTGATAGCTTAAAGTTAAGTCACCTATACTTTAAAATCTTAAAACCCCTTTAAAGAGAATCAGTCAGCTGTTTTTTGCTATGTAATCTGAGGACAGTATGCTGCAAGGGTTAAAACATACATTTCAAGAATGACCCTCTTGTCAAAGTCCGATCTGTTGTTCAACTGCATTGTTTAAGCAGCAGGACACAGCAGGACTTATCATTGCTAGGACTACTTTGTTTCATGCATGGCAGTCCAACACTCTCCCTCCTCTGATAGGCACCTCACAATCAACGTACAATGTCTAGTAAGAATCTGGTGTGGGCGGCAGGGGCGGACTGGCCCACGTGGCACGGGGGCATGTGCCCCCCAGGCCAGTGGTATCGCCCCAGTTTAGGGCCACCCACTGCAATGATAGCGGCCGCTCGGCGGTGCTTTGCGGCCGCAGCTTCCAGCTGTCCCAGCAGGACCCGTGGAGCAGGCGGCGGGTCGCGGCTGACAGCGAGGAGAATAGGTCAGTGAGGCTCTTCACCCGGACATCTCTGCTAGCACAAGGCTCTTTTCACCTGGACTTCTCTGCTTCTGCTAGCACCCCTCCCCCCGCTCTTCTCCTGGACTTCTCTGCTGGCACCCCCCCATCCCCCGGTCCTCACTTAAGCTGGGGCTGTAATTGCATTGTTAAATTTAAAAATTCTGATTGTGTAAGAACCCCTGAACTCCGTAACCTAAATAACTCAATATGGATTCAGGATCTCTCTCTCTACATCATGCTGCTCTTAGATGAAATAGTAAAACCCTGCTGATAGAGTCTCTTTATAAGAACTGATGGCTGGTAACCAAGTAAGTTTGCTAGCAAATAAATTTAACCAACACGGGTTCACTTCCTCTTTCCTCCTTTTCAAAAATGGCTGCCATAACGCAACAGAAATATATTGGTTCTTTAAAAGAGCACTTACCAGGCCTTGAGCACTGCTGTAACAAGGCATGGGGGCCTTGCAGTTTAATAAATCTCAAAGGTGATATGGGTCGAGTCTAATATTTAACCAGACTAATTTCACAAGATTTCACTTCCGGGGATAGAAAGCTGTGCACGTATGCTGTCAAAATGTTCAGGAACTGTAGTAGTGTTGTATGCACTATAATAATCGTGTAAGGAAAGTCAAGGGGACTAGTAGCCAGAGGCGTGCAGAAGACAGAGGGTACATGCAATTCTTTAAGTGCTGTGAAAGTATTAATACAACACACTGGGCAGTGGACCAGCATTATCTGCCAGGCTGTATTTATAGCCTCTGCAATCTATTCATTAAAATTCCTTCTCTTGAGCTATTTTGATACCTCCCTGCCTCTTCGGTGAGTGGAGTTGCAGCCGGGCTGTGATACTTTTACATATTTTATGAAACACTAAGGTACCTGAGCACGAGGATTGTTAATTATGTAGAAGATGGCTGGATTGTTCTGTTCTTCCTATTATATTCATGTTGAACATGAAACACTTTAGTTTGACTGATATGGGCTTATTCAAAATGACAAACTTGTGCAATTTTTCTGGCCTCGTGTTCTAAAACAAACCCCTATTACGTAGAGGCTTTTCTCTATGGGCCAGAGTTTTTGTAAAAAATTTACTTCAGGCCAGTTCTAACCTGTCTATGTATGGTTTATTTTGTTATTACTTACTAAATATACCAAAAAGTAGGAATACAAATATATTAAGGCACAGTACAAATGTAAGAAAGGGGCATCAATTACATCAATCGTGCACTCTTCCCACTCGCCACTGGTGGTTTATTAGACTCCAACTTCCTGTTTCCGGAAAAAAAATACTTCTATAACATCAACAATCCTGTATTTTGTGCAGAAGTATCTAATGAGCCTTTGCAAAGGTCATTGTGAGGGGAGAGGGAGCAGGGTCAGGTGTGACCACCAATTGAAAGTGAACACGCCCTGTCACTGCAATCCTGCCTCTGATGATAATGAGCCATTGCAAAGGTCATTGTGAGGGGAGAGGGAGCAGGGTCAGGTGTGACCACCAATTGTAATTGAACACGCCCTGTCACTGCAATCCTGCCTCTGATGATAATGAGCCTTGCTGAAGACTCTTTGTGAAGACAGGAACTATGAATCAACTAAAAACTCGTTTTTTAAAATGAAAAAAATGTAATAAATGCGAGAGATAAGCTGGGCACTACTAGGTCACATTATACCAATAAGCCAATACCTCCTTTTCGGTCAGACGGGGAATGCTTGTTTCTGGGGTGCACACATAAACTAAGTTGGTCAAATAATCCAAGTGTTTCAAAGAAAGGAAACTGCAGCACTCACTTAGGTGAGTGCTGCAGTTTCCTTTCCTTGAAACACTTGAACAAATTTAAAGAGGACCTGTCACCAAACCAGGCATGGTGATCTAATTACAGCACTGGATGCAGCATGCAGGCAAGGGGTCCCCCAGCACTTGAGCAGCCCTGTACCCCGAGATAATACAGTTAGAAAACTTACATGCTCCAGCCAAATAGGAGGTGGCTAGGGGCTTCAGCCAAGGGCACCTTCACACCCCCTGCATGTGTAATCTGCCCACCGCTGCCAATCATTCTCTCCCTCTTCAGCAGCATTCAAACAGTTTTTTTTTCTCTCTCCCAGAAAGCCTGTTTAGCCCCGCCCCCTGAGGGGCGGGGCTAAACAGGGGAGAAAAAAAACTCTGTTTAAATGCTGCAGACAGGGAGAGAATGATTGGCAGCGGTGGGCAGATTAAACATGCAGGGGGTGTGAATCTGCCCTTGGCTGCAGCCCCTAGCCACCTCCTTAGTGGCTGTAGCATGTAAGTTTATTAAGTGTATTATCTCGGGGTACAGGGCTGCTCAAGTGCTGGGGGACCCCTTGCCTGCATGCTGCAGACATGCTGCATCCAGTGCTGTAATTAGATCACCATGCCTGGTTTGGTGACAGGTCCTCTTCAAGAAATACATGTAACATAAAAACCTGATTAAAACAAGGTAATTTTCTAATGATGGATCTATTTAAGATGAATTCTATAGCAGAAGAGACATGGTGTTAAGTATGGTGATTGCAGGGGTTACAGACACATCCGTGCCGTGAAGATTAGGGATGTGTAAATGGTCCATTTAGCCTATAATAATAGACCCATGTCATATGAGGGCTCTGCTTGGTATTGGGGCACACAAGCTTTATTATGGAACTGAATGGAGAACCCTTTTAAAACAACTTGTGTTTGAAACCCTTATATGTGTTGCGCTACAGCCAACTTGGGTTCATCCTCCATTTTCAAGTTCAATTTGTCTCCAAAATAAAACTATTTCACATGAAAATTTGCTCTCACCATGTCTGTCTGAAATCTCACTCTTTTATTCACTCTTTTGAATCACTCAATGGCTGACATGAAGAAAGTGATACAAGCTACAATCAGTATTATACAATTCATGTAGCCATTTCATATGGTCATATCTCATATAGTCCTTTCTAGTAGCTCCTGAGCCAGTTTTTGGAGACTAAACGGTACTTCACACACAACAACATCACTTGCGATGTCGCTGAAAGGTCACAGGTTTTGTGACATAACAGCAACCTCGCCAGCGATGTTGTAGCGTGTGACATGCACCAGCGAGCTGGCACCTGCTATGAGGTCGCTGACCGCTGCACATCGTTCATGACCATTTTTTGGTCCTTGGTCTCCTGCTGGTCAGCACGCTTCACTGTGTGTGACAGCGAGAGACCAATGATCAGTGACCTCCCCAGGCTGGCAACCATGGCAAACAACTTTATCTAGGCAGCACGCAGCGCCTAGTTACCCGATGTATACCTTTGTTACGAGCCTTCTCTGCTTCCAGGCTGTTATCCAACGTACACAGCCTGGGGTAATTAGGGACAGCGATGTGCTTAGATACCCGCTGTGTACCTTGGGATACCAGCCTGAAAACGGAGAAGAATAGTTTATATTCTTTCCACGATGTCGCTGGTCCACTGGTCGCTGGTGAGTCTGCCTGTTTGACAGCTCACCAGCAACTGCAGAGAGACTTTCCAGCGATCCCAGCCAGGTTGGATCACTGGTGGGATCACTGAAAAGTCTCAGCGTGTAAAAGGGCCCTAAGATGACATGAGATGCAGCAAGAGGGCGCTTTTCCTTCCGCTTCAATATCTGTCTTATATTCTTACATCAGCAATAAACTGACATTTTAAAGAGAAGCTGTTAGCAAATTTGTGCTATGTAATCTGAAGACATCATGCTGTAAGGGTTAAGACTGAAAATTCAGGGATACATCTATTGTCTGGATCTGAAGTGTTGCCATATATATGGCTGAAACGTTAATTCCGATAGTCGATCTTTCTTCAATAAATACTTTGTTTTGCATTTGAAACTTCTTGGAGTGAGTGTGCAGTACCGTAATTACTACACAGGACATATTGGGATTTCCTTAAATCCTCTTACCGGCACTTCTACTAATCAATAGTTTCGTGTGGACACCAAAAACATTATTCTAGTCTTTAATGCAACAGATCTAAAAAAAAAAAAAAAAAAACTTTAAAAACTCTTTGTTAACACATAAAAAGCCTGCATAGTGAGAGAATCAACTTTGCACCCGGCAATAATGAATATACCCCTAGATGGTAGAAATACCTATGAACGCAGAAGATCTTCCTGGGACTATTGTGGCCTGATGATTCCCACCAAGAAATAGCTGAGAACTATTTGATCGTTCCCCTGTTCTGCAGTCTAAAAAAGCATCTACGGTAATAAATTTAGCTTCATGCTAAACCATGATTAACAAACCATGTATTTCAGGCAGTCTGGTTTATTTTCTCACAAATACAGTGTGTGCAATGCAGATGGTATCAAAGAAATATCATAGCTCTTCACCATACGACCGTTTATACACAAATATAGGTTTCATATGGTCAAAAACTACAAGACTATAAGTGTAAGGTGCACGGGCACTGTCAATGTGCACCATCAGGAGTGTAGATGGGGAGGCTAGGTAGGGAATCTGGCATGGGTGCTGGGTGGTGCAGGGCTGTAATATACAGATGTGGCAGTGTTGGATGACTATACATGGTTGCTGTGGAGACACAGATGCACAAATTCAGTTATAGATAAAATGATATATATGGTGTTCTGTGATAAGCTTATATAGAAAATCAGATATAAAGCTCAATAACTCCAAAGTCAGATTTCTATATATCCCAAATAAATGTGTCCAAAACAGGCTGATTCCAAATGGAAGCATCCCCATACCTCCCAACTTTGGAAGAACAGAAAAAGGGCCAAATAATGCAGAACGCACAGCCACAAAATGTGACCATGCCCCTATCCACAACAAGCCACACCCATTTGCCATTTCTTTCTTCTCTGAGGCAGGAGGAGATGTCAGAGGGGTGTGGTGTCAATAAGGGACATTCAGCAGACACTCAAGACTACAGGATGTGGAATCATGGACTGCCACACTGTATCCAGGAGAGTTGGAGCTATTAGATGAGCTGATCAATTTATGGGACTCCTGGTCCTCGAGGGCTGGATGACAGGCTGTAAATTTATTACTGTCCGTAGTCCCCGGCTTGGCTTTTAATATTCTAGGACTGGTACGACATCATCTGTGTGTCCTGCTCCTCTCTATTTGGGACCTATAGATTTACTTTTTTATTCATGTATAGTCGTAGCAGCCAGAACACTTATGTTTACATGAGTTTTACTATAAGATATGTTGCTTTTTTGTGTCTATAAAGCTGTATTACACATTGCCTATATGCTGTGCTTTTTTTTTTCTTCAGGTGTCTGCATCAAAGTACATAATAGTAACCTCCTCTGAATATTGCATTTTTTTTTGTCTTTTTCCCCCCTGTTCATTGTGTTTTTGGTGCAGATTTGAAGTCGAATTTTAGTGTTTTTTATAGTAGAGAAAAGCTTTGATTCTGCACTTAAAAAGTAAATGCAGTTTTTTACATGCATTGTTTTAGGCTCCACCTAGAAACCGCTAGAGAAAAAAAAAAAGCACCACAACTGCAGATCAGTGGTGTCACCGTAGATGACGTTTTCATCGAATCACATCTAATTTGCTTGGACAGTTAAACACAACAGAATTTCTGTGTGGGAAAAAGAAAACAGCCGAAAAAACAGCATTTATGCTACATGTGAACTTAGTCCAAGTAAAGTAGATGTGATTTCATGAAATCTATGAATGCTGTGCACCTAAAGACACCGCTGAACTCTGTGGTTTTAGTGCTTTTCTTCCTTATAAGCTTCCCTGTGTAACCTTGAAAAACATGGTGATAAAAAGCGCAGAATCAAAGCTTTTCTGTGGTTTTAAAAACGCACTAAAAATGTGGATTCTGATCTTCACCAAAATGCATCAAAGAAGGGGGAAACTACTAAAAGAGACCCTGCAAACACAGAGAAGATTGTTTTTGCCTCATGTGGTGTGGAAATCTGCAAGAAACGCACAGAAAATAAATGCATTTACAGCATATGGAACCATGGCCTTAATATTACATTTTTCATGGGTTTACTAGAAAAAACATCACGTGATGTTTTTACACCATTTTTCAAATCATTATACATAAACATTGTGCAGGTTGTTACGATTGCCGGGTCAATAAATATGACCATGTTATTTGTAGAGTTGTGATGTTTACTACCATATTTGTAAAAAAAAAGGCACGTAAAAAAAGGACATTATTTGAATAGTTTATTATTTTTTAGTAATTTTATAGAAAATATCTCTTATTTTCCCTTTAGAATACAGGGACGTAGAAATACACTGATATTTACAATGTATCTCTATGTACCAGTATAATCTGCTTGTGGAGTCAGAGGATGCAATGAAGCGTCAAGATTACAAAATTCTCCCAGTGACATGAACAGAGCTAGTGGCTCAAAGGTTTAGCTCTTGTCTGCAACTCGAGAAATTGTGGATTAATGTCCCAAGTACACTCACAAAATAATGTGTATTTCTTTGCAATTAGCAAGAAATTGATATTGAATTTTTTTTATAATTGTTTTAGCAATATCATAGGAAAAAAAACAATTGATTATTTCTTCACCTCTAGAATGCAGAGACAGAGATGCATCTGTACACAGCAGTGTATCTCTAAGTACCTGAGTTCCCTGCCTACAATACAAGTCAAGTATACCAAATGTTCCAGTCTCTCTCAGTGTAGGCAGTAACTCATTGTTAGAGCTGATGCCTACAAAAGGAGTCCACGAGTTTGAGTCTCATGGAGATCAGGGAAGAGAATCACTTATTATATGTTTGCAAATGGCCCGCCCAGGGGTCTATGGGAACTCGGTATCCGAGCGTTTACTGTAAGGGGATGTCACTGGTGGCCTGCCCAGACCTGTACCCTGGGGTCACCTGGATAATGGTTAAAATAATAAATGTCTTGTAACGCCACCTGTGGATTCTGGTGATCTCACCAGCGCTGCTTCAGACCTCTGGGGATGATGGACGGACAGCTTGGGTGGTATAGGTCACCACAGGCGGAGCGGGATCCCCGGGGCAGTGTAGCTGATGTGCTGGTTGTTGTATTAGCAGCTCTGTGTATTAGCTTAGTAGAATAAGACACCGGAGGCTTGCCGACTCTGTACAGGTACTTTACCGGCAACAGCTCTTAGTAGTTCAAGCAAACAGTTATATAGTCTTTGCGGGTAGCTGGCTGGGTAGTCACTGGTGAGAATAAGTCTCTTTGAGGCTCCCAGAGTGTTCCTTCCTTAGTACCTTCACTGTCCTCAGTCTTGCTTGCGCGTCCTTACTATGCTTGCATTGTCCTGCACAAGTCCCTTTTCTACCACGACCATTGGGTGCTATGAGGTACCCTTCTTCTCTAAGAGGCTCAACTTGGTTTAGTGCTTTTGGTGGGGCTGCACGATCTGGACCTGGTCGGGGCTGCCTTGGGCACACCTGCAACCTAACAATATTGACGGCTCAGGGTTAGACTCGACTGTGACTTGGAGCCGGTACCCCGTCGTGGACTAGGATTCCCCCGGACTGTGGTAAAGTCCGGCACTGGGTTTCCTTCTTCTGTCTGGGTTGTCGCTCCTTTTGGGCGCCCTCCTTGTGGTGTCCCTCTAGGACTTGTCTCTTTGCTTCGTCCCTGAGACTAGACTACTCAGGCTTAACTGTCTGTTAGTTTCCGCTCCTTCTACCCCAACGCTCCTCCCACTGGAACCGGTTAGCCTGGTAACGGGTGGTCAATTGGTCCCTTATGTTAGGTTTAGGGATGCTGGGATGAGAGCCTCAGGTTGACTTTACACTCCCCAATGACAGGAATACTGCACACTCAGTTATGGGTGCAGTACCCCTACTGTGGCGCACTGACCAGTGGGACACCACACAAAGATGCTGGCTCCAACCACAAAGAGGACTAGCAACGAGACGAGAGGAAGTCGGAACAAAACCCTGACAGCCTGGACAGTAGAAATAAGAGCTCAAATCGGGACAGTCCCGTTGAATCCAAGATGGTTGGGAGCATGTCATTAATCTGTCATTAATTCTTTTGCAGTAATGGCATTATTATGGTAAGACGTACTAAGCGGCAAAAATGCAACAATTGTGGAAAAAGTTTGATCTTTCCAGGGTAGTTATCAATTCTTTACAGCATACTCACCTTCTATGATTAATATACACATAGTAGTAAGACTACTGTACATAAACATTTTTTGCTGAACATTAATAAAACACAAAGCATAACACACACTTTGGAATAAACAGTCTGTGAGCAATCATTTGTAAAATACAAAGTAATTGCCAAATAGTGATCAAGATGTTTTCTGCTCTATTCTGAGGTGTCCATCTGCTTTACCACATGCCAAGCAAAAAACAAGTTTGCGCGTCACAAGTGTCAGCAGCCGAGGACTGTGCCTGCATTATCTGCACCCAGAATCAGCGTTCACCAACAACAAAAAACATCTTCAAGTCACATGAGACAAGGGCCCACTTTTCTTACAATGATTCCTGTGGAAGAGGCTCTTCCTACAGTACAGTGTAATGGCTGAGACCTTTATCGTACAATATAAAGGACACTCTTCAAATAATAAGGCTGTGGAGATAGACACTTGGCAGGTGAAAGTAAGTGAAACATTGGAGAGACTGTTTCTCAATTTTCAATACAAGTACGGTATATGCAGTAAGAAATAAATGGACTGTCCATGTAATACATAGTTAAAAGGGTATTCCAATGAGCAAAGTACATTTTAATCAATAGATCTTGAAATAATAATAATTTCCACAATTTGATGTGTTTAAAATAATGTTCCTGTGTGGAGATAACCTTATATATGTGTCCCTGCTATGTACTGTGTAATGGATGTGTCTGACCGTACAGGGACATAGTCTGATCATACCACATCTCCTGGGCAGGGTAGGAAGCAAAAAATGAGTATAGACATTAGAGCATGGGATCACAGCTGAGGTAAAACATTTCCCTGGCTATTTCTAAACTATGTTTTGCCTCACAGAAATCAGCAGTTGGGATATTGTGTTGTAATGTATGTTTCCTCCTCTGCCCAGGAGATGTGATCAGACAGGGGTACAGTCAGACACGGCCATCACACGGTAACAATTTTTAAACACATCAATGATGAATTTGCCACTAAAGCTGGCCGCTCTCTAGTGCCCCTCTTATCAACAGGACAATCAGGGAACTGACTGAGGATAAAAGAGGGACCGCAGATGCCCTGTCAGTGCTGGTTTATTAAGGAGCCCCTCAATGAGTGTGGTATATACCTCCTAGTCTCAGGCCAGAAGTACATGTTATAACCACTATTCCATCACTGAGAGAGGACCTGAATAACACAACCACCAACTGCTCCCACCAGTTTCTCGTTCGATATAAACCTAGTCGGTGAACAGGCTTATATTGGGTCAGAAACTAACCCAGATAGTTAATAAAGTTAAAGGGAACCTGTCACCTTGATCTACCCCTCTAACCTACCACTACCTGTCCCTGCCCCTTCCTATCCCTAACCATTCCTCTCTGAGCTAAAGGGGCCCTATAATGAGGGAGAAAAATAACTTATAGACTCCAGTTCGAGACTGGAAAGGTGGGCTCCGGGCTGCATTCTCCTCTCCTCGCTTTGTCTCCGCACACCCCGCTGGTCATCCTCATTCCCCTTGGGCTGTGCCACCTCCTATTTGAAATGCCCGCCTCTTGTGATCATGTGATGCCCGGGCCGGAACGTCATATAACCGGCCCAGTGCATTGTGGGGCTGATCGATTGGTACGGGCCAGGCTCCGGCGCATACTGAAGCCGGCCAATACCACGTGATCAACCCCTCAATGCACCAGGCAGGCATTTCGCGCCCGGGCATTTCAAATAGGAGGTGGCACAGCCCAAGGGGAATGAGGACACCCAGTGGGGCATGTGGACACAAAGCAAGGAGAGGAGAATGGAGCTCGGAGCCCGCCTTTCCAACTGGAGACTATTTGTAAGTATATAATTTATTTTTCTCCCTCATTATAGGGCCCCTTTAGCTCAGAGAGGGATGGTCAGGGATCAGATAGGAAGGTGCAGGGACAGGGAGAGATAGGTTAGAGTGGTAGCATGACCTAACAGGTTCCCTTCAAACAAGCACACAGACGTGGGAATTTCATGATAAGAGATAAAAGAACAACCCGAAATTAAATTATAGGGGCACACTAGGGCACACTAGAAAAATTATATACAGATATTACAGATGTTACACTCAGTTATGCAAATAAAAGATAAATGGGGTACACACAGATTTACAAACAAATGTGTAGTTCAGTTACCGGTTTCCTTGCTGCTGGTGGCTACACGAAGGCAGTGCCGAGTTCTCTTGGGTATACTCTGCCCTGTGAAATAATGGGGTCCTCCTAAAAGTAATACACTGACAAAATATAACAGTGGGCTTTTGTATACCCCAGCCCCACCCACCAACCTCCCCCTAGTGACATTTTGTAGACTGGTCTTTCCATAAATAAAAAATGGCTATGAAAATGCAGCCTTTCCCATATCTCTGCCTGGGAGTGTCACAGATAGAAGATAATGCCCTCATATTTTTGGTTATGATTTTAGCTTTTCAATGGTAGGACACACAACGTGTCTGCGGTCGTCGCACTGGCTGGTATTAATTTTGGGGTAGTTAGGAAGCTCGCACATTTAAGCAGAAATATGCGTTAAAATCCTGTACCTCTCCAGGTGTCATATTTATGATTGTTATATTTAGGGGAGTGATGTGTAGTGAAATAGTAATACTTCTTTTCCCTGTCTCCTGTATGTCTACCAGAATTCTATGAAGTCTCCTGGCAGACGGAAGTGACTTCTCACCTCTCTCTGCAGATTCATGGGGGGGGGAGGGACTTTTTAATATTATGAAATCTATTGATGAAAATGTGCTTTGCTTCCGGGGCAACCCATTTAAGAGGAAACATTTCCTGATGGTCAACCCTCCCCCCCCAACACATATTATTTTGATATTGATTAATTGGGATATACAAAGCAGGTGGCCTCCTTAATAAATAAATATACTGGTATGCAGAACAAAATTAAATTAAATGAACATATTATGGGGCTCATGCAAACAACTGTATTGTAGGTTGGATTGCTATGGGTCATAAGTTGGATCGCAGCCAGCGACCAATGTTATTCAATAAGGTAGTGTATATGAAAGACTTCTTTAAAGCACCCCAAAAAAAAAACAGCAGCATTCAAGATTTGCAGCTGAGAATGGAAGGGCACTCGCCCATTCAAGTCCGTGGGTCCGTGAAAAAAAATCACAGACTTTTCACAGACTGACAGAATAGAGAAGGTGGAGAAACTTTTTTTTTTATTCTCCTGTCCGAGAAAAACAGATCTCACTCTGATCAGACTCCTATAAAACCCTGATTAGCATAAATCAGACGGTGGATGTGAACCTGCCCTAATAATGAAAGGAATCTCTGTTACTTTTCAGAAACAGAATAAACATCCTCCAGATACAAAGTGACACTGCATCAAAGTAAGGCGGCCGTCAGACGCTTCAATATCTTGAACGATATTGTAAGCGATCACGTGCACGCGCGATCGCTTACAATATCGTTCACATCGCTGCTGAGCTGTCACACAGACTCACCAGCGATGTTGGCCAGCGAGATCGCTGGTAACTATGGTACACATCGGGTTACTAGGCGCCGCGCGGCGCTTAGTAACCCGACGTGTACCATAGTTACCATCTCCCAGCATAGGCTCTGCCGCAGGGAGATCGTTCATCGTGGTGTCATACACCACGATGAAGCAGATTGTTAAATCGTTCATCGCTAGATATGAGCTCCGGAGCTCATATCTGCGATGTCACAATCAAGCGATTTTACATTGTAAAATCGCTTGATCGCACGTAGCGATGTACAAACGATATCGCTTAAGCGATCAAAAAGCAGATCGCTTAAACAATATCGTTTAAGATATTGAAGCGTCTGACGGCCGCCTAAGAGCAATTTTCCGGCTTGAAAAACAAGAACTGGATACGGCGTCCTGCCATCTACAAACTATAGCTGAATCCTGAAAATATACAAAATTGAGAACGGGACACACATTTATCCCATTTTTTCTCACATACAGCAACTATGAAGTCATCACTAGGTTAAATCTGAGATAAATCAAGATTAAAAAGATTGACAGTGTTCATTATGAAAAAAAACATTTATTTAGGCTCAAATATAAGAAAAAAAAACTAATGTAGAAGATAAACAGCTCAAGAGGACAATGTTGAGACATGTGCAGTTCCTACATAATTATCACATGATGGCCAGGACACGTCAGAGAAGGAGCGTAACGATAATAGGGGCAGGGGCTCTAATCGCACCTGGGCCCTGGAGCCTAGAGGGCCCCAAAATTCCATTTGGCCCATAGAAAAAGACCACTGCTATTAAGATTTCCAATAATTGGGGCCACGTTGGAACTTTTGCATGAGGGCCCATGAACTTCAAATTAAACCACTGAGTAAGGCTGGGTTCAGATTTGCGTTCGGCACTGCAGCGTATGCTGCGCATACTCATATGCAGTGCCGAACGCAAACACTTTCATGTGAACGCAGCGGAGATTGTTCGCATGTGTTCACATGAAATGGCACTGTGAGTGTGTCCGGCCATCCAATCATCGGCGGTGGCCGGGAGGCGGAGATCTCCGCCGTTGCTGGTTTAAAATAGCCGGCGGGAAAGCCAGCGGTGAAAACACTTCACCGCCGGCTATCCCTGCCCGCTAATTCAAATCATCAGCAAAACTGATCATTTGACTTAGAAGGGCGGGAAAGCTGGCGGTGAAGTGTTTTCACTGCTGGCTTTTCCACAGGCTATTTTAAACCAGCAGCAGCGGCAGAGAGGAAGAGATCAGCGGTGGCCGGGACGAAGAAAGAAGAAGAATAAAGAAGAAGAAGAAGGAAGAAGAAGAAGAAAGAAGAAGAGAACGACAAGAAAGGATGCACCTGCAGATGACCTCAGAGGAGGTCATCTTCCGCTGCATCTGTGTGCTTGCCAGCAGATGGCAATGCGCACAGATGCACTTCCATTCTTTTTCTGTGCGCAGCTGTCTCCTTGCGCATAAAGCAAACACACAGCTACGCACAAAAAATGCAGCATTTTGCGTTCGGCATGCACATAAATTATGCGCAGCCGAATGCAAACGCAGCTGAGCGCAGGTACACATAGGCACTATGTGTTTCTATATTAAACATAGGAGTGCACAGTACTTGCATCTTGCTGCACTCAGGTATGCTGCGTTCACAGCGCACATTGTGCGCAAATGTGAACCCAGCCTAAAAAGGGAGCATAGCTATTGGACCTACTGTATATTGAGCGCTACAGAAATGACAACTTGTTACACTCAATTAATATTATAACCAATAATTAAGGCCAAACAGATAATGTATAGTATAATCCATACTGTGTGTCAATTTTAATGTGGATTTTTATTTTCTGCAATCAGTGGATGACATTTGTCAAAATTCCATCCACTTTGCTGCTAATATAATAGTCTGCAAAGTTTCATCTGACAAATATTGATGGAAGATCTATACCGTAGATCATTCACACTGAATTTACATACCCACAGTGCTTTTAATACCTGACACAACATTTTACCTCCTCCACATGACATAACATCAATCTCTGTTCTAATCTCCATACACGTCAAATATTTATGTACATTCCTCGACAATGAAATTTAGACACCAAAAATAAAAAATGATTGAAAAATGAAAGATTGGAAATTAAACCATCAATAGTCATGTTAATGAAGCAAAAAAATGTAAATAAGTGCCCCATGCTGAAATCTCTGCACTTGCACACCTTGGCTGCTATCAATGAGGGCATTATTGGTTGTCTGAGGAAGTTGTTCTACAATTCTGAATGTATCTGGATTTGCAAATCATCAAGATCCACTGCTGGCAGGTCCCTTTGCAATTACCGACTAATGAAGTCCAAAATGCAAGTTCAAAAAAGTTGCAGGCCATAGCAGCACAATTAGACAACACAGGATGCTCACAGCACAACATGCAGCATGGCAATGTTATATTAAAAAATGCTCCAAGATCACTGGAGAAATGTCTGTACCACTGGTTCCACCACTGAATCAGTGTAACAATGATCTGTTATATACAGTACATTATGCTAGCTCACACCATAATCCTGGAAGTAGGACCTCTGCAATGTTCCCTCTATTCATAGAGTTGAAAACGTAGTCTCAAGATAATCTTCTATTAACACAAAAGTGTGATTGATAACTAAAGAGTACAGACCTCCATTCTAGCCTCCATTGCTTCATTTCAGTCTCACGTCTACATCTAAATACCACATGCGCAATGTCTTCACGAGGGAATGTCACTCCATTCCTACTCCCAGTATTATGGTGTGGGGGTAGCATAATGCATGAGAACTTTAGCTTGTAGTCTGCATTGAAAGTGCACCAACACATTGATTTGGTGGTAGAATGTGTGGTACGGAAATTTCTCCAGAATATTCCAGTAGCTGTTTTTCAACATGACAAAGTCAGGTCGCACATTGCTCATGCTACTCGGAGCAGTGTTTGTGATCTAAACATGCTAATATTTATTTTACTATTTTTCTCTGCATTGCTTTTATAGCATTAACATATTCCACAACGTTTTACAGATTCTATCATCACTATAAGAGATTAGTTCCATCTCACCCTACTGCTCTTTGCTCATCCACCTGGGGCTCAGACACCGGCCCTGCCTTGGCCTTTCATCAAGGTTAATAGAAAAAAATCGGAATTGGAATCCGACTCAACAGGAATGGATTTTTTTTTTTTTTTTTTTTTTTTTTTTAGCTTTTAATAAAATAGTGTATACAAAAGAAAACATTACATGGTTGACATGACCTAGTCGACGCATTTTTACTGCATTAAGCTAAGCAGTCTTACTCGGTCATGTCGACCATGTAATTTTTTCTTTTGTCAGCACTATTTCATTGAAAAAAAAGAAAATCCATTCCTATTGAGCCAGATTCCTATTTTTTCTAGTAATCTCTATCAGTATGTCTTTGGAGAATGGGTTCTCCAACTCCAGGAAGAAACCGGAGAACCCGGAGGAAACCCATGCAAACACAGGGAGAGCATACATATCCTTGTCGATGTTGCTTGTAGTGGGATTTGACCCACCGTGCTGCCTATCAAGCCCATCTGGGACTTCATTGATTGGTAAATGCAAAGGAGCTGCCAGCAGTGGACATTGATGGCGTAGCATAAATTTAGGTGCTTTTGAACATTTTGTTTCCTTTTTCTTTATCATTTACATATCATTACCATGTCAATAGATCCTGCCATTTCCACAATTGTGTGACTCTTCTGTATTGGTGTTGCAATTTCAGTCTTGAAGAGTGTACCGTATATACATTCACATAACTGAATATCACATTCATGCCCATATTAGGTGTACATCGGCTTAACACATGTAAATAGTTAGCTGCATAAAAAATATCTCCATAAGGATTCTGCAACAAAATTGGGTTTCTTGAATCCTCCACGAGCAGGAAAGTTCATGTCTCTTATGAAAAGCAAACTGAGAGGGAAAATACCTCTAAATTACGATTTCCCAACCACATAAGTTTAATTACAGTCTCACAAAAGTACAATTTACTTTGCTGTTTTAATGACAGATTATGAAACTATCTGGACGCCCCCAATCCATCCAGCTCCTTTTACAGAAAGAGCCTTTGTGCTCTGCAGGTAACATCAAATTCCCAGAAACCACAACCAGATATCTTCCTAAATCAGAACAATAATTAATGTCTAGAATAAGGAGTGTTTTTTTTCATTCAGGCAAGTCCAATTAATATCTATGTAGCTCCTATTTTAATTTGGGTAAAGCAGTGAACAGGCGCAGAGGGTTCTTGAGGCTTCATACAATGGAGCTGTGTAACTCTAGGTGCCTGGCTGTGCCACTGTATTACTGGAGTATTCTACATCACATACCGTAGAATTGCAATAGGACGTCAATCTGAAATAGAATCTTACAAATTAAATTGACAAGGAATGAAACTATTTTAATGCTGCATACAAATCTGAATGTAAACATTATAGACATTTAACTTTAGTTGATGATAAGGAATGCTATAAACCAAAACTTAATGCATTACCATAATTTTAATTTTTATTTCATAAATCAATAATATACATGAAAATAAGCAACTTTGTAATAAATCTTATCAGACAAAATTGCTCTTTTCTCGGCCAGAATTGATCAGTCGTTATCAAAAGTCTCAATTCTGAGGTAAAATCTGTATTCAGTGAAGACTTTCCCATTACTGAGATACTGAGATAGGAGATGGCAGCTGTTACTAGTGACATTCTATAATGATGGGACGAGGGAGGATGCTTGGATAGTTGTAACTTGAGTATTGAGTATAATGGAGGTCAATGGAAATCTCAACCATTTCTCTGAGCAGGTCAGATGCTCGGATGGGTGCAACTTGCATATAGAGTATAATGGAAAGGAAACCTCAAGCATTTTTACGGGAGAACAAGCAGGTCGGACGCTTTGACAGGCATGACTTGAGTACCGAGTATAATGGAAGTCAATGCGAATCTTGAGCACCCTCTCTGAAGATATTCCGGAAAAATGCTCAAGTTCCCAATTGACTTCCATTATACTTGGTACTCGAGTCACGCCTGTCCAAGAATCCGATCTGCTCGTTTCAAGTACTGAGCACCCAAACATAGTAGTGCTCGCTCATCACTGATCAATTCTTGCAGAGAAATAAGCAAATAAGTAGAGAAATAAGCAAATTTCCCTGATAAGATATATTGCACAGTTACTCATTTTCAAGTACACTACTGAGTTATGAAATAAAAATTAAAACAACGTTTATTGTTCAAGAAAGAATGATCATCCTAGCTGACTGACCACAGTGTTTGGCTAAACTGAAGTAGGTAACTTTTGTTGGTCAAATTAATTTTCTTTTATCAAAGATACTCAATGAAATTTTTTGATCTCAAGTGGTTAGCACTGTAGCCTTTGCAGCGCTGGGGTCTTGAGGTCCTGGGTTCAATTCCCACCAAGGACACGAAGGACAACATCTGCAAAGAGTTTATATGTTCTCCCTGTGTTTGCGTGGGTTTCTCCGGGCACTCCGGTTTCCTCCCACATTGTACAGACATACTGATAGGATGTTTAGATTGTGAGCTCCAAGAGAGACAGCATTACTCATGTATGTAAAGTGCTATGGAATTAATAGCGCTATATAAATGAATAAATATTATTATTATTATATTATATTATATTATATTATAAGAGAGAATTCCCGGAAAGATCATTCATTCAACGCCGGCTGTCGTTAAGGCTGCCTTCACATTTGCGTTCCCCTCTACAGCGTTGCTGAGGAGGGGAGCCACAATGTGACCGCAGCACCGCAAGCCCCTATCTTTATAATTGGAGCGCACGGTGCTGTGCTTGACTGCGCATGACCGTGCGCACCCATTCACTGCCATATGTGATCTGTACGCAGGCGGATGCTTGCGCACAAATCACACATTCTCGTCCGCACCAGAAATGCAACATGTCGCATCCCTGGTGAGGACGAGACTGGGTGATTTGTGCGCAGGCATCCGCCTGCGTACAGATCACATATGGCAGTGAATGGGTGCGCACGGTCATGCGCAGCCAAGCGCAGCACCGTGCGCTCCCATTAAAAAGATAGGGGCTTGCGGTGCTGCGGTCACATTTCAGCTCCCCTCCGCAGCAACGCTGCGAAGGGGAACGCAAATGTGAAGGCAGCCTAAGCATGTTCGGCCTACTTGAATGACTGTAATGGCCAGCATAGAACAAATGTTTATTGTTGTGTTGGTTCAACAATTGTTCACTGGGCAATCTTTTATTCTAAGGCTGCTTTAGAATTGCGTTTTAGTTAGAGGGATCCTGTCACCTCCAAATGCCTCCTAAGCTATCAAAACATGTCCCTGCAGCATCCTATCACTAATCTCACACTCCTTTTGTCTCCTAAAAGCATCCTGTGAAAGTGGATAAAAACGTTTTAATACTTACTCATTAGTGATTATAATTAGCAGGGGCTATATTCTTAAGTCACCAGGGGGTGTTCTTTTGCAGCTCCAGGATCCAGCCCTCTCTCTGTCTGTGCTTAAGTGAAACTGAAACTGAAGGCAGGACTAATGATTTGCATTCTGTGAGTGATAGAGAGGGGGAGGGCAATGCCTGCACATCACAGCAGAACACACAGAGACAGGGTGGATCCTCAAGGCTGCAAAACAGCCCGCCTTGGTGACTAAAGAATACAGTCACTGCCAATTATAATCACTAATGAGTAAGTATTAAAACGTCTTTCTCCACTTTCACAGGATGCTTTTAGGAGACAAAAGGAGTGTGAGATTAGTGATGGGATGCTGCAGGGACATGTTTTGGTAGCTTAGGAGGTGTTTTGGAGGTGACAGGATCCCTTTAAATCCGATGCTGTCCGAAGAAAATAGGACAGCATCGGATCCGAATCAGCCCCCGTGTTATCCAATGGGGATCAGATCAGATCGGATTTGGCATAATTGCCATCCGATTTGCCTCCGATCCTGTCCGATTTTTTGCAGGAGCAAAAATCGTACACTGCTGCGATTTTGGCTCCTGAAAAAAATCGTAGAGAATCGGATTGGAGGCAAATTGGATGGCAATTATGCCAAATCTGATCTGATCTGATGACTTTAACAAGGGTCCCTATGGAGCAGGGTCCGAGGAAACATCGGATGTCTCATTGGACCCGATTTTAGTGTACTGAGCATGCTCAGTACATGCTCAGTGCACTAAAACTATGGTGTGCCACCTAATTTCACTTCCACAATGTATATACATACATTGCGGAAGTGAAATATAACTGAAATCAAGTGTTTAAAATAAAAAATCTTTATTCTCACCTGCCAGCGCTCCCCCGGCCTCTCCATCAGCTCCTGCTCGGTAACCAGGACCTGGGTTGATGTCACAACCCGATCAGCTGATCGGGTCACATGAGCGGTTACCGCGGTAACCGCTCATGTGACCCAATGACGCTTCTGACATCGCAGGTCCTGTAAAACCGATCGGGAGCTGATGGAGACGCTGGGGGAGCGCTGGTAGGTGAGAATAAAGATTTTTTATGTTGGAATGACAGGAGGAGCGGGGAGAAGAGGAGAACAGGGGAAAAACAGGGGGAAAACCGGGGGAAAACGGGGAAAACAGGGGGACAACAGGGGGACAACAGGGGGACAACAGGGGGACAACAGGGGGACAGTAGGGGACAACAGGGGGACAGTAGGGGACAACAGGGGACAGTAAAGGACAACAGGGGGACAGTAGGGGATACCAGGGCAAAACAGGGGACAACAGGGGACAGCAGGGGACACCAGGGGGACAGCAGGGGACACCTGGGGGACAGCAGGGACACCAGGGGGACAGCAGGGGACACCAGGGGGACACCAGGGGGACAACGAGATGACAGGAGGCAGAGAGGAAGGGGAGCGAGGTGACAGGAGACCAAACTGATCCTGCAAAATGTCGGAATCGGATGCCTATTTGGCATCCAATTGCAGGGATCAGTTTGGATCCGATGCTAACCAATGAAAATTTTCATCGGTCAGCATCGGATTTAACGCAATGTGAAACCAGCCTAAGGTTGTTATGGGACTTCTGTTATCTAATGTGTACACACACGCTACCAATACATTCCACCTAACAAAAGAACAAAGCAAGTACACAGACACCAATCAGCACATGAAAAGTTATTGCTGCCAGGTGACTTCAACTCTGTAAACTGGTGCACTTAACTTACTAAATCATATAGGATTTAGGGGGCAACAAAGAAATACGGAGATAAAATCCTGGAAGGATTTGTTGGGTTTGCTGAATCGACTGCCTACCTCATGTGTAACGAGTCTTCCTTCCAATGCCCTATCCTTTTATGTTGAAAATATATGCATGAAGATCCAAACCAAGCTTGGGGATGTTATAGGATTAAGAAAGGGAAGGGGAATCGGCTTTATAATATGTGGTTTTAGCAGTGAACTGTGAATCTTCAGGCTGCTGAGACCAGTAGTGCAAGCACTGCAGATTTACCGTACTATTCTCTTACTATTGCATTTCTCTTACTTCTAAAGATTTGCTCACAACGTTTTAGAAAATGGTTATTCCTGCGATTCCCTGAATTGGAACATAAGCACATGCAATCTTTTTATGTCAAAGTAGAAGTAGATTTTATGGAATTGGTGGAAATAGGCGTAAATTGTCCTAGGATTAGATATTAACAACACTTATCACTTCTCAGTACTGATATAAGTTTAGCAATGGTGATGTTGTGGGCATCCAGAGACACGTTGGGAAAGTTGGTGTCTTTTCTATACTTCTACTCACCAAAAAGGAACCACTTACATCCGTTAAAGGGAAATTGTCAGCAGGATTTTGCTATGTAATCTGAGTGTTCTTTTATTGAAGATATAAATTTTCAAAGTCAAGGAAGGATCAAAAAAGTTGTTTCGATCAGTAAGAGAACTAAATGGCATAAGCCAGCTTGCACTCTAGTGATAATCTCCTGCTGATAAAACACTGATTTGATTAAAACAATGGCAGGCAGCCAAGAAGGTAGCACATTATTGGAATCAGGGTCCGTTTCCCAACATAATGCTGCTCTCAGTTTCAATGGCAAATCCTTTTGACAGATTCATTTAAAATATAGGGTGATGTGTATTCTGCTGAAATTAATATGGGAATGATCCGGTAGGTAGAAATATGAATAAAGCCGTGCCATTGGGAATAACCATCATACAATGGATAAATGAAGAAAGTGGTTTTATTCTACATGTTTCAGATATAAAACTGAAATTAACATGGTATAGATTTGCTAATCTCTAGAACCTTGTGATCCAGCTTTAAGTACGTAAATACGGAATATGGGAAAGCTCCTGACAATGCACTTGTGTTTAGAATAGACCATTTTTCAGCTTATTATGACTGCATATAACTCATGAGCAGAACCTTTTTTGGTGATACCACTATCTATTTAATGTAGTGACATCATATGGACACGAGACATTTTGTACTTAGAGAAGTGATGTGATGACTATTTGTTCAGTCCACAAAAATGCAGAAGCCAATAGGTGACAAGAAAGCGTTAAGAGCAACTTATCAAGTAAGAATGCCATGCCAGCTTGCTGGCATCATGACATCTGTCCACTACTTCACAAGTAACCTTTAGCACTCTGGCTTAGAAGTCTTTGTATGTACTGTAGATAGGGCTGGAATGCAGAACTTTCCTGCCCTATTCTCCACTTTCCAATCAATGGCAGCACAAGGTCAAATCTCTTAAAGAGCAAAAACAGAAACCGGCACTTGAAACGTCTCTATCAGAACCGCAAAAAATGAACCTAAATATAGATCATTAACTAAAGTATTCCACATGGTTATGCAATACACAACTGTATTAGATACAGTAGGGGTGGGAAGAGAGAAAAATAAAGTATGCTTTCTTAGAATACAGTGCCTTTCTTGCTAAATAAAAAAAAATACAACATCTTGAAAAAGTACCAAACTTT
Organism: Allobates femoralis; assembly: GCA_033576535.1. Taxonomy (NCBI): domain Eukaryota; kingdom Metazoa; phylum Chordata; class Amphibia; order Anura; family Aromobatidae; genus Allobates; species Allobates femoralis. The sequence goes on along the minus strand of JARQOC010000003.1, from coordinate 129,162,464 downwards.
TCCAAATTTTTTCACGATACACCCACAAATGTAAATGTGTTTTATTACTTTTTTTGTGAAATACTAACACTAAGTAGTAACCATTTGTGCAGTGTAAGAGAAATGACACATGGTTTTCTAAATATTTTTAAAATATAAATGTTACATTTATGCATGTGACATGCATTTGCATTCATCACCCTGTAGTTTGATACACCTAAATAAAATCCTGAGTGAAAAATTGCCTATGGAAGTCACCTAATTAGTAAATTCTGTTCACCTCTGTGTAATTTATTCTCAGAATAACTAGAGCTGTTATGTGAAAGCATTAGTTGTTTTTAGAGTCCATTAGGGACCAAACAGCATCAGGAAAGTCCAAGAACACACTAGGAAGGTCAGGGATAAAGTTTATTATTATTATTATTATTATTATTATTATTAAATATTTATATGGCACCATTAGGTTCCATGGCACTTTACATGCTGTAAGGGCAGACAAGGACAAGAACGTAAAATGACGACAATTGAATCATACAGGTACAGTATGGCAGAGGATCCGGTCCACAGGGGCTCACAGTCTATAGGGGATGGTTGGAGAGACAGTAGGAAGGGGAGAGGAGAGAGTGAGGTGGTGCAGCGGATAGGTCTCAGTGTGGGCTGTAGGCTTGAAGGAAGAGGTGGGTCTTCAGGTTTTTCTTGAAGATTCCCAGGGTAGGGGAGTGTCTGATGTGGTGGGGAAGAGAGTTCCAAAGTATGGCGAATGCACAAGAGAAGTCTTGTATGCCGTTGTGTGAGGAGGAAATGCGAGGTTGTGATTGTGTGAGGGGAGGTATTGGGAGACCAGGTCGGAGATGTAAGGAGGGGACAAGTTATGTATGGCCTTGTACGTCAGGGTTAGGGTTTTGAACCAGGATCTCAGGGAAGTAGGGAGCCAGCGAAGGGCTCAACAGAGGGGGGAGACAGGGGAGTAGTGGGGAGACAAATGGATGAGTCGGGCAATGAAATTGAGGACAGTGTGGAGAGGTGCGATGGAGGTAGCAGGGAGGTTGCAGTAGTCAAGACGGGAGATGACGAGGGCATGGACAAGTGTTTTAGCAGTGTCTTAGTCGAGGAAAGAGTGGATTCAGGTAATGTTTTTGAGCTGGAGTCGGCAGGCTGTGGCGAGGACTTGGATGTGGAGCTTGAAGGAGAGGGAAGAGTCGAAAATTACCCCGAGGCACTTGGCGTGGGGGACGGGTGAGAGTTTGCAGTCATTGACAGATAGGTCAAGAAGGGGGAAGGAACGACTAGGGGGGGGAAGACGACGAACTCAGTTTTGTCCATGTTGAGCTTGAGGAAGCGAGCGGAAAAGAATGATGAGATCGCGGACAGGCATTGAGGAATTTTGGATAGTAGGGAAGAGATGTCGGGGCAGGACAGGTAGAGCTGGGTGTCGTTGGTGTAGAGGTGGTATTGGAGGCTGTGGAACTCAATGAGTGTAATAGGTGTAAATGGAGAAGAGTAGTGATCCAAAGACCAAGCCTTGGGGAACTCCAACAGATAGGGGGTAGAGTGAGGAGGAGGTGTGGGAGTGGGTGACGCTGAAAGTCCAGACCGTTAAGTAAAAGGAGATTCAGGAGAGGGCTAGGTCAGTGATGCCAAGAGATTCTAAAATTTGAAGTAGGAGGGAGTGGTCAACTGTGTCGAAGGCTACAGAAAGGTCGAGAAGGAGGAGGACAGTAGTGTCGCTTGCTTTTGGTGATCAGTTGGTCGTTGGTGACTTTGGTCAGGGCTGTTTCAGTGGAGTGGTGGGGTCAGAAACCGGATTTTAGGCATTCAAAGAGGGAGCAGGAGGAGAGGTGGGGGGACAGTTCAGAATAGACATGTTGTTCAAGTAATTTTGAGGCAAATGGGAGGAGAGATATGGGGCAATAGTTGGAGACTGTTGCAGGGTCAAGGGAGGGTTTTTTGAGGATGGGGGTGATTAGGGAGTGTTTGGAGGATGAGGGGAAGACACCGGATTTAAGTGATAAGTTGAAGAGATGGGTTAGGGCAGGGATGAGGACTGTGGTGAGGTTAGGGATGAGGTGGGAGAGGAGTCTGCCGAGGGCACAAGTGGTGAGGTGTGATCGTGCTAGAAGGGAGAAGAGGTGATCTTCTGTCATGGGGGAGAAACTGCATTAGTTGAGGGGGGTTAAGCGATGGGGGGGGGGGAGGCCGATGGGATGGTGGATCAAAGCTTTGTCTGAGTTTGTCGATCCCTTTGAAAAAGGTGGTGAAGTCATCGGTGGAGATGAGGGGCGAGGGAGGGCGTGCAGGGGGACAGAGTAAAGAGTTGAAAGTTTTGAAAAGTTGCTTGGGGTTGTGGGACAGAGGGTTATTAGGGAAGAGAAGTAGTCTTGTTTTGCAGCGGCGAGTGCAGTCTTGAAGACGATGAGGGGCTGTTTGTACAAGGTGAAGTGCTCTGCGGAGTGGAATTTCTTCCATCTCTGCCCAGCCGCCCTAGATGTCCGTCAAAGTTTTTTAGCGAGGGTGGTGAGCTAGGGTTGTCAGTGTGCACGGGTTGTATTGTATGAGAGCGGGCAGCTTGATCGAGGGCTGTGGCGAGAGTGGTGTTATTGAGCGTGGTGTCTGTATCAGCGTCTTGAGAAGAAGCCAAGTCTGAGGGAGGAGGGACTCAGAGAGTGAGTGGAAGCCGATGAGTTTAAGGTTTCTGCAGGGGTGAGGGAGTTTCTTGAGAGGGGGAGCGTGATGGGGGGAGGGAGGAGAAGGTCAGCAAGTTGTGGTAGGATAGGGGGAGGGGTGAGTTTGCAAGGTCGGTGAGGGAGCAGAGGTGGGTGAAGACGAGATCTAGTGTGTGGCCATCGTTGTGTGTGGAGGTCCATTGGGAGAGGCCGAAGGAGGAGGTTAGAGATAGGAGTCTAGAGGCAGTGGTGTGGGGGGGTGTCGATGGGGATGTTGAAGTCACCCATGATGATAAAGTTGGGGAGAAGAGTAATAACAAGGTTAGGTTATAAAATATAGCACAAACTTTGAACATCCCATTGAAAAATGGCAAAGAATAACACAACTTCAAATCTACCAAAACATAACCATCCACCTAACCTGACATCCCAAACAAGGAGAGAACTAACAAGAGAAGCAGACAAAAAGCTAAAAAGCTAAAGGTCATCATGGAGGAACTGCAGAGATTCACCACTCAGGTGGGAGAATCTGTCCACAAGAGAACTATTAGTTGTAAACTCCACAAATATGGCCTTTATGTAAGCATAGCAAAAAGAAAGCAATTTTTGAAAGCAAGCCATAAGAAGGGCAATTTAAAGTATGCAAAAATTCAAGTAGGGGACACAGCTAGCATGTGGAAGGTGGTGCTCTGGTCAGAGGAGAAAAAAGTAGACCCTTTTTTGCAAAATGCAAAATGCTATGCGTGGTGGAAACCTAAAACTTCACATCACTCTGAAAACACCATCCCCACTGTCGAACATGGTGGCAGACCTAAATCCTATTGAGAATCTGAGGCAAGACTTGAAATAGGCTGTTCACAGATACTCTCCATCCAATATAATTGAGATAGAGATAGTTTACAAAAATGGATGGGCAAAATTTTCAGTCTTTAAATGTGTAAAGAATTGCATACATAATTGCAGCAAAAATAGAGGTAGACAAAGACAGAAAAGTACCATTGTTCAAGAACAGGATATGAGCCCTTCCAGTCCAAAAATGTTGTGTGACAGAAGCGGTTTGCTCCTTTGGAGATGGAAGTGAGCCCCTTACTACTTGGGCCCCTGTGTGGCTGCACATGTGGCACCAATGATATATCGGTCCTTGAGCAAATTGTGGTTTCTACAAAGTAATGACACAGGAGGGCTGAATACAAATGAACGTGACAATTTTCAGATTTATAGTTTTAAAATATTCAGAAAACCACGTATCATTTCCCTTACACTTCACAAACACTTACTACTTTGTGTTGGTATTTTGCATGAAATCCCCAAAAAATACATTCAATTTTGTAGGTGTCACATGATAAAATGTGGAAAAGTTCACAGGGGTATGAATACTTTTTCACGGCACTGTATATATGTATGCACATTGAGGACCTAACTCATCATAGACATCAATAGCATATTCCTACAATGTCTCATCAAGGAACAGTCGGTGGAAGGCTAACACAATTAAGGCTTCAGGCTGTAAGCAGATCTGATAAAGGGGCAGTGTCAACACTTTTCTAACATCGCTACAACTTTGCTACAGTAGTTGATAGAGGCCATGGCAGATGAACCCCAGATAACTGCACATTATGATTAAAGTTTTGCTAGTAGTCAGACATATATAGAGATAGCAAACTACTTTAACATAACCACTGACATTAAAGAAAAATTACATACAGTATGTAGTTACAATGGCATTTGTCAAAGTGTGGGATATACAGTAGATAGTGTATAAAGAGTCTTCACACCCCTGTTAGAATGACAGGTTTTTGTCATCATACCAAGAAACATTATTTCAGAACTTTTTCCACATTTAATGTCACCTATAATATGTATAAAACAAAAGTAAACAGAAAATCATTCTGGGGGAGGGGGTATATGAAAATAATAAACCTACGATAATATAGATGGATAAGTGTGAACACACTCTTACAACTGGGGATATCTTTGTATCCAAAATTTGCCAAATCACATTTATAAAAATGTTAATTATTAGTTAGTGCACAGCTGCCTTAATTTACAGTGATCTTGATTACCCCCATATAAAGTTTAGCTGTTATAGTAGGATTTTGCTGCCCTTTTCTTAATTGCCTTTTACAGCAGAAGCCATGATCTGTAAACAGCTTACAACACAACAAGGGGACCTTATTGCTGAAAGCTAAAATGCAGAAGAAGGGTACACTTTTTTTTTTTCTAAAGTATTACTGTAGATGTAACATTCAACATTGTGGAGATAATCATGAAGAATTGACTTAAAGTAGGCACAACAGAGACATTACCTAGAACTGAATGTCACTTAAAATGTATGGAAATACATGAAGAAAATGTGTCTGGAATGTTGCTAAGAGGCTTGCAGCAACATTAAAGGAGCTGCAGCAATTTTTGCCAAGTACTGAATGTATACTCCAGGTGACATCAATCTTCTGTATTGTGCAAACGTTTGACCTGTGGGGTAGGATGACAAGGTGGAAGCCTTTTCTTACAAGTAGAAACATTCAACCTCAGCTATATTTTGCCAAAACGTACATCACATCTGCCAAAATCATACGGGAAAACGTGTTATGGTCTGGTCAGACCAAGGTTGAACTTTTTGGTCATAATTCTTTAAAGGGATCCTGTCACCTCCAAAATGCCACCTAAGCTAGCAAAACATGTTCCTGTAGCATCCTATCACTAACCTCACACTTCTTTTGCCTCTTAAAAGCATCCTGTGAAAGTGCATAAAAATATTTTAATACTCGCTCGTTAGGGATTGTAATTAGCAGGGGCTATATAGCCCTTAGGGCATGTTGTTTTGCAGCCTGAATGATCCCGTCTTTCTGTGCAGCTTCTGCTGTGATATGGAAATGAAGGCAGGACTAATGATTTGCATTCTGTGAGTGACAGAGAGGGGGAGGGCAAAGCCTGCACAAGCAAAGGAGCACAGAGAGAGGCTGGATCCTCAAGGCTGCAAAACAACACGCCCTAAGGGCTAAAGAATATAGCCCCTACTAATTATAATCACTAATGAGTAAGTATTAAAACGTTTTTATCCACTTTCACAGGATCCTTTTAGGAGACAAAAGGAGTGTGAGATTAGTGATAGGATGCTGCAGGGACATGTTTTGCTAGCTTAGGTGGCGTTTTGGAGGTGACAGGATCCCTTTAAGGGAATCTGTCACCACATTCGACAAGCTATTAATATGGGGACGCTGGTTTATATATATATTACACACACTACCTTTCAAAGGTTTGGGGTCATTTATAAATTTCCTTATTTTTGAAAGAAAACCACATTTATTTTCAATGAACCCAACATTAAATGAATCAGAAATACACTGTACATTGTTAATGTGGTAAATGACTATTCTAGCTGCAAACATCTGGTTTTTAATGCAATTTCTACAGTACATAGGTGTATAGAGGCCCATTTCCAACAACCACCACTCCAGTGTTTTAATGGTACATTGTGTTTGCTAACTGTGTAAGAAGGCTAATGGATGTTTACAAAACCCTAGAAAACCCTTGCACGAGTATGTTAGCACAGCTGAAAAGGTTTGGCTGATCAGAGAAGCTATAAATCTAACCTTCTTTTGAGAAGGTGGTTGAGAATCTGGAGCATTGCATTTGTTTGTTCTATGAAACTGTCAAAATGGCCAGAAAAAGAGAACTTTCATGTCAAACTCGACAGTCTATTCTTGTTCTTAGAAATGAAGGCTATTCCATGCGAGTGATTGCCAAGAAACTCAAGACTTCCTACAACTGTGTGTACTACTCCCTTCAGAGGAGAGCACAAACAGCCTCTAACCAGAGTAGAAAGAGAAGTGGGAGGCCCCGCTGCACAACTGAGCAACAAGACAAGTACATTAGAGTCTCTAGTTTGAGAAATAGAGACCTCACGGCTCCTCATCTGGCAGCTTCATTTAATAGTAGCCGCCAAAGGTCTGCAATGCTGTGATTGCTGTAAAGGGAGCATTCTTTGACGAAAGCAAAGTTTGAAGGAGAAAATTATTTCAAATAAAAATCATTATTTCTAACCTTGTCAATGTCTGCACTATACTTTCTATTCATTTTGCAACTCATTTGATATATAAAAGTATGAGTTTTCATGGAAAACACACAAAGCTGTCTGGGTGAACCCAAACTTTTCAACGACATACATACAGTGTGTGTATATATGCAAGTATATATATATATATATATATATATATATATATATATATATATTTTTTTTTTATTTTTTATTTTTTATTATAGGCTTGTGTGTGATTTGAAGATTACACAGTACACAGCAGATGCCCTCACTATTAACAGATTTTGAGCACTACTGAATGGAAAAGTCTGCAAGGTCTGACAATTATAGATGTGCCATGTTGTTTGCGATCTAAAATATTAAATACCTTTAAAGGGTACTTCAATAAACTATTACTATGAGAGTGTGTATATTTAGTTAACCACATTATTTTAGTACTTTTATTTTTGTTTTCCAACCAAAAAGTTTTCAGTATACGGCATTTCTCAGTTGAATTGTAATAGTAACCACAGTTGCCTTGAATTTCTGTTACTTCTTAACGTTATGTTCTTAAAGCACGTCATGCTTTAGTAGAGTCACTCAACTTTAATAATTCTTCTTGTGTACAGAATGAAGTACTTTATCTAGCCCATGCTACTTGTGCTGGTTATATTTACTTATAGGCCCGCTTTCTGGCAAGTCTAGACAAACAGTATATAAGCATACAGCATGCCAAAAGGGTTACGGGCTTTTGAAATAGTGTTCAAGATTTTGTCCTTTTTTAAGCAGTTTAGAAATAGAGGTATACTAGAGGTATACTGTATATATTTATCATAGCATGTTCAGTATCATGAAACAAAAAACGAAGGAAAGCCCAAATTATGCAAGGAATGTGTTAGATCTTTCAAGGTGGGCGCGTTTATTCGGTTAATGGATATTTGCAAGAATTTCAGAGATGAGGATATTTTGCAATCATAACTCAATAACACCTTTTGTATTTAATAAATATTATACACAACCCATTTCCATTACTGTTCAGCAAGCTTTAATTGCTTTTAATGGTTACCGATCCCCAGGAATTGCTCAAACCAAGGTGCAGGACTCGTCTTATGTTTGAGGCTATACAGCACATTATATGGGCTCAATAGAAAGTCTACAAGTCCATTCACCACTCTGGGCTCACTCTGGACCCAGACCCCAACCAATTAGACTGCCTTCGCACTGCATTATTTTCACATCCGTGTGGTTTCTTGAATTTCAAGGAGCCACATGGATAGGCACTGATCTGTTCAAACAGATGGCAACTGATGTCCGCGGACCGATTTTTAACTGATCAGTCATCAGTTATCAGAGATAGGGCTGGGAGGACCTGTACCTTGCTTCTGAGCATGCTCAGTACAGCAAATCAGATCAGTTTCACGGATCCGCGCTCCATAGATATCCATGTTATTTGACACAGACAGCTACGGATCAGTGTCTGTCCATTGGTGTCCGTGATTTTCAAGGCAGCCCAAAATTGGAGCAGTCCCCGATTCTGGGTGCATGAAAAAAACTGACGCAAACGGATCAGTGAAAAAATAGACACACAAATGGCCAATATAGGAGCAATCCATGCCCATAGGGATACATGGGAGGCCAGAACTGATCCGTGGCAATCAGTTTAAAATGGATAGGCACAGATCACAAATTATGCAGCGTGAAGGCAGTCTTAGCAGAATATTGTACATCAAGCTACAAAACAACAATCTATTTTTTAAATGTGCAACTTTATCTCTGAACTAACAGAAGGTGATAAAATCAAAGCCAAGGAAGATCAAAAGCAAAACAGTGCACATGAGCAATCTAGTATTCGAAAACGAGAGCGAATGTTATGCCAAAAAGAAAAACTATTCTAAATAACCACCAAATACAAACTCCAACATTGTACATTTTGCTTTGTTATTATGAAATAAGTTTCTGTTCCTGGGCCAACAAATGTAACACAAATAAAGTAATCTGTAAGGGGTCTGTGTATTTTCAATTGTTCAATTAACAGAATAGTTAACTATAAGAAAATAAAACAGGAAGAAAATTCCTATGTTAAGCTTGCTAAAGGCTGGCTAAGGGTGGTTGCACGTTTACATTTTTTGCCCAGTGTCCTAAACTGGACGAAACTTGATGCTACCTGATCAGAACTGTCTTCATAGACTTAGAATAGGGATGCAGGCACATGTGGTGGCATGAGGTTTCCTTCAGATTCTTTCAAATGCATCCTTTTGACCTCCTCCTCGGTTGCACAATGTTGCGATTTTACGGCTCGTTTAAAACCCTGACGTCACAGGATGTAGTGCACTGTGGCAAAAAATAGAATGGGCTTCAATGGGGCCGTATACGGCCAGGGGCAAATCATGCCAGAGCTCTGCCCCCCCCCCCCACCCTCCCATTAGGCATGTCCAGTGGCGTACCTTGAAGCTCATGGGCCCCGATGCAAAAGTTCCAACGGGGCCCCCAATAATTATAAATCTTTAATAGCAATAGTCTTTTTCTATAGGCCAAAGAGACTTTTGGGGCACCCTTGGCTCCAGGGTCCGGGTGCGATTGCAACCCCTGCACCTGTTGCAGTTACGCCTCTGGGCTTGTCCTATGTAAAGTGTCAACTTTTAGATGGATGAGACAAAACAACAGATGCAACCATATGCAACTGCAGCATTTTTTGCATGATCCAAATTGTCACTTCAGTGAGTAAGTAGACACACTCTAGTGCCACCTATTGTAGGTAACAATCCAACAATAATTGACTTATTAACACGTGTTTTAATATGACTTAAATAATATGACCAGATCAGAGTCCTGAACCATATTATAAGACTTGTTAAAGAGTCAATTATGACTTGTAGAACTGCTACCTTCAATAGGTGGCATTAAAGTTCATTTACTTCCTCACTGAAGTGACAATTTGCATATTTCCCAGAGGAGCATTGCGGCTATAAGTCTCCTCATGCAGACAGATAGATTGATCTCCATAGGGAGAATGGCTATTCACCCAGACCTTTGCCTGATCTCACACTCAGATCAGGCGTAATACTGCCTGCAGTTGCACAAAGAAACCCGGATGCCGTCGGATGTGTTTTCAGCCTGATCAAACCTGAACGCAAGAATGAAACCAGCCTAACTCAATGAAAAATCTTCTAATCTTGATGGTCTACCCAAAGGGGATTGTTACATTAACATTGGATTTTATGCACCAATATATTCAAAAGCTTTGAAAGTGAAGACTTGAAAAGAGTAAAATCCGCTTTGTCGTTACATTAATCCCTTTGATAATGGTACTTACAAGTGTGTTTTCCAACTACACCTGGATGAATGCATAAAATTATGGAAGAGATACGGTAATTAACCCTTCAATTGTTCAAAAGTGGTAAAGGAAGCTTGTGTGAACACATAAGGTGTATCCAATAAAGGCAGCAGTGCTATGTAAAATGTCATCGAATGAAATGTTGACAGCGTCGCTCTTGGCAATAAAGGCGCGTCACTGTGTTGTTAAAAGCTGAAACATGATACACTCCCTTTCAAATTGGTATTACTATAGCAGCACTGCACTATATGTTCATGGAATAAAACGTGCAACGCTACAGGTTCAGAAAAGCAAAGAGCTAATGCTTTCTATTAACTCAAAATGTGGGAATTCTTCTTTAGGCTCTTTAAAGGTAGTTTATCACCTACCGTATATACTCGTGTATAAGCCGACCCCCCTACTTTTGCCCCCAAAACCTGGGAAAACCTATTGACTCGTGTATAAGCCGAGGGTGGACCCCAGCACAGGTATACAGCCCCCAGCAGTGTGGTATACAGCAGCCCCAGAGGTATACAGCAGCAGCCCCAGTGGTAGTATACAGCAGCAGCCCCAGTGGTAGTATACAGCAGCAGCCCCAGTGGTATATACAGCAGCAGCTCCAGTAGTTATTATACAGCAGCCCCAGAGGTATATACAGCATCCCCAGAGGTAGTATACAGCAGCCCCAGAGGTAGTATACAGCAGCCCCAAAGGTATATACAGCAGCCCCAGTGGTAGTATACAGCAGCACCAGAGGTAGTATACAGCCCCAGTGGTAGTATACAGCAGCCCCAGAGGTAGTATACAGCAGCCTCAGAGGTATATACAGCCCCAGTGGTAGTATACAGCAGCCCCAGAGGTATATACAGCCCCAGTGGTAGCATCCAGCAGCCCCAGAGGTATATACAGCCCCAGTGGTAGTATCCAGCAGCCCCAGAGGTATATACAGCCCCAGTGGTAGTATACAGCAGCCCCAGAGGTATATACAGCCCCAGTGGTAGTATACAGCAGCCCCAGAAGTATATACAGCCCAAGTGGTAGTATATAGCAGCCCAAGAGGTATATACAGCCCAGTGGTAGTATCCAGCAGCCCCAGAGGTATATACAGCCCCAGTGGTAGTATACAGCAGCCCCACAGGTAGTATACAGCAGCCCCAGAGGTATATACAGCCCCAGTGGTAGTATACAGCAGCCCCAAAGGTATATACAGCCCCAGTGGTAGTATACAGTAGCCCCAAAGGTATATACAGCCCCAGTGGTAGTATACAGCAGCCCCACAGGTATATACAGCCCCAGTGGTAGTATACAGCAGCCCCACAGGTATATACAGCCCCAGTGGTAGTATACAGCAGCCCCAGAGGTATATACAGCCCCAGTGGTAGTATACAGCAGCCCCAGAGGTATATACAGCCCCAGTGTAGTATACAGCAGCCCCAGAGGTATATACAGCCCCAGTGGTAGTATACAGCAGCCCCACAGGTATATACAGCCCCAGTGGTAGTATCCAGCAGCCCCACAGGTATATACAGCCCCAGTGGTAGTATACGGCAGCCCCAGAGGTATATACAGCCCCAGTGTAGTATACAGCAGCCCCAGAGGTAGTATACAGCCCCCCCCCCCCTCCTTATCATGTCCATCCCCAGGCTGCGGCAGCTGTCAAAATAACAAACACTTCATACATCACCTTCCGGCGCAGCTCCTCCGCTCCTCCGGTCCCGGCGTCTTCTTCCTTCTGGTGCCGGCTTCAGTGACCGCGCGCAGGAAATGACGTCATCTCCTGCGCCCGGTCACATGACACCGGCACAAGCAGGAAGAAGAAGCCGGCGAGTGGAGGAGCGGAGGAGCTGCGCCGGAAGGTGATGCATAAAGTGTTTGTTATTTTGACAGCTGCCGCAGCCTGGGGAGCGACATGATAAGGAGGGGGGCAGTTTATTACTCTGGGGGAACCATAATAAGGAGGGGGGGCTGTGTAGTGCAATATGCACGGCATCCCCCTGCCGCTGATGGACGGGGGGATGCCGTGCATATTCATTGCACTAATGAGGCAGCCCCACGTGACCGCCTGCGGTCACTACGGCCCCCTCCTGCCTCCTCCAGCCCCCGGTCACAGATCCCCCCCACAGCATACCGTATGACCCGTGTATAAGCCGAGGGGGGGACTTTTCAGCCCAATTTTTGGGCTGAAAAACTCTGCTTATACACGAGTATATACGGTATTTATGCTGCTAGCACTACAAACAGCATGAAATAAGACAAGCCCTATTATTATAGAGATATTCTTTACTCTGAAATGGCAATGAAACCAGAGGAAGCCACCCAGCAGACTCCTCTCTGTGCACCTGGATTTTTCATCCACAGGCAGTTCTATGTGTTACACTATGTGATATACAAATAATTGCTGAACTATGGCATAAGTTCATTATAAACTTTTTTAACATTCATGTCCACATTTTCTAGTCTTCCTTCTGTTAAATACATGACTGTGGGTTTATAAGCAAAAAACAAGAGAGTGGAAAAGTATATAAATATGTAGATATGTTGTAAGGCCCCGTTTCATGCTTCAATGGTCGAACTATATGATCAACGATCCGACTTGAGACCTAGATCGCTTGAACAATGTTCAATGATTGCTAGTGAAATGTCACACGTGTAGATCTCATTAACGACGCAGCAACGATTCCGCAACAAGCAAACGATATTTGCTGTCATTAGCTCACCTACGTCCTTCACTTCTCAATAGGCGAGGTTGTTAATGACATCGTTATCGAGGTGTCACACACACCCATGCTGCAGGTTGAACGAACGCTCATCGTTTGGTTTAAGGTCCGGTTCACAAACCTCCCATCAACTATCTGGCCGATTATTGTTGATCGGATGTACATGTCACACTGAACAACGTCATTAGAGAAAACAAGGCAGTAATATAAAGAAGCCCAGCCCCTCTTATGCTAATTGCTGCACATCCGCTCCCCTTGCTGCGCAATTTCTAAGGAATTCTATATCATTTATCTTTACATTCATACATGTAATCATTGAAGTAAAGGTATGGTTGCACTCAGTATCCCAGTGCCTGTAAGGCACTGGCTTCACTTTATAGCTCTAAAACCTGCTGGTTGGTCCTCTTTAATAGTGTTTATACATTTAATTTTCTTATCTGATCACTTTATCATTGACCCATTTGATGTGTTTTGTTGATATTTTTATTTTCATGACTGAGGGTTTTCAGTTAAATACCAAAAACATTTATTTTTTTAGGGTACCGTTACCCGTCGCAACATTGCATGCAATTTCACTTGCAACTTACTGGTTGCAGTGAAATCATGGACACATTGTTACACTTGTACACAGCAACAAAATGGAACAATGTGTCCATGATTTCACTGCAACCAGTAAGTTGCAAGTGAAATTGCATGCAATGTTGCGACATGTAACGGTACCTTTATGCACACAACAGAAGAAAAAGAGCAGGAGTCAACTAAAGGCACAGAATCTCAATACCCCCCTCGATCACTGATGTGAATCAGGGAAATCAGTACAATTTACAGCATTTCTTAAAGTACTGGGCCTAAACTCAAACCTGTGATTCCTGTGATTCAGATTTGTTCTACCAAACCTCCTTCAAATCACTCAACCCCATCATTCCTAATCTGCTTTGACAAATTACAACCCCATCCTCAAAGTATCACAATAATAGAGAAGGTAAGATTGCTGTTTGCATCACATTGCTGCTGCTGCTGGTAAGACCCCCTCTTCCTGTATCCACCCACTTCACTACTGACTAATACCTGCAAGCATCAATCCATATCAGTTAACCCTTTATTTTTTATTTTGTTAAGGCCTTCAGCTCAGTCTCGAGCTATGGTGACTTGATGGATGAATGCTCTGTAGGATGATTGATCTTGTGCAAGTTAACCCTTAGGTGCCTACATTTTCCATAATCTTCAAAATTCAAGTTGCAGATGTATAGTGTAGGGTCCAATCGAAAAATCTTGCCTAGCCATTTGCAGATGGGCTCCACCAGTTAATAAAAATCTCATTGCTTACACATTCGTGTGTACAGCAATATAGCTGTAATGCACGTCAAATCCGCTCTATCTATATGTCCACCTATCTTTAGTGCTTGCCAAGAGCTTTAGCATCTTCATGATCTCTTTGCATTGTAGACCTAGTGAATAGTGTAAATCACTAGGACCTAGAATCTATTGATAACAACGCACATTTGTTGACTCAACTTTTAGGAACAAGTCTTGTGAATATTCCACCACTTATTTTATCCTCAGTTTGACAAGTGGCGTGGACAGACTTTCAAGTTTAATATAATACTGAAAACAAGCTAACATCCAAGCATTATTGTGACCCAAATATACAGTGCTGCAGGCTACAAGGAACTGTAAGCTAAAGCAAGTATTTGTGAACCTAAGAGCCGATGAGGCTGAAATGTAGCAAGCTTTGTGCGGGGCATGTTCTGGAGGTGTAAAGCTACATTGACAGCTCAATCACAACATGATGAGTAAGTCTACCATCAATAGCTTCCCTCCCGCTCCTAGTTAGAGGTACAAATCGTGATTGATTACACAAAAACCTGTTGATCTGGTTTCCAAGGAAATCGTTCACAGTATCTTTTATGTGGGATTAATCTAGTTACATGAGCTGGTACTGGAGATGATTAAAGAGATTAGAAGAATTGTGACTACCTATCACAGCCAAACAAAGAATGCCGCATGTGCGTGGGTTGTATGAAAAGTCACATCACTAGTGTTGGAAAGCCATGATTTTTTTTATTTTATTTGTCACTTGATGTGTTATGGAAATGAAATCAACAACAACACAAGTGACAAAATTACATTTGCACTTCGGGTGCTGCTATTACAGAGGCAGCATATCAAGAAAAGTAGAGGGACTTACAGAAAGAAGGGAGACGACCCTTCATGAGGTTGTACAAAAATTAATTCCGGAGCTACGAAAGCTTTAGGCCTCGACCCCCAAGGAGAAGAGATGGCTTTGCTGTTCTTTTAAAATTTGTAGCGGAGCAACTCCAAGTCAATGATGACTTCATCAGTGACAACTAGAGATATTTAACAAGGTATCTATAATAATATTAATAATAATCCACATAAAAATACATAAAAATATTCACCTCACAAAGGAACATAAAAAAATCCTTATTATGGAAGAATATACGGTCAGTCAAATAGGAGGATGCTTGCAATACTGTCAGATCTCACTAAGCATATATGAGATTGTTAGTTTTCCCTCAATAATAAAAATGTCCCACAGGGCTTTTGCCCAAAATACAACACACTGCACTCTCCAATCAGATGCAATAGTGAATTTTTAATGAAGCAAATAAATCAAGTCTAGCAGAGCAATGGTTTTTTGACGTTTCGACCTACGCTGGACGACTGGCAGATCACTGGACCAACGTTCTTCCTAAGCCTCTCCAGTCCTGGACTGGTACTGCAATCTTAAGGACAAAATATTATTTTCATGTTAAATACTATTCTTCACGACTGAATCCATAATTATCAAGTAGTCCCTAGGAAGCAACTCCTGAAAAAAACCTATTGGTCGAAACGTCAAAAAAAGTCGCTCTGCTAGACTTAACTTATATGCTTCATTAAAAATTGTCTATTGCATCTGATTGGAATGTGCAGCATTTTGTATCCTGGACTGATATTGAGGTTCACTGAACCTGTCCACTAGCACCTCAACATCCCTATTTAGTGATGTGCACACCTTTTCATACATATATATACATTTTAGGCTGCCAACCACTGTGGCAAAGCGGGGACTAAGATCAGTGTAAAATATGGTGTTTGAAGACTAATATACTGTAGTTCAGATATAGTGATAAAAATTAGCGTAACTACAATAGGTGCAGGACCTGGAGCATGGGGGCCCTAAAAGTCCGTTTGGACTATATAAAAATGAACAATCCTATTACAGATTTGTAACAATTGGGGGCTCCATTTGAGCTTTTGCATTGGGGCCCATGAGTTTCAAGTTACGCCGCTGGTGATAAAGCTTATCCTATGTAATAGTGATACAGAAGACCAAGAAGGATCGGTGTCTCTATTTACAATGAGATGGATCAAGGCTCTACCTGTGCAGCTGTATAACTGACATCGATGCAGACTGTGTTCTCTTTAAAGCCCTAAGTAACATTTCTATTACTGATACATCTTGACTGGCAACAACTGAATAATATATCCCTAAGCACTCCAAAATCTCTCATCCTGATGTATACAAGATGTGTGTGGCCATTACTGACCCTCACTGTCACTTACTGATAGAAGCATGAGCATTATTTTTTTTTTTGCATTTATAAAACAAAATGGGTATTACAATATAAACCTATTTGTGTTGATTTTGCAAAAATGTGAGGGAAAATGTAGAATGAAAAGTATTTTTAAAATTAGCTTTTGTGATTAAACTATGAGAGTTGAAATATGTAAAACTAATAATTATACTTTGGTTAAAGTATATAAAAATATTATCTTTTTACTTTGGAGGTAAGAGGAGGTCGGACACCCTGAGTCCAGTAATCACAGCGAGTCATGTCTGATATAAGAATGTTATAGATTATTGGTCTTCCTCATTGGAGGACTTGTGACTTCCAATACCAGTTAGATATGGCAGCTTGCTTTCAGGCAACTTTAATGAAGTTGCACAACGTGAACATTGGAAAAAAAAAATCAAGAAAAATTCCAAATTGCCTCTCTCCCTTTGTTTTTTGGATTATTTACCACTCTGAAAATCATAGGGAGAGAGGCCATTTGGCATTTTTCTACCTTTTTTTTAACAATGTTCATATTGTGCAAGCAACAATAATACAACTTCATTCAAGAAGTGTGCAAAGGAGCTGCCGACACATCTAACTGGTGTTGGAAGTCACAAGTCCTCCGATGAGGAAGAAATACCAATTCCTATTAATATACCAATCCGCCTGGTGAGAAAACTCCTTTTAACTCTGCAGTCAGTTTTCCAAGCGGTGAATGTATTATGCTATAAATACACACTATCTTCATAGAAATCTACATTCCTTCTCTATCTTCCCTCAATGACTTCTTCTATTAGATATTGTAGTCATTCAGTTCCTCATCATTATTGGGCGACTAGAAATTGAATATTCTTACTTTGACAACAATAACTGCAGATAAGATTTAACTACGCTGTATAACTATGGCAGATAACTGAAGTGAAGATAAAGATAATATTAATATGTACACCCAGTGCATCTGTTCCCACAGAATAAAACTAGAATTATGGCAGGACAATAACAGCAATTAAAAAAAGTTGACTAATGGTGGGTTTACACGCTAGGATATGCTGAATGATATCCTTGGAACGATCACTTCCGACATCGTTCGTGCACTGTCACACACAAGGATATTGTTTACGATATTCTATGCAGCATCGCAACTGTTAAATAGGAGAGGAAGGAGTGAGCGATGTAATAAAGCGGCAGGAATAGAAGATTTTTGAACGATATCGTTCAAGCCGTCACACTGAATGATGCTGCTTCCTGAAGCAGCATTAATTGGGCGATGAACGATAGATTTGAGGTCAGGATCTCAAATCTAGGATGAACGATCCAAGGATCTTTTCATCCTATATTGTTCTTTTAAACGCAACGACGCCCGGACGATATCTTTTCAATGATCACAAATCTGTAACATTTCAAGGTTATCGTTAAGGATATCCTAGCGTGTAAACCCACCATAAGTCAAACGAAGAAAAGCAGAAAAGTATCCTAAAATAAAAATGTCAATGCAAAGGTGCTGAAAAGAAAGTAACCTGCTAGGAAAGAACACCAGTCATGTGTAGATAAGACTGGTAGAAAAACGGATCCTCTGAAAGAAATGCTTAAAAGTGTTTCTCTTTAGCTAAAAAGGGAAGACTATTGTACAGAACAAAAAACAATTTCTTAATGATAATAAAATATTAAGAACAAGACTGGTTGCGCTCAACACTCACGTTTGTAGCATCTTGGGTGTAAAGGTTACTGACCGCTGCTTCACCCTCTACATATAAGACCGGCTCGCTCGTTGTGTGTACAGACGTGTAAGTCAAGTGCGGTCCCACATACATTGTTCTCATACTGGCTGGGGCTCAAAATCACTGCTGTCAGATTGGAGCTGCGAGCTTCCTTCAGCTGAGAGCAGGAAGAAGGCGTAGGTGTAGAAAAAGTATTCATTGTTTTCATTTCAACGAAGGTTCACTACAAAAGGTTATGGGCTGCCGGTCAGGATACAAGCACTTCTATTTCAGAATTTTCCTCATACCATTACTCTTCTGAATTTGTAGTGTCTATCTCAGTATGTATCTGTGTATAGAAGAGCCAGCATAAACATGTATTAAAAATATTACATACTCTTAGGCGAATGCTGGGTCCAAACTACTGTACTGAAACTTGGGCCATATATCTGCAACTTGCAGACGCTTCTGGCTCCATGTGCAACTCTGTGTGTTGATCCACATAGCGGACGGGTGCAGACGATGCCTACTATTTGCATGCTCCAGTCTGGTCTGTAAATTGGACCACTATACTGATCCAATGCTGTGATTTTTTTTTTTCGATGCGGACTGTTGGTTCGTGTGAGAAAATACCCATGTGCACTTGCTATAATGGATGTTTGTGCTCTACATGTGCAGTTCGTAGGGCAAAAAGACAGCGCCTGTCTGTATAACATGCTGGTTTAGGTAGACAAACTACCATTTACCCACAAAAAAAAACATCTGAGGCACAGCTTCATTGACCTTTTTGTTTAGTTTTTTTCCTTATTGTTAGGTTTGTACTAATGCTAACTTTTGGCTTGCCTACAAAAAAGTGTGTTGGTATAAATGTGTATATACTATTTGAAAGAACAGACAACATGTATAAGGAATGGAGCAATCACCCGATTCAAAAAAATCAGAAAAGTGTTTTTATTTTTAATTCCAAACTACAAAAGCACACACAAAGACAAATTAAAAACAATTAAAAAAGGGCAAGTAGCCCTATTCATCAAGGTGGTCCCTGCAGATGGAAAATGCCAGCCAAGAAGTAAATTACAATCTACGGTAACAGTCAAATGCCAATATCAGTTATTGCAAACCAAGAACAATAATCTTAAGAATATTCAATACCTGGTTTTGTAAAGAACACACATACAAAAAACATCCAACCCATTATTTATAGCCACAATATCGCAAAAAAAAAAAAAAGTGTTTTAATATACTGTTGTCCCCACCTATAATAAGGTCCTTATGGAAAGGGGAGGGGGAGTCAGGACACATAGTCAGTCAAAAAGCTGTCAAGAGAGAAGGGGAGGAAGGAATTGAGAATCGATGAAAAATAAGCCTATCATACCCTGTTTCCCTGATAATAAGCCACCACCGATAATAAGCCATAGTGGGTGATAGAGGAAGGGTGGCTAATATAAGCCATACCCTGAAAATAAGCCGTAGTAACGCGTTCATGGTAAAAATATAAGCCATGGTACCTTTTTACCGTATATGCATCGGTGCTGCCTGGTTCCCCTCTGTCCCTGCTATCCCCGCTGTCCCCGCTGTCCTTCGGGGTCTGTGTTGTCCTCCTCTGCCCTCATGTGCAGCCGCTGGTGGCCCCGAGTGCATGGGGTTAATGTTCTGTGTGCCCGCCCGGCCTGACGTCACCGCTGCCCCTGCAGGAGCTCTGATTGGCCAAGCGGCTCCCCAGCATCTAGAGTGCTGATTGGCTCAGCAGCTCGAGTGCTGATTGGCCCAGACGCTCCTGCAAGGCGAAACAGCCACACCTGCACCCTGCACCGCAGAGGAATCCATTAGGGGAAGCCACCATTACGGTACAAAGTAAGGAAATCACAAAATGTTACCCTCTGGGCTGTGTGGGATACTGTACTGGGGGCTGTTACCCTCCGGGCTGTGTGGGATACTGTACTGTAAGGGCCTGTGACCCTCTGGGCTGTGTGGGATACAGAATGGGGCTGTAAGCCTATGGTGAGGCTGTGTGGGATACCGTACTGTACGGTACTGTAAAACAGATACAGAACCATAAACAATGCTGATACTATATCGTCATTTTTTTTTCTAATATAAGCCATACCCCAAAAATAAGCCATAGTGGGACTTTTAGGGGTAAAAAGAATATAAGACACTGGCTTATATTCGGGGAAACACGGTAGTTTAAGAGCCTGCAGAGAGAAAAGTTGCAGATCAATTTGGAGAAGAGAACTGGAACTGATCAGTTACCAGTTATAAGGCATACCTAGATTGCTGGCTGGCACCCACCCCCTGAGGAAGTCACCTTCTGGTGTACGATACGCGTGGGGCCGCGGTGTGTATCCCTGCTTGTCAGCCAGCCAGCAATCTAGGTATGCCTTATAACTGGTAACTGATCAGTTCCAGTTCTCTTCTCCAAATTGATCTGCAACTTTTCTCTCTGCAGGCTCTTAATCTATGATAGGCTTATTTATGCCTGGTGCTTATTTTTCATTGATTCTCAATTCCTTCCTCGCCTTCTCTTGACAGCTTTTTGACTATTTGTCCTAACTGACTCCCCCTCCCCTTTCCCTAGGGACCTTATTAAAGGTGGGGACAACAGTATATTAAAACACTTTTTTTTTTTTTTTTGCAATATTATGGCTATAAATAAGGGGTTGGATGTTTTTTGTATGTGTATTCTTTACAAAACCAGGTATCGAATATTCTGAGGATTATTGTTTTTGGTTTGCAATAACTGATATTGGCATTTGACTGATACCGTAGATTGTAATTTACTTCTTGGCTGGCATTTTCCACCTGCAGGGACCACCTTGATGAGTAGGGCTACTTGCCCTTTTTTAATTGTTTTTAATTTGTCTTTGTGTGTGCTTTTGTAGTTTGGAATTAAAAATAAAAACACTTTTCTGATTTTTTTTGATCGGGTGATCGCTCCATTCCTTATACATGTTGTCTGTTCTTTAAAATAGTATATTCGCTCTCTGACATGTAGGAGCAGATCCCTGAGCACTAATTTGTTGTGGTGCCCCTAGCAAAAAAACCCTTTTTCCTGGTAGAAATGTGTATAGACATAAAATTATATTGTGAATAGAAAATCCCATATCATGTAATTTGTAATAGGACCCCAACATATCATGTGCCATTATAAGCCATCAGTAGGAAAAGGGGGAGGGCATGTGCTCTTGGCACAGGTAACATTAAGGGGAGAGGAGCACCTAGCCCAGTTTATAACCTGGCCCGGCTAATGTTTCCACCCACACGATGTACTTTTAGACAATTTGTAAGCTGCAACCTCTGTCTTACTAAACGGACAGAGAAGCTCAGTCATTTTAGAAAGTAGTTGATGCAGCAGACGTCCGGCACAATTACAAATCGCTGATGAGTGTGCCATGCCGGGCAGCTGCTGCATCAGCTGCTTTCTAAAGTGACACATCTGCCGCTGTCAGTTGAAGGAAACAGTCGATGAGGCAGCCGCCTGGCTTGGTGTGTGTAGTATACATGAGAACCACTGTTCAGCAATCCTCAAAGTCCTAAAACCCAGTCCAGGTAGACTGTACTCTGGCTTGTGTAGTTAGACAGAAGTTGCTTCTTGACATCTTCACATCTATCCAGCCTGCTTGGCGCAGTGGCAGCCTCTATTATCAGTCTGTCTCTGTACTGTGCTTCAACTTTGGACCTTTTGACTGGATTGTTGTCCCCCAATTAAAGGGAATGTATCAGCAGGTTTTTTTTCCTCACCTGACAACAACATAATGTAGGAAAGGAGATTCCGAAACCAACAATGTACCACATAGATTACTGGGTGCAGCCATTCCGAATCTTTCAAAGAATTCAGTTTTATGCATGTAGCAGGTATGAAAGAGCTGCCCACACCCACACCAGGCTCTCAATAGAGACTGTGCATTGACTGTAATGTGTCCATCACAGCAGAGGGGCATGTTGGACTGCCATGTGCGTGAGTTTCTAGTCCTATAATGCTATCACAGGGTAATAAACCTCTTAGATTACATAAATAATAGATGGCACATAGGTAAGAGAAGTGCAGTTGCTTTTTGTTTTTTTTAACTCTTAGGGTACCTTTACACACCGCAACTGCGGCGAGGAATCTGACCGGCGACATGTCGCCCTGGCACCATCGCCGTCAAATTGCCTCCCAGTTGCGGCGTCTAAATTGGGAATTTGGCAGCGATAAAAAACTTGTCGCCTGGTTCCGATTACAGAGCACTGCTCCAAAATCAGAGGCAATCATGAAGGCGACATTCCCGGCTTTTGGCATGTGAACGGGCGATAGTGATGGAATCTGCATCGCCTATTGATTTCCTGTAGGCGTGCCACAGCGTGCTGGAGTCCGCGCCCCGTCTGTGATGATTGGTGGTGGCTACCGTGTTCCCATTGGCTGTCCGTTCACAGGGCGCCATATTTGAAGAGCTGTCCATTCAGCAACACATACATCTACAATGGCGTCATGTATTAGACAGCCTTCCAGAGCAGGCTGGCCAATCGTAACGCTGTTGCGTTGTCCAATGAGTGCGTAAGGGGTGCTGTGTAAACCACTGTGCACACCTATCTCCTCGCAGCATTGACCATGTATGCCCACATTGCCTTTGGGATTGCGACATGTGAAGCACTGAGGGAATTCCACCGGAAAGGTTCCGCTGTGGGTGAGGCGATTTCCGGGGCAACATATCGCCTTAGGTTGAGGGCGAAATTGCGGCGTGTACAAGCGCCTTTGGCGATCGGAGGCGACCGTGAGAAACGTGCACGCGCACTTTAGATCGCCTACGATCGCCACCAAAAGTTGCGGCGTGTAAAGGTACCCTTACAGCTGTCCTCTGATTGAATAGGAAAATCCTGCTGACAGATTCCCTTTAACTTTTTTTTGCTGAAGATATGCTAGAACTGGCGACACTACATGTAATAGTGCAATGTTTCAACCTACTCATCGGATACTTTTTCCGCAATGAAAACAGATGATTTTCTTACTTTGGGCAAGTAATTTAAGGAAAATAAAGAGAAAAGGGATATTAATGGAAGTGGAGGAATGAAAGGTTAAGAAATTAAGTGATAAGAAGAATAGAAATAAAAGGGACTTAACAGATGTCAACTGACCGACCATATTAATGGGTGAGCTATGAAGGGAAGAAATAAAGAAAGAACTGGTGAATGTAGAAGGCCATAGAAAGTATTACATTACCTGTTAGCTCCTGAGATAAATATTTAGTACTAATTTTCTAGATTGATTTAGACTCGATCAAGTAGACCACACCTTAAGTTGTGAATGGCTTTAAAAGGTTTATCCAGGTTAAATGCAGTCTTTTGGTAGCTGTAAGTAAAATGTTGGCTTCTTTGTATTTCGCCAGTAGTGATAATATAGTTTATTAGTCTTCCAGTTTATTCCAAGGCCCCACAGCAGTGTTAAATCACTTACATAAGCCATAAAAGGTAGACTTTCATTTTACATCGCAAGCCAGCGAAAAGCATTCCAGGAAAAATGTATCATCTGAGAGCCATAAGCTGCAGAGAAACATAACATTTTGTTTTAGGTGTTTTGAATAAAATAAACCCCTAAAGTTTAGCTTTTCATTGAACAAAAATCCTAAGAGTGTCATTACCCGAGACCTTACTGCTGGATGACAAAATGACTTAAAGTCAAATTTTCCTGAAATGATTCACTTGTCACTCGCAAAACCGTCTCCTCCCTACAGAGCAATAATAGCAAAAAATTCACGGTACAAAGAAAGTGCACGTTTCTATCTCGAAAGCTGTATTAATGTGAGAAGGGGCTTCGTACTTGGTTAGTAGCCATGAAAAAGTTAACATTATAATTAGTAAATGGGCACAGTTTGGGGTAAAGCAAATCAGGGACTGGATAGGATGCAGGGACGATGTAGTGTTAGGCCTTAGCAAACTTGAATGTTTCTTGACTCCATTTTATACTTTACCATAAAAAAAAAAACTATAACTATTTGGTGGTCTGCAACTCTAATAATAGTCGAAAGAGTACATCACACAGCACAATAAACTCTAATGGCAGAAGAGGTCAAAGGGAAGGCATTACACTCCAGGCTTATCTGAAACAAATTACACTTGTATTACTCATGGGT
Source organism: Allobates femoralis (assembly GCA_033576535.1). Lineage (NCBI taxonomy): Eukaryota > Metazoa > Chordata > Amphibia > Anura > Aromobatidae > Allobates > Allobates femoralis. The sequence continues at coordinate 129,138,407 of JARQOC010000003.1, read as the reverse complement.
GCGCTTCAACTATTCCAATATTCTGACAGCAACGCCAAACAAATGAGCTGGATCATATGTCGGTATATGTGCAAAATATAGGTCCTGATCTGCCCCATATATATTGAGGTGTGTTAACACAAAGTGAGGTTGTAATACTAGAGGACAGGACTGTCTGATTGGTCATTCCTTGTGATGGTGGGATATCTTTTACACTTTTTTGATCAAAATGGGGTTAACCAAATACCCTATATTATTTACATTTATTATTACTATTCTTATATCTACTTACTCATTCCAGGAATACATAGAAAAGGAAATTCAGCTCACCGTGTAGTATTCCATTAGGATGTCCACACCAGAGCAGTGCATGGATGGAAGTCTGGCAGATAGACTCTTGGTAACATCCGTTAGAAGAAATCCAGCACAGCGTTCATAGTATTGTACTTACTGCAGGGTATTTGCTCATTTTGTTTTTATCTAAGGTTTGTCTGTTAAATGGCCAATGTGTGAACTTCCACCTACACATGTCTATCGTCCGGCTCATGCTTAGCTTTAGTTTATTGTATTTTATACATACAAGAGAATGGCACTCGATTTTTTGAGCTGGCATTTGTTGTGTTGTCGTAAAGAGGTTTAAATATTGGAGATAGGGCCATCCGGATTGGGTGTGGCTATATACACCTTCTCCCTGCTGGCAATTCTTGCTGGAAATACTCATTTGGATGTCAAGCCATACTGCTGTTCTTATGCCAGTTAGTGAAAGACTAGTTAAGGTTTATCTCTCTGCTGTTTATGTTGTCAGCCTTCACTTATCTTCTGTTTCTAGTTAGGAAGTAGGTGGCATATTCTCTAGCAGTATGTACCTGATCTTTTCATTTTTTGTTTAGTTGATGGTTTTTACTCACTCTAGGATCTCTTTCTATTGCAGCACTCCTCCTCCTCCTCTGCAGGCAAATTAATCTCAGCTCTGCCCTCCGGTTCTGAAGGAAAAACCTTGAGCGCTTGATGGCCTTTCAGGCAGCATAGGTTTGAGTTGCCAGAGTTTAGTTTGGGGCTAGGGCTATTCCAGCCCACACAGGAACCACTAAGGACTGGGGGGTCCAAATGTCTAGTCTGTACAAGAACCGCCTGGGTCAAATGCAGTTTTTCAGTGTTTTACCTATATATTCTGTCTGAGTTGATTACACCATCATACCAACACCAGGTTAATGGACGTTATAAAAACACTGAACTAACAGTTTAAATTTTTGTGTTTCAATTCTTCTTCCGCTTCTTCCAAGTGTCATTACATTTTTAATTTCTTGCTGGTATAGCTGTATAAGGGCTTTTTTTTTATTGTGGTATGAGTTATAGTTTTGAATGACGTCGTTCATTCTACCATACAAGATACTGGAAAATTGGAAAAAAATCCAAGAGTGGTAAAATTGCAATACCCCCCAACCCCACACCTAGTTATACCAAACATGTATAACAAGAAACATAAATTTAGTGTGTCACTATTTTCAGAGACCTGTAAGATTTTCTAATTTTCTTTGCCTAGACTTGTATTAAACCTTGCTTTTTGCTTGGCGACATGATGTTTTTATTGAAACTATTCTGGGGATACTTACAATGTTTTGATCACTTTTTATTGCATTTTGTTAAGTCGGTGCAGCAACAGAAAAATTGCAATTTTGGCTTTTCCGCTTTTTCCTCTTCACGGCATTGATCATAAGGGTTAACTCATTTTATATTATGATAGATTTTACTTTTACTGATGTAATTATACAAAATATGCTTATTTTTTTAGAACTATATAATTTTAGATTCAAGTTGTTATATTTTTACAAAAAGTGTAGGTTTTTAAGGACTTAAAAATTAGTTCTGGCAGTGACCATCTTTTGCAAATTGTGTAGCCATTTCTTGAGACCCATAACTTTTTCAACCTTCAGTTGATGGACCTGTACAAGAGCTTATTTTTTGCAATGCAAGATAATGTTTTTATTGATGCTATTGTGAGATTGATATGACATTTTGATTGCTTGTTACAGCATATTTTCAGCTTTGCAGTGACCAAAAAAACTAGGTTTTGGCATTTTTAATCTTTTCCCGTTTACTGATCAGGTTAATTATTTTGAAATTTTAAGCTCTGGTGATACCAAATACATGTATTTTTTTATTATCTTTAGTTTTAATAGGGTAAAAGGGAGGTGGTTCAAACTTGTTTTGTTTTTCAAATATTTACAATATTTTTATTTTCAATGTTTTTTTAGTCCCTTTAGGATATGTTCGTACGGGAGAATAGTGGTGCGGATTTTCTGCTGAATGATATCTGCACCTGCAGAAAAATCTGCACCAAACACAAGACTGTCCGGATGCAGCGTTTTTATCAGCTGCTGATATGGTGCTTTTTGCCATTCTCTCTTATACGACTCAGCATTTTTGTGGTCAAATCAGCAGCGTATCGTCATGATGAATTGACATGCCACAGATTTTTCACACCAAAATAAGTAGCATATGTGCTGAGGATAAAAATGCACCATTCGGATAGGATTTCTCAAATCCCATAGACTTTGCTGGGAAAACATTCTGCTGCATATTTAGTGCAGATCTGCTGCTTACACAGACAAGATATGCGGCAAAATGATTATTGTGTGAACATACCCTTATGGTGCTGTCACACCTGGCGACGTCGCCAGCGACATCGCCAAAAAAGTGACGTATCAGCGATGTCGCTAGCGACGTCGCGCTGTGTAAACGAGCGGCGCGACCGCGTTTTATCGCTGGTCGCAGGTTGTCAGGTTTACGGGAAGAACCGTAAACCTGTCAACCGGCGACCTGCGATAAGGCAGGATCGCGCCGTGTGACATCGCCAGAGCGATGTCGGCGGCGATCCAGCCTATACCGCAGCGTTGCTGCGGATCGCTCGCTGGGCTGAGCCCAGCCCAGCGAGCGATGTCACCGCCCGCATCGCTGCGGCATCACCGGCCGCAGCGATGCTGTGTGACAGCTGGCCAGCGATGTCGGAAGCGAGCGGGCACCCGCGCATCGCTTCCGACATCGCTGGCCAGATCGTGCTGTGTGACGGCACCATTAGGGTACTTCAGCATTGTTTGATTGCTTGGAAAATACACAGCATTATTACCACAGTAATGGTGGGGCATTTAGTAAAAATCATGGTCACCATTAAATCCCAGCCATAAGCTTGGCCTCAAAGGAGCTCCATAATGACAAGCACAGAGGTCTTCAACAAACCTATGCTATCAGAACAACCTATCAGTGCTCTGCGATCGTATGTTGCCAATAGGTGCATGGAATGACATGGCTTCATGCCGGCATGCTGTTAAATATACTGTTGACAGCTGAATTTAACAGGTTTACGGCTGTTAGGGGCAGTTCATGGGTGTAAAACACAGCCGAAGTCGCTGCGTGTGACACCCTGCAATGATCAGCGATCAGTATCGTTGGTATAATAGCCAGGGCCATTTTTTGATCTCTGGTCTCCCGCTGGATGGCCAGCATCGGCGTGTGTGATAGCGGAAGACCAACGATCAACTACCTCCCAGTGCCGCACAGCACACGCTGGGACACTCATATCCAGGGTAAACATCAGGTAACTAAGCGCAGCGCTCAGCTTAGTTAGCCGATGTGTACCCTGGTTACCAGCGTTCTCGCTGATTGCTGGTGAGTCTGCCTGTTTGACAGCTCACCAGCGATCAGATAATGATGTCCCAGCCACCAACATCGTTGGTGGGGTCGCTTTGACATCGTTATGTGTTAGCCGGGCTTAACTGGTGAGTATGGGGCAACCACACCTTCTGAGTCCATACACTTGTTACCAACTTGCACCCTTCATTTCGGAAAGGTGTTAAAGGTGAAAAAAAACCTGCAATGATTCCTCTTGGAATAATTTTTTTTTACATGACAAAAATCTGTAATTTTACCAGGGCTATGTAGACGTTTTACATCTCTTATGCATTCCCAATACTGTATCAAACTCTGTGAACAATGAGATTATAGAAAACATTCTTCCCGCTCTCCAAAAAAAAAAAGTCAATACATTAGTAGTTTTGGAAATTAAAATTTGCACCGAGAATTGACTGGATAGTCTGTCATCTAATGTTAGAACGTAACATAAAACTATAGTTGGTCATTTTTAAAGCACCTCTCCAGCGGATTTATTTTTCATTGCACCACTGGAATGGAGCTTTAAATATAAGTCTGTTGCCCCCATGTATTATACTCACCTGCCATGGTCTTCATCTTCTATCACTGCCACTCTGGCTGGTCAGCCGCAGTTTTTCATCTGCTGGCACCTGCCCGTGTTTCATGGAGCGCACTTGAGGTCACAACTCAATACGACTCTATGAGAGCTTCATTCTGGCTCTCAGAAATGCATTTGAAATTTGTGACGTAACAGACGAAATTCCAGGCAAAAGATGGCACTGCGGGACTGGAGTGTTGTCAGTGAAAAGTGAAGTCGCTGGAGTGTGAGTATATGATAGGGGGAAGGTAGCTCAGATTTACTGTATATTGACTCCTGCAAAAAAAATCCTGCTGGAGTGTTACTTTAAAGAGTTTTCTGTTACCACCTAAAAGAGGAGGTATAAACCCTTATAACAAATGTATTTTTGCAAGCATATGGAACACACTGAAAAAAAGCCCTTACTTAGCTTTTAATCTACTGTAACTCCATAGTCCTCTTTTGGCCCCTGTCTATTCTATAGCGGTGATGCTACTTAAAGCCGTATGAGTGCTCTTGTCTAGCAAGTAATTGGCATAGCTTGAAATATGAATATTCTCTGCTAGAAACGTGTCTAAAAAAACCTTCATATACAGCATGTTAGGTTAATTTCACATCTGGGTTGGGAGGAAGGTGCTCAGTTTAGAGCTGCCATTATATATTTCACAATAAATACTGCACATAACGTACAGCTCTATTTTGTCCAGTAATATGCCAGACACCATGAGAAAAACCTCTCTGACGCATTACAAAGTCCATTAGGTCTGTTCACTTTTGTCATGTAACAGTTTCAGGACCACTGTTAGACTCCTATGATTGAATAGGTTAAAAAACTACCAGTTTTACGATCAGTAATAACCACAACGGGTGACACCAAATTCATTACACTCTGGCTTTACTAGGATAATTCCAACTCAGCTCACTTCTGTATTGAGAAGTGAGGCTGGCGAAGTCTTGGCTACTGATACCTAATGAATAAGACGGGTACCGTCACACCTTTCAACATCGCTTCCGACGTCGTTTAAAAGTGACGTCAGGAACGATGTTGAAACAACATCGTCGTTGTGTGTAAACGCACGATTCAATAATGATAGTTGTTTAAGTCAGAGTTCACAGGTTTTCCTGCATGCAGCAAAACCTGTCAACTTCAACTTAAGTAACCTGTGGCATCGTTTGGTGTGACACCGCAATAGCGATGCCATGGTCGATCCCGCCTATTCGCTGCATTGCAGCGGATGGCTCGCTGGTTGATCTCAGCCCAGCAAGCGATCGTGGCGCCAACATCGCAGCGCCATCACCGGCAACATCTTGCCGTGTAACAGCTAGGCTGCGATGTCGGAAGCGAGCGCACACCTGCGGCATCGCATCAGACATCGCAGCTGATGTTGGAAGTTGTGACGGCACCTTAAGACTTGGCAGCTACCAGTGAACATCACATCACGAGCCATGGTCCTTAACAGCATAGAAATAAATGTTTTTCTTCAACAAATTTATTGACTAATTTGCCATACCAAAAACACAAAAATCCAGTGTATAGGCGAGGAATGAAAATATAATTGCAAAATTAACAATTTCTCATTAACTACTGTATAATCAGCTGCAAAGCCACATCAACATGAAAGAAGTGAAAAAACCCTTATAGCCACACAATATTTCAAATCATTGATGGCGGTGTACTTATTAATGGCAGCAAACATTGCACAAGATCAACTGGAAAGATACCCCCCGTTACGAAGTTCAATCTAGTAACGGCATCGTAGAGCTGTAATGGGGATATTAGCATGTCAAATGACCACAGTAATGGGAAAACCAGTAATATGCAACGAGCTTTTCACCTTCGTTATCACTAACAAGCGAGGGAGTCGTTTTTGAAATCAACAATAACCATTATTCAGCTGTAATGAGATTAAACTTTATAGATGTCTATATACAGTTGCATAATACATAATCACATGTGTTATAATTCCCTACTGAGGTCAGCTGTAGCTGACCAGCATTAAGAACCAGTCTGCAGGAAATGTAAGAAATAATTAGTACATCACTATTGAATCACTATAAACGCCTTTGCAGGAATACAACATTTCAGCTAATTTCAGTATCTAGCTATATTTTGTTAAAATAAGGACAAGCAGATGTTTGTGACTCACCGAGGACTAAAGTGAGAACTTCATTTCCTTTTCGCAAATGTAATAGCCATCCAGCAGATGAAGAGAGAAAAGAAAGACACATGTGAGCACTTTGCACAAGTATGAATGATCCTAGAAATTATAGGAAATTGCTCGCTCCTTTGATTATTCTTAATTTCAAAAAATGGATCCCGGTTTGGAGCAAACAGTGAATGTTTGGCTAGTGGTGGTTTTAGGCTAATGTGTCTATCCGATTTCATCCATCCGATGCTATTGAGCATTCAGAGGTGCAAGGTGCACACTAGGAGGTTCAGTTGAGGAGGTAACACTGATGTATTAAAATGATATACCCACCTCAAAAAGTTAAGTCACTAGGAAATGTCACCACCTAATGATTGCTGCATTCTCAGGATCAGTGAGAGTCCTATAGGTAGGACACACACTGATCTCTAAAAGGTACCTTTACACAAGGTAACTTTTCTAGGAATTTCACTGGCAACTTACTGGTTGCAGTGAAATCATGGAGACATTGTTTTATCTTGTTGCTGTGTACAAATGGAACAATGTGTCCATTGTGGCGCCCCACTATGTAGGTGCCACAAAAAGGGGTACTACACCCATAAAAGTGGTGTAGTCACCCCACGGCAAGTGGAACTATGGCCAGTAGGTGGAACCCTAGGACTCGCATCCCACACTAGTCAGCAGGTGGGAGGGACCCGGGAGGGTACATAGTGACTTCCAAAGGGAACTAATGAGTAGTTTGTGGGTTGAGAGGAAAGAGGAAGTTGGAGCCAGGCAGCCAGCCTGGGAAAGAGCAAGGAGGGTCTCCTCGGCTGAGGGGCCCAGGAAAAAAAGAAGAGATCCCAGACACAGAAGGAAGAAAGAGAGAAAGGAACTCGAGGCGTGAGTTCACTCTAGTGGGGAATAAAGCAACTAGAAGAGTTTGCCCAAGGAAAGGAACCGGGCAGCGGAGCCCGCACCTGTGAGAACCTACAAGGCTCACAGACATTCCGAAGAACAGGGGTATCTTTATGTACGCCTCTGACTCCCAAAGATCCCAGAAAGAGGGGAGCCAGGAGTAGCAGGACGCTGCAGGACCGCATAGAAGGTTCACCCGACGGGTAGAAGGGAGAGGAGAATAAGGAACAGCAGGAGGTCGGACTAGTCTTTAAGAAGTCAGACTTCACCGCCACTGGGAGGCAAGGGGAAGAAAGGAACAAGAACGGTACACAGTGAGGGATCCATCTACCAACCAGAAATTCCACTTGCAGCACCCGTAGCATTTGTCATTATAACTTCTACTGCACTCAAAGACTGTAATGCTGATTGAAAGTTTTCCAGTAAAGTACCCGGTAAAGTGAGTTGCTGACTCTGCTGCATCCTTTCTTGCATAAACTGTCTCCCACAGAATCGCTGCCCCAGCGGTTCAGTCCCACCTGCAGGGGACTACACCATTATTGCCGCAATACCATCGACCACCGGAGGACTGTAGCGGCGCTGGTGAGCATCACCAGGTACTGCAGGTGGCATCACGAACAAAAACTTTATTTTATTATTTCACCCCTTATTCATTGACCACCAGGCAGCCACCCGTGACACCCCCAGACTGACCCTGCCCTGGGGTGCATCACCACAATTTCACTGCAACCAGTAAGTTGTCAGTGAAATTCCTAGAAAAGTTGCCCTAGTTCCGAACTAGAGGGTGAGACTTTATCATTATATTCCCTATCCTAGTAGAGAACAATCAGGCAGATGCAGGATAAGCCTCCGGTGAGCGGGGACACCATTACAAATTAGGATGCATCCAAACTCCGCTGGTAGGCAGGAAAAGTAATTTTTGTAGAGCCCCTGGTAGGAATTTTTCATTGGTCTGAACCTGCAAACTGTTGTTTGTTTTTTAATCTTTCTATTTATTGTCACTTGATTGAGGTGTGTTTTATTATTGTCTAAAATAAAAAGGTTTTTGATTATTCTTGAAATTGGAGTTTTTGACTTGTATTGCGTAATTATAGTGGGTGCAAAGGTTGCAGTCACCCCTGGGCTTTGGAGACTAGAGGGGCCCAATGGGTACTTTGGCTCATATGAACAGACTAGAACCTCTAAAAAGAACCTTAATAGTTGGGGGTCCTGATAGAGATTTTACATTGGGGCCTGCAAGTATAAAGTTATGCCACTGGGAGGGACGTATTAGGTCTTTCTGAATATTTGTAGGTTTTGCTGTACACAATCATTTTGCATATTAGTTGATTACCTATTATCTTAGAGGGACTAGTTTTGCACTATACCTTCTTTCGTCTAATTACGGTAATACTAACAATTTTAAGACCTTGAAAGTATTTTAAAGACAGAAGCTTTCTCCATATACAGTTAGGGCCAGAAATATTTGGACAGTGACACAATTTTCGCGAGTTGGGCTCTGCATGCCACCACATTGGATTTGAAATGAAACCTCTACAACAGAATTCAAGTGCAGATTGTAACGTTTAATTTGAAGGGTTGAACAAAAATATCTGATAGAAAATGTAGGAATTGTACACATTTCTTTACAAACACTCCACATTTTAGGAGGTCAAAAGTAATTGGACAAATAAACATAACCCCAACAAAATATTTTTATTTTCAATATTTTGTTGCGAATCCTTTGAAGGCAATCACTGCCTTAAGTCTGGAACCCATGGACATCACCAACTGCTGGGTTTCCTCCTTCTTAATGCTTTGCCAGGCCTTTACAGCCGCAGCCTTCAGGTCTTGCTTGTTTGTGGGTCTTTCCGTCTTAAGTCTGGATTTGAGCAAGTGAAATGCATGCTCAATTGGGTTAAGATCTGGTGATTGACTTGGCCATTGCAGAATGTTCCACTTTTTTGCACTCATGAACTCCTGGGTAGCTTTGGCTGTATGCTTGGGGTCATTGTCCATCTGTACTATGAAGCGCCGTCCAATCAACTTTGCAGCATTTGGCTGAATCTGGGCTGAAAGTATATCCCGGTACACTTCAGAATTCATCCGGCTACTCTTGTCTGCTGTTATGTCATCAATAAACACAAGTGACCCAGTGCCATTGAAAGCCATGCATGCCCATGCCATCACGTTGCCTCCACCATGTTTTACAGAGGATGTGGTGTGCCTTGGATCATGTGCCGTTCCCTTTCTTCTCCAAACTTTTTTCTTCCCATCATTCTGGTACAGGTTGATCTTTGTCTCATCTGTCCATAGAATACTTTTCCAGAACTGAGCTGGCTTCTTGAGGTGTTTTTCAGCAAATTTAACTCTGGCCTGTCTATTTTTGGAATTGATGAATGGTTTGCATTTAGATGTGAACCCTTTGTATTTACTGTCATGAAGTCTTCTCTTTACTGTTGACTTAGAGACAGATACACCTACTTCACTGAGAGTGTTCTGTACTTCAGTTGATGTTGTGAACGGGTTCTTCTTCACCAAATAAAGTATGCGGCGATCATCCACCACTGTTGTCATCCGTGGACGCCCAGGGCTTTTAGAGTTCCCAAGCTCACCAGTCAATTCCTTTTTTCTCAGAATGTACCCAACTGTTGATTTTGCTACTCCAAGCATGTCTGCTATCTCTCTGATGGATTTTTTCTTTTTTTTCAGCCTCATGATGTTCTGCTTCACCTCAATTGAGAGTTCCTTTGACCGCATGTTGTCTGGTCACCGCAACAGCTTCCAAATGCAAAACTACACACCTGGAATCCACCCCTGACCTTTTAACTACTTCATTGATTACAGGTTAACGAGGGAGACGCCTTCAGAGTTAATTGCAGCCCTTAGAGTCCATTGTCCAATTACTTTTGGTCCCTTGAAAAAGAGGAGTCTATGCATTACAGAGCTATAATTCCTAAACCCTTTCTCCGATTTGGATGTGGAAACTCTCATATTGCAGCTGGGAGTATGCACTTTCAGCCCATATTATATATAGAATTGTATTTCTGAACATGTTTTTGTAAACAGCTAAAATAACAAAACTTGTATCACTGTCCAAATATTTCTGGCCCTAACTGTATCTACTACAAAAATTGTTCTATTCAGTGTATAAAGGAAGGTAAAATATAACGGAGTAATAATGATGTTATGACAATACCGAACATATGGAACAAAGGCCAGCACAGACTACTAGAGCTAGCATGAAAGCATGACTGGACTAGAGGTGATTAGCCATTAATTAGGTTTTATCCTCCTGTCACCGGACCAGTGTTTGTGTTATTGTTACTTATGAACTAAAATTCCTTTGCAAAGTTAAAATCAGGTTTACAATTGCGTGCCAAAACAATCAGCACTCTCCATTAGTAATTATCAAATGCCACAAGGTTATTTGACTGGGAAAAAGTTATGAGGGACTGATGTTACAGCCGAAGTCCTCACTCAATTTACTTACTATTGTGCTGTCTGTAACTTAATGGATAATAGTGTTTCTTTTTCATATTTTTTTAAATCTCTTCGTGACTGATTTGTTTCCTTCAGGACAATTGTGTGAAGAATACTTTGTGGCAAGCACAATTGAAAGTGTTGTAACTTGCACTGTGACTTCCTGTCTGCCTCCAGGATACTTTCCCAGTGGCCTTGTATAGAAGTTACCTGCACAAGTGAACAACTGGTGGAGAATGGAATGCATTCCCATTCTGTCTAATGAGGTACGTTATTGTCTAGCAGTTACCATATTCAATAAGTAAGGTGGCAAATGTTTCCACAATATTTGTGCTTGGCTGTTTACACACAAACATCAATGTAGTGGATCTATGTTATGAGACTACAAGCCCCAGTTAGCTTTGAATCAATAGGCAACCCTGGCACATCAGCCTGACAAAAGAACTGAGTTGCAAAACAAACCCACTTCTCATCTCTCATACCCTTCCTGTCTCACAACCCTAAACAGCTATTCAATACTCTCAATTATCTCCTCAATCTCCCAGCACCTCCTCTCTCTCCTCTCATTTCGGCTGTAGACTGTCTAATTTTTTAAGCAAAAGATCAATAACAGAGAAAGTTCTAGCCTACAGTCCCCATAACTACTGAGCCCTGTTCCTATAAACACAGTTTCTTCACCATTACAGAAGGAAAACTTTCCTCTCTACTTTCCAGATCACATCTAATCATCTGTTCACTTCATTCACTCCTGTCACACCTCATCCCAAACCTCACCTTAGTCTTCATCCCAAACCTAACCCATCTCTTCAACCTAATACAGTGGGGAAAAAAAGTATTTAAGCAGCCACAAATTGTGCAAGTTCTCTCACTTAATAAGTTGAGAGAGGCCTGTAATTGACATCATAGGTAGACCTCAACTAGGAGATACAAATTGAGAAAATAAATCCTGAAAATCACATTGTCTGATGTGAAAAGAATTTTTTTTAAATTTTGGTGGAAAATAAGTATTTGGTCACCTACAAATAACCAAGATTTCTGCCTCTATCAGACCTGTAACCTCTTTAAGGGCCGCTTTACACACACCAACTTCTGTGACCAACTTCTGAACAGATCTCTGGTTGCAGTGAAATCATGGACACATTGTTCCATTTGTACACAGCCCCAAAATGGAACAATGTGTCCATGATTTCACTGCAACCAGAGATCTGTTCAGAAGTTGGTCACAGAAGTTGGTGTGTGTAAAGCGGCCCAAGAGTCTCTTCTGTCCTCCACTCATTACCTGTAGTACTGACACCTGTTTGAACTTGTTATCAGTATAAAAGACACCTGTCTGCAAACTCAAACAGTCACACTTCGAACTCCTCTATGGTGAAGACCAAATCGCTGTCGAAGGACACCAGAAACAAAATTGAAATCCTGCATCAAGCTGGTAAGACTCTGCAATAAGCAAGCAGCTTGGTGTGAAGAAATTAAATATGGGAGCAATAATTAGAAAATGGAAGACATTCAAGACCTCTGATAATCTCCCTCGATCTGGGGCTCCACGCAATATGTCACTCCATGGGGTCAAAATGATCTCAAGAACGATGAGCAAAAATCCTAGAACTACATGGGTGACCTAGTAAATAATCTGCAGAGAGCTGGGACTAATGTAACACAGGCTACCATCAGTAACACACTACGCTGCCAGGGACTCAGACCTTGCAGTGCCAGACGTGTTCCCCTGTTTAAGCCATTACATGTGTCGGCCCGTCTGATGTTTGAGCATTTGGATGATCCCGAAGAGCATTGGGAGAAAATCATACGGTCAGATGAAACCAAAGTAGAACTGGTAGAAACACAACTCGTTGTGTTTGGAGGAGAAAGAATGCCGAGTTGCATCCAAAGAACACCATACCTACTGTGAAGCATGGGGATGGCAACATCATACTTTGAAGCTGTTTCTCTGCCAAGGGACCAGGACGACTGATCCGTGTACATGAAAAAATGAATGGAGCTATGTATCATGAGATTTTGAGTGCAAATCTCCTTCCATCAGCAAGGGCATTGAAGATGAAACATGGCTGAGCCTTTCAGCATGACAATGATCCCAAGCACACTGCCAGGGCAACGAAGGAGTGGCTTCATAAGAAGCATTTCAAGATTCTGGAGTGGCCTATCCAGTCTCCAGATATCAAGCCTATAGAAAACCTTTGGAGGGAGTTTAAAGTCCGTGTTACCCAGCAACAGCCCCAAAACATCACTGTTCTAGAGGAGATCTGCATGGAAGAAATCTGCATGGAGGGCAAACATACATGCAACAGTGTATGCCAACCTTTTGAAGACTTACAGAAAATGTTTGACTTCTGTCATTGCCAATAAAGGATATATTACTAACTAAGTACTGAGATGAACTTTTGTTATTGACAAAATACTTATTTTCCACCAAAACTTTAAAAACATTTCTTTCCAAATCAGACAATATGATTTTTAGGATTTGTTTTCTCATTTTGTATCTCAGTTGAGGTCTGTGAAGTCAATTACAGGCCTCTCTCATCTTTTTAAGTGGGAGAACTTGCACAATTGGTGGCTGACTAAATACTTTTTTCCCCCTCTGCAAATGGTGTCTTGCCCCATGCGTTAAACATGCCTCGATTACATCCATTCTCAAAAAGCCCTCTCATTGACCGATACTCTGTGTCTAGCTATTGCCCCAAATCACTTCCTCCCCATGCCTCCAAACTACTGGAACAGTATGTTCATCTTGAACTGCTCTCCCAACTCTCCTCTTGTTCCCTCTTTGACTGCTTTCAATCTGGTTTCCGACTTCATCATTCATCTGAATCTGCCCTAACTATAGTCACCAAGTACTAACTGCAAAGCAACACTACTCTGTCGTCCTCCTCCTGGAACGGTTTTCTACCTTTGACACTGGACCATTCCCTCATGCTGCAAATTCTCTCATCTTAGTATCACAGTCTTGGCCTTATCCTAATACCTCACAGAGCAGACTTTCAGCGTCAACCTCTCTTACACTACCTCCTCCTCTCGCCCCCTATTTGTCTGTGTCCAAAAAGGTACAGTTCTAGGAAACTCTGCTCTTCAACCCTACCTTCAGCCTGGGACAGCTCATAAAGTCCTTTGGCTTTCAGTATCATCTCTATGATGACAACATGCAGATCAACCTCTCTGGATCCGATATCACCTCCTTACTAACAAAAATCCCACAACGTCTGTCTGCTATTTCATCTATCTTTTCTGCTTGATTTCTAAAACTGAACAAGGACAAAACAGACCATCATCTTACACCCATCTCACTCTACTCTTCTACCAGATCTAACCTAACCATCAAGGTCAATGGCTGGTCACTCTCCCCTGCCTGCTCTTGCTTTCAAATCACATATCGACGTGCTTTCCACCTCATGCCAACTCGAACGCAAAATACTTCCTGGATCCATGCTTTCCTTATCAAAGAATCTGCAAAACAACTAGTGCATGTCCTCATTATCTCCCACCTCGACTATTGCAACCTCCTGCTCTCTGGCCTCCCTTCTAGCAGTCTCGCACCTCTCCAACTATCCTAAACTTGGTGGCTCAAATAACCCACTTGTCTCCCCAGCCTCTCCTCTTTGCCAAGCTCTTCACTGGCTCTCCATTGCCCAGAGACTCCAGTTCAAAACCCTAACATGACACACAAAGCCATCCGCAAGCTGTTTTCTCAAAATATATCTGTGACATTGCCCCCCGGTACTAACCTACACGCAACTTTCGATCTTCACAAGATGTCCTCTACTCCCCTTTTATTTCCTCTTCCCACAAGAGCATGCTAGATATCTCCCTTACTTTGGAACTTTCAACCCAACATACCAGACTGGACAACTGTGGCAACCTTCAAAAGAAACTTGAAGACCCACCTCTTCCAACAAGCCTACAACCTGCAGTAACCCTCAGTTCACTATACCACTGCATGACCAGCTCTATCCTTACCCATCGCTTGGAGACTGAGCCCTCACGGGCAGGATCCTCTCTCTACACCTACTGTAATTCCACCCATCCCTTTTAGACTGTTGTAGACTGTGAACCCTTTTGGGCAGAGTCCTTTCTCCTCCTGTGCCAGTTTGTGCCTTGAACTGTTCATGGTTATCATACTTGATGTTATTATGTATACCCCTTTTCACATATAATGCACCATGGAATAAAGGATGCTATAATAATAAATAATAATTAGACTTGGTGTGTCACAACAGTCGGAAAGCAAGAAGTGGCAAATCAATGATGTATAGAGATATATTTTAAACAAATGAAAGACGCCCTCCCATTGTTTTTCACTAAATGTATATATGTGTATGTGCTGTAGTGTGTGTGCCAATATACTCATCTGCCTCCGCCTTCTCCGGTATAAACAAAACGAAATGGACCAACATAGCTGTTAGCATAAATGCAGTGTGAAGGTGTATATTCACACTGTTGCCATCAAAGAAACCCTCTCATTAAGTTTTTTAGTAAAGTTTGTACACATGGGCATGTAGTTGAGTGTGTATGCATTAACATACTCACCTATCACTGACTTCTCCGCTCCTCTTGAGTGACGTCACTGTTCTACAGACTTTCTAGGTCACACAGCACTCAAACCCGGAAGTGGCTTTTACATTATAAATCATAAAGCATCAGTCTCAGAAAAAGGCGCCATATGCCTACATTGTAACAGACACTTCTGGATCATACATAAAGTGATCTGGAGAGTCTGAAGAGCAGTGACGACACTGAGAAAATGAGCAAAAGGGTGCTGGCTACCAGAGAAAGTGTCAGTGGTAGCTGAGTATATTAGGGAGTATAATTCTGCGCTGCTGTGAGCCAAAGATCAATATCAGTTAGTCCAGGATGAGGCCATATATACCAGGATGGGGGCCATATATACCAAGATGGGACCAGGATGACAGCCTTATATACATGGATGGGGCTATATATACCAGAATGAGGTCATATATACCAGGATGGGCCCAGAATGAGGCCATATATACCAGGATGTGGGCCATATATACCAGGATGGGGATTATATATAGCAGGATGAAACAAGGATGGAGGACATATACACCTGGATGGAAGGGACCCAGGATGGGGGACATTAGTACTGAATTGGTGTACATTACCCCATAACAGTGTCAGCAGATCTCTCCATAACAGTGCATCATAATAACCACATTTTTTGCTTCAAATGTTTTTCTATTTTCCTCCTCTAAAACCTAGGTGCGCCTTATGATCCAGTGCGTCTTACAGTCCGAGAGAAATACAGTAGTCTATTGCATTGGAACCGGACGCTATAAGAGTGCTGTACAGACCCACAGACTTACTACGGTATATAGCCCATACACAGACATGGAAATGCACACAAGCAGGAGATACCCACTTCAGAGCAGTGGTTTAAGTGATTGATGAGGGTCTAAGTACTTCAATCCCCAATGACCCCCAGCACTTTGAGGTATCTCTAATTTATTAAAAAATGTATACTTCAAAAGGTAAAATATGCTGTGAAAATTCATGATATTAAGTATAAGCATGCTACAGACTTGTACTAAACCCTATGTAAATTATTGCAAGTGATACAAAGTATTAAATCTGTTGCATTTTTTTTTAAATATTTTGCTTTTAATAATGCCAATAGTGGATCATACAAAAATTACGTAGAATGATAGATCTAGAAGAAATGTTACAGCGAGATAAAACATACTTTTCTTTGTACTTTGTGCTACGAGTAGCCTTCGGGTATGAGAACTGCTTCGCTCTCATCGACAATACAGAATTAAGGAGTTTACCGTAATTAATTTTTAGAAAAGCCTTAAAAAATACTTTAATGGCCTTTACTGTCTCCCTGAACTTAGATATCAGACAGCAATTCACTACAACCTGCATTTTACTTAAACAGGACTAACGACGCAGTTCTAGACAGGGATAGAGACACACTTGGCTGTAAGTTGCTTATTTGGCTCTTGTACAGACTTCTGAATTATTTACGTCTGGAGAATAATTTGGGATCAACCAACATAACAGAAATTAAATATTTAGTAGCTAAAACAAAATCTGTTATCACAGGCTTCCTTAACTTGTAAAGTGCTGCTGGTGAAATGTATTTTGGGTCTTGCTGTAATCACCGTACACTACTGCCTTGGGTTTCCATGTGTTGCAAATTTTACTAAGTGCATCATCCGCCTTCAGCTAGATCTCCACATCAGAGACACATTTCCTTACTACGATCAGCAGCTCTTCAAATCTGCAAACAAGACCCCGTGAAAACGAACAATCATGCCTCCAGCCTGGCGACATTTCTTTACGATAGCCGTTATCTAACTGCCAGTCATGGACATCATCATCTCTACTTACATGGACTAGTTTAGGTTAAACTCCACCATTGTCTTTACCCTGTTGTTTATTAATCCACTATTGTTTTTGGCTTCAACAAAATGCCTAAAAAACCTGAAACATGAACTTGTGTCCTTCATCTAGAAGGTTTGGCAATCAGGCACCATTTGTATCTTGTCCATTCCAGATTAAACATATTCCAACCTGTTAGTTTTCTATATGGTATGTGCACACAGTGCTTTTTTTATGTGATTCTTGCACCATTTTTGTGTCACCTTTTGTCACACTGCATGCCTATCCTTACCCCAGCAAAGTCTATGAGAATTCTGAAGTGTGGCGCCCACGATGCTTATTTTGTCCTTGCAGTTTTGGTGCAGATTGTGGTCAAGACAAAAGAATGAGCATATAAATTGTGTGCTGCATTTTGTAGCTCTCTCAGCCATTCACTATTCCAAAAAAATATGCATGGCAACAATCTGCACCAAATAATCGGTACATTTTGAGGTTCCTTTTTACTGCCAGAGGACGCAGTATTGCTATAGAAAATTTCTGCACCAAATACTCGGCGTGTGCACATACCCTATTACAAAATGATGTTGGATAATAAAGTGTACTTTTTCTTAATGATATCAAGACATAAGTTATTTACTATGAAGTTGTAAGTAGAGTAATGGTACCTTTACACGCCGCTACTGGATGGTGGCAACAACCGGGTACATGAGAGAAATGTATCTTGCACCGCCAATTCAACCCGTGGTAGCGGCGTGTGTAGACGGTTGTAGCCACCCGCCAGTAGCGGCACCTGTTTCCAAGCACTGCCCTAAAACAGGTGGCTACCCAGGCGATTGTAGCGACCTGTATCGGCGTGTAAAGAAGGAACAGAAGGGGTGTGTGGACACCAGGCTATGTACCTGGTCTGTAGCTGGGGCGTGACACAGGCTCCGGGTTACCGCGCCCTATCAGCGATCATTGGTGGAAGCTCCTGCGTTACGATTGGTAGTCGCTGCATAGGGAGGCATATTTAAGGAGCTGACCACTCACACTACACAATTGCTCGAGCATCACGTATTAGTCTGCCTCCTGTGCTGGCTGCCCAATCATGATGTTATTGCTTTGTCCTATCAGCGTATGGAGTTCTCGTAATCCACAACTCTGGCATGCCTATGTGTTGTTCCTGCTGCACCAGGTCCGCCCATATTAGCTTGTTGTAGCAGTGTGTAAATGAGGTAAGGTGCTCTGCAGAAGGTAACTTGAGACACCCGGCGGTGTTTCCAGAGATAGATGTAACCTACTGTAGCGCACCTTGTTGCGGCGTGTAAAGGTGGTGCGATTACCGTTTGCAACCGTTTGTGCGTGCTCGTGCACGTGAAGTACCCGGTTGTTGCCACCATCCAGTAGCGGCGTGTAAAGGTACCATTGACGAGGATCTTAAGTTGTAGCATATTAAACTGACTACATCATGGAATAGTAGCTGCAGCGCTAAATAAAACAGTTTTTACTTTTTAATTTCTCTCTGTTGCAGAAATATCAGTCTAAAGGTACTGTCACATGCTGCAATATTGCTTGCAATTTCACTGGCAATTTGCTGGTTGCAGTGAAATCATGGACACACTGTTCTATTTTGTTGCTGTGTACAAATGGAACAATGTGTCCATGATTTCACTGCAAGCAGCAAATTGCCAGTTAAATTGCAAGCAATATTGCCGCATGTGACGGTACCTTTAGGGGGCGTTAGCAAGAGATCTGTTTATGGGAGCGTGTACTTATTCCCTTGTATAAGGGTGACCAATCCTAAACAGGCAGCAACATTCAGGGGAAAAGTCCAGATTTTCTCCTGTGTGAGACATGTAATGTTAAACAGTCTACTTTGCTCAGTGAAATAACTGCAGGGCTGTGTGATTACAAAGCAGAGATGAGTGCTATTACCTAACACTTCTGCAGCTTTCATCTCCCAGCAGTCAGTGTGGTGGGAGCTGGTAGAACTCTTATGGAAGAGCTGCAGCTGCTGAGGTGTTTGTAATGAGACAAACCTCAACTTTATTATACTGTCTCTCCCATCACACTCCCTGCTGGGAGATGAAAATTGAAGAAGTGTTAGTTATCACTGCTTTATTCCTAGCACTTTGTACCACACAGCAGTCTGCAGTCAGATCAGTGAGAAGGGCAGGCAGTTATTACATGTCTCATATAGAAAACAGTATGTTCCAAAGCTTTTATGGAAATGTTTTATTTTCACCCCACTTGTTTATTATTGGTCAACCTCATATACCGTATATACTCGTGTATAAGCCGACCCGTGTATAAGCCGACCCCCCTACTTTTGCCCCCAAAACCTGGGAAAACCTATTGACTCGTGTATAAGCCGAGGGTGGACCCAGCACAGGTATACAGCCCCCAGCAGTGTGGTATACAGCAGCCCCAGAGGTATATACAGCAGCCCCAGTGGTAGTATACAGCAGCAGCCCCAGTGGTATATACAGCAGCAGCCCCAGTAGTTAGTATACAGCAGCCCCAGAGGCATATACAGCAGCCCCAGTGGTAGTATACAGCAGCCCCGAGGTGTATACAGCAGCCCCAGTGGTATATACAACCCCAGTGGTAGTATACAGCAGCCCCAGAGGTATATACAGCCCCAGTGGTAGTATACAGCATCCCCAGAGGTATATACAGCCCCAGTGGTAGTATACAGCAGCCCCAGTGGTATATACAGCACCAGTGGTAGTATACAGCAGCCCCAGTGGTATTACAGCCCCAGTAGTAGTATACAGCAGCCCCAGTGGTATATACAGCCCCAGTGGTAGTATACAGCAGCCCCAGTGATATATACAGCCCCAGTGGTAGTATACAGCAGCCCCAGTGGTATATACAGCCCCAGTGGTAGTATACAGCAGCCCCAGTGGTATATACAGCCCCAGTGGTAGTATACATCAGCCCCAGTGGTATATACAGCCCCAGTGGTATATACAGCCCCAGTGGTATATACAGCCCCAGTGGTAGTATACAGCAGCCCCAGAGGTATATACAGCCCAGGAGGTATATACAGCCCCAGAGGTATATACAGCCCAAGTGGTAGTATACAGCAGCCCCCAGGGGGTATATAGCAGCCCCCAAATGCTGGCACTCGCCCCCCTTGTAAGGCCCCCCCCCGCTGCTTATCTTACCATCCCGGTCTTCTGCTCAGCGCCGCTCCTCGGTGCTCCGTTCTTCATGCTCCGTCCTCGCTGCATCCGGGATCCCCGGCCGTTGCGCGATAACGTCATATGTCTGCGACGGCCGGAGATCCCGGATGTAGCAGGACGGGAGCAGCGAGGACAGAGCACCGAGGAGCGGAGCTGTGCAGAAGACCGGGATGGTAAGATACGCAGCGGGGGGGGGGCCCTTACAAGGAAGGAGAGTGCCAGCATTTGGGGGCACATATGCACTGCTTCCCCCTGCCGCTGATTGACAGGGGGAAGCAGTGCATATATAATGAGCGCCGGGCCCCGACTACCGTATTGACCCGTGTATAAACCGAGGGGAGACTTTTCAGCCTAAATTTTGGGCTGAAAAACTCGGCTTATACACGAGTATATACGGTAGTTATAGAAGAACACGTTTCTCAGTGACAAATCTCTGGCAACGCCCAGTTGGGATTATCATTAAATTTTAATCTAAACTCTACACTCTTTATATCTCAACAAGGAGAGGAGATATTAAAAAAAATATGTTACCAGTATCATGTTCATATGGTGAAAGGTCTTCTTTGAAATCATGATTTTAACAGCAGCACCACCACGTAAAATGGATTTGTTTTGTATTTGCAGTGTCCACCTCGCCTCTAAACTGTCTCGATTTAGTATTCATATTGCCCACTGCCTTTCCTATTCATCCTCCTTTTTCAGCATTTTGTTGTGCTGATGCTTTCTTTTTGAGATCCAATAGCGGCTAACACACATTGAGAGATAATGACACTTCTTAACAGAATGACTTGAGCGGAATATAAAGCTTTTCAATTTTCCGCTGTAGCAGTGCAAACACTGGCCTAATTAACACAAACCCAAATGAAGAGTATTCATATATCATCATTGTCTGCCAAATGCATGAAAGCGACAATAAATGAAAGACCTCTATAATAAATATATGATTCTGGAGTCACAATCTGTAGTAATTGAGCTGATTCGCCTTTTGGATATTGTTCAATTATGAAATATATAGAATGGTACTGGAAAAGGGATTTGAAGCGCAGACTAAGAACCCAAATCCCCTCCTTTAGAAAAGCATCCTGCACATGCGAATAGAGATAAATAAAGACACATATCAAGAATGTGTCAATCAATTTGTACCAGCTTTGCATTGAGCACTCTATGATGTTATTCCAAGTACAAAATCATTGACAATAGTTTATGTTTTTTACCACGTTTTTTGGAAACCTATGTTTTAGAGGAAGAAAATAGGAGAAAAAATTTGGAGCAAAAAATTGAGGGTGAGGGGAGGGTACTGCTGCTGACACTATCATGGGGGTAATGTCCCCCCATTCTGTACTCATGTCCCAAATCCTGGGCCTCTTCCAGGTATACATGTCTCCCATCCTGGTGTATGTGTGTCTCATCATCGCACTTATGTTCCATATCCTGGGCCAATCCTGGTATATATGTTACCCATCCTGGTGTATATGTCCCCACATCCTGGTATATACGTCTCTCTTACTTGTATATGCAATCCCCATCCAGGTATATGTGATCCCTATCCTGGTATATACGTTTTCCATCCTGGTATATACAGTGTGTTTCCATATTCTGGTATATTTGTCTCTCTTCCTGGTGTATATAATCCCCATCCTGGTATATATGATCCTCATGCTGGTATATATGTCTCTCTTACTTGTATATGCAATCCCCATCCTAGTATATATGATCCCTATCCTGGGTATTACCAGAAATTTTGTATATATGGCTCCCATTATGTTGCACACATATCAAAAAAAAATTAAAATTCTACTCACCTTTCATCCACGTCCCTGCCATGGGGTGTCCTCTTCTAATACTGGCAATGGACTTCAGCATGTAAGTGGGGCAGCGCATGACATCACTACCATGCACCCTTTTCACATGCCAACATCAGCTTTAAGCCAATCTAAAAGGAATATTCACTGCTTCACATGCCCGCAGCAAATTTGAGGAAATAAAACCACGTCTTATAGTCCTAAAAATATGGTAATTACAAATATGCTACAAACGTGAAGCTTTTAGTTTCCTTACTTTTAGTAGTAAAATTGTAAAAACTTTTTACTATTGTTACAAGTTAATCGTCTCAGCTTGTGGATAAACACCGATACCATCAATATGATATCTCCTAACAAACCAAGTTGTATCTGTCAAGTTTCTCTGGGATTACTAGAATTGGTCTATATAGCCATCTCTGTGAGATAATGGGTTAGTTAAAAAAAATGTGTGAAACCGAGAGAAGTGATGACCAGGTTGGCTCTGCTTTGGAAGTCTCAATATTATATCAGTCTCAATAATTTAACATAAATGATGTTCTGGTCTGTATGAAATATTATACAGTGATAAGCGCTGATAATATTTCATACAGCTACAGTGTTTCTTAGAAATGAAATCTTAGCTGCTCTTAAGAAGAACTTGTCACCATTCTTGCTTTGTAAATCTTCGTCACTTAAAAGGAAAACGGTCAGGCCAAAAATCCATGTGTAACTGCTATCATTTTCTAATTCGTTTCTCTAAGCTTGCTCTATTCATGTATTTCTATTATTTAGAATTCCCTCCTATCTTCTGTAAACTTCAAAATAAAAGATTAATTCCCTCTGTCACTCACATTGATTTCTCTGCTGCCCGCTCCCAATCAATGATTGAATATTCATGCTTCATGACACTGTCCTGCCTCCTCTCTGCTCTGTCTGTTGTGTGACTCATTCACAGCAGACAAAATGGAGGGGAGGAGGGGGTGTTTAGCTGCAGCTCTTCCTGTCATTGTGTGTATGAGACGTGTGTAGTGTGTGCAGTCTGAGATATTTCTATGTGATTATAAGAACATTTGATCATTTGCTCAGCAGATACACACACTGCATGTCTGCAGGAAAATCAAAAGTTTATATATACACATAGAAATCTTACAGGCTGCAGCACAAAACACCTCCCCCTCCCAGCCCAGAGCACAGAGGGGAGGGAGTGAACACAAGCCTGGATGGGTATGGATATTTAAATAACACTTATACAGCAACTGGACTATTCTGTTGGACATAGAATGGAAAGGACTAATGCACCAGCTCCCTGCAGGGTATGAAGATGCTAATAACAAGGAAACTAGAAAGTTCACAATAATGGTTTTAAATGTTTTTAAAAGGTCTGCACAGGCCCTGTTGAAGGGTAATATTAGTATCATACTTAAAAATGACCTGACAGTGTCCCTTTAATCACTGTTCATGATAGTGTATTGCATTGAAAGAAATCTATGTGCAGAATTATTAGGCAGATGAGTATTTTGATCACTTGATACTTTTTATACATGTCCTACTTCAAGCTGTATAGGCTTGAGAGCCAACTACCAATTAAGTAAATGAGGTGATGTGCATCTCTGTAATGAGGAGGGGTGTGGTGTAATGACATCAACACCCTATATAAGGTGTGCTTAATTATTAGGCAAATGCCTTTGCTTAGGCAAAATGGGTCAGAAGAGAGATTTGACGGGCTCTGAAAAGTCCAAAATTGTGAGATGTCTTGCAGAGGGATACAGCAGTCTTGAAATTGCCAAACTTTTGAAGCATGATCACCGAACAATCAAGCATTTCATGGAAAATAGCCAACAGGGTCATAAGAAGCATGTTGGGCAAAAAAGGCGCAAAATAACTGCAAGTGAATTGAGGAAAATCAAGCGTGAAGCTGCCAAGATGCCATTTGCCACCAGTTTTGCAATATTTCAGAGCTGCAACGTTACTGGAATATCAAAAAGCACAAGGTGTGCCATACTCAGGGACATAGCCAAGGTAAGGAAGGCTGAAAAATGACCACCTTTGAACAAGAAACATAAGATTAAACGTCAAGACTGGGCGAAGAAATTTCTTAAGACAGATTTTTCAAAGGTTTTATGGACTGATGAAATGAGAGTGACTCTTGATGGGCCAGATGGATGGGCCAGAGGGTGGATCAGTAGAGGGCAGAGAGCTCCACTCCGACGGCAGCAAGGTGGAGGTGGGGTACTGGTATGGGTTGGTATAATCAAAGATGAACTTGTGGGACCTTTTCGGGTTGAGGATGGAGTGAAGCCCAACTCCCGGACCTAGTGCCAGTTTCTGTAAGACAACTTCTTCAAGCAGTGGTACAGGAAGAAGTCGGTATCGTTAAAAAAAAACATGATTTTCATGGAGGACAATCAGGGGCTGGCTGGCACTTTTCAGCCTGGGGGGCAATCACAATGTAGAGGCCCGCGAGCTGCAGCGGCAGCCCAACTTTGGCCAGTTTATCACTGGCCGCTACATTAAAGCAGCAGAGGTAAATGGATTTAAAAACAGGCTGATACATATAGTAGATAAGAGAGCAGAACCGAGCTTACTACAGAGATAAGGGAGCAGAACTGAGCTTACTACAGAGATAAGGGAGCAGAACTGAGCTTACTACAGAGATAAGGGAGCAGAACTGAGCTTACTACAGAGATAAGGGAGCAGAACCGAGCTTACTACAGAGATAAGTGAGCAGAACTGAGCTAACTACAGAGATAAGAGAGCAGAACCGAGCTTACTACAGAGATAAGGGAGCAGAACCGAGCTTACTACAGGGAAAAAAAAGAGCAGAACCGAGCTTACTACAGAGATAAGAGAGCAGAACCGAGCTTACTACAGAGATAAGAGAGCAGAACCGAGCTTACTACAGAGATATGGGAACAGAACTGAGCTTACTACAGGGAAAAAAAGAGCAGAACCGAGCTTACTACAGAGATAAGAGAGCAGAACCGAGCTTACTACAGAGATAAGAGAGCAGAACCGAGCTTACTACAGAGATAAGGGAGCAGAACTGAGCTTACTACAGGGAAAAAAAGAGCAGAACCGAGCTTACTACAGAGATAAGAGAGCAGAACCGAGCTTACTACAGAGATAAGGGAACAGAACTGAGCTTACTACAGGGAAAAAAAGAGCAGAACCGAGCTTACTACAGGGAAAAAAAGAGCAGAACCGAGCTTACTACAGAGATAAGAGAACAGAACCGAGCTTACTACAGGGAAAAAAAGAGCAGAACCGAGCTTCCTACAGAGATAAGAGAACAGAACCGAGCTTACTACAGGGAAAAAAAGAGCAGAACCGAGCTTCCTACAGAGATAAGAGAACAGAACCGAGCTTACTACAGGGAAAAAAAGAGCAGAACCGAGCTTACTACAGAGATAAGAGAGCAGAACCGAGCTTACTACAGGGATAAGAGAGCAGAACCGAGCTTACTACAGGGATAAGAGAGCAGAACCAAGAACCAATGCGTGGTTAATGCCATTAGGCAAAAAAGTCCACTTTTTTCTGTATTTTTGTGCTGTTTTTCCTTTTTTTTACATTTACACTCATAACTATTATATAGTAGATGGTGGCCCGATTGTAATGCATCGGGTATTCTAGAATATATATGTAGTTTACATACTGTGACTAACAGAACTTGTTCAGTCAACGTGAGTGAACTACACCACTCCTCCTGTCACCTCTCCTCCGTCTCTCCTCCTGTCACCGCTCCTCCTGTCACTGCTCTTCCTGTCCCCGCTCCTCCGTCTCTCCTCCTGTCACCTCTCCTCTGTCTCTCTTCCTGTAACCGCTCCTCCTGTCACCGCTCCTTCGTCTCTCCTCCTGTCACCACTCGTTGATCGCTCCTCCTGTCGCCACTCCTCCTGTCACCGCTCCTTTGTCTCTCCTGTCACTGTTTGTCCATCGCTCCTCCTGTCATCACTCCTCCTATCCCGCATCCTCCGTCTCTCCTCCTGTCACCACTCGTCCATTGCTCCTCCTGTCACTGCTCCTCCTGTCACCGCTCGTCCATCACTCCTCCTGTCACCGCTGCTCCTGTCCCGGCTCCTCCATCTCTCCTCCTGTCACCGCTCCTCCTGTCCCCGCTCCTTCGTCTCTCCTCCTGTCACTGCTCGTCTATCGCTCCTCCTGTCACTGCTCCTCCTGTCCCCGCTCCTTCGTCTCTCCTCCTGTCACCGCTCATCCATCGCTCCTCCTGTCACCGCTCCTCCGTCTCTCCTGTAACCCTGTAACCGCTCCTTCGTCTCTCCTGTCACCGCTCGTCCATCGCTCCTCGTATCACCGCTCCTCCGTCTCTCCTCCTGTCATGGCGGATTTCCATTACAGACAGAAAGACGGGATTAGACAATTATATAGTAGGCTGTAGCAGAGCTGGTGCTGTATTTTTTGTGCATTGTGATGTCTGTATGTCCTGCAATAGATTGACCTGCACTCCAATAACAAACTATGAACGATACACAAACCATTTCAGCTCTGCTATGTCAAACTCAACTGTGCTACATCTACACTTATATACTGCTCCCAGCCTTCCAACAGTTGCCATGTATATATTTAGATGTAGCAGAGCTCATGCTGTGTTGTTTGTGCATTGTGATATCTGTGCTGCTGTAGATTGAGCTGCACTCCTATAACAAACACTAGAATGCCACCTGACCACCTCAGCTGTGGCGGTGTCACATCTTCCATGATAGCGGACGCTTCCACTGTGGGAGGAGTGTTATGCAGTGATGGCCTGACATGCTCAATCACACAGAGGGAGAGATGCAGGATATCATGGAAGATATGACACCGCAGTACGGGGAGTGGGTAACAACGAGGGGGACGGGGGCTGAGAATTCACAGTGCGGCGAGGGTTGACAAAGTGGGGCTGAAAGGATGGACACTTCAAATAGCCGGTGGGAAAGTCGACTTCACCGCCCACTTTCCTGGCCGCTATGTGAAGTGAAGCGCTGTCTCTCTGAAACGGAAATCCCACGTCGCTGATTGGTCGCGGAGCAGCCAATCAGCAATGCATGCTTTCCGTTACAGAAAGAAAGACGCGATAAGGCAATTTTATAGTAGGATTACACACATACACACTTGAGACTGCTGTGGGCTGAATACACAATAGCTATATACATAATAGAGAATACACAATGGAGATGGCTGCTGGCCGTATAGACAATGGAGATGGCTGCTGGCCGTATAGACAATGGAGATGGCTGCTGGCCGTATAGACAATGGAGATGGCTGCTGGCCGTATAGACAATGGAGATGGCTGCTGGCCGTATAGACAATGGAGATGGCTGCTGGCCGTATAGACAATGGAGATGGCTGTAGGCTATACACACAATAGAGACTGCTGCTACTCTCCATCCATCCCATTGTCCCCCCCAGGTTGCTATCTTTGGCTGTAATAGGGCCTTACCTGACTCCACACTCCTGATCCCGCATCCCGACAGCTTCTTCCTCTGCCGCTCCTGGTCTCCCGCTTGCCGTCACCAGCCGACACCCTGCACCAGCCAGCATCCGGTGGCATCCGGAATCGCCAGCACCCCACATCAGTCAGCACCCGGCAGCCACCAACACCCAGCAGGCAGCCGCCAGCACCAGGCAGCCAGTAGCAGCCGCCAGCATCCGACACCAGCAGCCAGCACCCGGTAGCCGACACCAGCCGCCAGCATCTAACAGCCAGCACCAGGCGGCAGCCGCCAGCACCCGGCACCAGGCGGTAGCCACCAGCACCCGGCATCAGGCGGCAGCCGCCAGCACCTGGCACTAGCCGCCAGCATCCGACAGCCGGCATTAGGCATCACCCGGCAGCCACCAACACCCAGCAGGCAGCCACCAGTACCAGGTATCCGGCACCAGCCGCCAGGACCCGGCACCCGGTGGCAGCCGCCAACACCCGGCACCAGGTGGCAGCCGCCAGCACCAGGTGGCAGCTGCCAGTACGCAGCCACCAGCACCCGGCAGCAGGTGGAAGCCACCAGCACCCGGCAGCAGCCGCCAGCACCCGGCAGCAGGCGGCAGCCGCCAGCACCCGGCAGCAGGCGCCAGCACCCGGCAGCAGGCGGCAGCCGCCAGCACCCGGCAGCAGGCGGCAGCCGCCAGCACCCGGCAGCAGGCGGCAGCCGCCAGCACCCGGCAGCAGGCGGCAGCACCCGGCAGCAGGCGGCAGCCGCCAGCACCCAGCAGCCGCCAGCACCCGGAAGCAGCCGCCAGCACCTGGAAGCAGCCGCCAGCAGGCGGCAGCACCCGGCAGCACCCGGCAGCAGGCGGCAGCACCCGGCAGCAGGTGGCAGCCTCCAGCACCCGGCAGCAGGTGACAGCCTCCAGCACCTGGTAGCAGGTGGCAGCCGCCAGCACCCTGCAGCAGCTGCCAGCACCCGGTGGCAGCTGCCCGCACCCAGCACCAGCCGCAGCGATGTGCCGGCGGCGGGAAATTCAAATGTTCTCCTCCAGTCCTCCTCCCTCCTCCCTCCTCTGAGTGAGCCTTCAGCTGCCTGCTGCCGCGGCCTGTGAAGGGAGATGCCTTGCAAAGGCAGCAGGCCGGGGAGGGGCGGATGACTGAGGTGGGGGGGCGGGACTCACCCGAGGACACACACAGCCTCGGTCTGGCCCTAATGGCGACCCGGCCGGCCGGGTGCCATGACAACGGCCGCTGCTGCCCGGAAGCCGGTCCCGCGGTGGTGCTGACTGCAGAGAGAGCTGAGAGCTCTGCTCAGAGCAGATGAGTGCGGCTGCCGACAGACGGCCGCCCGCGGCGCTAGCAGTATTGTAGCAGTGCACTGACTCAGTCAGTGACACAATCCCGCCTGCATCCGGCGTCCCGCCGGTTGCCAGGACGACGCAGCCCTTGCTGCGATTTGAAGCCCGGAGCGGTCCCACTGCGGCCGCACCGCGCTGACAGCTGATGATCATTTCACTGTTCAGGGCCGCTGCTGGCAGTATCGGGCGGCCCTGAACTGTCACTAAACCGGCAGCCTGGAGGGCAATTGCCCCCCAGGAACCCGGCCCAGTCCGCCCCTGAGGACAATGCTCCATCACATGCATCCAACCACTCCACAGCATGGCTGGCCAGTAAAGACCTAAAAAAAGAAAAAATAATAACACGGCCCCCTTGTTGACCTGTTCTGAACCCCATAGAGAACCTGTGATCACTCCTAAAATGTGAGATCTACAGGGAGGGAAAACAGTACACCTCTCGGAACAGTGACTGGGAGGCCGTGGTGGCTGCTGCTCACAATGTTGATCATAAACAGATCAAGCAACTAACAGATTCTATGGATGGAAGGCTGCTGAGTGTCATCACAAAGAAAGGTGGCATTATTGCTCACTAATTTTTTTTGTGCTTTGCTTTTGCATGTCAGAAATGTTTTTTTTTCTAAATTTTGTGCAGTTATATTGGTTTACCTGGTGAAAATACACAAGTGAGATGGGAATATATTTGGCTTTTATTAAGTTGCCTAACAATTCTGCACAGTAATAGTTACCTGCACAGATATCCTCCTAAGATAGCCAAATCTAAAAACACCCCACTCAAGCTTCCAAAAATATTAAGCTTTGATGATATTTATGAGTTTTTTGGGTTGATTGAGAACATAGTTGTTGATCAATAATAAAAATAATCCTCTAAAATACAACTTGCCTAATAATTCTGCACACAGTGTAGAGAAAAGAGAAGGACAGCACTCAACGGTTTTCAGTGATCCTTTATTTGTCATTGATCGTTATAGATGTGTTCAGCGGGGAGAGAGAGTGGAGATGGCAAATGACGGCTGCCCGTTTTGCGGGACTATGCAGCCTCAACGGGTCCAGTTGAAGTGGCATAGTTCCGCAAAACGGCAGCCTTTGTCCGCCATCCCCACTCCCTCTCACCGATTATAAGTCCCCCCTGAATATAAGTCCGCCTGGGGGCAGGGCCTGCCAATATAAGGCCTTACCTTTGCCCCCCGCTGTCCGTGCCGTCCTGTGTGGTGTCCCCAGTGCTCCTCCGGCCTCCTCTGTGATGCCCCGGTCTGCGATGTGGTGCGGTCTGGTTCCCTGTTGATCTGTGCTGCCCCGGGCCACTTCCTGCTTTACCCAGAATCCCCACCCAGATCAGGCCCTGCACCAATGAGAGCGCAGGACCCGTAATGTCACATGGGTGCCGCTGGGCTGTGATTGGCTCACGGGTCCTGAGCCAATCACAGCCCAGCGACGCCCATGTGACATCACGAGTCCTGCGCTCTCATTGGGGCCTGACCTGGGCGGGGATTCCAGGTAAAGCAGGAAGTGGCCTGGGGCAGCACCGATCAACAGGGAACTGGACCGCACCACACCGCAGACTGGGGCATCACAGAGGAGGCCGGAGGAGCACCGGGGACACCACACAGGACGGCACCAGACAGCGGGGGACAAAGGTAGGAAGCAATTTATGTGTGTGTGTGTGTGTGTGTGTGTGTGTGTGTGTGCATGGGTGTGTGTGATGGGAGGCTGCAGTGTGGATGGGAGGCTGGGGCTGCCAATATAAGCTACCCCCCCCCGAAAATAAGACAGGGTGCCACTTTTGGCGCCCAAATAAATAGAAGACACGGTCTTATTTTCGGGAAACACGGTATAACAGGGCGTGCAACACCCGTCACCGAGGGCTTCCAACTATTGCTGCAGTTATTGATTGTACAAGCCTACCCTAGCCACACGGAAGGTGCCCGGTTTTTCTGTATGAATAATTTGATATATTTCTTTTCCACATTATTATGGGATTGCCAGTCATTGGCTGGGTGCAACATTGACTGCTGCGCACTGGTGCTTGTAGGGTTAAAATCTCACTCATGATATGTCTCATCCTTTCTCCCCAGTAACCAATTGTTAAGTGTTCCTACCTTTTCCCCCCTTTATTTGGCTGGTTTTCCTGCATGCCTGCCTCTACTTGCCTTCTGCAAGACTGGGATGTAACTTTGCTGTGAACTGGGTGAGAGTGATCTTCCCTCCCTAAGTACAATGTTATTCACTCGTTTAAGTCACAGAAGCGCTTAAATGGAGAAATTTTGGTCCTGTGTTAGCATGTGTTCTGCTCTGGAAGCCCAGCCGCTGCTATATGTTTGCACTGGCGAAGTGCCTTGGCATGTTTGGCCCTTGAGTGTTATGATGTTTACAATTCTGGCAGTGACCAACTTCTACCAAATTAAGAAGTTGATTGGTTTAGAATATCTGTGTGTGGCTTATTTCATAGGACAGGAAGGTAGTTATGCGATGGTGTTTCCGGGTTGTGGCAATATGTTCTCTGTGCCCAATATACAATGGGTGCCAGTTAAAGGAAATTATATCAGATAAAAAATGTCACGTTTCAAAGACATATGGGAAGGTTTCTGCTCTTTTGTACCTGTACGACCGAATTGTCCACATTTATTGTTACTTGTATTGTTACTATGTTACTTGTCCTAGTCTGCCCCTTTTAGCATGTAAAGCGCCATGGAATATAATGGCGCTATATAAATAATAATAATAAATAATAAAAATGTTTAGGGATGAGATTGTCAACAGATGGGTTCTCGAGTAAAAAGCTAGATTTACATGGGCAGCTTTCTGGCAATAAAGAGCATTGATCCATGGCATAAGAAATTGACCAGCTCTTCTTTAATAAAGACTCTGTGGGAAAAAATGATTGTTAATATAATGGTTCATTTCATAGCTAAATCTGCAAATGGTCGGCAGCACATCAGTTTACATGGATAGTTGTGCTGCCGGAAACAATGCCAACATAAACAAAATATTCAGCTGACAAACGAGCATTTTGCTAGTTCATTGGCTGATTGGTGGTACCTTAATAATGGCCAAAAATTAGTGCTCATACTTATGCTTGTTTATCTGTTTAAAGAGTCCTAAGAAACCAATTCATGGTGCAAAAATACAGTAGTATATATATATTATATATATATAAGTAAAGCAGAGTGTATGTAAGTGTGTATATGTCCCGCCCCTTAATTAGCCATGCCTCCTTCATAGGCAGGCCCCTCAAATACTCCCACCCACTTCTTAGCCCACCACCCACATCCACGCCCACTCCACATTGCTCCACCCACTCCCAGTAGCCCCATCCGCTCCAAATAGCTCCACCCCTCAACACATAGCCCATCCCTGGGACTATATGAAGGGGTGGCACTATATGGAGGGGGTGGGCTAACAAGAGGTGCACAGATATGAAGAGGCTATGTGTAGAGGAGGAGCCATGACAGGGTAGAGTTACCAGGAGGGGCAGAGCTATGATACGATCATACACACATATATATTTATATATTACCATAAATTAGTGATATTACCATATATGGGTGTTACAACCACATATGGGCATTACGCCTGGGCAACACCGGGCTCTGCAGGTAGTTCTTTATATTTTTAAATAGCAAAGTTTTTAAAACTGTAATGTTTCTGCAGAATAACACCACATCCATTACACTAAAATGATGCGAGTAGCACATAGTCGGGCTTATTGTGGAAATGAACTGTGGTAAAATGGAGCCCTCTGAAAGGTGCGTATTGATGACGGAGCACCAGTAAGGGGTCACATCAAAATATATTGCGTCCGTATCACGATACATTGCCACCTTACAAAGAGAAAGTGGCCTGATCAAGAGGAGAAAAGTAATGACCAGCTGGAAGAGGTTCTTCTCCTATGCAATAGTGCACCATACCGGCTATATTTTGGGATCTTACATAATAATTATCCAATGCTATGAAAACTTCACATTCTGTAAGTTGAGATCTACACAAATGTAAGATAAATAGAGAAAAAGAGGCAATATATCTTGATGTGTGCATACAATGTAAAGACTACATCTTAACAACATTCTCATCAACAATATCCAGCTCAGACATATGATACTCACCCTTTGAACTTGGCCCCTTTGCAGTTGTGATCCACAAGTTCAATGACAAACTTTAGCTTTATCCTCGTCCTCAGTCTGTCAGATGGGCAAGGATATTTCCTGAAAAAACAGAGTCAGAAATTAATGGGTGACATTAGAAGGTACATTACTGTTCAAAAGTTTGGGGTCATTTAGAAATTTCCTTATTTCTGAAACAAAAGCAATTATTTTTTCCAATGAAGCTAACATTAAATGAATCAGAAATACACTCTATACATTATAATATATTTGATGTGGGTCCAGCGCTAACAGAAACTCTAATAACCATAACATATTATGCTGATTAACCGTTATTCCAGATGTTTATTTAATTGGTATTTCCACATAAAATTTCATAAAATTGTATATAACATTCACTTTTAATAAAATTCTTAACAATTAAAACTTAAAATTTGGATTCCGGTTACTTATACATCCCACAATTTTTTTATGATTAGATATTTGGAAAGGTGCACGATCTCTACTGGCTTTCTGTCTTTTTTGGGCCGTCTGTGGAGTCCTAAAAACATAGAGTGTATTAGTGTCTATACATAATCCTATGGGTGCCAGCTGGCGTCTATATTACATGTTATAGCTACCGTATATACTCGTGTATAAGCCGAACCGTGTATAAGCCGACCCCCCTACTTTTGCCCCCAAAACCTGGGAAAACCTATTGACTCGTGTATAAGCCGAGGGTGGACCCCAGCACAGGTATACAGGCCCCCCCAGTGGTATACAGGCCTCCCCAGTGGTAGTATACAGCAGCCTCCCCAGTGGTATATACAGGCCCCAGTGGTATATACAGGCCCCAGCAGTATATACAGCAGCCCCAGTGGTATACAGCAGCCCCAGTGGTGTGGTATATAGCAGCCCCAATGGTGTGGTATACAGCAGCCCCAGTGGTATACAGCAGCCCCAGTGGTATACAGCAGCCCCAGTGGTATACAGCAGCCCCAGTGGTGTGGTATACAGCAGCCCCAGTGGTATAGAGCAGCCCCAGTGGTATACAGCGGCCCCAGTGGTATACAGCGGCCCCAGTGGTATACAGCAGCCCCAGTGGTATACAGCAGCCCCAGTGGAATACAGCAGCCCCAGTGGAATACAGCAGCCCCAGTGGAATACAGCAGCCCCAGTGGTATACAGCAGCCCCAGTGGTATACAGCGGTCCCAGTGGTATACAGCGGTCCCAGTGGTATACAGCGGCCCCAGTGGTATACAGCGGCCCCAGTGGTATACAGCGGCCCCAGTGGTATACAGCGGCCCCAGTGGTATACAGCGGCCCCAGTGGTATACAGCGGCCCCAGTGGTATACAGGGGCCCCAGTGGTATACAGCGGCCCCAGTGGTATACAGCGGCCCCAGTGGTATACAGCGGCCCCAGTGGTATACAGCGGCCCCAGTGTATACAGGGTGGTACAGCGGGCCCCAGTGGTGTACAGCGCCCCGTGTGTACAGCGCCCCAGTGGTGTGCCCTACAGCGGCCCCAGTGGTGTACAGCAGCCCCAGTGGTGTACAGCAGCCCCAGTGGTGTACAGCAGCCCCAGTGGTGTGGTATACAGCAGCCCCAGTGGTGTGGAATACAGCAGCCCCAGTGGTGTGGTATACAGCAGCCCCAGTGGTGTGGTATACAGCAGCCCCAGTGGTGTGGTATACAGCAGCCCCAGTGGTGTGGTATACAGCAGCCCCAGTGGTGTGGTATACAGCAGCCCCAGTGGTATACAGCAGCCCCAGTGGTATACAGCAGCCCCAGTGGTATACAGCAGCCCCAGTGGTATACAGCAGCCCCAGTGGTATACAGCAGCCCCAGTGGTATACAGCAGCCCCAGTGGTATACAGCAGCCCCAGTGGTATACAGCAGCCCCAGTGGTATACAGCAGCCCCAGTGGTGTGGTATACAGCAGCCCCAGTGGTGTGGTATACAGCAGCCCCAGTGGTGTGGTATACAGCAGCCCCAGTGGTATACAGCAGCCCCAGTGGAATACAGCAGCCCCAGTGGTATACAGCAGCCCCAGTGGTATACAGCAGCCCCAGTGGTATACAGCACCCCCAGTGGTATACAGCAGCCCCAGTGGTATACAGCAGCCCCAGTGCTATACAGGCCCCCAAATGCTGGCACTCGTTCCCCCCTCTGTTGTAAGGGCCCCCCTCGCTGCTTAACTTACCATCCCCGGTCTTCTGCACCGCGCTGGTCTTCTGTGCTCCGTCCTCCATGCTCCCGTCCGGCTGCATCCGGGGTCGCACGATGACGTCATTGTTACTGCGACGGCCGGGGATCCCGGATGCAGCCGGACGGGAGTATGGAGGACGGAGTACAGAAGACCGGCGGTGCAGAAGACCGGGGATGGTAAGTTAAGCAGCGGGGGGGCCCTTACAACAGAGAGGGGGGCGAGTGTCAGCATTTGGGGGCAACAAGTACCGTATTGACCCGTGTATAAGCCGAGGGGGGGACTTTTCAGCCCAATTTTTGGGCTGAAAAACTCAGCTTATACACGAGTATATACGGTAGTTTACCTTTTAGTTGTCACTAATTCTTTTGTTGATTACTTGATTTGAGTTCAGATTCTTCTCTCTTCTACCTGCTAAGGATATGTATTATATCATTTCCTCTCCACCTTTATATCCCTTTTGATATTCTTCACTAAAATATCTAATATATGGCTACCTGTGTCAACAAGATCCACAGAATATCAAAAATTCCGAGACAAAGAAGAGATATTCTGTGGATATTGTTGACACAGGTAGCCATATATTAGATATTTTAGTGAAGAATATCAAAAGGGATATAAATCTGCATAATAGTATGTGGCACTCACCACTGATAATGTATTATTTATTCATCCGGCATGGACATAGGATGGAATACAGAGACATGAGACAACAATTGCTTCACGAGCAGTGACACTTCAAGACCAGATGAAGCCCGACTACATGTGAAACAGCTGTTGCCTTTTGCCCAATTTTTGCACCGGCACCGGCTTCTGACGCATGCGCAGTGCGCATACTGAAGCTGGCGCCGTACCACGTGATTAAGCCCCACAATGCATTGGGCCGAATATGACGTACTGGCCGATGCATCATAGGAAGAAAGGAGGGCGGGAAATTCCAAGAGAGGAGGAGATCAAGATAGAATAATGACGCCCAGTGGGGCGTTCTGTGATGAAGCGAGGAGGGAGAATGGAGCCTGGAACCGCCTTTCCAGTCTCTTGACTGAGTGACTGCCTGTAAGTTATAAGTAATTTTTAAACATCTTTATTGGGCGGATTTACAGCAGAGAGGGATGATTAGGGAGCAGCTTGGAAGGTGTAGGGACAGCTAGTGATAGTTCAGGGGGTAACATGAGGTGACAGGTTCGGTTTAAGATCATGCACATATAAGATTCCTCAGTGGTGAGTGCCACTTCCTACTTTCATCTTATTGAAGACCATAGGAAATTGATTTTCATTATTTAATTACAGAGGTTAGTTCCAGTTAATGACATCTTTCAGTTTCATGTTGCACCTCTACACTGTACATCCTCACTGCTGACTGTCTACATCCTTCAATATTTAATTTAGGATGAGAAAAAAAATAACACATGGAACATGGATGAAAAATCAAAGGCTAAAAAACTAATTATTGAAGCAGGTAAAATCAGAATGTGAATGTAGCCTTACACAGAGCAGCGACCTACACCTCCAGCGTCCTGCTTTTCCTGCTGTCAGTCAGAGGTGCTCACAAGCCTCAGATGGAGGAAAGTGTGGATCTAAGAACTACTAGATTATCAGTGCAGCACTGCACCCAACTAACAAGGATCTCTGAAAGGAAGACATTGCTTCCAAAATAATCATATTTATTATGAAACATGAAACGAGGCCCCTTACAGACTAACAGGTTGATGTATATGCAAATATGTGCAACAGCGAATCACCACCATGAAAGAAAGCAGGTATACCCTCATGAACACAAAAGATTCAGTAGTCTGCACTGTATACTGTTTGGCTGCCATTAGACAAAAAGTGATTTTATTTTTTACTGGTTTGACTACTAGCAGTATGAATCTGTGTGTGATTTGCTGATCTTCCAAAGGAATCCCTATACCAGATTGAATCCATGTCTGTCTTAAAGGGAATTTGTCAAAAGGTTTTTGCTACCTTATCTGAGAGCAGCATAATGTAGACAGATCCTGAATTCAACGATGTGTTATTTAGCTTACTGCTGTCAAATTCCCTTTAATGAAATATTGATATTCTTTCCTATTAATGCTTATTGCAAATGTCTAGAAAACATTTCTAGAATACAACCTAGACCCATTTCACGTCATGGTCAGAAGATTTGCTCTCTCGTTTGTCTTTTTTGGTCAAAAATAACACTTATCTGGGATGCCAGTACTTTTAAAAGTGGATGCTGCACACACTTTGTATATAAAGATACACACACACTCAATATTACATATTCACATTGCATGTTACGAACACAAAAACATTCCCCAATGCACACTGCATGGTAAATGCGAACTGCATATTATAAATACACACTTCATGTTTCATATACACACACATTCCTCCACTTTAGATCCTCCATACTCCCACATTGTGAAGGAATATTAATTTGTATTTAATGTGAAAAAACTATTCCCCTGCCCATTGCACAAAAAAATAACCAAAACACAATATAGTCACTTGTTATAAGAACACTGTCTCTAATTTAAATAGATTTCTGATTTTTTTTCCAATAAAAAGTATTGTGCTGCCTTGCTGCTGCTTTCTAGTGCATGGAGATTGAAGAAAAAAATGCATAATTGAAATGAAGTAGCACAAATGTCAGCTTTACTATAATGCTAATCAATCATACAGAGTCTGGCTCTCTGTCACCTCTACTATCTCTCGCTAAAACTATCAAATTAATATCTGAGTTAGTAGCATAACACTATACTCCTCTTCAGTTATTGTTTGGAGTACTTTTTCAGTGCTCTATGGCTCATTTTTCGTCATCTCTGTTTCTGAGTTGTAAACACCTGGGTTCCTCTCACTATTCAAAATCCTCTGCTGCTGCATTCCCTGCTTTGGCTTTTGTACAGGCTATGATTAGTCCCTCCTGAATGACTGTACTATATCAGGAAATAGCAGCAAGGCTTTATGGTAAAGCTCCTGTAGTCATTCATGCCTTATGAAAGTGGACGACGTTTTTTTGTTTGCACAAAATGCATGGCAAATTCTATAGGACCTACAGTCTACAGAAAATTTAACATGAATTTGAACCACTTTGAAATTATTTGTTCATCTCTAGTTATTAGTGGAGTAGAGCTCAATGAGAATATAATGCAAGTACTATTTCCGTGGTATCACATTACAGAATGCATGCAGAACTCTGTTCTTTCCACATAAATCACTTGGGAGTCAATTGTGACCTGCATGTAGTGGGAAGCCCTCTACACATAAGATCAAATTACTTTTCAATGAGCCTCCATGTCAATTCAGTTCATTAATGTGAGAGTGGTGGGAATTAAGCAGCCTACCAAGGAGATAAAGGATCCTCCTGGATAAAAGACATTCCATAAAGGAAAACCTATTTGCCTGTGAAGTGATATATCGGTGAGTTCAAGCTTCAAGTGAAAGAATGCTGAACCACAGCTACTGAGACATGTTTAGCGGGAAGCTGTTCTGTGTCTCTTATGTCTGTGGAGGCTCAATCTACAATTCCCATTGAAGTATTAAGCCTTGGGAAATGCGGATTAATAGCAAGCAGAGTTCTGTTTGTATACCATAACAAGATGTTTTAAGGCTGTTTTGACAAGTCTTCATCAAAGTTCATCTGAAGTATTCATGATAAGTTCATCTAAAATTATTTTAACCCTAAATAAATTGTGGTTAACTACAATTACAAATCTCAGCATGTTTTCACTTGTATGAGCTGCCCCCACCGCAAAGTGTGTGCAGACGGATGAATGGACATGCTGAGGACAAGCTGAAGTACATTGCTCATCTGTAAGCATCTGGATAGGAAATTAGTTTTCATGTTATTAGCAAGTTGCCATAAAGAACGTGTAGTTTAATGCCATAGATAGGGTTTCAAGCAGAGACCCCTACAAATTGTGGACGTTATGCAGCTGTGATAGATCAGTATGTAGCAAGTTTAATATTTCATATGGGTGCCGTGCTTTTGTCACTGCAAAAACTGCATTAAAGAATTCCAAAACATAGCATTTTTGCATTATGTCAACACAATAACACTAGGCGCATGTTGCTTGTGCCACTGTGAGCAGCCTATATGTCTTTAATTTGACTGTCATGGAGCAAATTTGGGGTGAGATACAAGGGATCTCAAGATTTTCCAGTCTTAGTCCAATTAACAGCGATGCATCAGAGACAAAAACACACAGCCAAGTGTCTGTCAACGTACAACCTTGTCTATTTTTTTGGGTGTCCAGAC
Organism: Allobates femoralis; assembly: GCA_033576535.1. NCBI lineage: Eukaryota > Metazoa > Chordata > Amphibia > Anura > Aromobatidae > Allobates > Allobates femoralis. Next base: position 129,099,093 of record JARQOC010000003.1, on the reverse strand, counting down.
CAATTATATATTACAAACACAAACAATAGGGAATGCTTAGTGCATTATTCAAAAGGACTATACAATCGGGCACAGAGTTCATAAAACAACTAGTTTGAATGTAGTAACACATTTATAAAGAGCCAAATACACTGTGGCATTACTTTTCTGAATAACACTTACAAATCTAATACAACACAAAGTTGTAAAGGAAATATAAATTGCTTAAATAATAATAAAAAGGTATAAAATGTAAACCATAACAATAACACAGCCTGCAACATCTCAAGACTAGTCTCCCATCGAGCCCATCTGGGGGCGTCACTGGTTGGCAATTGCAAGTGCATTCAGGTAGTAAATCATACCCCAGATGGCAATTAACAACCTAATTTCATACCAAAAGGTATAATTCTGCGCCTGGCGTACATAGTCGATACTGATTAAATTGAGATGTTATGAAAATTTTGTTTCCATTTCTTCAGAATTTGCACATCATTAACATGTCTATCCATCCTGTGAATTCCATGACTTTTCTTTCTTGGTGTTTCAATTTTGCTAACTCAATCAATGTTGCTTTTGGCAGTCAGTAGGTCGTTGGTGACTTTGGTCAGGGCTGTTTCAGTGGAGTGGAGGGGTCGGAAGTCAGATTGCAGGCGGTCAAAGAGGGAGCAGGAGAAAAGGTGAGTGGACAGCTCAGAGTGGACATGCTGTTCAAGTAGTTTAGAGGCGAAAGGGAGGAGAGATATCGGACGGTAGTTGGAGACAGTTGTACGGTCGAGGGAGGGTTTTTTGAGGATGGGTGTGATCAAGGCGTGTCTGAAGGCTGAGGGGAAGGTGCCAGTGGTAAGTGATAGGTTGAAAAGAGGAGTTAGGGCTGGGATGATAACAGAGGTGAGGTTGGGAATGAGGTGGGATGGGAGCAGGTTGTGGGCGCTGGTGGTGAGGTGTGATTTTGACAGGAGGGAGAAGAGCTGGTCTTCAGTTATGAGGGTGAAGTAGTTGATGGAAGGAGAGGGCAGTATAGCTGAAAGGGGTGGCTGTGGGGACAGTGGATCAAAGCTGTCTCTGATTCTGTCAATCTTTTCTTTGAAGTAGGAGGTAAAGTCTTCTGCAGATAATAAGAGGAGAGGGAGGGGAGCAGGCGGGCGGAGTTGGGAATTGAAGGTTTTGAAAAGTTGTTTCGGATTGCGGGACAGGGAGGTTGTTAGGGATAAGAAGAAGGTTTATTTGGTGGTAGCAAGTGCAGTCTTAAAGGCAATGAGAGACTGTGAACAAAGTACTCAGTGGAACGTGATTTTTCCATCGCCTCTCGGCGAACCTGGATGCCCGTCTCAGGTCTTTAGTGAGGGTGGTGTGCCAGGGTTGCCTGTTAGTGCGTGGAGCGTGGCATGTGAAGGGGGCGGCTAGGTCGAGTGCCTTGGTTAATGTGGTGTTGTAGAGGGTGGTGGCAGTGTCTGTGTCACGTATAGATGTTATCTTGGCGAGAGGGAGGAGGGATTCTGAGAGTGAGTGTAGATCAATGTGTTTTAGGTTTCTGCGGGGATGATCAAGTTTGCAGAGAGGAGGTGGTGTAGTAGAGGAGGTGAGGGAGGAGAAGGGCAGCAGATTGTGGTCAGACAGGGGGAGGGTTGAGTTTTTGAGTTTAGTAAGGGAGCAAAGACAGGTAAAGATGAGATCCAGCATGTGGCCATCTTTGTGGGTGGCAGAGGAGGATCATTGAGAGAGCCCGAAGGAGGAGGTCAGGGAAAGAAGTTGAGAGGCGGTTGGGTGGGCAGTGTCAATAGGGATATTGAAATCGCCCATAATGATGGTGGGGATGTCAGTAACGAGGAAATGAAGTAGGGGGAGAAGCAGGGGGAGAAGATGCGGACAGAGTGGGCTTCGAAAGATGGGAGAGTAGAAGAGGGGGGTAATAGAATAGGGGCGAAGGAGCAGGTGTCGGATAGGAGCATGCTGACTCCTCCGCCATGTTTGTCAGAGGGGTGGGTGTGTGGGAAAGATTGAATCTGCCGTAGGATAGTGCAGCAGGGGAGGCTGTGTTAGAGGGGGTGAGCCAGGTCTCTGTGATGCCAAGGAATGAAAGTTTACTACAAATAAAGAGTTCATGGATGTATGGGAGCTTATTACAGACTGAGCGGGCGTTCCAGAGTGCGCCTGGCAGGGAGATTGGAGGAGCAGGGGCTGGGGGATGGGTCTAAGGTTGGTCAGGTTGCGAGGGTGGGTGATGGTGAGGTTATGAGAGTTGGTGATGGGACGTGGGGGTGGGGTGTAGGTGACTGTGGGGATGTGGCAGGGGGGCCGGGATTAGGGTAAAGGTCACAAGCGAGTAGGAGGAGCAGGGAGAGGGTTAGCAGGTGAGAGCAGGAGAGTTTATGTGGTGGGCGTGCCTGATTGGAGATGGAGGATTGAAAGTGAAGGAATAGTTCAGAGGAGTGGGTGAGGTGGTTAGGAAGGATAGACGGTGAGAGAAGTACATTGTTGCTGGGTGGAGGAATGAGCGGGGGTAGCAGGAAGTGGAGAAGGATGGGAGTGAGTGCAAAGGAGGGGATACATTATGGATGGTGAGCGGGGGATGGGAGTAGCGTGGGTCAGATGTAGAGGGAAGGAGAGCTGTAGTGGTGGGCGAGTTGTCAGTAGTGAAGAGTACTTTGGCGTTTACATAGTGAATACATTATTGCAGCACAAGTGTACAAATTACATATCTGTTTGTTTGTCTTGCATGACTTACCCGCTTCCTTCCCTGTTCAACTGCCTGATGTAACTGCATAACACTTGTACAGTCGGCAATTATGCAGTTGGCATGATTGCAAGACCCCGCATGATTGCAGCCCTTCGCTGGCTCTAGGTATATAGTGAGTTTTTACTTAGATCTGGGTCTATTAAACATGTTAATCAAAGAAACTCAGGACAGCAGGAGGCAATAAATGCAAGACAAATAAACAGAGTTCCTGGGCATCATGGGTCATAAACACTTCTGAATCAAAGATGACCTCTGAACATCCCACATCACACACAGTAAGATGATTTCAGTATATTACATTAATAAAATACAAGTATGTTGTTAATAGAAGTAACAGATTCATATACCTCGCTTGTGAGGACACACAGGCAGGAAAGCTGTGTGAATCACTTAGTTTGGTAATTTTGCCTAATGTGATAACAGCTAACATTATAAAGTATTAAAGATATTCTCTGTAACAGTTGCTGGGGTGCATCTGTGGCCAAAAAAACGTAAATATTTTTCCTCTTGTAGTTCTCACAAACGCACTCCGCAGAATGTGATACTAGATTATGTGGCAGCCTGGAACAGGTCAACGAGGTCCTGAGAGCACTGGCAGAAGCAGGCAGTTATGGTTTGTGGTGTTCTGTTCTACAGCCAGAACCAAAGAGTCCATATGTAACTACGTGACTTGTTATTGATGAAAGGAATGAACTGTTGTCTGAGGGGAAAACAAGGCATAGAACAGGAGGACCTGGAGTGCTTGGGTTAGGGAGAGGATAATCTGCAGGTATGGCTCAATAGATCCTACACTTGAGTTAAAAAATACATTGTTAATGAGGAATTAGTTGTCAGTTCATACTCTGTCTTCCAGCTTTATTTATTCGCTGTAAACATGCATAGCAAGAGTCAAATTAAAGATCTACAGCATCACAACTAAAGAAAGACCATCAGAACTAACACACACGCACATTACATATATGGTGTACATATAGATAGATAGATAGATAGATAGATAGATAGATAGATAGATAGATAGAGTGTGAGAGAGACATTATATATATATATATGTATACATATATGATATATTTAGACTCTGCACTCCTCCCGTGTTTTGGATCTGGATTTCCTATATTTGTAATTTTTCACTGCATTTCACTCTGATTGAAGAACACTAATGCAAGTCTATCAGTGCTACGTACACCCTTTCTGGTGTGGTAGGATTCCATTATTAGGCCTTCACATATTCAATATCTCCATAGAAGAAACACTGATCCTAGATGTACAGTAGGAGACAGTACTTGATTTTACGAACATGATCTCATCTCACTGCAGTGCAGACACTCCTTGGATGGCGACAGTTGGCAGAATATATGGCACAAGAAGGGATTCATTACTTCTTTACAGCGGAAGCCAATTTTTATTATTGCATGAGAAAATTAAAGAAAAGGGGAAGCTTTAACCAAGCAGCTTCACACAACGCTGATACAGACATAACGATGGTGATGATGGGGCAGATCGAATATTCTGAAATCTTATGGACACTCTTCTAATATCTGACACAATGGTGTTTACCTTCTTAGTAATTTTAATACAAGCAATATTGGTAGTTTATTTTTGATGGTGCTTTCAGCATTTTGGTAGATTACAGTCCTCCTAATAGAGATTTCATAAAGAGTAGTGCGGGGTTATTTCCAATAATTACTGAAACAAAAAAGTGGTCAGCTGCACTGACTCTTCACCCATCGTCCCATTTCTGCCAATGAATGGAAAGGAATCCGCTTTTTAGCCATCACAGTAATTGTGACACCATTCTGTAATTTTTTTTTTGTAACATCCATTGTAAAAGTCAAATGAGTTCAATATTTAAAGGTGATTTATCTATAGTTTTTAATGGTGTTTGTAAAGACAAACTACTTTGCAGTCTGTCATAAAAAATCCTCTGATTCTCAAGGCTGGAGGGATTTTTAAGTGTATTTTCTGCAATCTATCAGCAGTAGCTGGTCTCCTAGGCAAGGAGCGCAGTGCTTAGAGTTGGTAAGCCAAACATCTGACTCAGATGCTTCAATTTCCCTGAGTCCAACTCCAACTCCACCAAAATGGATACCGACTCCAACTCGGACTCCACAGCCCTGTTCAGAATCACTTTGGTATTAAGATTTTCAGCACTTCTCTTAAATTGGCCAGATTACTGGATCCAGCTATCTCTAGTGCTCATGTGCTCCCCTGATGCTGCAGAAGCAAATCACTGAGAGGTGCAGAGTTCAGATCAGTGGTACGATCATCCTGCTGGTCTGAAATGTCAAGCAATAAATAAAGCATCAATCTCTGAGAAGTATGGAGCCGGGAGACTGTGGAGTGGTCCCCTCCAGAGTGAAAAACATGAGACAATTTCTTTAGAAAAATGCTGGGATGTTAAAAGTATTTTTGCCAGACAAGAACATATGTCACTACAGGATTACTATATCTTTTCTCTGCAAACTCTGAAAATGCACCAAATTTATCTCAGTGCCTCAGGCTGGATGATACATTTGTGCATCTTTAGACTCTTTCTATAGCTCTTGGATGGCTTTCCTAGATACTTATTTTTGTGCCAACGTCTTTGTCCAAATTGGCGCATCTTAAGCCACAGCTTTTCTAGCTAAACAATATAGTAAAACTGCCACAATGCTTTCCTGTAAATTACATGTCGTGGTCAAAACAGAATACCATTTCGATAACTAGGATATGATTTTTTTCAATTGCTTCTGAATTCCTTTTCATAAAAAAAAAAAAAAAAAAAAAAGGAGACGGGAAAAAGTAACACATGCGAGCCGACCCTAACCTGAGAAGAGGCAAAGACCATCATCTATTTCTGCAGACTTTCTTCAACATTACCTTTCAAAACCTTTTAATTCAATCAATGACGAGCAGTTTGGAACCATGAAAGACTTGAAGGCAACACCACCATGGCTGCAGGATCTGGATCATGAGACCTAGGCTGGACAACAGGTGCAATGGATGACAGAGAGACTGAAGTAAGGGCTAAAGAGAGTGCAACTAGAAAAAGAGATGTCAACTGTAGCTGTCCATGCAGGGATAGCTAGCCCAGAATGGGACAAATAAGAGTAAGAGGCACGAGCTGTGCACAGAGCAGGAAGCAAGGCAGACAGAAGCCTGGACGGGAGAGAATCAGCCTTTATTATCCTTCTCTTGTGCACTCAACTGTTGAGAGGGGATCACATCCCACCTCCACGGGTTTACTCACACAAAGACGGAATCAGACATCATTGTGTTCGTGTGTGAGAGAAACTACACTCTTTATTTGGAACATATTTCACATGGAGATGAATCAAGCTACTTCTTTATTCTCAATATACATGTGCACAATCTAGCTGTACTCCTTGGAAAAAAAAAAAAATGGAATACCCATAAATAAAGTAGAAAGCAGAAAACAAATTAAAGAAAAATTGACATATGTTCCTGTTTAGAATACATGTAGTGCAGCCGATGTATTATTTAGATCACCTTACATTTTATAACAATGGCAATATAGAGTGAATCTCTGTAAAATAGCTGAGTAGCCCATAATACAGTCACATGACAAGCACTCAGGCTGCCTTCACACTGGCGTTCCCCTCCGCAGCGTTCTGCGGAGGGGAATCGCCATGTGTGCGCAGCCAGCGCAAACCCCTATGTTTAGAATGGGGACGCACGGTGCTGCGCTTGACAGCGCAGGACCGTGCGCACCCATTTACTCCCACATGTGATCTGTGCGCAGGCGGATGCCTGCGCACAAATCACACGCTCCCGCCCGCACCAAGGACGCAACATATCGCGTCCCTGGTGCGGACGAGACTGTGTGATCTGTGCGCAGGCATCCGCCTGCGCACAGATCACATGTGGGAGTAAAGCACGGTCCTGCGCTGTCAAGCGCAGCACCGTGCGCTCCCATTATAAAGATAGGAGCTCGCGGCCGCTGCGGTTACATTGCAGACCCCTCCGCAGAACGCTGCGGAGGGGTCCGCAAATATGAACCCAGCCTAAGTCATGTTTACTGTGTGGCTAGACTGAAAGCATTGTTTGACACCATTTGGATGTTTTAGACACTTCATTAATTCCAGTGGCAAGAAAAGTTTGTATAGATCTTCATTATACAGGTGCTTAGAAGCATTATTTAGATCAGGGGCCTCCAACCTGTGGCTCGGGAGCTACACGTTGCTCATTGGCATGTAATGAATGGCTCGCAGCCGTCTTGGTGCATGAGCATCAGGTCTAGCAAACAGCTATGAAGAGCAGGTCTCCAGAGGGTGACATTTGTGAGTACTGTAGGCCAACATAGAGCAGATCTGAATGGGGGTAATGTGGGAACCCATGGATCTTGGTATAGTGGCAGTGATTTCAATGGAAAAGCTTTGGCTGTCATACCGGTAATGGGGGCTCTAGGTGTAAGTACTGTGAAGGGGCAGGAAATTAATGTGTCTAGCAACCCTCTCTCAGAGCTGATTGTTGTCTCAAAGTCAGAAAGGTTGGGGATATAATATAATATAATGTCAGTATATAGGCATCTTATAACATTTCTATAATAATAGACTATGTATGGCTAGGAAAGACTCCTATTTCCTGCACTAAATACCCCACCGCACCCCCTCTGACGTGCTCCTAATATCAGTATCCCACAGCGGTTACACGCACATAATGAGGGTCTTAGTACTTTACTTTCACTGTTGACTAGACTGTACTATTGTTGCTCTAAATACTCAGCCAACATTGCAGTGGTGTAATGAAGGAGAATTAATTTGGAATATTGACAAGAAATGTGACAAGGCAGGCATTTGCACTGTTGACTGCACAGTTATTCCTCCTAATGATAATGATTCATGGGAAACAAATGAAGGAAAAGCCCAGCTGATTCCAGTAATTGTTGCCCAGACATGGATTGTGCAGGACACATTGGTTTATTTACCGCTAAACTATTTAGCATAAAATCATCAATTATAATAAATATATGTGAAATGCACATTATTCTTAATAATTTATGAGTGTAAATCATATCAGAAAACTCAAACTGTGTTGCTATACTCATCTTTACTACCAATCTTATAGAAACCTATTAGCACCCTAAGGCCCAGTTGCTTATGTTGAGAATGGTTGTGAGTTTCGTACTTCAGCATTTGTAAGCCCAAACCAGGAGGGGGTAACAGTGGTGACGTGTTTCGATTACCGTATATACTCGCGTATAAGCCGAGTTTTTCAGCCCAAAAATCGGGCTGAAAAGTCACCCCCTCGGCTTATACACGAGTCACTGTATTAGGGACCTCGGATACCTGCTGTCAGTAGCGAGTCTGAGCTATTCCGAGAGGGTCTTAGCGATTCTGAGCAATTCCGAGCGATTCTGAATGAGTCATAGCGATTCTGAGTGAGTCATAGCGATTCTGAGAGCGAGTCTTAGCGATTCTGAGCTAGTCTGAGCGATTCTAAGCGAGTTTACAATCCGAGTCCTGTATTCTGTACTCGGGACTCGGCTTATACACGAGTCAATAGGTTTTTCAAGGTTTTGAGGACAAAAGTAGGGGGGTCGGCTTATACACGGGTAGGCTTATACGCGAGTATATACGGTATACTTTTCCTTGATTGTTCCACTCCTGGTTTTGACTACAAACACGGAGGTAAATAAAACTCAGTGTGCACACGGCCCTATTACTTTCCAATAGAGGATTTTCTTACTCCTTTCAATAATAGATGTATTCTGACCAGCAGTGGCCGCATCAGGGAAATGTAGCATTACCTTTGAGGGCAACTGGTAATATATATTTTACATACAGCACTATCTGTGGTTAGCATGTTATAGAGCAGAAATAGTGTGTTATTTTTTTTTGTTTTTTTTAATCAGTTTAAATTTAATATTTAATACTGTAAATTACTACTCATTCTGGGTTTAGGAGTCCAGTGGGGATTTAAATTAATAAATTATGTGGTTTACTAAATATATCAATACATTACTCTCTACCCCAACATATAAGACTGTCAAGAACTTGGGAAACCTTCAAAATGATCCTGAAGACCCACCTCGTCCGACAAGTCTACAACCTGCAGTGATCATCAGTCCACTAAGCTACCACACGACCAGCCTTACCCTCTCCTAGTGTATCCTCACCTATCTTTTATAGACTGTGAGCCCTCACGGACAGGGTCCTCTCTCCTCCTGTACCTGTCTGTGCCTTGTATTCTTCAAGATTATTGTACTTGTTATTATGTATACCCCTTTTCATGTAAAGTGCCATGGAATAAATGTTGCTATAATAATAATTATTTTTATTAATTATTACTATGTACTTTACTTAAACCAACTCGCGGACGTAGACAGAAGATGTCGCTGTGAAACAATGTATGGGTCTCTGTAGTCCAATAGCTCTTCATACTGCACAGCCCATCTGTTTTGGAGGTAGCCTCCTTACCTCCTGGGCCCCATTGCGGTCTAACAATTTGCACCAATAATGTGTCCACCCCTGCTTAAACCTATATCAACTTTTGCTCAATTATTTCTACTCCATAAAAGGCAAGTCTCCAGGCAAGTTCAGTATCACAGGTTCCCTTTTACATGAATTGCTGTCACAGTAGTACAAGGATGCGCAATGTCTGTTGTTGAGTCACAAATAGTAGATAACCAATAGGTTTATAGACATGGTTTGCCTTGATAAGGCAATCAGATGTCTTGGGATTAAAAACCTCTTTTTAAAAAGGGAACCTGGCACCAGGTTTTCCCCATATTCAGTGTGGCCACCACCTGTATGCCCTTATATACAAAACCTAAGATAAAAATTATAAGAACAAATACCCTGCTGTAAATAAATGAATAGCAAGTGTATTTAAATAACATACGGTACTTTATAAACACTGTTTTTGATCAAAAAGGCATAAAGCCATCGCACCGCTACAAGGTGTAGCCATCTTGGGACAAAACACTCCCTGACCTTGACCTTGCCATGGGTCAGAAAACCCCAACATAAAAAATACTTTATATTATACTCTCTTACAGGGCGGTCCAGTCTGATGGGTGTCACTAATTTTAATCTGCAGCACCTCCTCTCTTCTTTGCTTTGTGTGGATGACGCATCCTATGTCAATCACACTGTCCTCCATTGCGATCTTGGACATGCGCTCTTCCTTCTGTCCTGGCAAGGGCAGAGCAACGTTCTGTAATGGACAAAGGCCAAAGAGTGCCTGTACATGTGCACCACAATACTTTGCTTGACCCTCAGCAGGGCAGAGAGAAGGGCGTGTACGCAGGAGCTCAATGAAGGACAGTTTATGGATGACATAGGATGCATAATCCACACAAAGTAGGGAAGAAGTGCATCGAATTGAGACCAGTGTCCGCCCATCGGACCAGACCACTCTGTAGTTGAGTATATTAAAAAGGTATTTTTTATGTTAGGCAAATCGTCTTTGGGAGACATATATACAGCATTCTACAATACTATATACAAGGGGTTACTGGTGGTGGCCATATTTTATATGGTGAAAACCTGGAAACAGGTTCCCTTTATACCCATTTTTATCATGTGTAAGAGCTAAATGGAAGCCTTGATACATACCTGTACAAAGTCCAAGTCTGGTCAAATTCCTACGATCCTGGTAGAGTATTACATGCACTGATTATTTTTAGTTACTCCCCTTTTTTTTGCATCAGATATTTTGATGTGTAGCAATAACAAACTAAGGGCATAGATAAGTAGGAGGGAAATAAAGTCATAGCAAGACATGGTCTAACAGGACATGTGATGTCTAGTTCACGGCTTGAAGATGCCTCCTACATCCGGTCAGGTAAAACTGATATCCGATATTCTGCCGCCTCCAGACACACTGCACTTCTAACAGAACCTGACTTGACCCTGTGCAAACTTTTACAAGGTGTGAACAGGTTATTATCCTTTGTTCGTGACATTGTCACATGAAATCAGACAAACTTCCGATTAATATGCTATAAATAGCCATTTCCTATCTTAGTTATTATCAAAAGATTATGCTCTAAAGAAAAGAGTAACTTGTATTGGGAAGTACGACAAAGAGGTTTAGTGGAATAATTAAACCATTCGTAACAGTTACCTTACAATATCCGCATTTGTGTGATAGGAATAACAAGTCATTAACCAGATGGTGTTTAATTGCTATTAGTTGGGATTAACATACCAGAAAGCCTTAGTCAACTGCAATTCTGCACTGTAAAAGAAGGAACAAGGAGCACTTTTGACAAAGACGGCAGCTTGGCTCTCTTAAAAAACTGAGCTACTTACCGTACATACTGTAATTTTTTTTTTTAAATCTTCCAACTCTACAAGTATAGAGATCATTTAATAATATAGAACAAAATTGGGCCATATACAGAAGAATTAATTGGGCACATTAGTTTCCAGCAAATATACAGAAAAACAAGTTGCACTTAAAGGATATATTAAATGCCTATTTAAAGGGAACCTGTAAGCAAGTTTTTGCTATGTAATCTGAAGACAGCATGATGCAGGGGTTAAAACATTGAACTCATCAATATATCACTTATCAGGCTGTTTGCTATTGTTTACTTATAATAAATGTTTTATTACCAGGTGATTATCAATGCTAGGACTACAACTTAAATGGCTGCTAGTCTGACCACACCCCCTACTATGATAAGCAATTCACTGTCAATAGACAATGTACAGAGAACTGCGGTGCGGGTAGAGTTAGTTTTCAGAGATCTGCTACATCTAAGAACTCTGAATGTGTTAAACTGTACCCAGTATCTAAGTGATACATTGCTGAAATCAGGGTTTCTTTTCCTACAATATGCTTTCAGATGAGGTAGAAAAAACCTGTTGACAGATTCCCTTTAAAGCAGACGTCCAAGCTTAAAAACTCAGACAAATGACTCAGTGCATGTGTCAAAAGTACAGGATAAGCTTTTTTCTTTATGTGAATTTAGTTGCTTGTGATCTCCAACCATTTTATGCTTGCGAAGAAGTAAAAAACTGCAACATGCATTGGACTCCTGGTAAGCTTCTGCTTATACATAGCACCAAACAGGAGCACATAGAGAAACAGTGTAGACACAAGGGGAAATGGAGACGAGGCTAAAGCAGCAGCGTCCCTGTGGATATAGATGGATTTGTTCCTATGTGTATAGGGGCGCCGGACAACTGATTGTTGGGGAAGATGTTGATCTGGCATGGCCAGTTTAAGATTGCCGATCACCCTGTTCTCTCAGAGCTAAGCCATTGGCAGAGATGTCAGTCACACAGAAGAGCTCAGCCGAATGAGTGACCCTGTGCATGGAGAGAAGAATATACAACAGGTCAACATTACCCACAGGGCAGTAGATATATAATATCAATATATTACTTCATATAGTACTCTTTCTTTAATCTCTACTTTGGTAGTTCATGGAAGATGTTGCTATCATGCTGTTTTGAGCTCATGTGGGTGCACAAGTGATAACATCCAGTTTATCAACTTTGTGCTGGCAGCCATCACTTTCACATGATTAGCGTTAATAACCTTTATTTGTCAGCTATTCTAGAGATCAGTAAAACCTATATACACTTTAAAGGTAGACAGAGCTGTGCTTGGCTTTATATGCTAAAGATAAAAAAAAACTAAAAAAAAAATCAGGGTTCAATTTAACAATTTTGTTTAATTAATGTTTTTGTAATAAACCCCCAAATTTACTAACGCTAGTTGTCACAATAATTAGAAGTCTAGGATTATTCTCTTCTTTGTAGGCTATATTACTGCAGTTGTCCCAAACACTATTAATAAGGCTATAAGAAGAAGAAAGATATATTATACATATGGCAGGTCTTATACGTTTGGCCCAGATTAACAGCTTTGTATAAATTACTCTACCAGTAAAAGTATCCAGATTAGTATCTGATATTAAAATAGCATATACTAGTAGTTAGCATGGTCCCCTGTATATACAGTCTTTGTCTGAATATGGGTACTTCCTCACCTGGCATAGCTGGAGTCAGGGACTTTTAATCTTCTCTGTATCTCACTTTTTAGCATAGTAATGTGTGTCTTTCTAGTGTAACCAGCCTTACCGCTGTGCCTTCCGTGCCCGCTTGGATGTCTACCAACACTGTATCTTCTTAAACTCTGTACCAGTCACCATCTTAGGGTGCTTTCACACCACGATTTTTGCATTTCCGATGCTGTCCGAAAAAAATCGGACAGCATCGGACCGATTTTCGGATCCTATGGATCCCTATGGGGATCGGACCGAATCGGATGTGCACTAAATGCCATCCGATTTGGTCCGATCCGATTCTGCCCGATTTTGGCCGATTTTTTTCAGGAGAAAAAAATCGTTGCCTGCAACGATTTTTTCATCCGATTACAAAATCTGACAGAGTCGGATCGGACCAAATCGGATGGCATTTAGTGCACATCCGATCTGACCCGATCCCTAACATGGGGCCCTATGGAGAAAGGTCCGAGGAAACAAGTATGTCTCCTCGGACCCCATTTTACTGTACTGAGCAAGCTCAGTACAGTAAAACTGCTCCTGGGAGCACAAGGGTTAAAAAGAAAAAAAAAAAAAGTTTATTCTCACCTGCCCCCGAGCCCCCGCTGTCCCCCGCCGTCTTCCGCCATCTTCCTCTAGGTTCCCGGTGGCTCCCGCAGGCTGCCGCAGGCTCCGGTGTCAGCAGAGGTGCTCTGCTGTACACAGGACCTGCGGTGATGTCACAGTCATGTGACCGCGAGTTCACCATGGTGAACCCGCGGTCACGTGACTGTGACATCACCGCAGGTCCTGTGTACAGCAGAGGTACACCTCTGCTGACACCGGCAGCCTGCGGAAGCCACCGGGAACCTAGAGGAAGATGGCGGAAGACGGCGGGGGACAGCGGGGGCTCGGGGGCAGGTGAGAATAAACTTTTTTTTTTTTCTTTTTTTCAGCCTCCGGCGCCGATTTTATGCCGGAATCGGGTGCCTATTTGGCACCCGATTCCAGGCATCAGAAGGGAGCCGATGCTGTCCAATTTATATCGGACAGCATCGGCTCCCTAAAAATCGTAGTGTGAACGCACCCTTACAAGAAGGAGCCTGAAGTGCAGGTGGCAAATCACAAGCTCACGCTGACCAGGATTTCACAACAGTAAGGAATTCTGGCACCCACTTTCTGCCCGCCTGTTGCAATGGGCATACATATAATAATGCCATTTGGTACACAAAACTAGAGAAATTCCATAAGCAAATCTGAAGGACTGCCCATCGAATAAAACAGATTTCTTTTTATTAATATTTTATTTTTTGTTACAATGCAATCCGATGCTTGCATTTTTCATTCTGAATACTATGGTAAGGGAAAGTTTTATGTTATAGATTCTACAAAAAAAACAAAAAACAATCCCATATTTTTCAGTACAAATAATCCACCAACAATCATCATACTAAGAGCTGTGGTTTTCTCTAAATCACACAATAAGAAGCTGTGAATCTGCTAAACCAGCGGAGTTGACCAGTACGCCTGTGCAGTTTAAAGAGGTTATCCACTACCAGGTCAACTCTTTCTGATTCCACATGTCTCCCCAGGTAAAATAAAAGACCCAGAATTCCCCTCTCATGCTGCCGCTGTTCCAGCGGTGTCGGTAATCATGGTTCCGGAGCTCACCTTACATGGTGAGATCATGCAAGTCAACCACTGCTGAATGCAGTGTCACTTCATTGTTGATTAACTCATTTAGTCCAAATGAGGGGAGACAGAAGCCAGCAGTGATTGGACATGGGGATCGCGTGATGTCACGTAAGTCCCAACACCGTGATTACCAACACCCGTGGAACAGTGCCACCATGGGAGGCGAGTACAGGCTCTTTTATTTTACTTGGAAGAAACATGTGAAATTAGAAGGGGTTGTCCTAGTAGTGGACAACCTCTTTAACCACTCTTATCAAATCCTGGTTTTTACCTCTATTATATTTAATTACTTGATGTTATATGAGCGGGATATTTTGGAACTAGGATGTTACCTCTTTTTAAGGCTGAAAAGGTCGGTACAATATTAAATGTTAAGATGTTAAATCGTTTTTTACTTTTGTGGTCATGAATTAAGTATACTAATAATGGGTGATTAATTAGGCTTTTATACCCTATTTTTTGGACTATGAAGACACCTTTTAGTAACATGAAAATCTTGCTAAAACGTGTGCAGCACTGATTGAGGAGAACACTGACAGTGTTCCTCTCAATCATTTAGAGATCAATGCAGCAGCAAAGTTCTATATCCTCCAATCCAACACTGATCAATCTGACCGGTTTAGGTCTGGAGCAAAAGCTACCCGGATCTGTCCATCACTCTACCTATATGGATGCTGCAGGTCTAGCTGAACAAACTTTTAGGTCATGTGATGAGTCACATGCGTTAAAGGTACTTCAAAATGGGGTAGTGTACACATAAGTGCACACACGCTATGTAGAAGGGTTATGCATGTGTAGTTATAGCAGAACTCTGCATGTAACAGAAGTGTATGTGTATGAAGCAAATATGTGTTTATGTAACAGCAGAGCAGAGTGTGCTTGTACTGTACACGCAACAATGTTGTGTATATGTGTACACCACATGTATATAATCTGCATGCTGTAAAGTTACATGTGTATAATACAAACGTTGAAGACATTGCATCTTTCATTGTGAAGTTAGCCTGAACAAAAATAGAATGATCTGAAAACCACCCAATCTGTGTCACCTGTCCATACTAAACTGTTAACAATCTCGTACGGTGTAACGGTACCTTGACGATAACGCTTAAACGTCACAGGTTTGGAGTCGTTCAAGCGACATTGTTACTACTTCGTTGCATGCGACACCAAGATTCAATTCCGATAAATCATTGATCGCAGATTTGAGAACATGTTCTCAAATTAAAAGATCCACGATCAGCCAACCTGCAGCTTCGTCCTGTGTGACACTGCGATAACGATGTCGTTCACGACTTCGCCCATTGACATCAGTGAACAAGTATCGTTCGCTGGGTTGTGCGAACAATAGCTGCTTGCCACATTGTTGGTGCGTCGTGCACGATATCTACACGTGACAGCTCACCAACGATGTCAAAAAGATGTCCTAACGACTGAGATCGTTGGTGATATCTAAACAACATTGAAGTGTGTAACGGTACCTTTAATAATTGTGCAAGGTGTACATCTGATTGCCCAACTCAATTCATTACATATTTGTTCCATTATTTATGCTGTGTTCACACTTTGTGGAAAAAAAAATTCCCCCTAAATGCATTGTTCAATAACATCTTGGTAGTATAGATGCCAAAACAGACAACACAAAATCTTTCCATGTATCCCTGATATAAGTTGCAGAGTTGAATAAGGTTCCTATCTGCATATCTGGTGGTAGTGTCACCTGATCAATGCATTTTGAAATGTAGTCTTTGCAGTCTAAGGCTGGGTTCACACTTGCGTTTGTATCTGCATGTGGAGGGCATGCAGACGCAAACGCAGGGCAAACGTTGCCATACTGATGTGAACGCAGCGAAGATTCTCCGTATACGTTCACATCAGTATGGTGCCTGGCCAGCCAAACAGCGATCTCGGCAGTGGCCGGGAGGCGGAGATCAGTGGCAGAGATCTCTCCTCCTGGCCACCACTGATCTCCCGGCGGTGTCGGCGCGGGAGATGTGAAGAAACAGCTAATCTGACAGCTGTTTAAATCTCCCACGCCGACACCGAAGAGGTGATGTCGGCGCGGGAGATTTAAACAGCTGTCAGATCAGCTGTTTCTTCAAATCTCCCGCGCAGACACCACCGGGAGATTAGCGGCGGCCATGCCCAGGAGATCAGCGGCGGCCACCGGGAGTGATTTCAATGAGATCCGCAGCGTTCTCCTGCGCTGTCATGCGGAGGACACTGCGGATCCATTGAGATCCATGCACTGTTTGTGCGCTTGCGGGTGCTTGCTGATAAAACAAGCGTCCATGAACGCACAAAAAATGCAACAGGCTGCGTTCAGAGGGCGAAGGAGGGCACACAAATACGCGCATCCGAACGCAACTGAATGCAGCCAAATGCAGCTATGCGTTCCCACGTTAAACATAGGAATGCAGTGCGCATGCGTTTAGCTGCGTTATGTTACGCTGCGTTCCAAACGCTAATGTGAACCCGGACTAAAATCTTGTCAGTTCAAATTCCATTTATCCATCTTTGGAATTTGCTTGACTTTCTCTGCTACCCAAACCACCATCACTCCTGGACCATTTTTCTTTTTCCAGTTTTCGTTTTTTCCCTCCCTTTCTTCCAGGAGCCTTAACTTTTTTATTTTCCCGTCAATATAGACATATGAGGGCTTGTTTTTTTGCAAGAGGAGTTGTATTTTTGAATGCCATCATTTATTTTATCATCTAGTGTACAGGACAATGGGAAAAAATTCCAAGTGCAGTCAAATTGCAAAAAAACTGCAATTACAGGAAGGATTTTTTTTCTTATTCATCATGTTCACTATATGGTAGAACTGACATGACGGTATGATGTCGCAGTTCGGTAAGAGTTTGTAGATAACAAACACGTATACTTATACTTTTATCTACGTGGTGAAAAAATATTCTGACGTTTTGAAAGAAATAGAATTGCACTTATGTCTCCATTTTCCACAGCGCATAGCGTTCTCATTTTTCGGGATTTGGGGCTGTGTGACGGCTTATTTTTTGCATCTTGAGCTGACATTTCTAAGGATACAATTTTTGGGTAGATGCAATGTTTTGATCGCTTGTTATTGCAATGTTAAGGCAATAAAAATACTCCATAATTTTGGCGTTAAGACTTTTTTTTCTGTTTACAGATCTAATTAATTGATTTTATATTTTGATAGATTGGGTATTTCTGAATTTAGTGATACCAAATATGTGTATTTTTTTTTTAATAGTTTAATTTTCAATTGGATAAAAGGGGGGTGATTTGGACTTGTGTTTTTTCTTTTTAAAAACTTTTCTTTTAACTTTTCCTTTATTTTACACTGCCTCTTAGGGTGCCTCAGCACTGTACAGTGCAATCGCTTATGTTGTGCAGAGAAATGCATCCCTCTGCACAGCACAAGTGATCACCTTCTGCTGGCGAAGTCAAACGGGCATCGCTGGGAGGATGTGATTCATGACAGCATCCGGGATCATCAGCTGACCCCGCACTGTCATGGCAATGCATCGAGGCCCCGTGATAATATCATGAGGCCACCGATGCTGGTAGGGAACAGCACGATCCTCACCAGGATGCTTTGGATCACGCTGTCAGTGATTGACAGCACAATTCAAGAGTTAACTGTGCTGATCAGATTAGCTGATGTGTGGGCGAAGATACGAGCTCAGCTGATGAGCTTGCATCAAAGAGAGGGACACGACTAAGGACGTACATATATGCCCTTGGTTGTGATGGGGTTAAAACATCTCAAGTAGGGGCCTCTGAGAAATGTTTAATTACAGCAGGTTTATGTCTCATGCTATTGTTTTCGAAGTCCAGAAACAACTCACTCTAAAGACTCGTGCAGTCAACCATATTTTTGGTCAGATTAAGATCTGTGAAAAAATTGGAATACACTTGAACCAAATGTTATTCAGTACGGTAGTGCACATCTGATTTTTCCCCCTGAAAGAAAATCGTAAAATGCACAATTTGCCACTGAGAACTGGATGGCACTCAGCTATACAAGTCTATGGGTCCACAAAAAAAGCATTTTTAACAAACTGACATAAGGTAGAAGGTGGAGTCACTTTTTTAATCCCCCAGAAAAATAAATCCTATTTTGTTCAGAGTCTGATTAGCAAAATCACAACATTTTTCTTGGATGGGTTGTGTGAATCCAGCCTGAGCTTTAGTTTATAGAATATTTAAATTACATGATGCATATGGAAGACCATGTATGAACACTTTTCAATTCATGTGTCAGCTGATTCTTGTTTTGGGACACATCACAATTTGCCTTTATTGAAAAATATAATATTACCGGTTATATATACAAGATTCCTTGATTCTTTGATTGAGTGTTGATGCAGGGAACTAGTCTGATTGTCGTATGTGGAGTCAGGAAGGGATTTTTCCCCAAACATGGAGCTTAGTATTGCCACATTGGATTTTTGCCTTCCTCAACATAAGCTATGTGCTGAACTAGATGAACTTAAAGTCTTCCTTCAATCTCAAAAACTATGAAACTATAAATACAGGGGAATATGCACAGGTACCCCCAATACAAGACTCTCCCCTTTTTCTTTTCATGTCTTTCTCAACCATTTTTTCTGGTTCACCATTCTTTGGGATAAAGGTACGGTAACCTGTAAGGTCATTTATGTCCCCCTTCCCCCAGCTATCACTGTCTGTACCTGTAGTTTTATAATACTAGTTTACCATCCCTATCTGAGCTCATAGTGTAATGTGAAAGGTGAAAAAAAAGCATTTATGCACTTACATTTCCTTATGTGAATGAGTAAGTCAGTCTACATCTTGAAGGAGGTAAACTCACTATTAACTTGCATGTCTAAAGGACCTGTGTGATGTCCCAATCATGTGACCATAGCAGGCGGGGCTAAGTGAGCAAACATATTATGTCCAATAGGGACTTAGCTCAGCCTATTGTAATCACATAGTTGTGACATCACATCAGGTCTCCCAGCATGTTCTGACATTCGGCTGAAATGTGAACTATTAACCTGCCAGACAGTCTACCTCCTCCAAGATGTAGACTGTGCCTCATTTACATAAGGAAATGTAAGTGTATAAATGCTTTTTTTTCACCTTTCACATTACACTATGAGCTCAGATACGGAGGATTAGACTGGTATTATAAAGATACAGGTACAGACAGCGATAGCTGGGGGGGCGGGCTTAAATGACCAGACAGGATCCCTTTAAATATACTGCCTACTATTTCTCAATGTTGTTTCATTGTCTAGCCAATGTGTAATTTCCTATATGATTTTGATGACTTCTATACGATAAACTATTTATTTTACATAGTTTATTTTAGATTGTTGCCACTGTCTTTTATTATCTAAAAATGAAATCAATAAAATTTGATTTAAAAAAAAAAAAAAAAAAAAAAAAAAAAAAAAAAAAAAAAAAAAAAAGAAAACCAGATGCATTAACTTTACCAAGCAAGACAGAAGCACAGCAAAAAACAGCATATTTAGTATTTCTTGTATTTCAATGTTATCTATCCAAAGCAAACATGTCAAGGGAATGAAGAATCAATGCTCATTACTTAAAAAGGATGTCCACCACCAGCTTCTTTCTCCCAAACTTCACACATACACAATCATTCAAAAGTTTGGAGTCACCCAGACAATTGTGTTTTCCATGGAAACTCAGACTTTTATTTATTAAATGAGTTGCAAAATTAATAGAAAATATAGACCAGACATTGACAAGGTTAGAAATAATGATCTTTATTTGAAATAATAATTTTCTCCTTCAAACTTTGCTTTTGTCAAAGAATGCTCCCTTTGCAGCAATTACAGCATTGCAGACCTTTGTCATTCTAGTTGTTAATTTGCTGAGGTAATCTTGAGAAATTTCACCCCTGCCACAAGCTGGATTGGCTTGATGGGCACTTTTTGCATACCATACCGTCAAGCTGCTTCCACAACAGCTCAATGGGGTTGAGATCTGGTGACTGCACTGGCCACTCCACTACAGATAGAATACCAGCTGCCTGCTTCTTCCCTAAATATAGTTCATGCATAATTTTGAAGTATGCTTTGGGTCATTGTCTTGATGTAGAATGAAATTGGCTCCAATCAAGCGCTGTCCACAGGGTATGGCATGGCGTTGAAAAATTGAGTGATAGCCTTCCTTATTCAAAATCCCTTTTACCTTGTACAAATCTCCCACTTTAGCAGCCCATTACCTCCACCATGCTTGACAGATGGCGTCAGGCACTCTTCCATCATCTTTTCAGTTGTTCTGCACCTCACAAATGTTCTTCTGTGTGATCTAAACACCTCAAACTTTGATTCGTCTGTCCATAAAACTTTTTCCAATCTTCCTCTGGCCAATGTCTGTGTTTTTTTGCCCATATTAATCTTTTCCTTTTTTTAGCCAGTCTCAGATATGACGTTTCAGTCCTAAATTCAGGGCTGAAACATCACACTGTTACCCTGAAGGCCCATTAAAGGCTTCTACAACCCCTGACAAGGTGTGCTGCAGACCGTTTTTTGGATTGTCTTACATAGCAAAAAAAAAAAAAAGGTTTTCTGGGATTGATCTGCACCCATTGCAATTGCCATTCTGCTCATGTTTTGTATAAGCAGTCTCAGATATGGCTTTTTCTTTGCCACTCTGCCCTGAAGGCCAGCATCTCGGAGTCGTCTCTTCACTGTAGATGTTGACACTGGCGTTTTGCGGGTACTATTAAATGAAGCTGCCAGTTGAGGAGCTGTGAGGTGTTGATTTCTCAAAGTAGAGACTCTAATGGTTGTTCAGTTGTGCAGCAGGTCCTCCTATTCCTCTTTCTACCCTGGTTAGAGTCTGTTTGTGCTCTCCTCTGAAGGGAGTAGGACACACCGTTGTAGAAAATCTTCACTTTCATGGTAACTTCTGGCATTGAATAGCCTTCATTTCTAAGAACAAATATATACTGTTGAGTTTCACATGAAAGTTCTCTTTTTTTGGCTATTTTGAGAGTTTCATAGAACAAACAAATGTAATGCTCCAGATTCTCAACTAACTCAAATGAAGGTCAATTTTATAGCTTCTCCAATCGGCCAAACCATTTTCAGCTTTGCAAACATACTTGTACAAGGGTTTTCTAAACATCCATTAGCCTTCTTACACAGTTAGCAAACAAAATGTACCATTAAAACACTGGAGTGGTGGTTGTTGGAAATGAGCCTCTATATACCTATGTAGATATTGCATTAAAAAAACAGACATTTGCAGCTACAATAGTCATTTTTCACATTAACAATGTATAGAGTGTATTTCTGATTCATATAATGTTAGCTTCATTGAAAAAAAAAGTGCTTTTATTTAAAAAATAAGGACATGTGTAGGAGCAATCAACAGGAAGTGATGCAACACTCACTTCCTTTTGAGAGCTCCTTTGGTCCAGGGACATTTGCGAATTTGAGAGTGTGACTCAAATCAGAATCGGACATGTCTCTGTGCTTTGGAGTAGACCACTCAGTCTGCAAAAGAAAAGATGTGAACAGCCCCTAGACTATAAGGTCATGTGCACACTTAAGGTACAGTCACATGCCGCGATATGGCTTCCATATCTCTTGCAATTTGACGTGAGCGCGCACGTTTCGGCCACTTTTTTCTGATCGCTGTGGAACTGTCACACGCCAGATGCGGCGCGAAAAACAACAACATCCAAGCACGCCTAAGGGATTTATTTCAGGATTGCTGTGTACGTCGCTATCGACCTGTCACATGGCCCGATCCGCTGAAATCGCTTGGTGGACATCGCCTGATTTCACTGCAGTGCAGGGCAATCAGGCGACACTCCACCAGCGATTTCTCGCCGTATAATTGCCCAGTCACACAACACTACACACATGCGATGTGGTTCCCACATCGCCGAATTCTAAAATTGCCAGTGATCTCGTCGGCGATATGGCGGCGTGTGACGGTACCTTTAGAGTATTTGGTCAGTTTTTACCTCGGTATTTGCGAAAACCATGAGCAGAACAATCCGAGGAAAATAAAAACACGTCACCACTTCTACATCTTTTACTCATGGTGGGTTTACACGTCGCGATATCGGCGTCCAACTCCGACCCAACTCCGACCAAAAGTCACGTGGTTCGGGAGTTGGACCCGATATCGTTTGCGCGTTGTACGGTTTGAACGTACAATGCGATGCTGGAACGATGCCAAAACGATATCAGGGTTGAATGAGCGTGCTATTCAACCGCCCGATATCGGATGGCCATTGTAGCCGCATCGTCCCGTGTGACAGCCCAACTACGATGTGTACGCCCACGTCACCCATTCACTCCCATGTTAACTGGTCGTTCCTGGGTTGGGGGGTGTACACATCGTCGGGACGTTATATCCCGATATCGGGCTGTGTAAACCGGCGATGCGATAGCGGGAAAAGCGCGCTCAAAAAGCGCGCTCCCGCGTCGTTGGTCCCGATATCGGCCCGATATCGGGACGTGTAAACTCACCATCACTCCTGGGCTTGGCTTACAAATAACATGGTAAAAAAACTCACCAAATACTCAACGTGTGAACATGGCCTTACAGGTATGAGTTCTATGTGTGATAAACACAGACAGAACGTCTACATAAAAACTAAAGTTTAATTGTCATATCTTTGTCAGATTCCTATGGCTAAACATAAGTTATTGATTGTTCAATAATGTAAATACTTATCATGGTACGTTATCATGTTCTGTAATAAAGTTATAATGTGAAGGTGTAAGTAACTTCCTGCATTGGTTTACACACACACACACTGCCAAAACCAACAACAAAAATGGGAATACATGGGTAACCCACTTGTGAATCTGCGTCACAGGGTTGATGAAGGCTTGTACTGTTCTGTGGGAG
Organism: Allobates femoralis; assembly: GCA_033576535.1. Lineage (NCBI taxonomy): Eukaryota > Metazoa > Chordata > Amphibia > Anura > Aromobatidae > Allobates > Allobates femoralis. Next base: position 129,075,886 of record JARQOC010000003.1, on the reverse strand, counting down.
TGGATCTTATTAAGGAAGGATAAGGAGAACGGGCTATGCTTTTTTTAAGCTATTTTCCCAATCTATTTGACACCACCTTTGGAAAGTTTACAAAGGCATTACTGTGTCGCCAAAACCTGCACAAAATGTTACTGTTTGCTGCTCTGAACCCAGAGGTAAATTGAAGCAAATAAAAGGCATTCCAGTTTTCCCATGAGACTTTTTTCTTGTAGCTGAATATGGGCAGCAATGAATGGCCTGTGTCTACCTTCCTCGACCTTCTCTGTACTGTACTTATTAAGGAATGGTCAGCTGGGAAAACGAGAAGCATCTTGAGCCGAGCTTCTCAGGAGGCAAAATACAGCACGGCCAATCATGTGGAAATCTAAAAACTATGTAGGAATTAACAGAAGGCAGATTAATAAAGTCTATCAGAAAATCAAGCGTTGCCACAATCAGCATGTAACGTAATGTAAGATCATTTCAGATCTGTGAAGATATACTTGTGAGTGATAAAAAAAACATTAAAAAAAGTTAGTTTTATTTTTGTCTTTTTGTTTAATGTCACAGTGCCATTTTATCTTTTAGTACTATGTGCAATACATGACTGATACGCTATTACATAGAATTTTATTTTTGCACAGGTTGTATGCATATGAATATGAAGTACAGTATGTTTCATTTTTATAAAAACAAACGACAAGTGGATTTAAAGCGGAACCGGTCACCTTGGAAAGTACTATTTGCCTTCAGATACAGAGCTACGGTAATCTGCAGATAAAAAGAATTGCAATGCTGTAAAGACGTCTTATCGAAAGTGCGGCAACTGGGAGAAAATCAACTTACTTTCCTTCAAGAGCAGCTGGCCTTCAGTCATACGGGCATGGATGGATGTGCCTACTGTCACCACTCACAGCACCAGTCACTATAGTGTGAGCGCCGGCATAAGGGGGCACTCGCATTCTGCATATATAAAAATCACCCAGATTCTCAGACAGAAAAGTTGGCATCCGTATAGTATGCAAGTACTATGCAAGTGTGCATTTTATTCTCACCTAGAGTCCTGCGTTTTTTTTCTCGCCTAGAAAAAAAAAAGGCACATACACATAACACTTGCATGAAATTTGGACACTTAGGGCGCCTTCACACTGGCGTTTGGAACGCAGCGCACCGAATGCAGCCAAACGCTTGCGCACATGCGTTCCTATGTTTAACATGGGAACGGATGTGCCTGCGTTTGGCAGTATGTTGCATTTTTTTTGCGGTCACGGACACTTGTTTTATCTGCAAGCGCCCGCAAGCCAACAAAAAATGCATGGAAGTCAATGGATCCGCAGTGTCCTCCGCATGACAGCGCAAGAGAACGCTGCGGATCACATTGAAATCTATCCCGGTGGCCGACGGTGATCAGAGTCGGCCACCGGGAGATCAGCTGGAGCCTCCACTGATCTCCCGCCGATGTCTCCGCGGGAGATTTGAAGAAACAGCTGATCTGACAGCTGTTTAAATCTCCCGCGCCGACACCGAATAGTTGATGTCGGCATGGGAGATTTGAAGCAGTGATCAGCTGTTTCTTATCTCCTGCACCGATATCACCCTATTCGGTGTCGGCGCGGGGGATTTAAACAGCTGTCAGATCAACTGTTTCTTCAAATCTCCCGCGCTGACACCGGCGGGAGATCAGCTGTGGCCGGGAGGAGGAGATCTCTGCCGCTGATCTCCTCCCGGCCGCCCCGAGACAGGTGATTGGCTGGCCAGGGTGCATATTAACGTGAACGCATGCGGAGATTCTCCGCTGCGTCCACATTAATATGGCTGTGTTTGCGTCTGAATGCCATACGCATGCAGACACAAATAACAGTGTGAAACCACCCTTAGGGGGCCGTCACACGCTGCGACATCTTTAGCGATATTGTAAGCGATCACGTGCACGCGCAATCGCTTACAATATCGCTCACATCGCTGGTGAGTTGTCACACAGGCAGACTCACCAGCGATGCGGAGCCGCGATCTCGCTCGTTACTATGGTACACATCGGGTAACTAGGCGCCGCGCGTCGCTTAGTTACCCGACGTGTACCATAGTTACCATCTCCCAGCATAGGCGCGGTCGCTGGGAGATGGATCATCGTGGTGTCACACACCACGGTGCAGGAGATCGTTGCATCGTTCATCGCTAGATCTGAGAACCGAACCTCAGATCAGCGATGTCACGATCAAGCGATTTAACATCGTAAATCGCTTGATTACATGCAACGATCTCTTGCCCGATATCGCTTAAGCGATCAAAAAGGAGATCGCTTAAACGATATCGGGCAAGATATCGTTCCGTGTGACGGCCGCCTTAGTGAGAAAAAAATGCACACTTACATAGTATCCGTATGTTGTGCATAGTACTTGCACAACATACGGATACTATGTGTGGAAAATAAATGCATGGCACTCTCCTGACACTCGCCAACTTTTCTTGCTGGGAATCTGGGTTATTTTATATGCACAGATGTGAACGCTGCCTTAAGTATGCCTTGGAACATTGATTGACAGCTGGCTCCGCACAGATATGCTGTAGCGCAAGCTGTCAAAGTCCAAGGGCATGCTTAGGCCGCCACTCACACTATAGTGAGCAATGCCTGTAGCCACCTTATGCAGGCTCCCAAGACTGAAAGCTGGAAGGAAGTTCATTTTCTAGGGATAGCTTCACTTTCAGTAAGGCGCCAGGCATCACTAAGGGTACCTTTACACGTCGCAACATTGCATGCAATTTCACTTGCAACTTACTGGTTCCAGTGAAATCATGGACACTTTGCCGTGTACAAATGGAACAATGTGTCCATGATTTCACTGCAACCAGTAAGTTGCAAGTGAAATTGCATGCAATGTTGCGACGTGTAAAGGTACCCTAAATGCTACTGATCTACAGACTAACCCTATATTATATCTGCAGATAAATAGCATATTCTGAGTTGACAGGCTCCCTTTAAGCATTGAATTGAACATCTATGGTCATTTGAAAATTGATCTGGGACATTAATGTTTGTTCTTCTTGAGAGTGTTTCTTTAAATTCAACTAGAAATTTATGGAACCTTCTTGAAGGGATTAGCTGGTGAAAACAAGGTATGACCTATCGATAAGTAATAATGGGATAAGTGATAACTTATTGATTATGAAGGGTCCAACCACCAGGACTCACATCGATTGGCAGAAAATGAAATTTTAATCACTGACGAGGCACTTTCATCCCTGTTAGATTGGAGTGGAATTGTGTATGAACAACCGCCGCACCATCCATTTTATATAGGACTGCTGCCAGAAAACCCAAGTGCAGCACTCATCAGCCCCAAGGGGAATAAAGTGGCAGTGGAGCATTCACACTGGCACTCTATTCTAATGAGGATAAACCTACCCAGTTTTGCTGGCCGTTGTGGGTCCCAACAGTAAGAGTGCGTTCACACGCTGCGTATTTGCTGCACTTTTTTACCCGCGAGCAGGTGTGGGTGATTAAATCCAGAAGTGGAGCACTTGTTTCTATTGGGCTGGAATCATACTGTCCATGTGATATACTACTAAAGGTACCTTACACGGCACGACGTTGGAGCGATGTCGGCAACAATCACGTGGGCGTGCGGTCATTTCAGACATCGTTTTGACATCATTGTAAACCCTTTTTAACAATCATGTTTACATTTTCTAGTCTTCCTTCTGTTAAATGCATGACTGTGGGTTTATAGCAGAAAACAAGAGAGTGGAAAAGTATATAAATATGTAGATATGTCTTAATGTACCGTTACATGCTACAATGTTGTAACGATCTCACCAACGATCTCATTAGAACATCTTTTTGAGATTGTTGTGAGATGTCACACATCTAGATATCGTGCACGACATACCAACAATGTTGTGAGCAGGTATCGTCTGCACAACCTAGCGAACGATACCTGCTCATTGCTGTGAATGGGCAAAGTCGTAAACGACTTATCGTTATCGTGGTGTCAAACACTAAGATATAGCAGGTTAGCTGATTGTTGATCATGTGGTCTGAGAACGTGCTCTCAAACCTGCAATCAGTGATCCAACGACTTATCATAGTTGAATCACGGTGTTACACGCAACGATGTCCTAACGATGTTGCTGGAACGACTCCAAACCCGTGACGTATCAGCAGTGGAATGGCTCTTCGCTGTCAGGATGGGAGCGTGGAGTTGCTTAGAAACAGAAGCAGCTGACCCTCCCGTCCACAGAGGGGAGCGCTATTCCATGTTACTCATCCGTAACACGTCTGACTTAGGGTGACTTCACACCACGGCAGAGTCCGGTCCGAGGCTGTCCGGTGTAAACCAGACAGCCCCGGACTGGATTTTGACCCCATAGTATCCTATGGTGCCGGATGGCAGCTCTCTGCAATCCGGTTTCCATCTCTCTGGCAGAATTTGGGAGAAATCAGATTTTTCTCACCGTATACAAAAACGTTGCTTGCAACGCTTTTGTGTCCGGGTAGAAAAATATCCCCAAATTGCCATATCCTGGATCCTCCCATATCCGGTGCAATCCGTTGTTCCCTAACATGGGAGCCTATCGGGCCGGATTGTCTCAGTCCGGGAGGATCCGGGAACGGGACACCTGCGGCTGCACGCCGCTGTTGTTTCAGGACCACGGCTAGCTCCGTGAGCCACGGACCTGAGTAATAAGCGGCTGCAGCTGCATCCGGCAGTACACCGGACCGGAGGGCATATTAGCCCTCCGGTTCTGTGTGCTGATCCGGTCCGGGGCTGTCAGGGCTGTCCCTGACAGCCCCGGACCGGACTCTGCCGTGGTGTGAAGCCAGCCTTAGGCTTGTTTCACACTGCAGTTTTTTCCCTGATCAGGTTCCATCCGGTTTGTGTACCAAAACCAGGAGAGGAATCAGGAGAGGAAGCTGCAGAGAAAAACTATAATTGAAAGATTGACACCTGTTCTGAGTTTTGGCACACAAACCGGATGGCACCTGATCAGGAAAAAAAACTGCAGTGTGAAACCAGCCTTAGTCATATATCACACGAACAGTGTGATTCTAGCATTATACTTCCTCTGATTGTTCCACTCCTGGTTTGTAATGAGCTCACGCGTAAAAAAACTGCAGCAAATACGCAGCGTGTGAAAGCACCCTAAGGCTGTGTTCACACGCTGCGTATTTTGTGCGTTTTTTTACGCGCGTATTTGCCCCAAAAACGCATGTGCGTCTGCGTTTCACAGCACAGTGAATGGACATTCACTTTGTGCCTTGCAGACATCGCGTAATTTTACGCAGCGTTTTTGGAGCAAAAAACGCGCGCATAAAAAGAATGAACATGTCAATTCTTTCCAGTTTTTTACGCGCGTTTTTTCCATAGGCCCCATTATAAGCACTGGAAAAACGCGCGTAAAAAAGCGCAATTGAAGTAGAATTGAGTTGTTCTCTTGCGCTTTTTATTACGCGCGTTTTTTCCCTTGAAAAGACGCGCGTAAAAAAACGCGATAAAATACGCAGCGTGTGAACGCAGCCTAAGGCAGGCTTCACACCATGGTTTTTGTCATCCTGTTCTGTTTTATTTGAAAAGATCCTGTTTTGCCTTCCATGTATCCCTATGGTACCGGATTGGGCATAAACGGCCTTCCGGTTTTGTGAATTCAGTCCCAAATTCGTTCCTGTCCTGTTTTTTCCCGGCTCCAAAATCGGAGTCTTTATCGTTTTTGGGCTCCAATGACAAAATTGGACAGAAACTAATCCAGGACACTTAACATGGGGGCCTATGGAGCCAGATCCAGGAAAAAACAGAACTGTTTCCCGGATCCGTTTTCAGGATACAGAGCATGCTCAGAACAAGAGCACTGCTCTGTACCCGTGGTATATGTGTGCAATTTCACTTTAGCAGTGTATCTATATACACTGCTAAAGTGAAATTAAATAAAGCAATTGATAAAAATAAAAAAAATAAAATTACTTTACCTCTCAGTGACTGTCCCGGGAAGACGTCTGATGCTGCGATGCTGGCCGGTAGCGATCAGCTGATGTGTCACGTGACCGCTACCGGCCAATCAGCTGTTGATCAGCTGATTAAGGTCCTTGCAGCATCCTTGCTGCATCGGATGTGGATGCCTCGCATCCCAGGACAGGTGAGCATTTATTTTTTTTATTTTTAATACCCACTGCTTTCTTTTATTTTACTTTAGGAGTGTATGTTCATATATTCCTAAAGCGAAAGTACTGTATATGCCTGTGCTTTGCAAGCTCGGCTCCTCCCAGCTCTGTCAATCCGGATCCCTCATAATCCCGGATCCGGACTGACAGAAATGGCATCCAGAGGTACACATCTGTGCACAAAACAGGATCCCCACGGACAGGTACAAAACCGTGATGGGAAGCCAGCCTAAAGGCCCCATCACACTTGTCAATATTGCTAGCTACATCGCCGAAAAATGACGTATTCAGCGATGTCGCTAGCGATATCGCAAGTGCGTCGTGTTGTGTGACAGCATGACGCACCTGCGATATATATCGCTGGTCGCAGGTTGACAGGTTTATGAACACGTTCATAAACCTGTCAATCTGCAACTAGCGATTAGGCTGGATTGCGCCGTCTGACACCGCAATAGTGATGTTGGCGGCGATCCAGCGTATACCAGAGCATTGCTGCGGATCGCCCGCTGGGTTGATCCCAGCCCAGCGAGCGATGGCTCCACCGACATCACCGCGGCGTCACCGGCAACATCTTGCCGTGTGACAGCTAGCCTGCGATGTCAGAAGCGACAGCGCACCCGCGGCATTGCTTCCGACATCGCAGGCGATATTGACGCGTGCGACGGGGCCTTAAGACTCCTGATGATGAATAAGATAGCATATATTCTGTAATTAGGAGACAAAGGGATTGTTTGCCAAAAAATATTAAAGTGTGAGACTTATTATAAGAGCTTACAATGCCCATTTCTGAACAGCACAATAAATTCACATCTCTAAAGATGACAGAGGAACGGAACATTCGCTCATGTGTGGTCATTATAAATGGTACAATCTGTCTTATGAATTATGCTATTATCAAAGCTCTCTCTTAACACATTTAAAATGATATTTTGCTAAAGCTACTATCTAGTCAGGAGCTGAAAATAATATGCAATTCAGCAGTAACAGGGAATCTTTACCTTCTCTATTATGCTCAGTGCTTGTCCTTAGCCACATTGTCTACATGAAGTCATGGAGTCTAAGGTAGATGAACACCTCTCCTCCCGTCCTGGTTCAGGCTTCTGCTCTGATCCTCCGCTTGAAGCTCTGCCGCCTCAGATTGACCGCTGCGTTTACTAACCGATCCAGCCACCTTCTATGTGATGGCGAATTCTGAGATATAATATGATCTACCTTAGTCAACTGAGCCAGACTGCTTGTCTCACATATAAAGGAGACATATGTATTTCATTGATCAAACTTGTGTGTAACCCAATGCAAAGTAGAGGTACTGGGGCCAGGGAAAGTGTGCCGATTTAAGCAAGAATGGCAAATTATCCTCGAGTGTAGCTTATTACTCTTTTACTATGCTACAGAGGAAATCCAAGGTAGACAGGTGTCTAAATAAGGAAGGCATCCTAAATGAGGCTCGGCGTCTCCTGTCTTCAGTGGGGATTCCAACCTATAATAATTTAGGATGACTCAAGTGGTTAGTGATACTAGATATCGCCCTACACTAAAGAATGTTCTTTTCTTTTTAACAACATAGATCTCTAATTCTTACAGATACAGGTATACATTAATGGAACGGTATATATAATTAGGGTTAGAAGGTCAGATATGACATAGCAGCACAAGGCTCTTCTTGTTACTGGCACAAGAAAAGGCTTTTGGTTTATTCTTGTACATGAGTAAACTATAAATACTGGATATAAACTTTGAAATCCTACCTTGTGCTACAAGCTGAAATCCAGCTATGCCAAATGTGTACCCACACACGTAAGATTACTATCGGCATGTCCTACTGACAAATAGTAAAAACACTAATAAAACACTACATTAGAAATTAAGGTATGGCCATAATAAGGCCACCTCATAGCCTCATCTGCCTCATGAATGTCAGTTCACATATTATATGACAAAAAAAATACTACCAATATATAAAGCCAGAATAAGCCTGCCTTCACACTACGGATTTTTAAAATCCAATGTAGTCCGATAAAAATCGGACAGCATCGGACCGATTTTGGGCCCCATGCAGCCCTATGGGCATTGGACCGAATCGGATGTGCACTAAATGCCATCCGATTTGGTCCGATCCGATTCTGTTCGATTTTTTTATCGGTGCAAAAATCGGAGCCTGCTCTGATTTTTGCACCGAAAATAAAATCTGACAGAATCGGATCGGACCAAATCGGATGGCATTTAGTGCACATCCGATTCAGTCCGATCTATTTAACATGGGGCCCTATGGAGAAGGGTCCGAGGAAACATCTGATGTCTCCTCGGACCCGATTTTAGTGTACTGAGCATGCTCAGTACACTAAATAGTACACTAAAATAGCTCCTAACTGTAAAATAAGGGGTTAAAAAAAAAAGTTTATGCTCACCTACCCCCGAGCCCCCGTCGTCTTCCTGCAGGCTCCCGGTGGCTCCCGCTGTCTGCAGAGGTCTTCTTCTGCAGTATAGGACCTGCGGTGATGTCACAGTCATGTGACCGCGGGTTACCATGGTGGAACCTGCTGTCACGTGACTGTGATATCACCGCAGGTCCTATACTGCACAAGAAACCTCTGCAGACAGCGGGAGCCTGCGGGAGCCACCAGGAGCCTGCAGGAAGACGGCGGGGGCTCGGGGGAGGTGAGCATAAACTTTTTTTTTCTTTCTTTTTTTCAGCCCGGATGCTACGATTTTATGCCGGAATCGGATGCCTATTTGGCATCCAATTCCAGGCATCAGAAGGGAGCCGATGCTGTCTGATTTATATCGGACAGCATCGGCTCCCTAAAAATCGTAATGTGAAAGTAGCCTAAGAGTACACCTTCATCCCTGAGGGAGTTGCCTAATTTTCACAGATTTTTTTTTTATACAATCTATTCTGTGGGTTTACCTTTACCCTGCTGTTGGGTGTTATTTGTGCACCTTTCCTGCATTTATATACTGAGCCTTAGGGTGCCGTCACACACATCAATCTTGTGAACGATATTGTTAGCGATCACATGCACGCGCGATCGCTAACAATATAATTCACATCGCTGGTGAGCTGTCACACAGACAGACTCACAGCGATGTGGACCAGCGAGATCGCTGGTAACTATGGTACACATCGGGTTACTAGGCGCCGCGCGGCGCTTAGTAACCCGAATTTTACCATAGATACCATCTCCCAGCATAGGCTCTGCCGCTGGGAGATCGTTCATCGTGGTGTCACACACCACGATGATGCAGATTGATCAAGCGTTTATCGCTTGATTTGAGCTCTGGCTCACAAATCTGCGATCACACAATCAAGCGATTTTACATTGTAAAATCGCTTGATTACACGCAGCGACGCATAAACGATATCGCTTAAGCGATCAAAAAAGCAGATCGCTTAAGCGATATCGTTAAGGAAATTGAAGCGTGTGACGTGGCCATTAATATCCAGCTCATGATAGCTTCAGGGATTTATTCATACTTGTTCTTTTATCTATGTGCAGTTTGCATCAGTTATCCTATGAGGTTAGGTGGTGGTCCTGTTATGGACACTTCCTAAAGGTTTACCAAGTGTTTTTTCTATTTCTGATCCCTTAGAGGTTGCATACCTCTTTCTTTAGTATATTCTAAATTTTCTAAGTATGTGCTTGAGTGATCCCAATTTATCAGGTGGTCACCGCTGCTAAATTTTCCATCATTGTGCTGCAAATACAGTAACTCTGTTTCCACATACCAGATGCTTTGTTATACTAGGTGATAGGATACCGTTAGAAGTGTCTAGCTTTAATTTGATTCCGTTCTGTTCCTAAAGGTCAAAACACAAATTAAATGCCAGCCAAACAATCATTTGGTCCATCTCCCCTCACTCCCCCATATTCAGGAATGCTCAGCCAAATGAGTGTGTGCTCTCTAAAAGAGATCTTCTGCCTTACTCCTCTGCTCAGCTTCTAATCTTCAGAGAACAACAGGATTGTTCTTTCAAAATTAGGCAAACAGGATCCTTTCTTCCCCCGACAGATATAGAAAAAGTCTGGAACCCCCATACTCATTAGACTAACTCCAATGCAGATTTATTCCAATGGCTTCAGTAGTGAACGCAAATGACCTCAATAATTATATATAATAGCCACACATGTTAAAAACGATTTTAGAATATTATGACTAGTAAGGGTGCCTTCACACTGCGGCGTGATCCGGTCCAGGGCTGTCCGGGATGACCCTGACAGCCGCGGACTGGATCAGCACACAGGACTGGAGGGTAGCCCTCCAGTCCTGTGTGCTGATCCAGTCCGCTGCTGTCAGGGTCATCCCGGACAGGCCCGGACTGGATCACACCACAGTGTGAAGGCACCCTAATGGCGGGTTTACACGTTGCGATATCGGAGTCCAATTTCAATCAAAAGTCATGTGGTTCGATCGTTGGAGCCGATATCGTTCCTGCGTTGTATGGTGTGAACGTCCAATACGATGCAGGAACGATGTCAATGCGATGTCGGGGATTGAATGAGCGTGCTATTCAATGCTCCGATATTGAATAGAGATTGGAGCCGGATCGTGCTGTGTGACAGCCCAACTACAATGCGATGTTCAACGTCACCCATTCACTCCCATGTTAAATGGTCGTTCCTGGGTTGGGGGGGCGTAGACATCGCACGGACGTTGTATTCCGATATCGCAGCGTGTAAACCTCTGATGCGATGCGGGAGAAACGTTCACTAAATGCGCGCTCCCGCGCCATTGAGTTGCGATATCGCAACGATATTGAAACGTGTAAACCCACCATAAGAGATCTTTAATATGCAGTTGCCTCTTTTTCAAATGACCAAAAGTAATTTGACAATTATCTCAAAAGCTCTTTAATTGGCTGCATTAACTCCCTTGTTAATCCATCAACAAGCAGGCAAAAGATCTGGAGCTGACTCCAGGTGTGGCATTTACATTTAGAAGCTGTTGCTGTGAACCCTAAACATGCAGTCAAAGGAGCTCTCAATGGAAGAGAAACAAACCATCATTATACTGAAAATAAAAAGAAATCCATCAGAGAAATAGAAGAAATGTTATGGTGGGTTTACACACACCAATCATTGTATCCAATCTCTGAACCAATCTCTGGTTGCAGTGAAATCATGGACAGATTGCTCCATGTTGTACACAGCCACAAAATGGAACTATGTGTCCATGATTTCACTGCAACCAGAGATTGGTTCAGAGATTGGATACAATGATTGGTGTGTGTAAACCCACCATTAGAGATTGTAGACCAAATCAACAGTTTGGTACAATCTGCAAAAAAACAAGAGCACATTGTGAGCTTGGGAACTCAAAAAGCCCTGCCCGTCTATGTAAGATGACAGAGGTGGGTGATCACAAAATACCTTCTATAGTGAAGAAAAAAAACTTCAATTTTTTCCACTCATGGTTAGTGGTTGGGTAAAGCCATTTATTGTCAAACTACTGTTTTTTCTCTTTTTAAATAAAAATGACAACCAAAAACATCCAAATGACCCTGGTCAAACGTTCACATACCCTGGGGATTGTCCTGATAACATGCACAAACGTTGACACAAATGGGTTTGAATGGCTAATAAAGGTAACATCCTCACTCTTGCATCCAGCCACTGACGTTTCTGGATTGTGAGTGATTGGGAAAGCGAAAAAATTGTCAACAGATCTATGGGAAAAGATAGATGAATATAAAACAGGAAAGAGATATAAAATGATATCCAAGGAATTGATAATGCCAGTCAGCAGTGTTCAAATTGTGATTAACAAATGGAAAATCAGGGTCTGTAAATACCAAACAACGAACAGGTAGACCAACAAAAATTCCGCCCACAACTGCCAGGAAAATTGTTCAGGATGCAAAGAGTAACCCACAAATAACATCTGCTGAAATACAGGACTCACTGAAAACTAGTGGTGTGGCTGTTTCAAGATGCTCAATAAAAGATGCATTTGAACAAAGGTGAGCTGCATGGTCGAGTCAACAGAAAAAAGTTATTATTGCCACAAAGTCGCTCACCTACAATATGCCAAACAGCACCGAGACAAGCCTCCAAAAGGTGGATTGCTGATGATGAGGGGATGCATGAGCTACAAAGGCACAGGAAACTTGGCCAGAGTTGAAGGAAAGTTGAATGCAGAACGTTATCTGCAAACACTGGAGGCAAATTTCCACTCATCTGCCCGGAAGCTGCGTATGGGATGTACTTGGACGCTCCAACATGACAACGATCCAAAGCACAAGGCCAAGTCGACCTGTCATTGGCTACAGCAGAACAAAGTGAAGGTTCTGGGGTGGCCATCTCAGTCTCCTGACCTCAATATTATTAAGCCACTCTGGGGAGAACTCAAGCGCGCAGTTCATGCAAGAAAGACCAGGAATTTACAGGAACTGGAGGCTTTTTGCCAAGAAGAATGTGCAGCTTTACTAACTGAGAAAATAAAGAGCCTCATCCACAACTACCACAAAAGACTTCAAGCTGATATTGATGTTAGAGGGGGCAATACACTGTATTACGAACTGGGGTATGTGATGTTTTGATCAGGGTCATTTGGATGTTTTTAGTTGTCATTATTATTTAAAAAGTGAAAACACAGTAGTTTGACAATAAATGACTTCACCCAACCACTAACCATGAGAGGAAAAAAAGTTTGTGTGTTATCAATCACATTCTCTGAAAAAAGACCAAGAAAGTAAAAAAATCTGCTGGGGGTATGTAAACTTTTGAACACAACTGTGTATATTGAATATAAGCTGCAAACTAATGTTTCATTTTCATGAAACTTTGGTCATCATACATTTGGTAATATTTATTCCTCACCTGACTGAATGGATTGCAGGGCTGGAATACACGAGTATCCTCGCTGCTGCAGGATTGTGATGGAGCATGGGAATAAATATGCCCCAATGCTACAGACACCATCAAAATAGAAGATATTCCCCCTTCAGAGACAGAGCATCAGTACTGTCACTTGTGTTATCAGTCTGTAGTCTTCTCAATGTCACATGAGGGCACAGGAGACAGACTGGTGTGTGAGGCCATGACAGGTAGAAGGAAGCAACAGATCCCACTGATAAATGCCACTCCACATGCCACTAACCCTGACCTCAGAAAGGTCAAACTAAAGAGGATGGAGAAGTGAGAATGGTGCATTCTCATCAGTATCTAAGGACAGTTCCACCCTACCATTCTGGAATATGAATACACAATGGATCAAAAACAAAAACATTCTTTGTCAAACTGATGTAAACGGATACACTTTGAAGCAACATATCGATATTGTCACACATATTGCATCTGTTGCATCTATTAAAAAAAAATGATTGTTTTTTTTTTTAAAGAAAGGAGGGTCGTGAGATCATGAAAATTCTTTTTGGGAAAGAAAAAAAAACAACCGACATGCAAATATAAAGGAATACATTTGCATACATTTTCCAATGATTATAAAATCTAGATTTTATATTTTTAAATGCTCACAAGATTATTTAAAAAGAAAATCCAAAACAGAAGTATAAACTACATGGATGTGGACATATATTCATCCATTATGTTCTATGTAAACAATTATTTATCTATTCAAATACATTTTATTCCGACTTAAATGGATACGTCCAGGACACCACAAACAGGGTGTGAGGAATGATGTCAAAATAGTAATAACAACATATAAATATTTACCCATGAGCACATATCACATACAGATCAGGCTGCATACGTCACCTATCAGGAAACAAGGAAATGTGACATAGCTGTACCCACCAGACAGGTGCAGGGAGATGTGCGGCTCAGGTGCTGGGCTCAGGTGCTGGGCTCAGGTGCTGGGCTCAGGTGCTGGGCTCAGGTGCTGGGCTCGCTCGCTCTCCAGGCTGGAGCACAGGCACCAGTAAAGGTATCAGGTCCAGGTGTTCTTGACTGTACACCCAGGTGGCAGTATATTGTGATCAGGCGCTGGTGCTACCATCACATTTTTAGTCCAGCTGTAGTGTCCCCTTGAGATAATAGTCTTATTATTCTATCCAGGTGGTACAGGGATTGGTACTGTTCCTGGTATTGTTGCTGTAGCTCAGTTGCCAGGCTCAGCTCTCAGGTACTGTAATATATCCCAGGCATTGGGGTAGCTGTAGCTCAGGTTCAGCTCTCAGGCACTGCTGTATCTCCCAGAAAATGGTGTTGCTGTATCTCAGCTGCCCAGGTGTTGCTGTATCTCTCAGGCACTGGTGTAGCTGTAGGTCTGTTGCTCAGGAGCTGGTTCAGCCCTCAGGTACTGCTGTATCTCTGCTACCCAGGCTCAGCCCTCAGGTACTGTAATATGTCCCATGCGTTGGTGTAGCTGTTGCTCAGCTGCTGCTTCAGCTCTCAGGTGCTGCGGTATCTAAGCTCCCAGCTGCTGGTTCAGCTCTCAGGTGCTGCTGTATCTAAGCTCTCAGCTGCTGGTTCAGCTCTCAGGTGCTGTATGTCCCAAGCACTGCTGTCTCTGGAGCTCTGCTGCCTCGGTTGTGCTCTCAGGTATGTCCCGGGCGTTTGTGTAGCTGTATCTCAGCTGCCCAGGTGCTGGTTCAGATGTCGGGTAGTGCTGTATCTCAGCTGCTCAGGTGCTGGTTCAGCTCTCAGGTGCTGTATTATGTCTCAGGCATTGGTGCTGCTGTATCTCAGCTGCCCAGGTGCTGGTTCAGATGTCGGGTAGTGCTGTATCTCAGCTGCTCAGGTGCTGGTTCAGCTCTCAGGTGCTGTATTATGTCTCAGGCGTTGGTGTAGCTGTATCTCAGCTGCCCAGGTGCTGGTCCTGCCGTATCTCAGCTGCCCAGGTCCAGTCCCAGCTGTGTCCAGTGTGGCAGGTGAAGGGCGGTGAGTGGGGAGCGGTGTCTCAGCTGCTGCTGTTCTCAGACCCGGCAGCAGCAGCTCTTTGCAGCCTCCTCCGCCGTGTGTGTGTGGAGTGCAGTGTGTACAGACCTCCCTTTCTTCCTCTCTCCAGGGTCTCTACCTATCACACAACATGTCAGCCTGCTGCACTGTGTGACAGAGCACATCCCAGCATTACTCCTATCACTGGCAGGATCTATACACACACTGGGGGGTCATATACATTGCACACAAACTACACAGAAACCTCAAGCGCTGACTATGGAAACATCAGATTTCCCTAATAAAATGACATATGTGACTAAGTTTTCTATGCCTTTCTACCCACTGTTCCTCAGCCTACAGAGCAGCATGGTGTGTGCCACATTACACCATACAATGAGGGAGGTGCAAACAAAGAGTTCAACAGTTACCATGGCGACTAGTCATTGCTCTGAAAAATAACATGTGGAATTTGGTTAGTTGCCATGTGCAACTATTTCACTTTGGCTCCTTTCACATCAGCAGTTTTCGCTGATGTGCGGCAGATCCAGCAGGTGGCACCACATCTGCCGGATCTGTCACCTAACAGCTGCACTTGCGGCCTGGAACCCGGCGAGCCCCATACATTGTTTATGGGCTTGCAGTCCGGTGCGGTTATGCCGGTTACTTGCGGCTGCAAGTGCCGAATCTGCCGCATCCGGCGTGTCCGAACTTGCCGCAGCGGACCACAAGCCCCATAAACAATGTATGGGGCTCACCAGGTTCCAGGCCGCAAGTGCAGCAGTTAGGTAGCAGATGCGGCCCCACCTGCCAGAGCTGCCAAAACCAGGAGAGGAACTTGCATAGAAAAAGTATAATTGAAAGATTGACACCTGTTCTGAGTTTTGGAGACACTTCTGGTTTTGCAACAGAAACCTGATCAAACCTGTCTGATCAGGGAAATAACTGCAGTGTGAAACCAGCCTTAGGGTGCCTTCACACTGCGGCATGACAGACCCGGACCGGATTTTGGCCCCGTAGTAGCCTATGGGGCCGGATGGCAGCTATCTGCCGTCCGGCTTCCATCTCGCCGGAAGAATCCGGGAGAAGTGGGATCTTTCTCCCAGATCCAAAAACGTTGCTTGCAACGTTTTTGTGTCCGGGGAGACCAAGCTGCACCTAATTGGTGTCTCCCGGATTCCACCGGATCCTCACGGATTCCCCCGGATCCTTCCGGGGCAATCCGGCGCTCCGTTAACATGGGAGCCTATGGGGCCGGAGGATGCAGGAACTGGATACCGGCGGCTGCACGCCGCCGTTATAATTCAGGACCGCGGCTAGCTCCCTGCGAGCCGTGGTCCTGAATAATCAGCACTGGCAGCTGCGGCAGGATGCACACCGGACTGGAGGGCATATTAGCTCTCCAGTTCTGTGTGCTGATTCGGTCCAGGGCTGTCAGGTTCACCCCTGACAGCCCCGGACCGAACTGGACCTGACCGCAGTGTGAAGGCCCCTTACCAGCCTGCACCCCAGGGATCGGCTATCATCAGTGATAGACAATCACCCTCTAAGGCTTTGGCCCCCTTCACACCATGTTTTTCAGGATCCGGGACAGTCCGGTGTGAACCAGACAGTCCCGGATCCAGTTTCGACCCCATAGTATTCCTATGGGGCCGGATTGCACCAGATGGCAGTGTTTTTCCATCGGTTATTTGCTGTCCGGGAGCATCCGGCAGCTTTCCTTTTTTGGCCCCAGGCACAAAATCGGAACAAGCAGCATTTTTTGTGTCCGGGGCCAAAACCGCTCAAAATCGGATGCTCCCGGATCCTCCTCCCGGATCATACTGTGCTGTCAGTACCTTTTAGGCCTTGTGCCGACGTTGCATTTTTGCAGTGTTTTTGTGTCACCTTTTGTCACAAACCTGCATGCCAATCCTTCCCTGAATAAAGTCTATGAGAATTCTGAAGTGGGCATACATTACTTTTTCTTTCCATGCAGTTTTGGTGCAGATTGTGGACAAGACAAAAGAATGAGCTTGTCAATTATTGGGGCGTTTTTTGCTGCATTTTGTAACCCTCCAGCCATTGACTATGCTAACAAAAAACATGACCACAATCTGCACCTAAAATGAATGTTTTGTGGTGCATTTTCCTGTCACAGGGTGCAGTTTCTGCTGCAGAAAATTTCTGAACCAAAAAAGGAGCGTCAGCACAGTACACTTAAAGGGAATCTGTCAGGTTAAAAATCCATATGTAACTGATATCATTTTCTAATTCTTTTCTCTAAACTCTCTCTATTCATATATTTCTATTACTTATGCTTCCCTCCTATCCTGTGTAAACTTCAAAATAAAAGATTCATTCCATCTGTCAATCACAGAGGGCTCTCTGCTGCCCACTCCCCAAGGAATGAATATTCATGCATCCCTGCACTGCCCTACTCTCTAGGTTTTATGCTATGTGACTCAATGCAGACAGAAGCGAGAGGGGGAGGAGGTGTGTGCTCTTAGCAGATTTTGACACACAATAGATAACTGTGGATACGCCATGATGTGGTGGTGACAATGACATTTTAGAAAATATTGGGACATTACTTCAATAATTGAAAGAAAAAGTGAAATGACCAAATGTGTGACAGAATTACTGGTATAAGATAAACAGCTGTTTTACATGGTACAGGCAAATTAAAGTGGGCAATGTATTTCCAAACTGGTACCTTTTACATTCCTTCTCTTGGGGAAAAGTATGACTGTCATAACATTGTCGGGCTGTTGCCTACTAATTGGAAGAGCCATCAAGTAAGACAGCAGACAATAGGAAGTTGGCAGATGCTGAAGAATACCAAGTTAGGGCAGAGACACACTATGTGAGAGGCATGTGAGATTCTCGCATGAGTCTCGCTGCGCATGACTCACCAGGAACGGCCGCCAACTCTCTGGACATGAGAGCGTCAGCTGCTTGGGCTTCTATTCAGCTCCACTCTCCCATTCTGGGTGAGTCATGCAAGACTCATGTGAGTATCTCGCATGCGTTTCGATCAGTTTGTCTCTGTCCTTAGTTGAGTTAACAGGGTCTGCAAGTAGTTTTGCTTATATCTAATACTGAAATATATTGCCGCACTACAAAAGATAAATACAACTGTTCATTTAATAATCATCTGTTAACCCATTCTCACTTCATGGCATAAATTTACGCCATGGGCCGGTGATGTTCAATACTCCATCAGCAGCAGGTGTCAAGTGCAGCTCAAATCTTTCTGCATTGGATGCCCTTGTGTTGCTATGGCAGTCAAAGGCCTCCAGGTAGGCCATAACTGGAATTCTATTAAGGCCACTTTACACACACAGATATCTGTGTCCAACTTCTGAACAGATCTCTGGTTGCAGTGAAATCATGGACACATTGTTACATTTGTACACAGCCACAAAATGGAACAATGTGTCCATGATTTCACTGTAACTCGAGATCTGTTCAGAAGTTGGACACGGATATCTGTGTGTGTAACGTGGCCTTTAGACATTTTGATTTTACAACAAATTTATGAACCACATGTGCCATTTTGATGACTTTGGCGCAAAAAAAAAAAATTAACAAATATCATAAGACAAAAAAAGTAAAGTGGCTTCTAAAAAATCTCAAGGTATCAGTCAGACCCAGTATGATATGTTTTAAAGTGTAAAATAAATGTCAAATAATTAAATCTAAAAATTGTCTGCAAAAAATGCTTTACACCAGTAACATACAATCTGTTAAACTGTCATGTTATTTATAGTGTATAATGAAGACAATAAAAAATGAAAATTCCAGAGTTGCTGTTTTTATTCATCTCACTTCTCCAAAAACACTAATGAGAAAGTTGTATACGGTATACAAAGATTCAGCCATGTAGGATGTCGGTTACAGGTGGGACTATGGCCGTTTTGCATACAGGTGTGCTTCAAAGGGTCTACTCTAGTATACCTGCCTGCATCATTGCTGAAATAAAGCACATGAAGAAATACCTCCTGTGGGGGCAGCTTCATTACTTCTATCTTTGATGCATCATTAACACAGACATTGTGGATGACAATCTGAGGGCCACTTTACACACACCAACTTATCTGTCCAACTTCTGACCAACTTGCTGGTTGCAGTGAAATCATGGACACATTGCTCCATTGTACACAGTCACAAAATGGAGCAATGTGTCCATGATTTCACTGCAACCAGCAAGTTGGTCAGAAGTTGGACAGATAAGTTGGTGTGTGTAAAGTGGCCCTCAATGAAAGGACTTGCTGGTGTACAATGTTCCAATGCCAGAAAATGTCCTCCAATCATAGACTGAAGTACATTTTTGAAGTAGGTTATGCCACCGAAGTGGCCTAATTTTCTTGAGTTTGATGGCCGGTCATAAGGGCCTGTTACACGCTCCAGTGTGTCGGCGATCCGACCAACGATCTGACTTGACCTACATCGCTGGAACGATGTCCAGTGATCGCTAGTGAAATGTCACACGTACTGATATCGAGAACGACGCAGCAACGATTCCACAACAAGCGAACGATACTTGCAGTCGTTTGGTTGCCTATGTCCTCCAGTTCTGAATAGACAGTCGTACACGACATCGTTATCAAGGTGTCACACACACTGATGCTACAGATTGAATGAACGATGAACGACTGATTTATGGTCCGGTTCATAAACCTCCAATCAATGATCAGCTGACTTATCGTTGGTTGATTCTACATCACACACAACGACGTTGTTGCTCCGCCCCAAAACCCGTGACGTACCAACGATATCGTTAACGATATCGTAGCATGTAAGAGGCCCTATAGTTACACCATGTTCCATCCATTTCCATCCAAGCTGCACTCATATTGGTATAGCTAACTGGACTGCTGAGTAAACTACAAATGTTACAATGTTTTTGGCTACGTCTGAGTTTCATAAAAATATTGCAATTTAATTATGTGTTTTATGTCAGCATTCTGGCGTAAAGCATAGAGTGCCTTATACATTCACCTCTGCATATATTGATTCTTATGGTGGGTTTACACGCTCAGATATCTGAAACGATATCGTTTAAACGTCACGCTTTTGACATCGTTCGAACGATATCGTTTTTGCATTGTTGCGTGTAAACGCAGGATATCTGAAGGAAAAATCGTTGTATCGGACATCTCAAAAGTGTGCTCAGGACCTCACTTTTATCGTTCGTCGTCCAATTAAGGCTGGGTTCACACTGCGGCAGCGTCCGGTCCGGGGCTGTCAGGATTGACAGCCTGGACCGGAGTTTTGCTGCATAGGATAGTATCGGGCTGCACGGAGCTGGATCGAGGCGGGTCTTAATTATCTGCTATCCGGCTGCTTTGTCGCCGGATGAATCCTGCAGAAGTGGGGAATTGTCTGCCGATTCCAAAAACGGTGCATGCACCGTTTTTGGAATCGGCAGACAAATCCCCGCTTCTGCAGGATTCATCCGGCGACACAGCAGCCGGATAGCAGATAATTAACACCCGCCGCGATCCAGCTCCGTGCAGCCCGATACTATCCTATGCAGCAAAACTCCGGTCCAGGCTGTCAATCCTGACAGCCCCGGACCGGACGCTGCCGCAGTGTGAAGGCACCCTAACGCTCCAGCAAAGCGCAGCATCGTTCAGTGTGACACCAAGATGAACGATATCGTTCTGAATTCTCCTATTCCTGCCACTTTATCCAATCGTTCACAAGGTTGTAATGAACTCCGCTGGCGCGTTGCCAAATTACACATCTTTAACGATATCCTTGCATTTGACATTGCACTAACGATGTCAAAACGATCGCAGTCACGTGACATTCCAAACAATATCGTTTCAGATATCTGAGCGTGTAAACCCACCATTATGCTGAATTGCTGAATACTACAATTCCCAAGGTGCCTTGTTCCTGGCTTCAATCTGGTGGAGGAATAGGAGCAGCAAGAAGCAACAGGAGGGATTAGCTGAATGTGCTGGAGAAGAAGGAAGGAGGGGATTGTACTGAGGTGAGTGGTCAGCCATCTTGGAGAATTGAAAGCAATACTCCAGGACTGAAGCATGGTATATGTGTTAACCTCTGCAACTTATGTTAAATGACCATGAACCCTGTATCTGTTTCACAAATACCGGCCAGCGAGGTTATCAAGAGCTGCGTACCACCACCTGGCTTTCCACCTGGAAAGATTCAGCCTGCAATTCCCAGCCTTCCTGAACGCTGGATGAATACAGTTCCGCTGAAAAAAACAGTATGCCGGGACTTGTAGTTCTACTGTTTGAGAAGAATACTGAAACCAAATGCAAGGCAGGACTACAGTGATGTGTAATTTCAGTGACTAAGAATTGCTCCTTCATTATATTAAGTGCACCAACGGTTACAGTAAGTGTGCCAACATCCGCAGCAACTGGGTCCCAGTCTTGGACTATCATTTGTATAGCTGCAGACATTTGTAGGTTTACGTGATGAGATAGGAGTGTGCTTGTTGTGGGAAAGCATCATTCCTAACATTCAGGTTTTTTTTCTTATATACACATTTTATACCTTTATACTATATTGTATAGCATTATTTGTTTGCTGTTCCCCCTTTTATCTTTCTGTGAATAAACCTGTTAATTGGTTCATCCTCATCTTTTGTGAATGTTTACGGACTGTGGACAGGGGTATTCCCGAGTTGACACCTGGCAGAAGAGGAAGACCCCTCTGCATTCCCCTAAATCTCCTAGCACGATTCGGGTAGAAGCACTGCACCATATAAAGGTGAGAATTACCAAAGACCCTGCCCACAGCAGCACATTACAGGGGTGTTACACCATTTTTTCACGTACATTTTTAAACATGGACGAGAGAAGGAGGTTTCTAAGAATATTTCAATAGCAAAGTAACCAGTAACTTGAGGCGTAGAAGAAGAGTTTGCCATAAAGTTCTACTGATATATCTGACCAAGGTTGTGGTTTGGATTTACAATTTTACATGCCTTTTTATTTCGGAAAGGTTACTTAGGAGGATGCAACTGTATAAAAACACTTCTGCTGCTATGACAATCCAAAGCGTGTGATAGCTATGCAAAACAAAGAGTTTTATGTGAAAAATATCAAATGGAGCTCGCAGTCGCTACTGAATCCATCCCAGTCTCTCCAGTGGGAATTTGTTGTGTTTGAAGCCATACTTTCTGCTCCCGTGGCAAAGAATTGTTTAACATTCCTTGTTAATTGTACACGATCATTACTTGGAAGATTTCATACTTGACATTCTTGAGGAAGTGTTTGTAAGGACTGGCGGTGAGCCATTTTGTTTTGCTTTTGTTCAGCAATTGTAGCTTTGTGTTTAGGATCCCGGTGTTGTGAACACGTCAAAACAACCTGGCTCTTATTACTTATGACACCACTCTGTCTAGTTCTTACTTAGATTTAATCATTCATCTTGTCAACTATTTTTGACTTTTTGTAACTGGAGGCTGATGGCGTCTTACATCTGTCATCAGAAACCAATGGCTATTTTGTGACATGAAGGCTGCCCCGTATGTTCTCTGATGTAGCCTGATGGTAGACATAGGCAGACAGTGAAATTCTATTTCTTCTCCAATTTTGCTGCTGATATTTTATGTAGCAGATATATTTTTTTCAATGCAGTGGAATCTACTCATCATGTCTTTCCTATCGTAATAATCCATAAGCACAGCATAGTGTTAATATGAGTCATTTTACTGTACACAAATACAGTTAAAATCAAAGTATTCATTGCAAATTAGGTTTATTATCAAACTTTAGGCTGCTTGAGATAAGCCAATAAAACAAGAGTAAGTTAAATAGGTCAACACAAGCAATATAAGATGTAATCTCAGTATTATAAAGCAGTCTCGGCATTATTCAACGTCTTCATGACAAGTGTCTGTAGAATTCAGTGGAGCACCTTTTGGCTGTTATGACCTAGTCACTAGGTCCTAGTGCAAACATAACGCATAGCCAGACACCAGGTTCTGGCAACGCTTCTGAGGAATCTTAGCCCAGATAGTGGTCCAAAAACTTCAAGAGGAGAGATCATTACCTTGCACGGACAAGGACAAGGATACAAAAAGATATGGAAGGCACTGAGTGTCCCTAGATAAACAGCAAAGTAAGCCCATTTATATTAAAAATACAATCAAAGCTGGAAGAAATAGTAGCGCAATAGGGTCTTATCCGGTTAAACACTTTAAAAAAGGTAAATCGGTTTGACTAATCTATTAACGTTTTGCGCTGATCGCGGCAGTTACGGTGAAAAAAACCGCAACTGCCGCGATTACCGCATAACAGCCGCCCTTGCGGTTCACTTGCGGCAAGCCTCATACAATGTCTATGGGCTTGCGGCAAGGGCGGTTTCGGCACTTGCGGCAGGTGCGGCCGCGAAAAAAAAGCGGCATACCGCTGTTTTTTCGCGGCTGCACCTGCCGCAAGTGCTGAAACCACACTTGCAGCACACTTACCACAAGCCCCATAGACATTGTATGGGGCTTGCCGTTATGCGGTAATTGCGGCAGTTGCGGTTTTTTCACCGCAACTGCCGCGATCAGCGTAAAACGCTGATGTGAAAGAAGCCTAAAATATGCTTGAAACCATATAAATAAGACAGACATTTTAAAATTATGTTCTGTGGAGTGATGGAGCGATATTGGAGCTGTTTAGGTACCGTCACAAGCGGCAATATTGTATCCTCCCATAGGACATTGATCCGAGCATATTTTCAAGTTCAAAGCTTGGTTTCAATAGGAGTTTTGGAAGAGTCTGGAATAGTTGTCAAGGATGATTTGAACCCCATAGAGAATCCTTGGTAGGATTTACAGAAGCACTTACAGCACTCAATCCCAAGATTATTAGTGAATTAAAATTTATTGCCCATGATGAATGGGCTAAAATTCTTCAGGAATACTGGTAGAAGCTGGAATCTGGTTATGAATCTAAGTACTAACTATACTTGTCATAAGGGGTAGAGAACTTAGATAGCAGTAGTCATTAAAAGTGGTATTTTGTAGTGATGAGCGAGTACTAAAATGCTCGGGTGCTCGAAGCTCGGGCCGAGCATCCCGAGATACTCGTGTACTCGGCCCGAGTACCGACCCCAATGTTATCCTATGGGAGATCTGAGTATTTTTATGAAATGACTGCCGGCATGTAGAAACCCTAAAAATGTCACAAAAGTCTCAGAAGAGTGCTCAAATGACATGGCAACACCATGGGGAAGACCCCTGGAAGCATTTCTCACTCAAAAGTCACAGCTGTGAACAATCTTGTCCGAGTTTCACGCCAATTTTATGGAGTCACCAGAAAACCTTCCAAAATGACACCAAAATGAATATTCAGGGTGGAAATGTTAAGGGCACATACCCAATAGTGAGATACAGCTGGTGTATGTTACTTTTTGTGATTACATGAAAGATTTTACGTGAAAACATTGTGCGGCACTCCGATGTCCCTGAGAAGAGACGTACATGAAGCCCTGTCTTGACATATTGTGCCCATTTTGAGGAACTGGGTCTATTCTAGTATTTTCCTTTGCCAGGGCAGTCTAAAATTGGGAGGTTCACCAATGCCCCTGGATAGAGACATGCATGAGGGCCTGTAAACCTGAAGTGCCCAATGTAAGGAAGTGGGTGTATTGTAGTATAGCCCTTTGGCAGGGCAGCCAAAAATTGGGAGGTTCAACAATGACCCATGCATGCAGACATGCAGTAGGGCCTGTAAACCTCAAGTGAGTGTATTGTAGTATAGCCCTTTGGCAGGGCTGCCAAAAATTGGGAGGCTCCACATTGTCCCTGGATAGAGACGTGCAGGAGGGCCTGTAAACCTGAAGTGGGTGTATTGTAGTATAGCCCTTTGGCAGGGCAGCAAAAAATTGGGAGGCTCCACATTGTCCCTGGATAGAGACGTGCAGGAGGGCCTGTAAACCTCAAGTGGGTGTATTGTAGTATAGCCCTTTGGCAGGGCAGCCAAAAATTGGGAGGCTCCACATTGTCCCTGGATAGAGACGTGCAGGAGGGCCTGTAAACCTGAAGTGGGTGTATTGTAGTATAGCCCTTTGGCAGGGCAGCTAAAAATTGGGAGCTTCAACAATGTCCCTGGATAGAGACGTGCAGGAGGGCCTGTAAACCTGAAGTGGGTGTATTGTAGTATAGCCCTTTGGCAGGGCAGCAAAAAATTGGGAGGCTCCACATTGTCCCTGGATAGAGACGTGCAGGAGGGCCTGTAAACCTGAAGTGGGTGTATTGTAGTATAGCCCTTTGGCAGGGCTGCCAAAAATTGGGAGGCTCCACATTGTCCCTGGATAGAGACGTGCAGGAGGGCCTCAAAACATTTTTCCCATTGAAAAGGAGTGGGTCTCCTGTCGTTGTAATGCCCATTCTAAAAGAATGGGTGAAAAAATTTACCACTGCGGGTATACCTGAAACAACAGCCTAACTATTGAAACGGTCATCATGGTGGCACATGAGGAGAAGGAGGAACAGTCCAGCGATTAGGCAAAGTCCAGAAGTGTGTACACATGGGTGAGTGGAGGTAAATGGCAAATTCCCATAACAAAATTTTAATTCAGTTGTCATTTGTTGGTGGTGTGGTGAAGTCTGGCCCAATCCAACCCTTGTTCATCTTGATCAGAGTCAACCTGTCAGCATTTTCAGTAATAATTCCACCTGCGGCACTGAAAACACGCTCTGACAAAACGCTAGCGGCAGGGCAGGCCAGGACTTCCAAGGCGTAGAGAGCCAATTCATGCCACGTGTCCAGCTTGGAGACCCAATAATTGTAAGGCACAGAGGAATCTCGCAGTACAGTTGTTCGATCTGCAAGGTACTCCTTCAGTATCTGGCCAAACTTAGCATTTCTTGTGGCACTACCCCCGCACCTCAGGGACTGTGGTACGTGAGGGGCTGAGAAAACTGTACCACATCGTAAAGACTGTTCCCCTACCTCTGGAGGATTGGACTTGTGCCCCTCTCAGCCGTACGCCTTGCTTGTAGCGTGGGTCTAACAGTGTTGCCAACCAGTACTGATTGTCGACCAAGATGTTCTGAACGCGAGGGTCACGAGCCAGGCAGCTTACCATAAAGTCAGCCATGTGCGCCAGACTCTTAACAGCCATCACTTCAGTATCCAGACCAACACGATGACTGAACATGCTGTCCTCCTCCTCCTCCTCATCTCTCCTGTCCTCTGGCCAGCCACGCTGAATCCCGGTATGACTGGTGTGCATGTCATATCCTCAATTTGGCCAGAGAATTGCTCCATGTCTTCATCCTCCTCCTCCTCGTCATAGTCCTCCACTGCACGTTGTGATGAGATGAGGCTGGGCTGTGTGTTATCACCCACACCCACTACTGTTTCTTGCTCCAAGTCATCGTGCTCGGCCTGCAATGCATCCTCGTTGTTTTTCAGCAGAGACCGTTTTAGAAGGCAGAGTAGTGGTATGGTGACGCTAATAATGGCGTCATCTCCGCTCACCATCTTGGTGGAGTCCTCAAAGTTTTGGAGGATGATACATAGGTCGGACATCCATCTCCACTCCTCAGGTGTTATGTGTGGAGTTTGACCCATTTCCCGACGGCTTAGGTGATGCAGGTAGTCAACTACTGCCCTCTTCTGCTCACATATCCTGACCAACATGTGCAGAGTTTAATTCCAACGCGTGGGGACATCACACACCAGTCTGTGGCTGGAAGACACAAACGGCGCTGAAAACCGGCAAAGCCGGCTGAAGCAGCTGGTGACTTGCGAAAATGTGCAGACAGACGGCGCACTTTTACCAGCAGTTCAGACAGCTCTGGGTATGACTTTATAAACCTCTGAACCACCAGGTTGAGCACATGGGCCACGCATGGAACATGCGTCTTCTGGCCTCGCCTCAAAGCTGCCACCAGGTTCAGGCCATTGTCAAACACGACCTTTCCTGGCTTTAGGTTCAGAGGTGTGAGCCAGTGATCTGCCTGCTGTTTCAGAGCTGTCCACACCTCTTCTGCATTGTGGGGTTTGTCACCTATGCAGACTAGCTTCAGCACAGCCTGTTGCCGCTTCGCAAAGGCAGTGCTGCAGTGCTTCCAGCTTGGGACTGGTGTGGAGGGTACAGTGGATGAGTATGCGCAGGAGGAGGAGGCTGAGGAGCATGACATTCCGGAGCTGTAGAGTGTCGGTGAAACCCTGACAGAGGTAGGGCCTGCTATCCTTGGTGTGGGAAGGACGTGTTCCGTCCCTCGCTCAGACTGGGTCCCAGTCTCCACAATATTAACCCAGTGTGCCGTCAAGGAGATGTAGCGGCCTTGCCCACAAGCACTTGTCCACGTGTCTGTGGTTAGGTGGACTTTGGCTGAAACAGCGTTGTTCAGGGCACGTGTGATGCTTTGGGACACGTGGTTATGCAATGCGGGGACGGCACATTTGGAGAAATAGTGGCGGCTGGGGACCGAGTAACGTGGGACAGCAGCCCCCATCAGGTCGCGGAATGCTTCCGTCTCCACCAGCCGGAAAGATAACATTTCTAGCGCTATGAGTCGCGAAATGTGAGAATTGAGGACAGTGGCATGTGGGGCGTTGGCAGCGTATTTGCGCCTGCGTTCATAGGTTTGCTGAATGGATAATTGAACGCTGCGCTGGGACAAGGACGTGCTTGATGGTGGTGTTATTTGTGCGTGGCCAACTTCTGATGCAGGGACGGAGGCTTGCTCGCGGCCAGCATGGACAGGGATTGGCTCGCATGCACAACACACGAAGACGTAGCAGTGACATCAGCAAGCACCGCTCCTCGACTCTGTTGTACTTCCCACAAAGTCGGGTGCTTGGCTGACATGTGCCTGATCATGCTGGTGGTGGTCAGGCTGCTAGTTTTCATACCCCTGCTGATACTGGCATGGCAGGTGTTGCAAATGGCCTTTTTAGAGTCATCTGGAGCCAACTTAAGAAACTCCCAGACTCGGGAAGACCTAACATTTGCACAGGCACCTTGAGTCGTGTTGTTGTTCCGGGGAACGGTTGCCTGCCTTCTGCCTGCGGACACGACCCTGCTTGGTACTGCCTGTTGGGATGCTACGCCTCTCTGCCCCTGTGCACTGCTGTCCTCGCTCTGCATATCCTCCTGCCAGGTTGGGTCAGCTACTGGATCATCCACCACATCGTCTTCCTCTTCCGCACCCTGATCCTCCTCCTGACTTCCTGGCAATTGTGTCTCATCATCGTCCACTCCTTGTTGAGACACGTTGCCAACGTTCTGTTCGTGAGAACGTGGCTGCTCAAATATTTGGGCATCTGTACATACCATCTCCCCATCACCCACTTCAACAGGAGCTGGCGAGAGGCCAGATTCTGCGAATGGATACGTGATCAGCTCTTCCGAGTGTCCAACTGTGGGATCAGTAATGTCCGTGGACGTGTACTCGGCCTGGTGGTAAGAAGGAGGATCAGGTTGGGAAATGTGCGGTGCAGTATCACGGCTACTGACACTTGACCGTGTGGAAGACAGGGTGTTTATGAAGGTGCCCATCTGACTTGAAGCATTATCCGCTATCCAAGTAACAACCTGTTGACACTGGTCTTGGTTCAAGAGTGGTGTACTACTGCGGGCCCCAAGAATTTGGGACAGGACGTGCGAGCGAGTAGATCTGCCATTTTGTTGTTGCGAAATTAGTGCTTGCACACGACCTCGGCCTCTGCCTGCACCACCATCACGTCCACTTCCTTGTTCTTGCCAACGCCCTTGCCAACGCCCTTGCGCTTTTTGCCTGTATACTGTGACAACAGTCAGGTGACTGTTCAGGTCACAGGAGAGTAGGATTTAAGTCCCTAACCTGTATCAAGGTAGTAAGTACACCAGTCTGGTAACTGTTCAGCTCACAGGAGAGTAGGATTTTAGTCCCTAACCTGTATCAAGGTAGTAAGTACACCAGTCTGGTGACTGTAATGGTCACAGGAGAGTAGGATTTTAGTCCCTAACCTGTATCAAGGTAGTAAGTACACCAGTCTGGTAACTGTTCAGCTCACAAGAGAGTAGGATTTTAGTCCCTAACCTGTATCAAGGTAGTAAGTACACCAGTCTGGTGACTGTAATGGTCACAGGAGAGTAGGATTTTAGTCCCTAACCTGTATCAAGGTAGTAAGTACAACAGTCTGGTGACTGTAATGGTCACAGGAGAGAAGGATTTTAGTTCTTAACCTGTATCAAGGTAGTAAGTACAACAGTCTGGTGACTGTAATGGTCACAGGAGAGTAGGATTTTAGTCCCTAACCTGTATCAAGGTAGTAAGTACAACAGTCTGGTGACTGTAATGGTCACAGGAGAGAAGGATTTTAGTCCCTAACCTGTATCAAGGTAGTAAGTACAACAGTCTGGTGACTGTAATGGTCACAGGAGAGTAGGATTTTAGTCCCTAACCTGTATCAAGGTAGTAAGTACAACAGTCTGGTAACTGTTCAGCTCACAGGAGAGTAGGATTTTAGTCCCTAACCTGTATCAAGGTAGTAAGTACAACAGTCTGGTGACGGTAATGGTCACAGGAGAGTAGGATTTTAGTCCCTAACCTGTATCAAGGTAGTAAGTACAACAGTCTGGTGACTGTGTAATGGTCACAGGAGAGTAGGATTTTAGTCCCTAACCTGTATCAAGGTAGTAAGTACTGTTATGGTCACAGAAAAACTTGGATACCGATCTGGATCACCCTGCCTATATCCTCCTAGATTAGTCCTGAGAAGGACTGTTGTGGTCAGCAGCAGTTTGCAGCCCTGCTCCGGATCTATCTATGAGGGCCGCAAATCTGTCCCTAAGCAGCAGCAGACACTGTCCCTACACTCACTGTCTGGATGGCTGTGTGCAGAGCACAGCGCAGCCGGGTTTTATAAAGGCTCGGTCACGCTGTGCAGGCCGGCCAATCACTGCAATGCCATAACTAACAGGGCTGTGGCATTGCAGTGGTCTGCCAGCCAATCCCTGCTTGTGGGCTGGCTCTCTAAAGAGCGCCAACATGCAGGGATGAGGACCACGAGCACAGCACGAGTATTGCGAGATTACTCGGTGCTCGCCGAGTAGCCCGAGTACAGTGATACTCGTGCGAGTACCGAGCAGCGCAGAGCATGCTCGCTCATCACTAGTATTTTGTGTTGAGTTTGAAGAAATCACTTGTCATCGTAATTGTGTTCAGCTATTTATATTTTCCTTCTTTTTTTTGTAAAAATCATAATGTTTTTTACATAAAATTTACATAAAATTTGCAATGAGAATGAAAAATGTAGCAATTGGAATTTGCTCATAACAAGCGCTGATCAATATTCATTTTACATGCAACAATTATCTGCATGTGGAAACTATGTATCAACAGGATATGCCAGACCTGTACAATAAATGGAAGTTCCCATGCTTAGACCAGCATTTGTCCGGATAGTGTGGTCCTGACGTTGGCTACGCAGGGGTGCATCTCTCCATTGAATGGGAGTTCTGGCAATTATGGTTGCTCATTTTCAGAACTCCTATATAAAGCCATAGGTGGCCACCTTCTCATTGACAGTGGTGCACGACAGGGTCCGGTTCTTGAGATTGGTGCATCTTCTTTCTTACACTTATCATGTATGGGTATGCACCACTTTGCAAAGGTTAAAGTGGCTCTATTGCATCTAGTCAAAGATCGAAAGAGACAATTTAAGCACAGGTAGGGTCTTATCTTTTATACACTGTTAGTTGTAGAAAAGGCTCACTTTTAGTGGTAGTGAGAGTCACAACCACTCTATATGGATATAACATCTGCTGCAGACCAAGGAACTTAATATCAGATCAGTCCATATAAATCATAGATGACGCAATGTATTTTGAAGCCACCACGAGCTTCTTCCTCAGGAAAAATCATATTCCATATCCCATATGATATGCCATCAAAGCATATGATTTGTCCTGAGGAAGAAGCTTGATGTGGCTTCGAAATGCGTTGAATTTATCTATCATCTATATGGACTGATCTGATATTAATCCTTGGTAAAACAGCAGCGCGGGTTTATACCCACTTAATCACCCTGCACCAACATCTATTGCATCTAAAAATACAGCCTCTTTGAAAATACTTTTACTGTAGCTAAAACATTCCTACAGTTTTTTTACCTACCTGTAAAATAAAAAGTACTATATTATAGGGATTGTCCATGCACACCATAGAAAGCTGGGTAGAAAGCTTTTAGCATATTGTCTGTGGTAGACAGAGAAGAATCACAGGCTTTGGGGCCTGCCAAGAGATCTTGTGGTAAGGGAGTCTCCACGTGTACTCTGCTCCCTATGGCATCTTGACTCTAACTGGGGATTTCCCAGCTCTGTCTTGTCTAGAGAAGAAGCTGGAGTAGCTCGTCCTATTGAACACTCAATTCACATGTCAAATATTTACAATGTAAAATAACTGTCACCATCAGATGGTGCTGCAACACAACACATGAGAAAATACCTGGAAAAATGCATGAAAAGTATATACGGTATCTGAAACTCACTAATAATGGTAGAGAGGTAGCTAAGGCTTGATCTGTAAAGTGTAAAGGATTACATAGTCCAGGGGTACTTAAAGGGACATAATCTGGAACAGGTAACTACAGCAGGTTATCAATATGCGAATATGTGGTCTAACACTCAAGGCTTGCATTGATCAGCTGTTATATGCTTTGGCAGCCACTGGATGTAAACACACTAAGCAAAGTTGTAATTCGCAATTCTAGTTAATGAGAGCTTTCCTGAAGTACCCGCCAGCAATACATTGAATGCAACAACGTTCCTTGTGTTTTCATCCATGTATTTACAAAGAAAATAACTTCTGATTGGTGGGTGTTGGACCTCCACCAATCTGACATTAATGATCTGTAGTTTGTATGTCCAGGTTTAGCTCAAAAGCCTATGTAACTCCAGACGCGTCATTCGTCGCATGGCACATGGCACGCACTGTCAGCTTTCTTTGGTGGAGTAGGCAGTCATTTGACCGCAAGTATGCAATATATGCAGCCTTGCTCAATACAAGTGAATTGAGCGAGGCTGCGCACATTTTCTTGGAATGAAAGAGTCTCAGTGGGCCCCTTTAACACATACTGCGAACCATAGTACATATATATACACTCCCCACAAATATAATCCCTCTCTTAGCCTGTCTTCCCCTGTGCGCTGTGTCTCCCCGCCCTGTGCCTGTCTCCCCCTTCTGTGCTGTGTCTCTCCCCTGCTTCAGTCTCTCCCGTGTATGAGGTCTCTCCCCCATGTGTGCTGTCTCACCTGTGCGCTGTGTCTGCCATGTGTACTGTGTCTCCCCCCTCTGTGCAGTCTCTCCCCTGCGTCTGTCTCTCCCCAGTATGATGTCTCGCCCCCATGTGTGCTGTTTTCCCTCTCTGTGCCTGTGTCCCCCTTGTACACTGTCTCTCTCTACCATCTCCTTCCTTTCTGTGTACTTGTTTGCTCTCTTTTTCTCTCTATCTCCCTCTCTGCCAGAAACATTAATTTGGTAGAGTCTGGAACAGAAATTAAAACAAAAACACACCTTATTCGCAGCAAGAAAAAATGCACCATTGACACAACCATTGTTCTGTTGCAGTGACATCAAAGCACACCAGATAGCAGAGCACAGACAGCAGAGCCCACTGACAGCAGAACACAATGACAGCAAAGAACACCGGATGGCAGAGCACAGACAGCAGAGCCCACCGGCGGCAGCAGAGTCCTCTAGTCTACACCTTAGCTCTGCGCAATGCAGCAGCCAGTGCACAGAGCAGGGCTGGTGGGGTGGAATGCAATGCTCTGCATCCCCTGCCCATCACATGCACACAACTGCAGCAAAATAGCTGAGCACTGGACAAATTACATGATGTGCAGAGCAGTGGGCACCGGACACACTCTGCAGAGCACCGGGCAACCAGGCACACTCTGCAGAGCACCGGACACACTGCAGAGCACCAGACTCACAGCAGAGCACTGGAAATACTGTGCAGAGCACCAGACCCACAGTAGAGCACTGAACGCACAGCAGAGCACTGGACATATTGTGCAGAGCACCAGACCCACAGCAGAGCACTGGACATACTGTGCAGTGCACCAGACCCACAGCAGAGCGCTGGACATATTTTGCAGAGCACCAGACCCACAGCAGAGCACTGGACATATTGTGCAGAGCACCAGACCCACAGCAGAGCACTGGACATACTGTGCACTGCATCGACATAGGGGCCCGGCTCCCTGTGGGCTGTGCCCCCTCCCTTTCGCCCCCTCTACGCTCCTCTCTTCTCTCTTCTCCCTCCAAACCTGTGTGCTGTGTGTGGCAGACACGATCATGCCTATCTCATCTGCACTGAGCAGGAGCAGAAGTCCAGCAGATCATAGAGATAAGCTCCCGTCTCAGTACAGATGGGACTGTGAAATCGCGCCGGGAGCTGATCTCTATGATCTGCTGGACCTCCAGCACCTCAGAGATCATAGAGTTCTGCTCCTGCTCAGTGCAGATAGGCAGGTATGATAGCGTCTGACACATACAGTACCCTGGTTTGGATGGAGGGGGACGAGGGTGCTGCAGCAGCACACAGGGGGGCTTCTGGGGGCCTACTATCAGGGGCACATACGCAGTGCCCACTGTCCCACAGCCATCGGAGGATGCAGGGCAGGGGATGCTGTCCTGCAGCAGACGGCGTGGGCTCCCCAGGCACCTCCGGGCCCCAGCACTTGCCCAGGTGCGCCGGGTGCTGACACCGGCCCTGAGTCACATGATCACTCAATCTCACCAATGGCCCCGGGAAATCCTGACATCGCACATTGTGAGGATTCACGTAGAGTAACTACAAAGTTTAATGCCAAACTTGAACAGCCCTTTAAACTGTATAATTAGTCCTTATTGTAATACTGTCTGCAATCTGTCCCTTATTTCCATTCAATAGGACAATTCAATAGGACATTTAGTAATATACAGGTTTTAGAATCATTAAAATTATTTGTAATTTTTTTATTGTATTGATATATCACTAACTCTAAAATATAGTCCTGCATTCATTTTCTTCCTGAGAAATTGAGCGAGGGAAGGAAATTTTTTTTTTTACAACCATTGATTTATATACTGTAGATAGGATGCTTGAGGCAGATTTATTAATTATTGACCTAATAAGCTCCCTAGATTTGCAAAGATAACATACAGAATCCTTATGAGGCAGGGCTTATAAAAATAATACCTTAATACCTTGTCAAGCTTGTCAGATCTGGTTGTCCCAGACCTATCTAATCAGATGTGAAGGAATCCTGAGCTCTGCTTGCCACACCTGATTGAACATGATGGAGCCAAACCTGGATCTGTCAATGCAATGAAGCTTATGTGCTTTAGAAAATCATCTGAAGCTAAAAATTCTTCACCAAAAACAAAATTAATTTAAAGGTACTATAACAACCCATAAACACATTGAAATAGTCTTAGCATTTTGTATATTATCATGTAATGGAAATTGAAACACATTTAAACTGTATCATCATTATTATTTAAATGGACCAGTTATGAAGGTGAAAGCTCCCTAACAACTACTTTCACCTGTAACTACAACATGTGCAGGCGTTGCAATTGCACCTGGACCCTGGAGCCTATGTGGAGCCCTCTGGGACGGGGTACTTGGTACCGGACCGGGGTATCACGGGGGTTATCACGGCGGTCTTGGTTCGGACCGTGTCCCGAGCCCACAAGTAAAAAGGGGTTATTTACAGGGATTGTCGTGACGCCACCCACGGGTTATGGTCAATGGGGGACCACCACTGCTGCTTGCTTCTGCCAGGAGGATGGATGGTGCTGCAGCCAGATGGATGAGCCTGCCGTGGGTCGGGCGGCTCCTGACAGGGTGTAAAACAGTTTATCATGCAGGGAATCACACACGGGAGACACTGGCAGGGTTCACCGGGTTTTACTGAAGTTCTTCATGGTACAGTTCAAAAAGCGGTTTCACACAGTTAACTCCACAGTTTCCATTAACCCAACTGCAGCCAGGTTCCTGCCTCGAGACCCTTCTCTTTCTCTCTACCATTCAGGCTTTTCTACATTTCTCTTCTCCCCCGTGTGCTGTATGGTAGGTGACTCGGATCCTTGTTTGGCTTCTCCCTATGTGTGGGTAGCAAGCTCTGGGTCCTATATGTCACTGCACCTCCTGCACGTGTGTTAGGAGATCAGACTTGGAAACTGAGCTCCCCGTCAGAGTGTCTGTGATCCGGCATGTAGCTACGGTCACCTCAGAGCCGACTTTCTGGTCCCGGCCTAGCCTTCCAGTGTCCCTATGTTGCAGGGGATCACCAGGCTCTTTCCTCCCTGTGTGACTACGACGTACATCAGGGGATCCCTCCTATCAGTCGTCCTCTGTTACCGCTGCCGTTTTCCTCGGACCCAGATGCACTGGTCCGATGTTTCCCCTTACATTTGCTTACGGGCTGTGGAGCGGGCTTTCTCTCTAGGGGCTTAGGCCTCGCAGGATTCTGCGCCTTCAGGGAGCCCAAAACCTTCAGAGAAGTCGTTTCCTGCTCACTCTGCGGTTCAGCTCACTTTGGCCTACTCCGTCTTTACTGTTCTTTGCTGTTCAGCACCCACTGGCCTACGTCCCACCCACTTGTGACTGGCCCTACCACCCCTTGCCCGCCTAGAGTCCCGGGCTCCGGGTTGTGTCTTGTGTCTGTGGGTGTGTTTGTGAAGGTGTTTGTACAAAACTGTCTGTACCTTCCTGGCTGCAGTTCTTACCTGTGACCATCCTGGTTGCAGGGGAGCCACACCTAGGGGACCCCAAAAGTCACTTTGGCCTATAGAAAAAGGCTACTGCTATTAAAGATTTGCAATAATTGGGGGTCCTGTTGGAGCTTTCGCATGAGGGGACCATGAGCTTAAAGTTACGCCACTGCATGTGCCTGTTTTTTATGGGGTCTGTGAGGCAGCAAAAACATGGATTTTGTATCCATCAAAGGGGTTTTCCAGAATTGATGTAAGACAGGTGTTAAATAAGCTCATCTTGGGGATGTGATATTGGGAAATGAATTTAGAGGCCAAAGCACTTGCTTCATTGTTTACCCTAAAAGCTGCTTTCACACTGGCATATTTTCAAATCCACGTATATCCATTTTGAAATTGATGGCCTAGGATCAGTGTCATCCTATGGGCATAGATTGGTCCATAGTGGCCATCCATGTGTCTCCGGTTTGTCACAGATTCATTGGTGTCAGCAATTTTTATGTACCCAGAAACGGAAACTGCCCCATTTATAGGCTTCCTCAAAAATCGCGGACACCAACGGACAAACACGGATCCATTGGTGTCCATATAAAATTAAGATGGAGCTCTAAGGAGGACGGATCTGTATGGAACCGTGAAACAGATCCATTTTGCTGTACTGAGCATGCTCTGAAGCAAGGTACAGCTCCTCCCACCCCAATCTCTGGTGACTGATCACGGATCCATTAAAAAAAAACGTTCTGTGGACATCCGTTGGCCTCTTTTTGCACAGATCCGTGCCTGTCCATGACTATACATGAATTTCATGTAACCACACAGATTTGAAAATATTCCAGTGTGAAAGCAGCCTAAGAGTTTTGTACGTTTTGCAGTGGATGTTCCCGATACTGCAATTCTTCATTCAGCTGATTGGTGGAGTCTAATTTCTCAAACCAATCTAACAATGGAGTTTATTCTATGAATAGAAAATCAATATCAATATCATGGAAAACCCATTTAACACTATGTTAAAGGAAATCTGTAAGGTATTTGATTTGCTATGTAAGCTGAGAACAGTATAAGAGCTAAAAAACAAAAAGCAACTGTGCTTCTCTTATCAGGGTCTGTGCAATTGTTTACTTAAACTAATTGCTTTATTACCCTGTTATTAACATTGCAGGACTAGAAAGTCACAGGAAGGGCACTCTGACACCCCCCCCCCCTCTGTGGTTGACACCTCACAACCTGTGCACTATCACTATAGACAGCCTGGTGTGGGCGAGGGCAGCTATCTCAGCTCTTCTATGTTCCTTAAAATAAATTCTTTGATTGTGCGAGAATGGCTGCACCCAGTAAAATATGTGATATATCGATCGTTGGATTTAGGGTTTCTCTGCCTACATTATGTTGCTGTCAAAAGAGTTAGCAAAACCCTTTAAGCAAGCAGGACATTTTTTACAAATAAAATACAAAGACACAATAATGATTAGTATACATTTTCAGGACTTGAGGCATGTAAGAAATTTTCATGGTAGTGACCTCAATAAATCTCTCTTTAACAATTGTGACAGGGGGAGGTTTTTGTAGCACTTCACTGGAGCAATCTCAGGAATGTCAGTATTAGCCGATCACTTGAATTAAAGTCGTCCTGCTTTCCAACTCTCATTGCTGAAAACACAGAAGTCCTTGAAGTATTTTAAGGATTTGTAAGTTGATTTTACTGTTAGTTGATCTTATTAATCAAAAGTGTATTTTTTTTTACTGAGCTGAAAAGCGTGTTTTTAACATATGTTCTGGATGTAAAGAATGAAATAGAGTGTGAAATTAAGACGTCATTGTAAAGAGTGGGAACCATTGCACAAGTCCATCATCAAATACAAAGATTTTAGTGTTTGAAAAAGTTATGGTACCTTTACACGCCACTACAGGATGGTGGAAACAACCGGGTAGATGAGAGAAATGTATCTTGCACGCCAAATCAACCCGAGGTAGCAGCGTGTAAAGACGGTTGTTTCCACCCGTCACTTGTGGCACCTGTTTCAGAGCAGAGCTCTAAAACAGGTTGATTTCAAGGCGATGGTAGCGGCCTGTATCGGCGTGTAAATAAGGAACAAGAGGGTTGTTTCGACACCTTGCTATCTACCTGGGGTGTGACACAGGCTCCAGGAAACCACCCCCCTTCAGCGATCATTGGAGGAAGCTCCTGCGTTACGATAGGTAGTCGCTGCATAGGGCGGCATATTTAAGGAGCTGACCAGTCACACTACACAATTGCTCGTGCGTCATGTATTAGTCAGCCTCCTGCGCTGGCTGGCCAATCATGATGTTATTGCGTTGTCCTATCAGCGTACGAAATTCTCGTAATCCACAATTCTGGCACGCCTATGTGTTGTCCCTGCTGCCCCAGGTCCTCCCATATTACCCTCTGTAGTGGCGTGTAAATGAGGGACGGTGCTCTACAGAAGGTAACTTTAGGCACCCGGCGGTGCATCCAGAGATAGATGTAACCTACTGTAGCGCACCTTGTTGCGGCGTGTAAAGGCGGTGCAGGTACCGTTTTCAACCGTTTGTGCGTGCTCGTGCACGTGAAGCACCCGGTTGTTTCCACCGTCCTGTAGCGGCGTGTAAAGGTACCATTATGGATAACAGTTTCAATTAGGTTAATTTTACCTGTGGAGTTTTAGACCCCTTACCTTATCTATGAAAAAATAGTGATCAAGTACTAGTTGGCAATAGAGGGAGACATGTCAAAAGTGGACCGAACAAGTGTCATCAATACATATGTTGCTTTAGTATCCACGTCACATGCATGTTCTAATAGGTGGGGAAGAACATAACCTTTCAGTACTCAGAGAGTGAGGTGCAAAGAAATGAAGCACCAGTGAACATGTATAGTATGGTGATAGGTAATGTAAGCAGCTGGCTGATAGATCGCTGGACAGTAGGTATGTCCCATCTTGGTTGCTAGTCTCAATGGTATGAGTAACATGTAGTTATTATATCTGTTGTTTAGGTGGATTCATGGGTCCGGGATTTAAGAGTCACTGTAGAGTCTGGGTGGGATGGTCACTCCCATATTACAATCCAGGTTTTAGACCTGCTAAACCTTAAGGCTTTAGAGCAGAGGTCCCAAACCTTTCTGACCATGAGAGCCACATTTAGGTCTTAAAAACGGTCGTGAGCCACATCCAGCAATACAAAAGGTACACAAACCACTTCCACTTCACATCCCCTCAAGAAGTGACACCCAGAGACCCATTAACGGTGTTGTATACCAAGATCATGGGGTTCCTACCTTACCCCCATTCAGATTTGCTCTTCTGTGTGGGGCTACTTATGAAAGTCACCATCATCTGAAGACCTGCTCTTCATAGCTGCTGCTAGACTTATGCACAAGCTGGAAGACAACTGCAAGCCACACATCACTGGCCTGCAAGCCACATATGGCTCCCGAGCTACAGGTTGTCAAAATGGGGTAAATTGTCTGTGTGAGGCTAAGCTCAGTGTATAAATCATCCTATATTCAACCAGAAAAAATGGACGATTTTCATATCAATCGTCATCTATGTACAGTCCATATGGCCTCCGTTATTAATCAGCAGTGATGAAAATCTACAAGACCTAATACAGTTTTATGTCAAATACTTGCAATATATCCATAAAAATTAGATGCTATATAATTGTTTCGAATGGGTCAGATGTATTTTCCCACAATGATAGACCTCAATAAGCAAGTCTCGTCTAACATTCAGAAGAAGTGCATGCTGTGAAAAAATCTGAATAGTTTACTTCAATAACATTAGTCCTATTGGGGTCAATGTTACGTCAGCTTATCATGTATAGTGCTCAGACTGAAAATACTGCCATGTTAAGTTGGCCTATGAGGGAATGGAAAAGCTGAATGTCTAGAGAACATGGAAAGCTTAGTCCTGCCAGAAAGTACAAACCTCTGCTGGACAAAGACTTGCATAGTGTGACCTCTAGAAGGGCGAGCTTCCCTAGGATATCCTGCCTGTGTGAAAACCGGACAATTTGAACTGTACCTGACAAAGATCTTGCTTGCTTCTTGATGAAGAAAACCATTTACTTTAGTTGCGCTTTATGTCCTGCTGGACAAGCACATTTTTGTTCTCCACTAAAGGGACTTTGTCACCAGTATTTTGCCATCTCATCTGAGAGCAGCATAATGTAGAGACTGAGATCCTGATTACAACGATGTATCACTTACTAGGCTGCTCAGTATAGTTTTGATAAAATCACTGTTAAATCATCTGGAAATTATCATTATAGGACTAATCAAATAGTCCAGCATATTCATTTATCTGAAGCAGAGAAAACAGTAATTTTATCAAAATGACAGCAAGGACCTCAGTAAGTGAAAGAGATCCTGATTCCAGTGATGTATCTCTACATTATGCTGCTGTCAGATGGGATGGACAAAACCTGGTGACAGGGTCACTTTAATAGAAAGAGCTGCAAATTCTTAATCTACTCCTTTACTTACCATTTGTTGCTAAATTGCAATGTTGCAGTAATGATTCCTACTTAAATAGACAGATGGCTGAGCAACTAGCGTTGCCGCAAAATGACTCCTTCTTAAGTCAAACACTCTAGTAGGTCTGCAATGGGACTCTGAATTATTTTAGTCCTTTGAATAGGATCAGTGTATATGGTCCTATATGAAGCACCCCAGAAGGTTGTACTAAAACAGATGATTCATGATAAGAAAAGAACAGATCAAATGGTATAATGTGATTACTAACACAAGGTAAGGTTTTGATAGTACAGCAGGACCATCCCAACCGGGCACACCTTGTCGCAGTGAGATGGCTTTTACACTTTTTAATCTAACAATGTTAAACAAGTATCCTTTATCTTTTACATGTACTACTAATATTTACTGACTATAGGGTATATGCTCCTTTTGTATTTGTATCTTGAGTGTCCCGTGTACCAAAAAACATTCCCATACAATGCATTCCAGAGATATTGTCCTCCTTTCTTTCCTGGTAATCCCTGGTAATTGCTGTACAGCAATCTGCCTATATAGATAGTAATCATTTCTGCACCTATGGATGGCATTGGTACAAGTTCCTTATTGGTCTACTAGACACACATAAGCGCTGTGCCAGCGATTGGGAAGTAGAACCACTGCACCATGGGGGCGTCCTTACCCTGGAGGGTCGTAACTAAATGGCTACCTGGTTTTCACAAGAGCCTCTGATGGTGAGGATAGGTTTGAGATGCATTTGATCGCTAGTTGCTACTCCAGGGCAGTCCCTGAGCCTGCAGCAGCTGACTGGAGGGTCAGGGTGCAGGAGGCGGAAATCAGAACCCAGAGACATAGGCAAAGACAGAGGATAGGTCAAGACAAACAAGAAGCAAGTCAGAAAAGATTAGGACAAATAGGAGGCAAGCCAGGGCAAAAACGGACAAGACAAAATGGAGTCTAAAAAGACCGACCAAACCGACAAAGCATTCTAGCAAACAGAATCTACGTTCAAATGGGCAGATAAAACAGCCAGAGCATGAACCAGAGCATACTATACTATAGTTCAGACACCTGTGTGGACGGAGGGGCTCCCTGAGCTGGCAGGAAATTGGCTGGGGAACAAACACTCTACAAGACACAAGGAATACAAATTTCTGTAGAGTCTGGCTGTGCTTCCCTATAGCCAATAAAAATGGGGGAACAAGAGGCGCAATAGTGCCCTATCAAAAGTGACACTAACAGTATGGGTGGTGTATATAGATTCCACTCACCTATTCCAGTTGTGTAACCCACAACTGGTTTGAAGGCATGAAAGTAATGTCAGCTGCTGCAGGACCTCCACCGACCACTCGCACGTGGAAAAACCGTCACAAAATTTTGGGAAGCAAGGTGTGTAACAGTCCGCGCTGCTGAGTCCACAGGAAACACAAGGAATGCAAGATATATCTTGTAGCAGTATTCTTCTTTATTTCCTACGCGTTTCGGTGCAGTTCCATGCACCTATCCCTGAGGAAGGTGCATGGAACTGCACCGAAACGCATAGGAAATAAAGAAGAACACTGCTACAAGATATATCTTGCATTCCTTGTGTTTACTGTGGACTCAGCAGCGCGGACTGTTACACACCTTGCTTCCCAAAATTTTGTCCCTATAGCCAAGAGAAGGCTCAGCAACAACACGCAGGACAGTGCCCGCAGTGAGTATGGCGGCACATGCCAGCCCTGCGGATCACAGAGCAGTTTGCCTATTTATCTGATTTCAAGTTTTTATTTTGTGCGCACACAGTTTGTGCACCACTCATCTCAGCTGTGGGTACAGAGTTGGTAGCGCTTATGTACTTTATATTTTAGAAATGTTAGTTATATTTATCTCATCCTATTCTCACTTGATTTTTTAAGGAGACCAAAAAAAATGTATGATCAGCTTTAATTTCCTTGGCATTTTCTGCAATTATCAGTAAGTATAAATGGAAGCGAGAGATGAATGGGTGTCTTTTATGTGCATTATATATATTCATCATGCTAGGATTCTTGCCCTCGATTCAGTAAATTTGCATTTCCCCAAGGGGGCTGTGCTACTCTATGAAAATCGGAAAGCGCATTTTACTTAGTCTATTTCTTTTTAAATCTCTGTACACATTTTACAGGTTTGCCATTACATTTTTAGAAACTGAGTAATATTGCCTCTGCGCAATATACGGCAAATCATAGTTTCTATAATAATATGGTTTTCTGGAACTTTTTTTGACAGGATTTGCAAGTAAAGAGAAGAACATCTTTTATACACAAGTCTAACTCTGAAATATGCTTCGCGAAATGCGTGCCTCCATAACAGTAAGGGTATGTGCTGACAATGCATTTTTGGTGCAAAAATTTTCTGCAGCAATAATTATGCAAAACTGCACCCTGTGCAAGGAAAATGCACCACAAATCGCATGCTTTTTTGGTGCAAATTTGGTGCGCTTTTGGTCATGATTGTGGTCATGCGGTTTT
This sequence comes from Allobates femoralis, assembly GCA_033576535.1. Taxonomy (NCBI): domain Eukaryota; kingdom Metazoa; phylum Chordata; class Amphibia; order Anura; family Aromobatidae; genus Allobates; species Allobates femoralis. The sequence goes on along the minus strand of JARQOC010000003.1, from coordinate 129,033,285 downwards.
GTTAGTATACTGAACACTTGACATGCCCATTGGTTTGTCTTGACCACGATCTGCACCTAAAAATAAGCATTGTGAGAACAACACTTCAGAATTTTCCTAGACTTTGCTGGGTTAAAGGGATCCTGTCACCTCGAAAACGCCTCCTAAGCTAGCAAAACATGTCCCTGCAGCATCCTATCACTAATCTCACATTCCTTTTGTCTCCTAAAAGCATCCTGTGAAAGTGCATAAAAACGTTTTAATACTCACTCATTAGTGATTATAATTAGTCTTTAGTCACCAGGGGGTGTTCTTTTGCAGCTCCAGGATCCACCCTCTCTCTGTCTGTGCTGCTGTGAAACTGAAACTGAAGGCAGGTCTAATGATTTGCATTCTGTGAGTGATAGAGAGAGGGGAGGGTAATGCCTGCACATCACAGCAGAACACACAGAGACAGGGTGGATCCCTGTAGCTGCAAAACAGCCCGCCTTGGTGACTAAAGAATATAGTCACTGCTAATTATAATCACTAATAAGTGAGTATTAAAACGTTTTTCTCCACTTTCACAGGATGCTTTTAGGAGACAAAAGGAGTGTGAGATTAGTGATAGGATGCTGCAGGGACATGTTTTGATAGCTTAGGAGGTGTTTTGGAGGAGACAGGATCCCTTTAAGGATAGTCATGAAGGCTTGTGAGAAAAGTTGACACAAAAAGACTGCAAACAATGCAGCATTGGCACACAACCTAATAAAGTAACCTCTCAACACTGATACAATAGATGGCGTGCCCTCACTACAATGACAGCAAAAAGCAACTGGTGAGTAGCCAAACACCACGTGCTGGTCACATGTTACTTTCTCTAGTCACTTTGGTCTCTATCAGCAGAGATCAGCCATAGGTTGTCAGTTTGTTCAAGGATTGACCGCTCCTATTGGACTTATTCCCCGATTTGTAAGAGAATTGTCTGCCTTTACTGGAAGTCTTGACTTTTTGCCAGGCTACTTTGAAATCCAGGAAGCTTGATATAGATCATCGTAACATTTCCTAAATGTCAGTTTAACAAGATACTTAGTTCTCATAACGTTTTTGAACTTCTTTACAGCCTGTTTTGTTTGGGCTTTTAGGACAAGGTATTTTATTTTTTTTAATTGTTGTAGCTATTGGAGGTCTTGTTTTCTTATGGGACAAGTTGTATTTTTTCAGTGGTACCATTTTGGGGTGAATATAACTTATCGGTTACCTTTTAATAACCCTTTAAAATTTTTTTTTTAAATTGTGCCAAAAATATGTTTTTTTTTTTTTTTTTACAATATTTAATTTTCCAAAGAAAATGGAACATTCATTCTCTAGGTCACTAACATAACATGTTGCACTACTTATATAGTGCAATGTACTGTATTGTGTATGCCTGCCAAGGTTCTAATGATAAGGATCCTATTAGTCCCAGTATAAGGGTCCCGTCTCACTAAAGGGCCAGTAACACGGTTCGAGATCGTGAACGATATCGCTGAAACTTCATGGGTTTGGAGTCGTTCAAACGACATCGTTAGTACGTTGTTGCATGTAACACCGAGATACGACTACAATAAATCGCTGGATCATTGATCGCAGATTTGAGAACATGTTTTCAAATCAAACAATCCTCGATCAGCCAACCTGCAGCTTCGTTCTGTGTGACACCGTGATAACGATGTCGTTAACAACTTTCCCTATTCACAACAATGAACAAGTATCGTTCGCTGGGTTGTGCGAATGATAGCTGTTTGCCACATCATTGGTGCGTCGTGCACGATATCTAGAAGTGTGACATCTTTCCAACATTCTCTAAACGATGTCCTAACGACTGCATGCCCATAACATCGTTGGTGATATTGTCTCGATATTGAAGCATGTAACGGTACCTTTAGCAACGCTCCAGCGATCCCGACAACGATTTGACCTGGTAGGGTTTGCTAGAGTGTCGCTACGTGGTCGCTGGTGAGATGTCAAACAGTCAGATCTCGCCAGCGATGCAGCAATGATACGGCGGTCATTGGGACCCTGTCACTCTAGGGCATAGTATTGAGGTCGTTGGTCGTTGTCCCAGTCAAACACACCGATGCATGCTGCCCAGTGGGGAGCTAATGATCAAAAAATGGTCCAGGCCACTCCGACACGATCAGTGATCTCACAGCAGGGGCCTGGTCACTGCTGCGTGTCACAATGAGCGAGATCGCTGGTGTGGTCGCTGTTGGGTCATAAAACCTGTGACGTATCAGCGATTTTGCTAGCGATCTTGCTCAGTGTGACGGGGGCAGACACCATTGTTAGGCTCCTGGCTGCCATGGCAACCTCTCTCCTTCAAACTGTTTAAGTGCTTCGGCCTCTATTGCCAGCGGCATCTCAGCATTTATCTATTATGATAATGAATGGGAGCCCCCCTGTATCAGTTACAGCTGGGCTTCCGCTGGTGATAGGCAGGAGGTGTGCCCATGTTAAGACATAATTTGATATCAAGGTGAAGGAATTTAGTTCTCAGGATGATGTAGAGCTACGTTTTGATGTTCAAACAGTATTGAAGCTGACCTACCTCTACTAAAGATCTATATTGCAAAATGTGGGGAAAAAAAGTTTTTTCATATTTTTCTTTTATGTTAAAGCACCACTCCAGCTTTTATTTTTTCAACACTGGAGTGGTGCTTTAAATTGAAATTCCCCAATGCTACACTTATACTCGCCCTCTGGCGTTTTCAACTTTTTTCAGCCCTACTCCGGTCCCACAGCATCATCTTTTGCTCATACCTTCTACCTTGAAGGAAGTCAAAAGTTATGTAACAAGCTCTTTAAAAAAGTCTATAAGAGCCAGAAGAAGGCCAGAAGAGGTTCTCATAGACTTATATTGAAGAGTGACCTCTGACACAATCCACGAAACATTAGAGCTGTTGGCATGTTGCAAAGAGTTGGTAACAGATGGGAGCAATGCTAGAAACAGATAAAGACTCCAGTGTGGGAGTATAAGACAAGGGGCAGGGGCACTTAGATTCACAGCACCACTCCAGTGATAAAATAGAAAAAAACACTGAGGAGGTGCTCCACAATAAAAATCTTGAAGCTATGGGCATAAGACTGTAGGTCTATAGGTACCGTCACACGTGGCAATATTGCTAGGCAATTTCACTGGCAATTTGCTGGTTGAAGTGAAATCATGGACACATTGTTCCATTTGTACACAGCAACAAAATAGAACAATGTGTCCATGATTTCACTGCAACCAGCAAATTGCCAGTGAAATTGCTTCGTAATATTGCCGCGTGTGACGGTACCTTATGTGCATACATTGCAGATTTGGTTGCAGTAACATAATATCCTTCATTGATGTTTAAATATTCTGTTGGTTTTTAACTGAAAGCCCCATAAATACACACATAACTGACTCTCTTAGAGCCAAGTCAATCACCTTGAAGATAAATAATCTATACAAAGTATCCAACATAACATTGCAGGTGTGGGAGCATTGTGACAAAACATTCCTAAAAAATTATAATTTAACGTTACCATGCAGGTTGCCTATTAGTAGATTAAGGTAACATATTGCTATTTTTGTCTTCTGTGCATATTTGTCAGGATAGATATAAAGCTTCATACTAATTTGGGGAACAATGTAGGGTAAAAGTTTTATTTCTTTAAAATTCATACTAAAATCTATTGTACAATCAGTGTTTGTATAGTAAAATGTGACTGTATAATACATAACTAGAAATCTAATAATTAACTTCCAAACAGTTATGTAAATCTCTGTGAAATGGACTTTCTACTGAGCCCTTGCTTTTATGTTTTGTATTTCCAAAAACAGGAATATCTAATACTCTTATTGTATATATGCATAATGCAGTGTTTTCTTGAATTCCATTAGTTTATTAGTTATCCATATGGTGAAAGGACTAGCTTCCTTGTACAAGATGTTGGTGTTATGAACATAAAATACACACAAATAGGAAACAGTAAAGAGGAATGTGCGGCCGCATCCCATTGGTCCCTGTACAGCATAAAGGCCCTAGCTGCACAACTAACAGCGCCTCTTCAGACCAGACTCCCTAAATAGCCATCAACTGGTTTCTTGTGCCTCCTGAGGGACCAGAGGGGAGTCCGCAAAGCACTGCCTATAAGGGGAGATGCAGTAACAAACAGAAATCCCTGTGAGCTAAACTTAAGCAGATACAAATAAGATGAATGGATAAAGGGCCTGGAAAGAAAAAAACACAAACAACAACACTCATCTGGTGCTTTCTTCCAAGGATAATCCAAATATGAAGAGCTGGAGATCTCAGAACTACCGTCTTTCCCCGAAAGTAAGACCCTGCCTTATATTTTTTTGGGGGCCAAAAGTGGACCCCTGTCTTACTTTCGGGGGGGGTCTTATATTGGCAGCCCCAGCCACTCCAGCCTCCCATCCACACACACGCACCCACCCTACACTTACAAACACATACACACACGCACACACTTACAAACATACACACACACATACACACACGCACACACTGACAAACACACACACATACACACACACTTACAAATATACACACACACACACATACACACACATACACTTACAAACACACATACACTTACAAACACACACATACACATACACATACACACTGCTTCTTACCAGCTCCCCTGGCCTTCAGTGTGGCTCCTTGCTGTCCCCCGGAGTGTCCAGGCTCCTCCAGTGTCCTGCAGCAGCAGCCGCGCTGGTGCAGATAGGGTTAATCACAGCCGTTATAACATGCTGTGTGCCCTTGCTGAATTCTGCCCAGCCTGACATCACAACAGCCCGGCTCGAGCTCTGATTGGCTCCCAGGAACCAGTGGGCGCGGCTAGATGACGAGCCCACGACATCATCTGGCCGCGCCCACTGCTTCCTAGGAGCCAATCAGAGCTGGAGCCGGGCTGCTGTGACTTAAGGCTGGGCACACAGCATGTTCGGCTGTGATTAACCCCGTCTGCTCCAGCGAGGCTGCAGCTGCAGGACACTGGAGGAGCCTGGACACACAGGGGGACAGGTACTGGCCTTATATTCCCCAGCGCCCCCCCCCGGCGGCCTTACTTTCGGGGGGGCCTTACATTAACAGACCCCCCCCCCTTCCCCCTACCCTGCCTTAGTTTCGGGGGGGTCTTAGTTTCGGGTAAACACGGTAGGTCCACATAGAACTATAGCCAACAAAAAAGGCTGGCACAAGCTGAGTACAAATATCACCACCCAAGCTGTGATAGGACAGAGATAAAATAGGAAAGTGAGAAACACCTGACTAGCATCAAAGTAAGGGAAGGAAAACAAAAGTTGGAGAACCATCAGCAGTTGGACAGATACCTAACCTGTCTGTATTTCAGCGGAGTAGACCGACCACAAAGCAAAAGATCAACTACCCGAAATCAAGGTGTGACAGTAAACTCCCCCTCAATTAGGATTAACACAATAAATTAAGGTTCTATTTGCTCAATGAAGAAATACCAAAAAACATAAAAGCTCACTTAGTGGAGAAAACAAGAAAGAACCTGTTAAAATGTCACATAAACAAGAATGCTAAATATTCTACAAGTTACATAGTAAAAATGCCTCTGAAGATAAAAGTAAATGGAGAGCAAACTTAAGTGATTAGTAAATATTCTAGTAAACTGGACCCAATTACCTGCGTGGTAGGTATATTTCATTAGCATTTGCCACATTAAAAGTATAGATTAAAAAGATCTGTGCTCATTTTTAGTTATAGAGGATAAGTGTTGAAGGATAGACTGATAATAGAGAGGACAGACTTGACAGACAGAGGTATCCTATATCATCTATTTCCCATGCCATTGTCACTGTGAATGCCTGATGGTTTCTTTGTCTATTAGCAAAGAACCTGTCACCACAAGGAGTTTTGTATCATGTCATAAAATCTCTTTGTGTAATTTCGGAATGTCAGGTTTACCAATCCTCTGCTCATTCTCAACCTCATACATTATATATATCTGACCATAAATGGTCTACTCAAAAGGAAACATATTTTGCTGGGGCACAAAGGACACACAAAGTATATGCGTTTCTTTAACTCTATACACACAATGCAATATAAATGTAGATGTAAACTAATATTGTTGCCAATACACTGCATAAATCACTAATACGTAGTTACCGCCACACAAAAAATGCATGTATACGAATTTACTGCTGAAGTGTTCCTATTGTGTGGTCGATACATCAAAACTGGCATTTTGTATATCACTCCTTCCCGCTGGAATAAGATGTGGAAAATTCAATACGGGTAATATATATTTCTGTTATGACTTATGACATTTTGGTTTTGGAAATTATAATTAAGTTATCTGGCTGCACCAAGCCAAGTCTGCTCAAGCTGAGCTCTGTCCGCTTTACAAAAATGTTTTGGAGCTGGTGTAAAAATACTATTTTTAATATTAGTAATATTTACAACAAGCCACACCGGTTTTCTGGTGCAAACATTTTGATGAACTGGACCCTTAATGTGAATCAGGTCAAAAATCCATATGTAACTAATATAATTTTCTATTCCTCTGGGGAAGCTCTTTCTATTCATGTATTTCTTTCATTTAAACTCACCCCCTATCCTCTGTAAACTGCAAAAAATGAGATGCATTCCATCTGTCAATCACAGTGAGTGATCGCTTACTTCTCTTCTGCCCACTCCCCAGGGAATGAATATTCATGTAGTGACATCACTGCACTGCCCTCCTCTGCAAGCATACAACCAAAATGTAAATGAAAGCTAGTAGTGAGACACAGAGCACAGGGGATATGGAGGAAATACCAACTTGAATAGGTGTGGTTATTTAAATAACATTTACATACGCTGGACTATTCGCCAGTGAAAGTAATGAACTGGACTAGTTCAGCCAGCGATGTGTTGGGTGTGAAGATGCTTATAGCAAGAAAACTACAGAGGGTACAGTAATGCTTTTTACATGTTTTAAAAGGTGTGCCCAGGCACTATTCTAGGGTAATATTAGTATCATATTGAAAAATCACCTGACAGAGTCCCGTTAATGTTTTTAAACAAAGTGCAAAATATTCTAAATCTCAGCATATTGACTTTCATGACTAATATAACTAGTATAGGTAGGATCAATTCAAAAATAGAAAAACTGATGATCATCATAATAAAGAATCAAGTGAATGGCACTGAACCCCGCCATCTGCCTAGTTAATCAATGGTGCCCTTTTACTCCTGAAAAATGGAATAACTAGTAGGGCAAACTCATCTCTGCAATTTAGGGCACCTGATGTCCTAGGAAAATCAAGCCTCTGTAACCCAATTTAAGGCACCTTTAGGTTGTATGTTTACTTTTATATGTTAGGTTTATGTTACATGGAAGTCAGAGGTCTAAATATTTTCTTTAATGTGGCTTAGGTTGTATATTTAGGATTTAGAAGTTTTTAATGTTTAGATGAAATTGAAACTCCAGTCTTTTAATATATTCATCAGAAGGTTTCCAAAATATTGGTTTGTCCTTCCCTTTTCCTGTAACACCTGCATTCATCTAAAACACCTTGAAGCTTGAAACTTAACTTACTGTTGACTTTAATGTCCACATTACTTTCCTTTAATCTTGTGGCTGTAAAATTGATGCCGATGGTCATGTTAAAACAAGACTATGGAAAGCTGAATCACAGGTGCACTGTGTAAGAGACTGGGGAATTGTCTGTTCAATACTGTACAGTGTTCATGATTTTACGGATAGCATATCATTACGACAAATTATTTTCAGCTATGGACATAGTATTTATAAAGATGGATTTATACTTGAAAAAACCCCTTTTAAACTATTGGGGTTATAGAATGGTAATCTAGTGTCAACTAGTGATGGGCGAGTCCTAAATTACTTGGAATCGCTTGACTCTAGCGAGTCCGAGCCCGGGACTCGCTACTCGTTGCGAGTCTAGCGAGTCCAATGTTAATGAATGGGGAAGCGAGTAATAGCGAATAATGTGCGATTTACAAATCGCAGATGTGTCTCGGAAAGTGCTCGCATTGCCGTTTTGGAAACCCCACTCGCAACAGTTTTTTGCTGCTGTGTCCGAGGCCAAACTCGCATGTGTTTGTCTTAGGGTGCATCCCCACGACCAGGAGACGCAGCGTTTTGGATGCAGCGTCTTTGCGCTGCGTCCAAAACACTGCGTCATACAGTACTAGCATAGTGGATGGGATTTCAAGAAATCCCATACTCACTATGCATAACCCGCCCGCAGCGTCTTTGGAGCTGCGGTGCGGGTTGCCGGCAGTCCGCTCCTCCTCCGCATGTTCATTTCATGCTGCGGAGTCGGAAGCGGCTGCCACAGAGAGACTGAATGGAGAAGCCGCCCCGCGCCCGCCGCACATGGTGAGTACAGGGCGGCTGCGGTCTCTCTGCGGACACCCGCGGCTTCTCTCAGGTCCGGAGGAGCTGCATCCAACACGCAGCTCCTCTGGACCGTGAGCACATACCCTTATTTGCAGGTAGGAGAGCAGCAACGCACTGGTCTGCCACAGAGAAAATGAAGCTGAAGGGGTTATTATGACCCAAAATCTATCAGGTGCAAAAAAATAAGAAATAGTACCTCAGCTAAGCCTCTGACTTCAGCTATTAGGAAAGCTGAGTGAGTAAGCTAAGCTATGAGGTCGGTCCTGTGTGCACTGCTCCTCCCTGCCTGCCTGCCTACAGTCCTCTACACGGTACTCCTCTGTCCTCCTGATAGCTCTCAGAAGAGCTGTTTGGGTTAAATATAAGGAATCTTGAAGTTTCCCTACACTTACTGACACTCCCTATGATCTGCTTCAGCATCTACCTCACCCTGCACTAGCTCAGATCGTCACAGGAATGTGGAGGAAATGGCGGTGGCAAGGCTTAAATACAGCCTCGCCTCTCATACATGACATAGGCATCACGATGGACAGAAGCCAATCATAGTCCTGCCACAACCAACATGGCTGTGGCATTACTGAATATGATTGGCTAACATGCTTGTCCATCTTCACAAGTTTTCTGACCTAACATGCTAGGCTGTCTCGGAAGCTTTGTCGGAACATAACAGATTCTGTATTCGCGAGTCCCGAATACAGTATACAGGACTCAGATTCGTAGACTCGCTCAGACTCGCTCAGACTCGCTGCTGACAGCGGGTATCCGTGAAGCGGTGCGATTGTTTAAACGATTTGGGGAGATTCAAGCTACATAGCGATGTGATATAGCGAGTCTAGCGAGTGAGAAAAAGTAAACTCTGACAAAACTAGGATTGCCATTGACTTGCATTGGACTCGTTACTGTGCGAGTAATTGCTGGGAAACTCGCCGAGTACCGAGTCCTGCGAGTCCCTTACTACTCGCCGAGTAACGAGTCCTAGCGAGTAGACTCGCCCATCCCTAGTGTCAACTAATATACACTATCTAAAAACTGGTTTTCATACACCTTATTAAGGTATATCTATGTCACATTTAGGATGCTCCTATTCTCTATGATGATAAAAATCATTATCTCTCACATTTTGTCTGTTGAATACTATGCTGTACTAGTTTTCCAAATCTCTTTGAAGGACATATCTAGGTCACTCCCAGGAATAAGACTTTTTTGGAATATTTTTTACCTTTGATCAAGATTTGAAAATTGCTTTTTCAGATTATAATTTTCCAGTGCAACATGGCAGTGTAAGGCACATATAAATGTGTGGAGCTTGTTAAATTCAGACTTGTTATTCCTTACTATAAAAAGTAACAGAAGTGAAAAACTGAACCACATAAAAGTATTTTCACCTCTTACCCCTAAGGTTAGATTCACATTTGTACATCTGCAGATGTAGGACGAATGCGTCAGAAATATAGGTGCAAACATACGCACCACATTCAGCTACGTCTGTAGGAAAGGAATCAAGATAGAACAAACCTAAATAAGTTATGGATGTACACCTAAGACACCAAGCCACTGGAAAGAAAATAACATTCCCAAAATTAGCCATCACTCCAATATATTTTGAAAAGATTAAATGTACACTGCTCAAAAAAATAAAGGGAACACTTAAACAACACAATGTAACGCCAAGTCAAGCACACTTGTGTGAAATCAACCGGTCCAGTTCTGAAGCAACACTGATTGTGAATCCTGCCATTGTGTAAATGGAACAGACAACAGGTACTAATGATAGGCAATTAGCAAGGCAATCCTATAAAGCAGTGGTTCTGCAGGTGGTGGCCACAAACCATTTCTCTGTTCTCATCCTTTTGGCTGTTGTTTTGGTCACTTTTACATTTTGTCATTGCCTTCACCCCTGAGGTAGCATGAAGCGATGTCTACAACCCACAGAAGTTGCTCAGGTAGTGCAGCTAATCCAGGATGACACATCAATGGGAGCTTGGCAAAAAGAGTAGCTGTATCTGTAAGCACGGTGTCCAGAGCGTGAAGCAGATACCAAGAGACAGGCCAGAAGACCAGGCGATGTGGAGGGGGCCATTGGCAGGCAACAACCCAGCGGGACCTCTACCTCCTCCTTTGTGCAAGGAGGAACAGGAGGAGCAGTGCCAGAGCCCTGAAAAATGCCCTCCAGCAGGCCACTAATATCCATGTGCCTGCTCAAACAGTCAGAACCAGTCTTCATGAGAGTGGTATGAGGGCCCAACATCCACAAGTGGAGGTTGTGCTTACAGCCTAACACAGTACAGGATGATTGGCATTTGTCAAAGAAGACCAAGATTGGCAGATTCAACATTGTCATCCTGTGCACTTCACGTATCAGAGCTGGTTCACACTGAGCACATGTGACAGACGTGGCAGAGTCTGGAGACGCAGTGGAAAACGTTCTGCCTGCAATATTCTCCAGGACCGGCAGGGCTGTGAAGTCGGAGCCCATTTTGGTGGAGTTGAACTGGGTATAAAATTAACCGATTCATTCCGACAATATATAATAAATTGGGTCCAGTAGTTCAATGCAGAATGTGCTGAATATTATTACTATGATTTATTATTATATTCTATCTAAATAGCTTGATTATTGTATCATAATAATGATGCATTTTGTATACTGACTACTATTCAACATGGGTTTAAATGTAATTGGATAATTCTGAACACACCCACATCCCCAATTATAAGAGGACCCTCACACTTATGCAAACACATTATTTTAGTTTTGTTGTTTTTACTTTCTCTCTCAAAATGTGATTTATTTGTTTCTCAATAGATTTGTATATATAATAGATGACATTAAAGATGGAAACATTCTGAAATTATTCTTATAAGTATGATCATGATATCATGTGGTGTAGGCTGCAGGTGTGGGGGCCTGAGTTACCTTTTATTCACTTGTACTGACATGGCACCTTGGAAGCAGGTCTGAGATGCATAAGATGAGTGCTAGTTTTATATGGTCCACTTTATGCCCATTTTTGGGGTTGCATGACACAATAAAAATGAAAAATTATAGAGTAGGACTACCCTATCTGAGAATGCCTTGACGTTGGCGGGGTGGCTCAAAGTATCATTTAATCTTTTGCCAAATGCCTCAATTATTTTACAGTATGGAAGTAATATGTGTATTTACACTATTTATTTTTCAGTATTTATTCTGGCTGTGCTGGCTCCTTTTGTTTTTCACATGATCATGCTATTACAAAAAGCAATGAGTAGACTTTTTATATCCACTGTACACTGATTTATTACCATTGCATTTTTTTGAGTCTTGAATAGGGATGAGCGAGTATACTCGTAAGTATTCGGTACTCGCCGAATAGTATGGTATTCGGGCTACTCGCTACTCCGCGAGTTTCCTTGTGATGACTTGTTAGGAGTAGCGAGTAGTACATTCACTTTCGCAATGTATCTATATACACTGCGAAAGTGAAATAAAAGTTAATAAAAGGTGTTAAAAATAAAAAAATAACATGCCTATCCAACAGCTGTCCCGGGACCCGAAAAGAAAACATCTGATGGGCTGCCAGGACCTTAAGTCTGATAGCCAATCAGATGACTGGTAGCGATCAGGTGGTGTGTGACGTCACACACCACCTGATCGCTACTGGCCATATGATTGGCCATCAGACTTAAGGTCCTGGCAAGCCATCGGATGTGCTCTTTTCGGGTCTTGTCGGATAGGTGAGTATGTCATCTTTTAATTTTTAACACCTTTTATTATCATTTCTTTCACTTTCGCAGTGTATATACAGTTAGGGCCAGAAATATTTGGACAGTGACACAAGTTTTGTTATTTTAGCTGTTTACAAAAACATGTTCAGAAATACAATTATATATATAATATGGGCTGAAAGTGCACACTCCCAGCTGCAATATGAGAGTTTCCACATCCAAATCGGAGAAAGGGTTTAGGAATCATAGCCTCCTCTTTTTCAAGGGACCAAAAGTAATTGGACAATGGACTCTAAGGGCTGCAATTAACTCTGAAGGCGTCTCCCTCGTTAACCTGTAGTCAATGAAGTAGTTAAAAGGTCAGGGGTGGATTCCAGGTGTGTGGTTTTGCATTTGGAAGCTGTTGCTGTGACCAGACAACATGCGGTCAAAGGAACTCTCAATTGAGGTGAAGCAGAACATCCTAAGGCTGAAAAAAAGAGAAAAAATCCATCAGAGAGATAGCAGACATGCTTGGAGTAGCAAAATCAACAGTTGGGTACATTCTGAGAAAAAAGGAATTGACTGGTGAGCTTGGGAACTCTAAAAGGCCTGGGCGTCCACGGATGACAACAGTGGTGGATGATCGCCGCATACTTTATTTGGTGAAGAAGAACCCGTTCACAACATCAACTGAAGTCCAGAACACTCTTAGTGAAGTAGGTGTATCTGTCTCTAAGTCAACAGTAAAGAGAAGACTCCATGACAGTAAATACAAAGGGTTCACATCTAGATGCAAACCATTCATCAATTTCAAAAATAGACAGGCCAGAGTTAAATTTGCTGAAAAACACCTCAAGAAGCCAGCTCAGTTCTGGAAAAGTATTCTATGGACAGATGAGACAAAGGTCAACCTGTACCAGAATGATGGGAAGAAAAAAGTTTGGAGAAGAAAGGGAACGGCACATGATCCAAGGCACACCACATTCTCTGTAAAACATGGTGGAGGCAACGTGATGGCATGGGCATGCATGGCTTTCAATGGCACTGGGTCACTTGTGTTTATTGATGACATAACAGCAGACAAGAGTAGCCGGATGAATTCTGAAGTGTACCGGGATATACTTTCAGCCCAGATTCAGCCAAATGCTGCAAAGTTGATTGGACGGCGCTTCATAGTACAGATGGACAATGACCCCAAGCATACAGCCAAAGCTACCCAGGAGTTCATGAGTGCAAAAAAGTGGAACATTCTGCAATGGCCAAGTCAATCACCAGATCTTAACCCAATTGAGCATGCATTTCACTTGCTCAAATCCAGACTTAAGACGGAAAGACCCACAAACAAGCAAGACCTGAAGGCTGCGGCTGTAAAGTCCTGGCAAAGCATTAAGAAGGAGGAAACCCAGCGTTTGGTGATGTCCATGGGTTCCAGACTTAAGGCAGTGATTGCCTCCAAAGGATTCGCAACAAAATATTGAAAATAAAAATATTTTGTTTGGGTTATGTTTATTTGTCCAATTACTTTTGACCTCCTAAAATGTGGAGTGTTTGTAAAGAAATGTGTACAATTCCTACATTTTCTATCAGATATTTTTGTTCAACCCTTCAAATTAAACGTTACAATCTGCCCTTGAATTCTGTTGTAGAGGTTTCATTTCAAATCCAATATGGTGGCATGCAGAGCCCAACTCGCGAAAATTGTGTCACTGTCCAAATATTTCTGGCCCTAACTGTACAAACACTGCGAAAGTAGTCACATTTCCCATTGACTTACATTGGACTCGCTACTTGTAATGAGTATCCGAATATTAGGACCTACTCGTTACAAGTAAAGCGAGTCCGAATATTTCACTACTCGCTTAACTTTAGTCTTGAATAAGAACATTTTATAGGGGCATGAAACTAAATGCTGTTTCCTTATGGATAATTAAGATGCTTTACAAAGTTGATGGTGAAAACGTATGTGACCTTAATTTTTTTGTTTGAAGAATTTTTGACTACAAAAATAGAGAATCCATAAAAATGTCAACGTTTCTTCAATGCATACTCAACACATACCTTCACAAATGTATCCAGTCTGAATATTTTCACTGTATCCCATGAGGCTTCAACATACATACATACAGCCATGCAACAAACGTTAACACCGCTCAGCACATATCAATATTTAATATGAGCCACATACTATACAGTAGTGTCTCTGGGAGTTGCTGGATTACTGCACTGCTAATGTGAATAAGGTCAATAGATGTATTTAATTATTGCCAAACAGACATTATTCCTGGTGTCATTTTGCGCTGAGCTCACTTGGTTTGTGAAGTCCAATAAAAAATGCATGATTTAAGCTATGCATTTACTACAGCTATGTTATGGCTATAAGATTTTAAGATGCATTAGATGTTGCTTACAACAGCATCTTACACTAGTAATGGGTAGCAAGGGCGAGTGTAAAATCAATGGGACTGGACAAACATTTACTTACATGGCACCAGGCAACCAGAACATATGCAATACTTGCTTGCTTCAACTAGCTTTTATTACTCTTGGGACTAGATGATCTTGTTAATTAGTATAGTTTTGTTTTCTTTTGCAATCTATTTCATTTTAAAAGGCCGTCCAGCTCTACGATATTGATGGCCTACCCCTAGCTATTACAAGCTCTGATAGTGACCGTATGTAAAGAGCATACGGAGTAGAACACCATATTTACATAACAATGTTCATTGACCACTTCCAGGTATCGAAGATCAGATCCTATTACCTTAAAGGGAACCTCTCACCTCATTCTAACCCCCTGACCTATCACTAGCTGTCCCTACATCTTCCTAGCTGCTCCCTAACCATACCTGTCTGTTGTAAATGCGCCCTATAAAGATGATGAAAAATAAGTTATAACTTACAAGCAGTCACTCAGTCAGGAGACTGGAAAGGTGTGCTCCTCCAGGCTCCATTCTCCCCTCCTCGCTTCATCACTGCATGCCCCGCTGGGCGTCATCATTCGGTCTTGTTTGAATTTCCTGCCCTCTTCTGTTCCTATGATGCACCAGCCGATACGTCATATCCGGCCCGGAGCATTGTGGGGGCGCATCATGTGGTACAGCCCCGGCTTCTGGCGCATGTGCAGTTCGCATATTGAAGCCGGCCTGGTCACGTGGTACAGGTTGGCTTCAATATGTGCACTGTGCATGCACCAGAAGCTGGGGCCGTAACACGTGATGCGCCCCCACAATGCATCAGGCTGGATATGACGTACCGGTCAGTGCATCACAGGAACAGAAGAGGGCGGGAAATTCAAACAAGAGTAGGAGATCAAGACCAAATGATGACGCTCAACAGGGAGTGCAGTGATGAAGCGAGGAGGGGAGAATAGAGCCTGAAGCCGCATTTCCAGTCTCCTGACTGAGTGACTGCCTGTAAGTTCTAACTCATGTTTCACCATCTTTATAGGGAGCATTTACAGCAGAAAGGAATGGTTAGGGAGCAGCTAGGAAGGTGTTGGGACAGCTAGAGATAGGTCAGGGGGTTAGAATGAGGTGACAGGTTTCCTTTAAATCCTTGCTAGACTAAGATAAGCAAAATTGAACTTGAAAAAGTATTCATACATCACAAACTCTTCTACATTACACCCACAAACATAAATGTATTTTAAATGACAGCATAAAGTGCAAAGTGCTTGTAAGGAGTAACGATACATGGTTTTCTGGATATTGAAAATTGTAATATGCATTTGTATTCAGCCCCTTGTAGTCTTATACCAAGAAATAAAATCCTAAGTGGGGCAATTGCTTACTGTAGTCAACTATTTAGTAAATTGAGTTCACCTGTCTGTAATTTATTTTCATTATAACTACAGCTGTCTGTGAAAGATTCAGAAGTCTGAAATCATAAAAACTAAGAAACACACTAGATAGGTCAGAGATAAAAGTTGTGCAAAAGAGGAAAGCAAGGTTAGGTTATAAAAAATAGCCAAAGCTCTAAACATCTTGGAGTACTGTTCAATCCATCATCCAAAAATGGAAGGTGTATGGCACAACTGCAAACCTACCAAGACATGGCCATCCACCTAAACTTACATCCTAAGCAAGGAGAGCACTAATTAGAGAAGCAGCCAACTCAAGTGGGAAAATCTGTCCACAGGACAACTATTAGTCGTATACTCGACAAATCTGGCCTTAATGAAAGAGAGGCAAGAAGAAAGCCATTTTTGAAAGCAAGCTTACTGAAATGTATTTAATACTTTGTACAACAGCCTATATTGGTGGTAACGATTTCAAGAAGCCCCCTGTATGGAGAAACTAATCACATGCATTGCTCAGGTGGGATTTTGTCCTATTATTCCACACAAACACTCTTCAAATCCTGTAGGTTCTCTGAGTTTCTTGTATGAGCTTTGAGATTTAGTTCCTTCCAAAAATTTTCAATTGGACTCAGGTCATCTGATCGGCTTGGCCATTCTAGCAGATTTCTTTTCTTTCTCTGAAACCAATTTGAGACTTCTTGACTATGTGTTTGAGATCATTGTCTTGCTGACATGTTCACTCTCATTTCATTTTCATAATCCTGGTACATGGCAGCATATTTTTACCAAGAATGTCTCAGTACATTTGTCCATTAATCCTTCCTTCAATTATTTGAAGTTTGCCAGTGCCGAATGCTGAAAACCAATCACACCAGGATGTTTCCACCTTCAAACCTCACAGTTGGTAGGATTTGTTTGGGGTGATATACAGTGTCTTTTGACCTCTAAACATGGTGTTTATTATGGTATTTAAAGAGATCAGTTTTGGTCTCATCTGACCTGACTATATTCTCAGTATTTCACAGACTAATATGTCTAAATGTTGTTGAGCAAACTTTAACACACAGTTGAACATGCTTTTTGTTCAGCAGTAAAGTCTTGCATGGTGAGCGTGCAAACAGGCCATGGAGGTTGAGTGCATTACTTATTATTTTCTTTGAAGCAATTTTACCTGCTGAGTCCAGGTCTTTCTGTAGCGCTCTATAGGAGGTTCATAGGAGGTTCTTGGCTCATGGACAACACTTTGATAATTCTTTTCACTACTTTGTTTGAAATCTTGCAGGGAGCACCTGATCATGGCCGGTTTACAGTGAAAAGATGATTTTTCCACTCTTGGATTATGGCTCCAACATTGCTCAATGGGTCCTTCAGTAGTTTAGAAATTCTTCTCAAGCCAATGCCATCGGTCTGTTCTGCAGACATAACAGTTGGTGCTTTAACCCCTTAATGAACAATGATGGCTATACACGTCTTGGCTTTGAACTGTCACTGCCTGTAAACACCCTGTTTGGTCAAAAAATTACAGAAAATATCATCCTAAATATACCACTAACATGAAGTCAATATGTCATGAAAAAACAATCTTGTAATCACTGGGATATGTTGAAGTATTCCAGAGTTGTAACCTCATAAATTGATACTGGCCAGAATTGCAAAATGAGGCTCGATCCTTAAAGGGGTTGTCCGGGCTTTTTCTATAATTTACATATATATATAGGCTGCAAGATGTTGACAGTTTGTAATTATATATTCTGTCAGCATTTTGCATAGTTACCTACATATCACTGATTAGCGGTAGCCAGGGAACGTCCATGTAAATGGAGAACTGGTTGTTTACTCCCAGACTCCAACACACATGCTATGCTCCCTCCCCCAGTCTACAGTATGCCTAGCCACTCCCAGACTTCTACATTACCCCCCCCCCCAGTCCCAAGCATGAACACTCACTCTCTCTGCACACAGTGAGTTGCCTCCTCCTCTGGCAAAATGTACTGAATCCGCAGCTCTGTGCACCCTTCTATGAGCTGCAGATTCAGCACACTGGGTCAGTGTAGGAGCTGGGGGCTGTGTGCAATCCTGTGTCCTCAGCTTGTGCTCCCCTGTGGCAGCTCTTTTGCAGTGTGCAGGCGAGCCGGTCCTCCTCTGTATCTCCTGCACACACAGCGGGGCACAGAGGCGGCAGCTGGGGACAGAGAAGGCGTATCGGCTCCTGCACAGAGCAGCCACAGGGAAACACGAGCTGAAGGCACACAGGATTGCACACAGACCTCAGCTCCTACACTGACCCAATGTTCCACATCTGCAGCTCATAGAGCAGTGCACAGAGCTGCACATTTGGTACACTGGGTCAGTGGAGGAGCTGAGGGATGTGTGTAGAGGGGGTGGGTGGTCATGCTTGGGACTTGGGTGGGCTGTAGCAGTCTGGGGGTGGCTTGGCATACTGTAGACTGGAGGGGGGGGCGTGTGTGTTGGAGTCTGGGAGTAAACGACCAGTTCTCCATTTACATGCAGCTGCAGCACAAACAGGCCCCCTGGACGTTCTCTGGCTGCCACAAATCAGTGATATCCAGGAAACCATGCAAAATGTTGACAGGATGTATATTACAAAGTGTCAACATTTTGCAGCCTAGATACACATGTAAATTGTAGAAAAAGCCTGGACAAGGAGCAAAAGGCAGACAAAAGCATTTTGTTGCATGTTCCATAGAACTATATAAGCACCAACTCTCATCTCCTATCTCAGTAATTGGGCAAATCTGTATTCACTGAAAACACATTTTACCCATCAGTTGAGAATTTTGATAATGAATGATCAGTTTGGCAGGAAAAATAGGCATACTTCTTAAATAAGCTATATTACTAAAGGTACTTGATTGCATGTATGGCATTAATTAAAAAAATACAGGAAAACATTAAAACAAAGTACTTTAAAAAAAAAAAAGAAAAAACTTTTAGCGCTTAGTGGTAATTTGTCCTATTTGATGAAAGTTAATGAAACTTTCATTGTAACTAAAAGTGTAAGGTTGCCTTCATACTTGCATTTGTATCTGCATGCGGAGGGCATGCAGACGCAAACGCAAACGCAGGCAAGCGCAGCCCATACTAATGTGAACGCAAAATCTCCGCATGCGTTCACATTAGTATGGCGCCTGGGTAGCCAATCAGCTGTCTCTGGGGGCACAGGAGGAGGAGATCAGCAGCAGAGATCCTCCCGGCACAGCTGATCTCCCGCCGGTGTGAGCGGGGAGATACAGCTGATCTGACAGCTGTTTAAATCTCCCGCGCCGACACCGAATAGGGTGATATCAGTGCAGGAGATATGAAACAGCTGATCACTGCTTCAAATTTCCCACGCCGACATCACCTATTCGATGTCAGCGTGGGAGATTTAAACAGCTGTCAGATCAGCTGTATCTCCCTGCTGACATCGGTGGGAGATCAGTTGTGGCTAATCTCCCGGTGGCCGTCGCTGATCACCGGCGGCCACCGGGAGAGATTTCAATAAGATCCGCAGCGTTCTCCTGCGGTGTCATGCAGAGGACACTGCGGATCCATTGAGATCCATGCATTTTTTGTGCGCTTCAGGGCGGATAAAACAAGCGCCGCGAACGCACAAAAAAATGCTGCATGCTACGTTTGGAGTGCAGTCGGAGGGCGCATCCGAACGCAAATTCGGCCAAACACAGCCATACGCAGGCACATGCGTTCCCATGTTAAACATAGGAACGCATGTGCGCAAGCGTTTGGCTGCGTTTGGTGCACTGCGCTCCAAATGCAAGTGTGAAGGCAGCCTAACCATGTAACCATGTAGTGTATAACTATAAGTAAAGCTTGGGAACTCCAGGACTCAAGGGCTGCCAACAGAGCAGGTGTTCAGGATCTCCTTAATATTGCACAAGTTATATATAATATAATCACCTGCATTGGTGATTATTCCAGCTCCTGTGCAATGCTAAGGAAATCCTGAAAACATCACCTGTTGGCGGCCCTTGAATACTGGAGCTCCCCACCCGTGACGTAAAGGGTCTGTAGAGAGTCTGAGCCTTTATCTGACTCTTAAACCTTTCACGACCTTTGACATGCAAAATGTCAAAGGTCGTGTCCTAGCCTTTGATGCTGGCTTGCATACGCAAAGTCTGCACCTTTCCAGGCAGATAATGGCTGATGTAACCAGTCTTTGTGTGCCTTTTACAGCTGTGGGTACAGCAAAGTAGGGGTTTTATAGATGTTTGTTTTGCCATTTTCAAAACAATTTTTCATTTCAAATGCCATATATTAATTACTTTGTTCCTTATTTCCTTCATGGATTATTGAATTTTATATGAAGATCACATTTTATATCTCAGTGAAGCGGAAATATCTATTGTGTTTCACTTGTTTATTCCTTTTTGATCAACTGGGTGTAAATGCTTCCATAATTTGTGATGTAAAGGAAACACTTTCTCTTACATATTGTAAAGATTTACTCGCTTTCAGGTTGGTGGGTTCACACGGGTACAACGTTCTTTTATCAAACAGTGAGTGGTTTATTATGAGACTATAAACTGTTCAGACTCGCATAACAAAAACAGCCTTTTTTTTATAGACGAAGAAAAAGCATAAAAATAACCAGTCCATTTAACAGTACTGGCCCACCTGTTCACATGCAAGCTCCATAGGGATGATCGAGTAGTGAAATACTCGATGTCGAGAGATTCGCAGCAAATAGTTTTTATTACTCGTGTATTCATTTGAATAGTGATTTCAATGTTAGTCAATTAGTGTTAGGCTCCGCCCACACACAGCCAGCCATAAAACGAGCATTTCTACTGCATAAAACACCTTGCTGTCCCCCCAGAGAGCCTTCCATTCAGTCTGCTTTCACTGGAGTGCCGACTCCCTTTATGTACTGAAGGGAGACGGCGATATGTGTCAGATTGCTCAAGATCGACACATCACTCACGAGTACCATCAAGTAATGAGTATTGCCAATACTGTAGTATCCATGTGAGTTATGAATAATAACGAGTATATTCGCTCATCACTAATGTTCCACATTACCAAACATAGCCAGGATCTGATCAACACCAACCGGTCACTCCACTTTCATACACAGCCAACTTTTGACACAGCTTAGCTGCCTTAAATTGGACCTGGACAGCCTGGAAAACCTTGTCTGGAGGTATTGGGGTGGTCAGTTCAACCCTGCAGGTCTGGCCAATCCTAAAATATGGACCCAAAGTCCAGACCTTTTAAAAAACAGCTCACAGCACTATATGTGCCTGCATCTCTGCGTCCTACATCACTGAGGCATGCCACCTCGATGACACATTCCTCCCACCTCCCATCCAGTATCTGTCTGATCACAACCTTACAATACATTGAATTATTCACTTTTTAGCTACTGTACTTTATCTCTGCACAAGTGTAATGTGTTGATGTGATATTTACCATACACCATTTTAATTTGTGGTCAGCCTCTCCTTATAGATGACAGCGGTATGCTGCCTTGAACACATACACACAATGCTAACATGTAGCTTTCTGTTTATAGCCAAGCATTTGTCAGCTCATAATCCTCTCCTGGGCTATGAATAACACTATATGGTTTCCCTCCTAAATCATAACCAGCGTATTCTTGCCAGCATTATGTGCTGTTGATGTACAGTCTGAAATATGTGCTTTTTCCCAAACACCAAGAGCGTCCAGGATTGTGTGGTGTCTGTTATTGACAAAGCTTCTTCAGTTAGAGAGAAAAAACCCAACGACGTCTTGGCAACGTTGCATTTCCATTGCAAATGAATGGAAGCTAGGAAAGATGCTTGTCATTTTGGCCAGTCCTTCACAAAAATGCCAAGACCCTGAAGTCATGAATACAAGCAAGGCATAATGTTTCTCGTAGAGCGGGTTTTATTCCTCTTTTTGGCAGCATGGCACTCTTTAGGCAGACTGTCAATACTCTGGTTCTGTCAAGTAGATTTTACTATGGAAATTTATTTCAAGAGGGCTCTTAGACTGAAGACAGTTGCCAGAATGTACAACTCCGGCTCCCCTTGTACAGGAGGGAGGGGATATTTGAGTTTTCCACAACAGCTAAACTTATGATTTATTTATTACTTTCCCTGAGCTCGTCTTCTACAAAGAGCCTTTCACTGAGAAACGATCTACACTGTTCAGTACATGAAGAGTATTCTCAGTTTTTGATGTTTTTGTGTTAAGATGTTATATAAGTAATCATTTATCATTGTCAGGATTTATATTATTTTAGCAAAGGTAACATTGGGTGGAGGCTGTTTTCCAAAAATTACTTGTTTAATGGCTGAAGGATGAGATAAATATCAAGAACAGGATACATGTGCCTTAGAAGTGTAGACTGTGTCCCTACTAAATCATTGACATTTTGGTAACATTTATTGCTGGTTTTCTTTGCAGACATTATTTCTAATGAGCATTTATGGATGTCACCATCAAGATCAAGGCTGTCACATGTCCAGAAACAGGAGTGTAACTAAAGTGGGCGCAAGGGTTGCAGTTACCCTCGCGGGCCTAGACAGAAAGGGCTCCATTGTCCATTTTGAGGAGACCTATACTAATAATGACCTGTAATAATAAGGGATATTGTGGGAGATTTGGCATTGGGGTACATAATCTTCACATTTTGTTTAAAATGAACTCGGTGAACGACCTGCTAGTAAAAGTTCCCATTTATTTTTATAAAAAAAAAAACACCATCCTAGCATTCACATTTACTGGGCTTCAAGTGAGCTTATTACATCATGTGGACCCCATGCCCAATTATCCCCGGGTTCTCTCTCCCTACTATTAGACATCAACAGGAAGTGAGAGCTATGGCTACTGCTCACTTCCTGTTAATTACGTTACATCCAAAAGCAGGGAGAGAGAAGCCAAGGGTTATTGTGTGCGGGGCCTCCATGAGTGAACTACCTCACGTGAGCCACAGCAAGTGCAAGCACCACTGGAATTATACCGGCATAGGAGGTGAGTATAAGCTTCTTTGTTTTAATGGGGCAAACATGAGGAATGAAAGGGGATTGTCCTAGTAGTGGACATGTCCTTTAAACATAACCTAAATATATAAAATCCATATTTTAAACAATATTAAAACTTAAAAAACAAATTGCATTCTTAATTTAGTAATAGGTTTGCATGATGGTGGCAGAAAAACAGACCGTATGTTAGTCAACAACATGTTGCAAGGTATGTAGTACACTAGTACAATTAAGTCAGGCCGGCAATACTCCACCAGTAGTGACAATTGAACTGAAAATATAATTAAAATGATGCATTAACCTTCACTTAGCCGAGGAGAGAGGAAGACAAGCTGCTGCAAGACATCTCTGGCATTGGCATAATAATAATAATAATAATAATTAATAATAATTTTATTACTACAGCACAAATATTGTACAACCTTGCCTTATCTACTTTCTGAACAAAAGGATTTAGATTGTTGAAATCTAAGATGTTCATGTCATGAGAGTGCCGTGTCCGGCAGAGACCTTTGCGGCATCTGGCATTAGAAGGTCACGGCAATTAGCAGATCGCATGTCTTCTCTAGACTCTACTCGGTGGTTAACAAGATTATTTTATTTGGTGATGAAAGGGTTAAGAGCTCCTTTTTGATCCCACTGAGATTCCATATCGCTCTAATCTCAAGTGCTGCACCTTGCTGCCACTCCCTTTCATTATTTAAACTCACTCCTTTCTCTCCCATGTGCCAGATATAGTTCTTCTATGCTAACCTCCCAGGAGAAGTTGTCCTTGTGGAAGATGTGGAGCTCAATTTGATGTTTTTTTGTCTCTCTACCTGTGTTGTCTTTTTGCAATAGTAGGACTAGCGTCTCATTAGCTACTCCTACCCCAAGGTCACCCAGGGCCAAGACTTGTGATCATCCATGGGGGGGGAAGGACACATCTAGGGATGACAAGGAGTGCAGGGTTCAACCTCCGGTGAGTGTTTAGTAGTTACCCGAGTCCCTATCATCAGTGCCCCCTTTTACCTTTTCCCTGGTTTTGCCTTTCTTTTGCACCGCACGCTGGTCATCGCCTCGCTCTTTTGTGACAGCCCAATTCTCATTCTCAGACATCTACTTTTGGGGCATAGTCAGGAGGTATTCATACATTTAATTATATTGTCAACATTACCTGCCAACAATAATGTTAAATGTATGGAGTCGTTAGCATCATATCCATACAAACTTTTTATATAGTGCTCAATTATTATTTTTACAATGGTTGTAAATTAATTAGACATGTGCGAATAAGAAACACTGAAACATATCCTCGAGAGAAATGTGCTTCCATCTCCTCATGGACTGATCATCCATTCTTAACATTCTTAATTTACAGTTAAAATCTATCTTCAGTGAAAACAGAGTTTCCCATTATTGAGAAAGGAGATGGCAGTTTGGTGCTCATAAAGTTCTATGGAGATCTATAGCTGTCATCTCAGGAGAACTTACAGCAGAATGTCTGTCTCAAGCTCCTCCCTCGGCTTCTAGCTCCTCCCTCCTCTATAGAATCTTATGTGCACCAATTGCCATCTCCCATCTCAGTAATAGGAAAGTCTCACAGAATGCAGATTTTAGCCATTAATTAAAAGTGAAAGATCAACCAAAAAACCCAACAAAAACAAAACAAATAAACGTATTCATTACTGCTATTAAACATCATGCTTGATTTGACATTCCTGGTTTCAGCTTGTATTACAGGCTAAAATGCTTTAAAATGCTGGTAATACATTGGAAATAGCAGAATTGGCCATGACAATTGTATGTGGTCATTGTTCTACCTGTTTCACAGGTGTGAGGCACTACAATGCGGACCAGTGCTACAAATGCACTAACAGATATAATTATAGAGTTCCAAATATATTACTGCCCTGCATATCCATGAGAACAGGTGAGAATAAAACCAATTTAGATAATTGTGATCATTTGGATACAGCAGTATGGACACCTTACCCTACAGTACTTGACTGAGACTTTTTTCCTGAAATGACATATTATTTATGTGGAACAATGGAAGCCAGAACTGTACTATCTCACACTATGTTCTTTTTAATTCTCCAGTCCTCTGATAAATGGAGATACAGCTCTGTGCAGATCAATATTATACTGTGCTGAAGACAAATCTGGAACACAGAAAAGAAAACTACTGTAGGTAAAAAGTAATGAAATGGTATCTTAGGCCAACCAGTTATCGGAACGTTTATAGAAACAATTGTACCCAATACCTGCTGCTTGGTAATTACAGCTGTTCAGACCGTGTGGTGGGTAGATGGGAATACATAATTACTAAGCCCAAACCTTTAAGGGAAGATTTTCCAAGCTTTACCAATTTAAAGGGAATCTGTCAAGCGGTTTATGACCCTCAGCTATTACTGTCTGTACCTGAAGGTTTATAGTCCTATTCTAATCATCCCTGTCTGAGCTCAGAGTGTAATGTGAAAGGTGAAAAAAAGCATTTATACACTTACATTTTTTCATGTAAATGAGGCACAGTCTATGTCTTGGAGGAGGTAGACTGTTTGGAAGTTTAATAGTTAACATTTCAGCTGAATGCCAGAAAATGCTAGGAGACGTGATGTGATGTCACAATCATGTGACTATAATAGGCGGAGCTAAGTCCCACAGCAAAATATGAGTTTGCTTGCTTAGCTCAGCCCAATATGGTCACATGATCGAGACATCACACAGTTCCTTGAGGCATGCAAGTTAATGGTGAGTCAACTATTAACCTGCCAGACAGTCTACCTCCTCCAAGGTGTAGACTGAAATGTAAGTGTATAAATGCTTTTCTTTCACCTTTCACATTACACTATGAGCTCAGACAGGGATGATTAGAATAGTATTATAAAGCTGCAGTTACAGACAGTGATAGCTGGGGGCATAAATTAGCTGACAGGTTCCTTTTAAGTAGGATAAAGAAATCCCTGCAACTATACAAATGAGGCTGGATAACCTGTAGTCTCCTGACTCAAAACAACACCAAAGAAACTTAGAAAAATGGAGAAAGATTTATGAAAAAAATGATGGAATTATATAAATTCTTTTGCGTTCTCTTGTTTTTTCTTTATACCAAATTAAGGTCACTACCCTTAACTGGTATTTTACCTCAACCCATCAAACTTTATGTAGGTCCCTAACTCTTCCTGCTAAGTGTTGTACTACTGGGCTCCCACAGCCAGGGCTGCCACTATAAAAATATAAAAGGGTGGGAAACAAGAGGCGCAATAGTGCCCTATCACTAGTGACATTACAGGATGTCAAGGTGGTGCTGTGGATCCACTCACCTGATACAGTTGTGATCCCCACAACTGGTTTAAAGGCATATAATACTCCAAGCTGCTGCAGGACCTCCACCGACCACTGACCAGTGGTGATATCCAGAATGATGATGGGAATGAAGGTGTGTCACGGTCCGCGCTGCTCCAAGCTCAAGAAAAACACACAAATGAGTCAGAGTTCCATAAAACAGATTTCTATTCTTTTATTCTCCTTCTTCCAACGCGTTTCGGCGCCCCACCTGGCACCTTCCTCAGGGATAATATCTTGGAGCAGCATGCACCGTGACACACCTTCATTCCCATCATCATTCAGGGCTGCCACTAGGAATTTCAAGACCTCTCACAGGCAAAATTTTGGGGCCCCCCCTCAGACTCCGCCTAGCCCTCCCCCAGCCTCCACCACAGCTTTGCCTCCACCCAAACAACATATATATATATATATATATATATATATATGCAAATTGGGAAAACTTTGAAAGTGCAGTTGCAAAAAACATCAAGCGCTACAAAGAAGCTGGCTCACATGAGGACCGCCCCAGGATAGGAAGACCAAGAGTCACCTCTGCTGCGGAGGATAAGTTCATCCGAGTCACGAGCCTCAGAAGTCACAGGTTAACAGCAGCTCAGATTAGAGACCAGGTCAATGCCACACAGAGTTCAAGCAGCAGACACATCTCTACAACAACTGTTAAGAAGAGACTTTGTGCAGCAGGCCTTCATGGTAAAATAGCTGCTAGGAAACCACTGCTAAGGACAGGCAACAAGCAGAAGAGACTTGATTGGGCTAAAGAACACAAGGAATGGACATTAGACCAGTGGAAATCTGTGCTTTGGTCAGATGAGTCCAAATTTGAGATCTTTGGTTCTAACCACCGTGTCTTTGTGCGACGCAGAAAAGGTGAACGGATGGACTCTACATGCCTGGTTCCCACCGTGAAGCATGGAGGAGGAGGTGTGATGGTGTGGGGGTGCTTTGCTGGTGACACTGTTGTGGATTTATTCAAAATTGAAGGCATACTGAACCAGCATGGCTACCACAGCATCTTGCAGCGGCATGCTATTCCATCCGGTTTGCGTTTAGTTGGACCATCATTTAATTTTTAACAGGACAATGACCCCTAACACACCTCCAGGCTGTGTAAGGGCTATTGACCAAGAAGTAGACTGATGGGGTGCTACGCCCGATGACCTGGCCTCCACAGTCACCAGACCTGAACCTAATTGAGATGGTTTGGAAAAAAGGGCCAGAAAGTGCTAAGCATCTGTGGGAACTCCTTCAAGACTGTTGGAAGACTATTTCCGGTGACTACCACTTGAAGCTCATCAAGAGAATGCCAAGAGTGTGCAAAGCAGTAATCAAAGCAAAAGGTGGCTACTTTGAAGAACCTAGAATATAAGACATATTTTCAGTTGTTTTCGTTAAGTATTTAATTCCACATGTGTTAATCCATTGTTTTGATGCCTTCAGTGTGAATGTACAATTTTTAGTCATGAAAATAAAGAAAACTCTTAGAATCAGAAGGTGTGTCCAAACTTTCGGTCTGTACTGTACATACACACAATAGCTGTATGCACAATAGAGAGCACACAATAAAAACTTCTGGGGGATGATGGGCCTTTTTTTTTCCCCACACACCATCTGAATACATAATTTTTTACCCCTGTGAGAGCTATTCAGAGACTCCAATCAGCTCTTACTGGGGTGTCGGCTCTTTGTGTCAGATTGTTCATGAACAACAATTCCGAGGACCCATGATAGTCGGCCAAATATCAAGCGCACCCGAGCACCCCGAGGCTTGTTTAAGTATCAAGCAATGGTGAGCACGCTTCCTCATCACTAATCATAACCTGTATATTAAAAGATGTACAACCATCTTATAGAATTTTCAGCCGTATTTACAGTAGTTTTATGTTCCATCAAAAATTACTTACAAAACAGGCGTGGAGCTGAATTATAATAATTTAGTCTCCCTGTTCAGTGTTTCTGTTTCATTAGATACTTTAAATTAACCACTAGCAGCCGTAAGCCTCTCATGGCACCTTTATCACATTCAATTGTTCACCAAGCGTGAATTAAATACTTTTTACTGCCTCTTTGTGTGTATAAGGAAATAAGCAAACTTCCATATAAAACAGTGAGGACTCACAGACCTTCAAAACAAAAATAATAAACACAAAGAGGTAAGTAATAAACCCGTTTAAGCCTCTTAATGTTTTTTATTTTTTTATTTATTCGGTCCTTTGATTTTCATACAGAAAATTATGAAAACTTGTATAATTGGGATTTAGGATTTCAGAGCAGCAAAACAGCTGTAAATTGAAGCTCCTTGGTCCTAAAGATAATTCTGAAACATCGACCCCTGTTATCCGTGGCGTAACTTGAAGCTCATGGTCCCCGATGTGAAAAATCCAATGGGACCTCCAATTATTGCAAATCTTTAATAGCATTGGTCTTTTTCTGTAGGCCAAGGGGACTTTTGGGGCCCCCTAGGCTCCAGTGCTCAAGTGCAATTGCAATCCCTGCCCCTGCCTGTTGTAAAACACTGTTGTCTTCTTGTGTGACAGAAGAATCTTTGCACAAACTCAAGCACAAGGGCAAGTTCCTAATATGTTCAAAATGACTCAGCCCCCCATCCCATCCTGATCTGCATCCAGCTCTTGTTCAGAAACATTGGTATGGAACAGCACATGCAGGTACAATGGGCTTTACGTTACACATTTATGCCTGATTCATCATAATTTTTATGCCAGAATTCTGGTTTAAAATATTTTAAAAACTTTAAAAAATTTCGCTAAAAAAAATTGAGACTTAGCATTTGCACACCACTTTTGGCTGGCTCTATCACACTGAACAAAGCTTAGGAGGAGCCAGAGCAGGACTCTGCTAGGTCAATGGCGACCCAACAAATTGATTAACAGTGGTGGCGTACATTATACTGACTGGACGTATCTCAATACAATGTCCCTTTTAAAAAATTGCTTTCCTCAACACTGTGTATAGCACCAGAATGGATTTGAAAACTCCCACCCTTAGGAAAGATTCCACATAAATATTTACTTTATAACAATCAATCTTTATTATGTATCATTATAAAATTTCTTTAAAACAGAGCATTCCCTCCGGGGGGATGCACAAGAAACAACAAAACGGACTGTTCAGTACAAAAAATAGTATGTAATACAACAACCATAAAAATCACAACAGTAGTGGGTCTTCAATTCATGTAAAAAATGACCTAACTCTACTGCGTTGACTAAAACAACCATCCACCCTATATGCATTATCTGAAACAACTCTAACAGTAATTACTTCAGCTTAATAGTTTCACAATCGCTAAAGTGATGTCTAGTATATCTCAATCCCACATAAGATGTCATATGGTAGCTGTGGAAAAAATCTATCTCTATCCAAACAGCGGCAAAGATGTTCAATATAGTATACAAATGGCGCGGTTGTGCTTCATACCTTACTGACTGAGACGTCTGTGCGTGCTTGCGCTCCCTCCTTCCGTATGACCGTTTCGCTTCCCGCTTCTTCCGGGGGGTAATTACTGTTAGAGTTGTTTCAGATAACGCATATAATTTTTTTTTAATGAAAACTGTTAAGAGAGTTAATTTAAAGGGAACCTGTTAGGTCATTTATGCCCCCCAAGCCCATAAGGACTAGTCACTGTCTCATTTACATTTGAAATTGTAACATATAATAAATCTCTTTTTTTCACCTATAACACTACACTATTGGCTCAGACAGGGATGCTTAGGAATATACTATGAAGATACAGGAATACAGTGATAGCTTGGGTGGGCATAAAGTAGCTGACAAGTTCCCTTTAACAACAATTGAACATTAAAAGTATTCTGTACACAGGTTGATATGGCATTTAGCTTTTGTACAGAAACTTTGAAGCTGATTGTTAGGCGGCCGTCACACGCTACAATATCGTGAGCTGTCACACTGGCAGACTCACCAGCGATGTGGACCAGCGAGATCGCTGGTAACTATGGTACACATCGGGTTACTAGGCGCCGCGCCGCGCTTAGTAACCCGACGTTTACCATAGATACCATCTCCCAGCATAGGCTCTGCCGCTGGGAGATCGTTCATCGTTGTGTCACACACCACGATGATGCAGATTGATCAAGCGTTTATCGCTTGATATGAGCTCCGGCTCCCATATCTGCGATGTCACGATCAAGTGATTTTACATTGTAAAATTGCTTGATCGCACGCAGCGATGCACAAACGATATCGCTTAAACGATCTAAAAGCAGATCGCTTAAACGATATCGTGCAGGACATTGAAGCGTGTGACGGCCGCCTTAGGGTCAGCTTCTCATTACTTTGTTCTAGTCTTAAACTCCTAAATTATTCAAGACCATAGCAGACAAAAGGTGACACTTACCTCAATTTATGCATTAAAAGTTCAGAATATTGTTTAAAACACGGATGGTTTTTCTGCATTCAGGTTCCAGTGAACACTATTGGGTTTGTGAATATTAATTGAGAACCAATATTTTGATTTTACTCAGAACTCAAGACATGGTATAAAAAGATTAGTGTGTAAGATCAAGATCGGATGATTGGTTAAGAGCGGATCATTGGAAATTTGCATTAGTGGGCTATGCCGAACAAATTGATTCTTAGCAGAAAAAAACGCATGAATCTCGATACTGGGAAGATTGTCATTAGTTGAAAAATATACATGGGGGACAGTGGGAACCTCGCTGATCATAACAGTTAAAAAAAAGTTTACAGATGAAGAAGAGGAGGACCCCGGTGACCGTAAGAGCTTACACTTTACGGGTGAGAAAGAAAGAGGACCCCAGGACAATAAATGCTTTCACAACAACAGAAGGGAGACCCTGACCCAGTTACTCTGAAGATGGAAAATAACTGTAATACAAACTGTGATCCACTGCGAACCACTGATCTGTGATGGCCCAGCCACTGACCACCACTGTACAAGGTAGGATAATCTGTAAGATGTTATAACTGCAAGGTAGTAAGAAGAAGCTCTGCGTAGTAATGCAAAATATGCTCCAATGGGAGATGACCCAGGTACTGACCACCACTCTATAAGGTATGATAATCCATAAAGTATCATAGCTGCAGGGTGTTAAGAAACTCACTCTGTGAACTGCAGAGCACAATATCAAAGTATTCGAATTTCAGGAAATACAAAATGAACTCGATTTGTTCATCTCTACTGATGATAATTAAAACTGCTGAGAATAAGCAATATAATAACTGCTAAAAGTAAAAATCATGTTGGTGATTGTCATTATACACCTTACATCTGCTTCTGAATTGGTGGACGGTCTTGTGACTCAGTGGTTAGTATTGTTACTTTCCAAGATTTGAGGTCCTGGGTTTGGAATAAATCAAGGGAACATTTACTTGGAGTTTGTATATTTTCATTGGTCTAATGGTGGGTTTACACGCTCCAACGTCCGTCCGATATTGGATCCAACGGCGCGGGAGCGCGCTTTTTCTGCCCAGATTTTCAAGATCGCATCGGATATTTACACAGCGCGATATCGGCATACAAGGTCCCTACGATGTCTACGCCCCCCTTGTACGGCCGACCCAGAAACGACCATTTAACATAGGAGAGAATAGGAGACGTTGTACTGTACATCATAGGGCCCTTTCACATCAGTGTTTTTTTGGAATCGCGGCAGATGCGGTGAAAAAACCGCATCCGCCGCGATTACCGCATACCGGCTGCACTTGCGGCGCGGTTGCGGTTTTTGCCATGCAAAGTATAGGCGTACTTGCGGCAGGTGCGGCAAGTGCGGTTTTGCACTTGCGGCAGATGCGGCCGCGAAAAAAAAACGCGGCTGACCGCGTTTTTTTTCGCGGCCGCACCTGCCGCAAGTGCAAAACCGCACTTGCCGCACCTGCTGCAAGTACGCCTATACTTTGCATGGCAAAAACCGCAACCGCGCCGCAAGTGCAGCCGGTATGCGGTAATCGCGGCGGATGCGGTTTTTTCACCGCATCTGCCGCGATTTAAAAAAAAACGCTGATGTGAAAGGGCCCTTAGTTGGGCGTTTACACAGCCCGATCCGGCTCCAACCTCCATCCAATATCGGGCCGTTGGAGAGCACGCTCATTCGATCCCCGATATGGTTTTGGCATCGTTCGTGCATCGTATTGGTCGTTTAAACCATACAACGCACGAACGATATCGGGGCCAACGGACGAACTACGTGACTTTTGGTCGGAGTTGGACACCGATATCGGGACGTGTAAATCCACCATTAGGGTACCGTTACATGTTGCAACATTGCATGCAATTTCACTGACAATGTGCTGGTTGCAGTGAAATTATAGACACATTGTTCTAGTTTGTTGCCGTGTACAAAATGGAACAATGTGTCCATAATTTCACTGCAACCAGCAAATTGCAAGCGAAATTGCATGCAATGTTGCGATATGTAACGGTACCCTAACAGTGTTTCTTTTTGCCTAACAGTTAACTTACTCAACTAGCCATGGGCCATGAGGCCCCTCAGTAGGACTCAAAATAAGCCAGTCTCTAAAGGCCCCGTTACATGGTACGAGATCGTGAACAATATCACTGAAACGTCACGGGTTTGGAGTTGTTCAAAGACATCGTTAGGTTGTTGCTGAGTGTATCATGTTCTCAAATCAGACGATCTTTGATCAGCCAACCTGCTGCATCGTTGTGTGTGACACCGCGATAGCGGTGTCGTTAACGACTTTGCCTATTTACAACAGTGAACAAGTATCGTTCGATGGGTTGAGCGAACAATAGCTGCTCGCTGGATGGTTGGTGCGTCGTCCACGATATCTAGACGTGTGACACCTCACTAAAGATGTCAAAACGATGTCCTAACGACCGTGCGCCCATGAGATCGTTGGTGATATCTTAACGACATTGAAGCATGTAACGGTATCTTTATTCTTTGCTTGTCACACCAACACTGCTCCAGCAATGGCTCCCAATGCCGCTCAGGCTCTTCACTAGACTATCACTTGGCAGCTGCACTTAGTGCTTGCTGCACAGACAACTCACAGTCTCTGGATCTTCTTGGTGGCTGTCTGATTATTGTTTTTTTTCACTTTTACATTGTAGGGGATCATCAACTCCCAGACTGCAATGATGAAAATTATTTTATGGATCATTACAGTTTAATGAGATTGTTTGCAAGCAAATGTGTTATTCATAAGCGCAACACTATATGAATTAACCTGTAAACTTTTAGAATTAATATAGAAGTGTAGCAACAAATGATACTTCCTTTATGTAATAAAGAAGAGGCAACATATTTTAATGAAAATTGCAATGATTTTCCGTACTATAAAATTGGAAATTCACACTAAATCTTATCCGCATGGGGAAGTAATTTCCTACAAAATAAAATGTATGAAATGAGCCAGGGTGGCAGTAAGTTAATATAGATACTCCCCTCCACCATCTTAACTGCAGCTCACTGCATTATTAACAAGCACAAAAAGACCTCTAAGTTGTTATGCATGATAGCAGACTTTAAATGCCTGATTCATTATATTACCAAATATTCTAATGTTTTTGTATGTGCATATTTTCAAAATAGGTTAAACAGGACCTGTCACCCCCTCCTCCCCCCCTCAGTTGGAAGAGGGAGATAGTGAGAAGCACCCAAAGTACTAGAAAACTGCCCCTGTAGATAGGTCTCTGAGGAAACTTACTTCTAATGTTCCAAGGCCAAATCCTGGACCAACTGACGTAGATTTGCCACCTGATCACAGAAAGCACGTATAGGATCCATAAGTGGGAAAGAAAAGATGTGGTCATATGGCAGCCCAGGATCAGGTTTTCCAAAAGATCATGATGAGAATACAGGGATTAAACAGAGACTTAAACAGGTAATAGTCCAATGGTGGAAATACCAGGAGAAAGATAACAGGTGCAGGGAAAAGGCAAAAGTGTAATCAAGAAACTGTCTGGGTCAGAAAACAGAGATCAGAGTAGACACAGGAGAGCAGGCCACACAGTACTTCAGACAAAATGTATGACTGTCAGCATGCATAGGAAGGCTGTTTGGTTAAGTAACGGAGCAATCACTGAGAAGTAGAAGCACCACCTGAGTAAGGGTATGTGCACACACATGCCGGGTTTGTGATGGCGGCGGCTGTGCGGACCCGACAGGAAGCTCTGCAGCCGTCCACCGGCTTTCTGGCGGGTATGTGCGGCGGGTGTAGGGTGGGTGCACAGCGGGTTAGCGGCGGCGGTGTTGTGGAGGCTGGAAGCTACATGATTGTGCGCTTGCAGCCGCTGCATAACCGGCCGGTTTATTGAACATGCACATTCGTTGCTAACCCGCTGGGAACCCAGCGGGTTAGCAACAGATGAGCATGTGTAAACCGCCGGTGTGTGCACAGCTTCCATAGGTTTTAATGTTAATCCAAACGCCGGTTTGGATTAACATAAATTTACATAAAACTCATGGAAACCGACCGGCGGTTTACACAGCTAAACCGATGCTAACCCGGCATGTGTGCACATACCCTAACTCAACCCTTCCCAGAACCAGCATGAAGGATTGCTCTGAACATCAGCATACTGACAATTTAGCACACCCTTTTAGCAGTAACAGCAATATACAATAGCATCCTAGACATGTTGCATGGAGGGAAGGTGACATGGTGGTGCAACACTTGGCTCACCTTGCTCAACGATCTGATAGTGATAACCTTAATAAACCATCATCAATATCAGTGTAGTGGATTACCCCTCTAATACGATCAACTTGTCCCCATATTATAAGAAGCACATCCCCAGTGTAGACAAGGTGATGCACTGACAACAATAGTGGTGTAATGCTGGCTCATAGATTCTCTGCCCATCTAAATGCATTCCTATATAATCCTCCTCCACTTCCTCCTCATAATTTGTTCTAATTATTTAATTTTGACTACATTTAGGGGGTGATAAGAAACAGAGTTTAATAAACAAACTGGGGCAATAACTGTAATGTCCCCTATTGTAATAGTAAAGTGACATATTAATACCATCAAGAAGAGCTAAGTATTAGGTGTAATCCTCGTAAACAGTCAAGCCTTTATAAGGCAGCGTGCAGCCATAGTGACATGTTTCTGGGTGGGCCTGGTGCCTGTCACCTTCATTTATCTTCCCTCTGTAGGTTATAATAAATTCATATTTCTCCTACACACCCATTGTCGTAAGGTTTTTACACTTCCTTTGTTTTCCACTTTGTTCACATTTATATGGATTTCAATAACTTTACTGTGTATATTCCTATTACTCTGTCTACATTACATATAGTATTTTGCAGGCAATCTAATTCACATATTCGATATAAGGCATATGAAATCTGTGGCTCAGTAGGAATACTAGCATGCAGCATTACAGGACGGGGGAGGGGTGGACAAAATCAATAGCTTCACAATGCATAGGAGAGACGAGGAGAACCCGGGGTCGTTAAAAGACCTAAATAATCATCCAAATGGAAACAGAAAAATATCAATTCAATGGCAGTAAAGCCTAACAACACTAAACCTGTGCATGCATACCCTGCGATAATGCTACATTGTACCAGTGTTATTGTGCACATGACATGCATGTCAATAAAGTTTATCTAAAGGATGTGGCAGTGACATCTATACGCCTGTTGTGATTATAACTTGAGCTGCATTGTTTGCCAGATACATGACATCAAGCAGATCACCTGGACGACTCTATGGAAATGCTAATATTTGCATGCATGGTAACGGCACAAAGACCGTGTTCTGCTACAAAGGAAAATGGAATTGTAACTAGTTGAGCGAATGCAGCACATTTTCCTTTTTGCTCATCTAGGACTGTGCCCATCCGCACATTGTGTATCCCTTTCCTCGTAGATCATTTAATCATTAACCAATTGCAGTTTCTTCTTCCGGTATTGACCTTCTCCAATATTGACAGCTCAAGTGTCCCTAAGAGACCATAGAGGGTGGAGAGGGAATTACTGGTGGGTGTTGGTCTGTGCTGAGGTTTTAAATATCTGCGGAGTAAGAAACTCATTTCATTGTGTGATAGATCCTGTTTTCTATGGGGAAAGTGAGACGGTATGCATCATATAATAGCATGGCACGGTATGTGCTCCACTCCCAGCCGGCTGTCTATTCTTCCATCCCCCCAACTTTAGGCTATGAAGCCCAGTGGGTGTGCTATGCTGAGTGCTGGGGGGTATGCTGGATGGTGTTAACTCTTTTACAACCACAACACTCTTTTTCGTATGGATTGGAAAATATTTGACTAACTTTTTCTCACCAGGGTATGACAATGCCCCTGTTAAACATGAAGGCATGCCACCTGCTAGTATGACCTAGATAACATAACAATGGTGAGGCAGGAGAACACTCTTGTAGGCCAAGTGCTTTGACATTTGTGCAGTCTGCTCATACTTGAAATCTTCTGAAATGGTGCAATAAAAAAATTCTCATTTATTATTGAAAATATTAAAATCTGAGAGTCCTCAGTGGTTTATACCTTTTAATGGCTAATTGACAGGATGGTAACAAATAGCAAGCTTTAAAGACAACTCAGGTCTCTTCTTCAGGTTCATAATGACACAAATTCTGAACACACACATTTATACACATTGAATCTACTGGCTAACACGATACAAACATATTTTAATTTATTATTAGATATTATAGTTTCTCATATTAATACATGTAAAATAAGTAGATATTCTAACACATCAAATTATGCCATAAAAGATAATATATATATATCAATTGATCTTATTACATTTTCCATTTGCGGGATGAATTCTTACCTTATTATGCAGGTAGGTAAAGAAGATTGGAATGATGTGCACCTTGGTCCCCAAGTGAGCTTTCAGGATGGGTATGGGGTACCAGAGCTGGTGCCGGTAGAGTTGATGAGAGACCAGCACAGAGGGAGCAGAGCCAATGTCGGTGATGTATACCGTAGCTCGGAGTCTGGATGACTGATATACACCTGCTTCTTCTCTACTGCTGTCTTCTTGTATTAAAAAAAAAAAAAATTACACAGATTACAAAAAGGGCAACACCCTTTGTTCGGGTCACTAAGCTTCTCTTGTGAGCAGCTAATACTGAGTCCTTCAGATAACGTTGCCTTTACAAGACAAAAAAACCTACTCCACCGCCTGATAAAGGATATGCAGCATTATCAGCCTGCATTCCATCTTCTGGAATCAGCTCATAACACAAGCAGTCAGCAGCTCATCAAAGCATGGGCTCCCAGGCATTCTCAGCTGTAGTAATGATCAGCAAGCCCTGCCGTCCTCTGCCCCACCGGAGCCTGCAGAAATTGCTATTAATTCCCTGTAAATAAAGGATATAGCATGGCATAACACCCAGCACACTGCCGCCTCGGAGGAAAATGGCTGGTCCTTTCAGCACTGCTGCAGATAGCTCATTGGGTTGCACTGGCTTTTTGTAACTATAGAAACAGCCAACAGACAGGCTTACACAGCAAGCATGGCCGACCATGTGCAGGTCACCAGCCCTGAATGCTAATTTCTATCAATTACACTGTGCTTTATCTGTCTCTGTTAACTTGGCAATTGTATAATTTCAATAAATGCCACAATAGCACTAGGCAGCCATTTATTTACATGTGGATTTAAAGGAGTATTTACCTCTCCAAGATCCTATCCAAATATGTAGTGGATGTAATAATAATCATAATATTAGCAAATACCTCCAATATGAAATGTAGCATCATACTCCTGATTAGCTATGTTTCTTACCTCATGTGCAGGGGATTGCAGTCTAGGTATCCACTGATTCCACCACTCATATAGTTAAAGTTAGTTGCTCATGGTTGTAACCATTGAGACCTAAGCTGCTGCAATGCCCAGCACATGAGGTAAGTGACATACAGGCCAGGACTGGCCATTTGCCCCACCGGGACAATTACTGGTTGGCCATAGCATCAAGCTGCATAATGGACCGGTAACCGGTAACCCTGTATTTCGTAATGCTGGCCCTTTAAAGTATGATGCACTGCGGTCGCGATCTGACTGTTGGCTGGTGTTGGGCATTGGGTGGGCTGCATTGAATAGGCTTGGGGAGTCAACAAGATGGGGCCCCACTGCATCATGCATATTCCTCAGCCCTATTGTGTAATGGAAGGTCCCTGGAGAAGATAGCTGAAGGGACCACATGGGATTGTGCCCCCAAAAAGGGGGTAGGATTGGAGGCAGGATAGTATGCTTGTATATGGGTTAGTAATTGTTTTGTTTTATTACATTAGGTACTATTGTTATGAGGTAACTTATTGTGATCACTGCTGGGCTCAGCCCTAACCTTGGTAACAGAGCCTGGAGATCCTTGATTGGCTGAGCCATCTGACTGGACCATGGTGGTGATTGGACGCTGTATTGGCGGTAAACAGGACTATTTATATCCCCAGGGGCCTAGATCACCTCAGCAGATGTTCAGCATCCACAGGAAATGCATACACCCACCCACCCAGTTTCTATGTTTCCAATTTAGGGTCATTCCATGTCAAGTGATCCAAAAATGAATATTTTTTTTCCCTGACGTCCTCAGATTTTTAAAAAAATTTTCTATCTGAAGAACAACTTTATCTAATTACAAAAAAAAAGTTTTGAATTTTTTTCTTTATCAGTTAATTTTTTACAGATTTTTAAAGTTTTAAAAAAGTGCGAATTTTGGCCTGGTATGGCTTTACATTTTCTATCATATCTCGGGCTAGAAATAAGATAGAGAAACAAAATAAACACCAATCTACTCAGAACTGTCCAGGCTTTCATCAGATATGTCACAAGAGGATATTTGTTAATATTTTACCCATGTGATCGCAAGCGCAAAACTTTAAAACGCATTTCCGAAAAATCGGCGCGCTTTAAATATTTCAAAAACTGCCCATGTGTCTGCTGTGCTCTTAGCCACATCTGTACCAAATTTCAAGTTGGGATCGCAATGGGATCATATTTTAACATATTTTACTAGTAAGAGCGTCAATGGGTCATTCCATATCAAGTGATCTAAATATGAATATTTTTTTTTACCTGACGTCTTTAGATTTTTTTTTTTTTTTTTCCATTATGAAGTACTACTTTAGTTAATTACAAATTAAAAGTTTAGAATTTTTTTCTTCATCAGTTAATTTTTTACAGATTTTTAAAGTTTAAAAAAAGGGTGAATTTTGGCCTGGTATGACTTTACATTTTTTTATCTCAGGCTAGAAATAAGATAATGAAGTGGGAGAGGCATCATTTTACTCAGAACGGTAACAGCTTTCATTTGAGATGTTACAAGACTATGTTTCTTTATATCAAATTCAAACTATTGACGGGCAATTGTGAAAAAATGACTGATTGTGTTCTTGGTGACTTTTGAATTGACACTATAATAGTTAAATATTTTGCACTTAGGTCCAATGAATGCGTCCATGGGGTCCAGCTGGGACAGAGTCATCACAAATTAGCCTTATTTGCAGATGACCTGCTACTTTACATCTCCCAGCCCCTGGTCTCCATCCCTTCGGTCTTAATGGAGTTTGAACGGTTCGGACAATTGAGCAACTTTAAAGTGAATTGCTCCAAAACCAAGGCACTCAATATTTCTTTGCCTGGAGAATTGGTTTCTCATCTATCTAAACAGTTCCCATTTAAATGGAAAGTAGAAGCCATTAAGTACTTGGGAGTCCTTATACCAAAAGATCTTAAACAAATATTCAATTTAAATTATCAACCCCTTTTGACTAACGCGGAATCGGCATTTACCTCCTATAGACAATTAAAGCTATCCTGGTTCGGGAGAATAAACGTAGTCAAGATGGATGTCTTGCCCCGACTCTTATATACTTTTCAGACAGTTCCTGTTCTATTGGATAGAGGTTTCCTCTCCAAAATGCAATCTATAATCCTTAGATTTGTCTGGGGGGGCAAGAGGTCCAGATTGCGAATGAATATCCTATCCTTGCCCGAGACCAGAGGAGGGGTTGGACTACCCAACATACGAGCGTACTTTGAGGCTTCCTCTCTTGTTAGAGCTCTAGATTGGCATTATCATGCGTCCTCCAAGAAATGGGTAGGGGTGGAGCAAGAGGGTTTGGGGATTCCGCTGAAACACCTGCTTTGGATTTCCCCTAAAGACTCCACAGACCTAGTACCTTTGACAGACATGACCAGAAACACCTTGAAGGTATGGCACCTAGTGACGAAAACCCTCCGCTTAAACGACAGACTTAGCCCTTTGACTCCCCTTTTTTCCAACCCATCTTTCCCACCCAGATTTGACAGGCAGAGATTTTTATGTTGGCGGATTGTGGATGACACCCGAGTAGGACAGACTCTGTCCAGTGGTGGTTTGCCCCGATGGCAGAGCTACAACTCAAAGAACCTACGAGACCTCTTAAGTGATTCGAATTTCTCCAATACAGAGCATACTTATATTCAGCTGACCACTCTTGCAGGGTAAGATTGACGCCCAACGTATTGGAGAGGTTATTCCAACTGGAGGCTCCACCGAGGCGCAAAATATCATTTCTATACCAGGCCTTAGGGTCCATGAGAGAGCAGGGCACCCTTTACTTCCAACGTGCTTGGGAGAGGGAATTGGGGTGTAGCATTTCAGAAGCTAATTGGCAGAAATGCTTTATATTTACTCACTCACTAGCTAGCGCTTGTTCTGCACAAGAAAGAAGCTATAAGCTGCTCACTAGATGGTACTTGTGCCCGACGACACTCCGGAACATGTTCCCTGGAACCCCTGATACCTGCTGGCGCTGTGGGGAAGAGAAGGGTACAATGATACACATTTGGTGGAGTTGTGGGGAAATCCGGCGGTTCTGGTCTGAGGTTTTCAATGCATACGCCCGGATAACAGGTAAACAAGCCGAATGCTGCCCAGAATCGGCAATGTTATCCATTTTTCCAGGTCCTATTGGGCTACAGAAGAGGGATATTCTCCGCTTTTGCATCTCGGCTGCTCGTGCTGTGATCCCGAGGTTCTGGAAATCAAGCCGGGCTCCATCTCTACTTGATTGGTTCAAAGAATTGATGGACACATATCGAATGGAGGAGCTCGCAGCTGATGCGTCGGGATCTCGGAACAAATTCTTAGGGATTTGGGTTGAATGGATTCTTTTTCACGACTCTGCAGAATTTAGGAGTATCTTTTCCAGCACAGATAATATGGCTCGACCTCTGGCTGATGGGGAGCCAGTGGGATGAGTACCCTTTCT
This sequence comes from Allobates femoralis, assembly GCA_033576535.1. Lineage (NCBI taxonomy): Eukaryota > Metazoa > Chordata > Amphibia > Anura > Aromobatidae > Allobates > Allobates femoralis. The sequence goes on along the minus strand of JARQOC010000003.1, from coordinate 128,991,908 downwards.
CCTTCCCATACCTCACCCGTCCCCCCCCCCTCCTTTTTTTCTTACGTGGCTTTTCTTTCCCAGTATAACTTTTTCTAATGGTTTTTGTTTCTCTTCTCTCTCTCTTCTTTTCTATCTCTCTTTTCTTCCCATCTGATACATTCAGTCTAGGTATTTCCTTTCTACGCCTATACCTTCAGAATTCTAGTGAACATTAGACAGGTATCGAAAACTCTGAGCTGTGAGTAGATCATTAATATTTCGGCCTTCCTTTCCGGTACACCAGTCGATAGACTATTCCAACTAGGCCTCAACGGGTAATGACCCACTTACGTGGTCAACCTGTTAGAAGGGGCCAAGTAATAAAAATCATTCTGCTGGGGCTGCTTGTCCCCTTGACATCAGAACATCTCAAAACCCTGAGAAAGGTTGTATACTTGAGTGTTTGGAATTATATTTAGATTGTAGTATATATTGCACCAGAGATAAGCGCAAAAGTAAATTTGCAGCTTATCTTAAAGTTACTAATAACTTTGTGAATTCTCTTTTTGTATATTTTATATGTCTCAAGATTTTGTTAAAAGATTGAATGTATGTCTTTCATATGTTTTTTCAAAATTTAATAAAAATGAGATTAACCATAGTTAAATATTTTAAAATATGATCCCATCACGATCCCAACTTGAAATTTGGTACAGATGTGGCTAAGAGCATAAAAGACACATGGGCAGTTTTGGAAAATTTTTATTAAAATGTTTTTTTCGGAATGCGTTTCAAAATGTTGCGTTTGCATTCGCATAGGTAAAAAATTAAAATTAACAAATATACTCTTGTGACATATCTGGTGAAAGCCTGGACAGTTCTGAGTAGAATGGTGTTTATTTTGTTTCTCTATCTTATTTCTAGCCCGAGATAAAAAAATTTAAAGTCGTACCAGGCCAAAATTCACCCTTTTTTTAAACTTTAAAAATCTGTAAAAAATTAACTGATGAAGAAAAAAATTCCAAACTTTTAATTTGTAATTAACTAAAGTAGTACTTCATAAAGGAAAAAAAAAAAAAAAAATCTAAAGACGTCAGGTAAAAAAAAATATTCATATTTAGATCACTTGATATGGAATGACCCATTGACGCTATTAATAGTAAAATATGTTAAAATATGATCCCATTGCGATCCCAACTTGAAATTTGGTACAGATGTGGCTAAGAGCACAGCAGACACATGGGCAGTTTTTGAAATATTTAAAGCGCGCCGATTTTTCGGAAATACGTTTTAAAGTTTTGCGCTTGCGATCACATGGGTAAAATATTAACAAAGATCCTCTTGTGACATATCTGGTGAAAGCTTGTATAGTTCTGAGTAGAATGGTGTTTATTTTGTCTCTCTATCTTATTCCTAGCCTTAGTTATGAGGAGAAACGTAAAGGCAGGCAACAGCGAAATTCACACTTTTTCCGAACTTTGAAAATCATTTAAAAAAAAAATAAATTTTTTAAAAAAAATTTCTCTTCACATTTTGCATTGTCTGACATGCTATTATCAAATAACAAAATCTCAAAAGAATTAAAAATATAGAGGTAATAATCATTGGTTCACTTGACATGGAATGACCCTTTATCTTTTCCTGTCGTTTACTTTTATTGGAGAGGAAATATTAACCCATGTTTTTGGGTGTTTTTTAGTAAGTTTTTAGTTTAGTCAAGTCTTTGACTAAACTTATGGATGTGTCGAATGTGATTTAAGTTATTGAAGAGTACTTATATATATTGGTAACCCTCAATAAACCCTCACGGCCATCTCCCGCCAACACAATGTCTGTTTGTCCGGACAAAAACGCTGATGTGAAAGGGGCCTTAGTATTTATTTTCGCATGAATAGTGTTAAATTATAGTGTGGGGTCTACAATCCCATATATATTTACACTGGGGCTGCGACTTATACAGTAAATTAGACAGGATATACTAAACTGGGGCTATACATGTCTATTGTATATTACACAGCTCCAGTGTATACATAACATTACACAGGAGGAACTGGGGCTGAAGAATATACATGAGATATGTATAGCCCCAGCCTCAGCCCCAGCCTCAGTATATTCTATCTAAGGTAATGTATAAGCCTCAGCCCCAGTGTTTATATACATTACACAGGACATAGTGGGTCTGATGATGAATGTACATTAGATATGTATAGCCCAAGCCTCAGGATATCCTATCTAAGGTACTATATAAACTTCAGCCCCAGTGTATGTATTACACTGAACATACTGGGGCTGAGGTATGTACATTAGATAGGATATATATGACTGAGATATATACTATATACCTCAGCCCTGTGTATCCATTACCTCAGCCTTGTATAATGTACCTCAGCCCTATCTAATGTATATTCCTCAGCCCCAGTATGTCCTGTGTAATGTATAAACCTCAGTCCCATATATCCTAACTAATATATATTCCTAAGCTCCAGTATGTCCTGTGTAATGTTTACACCGGGGCTGAGCTATAGACATTATATATGTATAGCCCCAGACTCTGTATACCCTACCTAATGTACTGTGTAAACCTCAGTCCCAGTATATACATTATACAGGACATAAAGGGGCTGAGGAATATACATTAGATAGTATATTTGGGGCTGAGGATTATACATTAGATAGGTCATACAGGGGCTGAGGTATATACTGTACATTACATTAAAAAGGACATACTGCTCCTGAGGTATATAGTATATATCTCAGCCCCAGTTAATATTTTCTAATGTATATACCTCAGTCACTGTATGTCCTATCTAATGTATAAACCTCACAGTATTTTCACATTGTGTTCTGCTGCATGTTCAATGGTCCTGTCGGGTTTACGTCCGAAAAAAGGCTTCAGACTCATGCACTGACTTATGACTGGCTTTAATGGTGCAGATGGAGTCAATGTATGCTCTGTCTTGCTCCATTTTCGGGAGTATACATTTCCTGCAGGCGGACACCCAAACATAGTAGACCGCGTTAGGGTGTACTCCTGCAGAAAACATATACTCCCAAAAATGGTGCAAGACATAGCACACGTTGACCACGTCTGCACCATGAAGGCCAATGGCCCTGTCGGTGCATACGTCTGAAGCCTGTTTTTGGATGTAAGCCCCAACATGACCATTGAACGTGCAGCAGAATGCAATGTGAAAGTACCCTCGGGTCCATATAGCCTATGTAATAAAAATACCTCAGTCCCAGTATGTCCTATCTAATGTATATACCTCAACTCCATATATCCTATCAATAGGAACATATATGGAGAATTATGCCATCATACACAGCTCCACAATATATGCTACTAACACAGTGACTATTTTTTAGTATGTACTGTGGAGCTGTGAATATATGCGGTATATAATATGTATAATGAATATTATAGAGCTGTTACTGTATATATAGTACTAGCTGTAGTACCCGCTACGCCCGGGTTAATAAATAACTGATGTTAGCTATAACAAAATAGAATTTGAATATGTCATATTAATGACCTGTAAGAAAATAGAATCTGAGCTATGATTGGTTGCTATAGGCAGCCTAATAAATCTCCAGCCAATAGTAAACCCTCCCCCGGCCAGGCAGTATATGTTACCTCACACATACACATAATAGACAGCTCATGTGACTGACATCTGCCTTAATTCCCTATATGGCACATGTGTTGCACATCGGCTGTTTTTACTCAGATGTTTATGTTTGGAAATTAAAGATAGCAGACGTATGAGGCGAGTTGTGTGAGGTGATTTGTGCACATCTGTGTCTGTGTGGTGTGTGTGTCCCTGGGGTGTGTGTGTGTCCCTGTGGGGTGAGTGCATGTGCCCCTATAGGGTGTGTATGTCCCTGTGGGGGGGGGTCTGTGTGGTGTGTGTTTCTGTTGTGTGTGTCTCTTTGTGGTGTGTGTGTGTCCCTGTGGGGTGAGTGCATGTGTCACTATAGGGTGTGTATATGTGTGTGTCCCTGTGGGGGGGTTTGTGTGGTGTGTGTCTCTGTGTTGTGTGTGTCTCTTTGTGGTGTGTGTGTCCCTGAGGGGTGAGTGCACGTGTCCCTATAGGGTGGCTATGTGTGTGTGTCCCTGTGGGGGGTCTGTGTGGTGTGTGTGTCTGTGTTGTGTGTGTCCATGTGGGGTGAGTGCATGTGTCGCTATAGGGTGTGTGTCCCTGTGGGTGTGTGTGTGTCTCTGTGTTGTGTGTGTCTCTTTGTGGTGTGTGTGTTTGTTCAGGTGCGTGGTGAGTATCCAATATTGGGGCTGCACCTTAGCGACTATACACTTGCTGTTGCTCTTTGTGTGCGGTGTGTGTGTGTACATGTCCCCGTGCGTGGTGAATATCTCATGTTGGGGCCCCACCTTAGTGACTATATGCTGGTATATGCTGTTAGTCTTTGGCGCTATCATTAAGCCCCTCTCATTCACAACTGTCAACTGGTAACCGTCACTTTTTCCCCATTATGTAGATAGGGGCAAAATTGTTTGGTGAATTGGAATGCGCGGGGTTAAAATTTCGCCTCACACCATAGCCTATGACGCTCTCGGGGTCCAGACGTGTGACTGTGCAAAATTTTGTGGCTGTAGTTGCGACGGTGCAGATGCCAATCCTGGACATACATACATACACACATACATACACACACACATTCAGCTTTATATATTAGATAGATGTAGTACCCGGCTACGCCCGAGTTAATAAATAACTGCTGTTAGCTATAACAAAATAGAATTTGAATATGTCATATTAATGACCTGTAGGAAAATAGAAGCTGAGCTGTGATTGATTGCTATAGGCAGCCTGATAAATCTCCAGCCAACAGTAAACCCTCCCCCTGGCCGGGTAGTATATGTTACCTCACACATACACATAATAGACAGCTCATGTGACTGACATCTGCCTTAATTCCCTATATGGAACATGTGTTGCACATTTGCTGTTTTTAATCAGATGTTTATGTTTGGAAAATAAAGATAGCACACGTATGAGGCGAGTTGTGTGAGGTGATTTGTGCACATCTGTGTCTGTCTGTGTGGTGTGTGTGTCCCTGGGGTGTGTATGTGTGTGTCCCTGTGGGATGGGGTCTGTGTGGTGTGTGTCTCTGTTGTGTGTGTCTCTTTGTGGTGTGTGTGTCCCTGTGGGGTAAGTGCATGTGCCCCTATAGGGTGTGTATGTGTGTGTGCCCCTGTGTGGGGGTCTGTGGTGTGTGTGTGTGTGTATCTGTGTTGTGTGTGTCTCTTTGTGGTGTGTGTGTCCCTGTGGGGTGAATGCATGTGTCCCTATAGGGTGTGTATGTGTGTGTGTGTCCCTGTGGGGGGGTGTCTGTGTGGGGTGTGTGTGTCTCTGTGTTGTGTGTGTCCCTTTGTGGTGTGTGTGTCCCTGAGGGGTGAGTGCATGTGTCCCTATAGGGTGTGTATGTGTGTGTGTCCCTGTGGGGGGGTCTGTGTGGTGTGTGTGTCTCTTTGTGGTGTGTGTGTCCCTGTGGGGTAAGTGCATGTGCCCCTATAGGGTGTGTATGTGTGTGTGCCCCTGTGTGGGGGTCTGTGGTGTGTGTGTGTATCTGTGTTGTGTGTGTCTCTTTGTGGTGTGTGTGTGTCCGTGTCCCTGTGGGGTGAGTGCATGTGTCCCTATAGGGTGTGTATGTGTGTGTGTCCCTGTGGGGGGTGTCTGTGTGGGATGTGTGTGTCTCTGTGTTGTGTGTGTCCCTTTGTGGTGTGTGTCCCTGAGGGGTGAGTGCATGTGTCCCTATAGGGTGTGTATGTGTGTGTGTCCCTGTGGGGGGGTCTGTGTGGTGTGTGTGTGTCTCTTTGTGGTGTGTGTGTCCCTGTGTGGTGAGTGCATGTGTCGCTATAGAGTATGTGTGTGTCTTTGTGGTGTGTGTTTGTTCGGGTGCGTGGTGAGTATCCAATGTTGGGGCTGCACCTTAGCGACTATACACTTGCTATTACTCTTTGTGTGCGTGTGGTGTGTATACATGTCCCTGTGTGTGGTGAATATCTCATGTCGGGGCCCCACCTTAGTGTTAGTCTTTGGTGCTATCATTAAGTCCCTCTCATTCACAACTGTCAACTGGTAACTGTCACTTTTTCCCCATAATGTAGATAGGGGCAAAATTGTTTGGTGAATTGGAATGCGCGGGGTTAAAATTTCGCCTCACAACATAGCCTATGACGCTCCCGGGGTCCAAATGTGTGACTGTGCAAAATTTTGTCTCTATAGCTGACAGCTGTCTATTTTCCTCCCACACGTTTCCTTTCCCTTTTTTCCCATTATGTAGATAGGGGCAAAATTGTTTGGTGAACTGGAACGCGCAGGGTGAAAATTTCGCCTCACAACATAGCCTATGACGCTCCCGGGGTCCAGACGTGTGACTCTGCAAAATTTTGCGGCTGTAGCTGCGACGGTGTAGATGCCAATCCCGGATATACACACATACACACACACATACATACACACATTCAGCTTTATATATTATATGTTGGTATATAATTTGTAGTGGTGCGTCCACACTGCATACAATATTATCTACACACTACATAGCACAATTTCTATCCTGTATACTGGGTGTAAGTCTGTGTGTTTGTGGAGCCCACTGGGACTGGGTACTCAGTACCAGACCAGGGTATCACAGGGGTTATCACAGGGGTCTTGGTCCGGACTGTGTCCCGAGCCCACAAGTAAAGGGGCTATTTACCGGGGATAGAGTTGTGAAGCCACCCGTGGTATGTGGTCAGGGTGACCACCGCTGTTGCAGAACCTCCGGGGATGATGGGCAGCAGCCTGTGATGTGACGGCTCTCCACAGGTAGAGCCTGGTTCCCGGGGCAGTAGTGATGATGACAGTTTGTGAGGGAGAACAGGGTTTGCAAGGATTACACAGACTCACGGTTTTGTAGTTTTCCAAGTCTTTACTGAAGCAGATGGTGTACAGCTGAGTACTGTCCAAGGAGTCTGTACAGGGGCGGGTTACTCCCACCCTGGTGGGTCCTTTGGCTCCCTGCTTCTGCGCTGTGTGTGTGGCCCTGCTGCCGCTTTAGCTAAGCTGCCGGCCTTTTCTCCCTTCACGGGTACCAACTTGCTAGGCAACTTGAGTCTTATTCCGTGTTCCTGACCCCACCGTGTTGCTTCGCTGAGGTACAGTGATGTGGGACCTTCACTGATCCGGTGTTCACTGTGCTGCTTGTGTCAAGCACAGCATCGGATCTGGTATCCGTTCTATGCGCTTCTCTGGGGTGAGTCTCGGGGGACTCGGTCTCCCAGGTGTGTTCTTCTCTGCCCTGTCTCCTTTTCCTCAGACCCTGGCTTGGTGTATCTTGGTGAAGTCATTCATCTTCAGGTTTCTTCTTCCCCTGTCGCAGACAAATATCACGTCTTCTAGCCAGGACTCATCTCTGCAGAAAATAACACAGTTATCTACTGTATAAAACTGATCACTTCCATAGCACATTCCACACTTTTCCCAAGATTTCTACACTACATCAAACGACCAAAAAAGTGACATTGTGCCGCCTCGCACAGTAACAAGGCCTTCCTTTGGTTCCCCTCATGGAAAAGTAAACGGGACCCCCTCTGTGCTGCACGGGACCCCCTCCGTGCTGCACGGGACCCCCTCCGTGCTGCACGGGGCCCCCTGCGTGCTGCACGGGGCCCCCTGCATGCTGCACGGGACCCCCTCCATGCTGCACGGGACCCCCTTAGTGCTGCACAGGACGGACCCCCTCCATGTTGCACGGGTACACACACATATTGTTGCTGCTGGGGGGACTGCACACTGGTTGTTGCTGCTACGGCGGGGCACATATTGCTGGTGCTAAGGGAGAGACATATGGCTGCTGCTGGGGGAGGCACACTGATTGCTGCAGCTTCTTCTTGGGGGAACATATATTGTTTATTGCTGCAGCTGAAGGAGCACAGTGATGTTGCTGCTAAGGTGGGGGCACATATTGCTGGTGCCAAGGGGGGAGACATATGGCTGCTGCTGGGGGAGGCACACTGATTGCTGCAGCTGTTGCTGGGGGGCACACATACCTCATCTACTTCCACACTGTTGCTGCAGCTCTGTCTGCTCCTCTTCATGTGGGATGCAGGACTTCACGTGCTGTCCCCGCCCCCACACCTCATCCTCGCTCTGGCACTGCCTGCTGTCAGTGCTGTGTGAGGAAGTCCCGCCTGCAGACAGTGCTCTCTCTGCTCCTCACAGCGGCCAGACGTTCTCCACCGCTGCTCCAGGGCAGGGCCGGCTCCACGTTATTGAGGGCCCCGGGGAAAAGAGTCTTAGTGGGCCCCCTTTAACAAATGTTGCTCTATGTGTAAATATATCATATCGTAAATGTTGTACACTGTAATATATATATTTGTATATACCGTATATACTCGCGTATAAGCCGAGTTTTTCAGCCCAAAAATTGGGCTGAAAAGTCCCCCCTCGGCTTATACGCGAGTCATACGGAGTACACAGGCCGCCCGCCACCCCCATCGGTATACAGGCGCCCCCCCCATCAGTATCCAGGGCCCCCCCTTGCTGCCGCAAACCTGTAAAGTAAGATCATTATACTTATCCCTGTGGCCGCCGCCGCTGCTCTGCATCGCGCTCCTCTGACTTCATCCGGCTTCTTCCGGCTTCCTCCTCCGGTGGGCGCAGGCAATGACGTCATTGTCTGTGCGCCAGAGGAGGAAGCCGGAAGAAGCCGGAAGAGGCATGAAGACTCGGAGGAGCGCGATGCAGAGCAGCGGCGGCGGCCACAAGAATAAGTATAATGATCTTGCTTTACAGGTTTGCGGCAGCAAGGGGGGGCCCTGGATACGGATGGGGGGGGGGCCTGTATACCGATGGGGATGGCAGGCGGGCGGCCTGTATACCTCTGGGGCTGCTGCATTATATACCTCTGGGGCTGCTGCTGTATATACCTTTGGGGCTTCTGTATATACCACTGGGGCTGCTGCTGTATATACCACTGGGGTTTCTGCTGTATATACCACTGGGGCTGCTGCTGTATACACCACTGGGGCTGCTGCTGTATACACCACTGGGGCTGCTGCTGTATACACCACTGGGGCTGCTGTGTATATACCACTGGGGCTGCTGCTGTATATACCACTGGGGCTGCTGCTGTATATACCCCTGGGGCTGCTGCTGTAACACTGCTGGGGCCTGTACATAGCACTGGGGCTGCTGCTGTATATACCACTGGGGCTGTTGCTGTATATACCACTGGGGCTGCTGCTGTAACACTGCTGGGGCCTGTATATACCACTGGGGAGGCTGCTGTATACCACACTGCTGGGGGCTATATATAGGTCAATAGGTTTTCCCAGATTTTGGGGGCAAAAGTAGGGGGGGGGCCCTCTATAACATGCCCCTGGCAGGGGGCCCCCTGAGTGCTGGTTCTCCCCTCCCCTCTTAACCTGAGAGTCAGCTGGCAGACGCTGATTGTAGTTAGCAGCAGGCAGCAGCAGATCACTTTCTCCTGCACCATCGAGGGACAGGAAGTAGATATCTGCCTCTGTAGCTCAGGTTAGGAGGGAGAGAGGGTGTGGGGGAGGGGAGAGTGGCAGTGCTCAGGGGCACCTGCTAGGTGAGAAGTCCACAGGGGGCCTACATGCCAAATTAGGGGCCCAGGTGCTGTTGACTGGCCCTGACTTCCCCCCGGACACCAGCCATGCTCACCTGCTGTCTGGCGTCTTCCTCCTCTTCTATGCATTCCACACTGTGGTCTGCAAAGGAAGAGGAAATGAAGAGGCGGAGCTGGGGTGTCTCTTCTATGCGTTCCACATTGTGGAACGCAAAGACAGCGGAAGTGACGCCCGGATGCGGGGGCGGAGCGGGGGCTGGCGGCCGGTTTCTGAAATTAATGAAAGCACCGCACCGCCGGTAGGAGTTAAGATAATACCGGCGGCGCGATGCAGGCGGGCAGGCGGCGGTGGGCCCCTCAGTCACGCCTGGGCACTTGCCCGGGTACGCCGGCGCTGACGCCGGCCCTGCTCCAGGGGGACCCGTTCGGGCCCGTTGAGGGGCAAGGCTAGGGGGCGGGGCTACAATGCCTGGGGGCCCACCATGACTTTTAACCGGTTACCCGGCGGCCCAGACCGAGCCTGCCTGCTACAAGGGCTGCACCAGGAGTTGCGGGATGGGATGCGGCCACCCCTCGCGCGAGCTCCTCTCCACTCGGCTCTGACATTTTCCTCCCCCTAGTGAACCTCAAATAAGTCCTTCACTTCAGTGGGGATTATCAGTTTTTGGTTCCGCTGACGGGACAGGGTTTCCTGCTCTCCGCCGGATGTCGTCAGAGCATAGGTTGAGCTTCTCTTCGCACTCTCTTTAGGGTGCCACCAATGACAATACACCCCCTCGGTTTTCCACTCGCCTCATGGTGCATTATGATGACAGTTAAACACACAGTTCAATAAAGTTACGGCACACAGGACCCGGTGGCACCGGGCTTTGAGATCCTGTTCGTGATGGCAGAAGCTGACTCGCCCCCAAGGCCTTGGGGTACTTGGATTTGGGCTGGTCCTGTTTCTCTCGGAGACGCACAGGGGCCGAGACCAGGCTCTGTGGCCCTGCGGAGTCGCTAAAAATGCAAGGGAAATGATTTAGGGATAAAGGATCGTGACGCCACCCCCGGTATTCGGCTATTTGGGCCAACGCTGCCAGGCAGGACCACTGAGGATGATGGATGGGCAGCTATGGTGGTATTTCTTTCACATCTTCCCAGTTTTTCTCCTCTGTGTTGCACCACGCACCGAGTTTTGTTTCTCTAGACATAACACCACCACTCACATACCAGAAACATTTACAGTCAACCTACACCTCACCACAGAGGGATAAGATTGCTTCTATGGTCCTGCAACATATACTTTTAATTCACACAGTTATCTCCTTTTCATTAGATATTTCTTATCATTTTCATTTTGTTTTGAATGAGCACATGAGAAAAATCAGAAATAAATCAGAATCATAATTCATCTGCTGAAGATGCCTAAAGTTTGGGCGATGGCGGTATGACAAGGGCATAATCCATAGAAGAACACGGATGCACCACAGTGCAGACCAATGCATTGCAGAAAAGGAGAACAAGCTATCTTGTAGACGTCATTACTGGAAAGGCTAAGATTATTAAGTTTAATGAATGAAGTATAAAATTACCAAACATTATTAACTTTTAATCTTTAAACTTCATATTTGACAAACATGTCAAATAAGAGATAATGTGCTCAGTAATACTGTAAATGCATTGTCTCAAGCACAATATGTAATGTTTCCTCAAGGCAATCCCCTTTCTTGAATAGACTTTCCCCCAACCCTATACAATTTATCCCATAGGACTGTATGTCTGATTACATGAATCATCAAGTCATTATGGGTGGGTCCCAATAATCCTCTTTCAAATAATCATTTTGTACTGTAAGGTAGTTCATGATTTCAGTGCTGTAGCTTTATTATATACTCATGAGTTATCGGGGGGTCAGGTTGGTTTAGAAATATTTTAGAAATTTGCTTTATAAAGTCCAAATAATATCTTCAAGGGCAGCCCAAATAAATTCAGTGCAGCTGATGTCCTTAAACAGATTATCATGGCTTCACAGGTTCCCCTGACCGGCCTGCTGTATTTTAGGTGTGCATCTGTACCGTAACGAGAAGGTGAGATTTATGGTACCTCATATGTACTGGTAGATTTTTGGTTTAGAAATAATTGGTCTTTTGGTAACCAGTTTTGTACAATAGAAATGTATAAAGCTCTCTTAATCCTGGTATTGCGCAGCCTGTTCTTCTAGGACATGTTAAATCCTGATGGATCCACAATACTTATAATGGGTCCTAAAAGAGGAACCAAAAGCTCATGGGAAAGTATTTAGGTTTTGGGTTGCAGTTTGTGCACCTGCTCTCTGAAAGGTTCCCCATCACTGGTATAGACCAATCCCAAATCCTCATTTTTATCATTATCATCCATAATTTTTTTTTCACTTGTTATCACAATGTACAAACCATATTGTAAGAGTAAATTCATGAAACACAAAGGGATATACTTTTTTGCCAGAAATGTGCTAAACAAATATCACATGTCTTGATAAATTCCTTTCATTTGCTTATATGTGTTTTTTAGCTCAAAATTGGAAAGGTTTTGAGGGAATTCACCATGACAGCATTTTATGTCCCAATCTTGAGCCCTGGTCCACTGATTTAGGATGTGCCAAATGTAGTGCACATTTCTGTCAATCATACGCCAGATTCAAAAATGTATTATGTCTGGTATAAATGATAATGAATTCATAAGGCTATATGAATGCCTCCTTGTTAAAAGTTGTGCCTACTTTCCAAATAGTTAGTAGAGCTGATGAAAATGCCAAAAGTCACAATCACGTGTGAAAATTTCTAACTTTTCTTTACCAGTTCTCTGGTAAAAAAAAAAAGGCTTAATATGTTGCTGTATGGTAGTGATTATTTTATTTTTGAGTAGATTCTTGTCTTTAGCCTGCGATCACAATACAGCCTTAGGCTCAATTCACGGTTTTCAGCTGTCAGGTTCTGTCCGGTGTTTTGCAGGAAGCACAGAACAGAACCTGAAAACCCCGGACAAAACAGAACCGGAGGGCAAATATGCCCTCCGATCCTGTTTTCTGCAGGAATCCTCCCAGCGCCCGGCAGTGGAGCTCTCCACATGCTGAAATTTCAGCCAGCGGCTCTTTTAGCTGCGCTGTCCAGGTGCTGAATGAGCCCTGCTTTATTTCAAAGCCACTGCTCGTTCAGCACCCGGTGCCTGGGAACCAGTCGGATTTTTTGACGGATCCAGTGAGATCCGGTGCCCAAAGACTCCCAAGTTATGGGGCGCCGGATCGCGCTACATCCAGGAGGATCCAGGAGGATCCGACTTTGTCTGCTTTTTGCCCTGGACACAAAAAATGCTGCAAACTCCGATTTTGTGTCCGGGGCTAAAAAACAAAAATCTGCCGGATGCTTCCAGACAGCAAAAAAACAGATGGCAAATCACTGCCATCCGGCCCCATCTGGCCCCATATGGATACAATAGGGGCAAAATCGGATCCGGGGCTGTCTGGTTCACACCAGACAGCCTCAGATCCAGAGAGTCGTGGTGTGAAGCCGGCCTAAGAAGATTGGTCCCATTATCACTTAAAAAAGTTGGATGATTTTTTTTCTCATTTGCAATCTTGTGCTGTCTTTTTGAAGCCAGTTTTTTTTACTCAGCATCTATTAACCATTTATAGGACAATTCACAATTTCCTATGTTACAGCAATGTATTTGTAAAAACTGGATGCTATACTGTGGCTCCCTATAGCATCAGATTTTTACCTCACATCCATCGACTTGAATCGGTTAGTCCCATCTGATTTCAGAGTCACAGCATAGCATTCTTTCATTTTTTTCTCATGCCAACTCAGTATGACAAATAAACGTTTATCAGCACAATCTTATTGAATAACATTGGTCCTAGTGCAATACCTTGTTTCATTGAATATATACGGTGGAGTGAGCGAGCCCTTCTAGCTGTTATCCTCATAAAGCCCATGTGGCCTACTAGGGCATATGAACATCATAGAGTAATGTATCCTACTTCACCTGCTCTATAAACAAGAGGGGTTTAACTGAGAGTGGCAGATGTGGTCTATCCATGTGTGACACAGTTCACTGCTATAATGGAAGTACATGACCCAACGATAATGGCTCTTCGGTGGAGATCAAGACGTCAGACTTGTGAGATCAATAGCAGACTGTAATGTGATTATTTTTTATATTATATTGGAGCTGTTCATTTCTCTAAATTTGTGAATTTCTATTATTACTATAAATACATATTGCATTGGTGATATACACCAATATGGCACCCTGATATATTCTGACATTTCATTTTAGGGTTGCTTTTTCCTTACTCTGAGTAATATCATACTATATTTTATATTTGTTCATAAGGCAGGTTTACATATAAATGTTTGATATTGAGGGTCGTAATCGGGGATCTGACACAAATCTACAATCTGTTCTACATTGGGTGAGCAATGAAGTATAGGTGTATGTGGAGGAGTTAACATTTTTAACCTTGTCTTCATATTTTCTTGTTATTCATTTTCTCCTATTTGTTTACTTTACCATTAATTCTAAGTACAATGTGGCAACATAACAATCAAAAGTATCACTGTATTATTAAAGAGGTCCTTGCAATCAAGACAAAGATTAGACAAGAGGAGACTAGTGTCACACCTGTGACTGTAGAGTACACCTCAACTGTCCCTCAAGCTAGGGCTCCCCAGGCTAATCTCTATCCCCAAAATTACCCCTGAAGGTGGGGACGTCTGGGTCTCCTAACTAGCTATACTCATAGCTATTACTCACCTATATGTCCCCTTCCCCACCCCCAAGGGAATGAAGGGACAGGAGACAAGATAGGTAGGTAAACAGGTAGAGAAGGAGTCCAGATCTTCTCTTGTAGATAAGCATTTGCAATTCAAATGAGCAATTATCACGGCACAACAGAGATGAGTTCCTACACCATGGTAAAGCCCCTGTCATGCCTAGCGAGATCGCTAGCGATATCGCTGTTTCGTCACAGGTTTTGTGATGCAACAGCAACCTTGCCAGTGATCGCGCTATGTTTGACAAGTAGCAGAGACTAGGCCCCCTCTGTGACATCGCAGATCGTGTTGGAATGGCCTGGACCATTTTTTGACTGTCGAGTTCCCACTGGGCAGCATGCATCGGTGTGTTTGACGCTTTAACAACGACCTCATTAGCGACTCCGAACTCAGCCACGTAGTTCTGAGTCGTCAGACTAGCTGCCGTATGACAGGGTCCCAACGACCGGCGAGGTCAATATATGGGTCGCCGTATCGTTGCTGCATCGTTCATTCGATCTGACTGTTTGACATCTTACCAGCGCCCACGTAGCAACATTCCACCGATCCTTACCAGGTCGTATCGTTGTCGGGATCGCTGGATCCTTGCCAAGTGTAACGGAACCCTAAGTTTAGAGGTTCTATATCAGACAAGGAATGAGGCTGGGGGTGGGTAAATGTAGTGAAAAGGGGGGATAACAAGAAGCTTGGGCGGAGATTTAAAGCTATATAAATCTCAGCCAACATGGAAAGGGGTCCTTAACTGCTTCAACATAGAGTGACAGTAAATGCACAAGATAACAGTCAAGTGAGCCACAGAGAATCAGCAATTGGTTAAACGGTAAGACCTTCTGATCTCAGATCCACCAGAGGTAACATCAAGGTGTGACACACTCATGACAACTAGATACCTGTCAGGCTCTCCTTGCACCAGTCAGTTACATAAAAAACTTTCCTTAAATGTACATAGAAAGAAATCTGTCAATAAAGTATAGGTAGGTGTGGAGAAAACAGCAGGGACCCGCCCCTGTGACTGCTCTCTACATTGATGGCTGATTTGTAATTTAGGTTTCCTTTGAATAGTCAAATACTTTTAGCAAATTACAGTTAGGGCCAGAAATATTTGGACAGTGACACAAGTTTTGTTATTTTAGCTGTTTACAAAAACATGTTCAGAAATACAATTATATATATAATATGGGCTGAAAGTGCACACTCCCAGCTGCAATATGAGAGTTTCCACATCCAAATCGGAGAAAGGGTTTAGGAATCATAGCTCTGTAATGCATAGCCTCCTCTTTTTCAAGGGACCAAAAGTAATTGGACAACGGACTCTAAGGGCTGCAATTAACTCTGAAGGCGTCTCCCTCGTTAACCTGTAATCAATGAAGTAGTTAAAAGGTCAGGGGCGGATTCCAGGTGTGTGGTTTTGCATTTGGAAGCTGTTGCTGTGACCAGACAACATGCGGTCAAAGGAACTCTCAATTGAGGTGAAGAAGAACATCCTGAGGCTGAATAAAAAGAAAAAATCCATCAGAGAGATAGCAGACATGCTTGGAGTAGCAAAATCAACAGTTGGGTACATTCTGAGAAAAAAGGAATTGACTGATGAGCTTGGGAACTCTAAAAGGCCTGGGCGTCCACGGATGACAACAGTGGTGGATGATCACCGCATACTTTATTTGGTGAAGAAGAACCCGTTCACAACATCAACTGAAGTCCAGAACACTCTCAGTGAAGTAGTTGTATCTGTCTCTAAGTCAACAGTAAAGAGAAGACTCCATGACAGTAAATACAAAGGGTTCACATCTAGATGCAAACCATTCATCAATTCCAAAAATAGACAGGCCAGAGTTAAATTTGCTGAAAAACACCTCAAGAAGCCAGCTCAGTTCTGGAAAAGTATTCTATGGACAGATGAGACAAAGATCAACCTGTACCAGAATGATGGGAAGAAAAAAGTTTGGAGAAGAAAGGGAACGGCACATGATCCAAGGCACACCACATCCTCTGTAAAACATGGTGGAGGCAACGTGATGGCATGGGCATGCATGGCTTTCAATGGCACTGGGTCACTTGTGTTTATTGATGACATAACAGCAGACAAGAGTAGCCGGATGAATTCTGAAGTGTACCTGGATATACTTTCAGCCCAGATTCAGCCAAATGCTTCAAAGTTGATTGGACGGCGCTTCATAGTACAGATGGACAATGACCCCAAGCATACAGCCAAAGCTACCCAGGAGTTCATGAGTGCAAAAAAGTGGAACATTCTGCAATGGCCAAGTCAATCACCAGATCTTAACCCAATTGAGCATGCATTTCACTTGCTCAAATCCAGACTTAAGACGGAAAGACCCACAAACAAGCAAGACCTGAAGGCTGCGGCTGTAAAGGCCTGGCAAAGCATTAAGAAGGAAGAAACCCAGCGTTTGGTGATGTCCATGGGTTCCAGACTTAAGGCAGTGATTGCCTCCAAAGGATTCGCAACAAAATATTGAAAATAAAAATATTTTGTTTGGGTTATGTTTATTTGTCCAATTACTTTTGACCTCCTAAAATGTGGAGTGTTTGTAAAGAAATGTGTACAATTCCTACATTTTCTATCAGATATTTTTGTTCAACCCTTCAAATTAAACGTTACAATCTGCACTTGAATTCTGTTGTAGAGGTTTCATTTCAAATCCAATGTGGTGGCATGCAGAGCCCAATTCGCGAAAATTGTGTCACTGTCCAAATATTTCTGGCCCTAACTGTATTATTTGGTAAAATATAGATGTCAGCAATAAGGGAGCTGTTCTCTGAATCCTGCTGTCAGTGACTCTAGCAGCCCCAATCACATGACAGGTTCTCTTAAGCTGTTTCTTCATATTCACTTCAACCTACATGAGAGAGTTCATAACACAGTCAGCCAGTTTTAGTACTGTAATATTAGTGGGTGTCTGCACAGATTTGACAACCTACATTATTTATTTTCTGATCATCATAATGGGAGACCCAGACAATGGGGTTTAGGGCACTGCCCTCCGGAGGCCACACTAGGTACTACAAGTTTGTAGACACCGCCCCCTCCGCTTATAAACCCCTACCGCAGGAAATATCCTCAGTTTTAAAGTTAGTGTGCTCGGAGGATCACACGCTTTGCTTGCACATCACAGCATTCTCATAACTTACGTGATGGCGTATGAAGAATTGGTAGGTCCCGGTCGGGGACCCCCGGCAGTCTCCCTGTTCACCCTTGGGGAACACACAGGTCGAGGTATCGGAGGGCCCAGAGCCTGGACACTTCGTGTTCTCCCGGTACGCTGCCGCGCTCCTTCCCATCCTTCATTGGAGGCTCTGGGAAGTGGGAGACTGGAGCCTTGCACAGCTCCGCTCCGTTCGAGGCCTCCCTAAATGGTGCTTACAGACCGGACTGGAGACAGCCCAGTCCGAGGCCTCCCTAAATGGTGCTTACAGACCGGACTGGTGCGGAACCCCCGTCCGAGGCCTCCCGCAATGGTGCTTACAGACCGGACCGGCACTGAGGTACTCTGTGTGTCTCCTGTGTGCCTGGGGGTAGTGTCTGGCACTTTGTGTGTTCTGACACTCAGACCGCGCGCACCCCTCGGGGTCCGCGGTTCTGGCGGTGTACCCTGTGCTGGGGTCACCATAGCTGACCGCCCTGTGTGTCACAGGGGCTGCGGCTGCGGGCTACAGATTTGATCTGAAGCCCTGGATGTAGTGCTTGCACAATATCTCCCGCACGGCGGGCTCCGGCACCAGATTTTTTTATGTTGGTTGCCTGGAGAGATGGGAGCAGCCCATGGGATGACGTCATTACTGGGCGTGTGTGTGTGTGCTTCCCGCGTGTTTTCTGCGCCGCCCCCAGCCTGACCGGCGGCGGCCATTTTCCCCTCACTTCCCTGCTGGGACTGGTTGAGTGCAACCCGGGGAGACCTTGCAGATCCCTTGCGGAGGCCACACACACACATCGCTCCCCTCCACCGCACTGAAGCGGTCGGTAAGCCACCGGTGTACCGTTCTCCAGATTGGCTTGTTTCCCCTGCTGTCGGTATGTCCTCAGCAAGGAAAAGTGCTGCTAAAGCAGGCAGTATAACCACTACCTGTGCTACTTGCAACGGGACGCTGGTTGGGGGGTCCTGCAATAACTGCGGACGCCCAGATGCCCGGACTGATACTGCAGAGACTGCAGCTCCGGTGCTATACCCTGAGGTTCAGGTGATCCCAGGGCCATGGGAAACACAGAATAAGATTAACGAATCTGTGTTATCCAAACTGTCCTCCATGTCGCAATCCCTGGAGGCACTGACGAGGAGGCTGGAAACCCCAGCTACTCCTTCAAGTTACTCCCGGGTGTCACCCGGGTTAACCGCGAGACCCCTTAAGCGGGCTCGCCGAGATGACTCACCCGAGTTCCAGACCCTCTCTGAAGAGGAGCGTCACTCTGATGGTGACGAGGATGATGGGGGGTCTATTCTTGAGTCTGTGTCCGAACCACCAGACGGGGTGGAGGATCTGGTATCCTCCATCAACGAGACTCTTCGTCTCGTGGCACCCCCTGAGGTGGAACTCCACCCGAAGGAGGTGTATCAATGGTTGCAGCCGGAGGCTCGGCCATGTGGCTCCTTTATGGACCACACTAATTTTGGAAGGGTGGTCAGAGCACCCAGGATTCATCCTGGGCGGCGTTATGTCCGCAAATCTAAGGACGCTCGGTTCCCCTTCCCCCAGGAGGTGCTTCAGGAGTGGTCGCAGTCCCCGAAGGTGGACGCGTCCATGACCAGGATTGCTGCACGCTCCCTTTTCTCTGCCTCTGATAGCTCCTCATTGAAGGACGCGACAGATAGACAGGTCGAACAACTCGCCAAGTCTTCTTATGAGGCTGTGGGGTCTTCATTTGCCCCTAATTTCGCCACGGTCTGGACCCTGCAGGCGATCACCACCTGCTTGGATGGTATCACTGACCTGGCGGGGTCCAATTCAGAGGTCCTGGCGCTTACTGATAGGGCAAGGGCCTATGCGGATTACGCCAGGATGGCGACCTTGGAGACTGCCACCCGCTCTGCTGTGGCTTCGGCCAATGCTATTGCGATACGCAGGTTGTTGTGGCTGCGTCTATGGGACTCAGATGCCACGTCAAAGAAGATTCTGCAAAATCTTCCATTCTCTGGTGACAGGCTTTTTGGAACCGAGCTGGATAAGCTGATAAAGGATTCTGCGGAGTCTAAGATCCCACAGAATAAGCCTAAGCCACGGTATACTGTCAAAAGGAACCCTAAACAGTGGTCCTTTCGTTCCAACTCGCAGTCGTCAGCATCGTCCGCTCGCACGGACAGAGGGGGCAAGTCCTCTACTCAGTGGCGCCCCAAGGGTCGCCAGAAGAAGCAGACGGGGCAGCGGCTGCCACCCCCAAACCCACTTCCGCATGACTCGCTCTCTCGTCCTGCCGCCCCACAGGTGGGGGGCCGCCTGTCCCATTTTCAGGACAGATGGTTACTCCACGTTCAAGATCAGTGGGTCCGAGACGTAGTCTCGCGCGGTTACAGGATAGAGCTGACGTCGCGGCCGGCTCACCGATTCCATCGGTCTGTCCCATCCCCAGGAAAGGCTCAGGCTTTTCATCTGGTGTTGGAGGGACTCCGCAGAGACGGGGTAGTGGTCCCAGTGCCTTCCGGGGAGAGGTTCCGGGCTTTCTACTCCAACCTCTTTATTGTCCCGAAGAAGGACGGCTCTTTTCGCCCGGTTCTGGACCTCAAGTTGTTCAACCGTCACGTGTTGGTTTGGAAGTTCCGCATGGAATCCCTACGCTCCGTGATCGCGGCTGTGTCGCAGGGAGACTTCCTAGCGTCCATAGATATCCGAGACGCTTACCTTCACGTACCCATTGCACCGGCTCATCAGCGCTGGTTGAGATTCGCAGTGGGGGTCGAACACTTCCAGTTCGTGGCGCTGCCTTTCGGGTTGGCCTCGGCACCGCGGGTGTTCACAAAAGTAATGGCCTCCATGATGGCTCTCCTACATGTCCAAGGACATGCCGTCATACCTTATCTAGACGACCTGCTGGTCAGGGCGCCATCAGAACGCCTTTGTCGGCAAAGCCTGGAGGTGACCATGCAGTCTCTGCAACAGTTTGGGTGGCTTCTCAATATTCAGAAATCAACCCTGGTTCCGACCCAGTCACTGACATATTTGGGCATGGACTTCCACACAGACTCAGCTCTGGTGTCTCTGCCGCGAGCCAAACAGCTGGCTATCCAATCAGGAGTGCAAGATCTCCTCCTGTCACCGCAATCATCCCTGCGGGTGTTGATGAAGCTGGTGGGGCGCATGGTAGCAGCAATAGAGGCGGTGCCTTTCGCACAATTTCGTCTCCGTCCTCTCCAACTGGAAATTCTCCGCAGATGGGACAAGAGGACGTCCTCTCTGAATCGGCTGGTGGTCCTTTCTCAGCCAACCAGGGATTCCCTGCAGTGGTGGCTCCAGCCATGTCACCTGTCACGGGGCCGGTCTTTTCTCAAACCGTCATGGTTAGTGGTGACCACCGACGCCAGTCTGAAGGGCTGGGGTGCGGTGTTCTTACACCACAGGGCTCAAGGCCTCTGGACGCAATCGGAGTTGGCGTTGCAAATCAACGTGCTGGAGATCAAGGCGGTCTATCTGGCGCTTCTGGCGTTTCAGACATTCCTGTCAGGGCAGCCCATTCGGGTTCAGTCCGACAATGCGACGGCCGTCGCCTATATAAACCATCAGGGAGGGACCAGAAGTGCTCAGGCCCTCGCCGAAGTCCACCGCATTCTATCTTGGGTGGAGGACAACGGCTGCCTGATCTCCGCAGTTCACATCCCAGGGGTCGAGAACTGGGAGGCCGATTACCTGAGCCGGCAGGGGATGGACGCCGGAGAGTGGTCTCTTCATCCGGACGTTTTCCGGGACATCTGCAGCAGATGGGGCATTCCGGATGTGGACCTGATGGCCTCGCGGCTGAATCATCAGGTGCCACAATACATGGCGAGATCGTGGGACCCTCAGTCTCTGGGGGCGGATGCTCTGATCCTGTGTTGGTCCAGGTTTCAACTACCATATGTGTTCCCACCTCTGGCACTGATTCCCAAGGTTCTGTGGAAAATCAGGACGGAGTGCCACGAAGCCATTCTAGTGGCACCAGATTGGCCCAGGAGGTCCTGGTATCCGGATCTGTGGCGACTGTCAGGCGGGAACCGGTGGGCTCTTCCAGAACGCGCAGATCTTCTCGCGCAAGGCCCTTTCTTCCACCTCAATTCCAGGGCCCTCAGATTGACTGCATGGCTCTTGAGGCCTGGCTTCTGACCTCAAGGGGGTTCTCTCCTACAGTGGTTGACACCATGAATCGGGCTAGAAAGTCCGTATCTCGGAAGATATACCACAGAACGTGGAAAATCTTTTTCGCTTGGTGTGCCTCTGGTGGACGGTCACCGTGGCCTTTGTCAGTTCCGACTCTGTTGGCTTTTCTTCAGTCAGGTTTGGAGTTGGGCTTATTCCTCAGCTCCCTGAAGGGTCAGGTATCAGCGCTTTCAGTGCTGTTTGACAGGCGGTTGGCGCTTCTGCCAAAGGTCCGTCAGTTTTTGCAGGGGGTGTCTAGGGTGGTCCCACCATACCGGCGACCTCTGGACCCTTGGGACCTTAACATGGTCCTGGCGGCTCTGCAGAAACCGCCGTTTGAGCCACTGAGGGAAGTTTCCCTCTCTCGACTGTCCCAGAAAGTGGTCTTTCTGGTAGCCATTACGTCTCTGAGACGTATTTCAGAATTGGCTGCACTGTCGTGCAAGTCACCCTTCCTGGTAGTACACCAGGACAAGGTGGTGTTGCGCCCGCGGGCAGAATTTTTACCAAAGGTGGTTTCCACTTTTCACTTGAACCAAGAGATTGTTCTCCCATCATTTTGTCCCGCTCCCGTTCATCAGGTTGAGCGCGAACTCCACACTCTGGATCTCGTGAGGGCTGTACGCATTTATGTGTCCAGGACTGCCTCCTTTCGGAGTTCGGACTCTTTGTTCATCCTTACGGCGGGTCGCTGTAAGGGGTCCGCGGCGTCAAAATCGACCTTGGCCAGATGGATCAAGGCGCCCATTCAGGAGGCTTACCGTTCTACGGGTCTGCCTCTCTCGGTGGGCTTGAAGGCGCATTCGACCAGAGCCGTCGGTGCCTCCTGGGCTTTGCGACATCGCGCTTCAGCTCTGCAGGTGTGTCAGGCGGCCACTTGGTCCAGCCTTCACACCTTCTCTAAGCACTATATGGTGCATGCCCATGCCTCTGCGGATGCAAGTTTGGGCAGGCGGGTCCTTCAGGCGGCGGTTGCCCACCTTTGAGGGGGCCCGTGTCTTTAAACGTCTTTTGAGGAACTCTTCCCGCCCTGGGGTTTGCTTTAGGACATCCCCATTGTCTGGGTCTCCCATTATGATGATCAGAAAAAAGAGAATTTTGTTTACGTACCGTAAATTCTTTTTTCTTGAATCATCAATGGGAGACCCAGCACCCACCCAGTTGTTCCGTTGGATGTTTTTTTCCTTTAGACTGTTTCCAGTTGGGACAGTTTGTTTTTTCGGATTGTTGGACCGTCTGTGTACGGTTTTTTTCCGATGGTTCGGGTGTGGTTTGTCTCCTCGCAGCTTATGGACCAAACTGAGGATATTTCCTGCGGTAGGGGTTTATAAGCGGAGGGGGCGGTGTCTACAAACTTGTAGTACCTAGTGTGGCCTCCGGAGGGCAGTGCCCTAAACCCCATTGTCTGGGTCTCCCATTGATGATTCAAGAAAAAGAATTTACGGTACGTAAACAAAATTCTCTTTATTTCTAGATAACTTATCAGAAAATGATGAACAGCCAACATTAGGTCAATTGAATTCATTACCAGCAAATATCGATGGCTTTACATTGGTGGTAATTAAAGTCTCAATGGCCAGCACTAGCACCTGCAGCTAGTGCCTTAATCCCTGCAAATAAATGGCGACATTTCAGGGTACTTATTCATTTCTGACGTTAAAATAAGTCAGAAAGGAAAAATCCCATTAGTGGCCCACAGTGTCGGAAAATCTCCAGGGTTTCAGCTACTGGGGGTAGCTGAGACCCTGCAGATTATGGATCGGGGCCTATTTTACCGGTACTGGTAATGTGATGACCGGTAAATGGTGTAAACGCATAAGATTTATACAACTCTCCTGGCTGATTGCTGCGTTCGACAGGATCCAATTGTCTGGTTTATTAGTGGTTGTGTCACACACAACCCGACCAGGTGAGTGTGACCATACTTATATATTGACTGATTATATCGGATAAGACCCTATTGTGCGCTTCCTCTCCATTTATTGTATTTTGATTACCAGCAAGGTAAAACTAGGCAGCTAGGGGTGGGTAGCAACATGCACCTACCTGTTGTACCTGTGCTGGTGACCAAAATATAGCGAAGCCCTATATCATCAGTGCAAAATCTCACTTGTGGGGGAGCACCATTGTTTAGGCACATCAGGAAATCTCCAAATACGACATAAGATTCACTAACGATTTCAGCTAATTTTCCGCTTGGAGCGTCAAATGGAGCTCCTTCCACTCCGAGCCCTGCCGTGCACCGAAACAGTGGTTTTCCACAACATATGAGGTATCGATTTACTCAGGAGAAATTGCCCAATACATTATAGGATCCATTTTATCCTGTTGCGCATGTGAAAATGAAAACATTGAGGCTAAAAGAACATTTTTGTAAAAAAAAAGTACTTTTTCATTTTTCCGGATCAATTTGTGAAGCCCTGGGGGTTCAAAGTGCTCACTATGCATTTAGATAAGTCCCTTGTGGGGTCTGCTTTACAAAATGGGATCACTTGTGGGGGAGCTCCAATGTTTAGGCACACAGGGCTCTCCAAATGCAACATGGTGTCCGCAAACAATTGGAATTGTTAGTGGACACCATGTTGTGTATGGAGAGCCCCTGTGTGCCTAAACATTGGAGCTCCCCCTTAAGTGACCCCATTTTGGAAACTAGACCCCCCAAGGAACATATCTAGATGCATAGTGAGCACTTTGAACCCCCAGGTGCTTCACAAATTGATCTGTAAAAACGAAAAAGTTTTTTCTTTTCACAAAAACTTTCTTTTGGCCTCAGGTTTTTCATTTTCACATTAGCAACAGGATAACATGCATCCTAAAATTTGTTGGGGTATTTATCCTGAGTACACCGATACCTCATATGTGGTAATAAACCACTGTTTGGGCGCACGGCATGGCTCGGAAGAGAAGAAGCTCCATTTGACTTTTTGCATGGAAAATTAGCTCCAAAAGTCAAACTGTGCTCCTTCCCTTCTGAGCCCTGCCGTGTGCCCAAACAGTGGTTTATGACCACATATGAGGTATCGGTGTACTCAGGAGAAATTGCCCAAACAAATTTTAGGATGCATTTTATCCTGTTGCCCATGTGAATATGAAATAAATAAGGCTAAAAGAACATTTTTGTTGGAAAAATTAAAATGTCAATTTATTTCCTGCCACTTTGCTTGTGCCTGTGAAGCACCTGAAGGGTTAATAATCTTCTTGAATGTAGTTTTGAGTAGCTTTTGGGTGTTTTCTGTCATGTACACCCCTCAAAGAGACTTCAAATGTGATGTGGTCACTAAAAAAATGGTTTTGTAAATTTTGCTGGAAAAATGAGAAATTGCTGATGAACTTTGAACCCTTATAACTTCCTACCAAAAAATGTTGTTCTCACAGCAGCAGTTCAGCAGGATTAGAGAATGACACAGTCTCTTTGCTGAGACTGGAATGCAGTTTACCAGCTTAATGGAAATGAGACACAGAAGACCCTCTTGCTCTGCATGGGTATTTACTGGCAACTTGTCAAGGCAGTTCTCATTGGTACACAGTCACACAGTCACGGATAGCTGGCCAGGTAGTCACAAAAGGATGCAAAGTATCTCTGAGGCTCACAGTGATGTTCCTTCTGATTTCACTCTCTGTCCTTCTTTCTTACTGCTCTCTCCTTACTATCCATGCACTGTCCTGCGCGGAGCCCTCTTACTACTAGGCCCATTGGGTATATAGAGATAACCCTTTTTCTCTCTAAGGGGCTCAACCCAGTTTAGTGCTCCTGGTGGGGATGTGCGTGTCGGTCTAGGTCAGGGCTATATGGAAGGCCTTTGACCCACAGGGTTTGGCGGCTCAGAGCTGAACTATTCTGTACCGCACTTGGAGCCGGTACTCCGTCTTGGACTGGGTTCCCTCCAATCCACCATGGGGCTTGCACAAGCCAGGGACTCCCCTTCTGTATGGGTTGCCTTCCTCTGCTGGCACCCTCCACACACTTCTCGCAGGGTCCTCGCTCCTTGACTTCCCTCACCGTTCTATTCTTCACTTCCATTGACGACTGACTGCCTGCCCTTCCTGCTCTAATCACTACTCCTCAAGCTCCTCCCACCGGGATCGGTTACCCTGGCAACAGGTTTATCCAATTGGTCCCCTAGCTCTAAGTGTATGAATGCGGGGATGAGGGTGATGAGCCCAGAGCCAGGGGTACTCGGATACTGGGCCTGAGTCTGATGGTTTTAACTGGGGGAAGTCACAGGTGGTCGGGTTCCTGGTTCCGTGCCCTGGCTGTCATTTGTTACATGGTGAGGAGGGAATACTTACTGGGGTATGTGACGCCACCTGTGGTTCCCGGTAATTTGGGGTACCGGCACTGCAGGCCGGCCGCTGAGGTGATGAAGGGTGCAGCTAAGTGTGGTCCAGCTCCCCACAGGTGGAGCTTTTATCTCAGGGCAGCGGTGAGGGAGGATGATGAGGGAGATGAGGGGAATAGTGGTTGTTCTTACCCCTCCGGTGAGATGCTGGTGATGGTGCTGAAGCCCTCTGGGCACCGGCGAGAAGAATAACAGAGACCAGTTCAACTCTAACTCCACTTTACTGGGTACCGCAGATGTTAAAATGAAACACAGTACAGTCTGGTTTAACAGGTGATAGTTGCAGGACAATATGCAAATAGCTTGATAAGAATGTAACAACTGTTGGCACAATTACTGTATTAAAATATGGAAGAAACACAAGATGAAAATGTAAATTTTCGGCGGTCTGGGGCTCTATGAATCATGTCACCTTGTGAGGTAAGGATGATTATGAGGAAGGTCAGGAATCAGCCCAGAACTAAATCAGCCCTGTAGAATGTAAGCTTCTCTCATCTGTACCAGTCTGTCACTGTTAGTTTGTTCATTGTATTTTTAACTTGTTTGTATGTAACCCTTTCTCATGTACAGCACCATGGATTCAATGGTGCTCTATAAATAAAGAATAGTAATAATAATAACTACACGGAAGGACCTGGGCAATGATCTTAAGAGAGCTGGGACCACAGTCTCAAAGATTACCATTAGTAACACACTATGCCATCATGTATTACCAAAGAGAAGACTACGTGTTTGAGTAGACCGGGATCTGGGGAAGGATACTCAAGTAGATACAAGTATCATCAGAAAACTTTATTAATTATCAAAAAGGCATATACAATATGAGATGAAGGTTTAAAAACAATTAAAAAACAGTGTTAAGGGCACTGTGTCACACAGAAAGCCTAGCCCCACTCACAAGTAGCAATATTCACATGTAATGGCTCACAGAACCTGAGTCTAATCAATTCAAATCGGTGGTAGAGATTGGGAACCTCAGAGTAATTGCATGTAGAACCACTAATAATGTGGAGTTCACTATATTTGCAAATGGTGAGCACTGGAGCCGCTAGCCTTGGCCCTGAAAGCATTAACATTAGGTCTATGGCGGTGTGCTGCCCATAGACCTAATGTTAATGCTTTCAGGACCAAGGCTAGCAGCTCATACAGTACATACATTACGTACTGTATGTCTTACACAGAGAGGAGACGCCGGGTTTATTCATAAAATTGAAAATGCCGAAAATAGCCGGCACAGGGCGGACCTACCGTGGTGCAGCTGGTTCAGCTGTACCAGGGCCCCAACCAGCTAGGGGGCCCCTCAAGCACCTGTAGGGGGCCCTGTACAGCCGCCCCCCATGACCCTGTGTCAGAGGAGAGGAGGTTAACTGGGGGAAGCTTCCTGCTCCCCGTGGCTGTTCCCGCCCCCCCTCTCCTCTGCCGCCCCGGCTCCCAGACCTGCAGTGCGCGGCTCGGCACAGGTAGGAGTCGTCCACAAACCCCCCCTGCTCCTCACCTACAGCTGCTAGCAACCCCCCCCTGGTCCTCAAGTCCTCAACTATAACTGCTAGCACCCCCCCGCTCCTCAACTACAACTGCACTGAGCCGGCAATACTATAAATGCCCACGTTAACCCCTCACATGGCCACCTGAGCGGACAGCATGTCTCTAGGGGGTGGGCACCCCCTAGAGACATGGTGCCCACATCCATTATTAACATTAACCCTTTGTTTATCCCTGCTGCAGCAGGGATGAACAAAGCATACGGTAACCGGATTGCTCCGGATTACACATTCCGAGCAATCTGGTTACCGCACTGCGGTTTGCAGGAGACATTTTGTGAAAAAATGTGTCTGAAGGCAATTGCGCTTACTGCATCCGGATCTGGATGCGGTAACCGCAATTACCCTTCCAAGTGTGACCCTAGCCTATCTGTCTGTTTATAGTCTTTAAGTTTTCATCTGCACTTTGTTGTCAATCACTGTGTGTTATAATATAGACTTTTTCACCTATAAACTGTGTTCAGTTGTTTCTTTGCTCCACCCAAAAAGATTCCTAAGTTATCCATTATAATTATTACAAACAGGACTGCACTCGGATATTATTTGAGTGTGGCCCCGGTTTTTTCATAGACATATAGACTTTAATGTCCATGTGCGAACGGAGGCAAATAATGGATGCATGCTATGACATATTTCTTGGGCCACACATCCAAAGTGTGCGATCTGATGTTTTGTTTGTTAAGATTGAAAATATTTCTGTCTGCACGAGCCCTTAACCCATTACTTGCCAAATTAGCAATTTTCAGCCTCGAAAATAGGTGTTTTGAAAGCTCTCTGCGTGAAGAATATTCAATTAAAAATGACAATGACATGATTTCCTGTTTTGAAAACATTCATTTTACAAACACAACAGAAAAAATTGGACCTAATTATAAAATCTTAGTTGCTAGAAGCAAAAGATTACGTGTCCCAAAAAAAGGACATTGGTAGATAAAGGGTTAAAGTCACCATTCACTACACATTGAACATGCTATAAACATCCCTTACACTTTGATTGACAGGGTACTTTGCATATTTGCACTCACTGTCAGTGACTGTAACTAGTGATGGGCGAACCCGCCGATGTTCAGGTTCAACAAACTCGGCCAAACTTTTTTTAGGGTTCAGGGAGGCTCGAACTAGAGTCCGAACCCCGAACTTCGAATGTAAAGTTATGGAATGCGGGCTAGGAGGCTGTAAAATAAAGAAGATAGTTATTAAACAGCATTATACTTATCGGCGTCCACCCGCTTGAACTTCAGGGGCCGCTCATTAACTTCCTCGATATTCACTGAAGAGGGACCCAACAGCCAATCACAGACACTGTCACAGAGAATTGGTGCACCAAAACTATGATGTGATTTTTGCCGGGGATTTCATGCTTTTGTTGGTGCAATTTTGGCACAAAACTGCATGCATTGTGCTCAATGTGTTCATCTGCAACTCCCAGAATGAGCAGTTACAGAGAGGAAATAAACAAATTTTCTCCGTGTTGCTCTTAACTAAGGGAGGCATGATTTTGTGATAAACCCCATATTTTCAGGTAAATAACATGTTTTGATATTTCAGATTTCCTTTTAGGGTAGGTTCCACAAGGGTATAAAAATTGGTATGATTTTAATCCCTCCAAAATAGTGGGATGACATTTTTTTCTCACTTGTCACCTGTGTGTAGCCCGCGTACAATCCATTTTATTTTTTTACAGTAACAGTAATTTCCATGTTATTGAATTGTAATATATCTGTAAAAATCGATGTTATACTATGACATCAGATTTTTTCTCGCACCTATAGACTTAAATGAGTCTCATCCGATCCTTGGAGGAAAATCGATCATACTGCAATTTTTTTCACACAAATTTGGTCAGTGAAATAAAATTGGTCATCTGCACGTCCCCATTGAATAACATTGGTCTGAGTGCTGTCTGTTTTTTTCATGGCTAGCACAGTCATGTGCAGGGGCCCTTAGACTGAAATCAGATGGATACTATGATCCCCCCAATGTGTAGAAAGTATGAAGAAGTGGTAGTGTGGCACCCCTGCAACCAGGATGGCCACATAGGGAACTGCAGCCAGGCAGAAGGTAGACAGTTTGTGCACCAAACACCCTCACAGCACACACACCCACAGGAGCACAGCACCCAACCCGGAGCCTCGGACTCCAGGCGGGCAAGGGGTGGTGGGTTTAGATGAAAGTGTGTGGGAAGGAAGGAAGGTCAGGTGACAGATAGTAAAAATAGAGGAAAAGAGGAGGAAGGAGTTAGTGGGCCAGAGTAGGCTGAGAGGAAAAGACCAAGCAGGCAGAGTGAGCTGAGCAGCCAAGACCAGAAAGACAATGACACATCCCGGTGGGATCCACAGAGAGTTCCATGGAGAGAAAGCTTGTCCATAGCCAGCATCCAAAGGGAGTGTGAGAACAGAGACCGGGCCAGTATTACCGGGTTCGAGGAACACGGTAGAACCGACCAACTACAGGCGGAATAGATTCCTTGATTGCATCTGGAAGTCACACGAGATAGAAGGAGCCTGTAACACTTTGAAAGACAGGGTTACTGCAGGCTAGGCTAACACCAGAGTGTCGGCTCTGAGGGGGACTGAAGTTACACACCGGCTTCCCAGACAAACCGGCGGGGAACAAAGATTCCAGATCTGTATTCCCACTACATTGGTCCTGAGAATAGACAGGGTTGGAGGCTCAGCAGCATCCAAGAGGACCGGCTTACCACCCACACACATAGGGGAAGCTACATACAAGCGGCCGAGCTGCCGCCATACAATCCGCAGGAAGAAAAGAGAGAGAAAGAACAAGCCTGAAAGGACATATAGAAAGAGTGAGGGGTCTCAGAGCGACAGCCTGGCTGCAGAGGATTCAAGTGTCCGGAGTCAATGGAGTTGTGAATTGAACTGTACCGTGAACTGTGTTGTAAACTGCTTGAGTTGAGGAAGTTGAGAGTAAGCCTGGTGAACCCTGCTTCAGTTTCCCGTGTCCGATTCCAGGTATACAGAACTTTGCATTACACACCTTTTTACCCTGCCAGGAGCAGCCCGACCCGCGGCGGGCTCATCCATCCAACTGCAGCCCATCCATCCCTCCATCCTCCTGGCAGAGCAGCGGTGGTCCCATCACTGACCACAACCCGTGGGTGGCGTCACGACAAACTAATCCTTGTAAATATCCCTTTTACTTGTGAGAACCCGGGACACGGTCCGGACCAAGACCGCCGTGATTTCCCCAGCAGTACCCCGAACCAGTACCGAGTACCACGTCCCAGTGGGCTCGACAGTAATAAAAGAAGAATACTAAAGTACTGATAATTATGGGAGCAGTAATGTGTGATGTAGTATCTCTTGTATTTTAAGTATTACTGTACGGCAGTGTGCTTCTGTTCAGACCTGTACAGTGATCAGAGCTGCCACTTTCTGCACAGTTAATTACAGTCTTCTCAGACTCCTGCATCTACTTAGCTCTAATCTTCTTTATGTTTCCATACATCATTGTGATTGGGTGGGGGATAAGCTGAATCTCTTAAACCATGTGTGTAACTAGTTACTGAAAGAGTTAAAATATAATTACTGATTATGCTCTGCCTTGTTTCTTTGTCTGGGCATTCCCTTCTAGCAATGTGTATACAATGATGCATGTTCAAACAATACAGAAGAGACTATAAAGTATATACGGCTTAATACCTGTCACATAGTATATTTTGTACAAAATATGCCTCACTTACTCCACCTCTTGGATGTTGTTCATAAATACCATATTTTAATGCCATATTTTTAACCAATTCAGAAATAAAAAAAATTTAAAAAGTTGTCGAATACACAGTTCTCCTATATATCTCCTACCCAAGGAGTTACAACAATGAAACATTTTAACAACCATTTTGCATTTATTTACTACTAGAAATAGGCCCGGTGCTATTGCAGTCTCTGTGCCTGTGTCTCCTTGTGCGCTCTCTCCTCTCTGTGCTGTCTCTTTCCCTGTGCGCTCTGTCTTACTTGTGCTTTTCTCTCAGCTCTGTGTGCTCTCAGCCCCTGTGTGTGCTGTCTCTCCCTGTTTGCGCTGTCTCTCCCTGTGTGCGCTGTCTCTCCCTGTATGCGCTGTCTCTCCCTGTGTGCTCTGTCTCTCCCTATGACTCTGCCTCCCCCTGTGCCTCTGCCTCCTCTGTGCCTTCTGCCTCCTGTGTGCCTGCCTCCCATCACTGAGCCACCATACAGTTGACTCACCGTGGCCGGGACTCCGATGAACAGGCGTTTCTTCTTCCTCCTTGTCACGGGAACCGCGCCTGCCGGTAGTGGGGCCCGGTGGTCCAGATAACAAAAGACGTCATTGGTTGAACAGATTAAGGGGTTAATTGTTTTGTGACGCCACCTATGAGTGTTCCTTTGATATCCACTGGCGCTGCTTGGGCCTCCGGGGGATGGAATGCAGCAAGATGGAACGCTCCCCACAGGCTGAGCGGTAATCCCCGGAGCCAGGAGCTGTGCAAGATGTTGTGAGGCAGTTGCAGTTACATTTCACTGGCGGAGACGGACTGCTCTAAAGAAAGCACGGACACTGATAGTCTCTGCAATGGGTACTTTACTGTAACCAGCAGGTGATACATGGCATACAGTTCTCGGGTAACGGACCGGGTGGACTCAGCAATGACCAGTGTTTCTCAGAGCTCCGCGGTGTTCCTCCATTCTAACTGACTTGTGTTGCCGAGGTCGCCTTGGGATGCCAGGTCGGGTACAAGAAGGCTGCTTCAATTGCCCTACCGGGGAATTCTGGCCGGATTAGTGGGGAACCTTGGGTCCTTTTAGTGGGTACTCCGCTGGCTAGACGACTCTGTGTGTGCGGCGGTGGTGGGGTGCTCCTGTAAAGCGGTCCCTCCACTTCTGGTTCGCATAGCAGTGCTGAACAACTACTAGCTTCGGTACCAGTAGACCGATGGTAGATGGGCACGGGATGGTCTTGAGCCCGCATGTAGATGCCGTAGACCGGTTGTTAAGGCACCGGAGTAATGGCGCCCAACCGGGGGGTGACGGCCAGGGGGCTGCACCGGACTGTGCAGGCCCCCTCTCCTAGGTTGCAGAGCTTGTTCTTTTTGCTCCCTTCTCCTTCGCTGTCTTTTTCAGTTCTCCTTCTCACTCTACCTCTACACTCCGCCCACCAGGACCTTATTGACCCTCTATGCTGATGTGCATGTAAGGTATGGAGCTCTGAGTTTTAACTGTGTCATTGTTAGTCAGAGAATATTGCTGCTGCTGTCTTGGCTGCAATACCCTCCTGTGACGCACTCGTTGCGGGGCGCCACACAGTGCTAATACCTGAGTCAGTATACAGTGCTAACCACTGAGTCACCATACAGTGCCAACCGCTGAGGCAGCATAGAGTGCTAACCACTGAGCCACCATACAGTGCTAATCACTGAGCCACCAAAATACAGTGCTAACCACTGAGCCACCATACAGTGCTAACCCCTGAGCCACCATACAGTGCTAATCACTGATCCACCATATACAGTGCTAACCACTGAGCCACCATACATTGCTAATCACTGAGCCACAAGATACAGTGCTAACATTGAGCCACCGTATACAATGCTAACCACTGAACCACCATACAGTGCTAACCACTGAGCCACCATATACAGTGCTAACCACTGAGCCACCATACATTGCTAATCACTGAGCCACAATATACAGTGCTAACATTGAGCCACCGTATGCAATGCTAACCACTGAGCCACCATACAGTGCTAGTAACTGAGCCACCATAACGTGCTAACTACTGAGCCAATATACAGTGCTAACCACTGGGCCACAATTCCGTGCTAACCACTAAGCCACCTAACGACTGAGCCACCATATACAGTGCTAACCACTGAGCCACCATATACAGTGCTAACCACTTAGCCACTGTATACAATGTTAACCACTGAGCCACCATATACAGTGATAACCACTGAGCCACCTACTTTCCTAACGACTGAGCCACCATATAGTGCTTATGACGAATTGGACCCCTTTAATAGATAACATATGATGACTTCTTATTTATCCAGACAATATTGTATTTTGTTTGCAAACTTGTACTATGCCACTCATGGGTTACACAAGATTTCTAGGAGTCTGCTAGTGTTTAAAGTGGGTAATGTAATTATCTTGCCTCTTTGTATTGTATTTTATTTCCTACCTTGTGATGGCCCACTCATTGTTCCAAGTCTTGTAGATGACTGGTAGTGTTTAACATGTGTAATGTAATTATCACACTTCTTTGTCATAGAAGGCTCAGAGAACATAATCCTACTAACATTCCATTGTATTACTATGTGTATTGCTGATTCTATGTAATCTACTTCAGCCACCATTGTTTGTGGTCAGGATGGTATAGTAAATGTCACCCTCCTTGACCCCTCTCTGTGAAACATCATTTAAATGAACATTGTGCAGGCAATCGTGAAGTCCCCAATATCTAGCATTTGAGTTGTCGGGGGATATAAGGAGAGCTGTTCATTAACCCGGGTGAAAAAGAGATTCTGTCTAGTGATCTCAGTCTAGGGATTTCGGTCCCGGCTAGGGGTGCATGGGCTTTGATACAGGCAGCTAATCTAGGATCTTCGGGTCTGATTAACAGGTCATAACCCCAGACCTAGGCATTTTGGTGCCGACCGAGGGGATCAGAACCTGGATTATAAGACTACAAGGACTTCAGCATCAAATGTTCAGATTCGGCTGTGATATCAAAGACTGCATAAGGAAGCTACCCAGGTTGGGACGATCCAGTCACCTGGCTACAGACTTTGCTGTGATATATTTTAATCACTCGTGAGCCAGCGGAAGGGTGAGACTCTGTTGCCTGTTACATTGTGTGTTTTGCTGATTATGTGTTATATGCTGTTAACTGTTTGGGGATCCAATAAAGCCTTAGTATTATGGTTCCCTAACCCTGTGTTGTCTGAGTAGTGTACCAACCACAGGTAAGGTGTTCGTGGACACCGTCCAAGGTCTCAACAACCAGGGAGGCATATAAGCATACCTAGCAGGCCATAGGTGAGGCATTCAGGTTTCGGACACTGCCATGTTCAACCCCACCAGCTCAGCCATAGGATGAGGAACCGAATGGATATACCACAGTCAGCAGAAACGGCTACTACAGGAGCTGTGTCAGTTTCATCAGATTGAATTCAGGGGCACCTACACCAAGTCAGAGTTGATCCGGAAATTGGTCCATTGGAAGGCCCAGAATGATGCGTAGGATGATGAGGACCCCACCGATATTGAACCAGAGGATTTAAATTATGTATCACATCATGTATCCAGTGACAATCGTGAATCAACCTTGTGTATAGCAGCCCAAGCCGAGAAGTGGTTGGAAGCATTGGAGCCCAACTCCTCAAGAGAAGAGAGGGCTGCTGTGATAGGATATGTTTATGGAGTTCTATCTGCCCAACTGCTAGCACCAACCACTTGAGAAGGATAGTTCCGCTACCCAGTAGAAGCCCCACCAGGACAAAGGTACACAGACAGGATCCATGACTTGCCCGATCCATGGTGCTGTTATACGTGTGGACGTCTTGGACATATGGACAAAGATTGTCTCCAACGTCGGGGCCCCATGCATGGAGCTCATCTGCCAGCACAGCCAGTCCAGGTCAGTGATGTACAAGCCCCCGGGACTACAAGAAACTGATTCTGTCAACACCCTGGTAAGCCCAGCTATTGTTTCCCCAGACCATGTACCATGTTCCCAATTAACGAGCCCCCTGGTTGGGTGGCAGTGCTCAGACATCCCTCTGGATTGTGTGCAGCTGGACAGGGTGATCGATCAGGGAGAGAGTGAGTTGGAGGTTATGGGCAGCATTCCCACCCCTGTTGTTGTGGAGCCTGAGCAGGGAGAGGTCGAGTTGGAGCTTATGGACAGTGTCTTCACCCCTGTTATTTTGGAGCCTGAGCAGGTAGAAGACAAGTTAGAGTTTATGGACAACGTCCCTACCTCTGTTGCTTTGGAAACTAACCAGGAAGAGGTCAATGTGGAGTTTATAGACAGTGTCCCTACATCTGCTATCGTGGAGACTGACCAGGAAGAGGTCGATGTGGCTCTTACAGACCGCGTCCCCACACCTGCTTTTGGGGAGACTGACCAGGAAGAGGTTGTTGTGGGATTTGTGGACAGCCTTCCCACACCTGTTGTTTCAGGGGCTAATTTTGAGGAGGTTGAATTGGGGCTCATGGATGGCTCCCTCACATCTGTTGTTTTGCAAGCTGACCCAGGACAAGGACTGTGCAGCCAGTTTGTCACCGCCGTCCCCCACATCCAAGAAGCCAAGCAGCACCCTAATGTGGATCTTGCTACTACACCTTCAGAGGATAATTCATGTCCCCAGCCCCCATCATTCTCCTCTGAGCAATCAACAGTGAGTGAACCTAACCAGACTGTGGCAATTGACTAGGGGGGAATTGATAGCAAGAGGTTTATGGGAGCCCAACTCCTGAAACCCATTTTAGTGCTAGTCCACAATATGTCTGCCCATTCTGGGGGAGGTAATCTGGGGGAGATGTATAGATGGAAGCCTCGATTGCTAACTTCACCATTAAAAAAGACAATGCCACCAATAGAATTAGGATGATCAGAGACTTATCACATCGGCTGCCCTGTCTGGCTAAATAAGAAGGGGGAGATATGTGACGAAATGGACCCTATAACATATCATGATTTCTTATTGATTCCAACAATATTGTATTTTATTTGCAAACTTGTAATATGCCACACAATGGGTTACACAAGATTTCTAGGAGCCTGCTAGTATTTAAAGTATGTAATGTAATTATCTTGCCTCTTTGTATTGTATTTTATTTCCTACCTTGTGATGGCACACTCATTGTTCCTACAAGTCTTGTAGATGGCTGGTAGTGTTTAACATGTGTAATGTAATTATCTCACTTCTTTGTCATAGAAGGCTCAGAGAACTTAATCCTACTAACATTCCATTGTATTACTATGTGTATTGCTGATTCTATGTAAACTACGTCAGCCACCATTTTTTGTGGTCAGGATGGTATAGTACATGTCACCCTCCTTGACTCCTCTCTGTCAAACATCATTTAAATGGACATTGTGCAGGCAGCTTGAAATCAAGCCAATAAGAGAACAGTCTTATTCCACCAATCGTGAAGTCCCCAATATCCTGCATTTGAGTTGTCGGGGGATATAAGGAGACCTGTTCATTAACCAGGGTGAAAAAGAGATTCTGTGGTGCACAGGATTTGATACAGGCAGCTAATCTGGGATCTTCGGGTCCGATTAGCAGGCCGTAACCCCAGGCCTAGGCATTTCAGTGCCGACCGAGGGGATCAGAACCTGGATTATAAGACTACAAGGACTTCAGCATCAAATGTTCGAATTTGGCTGGGATAACAAAGTGTGTATAAGAAAGCCACCCAGGTTGGGATGATCCAGTCACCTGGCTACAGACTTTGCTGTGCAAAACTCTAATCCCTGGTGAACCTTCGGAAGGATGAGACTCTATTGCCTGTTACTTTGTGTGTTTTGCTGGTTATGTGTCATATGCTATTAACTGGGGATCCAATAAAGCTTTAGAATTGTGGTTCCCTAACCCTGTGTTGTCTGAGTAGTGTTCCGCTCACGAGTAAGGAGCTCGAACATTCAGTTTGGGGATGAGCCCGGGTCCAGCCTGTCTTGCTAAAGGCGGCTTGGCCAGCGGATGAGAGCACCCACTGACCCCCGTGTCTCCACAGTGCTAACCACTGAGCTGCCATATAGTGCTACCCACTGAGCCACCATATAATTTTAACTACTGAGCCACCCTATACAATGCTAATCATTGAGCCACCATATTCAGTGCTAACCACTGAGCCATCGTATACAGTGCTAACCACTGAGCCACATATACATTACTAACCACTGAGCCACCATTCAGTGATAACCACTGAACCACCATACAATGCTAACCACTGAGCCACCATATACAGTGCCAACCACTGAGCCACCATATACAGTGCTAACCACTGAGCCACCATACAGTGCTAACCACTGGGCCACCATTCCGTGCTAACCACTAAGCCACCTAACCACTGAGCCACCATATACAGTGCTAACCACTGAGCCACCATATACAGTGCTAACCACTGAGCCACCATATACAGTGCTAACCACTGAGCCACCATATACAGTGCTAACCACTGAGCCACCATATACAATGCTAACCACTGACCCACCATACAGTGCTAACCACTGACCCACCATACAGTGCTAACCACTGAGTCACCATACAGTGTTAACCACTCAGCCACCATACAATGCTAATCACTGACCCACCATACAGTGCTAACCACTGAGCCACCATACAGTGCTAACCACTGGGCCACCATTCCGTGCTAACCACTAAGCCACCTAACCACTGAGCTACCATATACAGTACTAACCACTGAGCCACCATATAAAGTGCTCACCACTGAGCCACCATATACAGTGCTAACCACTGAGTCACCATACAGTGCTAACCACTGAGCCACCATATACAGTGCTAACCAATGAGCCACCATATATAGTGCTAATACTGAGCCACCATATACAATGCTAACCACTGACCCACCATACAGTGCTAACCACTGACCCACCATACAGTGCTAACCACTGAGCCACCATATACAGTGCTAACCACTGACCCACCATACAGTGCTAACCACTGAGCCACCATACAGTGCTAACCACTGGGCCATCATTCCGTGCTAACCACTGAGCCACCTAACCACTGAGCCACAATATATGCTGCTAACCACTGAGCCACCATATACAGTGCTAACCACTGAGCCATCATACAGTGCTCACCACTAAGCCACCATATACAGTGCTCACCACTGAGCCACCATATACAGTGCTAATCACTGGGCCACCATATACAGTGCTAACCACTGAGTCACCAAATACAGTGCTAACCACTGAGCCACCATACAGTGCTAACCACTGATCCACCATATACAGTGCTAACCACTGATCCACTGAATACAGTGCTAACCACTGAGCCACAAATAGTGCTAATCACTGAGCCACCATACAGTGCAAACAACTGGGCCACAGTATACAGTGCTAACCACTGAGCCACAGTATACAGTGCTAACCACTGAGCCACAGAATACAGAGCTAACTATTGAGCCACCATATGCAGTGCTAACCACTGAGTCACCATATACAATGCTAACCACTGAGCCACCATATACAGTGCTAACCACTGAGCCACAATTCCGTGCTAACCACTGAGCCACCATATAAAGTGCTAACCACTGAGCCACCATAGACAGTGCTAACACTCAGCCACCGTATATGTGGCACCCCTGCGTCCAGGAGGCCACAAAGGGAACTGCAGCCAGGCAGGTAGGAAAGACAGTTGAACACCAACACCCTCACAGCCCACACAACCCACGTAGCAGTAGAAAGGAGCACCCAACCCGGAGCCTGGGAACTCTAGGCAGGCAAGGGGTGGTGGGTTTAGAGACAGTGGGTGGGCCACACGCAAGTCAGGTGACAGAGGGTAGATATAGAGCAGGGGGAGTAGAAAGGAGTCAGTAGGCCGGTGTAGGCTGAGCAGCAAAGACAGAAGCACATGTCCTGGAAGAGTGGGGTGTATGGAGCGCAGAATCTGGAGAGCCAGTGCGAGCCACAGAGAGAAAGCCTATCCGGAGCCAGCACCCCAGGAGTGTGAGGGACGAGAGGGCCAGTGATACTGGGCCCTAGAAACACGGCTGAGACGGCAAACTGCAGGCGGAGTAGCCCTCCTATTGAACCCGAAGACACAGTTAGAGAGAGCCTGGTAGAGCCTCACCACTGAGGACTATTGGAGGCTAGGCTAGAGTAGAGTGTCAGCTCTAGAGGGGACCACAGAATTACCCGGCATCCCCAGACAACCGACGGGGGACCTCAGCTACACGTTAGGGTCCCTACCCCAAAGGACAGGCAGTTCAGTGGCAACCCGGAGGGCTCACAGGAGTCCGAGCCACCGCCATACTGTCCGGAGTCACGTACACCAAGTGAACAAGAGAGAGAGAGAACTGAAAGCCTAGAAAGGACAGAGAGACAGAGTGAGGGTCATAGAAGGAGTAACCTGGCTGCAGGGAGTAAAGGAACCCGGATGGGAGAGTGTGCCGTGTAAAGAGTGTAACCTGTGAACTGTACTGTAACTGTAACTGAGAAATAACTTTGAGAAGTAAACACGGTGAACCCTGAATCTGACTCCTTCGCATGTTTTGCCTGCATATGACTCCCTCCACACAGGTCTGCAGAAGATCCCCGCCTGGAGAGCCACAGCTTGTCAGCTCCAACACTGAAGGAGGATTCCTGCAGCATCTGGACAGTAAGTGCATTGCACCCATCACAGGCCTGCACCATACCCTACACAATAGACTTAACTATCACTGCCCCGGGGAACCCGAGTTGCCCACAGAGAACTATTCCATCCTAGCTGCCATTACATCATCCCTGGAGGTTCTGCGGCAGCGGTGGCCCCACTGCTGGCCACGCACTGTGGGTGGCGTCACGACTGACATTATCCCCTGTAAATATCCCCTTACTATTGCCAGGGCCCGGGACACGGTCCGGACCAGGACCACCCGTGACTTCCCCAGTAGCAGACCCGGTTCGGTACCGAATACCCCGTCCCAGTGGGCTCGACATATACAATGCTGACCACTGAGCCACCATACATTGCTAACCACTGAGCTGAGCCAGCTTTAAATCTCCCACCAATACCGCACTACTCAGCTGCCCGGTGCTTGACCAATTAGCTGAGCAGGAGATTTAAAGCTGCCCTCCACCACTCAGCTGATTGAGAGCTGGGTAGTGCGTGACCAATCAGCTGAGTGGTATTGGCGGGCAGGTTTAAATCTCCCGCCAATACAGTGCCACTTCCCTGACTGGGCTCCGCCAGGATTTAAAACACGTGCCAAGAGTGCTGATTGGTCACTGCACTCAGCGGTGACCAATCAGGTAAGCAGTGCGCGGCTTGTGGGGGTTTTGAATCCAGCTTCGCTGATTGGTCGCTGCACTCAGCGGCGACCAATCAGCGCTCTTCCCGTGAGATTTAATCTCTCTTAGCCGTGTGCTGTTTCGCTGATTGGTCACCGCCAGCCGCGGCGACCAGTGAAGCGGGATTTAAATCTCAAGTTAAGAGCGCTGATTGGTCGCCGCTGAGTGTGGCGACCAATCAGCGAAGCGTGTGGCTTGGCGGGGATCTGAATGCCGCTTTGCTTATTGGCTGAGCGGTGTGGGATTCAAAACCCACGCCAAGCCACGCGCTGCTTCGCTGATTGGTCGCCACCAGCCGCGGCGACCAATCAGCAAAGTGGGATACAAATCCCCTGCCAAGCCGCGCGACGCTTTGCTTCGCCAGCCGTGGATATTAATTAGCGAAGCGGGATTTAAATCATAAGCCAAGAGCCCTGATTGGGCGCCACTGAGCGCGGTGACCGATCAGCAAAGCGGCGCGCGGCTTGGCGGGGGATTATAATCTCGGCTGCCATATCTGAATGCCCATAACTTGGGTGTTCCAAAATACAGTGGAACATGATGACTTTTACCATCCAGAACTCATCTGCAGAGATCACAATAAAGACATGTTTGACTTTTCCCATTTCTGCACTCTCCACATCTATTCTAACTTACATAAACTCCTCATCCCACTAGTTCCCATATACTGACCCTGCTGCTGCCATATTTGTCCCAGTCACTGCATCTGCTGTGTGACACAGAAACATTAACAGAACTTATCTTGGGGTAAGTGCATACAATCAGTGTTTGCAGCAGTTTGGATGCAGCGTGTTATCTCTGAGTCCAAACCACTGCATTGTACAGAACAAGTGTCGCGCCCAGGGTCGGGTACTCGGGCTTCAGGTGCGAGGTCCGGGCAATCACTGGTGGCAATGTCTGAGCCCGTGACCCTGAGTCGGACTCCTAATGGGGGTAAATTGAAGATGATGAAGTAAAAGTTATTTTGTATCGCCACCTGTAGTACCTGGTGAGGGTTCACCAGCACCGCCACAGTCCTTCGGAGGGCATTGGTATTGCGGCTAGGTGGTATAGCTTTCTACAGGTAAAACTGGGCCTCTGGGGCAGCGTTGAGTGATCGGTTTGGAGTAGGGCTGGGGACAGGGCATAAGCAGTGGAGCAGTCTCTACGGAGCAGGGGAGTGAGGAGGAATAACACACACACACCAATGAGTGTCTCTTTACCTTTTCACTGGTGGAACTTGCAGGTAATTCATCCAGAGCACTGACGGGTGACCAGAAGCACAGTGAACTTCTACAGAAAGTGGGTGTAAGGCCTCCTTAAGTTCTCTCTCCCCTGTTGCTGAAGCCCTGCCCGTGTATAACTTGGCTGGCCTCCTCTCTTCCGTCTTCCTCTCTCTCCTCCTGCGCAGTCTGCGGGTTACCCTCGATGATCACCGCTATTCTCTCCTCACAACAGTATCTGGCTCTCTTTTCTAGAGTACGCAGGGGGGCCAGGTGACTGAAGTCTCCACGGTTTGACGGGTTCTCTGCGGGGCCTAAAGTGCTCCTGCAGGTGCGGATCCCCGAAGTCCGGTAGATAGCTGGGCAAACCTCCACTGGTTGCTCTTTTCCCAAGGCTGTCCTTCCTCCTTGCCTTCCGACGCCACTCCTGGGCCTAGCTGGATGGCAGAAGGGCTACTCCGGGTCTCTGGTTCGGGCATAGCACGGCATCTAGGCCGACTTTGCAGCTCTCCTAATGTCTGCACACTCTACTTAACTCCTCCCCCAGCACCAGTATATAGGGGAACTCGCCGAAGGTTAGCGAGTGTAGCTCTCCCTACTGTGCTGGGGTGGAAGATGTTGCATGTAAGTAGTACCTATTGTGGAAATCCAGCTGTGCACTAGGGCCACAAGATCCCTAAAAAGTAATAGTGCTCCCTTAATGTCCCACTAAAGAAATAAAGTCACCTTAACCCCCCATTGTAACAATTACCCAAGTGCCTCACCAAAAATAATATTGCCCCAAGTTTCCCAATATATTAATATTGCCTCCTAATTCCCTCACATCGTTATTATGCTTCCTGATCCCCTCATATGTGGTAACAATGTCCACTTAGTAGCCCTACCTAAAATAATATTGCCTTCCACAGATCCTCACATAGAATAATAATGTACCCAGATTTTACCCTTATTCAATAATAATACCCCCATCTACCATATAT
Source organism: Allobates femoralis (assembly GCA_033576535.1). Lineage (NCBI taxonomy): Eukaryota > Metazoa > Chordata > Amphibia > Anura > Aromobatidae > Allobates > Allobates femoralis. The sequence goes on along the minus strand of JARQOC010000003.1, from coordinate 128,949,145 downwards.
AGCAACAATGCTCCTTAGTACACTACATATACTAGTGATGCCCTCTGATCCCTATATATAGTAATAATGACCATTGACTCGCTCATATATAGTAACACTGCCCCCAGATGCCCTTATGTGGCCAGTCCCGGTACCAGTACCTGGCATAGGCTGGTTTCACACTACGGATTTTTCAGATCCGATGCTGTCTGATCAAAATCGGACAGCATCAGATCCGAATTTGGCCCCATGCAGCCCCATGGGCATCGGACCGAATCGGATGTGCACTAAATGCCATCCGATTTGGTCCGATTCGATTCTTTCCGATTTTATTATCGGTGCAAAAATCTGAATGTGGTAATATATGTGTGTGTGTGTGTCTGTATGTGTATGTGTGTGTATGTGTGTGTATCTGTGTGTGTGTGTGCGTGTCTGTGTGTCTGATTATGTATGTACTAGATGGTGGCCCGATTCTAACGCATTGGGTATTCTAGAATATGTATGTAGTTGACATACTGTGATTGCCAGAACTTGTTCAGTCAATGTGATTGAACTACATATATATATATATATATATATATATATATATATAGCAGCTCTATAGTATATGGCGCTACATTACATTACATGTATAGCAGCGCTATGGTATATGGCGGTGCATTACAGTACATGTATAGCAGCGCTATGGTATATGGCGGTACATTACAGTACATGTATAGCAGCGCTATAGTATATGGCGGTACATTACAGCACATGTATAGCAGCACTATAGTATATGGCGGTACATTACAGCACATGTATAGCAGCACTATAGTATATGGCGGTACATTACAGCACATGTATAGCAGCACTATAGTATATGGCGGTACATTACAGTACATGTATAGCAGCGCTATGGTATATGGAGGTACATTACAGTACATGTATTGCAGCGCTATAGTATATGGCGGTACATTACAGTACATGTATAGCAGCGCTGTTGTATATAGCGGTACATTACAGTACATGTATAGCTGCGCTATAGTATATGGGGGTACATTATAGTACATGTATAGCAGCGCTATAGTATATGGCGGTACATTACAGCACATGTATAGCAGCGCTATAGTATATGGCGGTACATTATAGTACATGTATAGCAGCTCTACGGTATATGGCGGTACATTATAGTACATGTATAGCAGCACTATGGTATATGGCGATGCTCTGCTCCCCGCGGCCCCCCAGCTCCTCCTGGCCCCCGCTCCTCCACCGTAAAAGTAAAAATGAAAAAATTCTCAGTGAGGATACTCACCTGTCTGCCAGCTCGCTCCACCTCCGTCTTCTAGGTCCTACTGGTCTTTAAGACCTGTAGTTGCCTGGGAAACTGATCTGCTGATCGGTCACTTGACCGCTAACTGCAGGATGGAGGCGGGGGGCAGGATGGAGTGGGGGGGGGCAGGATTGATGCGATGGGGCAGGATGGATGCAGGGGGGATGATGGATGTGAGGGGGGCAGGATGGATGCGGGGGGCAGGATGGAAGCGGGGGTGGACAGGATAGAGCCGGGGAAGCAGGATGGAGGCGGGGGGAGGGGGGCAGGATGGAGGTGGGAGGGCAGGATGGAGCTGGCAGGGCATGGAGCCAGGGGGGCAGGATGGAGCCAGGGGGCCGGTTGATGGCGGGGGGGCAGGATGGAGCGAGTGGGGCAGGATGGAGCCGGTGGAGCAGGGGAGCAGGATGGATGTGTCGGGGCAGGATGGAGCGTGCGGCGCAGGATGCAGTGAGAGGTCCAGGATGGAGTGAGCGAGCAGGAAGGAGCCAGCGGGGCAGGAAGCAGCCAGCAGGGCAGGAACGTGCGAGCGGGGCAGGACGGAGCGAGCGGGGCAGGACGGAGCGAGCTGGGCAGGATGGAGCGAGCGGGACAGGATGGACTGAGCGGGGCAGGAAGGAGTGAGCGGGGCAGGAAGGAGCGAGCAGGGCAGGAAGGAGCGAGTGGGGCAGGACGAAGCGAGCGGGGCAGGACGGAGCAAGCTGGGCAGGACGAAGCGAGCTGGGCAGGACGAAGCGAGCGGGGCAGGACGGAGCAAGCTGGGCAGGACGGAGCGAGCGGGGCAGGACGGAGCCAGGGGGGCAGGATGGACCGGGAAGGGGGGCAGGATGGAGCCGGGAAGTGGGACAGGATGGAGCCGGGAGATGGGCAGGATGGATCCAGGAAGGGGGGCAGGATGGAGCCGGGAAGGGGGGCAGAATAGAACCGGGGGGCAGGATGGAGCCGGGGGTGGGCAGGATGGCTGCGGGGGGGAAGGGGGCAGGATGGCGCCGGGGGTGCAGGATGGCTGCGGGGGGCAGGATGGCTGCAGGGGGGCAGGATCCCTCTCGCCCCCCTCTGTTCTCACCCACAGCGTCGCACTGTGTACTGCGACATGTGACTGGGTGGGCTGTGTGATGTCACATCAGCCCGCCCTGTCACATGACAGCTGTACAGGGAGAAAATGGGTGAGAACAGCAGGAGGCGAGGAGGGAGGCAGAGAGGCAAGGAGTGAGGCAGGGAGGTGAGGAGTGAGGGTAGGGAGGAGAGGAGGTGAGGAGGGAGGCAGGGAGGCAAGGAGTGAGGCAGAGAGGCTACGAGGGAGGCAGTGGGTAACGGTGTCGGGGGTCACCGTGGCCGTACATGTAGCCTGGTGACAGCGACGCTATACGTCGCTGTCGCCAGGTTATAGCTACTGTATAATCTTCTCATTTTGAATGCGCGCGGCTTTTTGCATACGCGGTGCTCATTGGTTGCCACTGCTAGCGGCAGCCAATGAGCACTGGCACGCGACTTCGGTGTTAGACACGATTAGGAGATTATGTAGTAGATGTGTGTGTCTGTATGTGTGTGTGTGTCTCTGTGTGTATCTATATCTGTATGTGTTTGTATTTGTGTGTATTTTTGTATATCTGTATTTGTGTGTAAATATATACAGTGCCTACAAGTAGTATTCAACCCCCTGCAGATTTAGGTGGTTTGATAAGATGCCAATAAGTTAGAGCCTTTAAACTGCAAGCGAGAGTAGGATTTATTAACAGAAGCATAAATCTTACAAACCAAAAAGTTATGTTGCTCAGTTGAATTTTAATAAATTTTAAACATAAAAGTGTGGGTCAATTATTATTCAACCCCTCAAACCACCAGCATTCTGTTTGGTCCCCCTAAAGTATTAAGAAGTAGTTCAGGCACAAAGAACAATGAGCTTCACATGTGTGGATTAATTATCTCTTTTGCCAGCCTTTTCTGACTATTTAAGACCCTCCCCAAACTTGTGAACAGCACTCATACATGGTCAACATGGGAAAGACAAAGGAGCATTCCAAGGCCATCAGAGACAAGATCGTGGAGGGTGACAAGGCTGGCAAGGGGTACAAAACCTTTTCCAAGGAGTTGGGCCTACCTGTCTCCACTGTTGGGAGCATCATCCGGAAGTGGAAGGCTTATGGAACTACTGTTAGCCTTCCATGGCCTGGACAGCCTTTGAAAGTTTCCTCCCGTGCCAAGGCCAGGCTTGTCCGAAGAGTCAAGGCTAACCCAAGGACAACAAGGAAGGAGCTCCGGGAAGATCTCATGGCAGTGGGGACATTGGTTTCAGTCAATACCATAAGTAACGTACTCCACCGCAATGGTCTCCGTTCCAGACGAGCCCGTAAGGTACCTTTACTGTCAAAGCGTCATGTCAAGGCTCGTCTACAGTTTGCTCATGATCACTTGGAGGACTCTGAGACAGACTGGTTCAAGGTTCTATGGTCTGATGAGACCAAGATCGAGATCTTTGGTGCCAACCACACACGTGACGTTTGGAGACTGGATGGCACTGCATACGACCCCAAGAATACCATCCCTACAGTCAAGCATGGTGGTGGCAGCATCATGCTGTGGGGCTGTTTCTCAGCCAAGGGGCCTGACCATCTGGTCCGCATCCATGGGAAGATGGATAGCACCGCCTACCTGGAGATTTTGGCCAAGAACCTCGGCTCCTCCATCAAGGATCTTAAGATGGGTCGTAATTTCATCTTCCAACAAGACAACGACCCAAAGCACACAGCCAAGAAAACCAAGGCCTGGTTCAAGAGGGAAAAAATAAAGGTGATGGAGTGGCCTAGTCAGTCTCCTGACCTTAACCCAATTGAAAACTTGTGGAAGGAGCTCAAGATTAAAGTCCACATGAGACACCCAAAGAACCTAGATAACTTGGAAAAGATCTGCATGGAGGAGTGGGCCAAGATAACTCCAGAGACCTATGCCGGCCTGATCAGGTCTTATAAAAGACGATTATTAGCTGTAATTGCAAGCAAGGGTTATTCCACAAAATATTAAACCTAGGGGTTGAATAATAATTGACCCACACTTTTATGTTTAAAATTTATTAAAATTCAACTGAGCAACATAACGTTTTGGTTTGTAAGATTTATGCTTCTGTTAATAAATCCTACTCTCGTTTGCAGTTTGAAGGCTCTAACTTATTTGCATCTTATCAAACCACCTAAATCTGCAGGGGGTTGAATACTACTTGTAGGCACTGTATATATGTGCATGTAGCAGAGTTGTGTGTGTTTGTATGTCCTGTGAAGCAGTGACTGGGGTGATATATGAAGGCCGTTATGTGTCTCTCAGGCTGTGCTCCATATCACTATAAGATCCCCTCCCCTCCAGGTCTTTGAGAATCATCATGTCCAGGCATGTGTTTAAACTTGGACTGCAACACCGGGTGTGGTCTCAGTGGAAGCCAAGGAGGCTAAGCAGCGGGAGCTGGGAGACAGGGGCTGTGTGCAGGAAAACACAGCCCAACCGTGTGGTCTTGGCTTGTGGATTCATACCAGTGTGTACCGGTCTGAGTCCCGGAACCTTGAGGTCTGTAATCGCCGGGTCTGACAAATAAACTGTGTGCTGTGTGAACAATTGCCTGGGTCACTGCCTCCTTGTCTTGCAACCAATGCCGCTACCTCATTTATGGTAGAGAATGCAAACATAGCAACCTGGTTGCTAACGGCAATGGTCCGGTCAAAACCCAGCAGGCATACTCAGTTCGCACATGTCAGTGGTTACACCTGCTATGCTACAGCATAAGCCTGCAGCTACAATGGAGGATCTGATTAAACACCTGGTGCAAGCCCAGCAGCAACAACAGCTTGCACAACAGGAGATGAATAGGGTCTTGATCCAGCAAATTCAAGAGCAGCATCGGCAGCAACAGCAGGCGAGCGACCAACAGCAGCGGCAGATGCAACTACTGACTGAATCAATTTGTGCCAGGCCAGCAGCACCATCCCCAAGTCAAGGCAAAGACTGCAGCGTGAAAAGTGAGATCCTGGCCCGAATGAAGATTAATACATTTGTACGGGCTCAGCGGGTAAGCCAGTGGTCCTTCGAGGAGGGTAAACCTGTACGGTCTCAGGCCTATAACTTGTTGCACCTAATGAAGAATTGGCTGCAGCCTGAGACCTTGAGCCCCTCGCAGATGGTAGAAACGGTGGTGGTTGACTGGTTAGTGCATACTCTACCTGTCTCCATTCAACGGTGGGTGGGACAAAGGAACCCGAGTACCCTTGATCAGTTGGTGAGTTTGGTGGAGCATCATGTGGCTATACAGGAACTAATCTTGGACTTTAGGACACTACTTGCGGCGCGACGGACCGCCTCTGCCAAACCAGAGGTCAAAGAACCCCAACCCAGTTCTGTAGTGGTCTTTTCCCTGATACCTGACGAGACTGTTCCCCACCCTAAAGAGGGGTGAAAGGCCATTTCCCCTAATCCCGGCACTTCGTATAGATTTACCCCCACTATGAGGTGCTGGCAATGCCAAGGTATGGGACACACGATGACGCAGTGTCCTTTCACCACAGAGCCCATGGACTGTGGATATACCCGCCAGGTATCAATGTATGCCCAGACTGTTTGTACAGCAAACGTGGTTACCTTGGGGAAACAGCCTCATTTATGCCAAGTGCATGTTAATGGATATAAAGTAACTGCCCTACTGGACTCTGGCAGACTAGTGACTCTCGTGCTTGCATCCCTGGTCTCTGGGATCAAACCCACTGGTCGTACGGTGGGGATACTCTGTATACATGAGGACCTCCGGGAGTACCCGACAGAGGTGGTCACTATCACTACCCCATGTGCTGAGGTTCAGCACGAAGTGGGGGTGCAGAAAACACTTCCCTATGATATGATCCTGGGAAGGGATCTGCCTTTTTTCTGGACTCTATGTAGGAGGCAACCCCCTACTTTACAGGTAATGGATGGTCCGGGTTCTGAGGCCTAAGATCCTGAATCCGGGATACCTGCTGTAGGGGTCACCAATATAGGGACAGAGTGTAATCCCGACAGGTCTCCCCTAGAGGAAATGGAAGGAGAGCCCGAGACAGTCAAACCAATCCCAGAGTTAGAGGTGTCTTCGGGCAATTTCGGACAGCCCAGCTTCAGGATCCTACATTGTTACATGCCCGGAGTAGGAAATTGATGGGGTGGCGCAAATGCCCAGCGCTGAGTTGAGGTTCCCCCATTTCGCCCTCAAGCGGGATCTAGTCTATCAAGTGGATAGAATACGGGGGGATATAGTGGAGCAGCCATTAATACCACAACCATATCGCCGGCAGGCCCTAGAATTGGCTCATAACCACTCAATGAGTGGCCACCTGGGAGGTTAAAAAAACACAGGAGTGACTTTTGCAGCATTTTTTTTTGGCCCGGGGTCATTGGGGAGGTTAAAAGGTTCTGCGAATCCTGGCCGGAATGTCAGCTAACCATACCCGTGGCTCATTTCCACAGTCCTTTGGTACCTTTGCCTATTATAGAGGTACCTTTTGAGTGGATAGCCATGGATCTGGTAGGACCAATTGTAAAGTCTACTCAGGGGCATCAACATATCCTGGTAATAGTCGATTACGCCACCCGTTACCCAGAGGTGATACCCCTCAGACATACTGCAGAGGCTTATTGCTTGGGAGTTGTTTGCCGTGCTCTGTCGGGTGGGGTTGCCCAAGAAGATCCTTATGGATCAGGGGACCCCATTCATGTCCTAGGTCACCAGGGAGCTGTGCAAACTTCTCCAGATTAAGCAGCTGCGTACGTCAGTGTACCACCCTCCAACCGATGGTCTGGTGGAGTGGTTTAATAAAACTGAAAACTATGCTCAAAAGGGTAGTCTCCAAGGATGGGAAGGACTGGGATATGTTGCGCCCTTATTTAATGTTCGCTATCCGTGAAGTGCCGCAGTCATCAATGGGGTTTTCGCCATTTGAGTTGTTGTATGGTTGACATCCCCGGGGGCTGCTGAACATAGCTAAAGAAATATGGGAGCAGGAGCTCACCCCCCCATAAAAGTGTAATTGAGCACACCATGGGTATGCAGGACCGAATCGCTGCTGTCATGCCGATTGTGAAGGAACATCTGCAAGATGCCCAGGCAGCTCAAAGCGCTAGGTACAGGCCACCATCAGGTCCTTTAACCCGGGGGATCGCGTGTTAGTGTTGATCCCCACCACAGAAAGCAAGTTCTTAGTTAAGTGGCAGGGTCCCAATGAAATCCGGGAAAAGGTTGGGGTGGTAAACTACAAGGTGTTTCAACCAGGTAGGAGGAAACCGTAAAAGATATACCATATAAACCTGTTGAAACCCTGGAAAGACAGGGAAAGTATTGTGGCTGTTCTACTCCCGGACCCATCCTCTTCAGGTCACCTGCCCCCTGGTTACAATGGCCTCCGGAGAGGATGAGACAGGAGTAAGGATAGGGGACACTCCACAAAACAGCAGAGGCGGGAGGCCTGAAGGTTGGTACAGCAGAACACGGATGTCTTCTCAGACATGCCAGGCAGGACATCCATCATCCAACACGATATTGTCAATGAGCCTCACGTAAAGGTACGCCTGAAGCCATACCGGATACCAGAGGCTTGGAGGCTAGCCATCTCGGAGGAGGTGAAAAAAATGTTTCACCTGGGGGTGATTGAGAAGTCAAGGAGCGAATAGGCCAGTCCCATTGTACTGATCCCAAAACTTGACGGATCGTTACGGTTCTGTAATGACTTCAGGAGGTTAAACAAAGTGTCCAAATTCAATCTTTACCCCATGCCCGGGGTGGACGAGCTGATCGAGAGGCTGGGACAAGCGCAGTATTTCACAACATTCGATCTGGCAAGGGCTACTGGCAGCTGCTACTGACAGAGTCAACAAAAGGAAAGGGCCGCTTTTGTTACACTTGAGGGTCTCTATCACTATGTCGTCTTGCCTTTTGGGTTACATGGGGCTCCGGCCATGTTCCAGAGGCTGATGGAACCTCATCAGTCGTATGCATCAGCGTACCTGGATGACATCATAATTTACAGCACTGAGTGGCCGACCCACTTGGTTCAGGTACAAGCGGTGGTGGATTCGCTTAGAACTGCCGGTCTGAGAGCTAATCCAAAAAAGTGCGCATTGGGACTCATGGAAGTCCACTACTTAGGGTATGTGATAGGCCAAGGGGTAATTAAGCCCCAAATCAATAAAGTCAAGCAATCCAGAAATGGACTTGACCCATTACCACGAAGCAAGTTAGGGCTTTTCTAGGCATCATAGGGTACTATCAATGGTTCATCCCCAATTTTGCTGGACTGTCGGCCCCATTGACTGATCTTCTGAAGGAAAGAAGTACATCATGGTGCGCTGGAATTCACAGGCCGAGGAATCATTCCTGGCCCTGAAGTTAGTCCTGTGCGGACAACCCGTTCTCGCCAATCCCGACTTTTGAAAGAGTTTATCTTGCAGACAGATGCTTCCGAGGTCGGGCTGGGAGCGGTACTGTCCCAAGTGGGTAATGGTGAGGAACACCCCGTCACCTACTTGAGCAGGAAGCTCACCCCCCCAGAGAGAAACTATAGCGTAGTGTAAAAAGAGTGCCTGGCCATAAAGTGGGCCTTGGAATCCCTACGCTATTGTCTGTTGGGGCGACGGTTTCGCTTAGTAACGGACCACTCCCCGTTGGTCTGGATGCAGAATGCCAAGGAGCGGAAAGCTAGGGTCACCCGGTGGTTCCTCTCCCTGCAGAACTACAGTTTTACTGTGGAACACCGGGCAGGGAGGTTGCAGAGCAATGCTGATGCCCTGTCTAGGGGCCCTTGTATGGTAGCTAGTGTTTAAACCAACAAGCTTGAACAGAGGGTCGGTATTTGTGAGGCAGTGACCGGGGTGATATATGATGGCGGTTATGTGTCTCCCAGGCTGTACTCCATATCCCTATAAGAACCCCTCCACTCTGGGTCTTTGAGAATCCCAATGTCCAGGCATGTGTTTAAACTTGGACTGCAACACAGGGTGTGGTCTCAGTAAAAGCCAAGGAGGCTAAGCAGCAACAGCTGAGTGATAGGGGCTGTATGCAGGAAAACACAGCCCAACCATGTGGTCTTGGCTTGTGGACTTATACTAGTGTGTACCGTTCTGTATCGGCTGCATCCCGCAGCCCTGAGTTCTGTAATCGCCGGGTCTGACAAATAAACTGTGTGCTGTGTGAACAATTGCATGGGTCACTGCCTCACATCTTGCCAACCAACACTGCTACCTCACAGTGCATGTAGCAGAGCTGTGTGTGTTTGTATGTGTATTCATTGTACATGTAGCAGACCTGGGTATGTAGTGTCTATGTAGCAGAGCCATATGTGTAGTGTGCATGTAGCAAGCCATATACTGTATGTATTTGTATGTGTAGTGTGCATATAGCAGAGCTGCATGTGTCTGTATGTGCATGAATTAGACATGTACCAGTGCTGTGTGTATCTATGTTCAAATAGTAGAGCTGTGTATGTGTATTATTTGTAGTGTGCATGTACCAGAGCTGTGTGTTTACATGTGCATGTAGTGACTCTCCCAGGAAGGAGTACTCAGATCTTGGACGTTGATTTGGGGTGCTGTAACTGGTGGTCGGTGTTCGAGTTTGTGGCCCTGGTGGTCACTGAAAAGTGTTGAAATAAAATAATAAAATTGGTTGTATTGTTTGTGACGCCACCTGCAGTTTCTGATGATTACACCAGCGCTGCTGTCAGGCCTCCGGAGATGATGGTATTAGTCATGCTCCCTGCAGGTGGAGCAGGAGGATCCCCGGGGCAGGGTTGCTGCTGTGCTAGTTGTTGTGGTAGCAGCTCTGTAGTTTAACCATAAAAAGACAAGAGAGACTTTCTTTGCTCTGCACAGGTATTTACTGGTAACTTGGTAAACGCAGTTCAACAACAGGTTACGGGTACCTTTACACGCGGCTACATTTCTAGGGTGGCTACAGGTAACTTACTGGTTGCAGTGAAATCATGGAGAGATTATTCCATTTGTACACAGCAACAAGATAGAACCTTGTCTCCATGATTTCACTGCAACCAGTAAGTTACCTGTAGCCACCCTAGAAATGTAGCCGCGTGTAAAGGTACCCTAACAGTCACACAGTCACGGGTAGCTGGCCTGGGTAGTGGCCAATGAATGGGGTGTCTTTATGTGGCTTTTGAGCAAGTCCCTCAGAGCTTCTCCTTCTCTGTTCTTTATGTATTTGAAGCACTGGCTGGCTTGAAACCTGGCCTGGCCTCAGTGTTCCTGTCCTGCTGTCTTTAACGTTTGTAAGAACCCTCTCTGGATTGCCTCTACTCCTGTGGCTTCACACGGGTCCTGGCTCTTAAGGCCCCGTCACATGGGGCAACATCGCCGGCAACTCCTGGGAGCGCGCACGTTTTTGGCCACTTTCCAACATCGCTGATGAGCTGTCAGACGAGGAGACATCGCGATGTTGCTAGCAACTATCTCTGACAGGGTTAAACTCAACCCTGGCAGCGATCCTTAACATGGGAGTCTATGGGGGAAGTTGACGGCAACATCGCTAGTGCCACGTCAGACCGGGCGATGCAGGCAGATCACCTGAGCAACATCGCTTGGTTTCACAACATTGTTGGGAAACCAAGCGATGTTGCTGAAGCAACTCTCATGGCCACTTTACACGCGGCTACATTTCTAGCTTATCCACAGGTAACTTACTGGCTGCAGTGAAATCATGGAGACATTATTCCATTCGTACACAGCAACAAGATAGAATCATGTCTCCATGATTTCACTGCAGCCAGTAAGTTACCTGTGGAGAAGCTAGAAATGTAGCCGCGTGTAAAGTGGCCATCACCGTTGAAATCACCCTGTTATACAGGGCAACTCTCCTGCGATGTCGCCGCAACTTGGCAACGCCCCTCAGTTGCCGGCGATGTTGCCGGAGATGCTGCCCTATGTAACTGGGTGTTTAGCGTTATTGTTTTGCAGGCGACCCAGAGATAGACTTTCTTGGGTCCGACCGTGTTGGTGGCTCGGAGTTGAACTTGCCCGTACTGCTCCTGGAGCCGGTTCTACGCTCTTAGGACTGGGATCCTCCCAGACAGGTATGTGTACGGTCTGATGCCGGATGTGTTCCCACACCCTCAGGTTCCTCTTTTCTTCTGGGTCACCACTCCTTTGAGTGCCCTTCCTGTGCATCCCCCTGAAGGGTCCTCCTCGTTTGCTCTCTCAACTTCTTCTACTCTTTCTTTCCCGCCTTCCACTACCACTCTTATAACCTTCCCCTGGGATCGGTTACCTAGGTAACAGGTTGAACCAATTGGTCCCTTGAAGCTAAGTGTGTGTGAATGCAGGGTGAAAGCCATATATCAACATCTCCTTTCACTGGCCACAGGGATACCGTACACACTGGTCTGGGTGCAGTACTCCTTAGTGGTGCACCAACCAGTGGGGCGCCAAAGTAGCAGAGCTATCTATGTCTATGGTCATGTATGTCTGTAGTGTGAATGAAGCATAGCTGCGTACATCTGTATGTGCATGAATTGGGCATATACCAGAGCTGTGTGTGTTGTATCTGTACCCTTAAGTAGTAGAGCTGTGTGTGTATCTGTATATTCAAGTAGTAGAGCTGTGTGTGTACTATGCGTAATATGCATGTAGCAGACTGACACGTGTTTCAGTTGCCAGACCTTCTTCACGGGGCATGTTTACCACCAGCAATGTGCACATTAAAAAGGCCAGACTAGCCAATCACAAGGAGCCACGTGTCCATGACGCATTATGCTTGTCATGGTTACCACGATATCCACTCTCAGTATGCTGACATGCCAGGACCGAAATTAACGCCCAGTTCTATGGCATGGGCATCAGAATTGATGCCGCGCACAGCTGTGATCAACCAGCGGCAAATCAGAGTAAATGTTACTGCCCACTGTGTGACGCGAGTGCCGAAACCATCGACGCCCACAACATACATCACTGAGGGGGCCAATCAGATTATTGGCGCCCGCTTATGACACCACCCCGCGTCACAGTTGCTATGGCAACATGATGTCAGTGCAGCGTTGTAGCAGGCACGTAGCAGAGCCGTGTGTGTCATATATAATTTAGAGAGGCGGAGGGAAAAAGGGGCCCATTAAGACTCTATCGCCCGGGCCCACAAAAATCCAAAGCCAGCCCTGCCCCAGGGTTCGGATGCCACAATGTCATTATCTCCCTCGGGGGTAGTATCATAACCTGAGAGCAACAGAAGGTATCCACACCAGGCAAACCAAAGCACACAACACCTTTCTGCCTCCAGGCCTGAAGGGGAGCTCTAAAACCCGGGTTCAGGGCAGCTCCCCTATAAATTCTGGTCTGGGGCGGACTTAGTCAGTTCAGTTCCTTGGAGGTCTGAGGAAGACATCCTCATCCCAGGATAGCCAAAACTTAGCTTGAGGGACCTGTAGCAAGGGTCTGAGGAAGTGGAGGAGAGGCTGGGGAGAGGAGCGATGTCGAGCTCACACCAGTGTAGAGAGCGCCAAGAACCGGACACCGGAGTCCTTAGCTGTGCAGGGCCTAATGTCCCGGAAGCCAACATTGGAGGGTGGGGGATTCCAAGTCCCCCAGCCACACCAAAGTGCCCGCAGGCAAAGCAGCGTGAAGAGCCCAGGAGCAGCCGCCAGAGAAATGGGGCTGCAAAAGGACTCGAGCTGCCTGCCATACCAGCACAACACAGGAGAGAGGGCCGCAGCTCAGCTTAAGCAGCAGCATGGACCCGCTAAAAGAGCACAGCAGGGAGACCCCAGAGCCTGCTGGGTGACGAAAACTCTGAGTTCCTTTCAGGTTGCACAGACTCAAAGTAAGATCACCTGCCAGTGTCCCGGCTTGAACCAGAACCATCAGTAAAGAACTTGAGGAACCAACAAACATGATTCTGTTACTTTTCGCCCTCCATCCTGCACCCTAAAACCTCCTAACACCATAGACTTTCTTGGTTGCCCTGGAGATACGCTCCACTCGTGGGGCACTGTACCAACATAGCTGCCCATCCTTCATCCCCAGTGGTCCTGTCCGGCAGCATCGCCTGTTGTGAATTCTGCTTGTGGGCTCCCTCCTGTGGTTGTGGCTGGTAATGCAGTGGATCCTGTTTTGCAGTCTTGGTCAAGTGAATTGGATAATTGGAAATTAGATTGGAGTATTTAGGTTTGCAGGTTTCCCTCAGTCCTTGCCAGTTTTCAATTGTTCCTGGAGGTGTTTCACCTCTGCCTGGTCTCTTCCTGCCCTGTTGCAAAACTTCCAAGCTAAGTGAATGGTTTTGCTTTCTTGTGTCACACATGCTGTGTGCTTGTTTTGGAATTGTCTATTTCTGCTCAGAGTTGTGGTTTTTGTGGATATTTTGTCTGCATGTCTGTCTTAACCTGCTCTCTGTTAGGAAGTTTTCTTCCTAGGATTTAAGTGCTATTCATTTGTTGTTGGCTTGTACAGCTTTTGATTGTTGAATTCATAGGAGTTCCGTAGATTTAGAGGGCGCCGAGTCTTGAGTATACTCAGGGGTATTTTTGTATTATCTGCTCTGGATATTTTTGAAAGAATTTTTATACTGACTGCCAAAAGTATTCTGTCCTGTCTTTATCTATCTAGCGTGGCCTCATTTGCTAGATTCTGTTTTCTGCCTGAGTGTGTCTTTTCCTCTCTTACTCACAGTCAATATTTGTAGGGGGCTTTCTATCCTTTTGGGGTTCTGCTCTGAGAAGATAGAATTCCCTTTTCCATCTTTAGGGGTAGCTAGTTCTCCGGCCGTGTTGAGGTGTCTAGGGTATGGTTAGCCACATCCCACGGCTACTTCTAGTTGCGGAGTTAGGTCAGGAACTTTGGTCAGTAAAGGTACCGCTTACTCCTGTGAAACATATTCATGCGACTCCAAGGTCACTGGATAATAACTATTGCCCCAAATAGCCAAATATCGCAGGTGGCGTCACGATTCGTTATCCCTATATAAATTCCCAGTGATCCCGTGATCGAACCAGCCCCGGTCCGAATACGCCACGGCCCTGAGGGCGAGTCATCTTCTGGCATTACAAACAGGATCTCATGGCCCGGTACCACTGGGCCCTGTTTGCCGTAACTTTATTGAACTGTGTTTTGGACTGTTGCCATTACTGTAGTGCGAGGCGTGCGGGAAGCTGAAAGGGCGTATCATCGTCATCAGCACCTTAAAGAGAGCACGAAGAGAAGCCAGACCTACGCTCTGATACGCTACGATGAGAATCCTGTCCCGCTGGAGGAACCAAAAACTGATAATCCCCACGGAAGAGAAGGACCCGAAGGCTAAGGTTCACTAGGGAGGAGTAATATGTTGGAGACGGGTGGAGAGGAACTTGTGGGAGGGACGGCCGCAGCTCCGGATGCAGCCCAAGTAGCAGCCAGAGCCCCAGCCGCAGCAGTACCAGCCATAACCCCGGTGATGCCATTCCTGATTCCGTATACACCAGGGATGACAGAGGTTGCCGCAATACTCAGGGGAATCATATACCCTGACAGACTTCAGGGAGAGACTGGAAAGTCTGTATAAAGTGTACCCCCTATGGAAGAAAAACAAGTCAGTATACTGATTGAACAATTAACTGGTGTTTCAGCAGGAGGTAAAATTCTGGCTGGACACTGATAAAGACACTGTTGAACATCTTATGGCCAGACTGAAAGTCACCTTTGATACCCGTACTGCTGCAAAAATAAAAATAAGATTCTTCGGGGGCAGACAGAGGGTGCATGACAGTATAAGAAACTTTGCTTTAATCCTCCAGGAAGTGCTGAGGGCAATGAAATAGACTGACCTTAATGCTGTACTAGAAGAGAATAAGTTGCTCATTAAACAGTATATTGAGGGGCTCCTGTCCCCTGCTCACAGAAGTCAGCCATACAGAACTCTGACCTAAACTTTGCACATTTTAAGGACAGGGCCATTAGGATACTGCAAGAAACAACAGCCAGTAGCCCCGAACCTGCACATTGCCTGGCAATAACATACCAACAAGAGGGGGCGCAAACCCCACAGGCCACGGTAGGGGCTGTTGCACAGACTCTTGAACCTATCACTCCTGAAGCCCTACATTTGCAGGTCCAGGCACTGACTAAGGGCATGGCTGAGATGGAATAAGGAAAAATAAATTTCTTTTTATAGTTGTATTTTATTGAGTCTTATTTAAAAATCCTGTGTGGATTAGTGAATACAGTGCAGTGTTTTTCAATGTGTAACCCACCCCCCAAACATAAATTAGACAAACAATCATCTATGCAATCATGAACATTCGTGGGTTCTCTAGGTGGTGAACACACTTGTCATATGTCTCAGTATGTGGGTCTAAGGAGAGATACTTCCTGAATACAATTTGTTTCCTTGGAAGTTCAGACCAATTTGACCCAATTTCGTCTGGTTAAGACAACTTGAATCGTTGTTAAGTGTTGTCCTTGTGTCCTTTTAACTGTATCTATCACCTATAACTCCTGTCTGAAGTCCTATGGTCACATAGATCTGGTACTCATCAATTTCTGTCCATAAATATGGCAATGTTATACCCCGCTCGACGCGTTTCGCCTCTCTGAATTAAATTGAGAGGCTCATCAGGGGTTCTGGAGATAAATATAGAGATGTGTGGATCACACTAGTCATATGTGAACCACAAGATTGTTAATCTGGTGTCCAGACACACAAGCTGAGGAGTGGAATGGGATTTTCAGGGACCGCTCTCTGATGAAGATCAGTCTCGTCAAAAGGTTCAGGGTAAGAGTGTTATCCCAGGGTGTTCTATCGTTGTCACAGTTTTGGCAAGAAGTGCATATGAGTCCTTTTAGTGGTTTCCAGCCCTTTCCAGTAGTTCCTGGAGTAGTCCGTTAAGAATGGTCCCTTAGATTTCCCTTACTACAGGTATCGCCAAAAGGGGCTTTTTTGCAGGTTAGATTGTTTATATCCTTCCCGTATTAGTTATGAGCGGTAAACTGGTCATCTGTCCTTTTAATATGGCGATTTTCAATATTGTTAGCTGAGGGTTTTCACATAGTTCAGTGTCCCCTTTTGTTTTATGTACCACTCAGAGATACTAAATCCACAATTCATCCACTCAGGTTGTCTCAGGGTCCTTATTTGCAGCCTGGCACGCACTCCAGATCTATGTACTAGCTCCTGTGTCCATAGCTCTGGACATATATATAGCTACATAAAGAAATTAAACAATGAAACATAACAAACAAAATGATGTGTAGATAAGTATGGGAAATCATCTTGTGGTGAGCTTCGTTTCTGATCTTTGTCAGCTTGATTAACATATGATATTCCTCCACATTCTTCTAGTTCTTCTGATTAAAGCTCCGATGTTGTTTTCTTGTACCAAACATCAGATTCCTAGAGTTAATAGATGTGGGGCTCTTTTTGATGTAGGAAAATTTCAGAATTCCCTTGTCTGTCTCTTGAGTAATACATCCTTCAGCTAAGTACACATTAATAAGTGCAGAGAATAGAACTAGTGGAGTTGTCTAAATCCACTTATACACTCACACCTATTAGGTGAATGAAAATGGGATAAAAATGGCAAATAATAAAAGGTAACATTTGCCAACTTCAGAAGAGAAACACCTTAGGGGTACTTCACACACAGCGATATCGCTGCAACGTCACAGGTTTTGTGACGTTGCAGCGACATCGCTGGCGAGGTCGCTGCGTGTGACATGCTGCAGCGATCAGCGATGAACTCGCTGATCGCTGCGGAATGGCCAGGACCATTTTTTGGTCGTCAGTCTCCTCCTGGGCAGCATACATCGGCGTGTGTGACACCCCTCTAACCCGATGTGTTCCCTGGTAACCAGGGTACACATTGAGTTACTAAGCACAGCTCGTAGGTAACCAGGGTAAACATCGGGTTACTAAGCACAGTGTGCTTTGCTTAGTAACCCGATGTGTACCCTGGTTACCAGCGTTCTCCCGCTTACCCCAGCCTATTAGAATACAGTAGCCGGACCTCGACATCGTGGAAAATAATAGTTTATATTCTTTTCCATGATGTCGAGGTCGTTACACGGATCGCTGGTCACTGAGGAGATCTGCCTGTTTGACAGCTCACCAGCGACCACACAGCGATGTTCCAGCGATCCCTGCCAGGTCAGATCGTTGGTGGGATCACTGGAACATCACTATGTGTAACGGGTCCCTTACACTGGGGAAGCACAGGGAAAATGAGTAGAATAATTTTTCAATATGCATTAATTCACAGCAGCAGAAAAGGAAGCATATACACCAGGATGGGGTACAAATATACCAGGATAGGCTTAAGATAGGGCCCATGTATAAAAGGGTTGGCTCAGGATGGGGGACATATACCAAGATGGGGCTCAGAATATGGGAACTACATACCAGGATGGGCCCATGATGAGGGATATATACCATGATGGGGATAGATATACCAGGATTGGGGACATATATATTTCAGGATAGGAGACACATGCAGTTGTGCTCAAAAATTTACATACCCAGGCAAAGTTTTTGCTTTCTTGGCCTCTTTTCAAAGAATATGAATGATAACACAAACACTTTTTTTTTTACTCATGGTTAGTGGAAGGGCGAAGCCATTTATTGTCAAACTACTGTGTTTTCTCTTTTTAAATCATAATGACAGCCAAAAACATTCAAATGACCCTGATCAAAAGTTTACATCCCTGGTGATTTTGACCTGATAACATGCACAGAAGTTGACACAAATGGGTTTGAATGACTAATAAGGTACCTTTTCACGCCACCACTGAAAGGTAGCAACTGCCTGGCATTGGGGATATTTATGCCTGTTGCCATGAAATTGCTACGAAATGGCGGTGTGTAAATAGGGAAATTCCTTCCTGTGTCCTGCAGTCGACTCAGATACCTGTTGCTGAGCCGTGCTCAAAAACCAAAGGCAACGGAAAGGCACAATTGCCATGGTAGTGGCGTCTAAATGGGAACAGGCATGGATGTTGCGTCGCCTAGTGATTTCACAGGGGCGTGCCACAGCGTCATGGATACCACGCCCCATCAACGATCATTGGTGGGGGCTATATAAGAAGTGTACAACAGGGCATTTATATATAGGAAAGATGAGACGATGCCCCTTAAAGACGAGGCAAGGAAATCAAATTAAGCTTTTATTACCAATGAAGATGAGGTGTTAGTGTTGCCTTAAGGTACCTTTACACGCCACCACTGAAAGGTAGCAACTGCCTGGCATTGTGGATATTTATGCCTGTTGCCATGAAATTGCTACGAAATGGCGGCGTGTAAATAGGGTAATTTCTTCCTGTGTGCTGCAGTTGACTCAGATACATGTTGCTGAGCCGTGCTCAAAAACCGAAGGCAACGGAAAGGCACAATTGCCATGGTAGTGGCGTCTAAACGGGCACAGGCATGGATGTTGCGTTGCCTAGTGATTTCATAGGGGTGTGCCACAGCGTCATGGATACCACGCCCCATCAGCGATCATTGGTGGGGGCTACCATGTTACCATTGGCTGTCCCTGCACAGGGCGCCATATTTAAAGAGCTGACCATTCACACTACACAATTGCAATGGCGTCATGTATTAGCCAGCCTTCCTGCGCAGGCTGGCCAATCATGATGCTATTGCGTTGTCCAATCAACGTACGAGCGTCACAGAATACACAACTCTGTCACGCCTATGTACTTGCGGCGCGAAAGATGTACGCCCATATTCCTTTGTGGTAGCGGCGTGTAAAGCAGGGAAGGTATTCAACAGGAAGTAAGCCGCAGGATCTGTCTGCACTTCCGGGGGAACAGAGATACCTTCAGTGGACAACGCAATGGCGGCGTCTATATGCGGCATTAGCGATCGGTATCCACCGTTAAAAACCTTTACACGCCGCCACTGTGCCTAGCAACAGGTATCCACCGCACGTGCATGCTTTTAACGGTGGATACCGATCGCTAATGCCGCATATAGACGCAATGGCCACATTCCCATCATCTCTTTGCATCTCACAATATCCCCATCATCCCATTGCAGTCTCATCGACACACACACAGACACACGCAGCCACACACAGACACACACCCCACACACAGCCACACCACCACAGACATACACACACAGACACACACAGCCACACAGGCACACATAGCCACACACATACACAGCCACACACATGACCACACACAGACACAACCACACACACAGCCACAAACACACAGTCACTCACACACAGCCACACACAGACACAGACACACCCCTACACACACAGAAACACACATACTCCCACACACACTAACACACCACCACACACACACAGCCACACACACTGGCACACACAGCCATACAGACACACCGCCAAACACACAGACACACCACCACACATATAGACACAGCACCACACACACAGACACACAGACACACACACAGATACACAGCCACTCACACAGCAACACACAGCCACACGCACAGACATACTGCCCGCAGTGATTTCTTGGACTGGTCTCCCTGAGATCAGTGAATGCTGTGTGATGATGATCTACTAGGCCTTGCTTCCACCTAGCCAGAATCCTACTCCACACTGATGAGGGGCAACACCCTGAAACAGCTGTCTGTGGACGGATACCTGGGCTTGGTATTCCCTTGTCACATCACTAAGCTTGTAAAAGAGCTGGATATTGACTAAAAGGGACACTTAATATGATGGTTATGGTGTTCTCCGCCAGGAGCCACCCCTTTGCTGGGTCCTTCCCTGGAGGGATATCTGGCTAGTCCTGTGTTTGAGACTCCTAACTGAGGCTCCACAGACTCTATTTGCACACACACAGATACACAGTCCCACACACAGACACACCATCACAGACACACCGCCACACACACAGACACACCGCCACACTGCCACACACAAAGATACACCACCACACACACAGATACACTGCCAGACACACAGGCACACAGCAACACACAGCTACACACAGCCACACCCACCACCACACACAGTCACACACACCACCATACTGCCACACACAGACACACCACCACACACACAGACACACCGCTACACACAACCACACAAACACACAGCCACACACAACACCACACACACAGACACACCGCCTCACACACAGACACACTGTCACACACACAGACAGACCACCACACACAAACATACACTGCCACACACACAGACACACTGCCACACACACAGACACAGCCACACATACGGACACACAGACACACGGCAACACCAATACACACGCAGACACTCACACAGACACACACAGAAACATCACCACACAAACAGACACACAGCCACACACAGATATACAGAAACACACACAGACACACACCCCCACACACAGACACTCCGCCACACACAGACACATGCACAGCCACACACAGCCACACTGACACACACAGCTACACACACAGACACACCACAAAACACACAGACACTGCCACACACACAGCCACACAGCTATACACAGCCACACACACCCACACACTGACACTCCGACACACACACAGACACACTGCCACATACAGCCACACACACAGACTCACAGGCTCACACAGACACACTGCCACACACACAGACACACACACAGCCACACAAACAGCGACACACACAGACACACTGCCACACATACAGACACACTGCCACACACACAGACACACGCCACTCAGACACATCACCACACACACACACACACACACAGACACACTTACACACACAGATACACACACAGACACACCACCACACACAAAGACACCACCACACACACAACCTCACACAGACACACTGCCACACACACCGCCACACACACTGCTACACACAGACACACAGACACACTGCTACACTGCAATACACACAGACACACAAAGATACACACCTCCACACAAGACTCACCACCACACACACAGACACACTGCCCCACACACAGACACACTGCCAGACGCAGACACACACAGACACACACAGGCACACACACAGATATACAGCCACACACACAGACACACACACATCCCCACACACAGACACTCCGCCACACACAGCCACACCACCACACACACACAGCCAGACACACCGCCACACACACAGCCACACGTACATTCACACAGACACAGCCACACACATAGACACAGCCACACACACAGACACACTGCCACACACACAGACACACTGCCACACACACACAGCCACATATAGCCACACTGCCACAAACAGACACACTGCCACACACACAGACACACCGCCATACACACAGACACAGCCAAACTGCCACACACACAGACATACAGCCACACACACAGACACACTGCCACACACACAGGCACACTGTCACACACACAGCCACACCCCACACAGACACATCACCACACACACACAGACAACTTCCACACACAGATACACACACAGACACACCACCACACACAAAGACACCACCACACACACAACCTCACACAGACACACTGCCACACACACTGCCACACACACTGCCACACACACCGCCACACACACCGCCACACACACTGCTACACACAGACACACCGCTACACCGCTATACACACAGACACACAAAGATACACACCTCCACACAAGACTCACCACCACACACACAGACACACCGCCACACACACAGACACACCGCCAGACGCAGACACACACAAACACATAGCCACACACACAGGCACACACACAGATATACAGCCACACACACAGACACACACACATTCCCACACAGACACTCCGCCACACACAGCCACACCACCACACACATACACAGCCAGACACACCACCACACACACAGCCACACGTACAGCCACACAGACACAGCCACACACATAGACACAGCCACAAACACAGACATACAGCCACACACAGACACACTGCCACACACACACAGCCATACATATAGCCACACTGCCACACACAGACACACTGCCACACACACACCGCCAAACACAGCCACACTGCCACACACAAAGACACACCGCCACACAGGCACACACAGCCACAGACACACCACCACACACAAACACAGCCACACACACAGGCACATACATAGTCAAATACACAGCCACACACACTGACACACAGATACAGCCACATACACAGAAACACAGCCACGCACACACCGCCACACACAAAGACACACACACAGCCACACCCCCCCACACACAGACACAGCCACACAGACAGCCACACACATCGCCACACACACAACCACACACACAGACATACACTTTGCTCACATGTCCACCACACTTGGCACCGCTCTGCTCTCTGCCTCGGCTGCATACATGTATGAGCGAAGTCGTTGGCCAATAACAGTGCAGCAGTCACTGGCCAATCAGGACCTGGCTGCTGCACTGTGATTGGCACGGTGCAGCCTGTATATCTACACACGCAGCTGAGGCAGAGATCTGAGCCGCCGCATAGCACACTTTCTGTAGTGTTGGTCTGTGGTGGAGCGGACCAGCACAGGGACTCCCACGGCCCAGCTCCAGTCCGTGGCCCGGTGGTTGGGGACCCCTGGTCTATAACTACGATCCTTACCCCTATAGTTAAAGATTTAAGTAGAGATCTTCATCTTTAGGTACTGCAATATGCTTTAGGATTAAACATCTGCTCCTGTTTACTTTTTGAAGTTGATGATTAATTGCACAGTAATGAAGACAATCAAATCTTCTAATGATATCATAAGCATCTGTGCAGTGTTAAATGAGTCAGAAATGATGAGAAGATATTTACAAATATCTTCCATATTCATTACCAAAAACCTTATTTACTAATACAATATGGAGATTAATTAAAATAGCTATCAAATCTGTTAATTTCAGTGTATTTACTGGATTTTAGACTTTACAAGATATGACTGACTGGTATCAACACTTTTACTTTAGATAAAAGCAATTCAGTATGCTTGGTAAAGTAATACCGGCATACAGCAGAACATTTATGGCCACAGGATAGACCATCAATGTCTAATAGACGGAAGTGTCACTTCTCGAGTCCTCATTTATTGGAAGAACACAAACTATGGTGGTCATCTAAATATAGGAAGGGAAAGAACAGGTGGTTGCCTATATGTGCATCTTTCTGTTAAGGTCTATGAAAATGACAGAAACCACTCAGATCTACCAGACAAAGTTAATTAAGAATTAAGTACACACCATAACATATTTTGGAAAAACTTCAAGCCTCTGTTCACATTGAATTTAATATAATTACTATTACATGGTTTTAGAGGTTAAATCGTTTTTCAGCTGTAGGCAGTTGCATAATGGCCCAGTAGATTAAGGACCTTCTACCATCTTCAAGTTCAAAAGTTTCTGATTGCTAACTTTTTTGCATGAAATGGACTGAGTTAACAAATTTCATGACTCAACAAGTATTACTGAATAGGCATGAGCGGACTTGTGGAAGTTCGGGTTCTGGGGGTTCTGCAGAACTATTTTTAAAGTTCTGTTTTGAACCCCGACTTGACCCGAACCTCATTGGAAGTCACTGATTGGGCAGTTCGGTTGTTCGTAGTGATACAGGAATACAGAAGAAGTGATACAGTTAGGAAAGAGCTTTCTTTGGTGGTTCATATTGTGCAATAAGGTTCTCAAAGAGAGTCAAGGGTCTGGATAGATCTAGTGCGGGTTTAACTTCTCTTAGGATGCTTTGGATAGTCTTGTAGTGTAAGAAGGAAAAGTTAGTCAGACCAGTGATGGATCTTATGTTGTGAAATGGAAGTAAGCCTCCATCTAGGAACAGTTCGTCCCCCCCAACCGCTCGTTTTAAGACCATGGGAGGAATCTCATGTTGTCATTAGATCTCTGAGGTTTGTTAGGGGTGACAGACCGGGTGAGGCAGGTGTCTTAAGTTGTTGCCAGAGCAACTGGCTGGCTTTAGTATGTTCATTTGGGGATATCTCCCGGGTAGCGAGGTGTGAGTGACTTAAAAGTAGGCTCCTAAAAGGTAAAGAGGACATGTGATCCTCTATTTCTATCCAGGCATTATCTGGTCTTCCTCTCAACCATTCCACCATTCTGGTGAGCATTGAGGCATGATAATATTGGATGAAATCAGGGGCCCCCATTCCTCCCCTGGCCCTGGGCAGCAAGAGGGTTAGTGCATTGATGAAAGGTTTATGTCCTCCCCATATATAAATGAAAATAATGGAGTTTGCTTTATTCAAAAGGTATCTGGGTATACGCAATGGTAACATCTAAAAAGTATATAAATATTTCAGAAGGATAATACTTTTAACCAAGTTTTTCCTTCCAATCCAGGAGAGGAAGGAGGGCCTCCATGTCCGAAAAGTATCGATAGTTTTAGTTAGCATCGGGGACATATTTAATTCTAGG
The DNA here is from genome assembly GCA_033576535.1 of Allobates femoralis. Lineage (NCBI taxonomy): Eukaryota > Metazoa > Chordata > Amphibia > Anura > Aromobatidae > Allobates > Allobates femoralis. The sequence goes on along the minus strand of JARQOC010000003.1, from coordinate 128,924,534 downwards.
AGTTCTTTATGAGTACGTCCAAATTAAAATTCCTAAATAAGTGATGGATTTTGGGAGCCAATGAAATGGGTATAGTTTTTTAAGGGCAGTAATTTTGGATTCAGGGAGATTTACACTGAGAGCTTCAGACTTAGTCTAATTTGCTTTGAACCAACAATTATGAGTCGTGCACACTGATGAATGCGATTAATAACCGCATTCATTCACCACCAAACAAACTGCAAAGGCAAAGGGCAAAAATCTGCACAAGAGTCACACAAAAAGCACTCTGTTATAATAAAATGGCCAGTTTTCAGCAAGTGCTGTCAAAAAAAGTGTCAAAAACAGGGCTATTGGTTTGTACGTTTTTTGCAAAAAATATACTATAAGCTGCCTCACCTCGTCACGGTTGCCCAGGTAGAGGCAGTCCCTAACTGATGTATGCATTTAAAACCTGCTTGTGTGTGAACGTACCTCTATACAGGCGTCAGCCAGGACTCCATACTCTGTGGGCTTACCTGTGAAGCTAGCTTATGTGTGAACTACTCATATGGGAAGGGTGGAGCACCTCCCTCTACCTGCAAAACAGGAGAAATACATTGAACCGACAATTGAGTCTTGCACACTGATGAATGCGATTAATAACCGCATTCATTAACCACCAAACAAACTGCAAAGACAATTTGCTTTGAAGTAAGAGAGCCTCCCATAGCGACAGAGAGTGTGTAGGGGGAATGGGAAGTCTTGGAAGGGTTTAGTCGGAAAATGTAGTAAGTCATTCGCAAAAGCTGCAGTTTTGTGACAAGTGGTACCTATTTGAATTCCACTGATTTGCTGGATGTTGTTTTGGATGGCTAGTATGAGAGGTTCGATGGCAAGAACAAAGAGGAAGGGTGAAAGTCTGGCATCCTTGATGAGTTTCATTACATATTAAAAATGAGTCCGATTTCAATAATGTCAATTTCTGATCTTCAGAGAGGGATGGGATGGGCAGGACATTTAAAAAAGAAATTGATTCCTGGCGTTTCACTTCCTTGTCCTGAGGTGAGTTATTCGGGTGAAGTTGATATAGATTTTTAAAGTAAGATATAAATTCTGATGTAATGTGCGCATAGTCAAGTGCGCAGGTTCCTGCAGGGGTCTTAATTGCATGTATGAATGTGCGGGATTGACAGGATCTAATAAGTGAGAGCATGAATTTAGACGCCTTGTCACCATGGACTAGCATTTTATTCCTCCAGCTAAAGTGAAGTTTCGCTGAAGGCTTTTTTAACAGTTCTTTAAGCTGGAGGTGTTTTTGGGTTAAGGTGATAAGGGTTTTGTGGGCGAGCGTTTGTTTATGGCTCCCGAACCTCAATTCCATGTCAGAATCTAATTCTGAACTGTACTTGCTGTTGACTACCCACTTGAACTGTAAAGAATTACTTCATTTTATATTTCCCTGTACCGTTGAAGTAAAGCAACTGTTATTCTCAAGACCTGTGTCTGTGGTCATTCTGTCGGCTGCGGATGCTGTGTGGGGTTGAATAGCAGGAAACGTAAACCCCCCCATCCCCATTACGAGGACTTTACACATAAAGCTCTGGTTTAATGGAATAAGAATTCAAAAGTTGAAAATTGCAACATTTTCAAAATTTTTGCCAAAATTCAGTTTTATTCTCAAATAAACACCAAAAATATTGTTCTAAATTTACAACTAACATGAAGTCTAATATGTCATGAAAAAACATTTTCAGAATCTTTGGTATCCATTGAAGCATTCCAGAGATATTACCTCAAAAAGTGACACTGGTCAGAATTATAAAATTTGGTTTAATCGTTAAGGTGAAAATAAGCTCCGTCACTAAGGGGTTAAAGAACTTGTGTTATTTGTTAATGTACTGATTAACATCTTGTTCTGATCATCTGAAGTCATCAGCATCATGTGGCCTGCAAAGGCATATTTCCTCCTTAGAGCAAGTCAACACACACAGCCTGGACACCCCTCTTTCATGTAGTGTGCTGGGGTGCAGAAGATGCAGACCTTGCCCATGACTGTCTGCCACTCTACAGTACTTCTGGCAGTTTTGCATTAAGCTGCATAAAAAACTTAGGTCTAGCAACACTGTTGTGCCACTGTCAGTTTTGCATTGAACTTTGCGATGTTACTACTTCCAAAATGGCTGCCATGCTGTGAAGAAGTGCTGCTCTGTTCTCCCTGCCATCCACAGCCATCTTTGCACACAGCCTCTCCATCATATACGCAACCAGCGCAGCAAGTTCAGCTCCTCTTAAGCTACCCATCCAGTCATAAAGTGAGAGTGAAGCCTGAGGGAGAGCGTCCATCTGCCACCCAGCTAGGATACAGCCGCAGATGGCGTGGTTCCACTGGCCTTGAGGCCCAACTTTGGTGAGACCCCAAGCGGTGGCTGGGTCACCTTGCAGATCTCCCTCATCTCCATCTGCTCAGTAAATCTCCCTGGACTAGGGGATAGTCAGATATTTTTGGGTGCAGAATTCCAGAAAATGGGGCAAAGTCTTGCAGGTGGCTAGATGAGGAATGTACAAGTGTGGAGGAAAGGAGGAAGTCTTGGGAGGATCGATGATTACGAGTTGGATGATATCAGGAGATTAGTTCAGAGATATATGGGAGGGACAGATTGTGGATGGCTTTGTAAATCAATGTTAGGAGTTTGAATTGGATACGCTGGGGAATTGGGAGCCAGTGGAGGGATTTGCAGAGGGGAAAAGTGGAAGAATAGCGAGAAGAGAGGTGGAGGTAAAGAGGAACAGCAGGAGGCCAGACCTAATCTTTAAGAGCTCTGACTTCACCGCCACTGGGAGGCAAAGGAACAAAAGGAACAAGAAAGGCACTACCATAAATCTACTTGCAGCCCGTAACCATTTGTCTGACAACATCATTCTGCACTGTGAACTGTAATGACTGTTGAGTTCCAGTAAAGTACCCGGTGGAGTGATTTGTCGACTCTGCTGCATCTTTCCTAGCATAGACTGATTCCTTCCACAGAATCGCTGCCCGGCAGTCCAGTCCTGCCTGCGGAGGACTATACCACCATTGCCGCAATACCATCGACCACCGGTGGACTGTAGCGGCGCTGGTGAGCATCACCAGGTACTGCAGGTGGCGTCACGAACAAAACTTTAATTTAACAAACTTATTATTTATTGACCACCAGGGCCACAGTCTCAGGCAGCCACCCGTGACCTCCAGATCCAGCCTGAGTACCCTTCCCTGGGTGCTACAACACCTGGTGTCGCTCTTCCTGCCATCGCCCTAGTGGGAGCTGGAGTTCCGCCATCACCTGGTGTCACTCCTCCTGCTGTCGCCCTAGCGGGAGCTGGAGTTCCCCCATTACCTGGTACCACTCCTCCTGCCATCGTCCTAGCAGGAGCTAGAGTTCCTCCATCCCCTGATGTCGATCCTCCTGCCATCGCTCTAGTGGGAGCTGGGGTTTCTCCATCACCTGGTGTCACTCCTCCTGCTATCGCCCTAGTGGGAGCTGGAGTTCCTCCATCACCTGGTGTCGCTCCTCCTGCATCAGATAGCTGTGAGTATTTCGAATCCACCTCAGGGGGCGGGGGCCAAACGGCAAGTTCTGGAAAAAAAAAAACCTCTGTTTAAATGCTACTGAAGAGGGAGAGAATGATTGGCAGCGGTGGGCAGATTAAACATGCAGGGGGTGTGAATCTGCCCTTCGGCTCCTGCCCCTAGCCACCTCCTTAATGGCTGGAGCATGTAAGTTTTAAGTGTATTATCTCGGGGTACAGGGCTGCTCAAGTGCTGGGTGACCCCTTGCCTGGATGCTGCAGACATGCTGCATCCAGTGCTGTAATTAGATCACCATGCCTGGTTTGGTGACAGGTCCTCTTTAATATCTCCATCAGTGATCAAGCCGCAATATGAATCAATCCTCATATTGGCAGCCTTCACTATCGCCTTTTTCGGCGCACTGCGCAATAACGAATTATTGCCACGCTCAAAAACAGCAATGGAAGGCGGTCTAATTAACGAAGGCGTAGTCATATGCAGTGAAGCTCTGCGCATTCGCATCTGTAAATCTAAGTGTGACCCCGCCTGTAGAGGCATGTGGGTACTAATTAACTCTTCAAATGGACAAGTATGCCCATTTAAAATAGTCAACCACTACGCATCAATAAGACACGCAGGCAGATTTTTTCTCACACATACAGACGGTTCCCCTCTGACCAAATACCAATTTTAAGCAATCTTTATAAAGTGCTTAGCTAAAACCGGAGCAAATCCAAAAGAATACGGGACGCATTCTTTCAGAATCGGTACAGCCACTGTGGCAGCTAGGGCAGGAGTAACAGAGGCCGAAGTACAGAAAATGGGGCGTTGGAAGTCTGCATGCTTTGCTAGATATATAAGACCTGATTTGCTGAAATAACATGCTTTGTCTCTTGCAGGCGGTTATAGGCCTGCAGTTTGGGTAGTAGGTCATTCCTACATTTACTGGGCGGCAAAAAGAGCTAAGCTATGGCCAGGAGGTCAAAACCTAGGCTTCCTGAGCCTAGAAGTCAACTGGAGAGGCATCAGAGGGCTCCGGTGGCAACAGCTTTTCCCGGAGATATTCAAAGTATCTAGAACAGCCAAAGAGCCAGTAATATTGGTGGTACATGCCGGTGGAAATGACTTGGGCACAACCACAATGGGTGAACTATACACACTAATGACCACATATATCGAACGTTCTACCTGCTTATTCCCAGAGTTAATATGGGTATGGTCGGAAATAATACCACGGGCCGTTTGGCGCGGAGCAAGGGATGCCCAAGCCATAGAGCGAGCGAGAAGAAAGATCAATGCCAGGATGGCAAAGTACGTAAGAGAAAAATCTGTTATTGTTGTTCGACACCATCAGCTGGAAGGCGATAATTCCGCACTATGAAGAGCTGATGGAGTGCACCTCATGGACATTGGGCAATACATTTTTTTGTCTGGCTTGCAGGACGGCCTGGAGCAAGCCCTTTGGGTGATGGGTGGGGGTCCGAGTCCGGTATAGGGCATACACATGATCCTCCGTAACTGAAAATTGTGGAGAAGGGCAAAGGTCATAACCGCTCATTGGCCAGTCGCCTGTCGGTCGGTCGCACACAGGGCCTTCGGCGATGAGCCAGTTATGAAATGTAATTGCCTTTCTCGGCTTGTGAAAATTAATAAACTGTGACCGACCTGTTTCAACCCATCTAGGCCTGTCCGTGTTTTCATTACGGGATTGGTGGAAGGGGGGAAAGGCACTGTTAAGACACACGGGTACCCACAGTCAGAAAAGGAAATCCGACCTCTGGGCACTGGGGTCTGGGTGGTGAGGGAGATAGAAAGAGAGGGCGCAAATCTAAGTGTAGATTATAAAATATGATGATAGATAATAGGTTTTTTTGCTCACCCTTTTGATGTCTTACTTTTTCGTGAAACAATTCCTTATGTGGTCAATTCATTTATAAACTCTTTAGTGTGCTTGCCTCCTGGTTTGCAGCTACATCCCAGAAATGACAGAGCTCCCAGCCCAGAGTCTGTTAGGTGTGTCCACAGAAAGAGATTATCTGGTATATAGACGAGCGCTCCCAGGTCCAGAAAGACACCATCCAGATTCTTCTTATTTTCAAAGAAGTAATTTATTCCATCAGTGTATATTAGAGAACACACAACGCGTTTCGGCTTTACAGTAAGGATAAGCCTTCCTCAAGTATACTTGAGGAAGGCTTATCCTTACTGTAAAGCTGAAACGCGTTGTATGTTCTCTAATATACACTGATGGAATAAATTACTTGAAAATAAGAAGAATCTGGATGGTGTCTTTCTGGACCTGGGAGCGCTCGTCTATATACCAGATAATCTCTTTCTGTGGACACACCTAACAGACTCTGGGCTGGGAGCTCTGTCATTTCTGGGACGTAGCTGCAAACCAGGAGGCAAGCACCTCAGGTATACCTGAGGAAGGCTCATCCTTACTGTAATGCCAAAACGCGTTGTATGTCTAATATACACTGATGGAATAAATTACTTCTGGATGGTGTCTTTCTGGACCTGGGAGCGCTCGTCTATATACCAGATAATCTCTTTCTGTGGACACAGTCAGAAAAGGAAGCATGTGCATCGTCCGTAAGGGCCTGGGGTACTCAGTAGTCGGGGCAGCAGTCTATCAGGAAGGTCACAGTGGCGGAGGCCTAGCTCTGTGGCCCTGACCGAGCAGATGAAGGGGGTATTTAAAGAGGATTTGTATTCTTTATGTGACACCATCTGTGGTGCCTTGTCAGGGACAACCAACGCTACTGTATGAGCCCTGGGGGATAGGTGGTGTAGCAGCTGAGATAGAATACTTCCCACAGCAGAAGCGGACTCCCAGGGGTTTTGAATGAAAGTCTACTGGGAGGATGGTGGCGGGAAATGCAGGGTGCAGGAAGCAGCAGTGATAGTTGGCATGGTTGTGGTACGACTGCAGGGAGGCACAGTAGAAGCAGACAGACACAGGGAATGCAGTTCTGTTACCTTTACTGTAGGGAAAGTTGCTGAGGCCAAGGGCACTGGTCACCAGGTTCAAGAGGGTCCGGTCAGCCTGGAAGCAATCGAAGTCCACCCTGCCAGGTGGGGTTGGGGGTCTGCCGGCTGCACTTCTCAGTTTCGGGTCCCGTTGCCTGTGAGCTAACATACCTGTTGCCTGTGAGCTAACATCTCTCTCCTCCACTTCTGTTCTAAACTCCCGACTGGCAGACAGAGCAAACCTATAATATGTACTGCGGTCTTGGTTGTAGATCCAGGCTCTTGTTATAGAGTTGTGCTGTTGGATCCTTGCTTGTGGCCAGGAAACTTGTAGTCTCCTGTCCTCCAGATTCAGTTGCCGGGACGTGCAGTGCCCGTACAACCCAAGACTCTGGCGTCCTCTGCTGCGCTGCATAGGGTGAGCTTTTCAACAGCTCCACTCCCCCGGACCTTCTCCTTCCAACGCCTACTTCAACTCCTCTCCCCTTCTCTCTTGCACTCTCTCTAACCCCTCCCCCTAGCCTGAAAAAGGTAGTTCACCTCAAACTAGGGTGTAGCGTTCTCCCTTCAGGTCAGGGATCAGGTTTCGTGTATGCATGTGGGGCTTTACCTAACATGGGGATCTCCTCCTGCTTCCAAGCATGATATCAACCTCCTTGTGAGGGAGGCAGCACCACTGTGGCAACCGGACCCTAGAGGCGCCACATAGGACACTAGAATATCCCTTGGTGGCCAGAAGGACAATTACAAGATTTCAATTTTTTTTTTAAACAAATTCTGACATGAAAAATAAAGAAAAATAACAAAAAATAGATTGAAATACATTTTAAAATAAAATAAAACTTGATTTACACTAAGTTATTTCCTTATGACACCTTCTTTTTAAAGGGAATTTGACAGCTAAATCTTACTGGCTGAAGCACATCATTTTTTCTTTGAAATGCATCTACGGTTTCAGCGAAAAGACTTTTAATTGTTCATCGATGGCAATGGGATTCAAATGAGTAGCCCAAAAAGCTGTTCCTTGGTGACTTCTCCCCTCCCAGCTCCCCTACACTGACAGGTCTCCAATGATGTAATATAATATAATGTATTATAGCAGTAATGGCTCCATACTCAGCAACTGTTTGCAAAAGTAATACATATACAGTATATACAGAATGTCAAAGGAAATGGCAGTGAGCTGTTCACTTTATCTCTTCATTAACAACTTTCTTGCAGTAAGAAAAACTGAATTCTCAGTCTTTGTTGTGCTCAAATGAGCATTTTCTTGGAAATCCAATTAATGGACATAATGACTTAGCAGCATGCTAACAACATTAATGAGTACAGAGGTAAATCATTATTATTGGGGGTGGCAGGTTTTATTATGGCTTTAATAGTTTGCGTGGGCTTATAAACTCTTTTACATTGTGAACAAGCAGCAAAGTGAAATAAAATCTGACAGTTTATGTAATATACATGAAAACTGCATTGGGGATTGTTCTTTCGCTAGTGCTAGATGATGGAGAAAATGATTGTTTTGTTATTTTTTTAGGTGACAAAACAGATGAAAGGTGACAACGGAATCTCGTAGTGGCTACATAGTTGTCATAGGAGCCATTAATAGGAAAACAGGTGTTATATTCACACCAATCTAGAATGTGTTGTGAAGTCCATTCACATTGAGTCAGTATTCTTAAAAAAAGAGCAATCACGATGACATTACACGCTTGGACATGCAGGAAATGAGACAATTAAGCTTTCCATATCCTTATCAGCACTAATATTACCATCTGGATCAGTGCCATCGTGCCCTGTGTTTGAAGCTCCCTGGGATCATGTCACCAGAGGGCAATTATGATCATCACCTTTTATATATTCTCTACGCTCGCCAGTTTTCTCCTACAGAATTGTCATGATCGCCTCTGAGTGCTGCTTCTGTTGACTTCGCAAATACCGTACATGTCTGAAAAGGATATGAAACAGGAAATTTTGGTTAGATGACATATTTATAAATATTGCAATAAAATGAATGATATTATAGAATAATTTTACATGCATGTCTGATATATTCTAGTTTGAGAGAACCTAAAGCACGTATTAATGACTTAGACAAATCTACTGTACATTTCTGATACATTCCTACAAGCAGAAGATAGAAATATATTTGAGTGAAGAGCAGGTATGAACGTCGCTATAGCTGTCCCTGGTGCCCATTTACGTTGGCCTATTACGTGCCGATGGAGCTCATGCTTCATACGGCTAAAAACAGATTGTAGCTTGCTGCCAGGCTACTGGGAGAATATGATTTCCCTACAGATTTTCTGCTCTAACGGCAGATTGCTTCTAAAGATTATAAGGGCACTGTAGATAATGCAATTCCCTAATATGTCAGTTTGTGCACATCCAGACCGGTAATAAAGAATAATTCTGCACAAACTGAATTCAATTTGTTTCTCGTATTATAGATGTCAAGTACAATTTGCAAATATTATTCAATTCATTACAGAAAAATGGGCATGGGCATTAAAGAGGTTGGATTATGGAGGAATACACTGCCACCAGGCTACATGATCTTCTTTAACTGGGAAACTATAATAAAGGTTTGGACATAACCACTTGGATCCTCATGTTGTGCTACCTAGAAAAGTCATCAATCTGTAGTGATCAGGCACAGAAGAGCAATCAGGCTGATGGCCAATATCACTGACGAGAAGCAAAACCCCAGGACTAGACTGGGAAAAATTACATAACATTGTGTCAACTCTCCTATTATGTTTGTTTTACTATATTTTTATATACCTCATAAAATGATAAAGCTCAATGTATCAGAACGTTACTGGAGGAAAATATGAATAAATTGACATTTTGGCAATAACATTCCCTCTTCAATAAGACTTGTTGTTGTGCCCATTTAGGCTTAGTAAGAGAAAGCAACTCTAGTTTGACACTGGTTGCATCCTGTGAGATATTATGTGTTATCTTGTTATGATGTTTAAATATGTTTAGCACAATCTGGTAGCATTCCTACATATCTGAGTGTCTTCTCCATTAAGAGCACAGTGCTTTGTGGTACCGCCCTCTGCATTTCTGGGGAAAAAGTAGCCATTTTCAGTTCAGTACCAGGCAACCACATCTTCTCTTGCTCCTGTGGGCTTTTCCCTCCTGAGAACTTCCATCATCTTTGTCCAGTAAATCTGGTGAGGTTTATAGTTCTCTCTGTGTGCTTTATATTTTAGAGCCTGATGGGATTGTGCTGCAATATTTTTTTATATAGAAATTGTTTGTCGCTACATATGTGTATTCTAAAATCATGTATTTTTAGTGTAATGATCTTCTGTACTGTACATTTTCAGGGCTGTTTGAGATGTGTACCCAGCGTTTATTTATGCTTTCTGTACTGTGCACTGTCATAGCTTTGTGGTGAGATATGTGTATCCATTGTTCTTGTATTCTCTCTGCTGTGTATTACTGTATTATTGTTTATATGATATGCTTCACACTAATTTGTTAAATTTGCATTCTCCCAGTTTTACCACATCACATGATTGATGAATCACAAACATTGAATCATTGCATCATTACTCTCCATTGAACAATAAGTAATAGACTACAGAACCAACAGTCTGTTTATTTGGGATACAAAGAAGGTTTAGCTGTATGCTGGAACTCACACCGCATATAACGTGAATGAAGGCAAAACACCTCTCTATTTACTCTCAGGTCTCATACTGGTGTCAGTGATTTTTCTCATAAGCAATAAAAAAATTCAGATTTTTAAAATTTTTTGGATTCAATTTTCCTCAGTGTTTGGCCCGTTTATCAATTTTTATTATCAGAGTTTCAACAGTGTTTGCTCAGTGTGTCAATTTTTACCATCAGTGTTGTTCCGTATGCATAGCATATATATATATAAAAAAGTGCGTAACTTTAGAAATAGACATGGACCACACATACAGACATTGGACAGTATGGGTGATGTGGAGCACCTGTGCTGCTGCCTCTGCTGGTGCGGTGTCCCTACGATGGTGGTTGCCGCACTGTGCTATATTTCCATGGTGTGGGGCCCACTAAGAAGTTTTCCATAATATAGAAATGTGCTTCATACATTCTGATCAAAATGTTATTAAGAACCTAATATTTAGTTTTGTACATTTGTTTAGCCACAATAGAATAATGTATTTGGATGTGTCTTGTCCCACAACTTGAAATCATACAGGATTGTATTGTTTGTTTAACACTGGCTTGTAATCAATGTGTTCCTTACAAGTATGTCCTCCCTCTCAATATGTAGCTCTGATTTAATCTCTGATGTCAGTAATCCCAGACCCCTTTTTGCCAGATAGTGTATGTCAGTCATGTTATGAGGCTAATGTTTTTGCATTTATGATTCGAAATTGTATTTTTTACCTACTCTATTGTGCATAACTACAAGAATGTAGCTGAAAAATAAACCTTATTCTGGAATCTTCCTACATGCATTCTGCAGTCAGGTTAATCCATCTGTGAGTAATGGTACATAGAGACACCCATGGAAACAGTGTTTCAGAGCCCCATACTAGCAGCCAAGTTATAGAGTTATACAGGATGTGCAGTCTGTGCTGTTTCTATAATTATGTTATATTGTATAGTCTGTCCCCTCATTTTTAGATATTTCTTTGCACCAGAGCTCCTCTCATTTGGACTAAGTGGTTTTAAATTGACAGGAGACTACAAGTTGGGGTGAAGCCTATTTTGCTCTAAACCTCTTGTCTGAGATCACATAGAAGGTGAGTATTTCTTAGATCTGTTCACTTGGTGTTGGTGCTGTGTGGTAGACACTGTTGCTGCGGTCTTCTGCCTATACAGTGGAGTGACCTAAAACCATGAAAAATTTGCCTTAGAGTAGCGTGTAACCATCATTTAAAATGACTGAGTGCTATGTGATGTTTTATCAGATAGCACTCGGCCAAATGTTATACTATGGGGCAGTGCTGATCAGCGATTTTGTACTCATTCTGTTTTGGCGTGAGCAAAAAATCGCAGCATGATTAAATTGGCAGCGTATCTTGGTTCACTCGCACCCATACAAGTAGTCTACGGGTGCAAGTCAATCATCGGTCAGCACTCGGATGTCATCCAAATGCAGTACGATATATACCTTGACAGGCAGTGGAGAAGATGGAGAAATTAATCTCTCCCTCTTCTTAGCACGTTTGATACAATTGCAGGATTGGATTATAGATAAATAACACTATGTTCATGCTCGCAGCAGAAACTTGTCAGGCAGTTGAGAATATGGACAGGTTAATCTCTCCCTCCTCTTCGCACCTGGGACCCTATCGTAGGATTGGATCAAAGTTGTTTGACACTCGGCTCAGATTCGCAGCAGAGCCTGAGCTGAGTGTCATTAGCATATTGCATCTGATGCTCTGATATTTGATGCCATTAGTGTGGGGGCACCCTTACAGCATGGATGCTCTGACGCACCTGGTCTATTCCCCCTGCTGGTAATGTGTTGCTGGCAGGTTAGATACCCACTGAGAGGTTCACCATGATGTAGAATTGGGCATTCACATGTTGGTCAAAATATCAGAACTTCATGTTCAGTTTTTTTAATTCCACTTAACCGCTTAATAATCGCTGATATGCCTTTAAACAGCTAAGTGTCTTATTCTTCATTTAAAAACGTTGATTGGGAATAAGGGTATATTGCCTCCTCAGGAGAGAGGCCATTTTTTATGGTCCCTGATCATGTGATTGCTGTTTTTCAATGAATAACAATGATCATGTAAAAAAAAAGTGTGATTCATAGTAAAAGTGATTTCTCCCTCTTCTAACATGATGTAATATGTCAGAGGAGAGAGAAATAACGTCTTCAAGCCCAACACAGTACCTTAGTACCAGTGACATCATCCCCCATAACATGGGTTTAGTAAAAAAAAAGCACTCTCCTAATGGGCATGAAAATCTGTCCACAGTACCACTGTACTGCAACAGTCATCTCCCGAAGCCCTTTTGAAATTCCTTTACTTCAGTAACTTTTCCTAAGCCCTCTCAAAAATGATCCCAACTATGACCACCATAACAAATTGTGACCTGTAATTTCCCTCCTAAAAGATACATTTTTTAATTCCTATACCCCGGAGCAAAATGTTGCAGTTCATAAGTCTTTGATGAGTTGCAAGCGCTGTCATTCCGTCAATTCATCCCCTCCAAGCGAGAAAAATATGGCATAAAATTATACAAGAAGATAGCAATCTACCTCATACAGATTGCTACCTACAACAGCTTTGTACTCTCCAAAAATTCACAAGGAGCATGCACCAGGAGATAATTTCTGAGAGCTCCTATTTCACTCAACAGCACAGGAGGCAGTCTTCCAGAGACTATCAGACCGTCTCTGCCACTCCCACCCAAAACCATCCCCCCCCAAAAAATGCCATGTCTGTAGAATTAGTGATTTCCGATATTGCCCCATGTGCCCATCTCAACCAGATGTTTGTATCTCCCCGTTTTGAGATCTACCACACAACTTTCCATTATTGAATTGGCATGAATAACGCCAAATTGTGTGGTAGCGTCTTTATTATTTTAAATAATTTATATTTTCTGTTCAGTGAACCCAGATAGAGAGCACATTTTAATAGACAAGTGCTAAAAAATGTTTTTATCGGTAAAACACATTTTACCACATTTCATAATTAAATCCAGGTCTTGATCACTTACATACCAAACAATTAGGCTAGGGTCACATTTCCGTTTTGACCCTAGCCTACAACAATCCGGTTTTAACTTAGAACTTTTTCCAGCACCGCATAGCGTTACCGCTATGCGGTGCTGGGAAACGCAGTCCATAGTTACCCTATGTTTACCTTAACTACCTGTCACACAGGCAGCTGCTCGGAGTGCGCTTTACAGCGCCGCACAGGAAACGTTGCAGACAGCAGCTGCCTGTGTGACAGGTAGTTAAGGTAAACATAGGGTAACTAGGGACTGCGTTTCCCAGCACCGCATAGCGGTAACGCTATGCGGTGCTGGAAAAAGTTCTAAGTTAAAACCAGATTGTTGTAGGCTAGGGTCAAAACGGAAATGTGACCCTAGCCTTATTCAGACAAACTCTCATCCACATGCTCATATCAGGTATACTCCAGAATGGGGACCCCACAAATGTTCTTGAAAAGATAAGTCATCTGACAATTAATTCCAAGACTTGATCACTCACATGCCAAACAATTATTCAGACAAACTCTCATCCACATGTCCACGTCTGTATACTCCAGAATGGGGACCCCACAAATGTTGTTAAAAAGTCAGATCATCTGACAATGATTTCCAGGACTTGAATCCTCACAAATGGGAATTACTGAATGGTTCTTGCTGAACCTCTTGTACCGGAGAATACTTTGACAATTCTGTAGGTGAATCGTTGTTTTGTGCAAATGATGGGTGAGTAGGAGCCTGTTATTGTGTACCATGTCAATTTGCACATTCATCCCTGACATAGAGATTGATGGAGGTAAACAGATGTTGTATCATTAGTCTCTTTGAAAGATAAACCTTTAATTCTAGCCATGATGGTGTTCTTTCATCGGTGCAAACTCAGGTATGCCACATAGTTGGCTGTATTTTCCACCACATTTTGCAATTTACCCGAAGTACAGTTTATTCTTCCAACTACAATATACGCAATTGAGGGACAATTGCTTTGTTAGTTTTTAGTTGCATTCCTTACTTTGTGAGTAATAATTTCTGGAAGGATTTTCATGTTTGGTAGCTCATTTTCTCTGTAAGTTTTCAATGGGTTCTGGAATTCCATCAACTTTATCCTAAAGACCAATTGGTGCACCATCTATAGGCACAGCCTTGTGTTCACTACTAACATTGGTGCAAATTGGATGTATTTCTGAACAATGAAAAACTAGTGCAATAAAATTTGAGGTTTGTCCTTCAGATTGTGCAAAAAAGACTCCTAAATGTGTGTGTAAAAAATGCAAATTGTAATTTTTCAAACTTGTGTTGTATCAACTGTATAAAAAATGGTGGTATCAAACTACTTAGTACCTCTCTAGATAAATACATTAGAGGGTATCATTTACAAAAAAGATATTTGAAGGGGTTTTGTTATGCTTGAACCACACACAGGCTCTGCAACTATGACAATCTATTCCAAATAGAACCAAGTTTGTGTTACAAAATTCAAATATAGCCCCCCTATATATGCCCTATACAAATTTCTCCAACACAACAGGGTTGTCAAATATAACAGTAAATGTGATAAAATGACACCTTAACATGCAAATCTCAGCCTACTATAGATGTTATGTTGTGATAAGAATAAATGGTCGATTGGAAAGGAATTTCCTTACTTCAAAAAAAAAAAAAAGAGACTTTTGAGATGGTAAACAATGTCAGGATGTTAAGACCGGCAGATTTCCCTTCAGATATAAATATTACCACTTAAATCAGGACAATTACTGTAAAACTACATTGAACTATAAAAGTGAGATTATACCGAAAAATGTACTTTCTCCTACTAAGTATTATCAAACTGAGGGTTTTTATTCAAAATGTAAAACTCTCTGTATATACTGTACTTAAAGTACATGAGAATTTACAGCAGGGGTTACAAACTCAAATACAAAGAGGGACAAAACTAAAAATCTAAATAAGGTCATGGGCCTCCATTCAGAATAATGAGCCCCAAATAGTCCCCTAACAGAATAATGGATCCCACATAGTCCTGCATACAGAATAATGGCCCCCACATAGTCCTCCATACAGAATAATGCCCCCCACACAGTCCTGCATACAGAATAATGGCCCCCACATAGTCCTCCATGCAGAATAATGGGACCTACATAGTTCTGCATACAGAATAATGGGCCCCACACAGTCCTCTAAACAGAATAATTGACCCTTACATAGTCCTGTATACAGAATAATGGACCCCATATAGTCCTGCTTACAGCATATTGGGGCCCACATAGTTCTGCATACAGAATAGGCCCCACATAACTCTCCATATAGAATAATGCGCCACACATAGCCCTCCATACAGAGGACCAAAATTAAAAACTTGGACAAGAACAATGGGCCCCACATAGTCCTCCATACAGAATAATGGACCCTACATAGTCCTTCATACAGAATAATAGGCCTCACACAACCCTCCATGCAGAATAATGCACCACACAAAACCCTCCATACAGAAGGCCAAAATTAACAACTTGGACAAGAATAATGGGCCCCACATAGTCCTCCGTACAGAAAAAGCGCTCGCATAGTCCTCCATACAAAATAATGGGCCCCACATAGTCCTCCGTACAGAAAAAGGGCCCACATAGTCCTCCATACAGAATAATAGGTCCCGCATAGCCCTCCATGCATCCATGCAGAAAAATGTGCAACACATAGCCCTCCATACAGTGGGTCAAAATTAAAAAACTTCAGATTAATGGGACTCAAATAATCCTCCAAACAGAATAATAGGCCCTACATAGTCCTACAAAGAGAATAATGGGCCCTACATAGCTCTCCATACAGAATAATGCCCCTCACATAGTTTACAATACAGAATAATGGGTGCTACATAGTCCTCCATACAGTATAATAGGACCCCATATGGTCCTCTGTATAGTATTATGGGCCCCACACAATCCTTCATATAGTATGATAGGCTGCATATAGAATTCATATAGCATAATGGGCCCCACATAGTCTTACATCCAGAATAATGGGTGCCACTAGCCCTCCATGCAGAATAAGGGACCCCACATAGATCTCCGTACAGAATAATTTGCCCTACATAGTCCATACAGAATAATGAGCCCCTTATAGCCCTCCGGGCAGAATAATGAGCCCTGCATAGTCCTCCATACAGACTAATAGGCGCCACATAGCCCTCCATACAGAATAATGTGCCCTACGTAGCCCTCCATACAGAATAATTGGCCCCACATAGTCCTCCATACAAAAAAATGGACCACACATAGTGACTCGCCGAGGGCAGGGTACTCAGGGCTCGGGCTCGGTTTCAGTCTGGAATGTTACGGATGGCTGCCCGAGGCTGTAGCAATGGGGGTCAGTGAAAAGGGTATTTATAGGGAGTATTTACAAGTTGTCTATTGTCATGACGCCACCTGCTGTGTCTGGTGAGGGGTCACCAGCGCCGCTAAAGTCCTCTGGAGGTCGGTGGGATGGCGGCTATGATGGAATAGTCCCCGCAGGCAGGACTAGGACCTCCAGGGCAGAGTGGTGAGGTTGGGCATGATGCAGCAAAGTTGGGTCGGTTGAGAGGATAGGAAGAGTCTATGGAGGGGCACGGTGAGGAAGTAGAAAGAAGGCAAACACGCAGCAGAGTCTCTTTACCTTTTACTGATGATATTCAGGCAAATGGTCCCAAGCACTGACGGGTAGCTGGCTGCACGATGGGCTCCCACAGCAAGTGGGTTTAAGGCCTCCTTCCCTTTTGTTTTCCTTGAAGCACAGTCTAGTAAATCGGGACTTGCCTCCACTCTCTTCTCTTTTCTGTTTCTCCTTCCCTCCTGTGCGATCTCTGGGACAACCTTCTCTTGGTATTTGCAGCTGCCACTGCACCTGGCTCCCTTGCTTTGACTCCTTCAGGAGACCGGGTAGCTGTAGCTTCCTCGGTGCCCAGGGGTCTCCTGTGGGACCTGTAGTTCTCCACTGGTGCGGATCCCCAATATCCGGCTTCTGCTTCCTCTCTAGAATGAACTCCCAGCTGGAGCTGCCTGTTCCTGCTTCTGGTCCTGCTTCTGGTCTCCCAGCCTTCAGCCCCACTTAAGTTGGTGGGACGCTGAAGGGCTCCTCTGGGTCTCTGGCCTGTGCCTACTCGTGGCACCAGCACCAGAACCTTCCTGCAGCTCTTCTTGCGTCTGCTACACTCTAACTAACTCCGCCCCCAGCAGCAGTATTTAGAGGGGATCCTGCCTAAGTGCAGCAGGTTGAGCTCCCCCTACTGTGCCGGGGTGGAAGATGTTGTTTGTAGTGGTACCTACTGAGGAAACCCAGCTGTGCAGCAGAGAGATATGTGGTTACCTGTGTTGGCAGGGTGCCACAATAGTCCTCCATACAGAATAATGAGCCTTGCAAAGTCCTCCGTATAGAATAATGGGCCCCACATAGCTCTCTATACAGAATAATGGGCCCCACTAGCCTTTCATACAGAATAATGGGCCACAACAAATTCTACGGTGCAATTTCTCCTGTTACCCTTGTAAAAAAATGCAATATTTGAGGCTAAAGAAATATTTTTGTTGGAAAAGGTCAAATTTTCATTTTTTCCTTTCACATTGATTTAGTTTCTGTAAGAACCTGAAGGGTTAATAAGCTTCTTGAATGTGGTTTTGAGCAGTCTGATGGGTGCAGTTTTTGGAATGGTGTCACTTTTGGGTATTTTGTGTTACATAGGCCCATCAAAGTCACTTCAAATGTGATGTGGTCCCTAAAAAAAGTGCCTTTGTAAATTTTGATGGAAATATGAGAAATTGCTGATGAACTTTGAACCCTTGTAACTTCTTAAAATAACATTTTTTATTTCAAAAGTTGTTCAAATGTGAAGTAGACATGGGGAAATGTTATTAACTATTTTGTGGGTTATTACTTTCTGGTTTAACAGTATAAAAATAAACATTTTGAAAATTGCAAAATTTTCAATATTTTTGCCAATTTTCAGATTTTTTTAACAAATAAATGCAAATAAAAATCAGAATTTGTTGTGCAACTTCTCTTGATTATGCAGATACCTCATATACGTGGCAGAAAACTACTGTTTTGGCGTATGGCAGGGCTCAGAAGGGAAGAAGCGCCATTTGACTTTTTGAATGGAAAATTGGTTACAATAGTTAGCTGACACCATGTCGCATTTGGTGTCTGATGGGCCTAAATTTTAGATACCCCCCACATGTGACCCCATTTTGGAAACAACCCCCAATTATTTTATCTAGATGTGTGGTGACCACTTTGAACCCACAGGTGCTTCATAGACTTTCATAACCTAGAGCCATAAAAATTAAAAAGTAATTTTTTCAACAAAAATGTTGTGTGAGCGCCAATATTTTCATTTTCACAAGGTCACAGGAAAAAACGCACTCAAATTTTTTGTGCAACTTCTCCTGAGTAAACCAATACCCCATATGTGATGAAAAACCATTGTCTGTGTGCACAACAGGGCTCAGAAGGGAAGGAGCGAAGTTTGATTTTTTGATTGGAAAATTGCCTAGAATAGTTAGCTGACAAAATGTTGCGTTTGGAGAGCCCCGGATGTGACTAAACAGTGGAAACCTCCCACAAATCATCTCATTTTGGAAACCAGCCCTGTAAGGATTTTATCTAGATATGTGGTGACCACTTTGAATCCCCAGGTGCTTCATAGAATTTTATAATGTTGAGCCGTAAAAATGAAAAAGTCCTTTTTTTCCACAAAATATTGTTTTAGCGCCAATATTTTCATTTTCAAAAAGTCAACAGGAAACATATAGGGAAAGGATCTTGGATATGGGAATATCCTTTTAAAGCCAATTTCTCCATATATAAAAGGGGAAGGTGACAATACACACTGAAAAACTCCACATTATACTTATGGGTTAGATGCCATACAATAGTGAACTGCTTATAAAACGCTTCGGGGGCTTTGCGTTATGGATTTAGACAGAAAGAAAGAACTAACCAAACCTACTGTCATCCATGTGAACCCACATAGATAGGAGCAACTTAAGAAGTATCTATAGAACAAAAGAAGGAAAGATTGATAATTCCCAACCATGGCACCTGTTTGTTGAGGGAAGGAAGAAAATACATAAGGAAACAATACAGCTAGTAGGTATACATAGGCAGTAGACAACTAAGGCTACTTTTACATGTGCGTTGGTAAATGCTGCCAAAGCTGTGCCCCATGGCACAAATGACTCCAAATTGTATCACCAAAGGGAATTAGGCATGTATTACTTATAATCTATACTATACATTATGGTTTTTAAATTGCTATAAAAAAATATAATTTGTTCATGATTTTTAACATAGAACAGAAAAAAGACATATTTAAGTGCCATTGTCAACCTTGAAGAGAACTGTCATGCTGAAAATATTATATTATAATTGCTTGACCATGAACAGCTGGTTCTTTTATTAATTACTCACTCCATAAAGTCTTGAACTTTTCATTTTGGTGAATCTCTCCTTTAAAACACAGTTTCCATATGCAAAGAATTTTACTATCACAAAGAAATGTAACAGACCAGTAAGGTGGACAACTGCATCATTCAGAGATGCCTTTTCCCAGTCTCAAAGTGTATTGCAATGGATCTGGTGACAGAGGAACAGGAAATATTGAGACCTGATCCCATGCATTCTATTAGAAAACACAAAGATCACACAGAAATCTGGCTACAATATACTTCTGGGTTTAGTAATAAAATACTGGCCAAAGAGATCAAATAAGTAATTGTGAAGGTATTTGAAGGAAGAAGCAGGGATAATGAGTTCACAAATGTAGACAGAAGTTGAACAAGCCATAAGGACTATTACTCTCTAAAGGCCCCGTTTCACGGTACGAGATCGTGAACGATATCGCTCAAACGTCACGGGTTTGGAGTCATTGAAACTACATCGTTAGGACGTCGTTGTGTGGTACACCGAGATACGACTACGATAAATCATTGGATCAAGAATTGCAGATTTGAGAACATGTTCTCGAATCAAATGATCCTCCATCAGCCAACCTGCTGCATCGTTGTGTGTGACACCACAATATCGATGTCGTTACCAACTTCTCCTATCCACAACAGTGAACAAGTATCGTTCGCTGGGTTTTGCGAATGATAGCTGCTCGCTACATCGTTGGTGCGTCGTGCACGATATCTATACAGGTGACATCTCACCAACGATGTCAAAAAGATGTCCTAATGACCGAGATCGTTGGTGATATCTTCATGACATTGAAGCGTGTAATGGTACCTTAAGAATAGTATGTAGTGCATTCAAGGTCTATGTGACTGAGGGAGATACTGTAGTGGATACAACTCTCCGATATCTCTATCAATCCCCAAGACTCTGAATGGAACCGCATTGAGCAAGCTTGACCACCTCTCTGTTCAAACAGGGGACTCAGCAGGGACAGCTCCGGGTTATTGTGGGCTCCAGGCGATTGAGTATCAGTGGGCCCCTTTTACACTGTGCCCATCCCTCACCACTGCTGCACGTCCACCTTAAGCCACACTTCAAGTTTAAACAGTTGAAAATAGGGAAAACTCTCTTCCTATTAATTGAAGCTTCCCTGGTAGTGTAAAAGGGAGGGGTCATTAGCACTAATTTTAATGTACTAGAGAAGAATACGGAAGAAATCAATCTATTGTATCTTTCTGCAAAGTATTTATTAGACACACACAGCTTTGCTATATGCCAATTGACATACATTGCTCTGCTACATGAACATATAGACACATACAGCTCTGTTACATGTACACTGCATGCACTGCATCTATAGATACATACAGTTTTGCTACATGCACATATAGGCACACAATAGCTCTGCTACATGAACATACAGACACAGCTCTGTTACATGCACACTACATGCACATATAGACACATACAGTTCTGCTACAAGCACATATAACCACACAGAGCTCTGCTACATGAACATATAGGCACACACAGCTCTGCTACATGCACACCACTTTCAGCTCTGCAACATGAACATATAGACACACACAGCTTTGTCACATGCACACCGCACACAGCTCTGCTACATACAGTCTGCATGCACATACAGATGCACACAGCTCAGCTACATGCACATTACATACACAGCTCTGCTACATACACACTACATATACAGGTCTGCTACATGCACACTACATGCACATACAGATATATACAGCTCTGCTACATGCACAATACATGCACATATAGACACAGAGCTCTGCTACATGCATACTACACACACATACTGTAGCTCTGCTACATGTACATAAATACACACAACTCTGCTACATGAACATTACATGTAAACTACACACACACATAGAGATCTGCTACATGGACAATACATGCACACACAAACCCACACAGCTCTACTACATGGAAATACATGTACAAAGAAACACACAGCTCTGCTACATGGACAATACATATAATGCATATACAGATACACACACAGCTCTACTACATGGACATTATATATAATGCACATACAGATACACACACAACGCTGCAACATGGACAATACATATAATGCACATACAAATACACACAACTCTACTACATGGACAATACATATAGTATACATACAAATACACACAGCTTTACTGCAGTACATGTACAATATATATCATGCACATTCAGATACACACACAGCTCTACTACATAGACAATACATATAAAGCACATACTGTACAGATACACACACACAATGCTACTACATGGACATTACAGCATAAAGCATATACAGATACACACACACAGCTCTACTACATGGACAATACATACAATGCTCATACAGATACACACTCACACAGCTGTGCTACATGGACAATACATATAATGCACATACAGATAATAATAATAATAATTTTATTTATACAGATACACACTCACAACCCCACACACAAACACATACACACACTATACATTACCACCTCCAGCTGTACTTGATTGGTGTAGAGCAGGAAGAGGAGACAGTGGGAGCTGCACAGAGGCTGCAGAACTAGTGGAGCTACAGGATCTTCCTGGATCTTGATTTCAGTCATGTGATCAGTCACATGACTAGAACTGTAAGGTCCTTCAACCTCCTCCGTTCAGGCTCCCGGTAATCTTTTTCTCCTGCTGTGTACCAATCACATAGATCAGTGCAGAGCAGAAGTGAGAAAGGGGGGAGCTGTTTGTGATTGCTCACAGGCAGCAAGTGGGCCCTCTCACTTCTTCAGGGCCCTGGCACCTGCCTGGGTATGCCAGGTGGTGGCGCTGGGCCTGAGACCCAGGACCCGCAATTTCATTGGATTAATGTCCCAGCAGTCAATGGTTTATCAACAATTTTGTGGATTAGTAATAAAGTATAAGTAAATACAAAGATCTAGATATTAATGTATTTTCTATGAGTATATGAGGTTGAAAAAAGACTTAGGTCCATCAAGTTCAACTTTTCTCCACTGTTATATATTTTTGTCACTAAATTATCTATAACTGAGGAAAACATTCAGTCCTGTTTTAAAAGCTGTTATAGTGTCAGCCATTACTACCTCTTGCAGTCGGGCATTCCACAGTCTGACTCCTCTAACTGTAAAGATCTATTTCCCATTTAGCTACCTGAATATTCTTTTCTCCATCCGCAGTGAATGCCCCTGGTCCTTAGTATTGTCTTTGTAAGGAATATGTCAGGTGCCGGTCCTTTGAATCGATCATACATGTATTTATGCTTATAAATCAGATCTCCTCTGAGACATCTTTTTCTCTAAGCTAAACAAACCCAATTTCTCCAACCTCTCATCCTATGAGATGTCTTCTGTTTCTTGTAATGATCTAGTTGCTGCCTTTGAACTAACTTCTGAATATCCTGTTTAAAGTGCGGAGCCCAAAACTGGATCCTGTATTATATGTATGGCATGCTTCTTTTCCAGTATTTCAGCAAATCCAGTGGATTCAGCATAGATTAATATTGGAGAGGTGAAGCTGAAATGTAATGTTACATTTTACCCTTTTCTCTAGATCACTTTAGAGTAAAACCACACATTGATACTGGTACAAAACTATGTCCATCATGGTGGCCAAAGGCACAATGTGTACCTTATTAAACACTTTCCTCTGTACATTAAAAGGAGGCTGGCGTATTAAACAAATTCTATTAAAGGAAAGCTGTCAGGACAAAAATCCACACGTAACTGATATTATTTTCTAATTCCTACCTCTAATCTCTCTCTATTTATGTATTTATTTTATTTATATTTCCCTCCTATTTTCTGTAAACTTCAAATAAAGAGATTCATTCCATCTGTCACTCACAGTGAGTGGTCCACTTAGTTCTCTGCTATCCACTCCCCATGTATGAATATGCATGTCACATCACAGCACAGGAGACCAGTGGGGGAGGGGCTGTATTCTCCTCTCTGCTCTCTGTGTGCAGCATCACAAGAGGTGAACTACAACACAGAAATTCTCACAGCACAGCAGGGTATCTGCTTTACAGAAACGAATGGAGTGTAGATCAGGCAGACCTGCAGTAGCTCTCTCCCTCCGTGGTGATATCAACTGAAGAGACCTGTAAGTGAAACCTGACACTGGACTGTTAGCAGAGGGAGGAGGGAGGAAAAAGATGATGAGGGGGCGTGCATAATTAAATGACAGTTTATACAGCACACAACTAATCGTCTCTGCTTATAATAGGTCAGGACTAATGCAGCAGCTCTCTGCAGGGTCTGACAATGGTGATAATAATGGAAGCTTCAAACGGTACAATAATGATTTTGCATGTTTTAAAAGGTCTGCCCAGGCACTATTCAAGGGTAATATTAGTATCATACTGAAAAATGACCCGACAGTGTCCCTTTAACTGAAGATATGGGGTTAATCTGCAAGTTAGTAGCGTTATGAAGCTATCTGTTCATGCCTCTAAAGCTGGAGGAGGAATACATTTTAGGCTGGTTTCACATCACATATTTTTTCCTGTCCGTGGGATCCTACTTTTTTTAGGACCGCACGGACAGGAAAGGACACCACAGGTGTCATGGATCTGGACACAGCGGGGCACTTTCACTTCCGCAATGTATAATATACATTGCGGGAGTGAAATATAGTATAAAATAAAGAGTTAAAAATAAAAAATCATTATTCTCACCTATCCGCCATCCACCGCTGGGTCCAACAAGGTCTGGGTGCTTATAGGACCTGTGGTGACATCACAAGCCGACCAGCTGATTACTGTGGTAACTGCGGTCATGTGACCCGATGACGCTGCCGGGTTGTGACATCACCACAGGTCCTGTAAGCACCCAGACCTTGCTGGAGGCAGTGGTGGATCGCAGACAGGTGAGAATACAGATTTTTTATTTTTAACTCTTTCTTTTACTTATTTTCACTTCTGCAATGTATGTATATACAATGCAGAAGTGAAATTAGAGGGTTACGAGCAATTTTAGTGTGCTAGCATGCTCAGTACACTAAAATCGAGTCCGAGGAACGATCAGCTGTTTCCTCGGACCTGCGCTCATAGGCCCCGATGTTATACCCTGAGGATCGGATCGGATTTGACCTAAGTGCTATCCGATTTTGTGGGATCCGATTTTTTTCTGTGCCCAAAACCGGAGCAGTCTCCAATTTTGGGCACAGCAAAAAATTGGACACAAATCGGAACCCACAAAATCGGATGGCAATTAGGCCAAATCCGATTCGACCCCATAGGATAACATGGGGGCCAAATCGGATCTGTGGCTGTCCGATTTACATTGGACAGCCACGGATGGAAGAAAATCGCAATGTGAAAGCTGCCTTATTTCATCCATTTAATGTGGCTCTCAGTGCAGCTGCTGAATGGCTTTGGAACACTATTAACCTGCAGATTAGCCCCAAATCTGCAGGTTAATAGAGTTCTGGGACATGACAGAGTCCCTTCAGTTAAGGTCTCACTTATATTCTGCAGGCCATAAATATGACCAAAGCGGCTTCTAAGCATATGCTCTCCTAAGTGAAAGGTTCAGTTTTCTGCCCTAGCCAAAATGGCTTGTTTACATCTCTTCTGGCAACCAACACATTTACTGGCAGCTGTCTCTAGTCACATATCTGTGTGTAACACAAATATATTTTATAGCAAGTGTGGCGCCCCTGCGACCAGGTGGCCACAGGGTGAACTGCAGCTGGGATAGGTAGGACGGTCATTCCAAACAAACACACACACTCCCACCGTGAGCCTAAGTCACTTCATGTCAGACGAGGGGTGGCGGGAGTATCTACATGTGGGTGGAAAGTAGAGAGAACCCGGAAAAGGGGTGGAGGAACTGTAGTAAAACACAGGAACATTAAGTTGAAGGAAGATCATTCCCTGGGAGACTTTCTGAGAGTTCCCTGGAGGGTGAAGAGGAGGGAAGGATCCCCAAGCCGAGACACCCTTCAGCTGAGTGCCAGAGGCGGCCTGTACCACTGATGGCCGGCTGGGCACCAAGGCTAAATTCGTGGAGAGATAGAAGGAGACAGGTGAGCCTGACTAACCCGGGTCACTGGTGGCTGGGCCAAAGAACCAGAGTGCTGGCTCTGTAGATGTGGCCGGGAATGCTTCAAGCCCCTAACCACGAGATACCCGACGGGGTGCGGGAACTCTATGTCCCGAGACCCAACAACCGGTGCGGTGTAGGACAAAGCCATCATACTAGTGACCCAGAGTGTGGGATCGATCACTGCAGAGCCTGTGACGGCCAGAAAGAAAACGTACGCGTAGGAGAGGAGAGCGAAACAGAGGGCCCGAAAGGTACACTGAGGGGGAGTGATGCAGAGGAACCATCCCGGCTGCAGTGAGAACCTAAGCCCATGACTGTAGTGTGAACCAGGTCCACCACAAGTGTTGTAAGAGAAATTTTAAATGCTAAGACAGTGACTGTGCTGTAGTGTGGCGGTGAAGTAAAGTACCCGGTGAATTCAAGAACTGTGTTTGAGACTTATTGGTACTGAGACTGCAGCAGCTCGCCTGTGGAGCTGCAAACTTGTTCCCTGCCACAGGAGAAGCTGCGAGGAGAGAGCAACTACAGCATCCTGATAACCTACACCTGACCTGGGGACCAAAAGCCCTACTTGTGGAGGGCTCATCATCCCGACTGCCACCTCCACCACCATCCCCAGCGGTCTGAACGGCAGCGGTAGCCCATATTAGTCACAAACAACAGGTGACGACATGTTTATTCCTAAAAATCAGTTTGCTTTTTATTGACCGCCCAGGGCCACGGAGCCGGGTCTCGACCCCTGTGACTCCCACAGCATAACTGCCGCCCCGTTCTGAGTACCCCACGGCCCTGGTGGGCGAGTAATAAGCAGAGGAACAAAATAATAGAATAATAGAATGGCTCTAATAAAACTTAACATTAAAAAATCTTTTTGAATACCGTATATACTCGTGTATAAGCCGACCCGTGTATAAGCCGACCCCCCTACTTTTGCCCCCAAAACCTGGGAAAACCTATTGACTCGTGTATAAGCCGAGGGTGGACTCCAGCACAGGTATACAGCCCCCAGCAGTGTGGTATACAGGCCCCCCAATGGTAGTATACAGCAGCCTCCCCAGTGGTAGTATACAGCAGCAGCCCCAGTGGTATATACAGCAGCAGCTCCAGTAGTTAGTATACAGCAGCCCCAGAGGTATATACAGCCCCAGTGGTAGTATACAGCATCCCCAGAGGTATATACAGCCCCAGTGGTAGTGTACAGCATCCCCAGAGGTAGTATAAAGCAGCCCCAGAGGTAGTATACAGCAGCCCCAAAGGAATATACAGCAGCCCCAGTGGTAGTATACAGCAGCCCCAGTGGTAGTATACAGCAGCCCCAGTGGTAGTATACAGCAGCCCCAGAGGTAGTATACAGCAGCCTCAGAGGTATACACAGCCCCATTGGTAGTATACAGCAGCCCCAGAGGTATATATAGCCCCAGTGGTAGCATCCAGCAGCCCCAGAGGTATATACAGCCCCAGTGGTAGTATCCAGCAGCCCCAGAGGTATATACAACCCCAGTGGTAGTATACAGCAGCCCCACAGGTATATACAGCCCCAGTGGTAGCATCCAGCAGCCCCAGAGGTATATACAGCCCCAGTGGTAGTATACAGCAGCCCCACAGGTATATACAGCCCCAGTGGTAGTATACAGCAGCCCCAGAGGTATATACAGCCCCAGTGTAGTATACAGCAGCCCCAGAGGTATATACAGCCCCAGTGTAGTATACAGCAGCCCCACAGGTATATACAGCCCCAGTGGTAGTATACAGCAGCCCCACAGGTATATACAGCCCCAGTGTAGTATACAGCAGCCCCACAGGTATATACAGCCCCAGTGGTAGTATATACAGCCCCAGTGGTAGTATATACAGCCCCAGTGGTAGTAGATTGCAGCCCCAGCGGTAGTATACAGGGCCCCAGTAATCCAGGGCCCCCCCAGCGTCTCTCCGGTCACCTGAAAAGCAAACTATACTTATCAGTGTCCGCTGTCCGCGCCCGCTCGCCTCTGCCGTCTGCGATCCTCCATCTTCATGCGGCGTCTTCCGGTTTCTGTGCTCGTCGCAGGGAATGACGTCATCGGCTTATACGCGAGTATATACGGTAGATAGTTTTTAAAAATTAAAGGGACTCCCTTTTCAGCATTCTCTACACTGCTGGCATGGCTATGTTAAAAATAATAGAAATTGCCAGTACTCACTCTCTCCAGGTCCCAAAATCCATCTTCATAATTGCACCAGTGATTGTTTACCAGCTAAAGCCGGTGATATCATGCATGTTAAAAGAGCTGCAGCTGATCACTCAGCTCAGCAGCTTGTGCTATATAAGTCGGAAGAGCCACTGAGCCCAGTGATTGGCTGCAAATATAATGGCCCTACTCTAAACTATGACTCAAACAGTATTGAAGATGTAGCACTGACCCTGAGGAGTGTGAGTATATATTTTTTCAATTATCTTGAACACAAACATGCCCAATAGCATGCAGAATGCTTATAGAGAAAAAACATGTTAAAGGAATGAGCCATCAGAAATATTCACATTTTTTTACATGCACTTGTATATAATGTCTCCCCATAAAGTGCCCCCTTTAGTGCCTTTTTTGTATAGCACTGTAGGGTGTTTAGCCTTGTATTTGTGCCAAAAATAAATAATTTAAAAGAAAATATTTTGGGATCCCTGCTATTTTTAATCGCCAGCTAGGGCAAAGCAGAAAGCTACAGCCTGCAGAATGCAGCTGGCAGCTTCTCCTTGGCTTGTAATCCAAAACAAAGGTCACCCCAAGCTTTTTCTTTCATTATTTATTTATTTATAAATAAATTAATTATAATAAAAAACATGGGGTCCCCCCCATTTTGGAAAATCAGCCAAGGTAAAGCTGACATCTGGGGTCTGGTATTCTCAGGGTGTGAAGGATCGTGGTTATTCGGCCCCTCCCACTCTAAAAATAACAGTTCACAGCCACTCAGAACTGGCTCCTCTATAAGATGAGCCAATCCTGGTGCTTCCGCTCAGCTTTTCCCGCTGCTCTACTGCAGTGGCAAATGGGGTAATAGAAGAGGTTAATGACTGCTGAGAATTGAAAAATTTCATCAAGCCCTGGTCTTTGAGACCCCCACTTTACCAACCCAGTCAGTAAATAGAAACAAATGAGTCCTGCACACAGAGAACAAGTCTGTAAGAACATGTTCACACCGCCAACATATTTGGAGACCAAAAAGCTAAATGCGACCAAAAACAACAGTACACTGCAGTAAAAGTATTAAATGCAAGTGCAGTATAAAAAATAGTATAACAAATACAGGGTACTTAGTCTATCCGTTTTTTTTGCGCAAAAAAAGTTATATCAAGCCACGTCACTAACTTCAAAGTGTACCCATCTCTGACGCGGTCCTAACTGTTGTATTAAAAAACCTGACTAGTGTATATACTTACCAGTAAGCAGGAGCCAGCAGGACCTGTGTCTGAGATGGACTGAAGGCGACGGGGCTCTATGTGTGCAGGGCCCAGAGAGGGGCGGGAACTCAATCTCTTGCAAAGCAAGAGGCAACTTAATTAGAAACAAATGAGTCCTGCACACAGAGAACAAGTCTGTAAGAACATGTTCACAACCGCCAACATATTTGGAGACCAAAAAGCTAAATGCGACCAAAAACAACAGTACACTGCAGTAAAAGTATTAAATGCAAGTGCAGTATAAAAAAATAGTATAACAAATACAGGGTACTTAGTCTATCCGTTTTTTTTGCGCAAAAAA
Organism: Allobates femoralis; assembly: GCA_033576535.1. Lineage (NCBI taxonomy): Eukaryota > Metazoa > Chordata > Amphibia > Anura > Aromobatidae > Allobates > Allobates femoralis. Next base: position 128,895,135 of record JARQOC010000003.1, on the reverse strand, counting down.
AGTTATATCAAGCCACGTCACTAACTTCAAAGTGTACCCATCTCTGACGCGGTCCTAACTGTTGTATTAAAAAACCTGACTAGTGTATATACTTACCAGTAAGCAGGAGCCAGCAGGACCTGTGTCTGAGATGGACTGAAGGCGACGGGGCTCTATGTGTGCAGGGCCCAGAGAGGGGCGGGAACTCAATCTCTTGCAAAGCAAGAGGCAACTTAATTAGAAACAAATGAGTCCTGCACACAGAGAACAAGTCTGTAAGAACATGTTCACACCGCCAACATATTTGGAGACCAAAAAGCTAAATGCGACCAAAAACAACAGTACACTGCAGTAAAAGTATTAAATGCAAGTGCAGTATAAAAAATAGTATAACAAATATAGGGTACTTAGTCTATCCGTTTTTTTGCGCAAAAAAAGTTATATCAAGCCACGTCACTAACTTCAAAGTGTACCCATCTCTGACGCGGTCCTAACTGTTGTATTAAAAAACCTGACTAGTGTATATACTTACCAGTAAGCAGGAGCCAGCAGGACCTGTGTCTGAGATGGACTGAAGGCGACGGGGCTCTATGTGTGCAGGGCCCAGAGAGGGGCGGGAACTCAATCTCTTGCAAAGCAAGAGGCAACTTAATTAGAAACAAATGAGTCCTGCACACAGAGAACGAGTCTGTAAGAACATGTTCACACCGCCAACATATTTGGAGACCAAAAAGCTAAATGCGACCAAAAACAACAGTACACTGCAGTAAAAGTATTAAATGCAAGTGCAGTATAAAAAATAGTATAACAAATACAGGGTACTTAGTCTATCCGTTTTTTTTGCGCAAAAAAAGTTATATCAAGCCACGTCACTAACTTCAAAGTGTACCCATCTCTGACGCGGTCCTAACCTAACAACAGTTAGGACCGCGTCAGAGATGGGTACACTTTGAAGTTAGTGACGTGGCTTGATATAACTTTTTTTGCGCAAAAAAACGGATAGACTAAGTACCCTGTATTTGTTATACTATTTTTTATACTGCACTTTCATTTAATACTTTTACTGCAGTGTACTGTTGTTTTTGGTCGCATTTAGCTTTTTGGTCTCCAGTCAGTAAATAGTTAAAAAAACAGAGAAACATCCTTTACTCAAACTAAAACACACACCATCTTCTACCCATTTATTAACCCCAAACATACCCAGCTCCGATAGAAAATCCACAACACGATGTCCCTGAAGCTCTGCAGCACTGCTACATCATGATGAGTGGTGACATTTGAGTGACCTTTCATCGCAAGCAGCACTCTCACAATAACAAATCTGACAGCCACGGCGGCTGTGAGAGCAATGACATCAGAGGGATCATCTGAGGTCACAGCTGGCGCAGTTTCCAGGGTACCTCAGATGTGACCTCAGATCAACTCTCTGATGTCACCGCTCTCAACAGCCAAGGTGGCTGTCAGATTCATCATTGTGAGAGCACTGCATGAGATGAACTGGGGGAGGACTCACAGTTATAATGAATTGGGGGACATGTAATTATAATGAATGATAATGCGGCTAATTTCATAACATCCCTTCTTATCATATATAGCGCGATTCCTTATTACATAGCGCTATTTCTTTTTGTATACAACACTGTCTCTTATTGCATAGTGCCCCCTCTAGTTATTTATTGCCAATAACAGCAAAATCTAAGGGAGTGAGCTCCTTGTGTTTAAAAGATAAACTTTATTGATCCAGCATCAAGTACAAAGAGTTAAAAAAAGCAACTTTTCGGCCAACACATGGCATTTTCCAAGCCATCAAAAAGTGTACGCTTGAAAATGGCTGCGTTGGCAGAAGGTTTGCTTTTTTTACTTTTCATACTGTATGTGGAATTAATAAAGTTTATGTTTTAAAGAGACAGAGCTTCGGTTTTTTGGAGTTTGCTGCTTTTGGACTATTTTGCAACCAAGTGGAGGGTTGCACTATGTTGCATGAACAGAAGAACTGGTGCAGTGAATACAACTACATATATGTAGTTATTTATGGCACCATCCCATACTATGAAGTGTCCTATATTGTTATATCCATTAAGCCATCCATGATTATATAGCACCCACTCTTGTTACATATAGCGTTATCTATTATTATATAGCACCCTCTCTTCTTATATATAGCACCATCCATTATTATATAACACCCACTCTTATTATACTGTATATAGCACTATCCATTATTATATAACACCCACTCTTATTATACTGTATATAGCACTATCCATTATTATATAGCACCCACTCTTATTATTGATAGCGACATGATATATTACATTTATTAATTATCACTTTTTTGCTTCTTTTAGTTATGTATAATGCCTTATTCAATAGCATTCATCTTATTAAATAAGACGTCCCATATTACATAGCATTCTTTAATTATCTGTAATGCTGTTCCTTATTACATAAAATTCTATCTTGTTGTGTCATATAACGCTTTGGAAGGTCATGTGATAGGTAGTTTAATGAACACTAAGGTGCTCTAACCGCCTGAGGTCCTGGCCACCCTTGCTCCACCCTTGAGTTCAAGTGTCAGAATATGTTGTATACACAAATATTTAAAGACATGCCAATAGAAAATATAATCTACATCTAAATATTGTGCTGAGTACTGAGCCACACTAATTATAGCTAGATCATTCTAATTATTCTACATGCTAACCACAACAGGTCAGGTACAAAGTGTCATATATACTTGGAAATTCCATGGCATCAATGCTGCTTTCATACACTTCTCATCCCATGGGACTGCAACATGTAAATATAAGCCTGCTCTGGAAAATGAAAAGGATCAGGTGTACTATATATACTAATTGTACAGCTAACATTATCATCATTATAATAGATACAATCCATCATTTAACTCTGAATATTATCCTTTATATCCTTCTCTCTTTAATTTCTATTCTTGCTGCTTTAACTACATTACAATATTTATATAAACTCAATGATGTTTAATTCTTCTCAGCAGTATATATTTACCGTAGTCCAGGGGTGGTAATATCGCCAGTGCAGCCGGAGTGACTGCACCAGGACCCCAGGGGTGGAGGGGGCCCCTGCTGGTCGGGAAATAATGAAGACAATCTGGCCTGTTGTTTGGAGCTCCAGGCTCCGGGTGCCCCTTGGCCAGATCGCCCTCATTACAAGTGGCGTGCTTGATGATGTCAGCATGTTGGACGTGCCTGTGTCATTTGAAAAGTCATGGCAGAAGAGGAGAAAAGCAGCACCACGAGAATGAGAGGTGAGTTTTTTCCCCTTCAATAGGCTGTGAGGGGAACAAAGGAGAAGGAGGAGGACAAAGAGGACAGATGAGGGCCCCCCACTGCTGTGTACCTCCAAAACCCTTGTGTGTGCCCTAGTGTTGTGTGCCCCCAGTGGTGTCTGCCCCCAAAACCCCATATGTGTCCTCAAAAACCACATGTGTTCTCCCCAGTGCTTTGTGCCCCCAGTGGTGTCTCCCTAAAAATGCATGTTTGCCACCCAAAACCCCATATATGTCCCCCAAAACCACATGTGTGCCTCCCAGTGCTGTGTTCCCCCAGTGGTGTCTGCCCAAAACCCTTGTGTGCCCCCAAAACTCATGTGTGTCCCATAGTGCTCTGTGCCCCCAAAACCTCATGTGTGCCCCCAGTGATGTGTGCCCCCCAGTGGTGTCTGCCCCCAAAACCTCATCTGAACCCCAAAGTGATGTGTACTCCCAGTGGTGTCTGCCCAAAAACACCATGTGTGCCCCCAAAACCCCATGTGTGCTCCGCAGGGCTGTGTGTCCCCCCAGTGGTGTCTGTACCCAAAACTCCATGTGTGCCTCACAGTGCTGTGTGCCCCCCAAAACCCAATATTTGCCACCCAGTGCTATGTGCTCTCTGTGGTGTCTGCCCCCAAAACCCCATGTGTGCACCCCAAAACCCCATTTGAGCCCCTCAGTGCTGTGTGCTCCGCAGTGCTGTGTTGGCACACATGGGGTTATATAGTATATGTGTGTAAATACATATACTGTGTATATCTGTAGCTTTGACACTGTAAAAGTACGGAGGAAGCGGCAAAATTTCTAGCACAGGGGCCCCGAGCTGCCAATGTTTACCTCTGCTGTAGTTGTTACTATTCTATGGATATGAGTACTGAACACTATTATTCCTAGAGAACAACCATATGTCACATCCAAGTACAAGTTCTAATGTCTGTAGAAGTGACCTAAAGGTGGAAGCCCTTCAAGAATTTTGTAAATGTGCTAATGAGTAAATTTAGATTTATAAGAGTCTAAATACATAGTTACAGCTCGAGGAGTCACATGAGACATCCATTATAGGTATCTGGTGAGATCATAGACATTTCCTAAAGTACAGCATCCAAATATAAGTACTGTTAGCCTTCATGTCTAAGCAATGCAGGAGGAATGTTGTCCCGGCGTTGCTGCTGTCCCCAGCAAGCACAGAGAGCACCACGTCTATGCAGAATGTCTCGGTTCCTGTGGTAAGATGTAACCTGTAAATCAATAAGAAAATATTAAACACACTAAAACAGTTTTTGTGTCTTTTTTTTAGACTTTCAGTCTATTTTCTTGTGTACATGGATAATTTTCCAAATACAAAATGGTCTGGGCACGGCTTTTTTAACCCCTTCACCACCCAGCTTGTTTTCACCTTCATAACAAGGCCAATTTTTTCAATCCTGACCAGTGTAACTTAATTAATTAATAACTCTGGAACGCTTCAAAGAATCCCAGTGACTCTGATATTATTTTTACGTCACATATAGTATTGATAAATCTACTGTTTCAAGAATAATTCACACACACAATAAAACTGGATCGTTTTCTCCAAAACGAAATAGGAAAATGTGGAAGAAAAAGGAAAACAACACCAAGAACTGATAAAACACTTATGAGAGATAGTAAAACTAATTCAAGAAAAACTTGCTTTGTCCCAATTAATTTGCTCAGCGCTGTATCTAGATAAAAGGTGTACCAAGAGTTTTAAGTTTGACCCTTCTTTGGGATGTTTGTTTAAAATATTCAAAATATTCTGCTTCTTCATTGCATATCACAGGATTATGCCACTATATGTACAAAACATATTTGTTATAGACTACACACACGTGTTTGCTTAAAATCAAAATCAAAATTTATATTACTGTTCAAGGTTTAAAAATGTGCAATCTAATCACAATTGGAAAAGCTTAAAAATAGTAAAAGAATAGGATAAAAACAATCAGAGTATAAACTCTTGTAGGCTATATTCAGACCACTTGTAAAGTGGTGTTTTTCAATATTGCTCAGTTATTAAACACCCTCACTCGTCAGTTATGGGTGTTATTGGGTGCCTATGATTCTCCTTAGATCTTATGGAGGGGGTTTGGTCTCTTCAGTGTTTCTGCCTAGCTGTATTGATGAGCTTGAATCGAGCAGGTTTTGTATTCACTTGGTTTTCCCTCTGGAAACTTGCTTGTTTTTGTTGTTAGGTTGTGCTATGAGGTTCAAATGCGGTGGTTTTTTTGTGTGTGATTCTTCGGCTCCTTGTGATGTGCTAGAGTATAACACAGTGCTAGTTATAATTGGTGATGCGAACAACCTTTTATCTTATCAAAAGGTACTCACCTGTATATCTTGGCATGGTGGTATGTTGCTGTTCGTTTGTCTGTCTCTTAATTTTCACCTTTTTTTTGGCTTGCTCTGTTATATAAAATTACTATTTGTATGGGTTACCTTGTGGTATGTTTTGCTGTCTGTATGTCATATATAGTCTCTTATGGGGTGGTTTCCTTCCTTTTTCATCTGCTGTGTTAATAATGTTTTGTTATCTTATATTCTATTCTCTAATTTGCCCAGGTTATTGGTTTGACCTATGGGGTTGTTTATCTGCTGGACTGTGAGATTTTGCCTCCAGATGTGTTGTTATATGTGTGGTCAGGCACTTACATGAAGATTTAGTACTCTATATGTGTGGAAAAATGTGCAATACTATATCATCCAATGTGTCTATATGTGTGTTAAGGCACTCATTAATTGGACAAATGCCAACCTAGACAATGTTGTATTTTATAGAGCTGAATACCTCACAATCTTACAATATATGTATTTGTATGGCAAGGCACTTCTATCTGGACAGAAGCGCGATAAGTATGGTATAAGAGAAACTCACTTTACTTGTAGGGGGCTGTGTGATTTCCCTGGTGGTTCAGTTCTCCTTTCAGTTTCACTATCCTGTCCTGTGTTCCTCCGTCGGTGGTGCCTATGGTGTTTAGGAGCGCTCACTCTGGATGCACTTTCACTTCCGCGTCACCTGCCTGCACGTCACTAGCATGAGACCGCTGACTTGCTAGGATTACAGATCAAATTGACTCCATCTGCCTCATTATAGTGAATTATCTTTTGGGAATTTTATCTGAATCACTTATTTCAGAGATATACACATAATGCCTAGTGTAAGCGCTTAGTGTAAAGTGCAAAATAAACATGAGGCAAGCCTTACTGTGATCTTTTGGAGGCAAAATAAACAAATCAACAGCAGTTGAAGAATTGGCTTTATCACTATCTTTACGCTGCTCACCTTGTGGTATTAGTGATTAATGTAATCCAAGTGTTCTCCCATCCGTTTACATAGCTCTCTTATTGTTTTGCCAATGTAATCCTTTTCTACAGGAACAAGTTATTACGTATATCACCCCTTGGGTGTTTCAACTGGCAAAATGACGTGCATCAAACCTGATGTTTGTTACAGAGCTAGTATTAGTCTTGGATGGGGGTATCCAAGGGCAAAACTTACAATTGCCACATTTAAAAGTTCCCACTGTTCTTAGGTCTTCCAGCCATGTATTAGAGGGTTTTGGGGCTTGGTAGTGACTGTACCAGTCTATCACCTAGAGATCTCCCCTTCCTAAATGTGATATTATGATAAGGCAGAATAAAGTCTTTTACATCGGGATCAGCTAGCAAAATGTTCCAGCGTCTTTTTAGAACTGTGACAGCTTCTAATTATTACAAGCATCTTGTTTATTTCTAGCATCAGTGGTCAATAAGGAATTTCTAGTCCTTGTTAGTGCATTTTTGTATGCAGATGCAAGAACTCTTGTAATGTCCTGGCCTGATAATTGAATTCCTCTTTATGGCTAGGGTCACACTTGGCATGCGTTTTTTTAAGGTGCTTTTTGACACCCTGCATTTCTGCGTGTGTTTTTGCTGATAGGTGTGGGAGACCCTTAAAAAACGCATGCAAAATTGTCCTTTCGAAATACCCTTTTTTAAGGGAACTGGTTGGTGACTCTTCCAGTGCAACAAATTGTTTGTTGCAGTGGGTTTTCCATATATGATGGTTTTTATCTGACCATTATGGTCCTTCATTAGGAGGATATCAAGGAATCTATCAATCCCTGTCTATCTCGTAAGTGAAGAATAGACCCAAGCTGCTATTATTCAGTTCTTTAACAATGTACGAAAGTCTGGTTTGCTTCTGGTGCATGTCAGTTTGACTTGTTACCATGTGCTGATGGTAAGATTCTCTTTTATTGATATGAGATCTTGATAGAAATGAAACATATATATATACTTTGTGATCTTTCACTATATATGTTGTAGACCATTTCTAGCATACTCGCCTTCATCTTCTGATCTTGTACACATTCCTTTGGCAAAGTCTATTGAAGTTCTTACTGTTTGTTCCCATGAGATTAGATTAACAAGGTACTATTAAAATAAAATAAAATATTACTAACTGATACCACCAATATGTGCATACATAGGTAATATATGCATACATGAGTGTATGGACATATTTATATATGCATATAAATATAGATTTTGAGGGAGAAGATGATTCATCTATTCATATTGTTTATGGTGTGTTGAAATTTTGTTATTCTGTAAGGATTCTATTTCCCTTGACCTTTTGTATTATAGGCAAGTCCCAAACTCATCTCCATCTTCTGATGAACCCCATAACACAATATCGAAATACCTAAAGTCAGGAGATTGCACCATTTATCCTTACTGAACTAATGAGAAAAGAATCTGTACATAATACCTTGGAGGCTAACCAACCAATCTAGGATTACACTAAGGTTAGTGGTAGGGCCAGCCTCAGCATCCGGTGCACCCGGGCAATGCCGGGGCCCTCCACAGCTGAGGGGGCCCACTCGCCATCAGGGACAGGCAGGTAGCCCTGATGGTGAGAGGCCCATTAGGGACATAGAGCCCTGATGGCAAGGGCCCCCCCAACTGAGTGAGCGCTGCAGCTACTTGTCCGCATGGCTAATTTGCATTCAATGCAAATTAGCCATGTGGAAGAGCAAGGAATGCGGCCAGCGCATCTCCGTGGGCAGCAGCAGGGGTGGATGCAGGGGGGTGTTGGAGTGGCGGCAGTGTCCCAGGATTCATTGAATACTGCTGGGACGCTGCATTGATCCCCCTGCCTGCTGGCACTTCCGCGATCAGTGAGTGAGCTCAGCTTAGATATCAGAGCAGCTGAACTCCTCCTGATCTGGAAGCGCTGATGCTGCGGAGGTGCTCACTGTGTGAGGACTCTCTGGGAGCAGGATCAGGACAAAAGATAAGCGCCAATGAGACGAGCCGAGAGGAGAGGAGGGGGGGAAGTCTGGATCAGGGGCCACATAGGCATGGGTGGGGGTGTCTGGAACGGGGGCCACATAAAAGGGGCCACAAGAAGGGAGAAGCAGGGTGAATGGGGAAGCCACAAGAGGGGAGAAGCAGGGTGAATGGGGGGCCACAAGAGGGGAGAAGCAGGGTGAATTAGGGGGGTACAAGAGGGGAGAAGCAGCAAGAATGGGGGGTCACAAAAGGGGAGAAGCAGGGTGAATAAGGGGGGCACAAGTGGAGAAGCAGGGTGAATGGAGGGGCCACAAGAGGGGAGAAGCAGTGTAAAACAAGGAGGGGCTACATAGAGTGAAGCAGCATAAAATAAGGATGCCACATTGGGGGAGAAGCTGTATGTATGGGGGCTACATAGGGGGAGACACAGTATGAAACAAGGAGGGCCGCATATGAGGGAGAGAAGCTGTATGGAAAAGGGGGACCGCATATGGCGGAGAGCAGTATGAAATGAGGGGAGCACATGGGGGGTCTATGTATATATTACCTGGAGGATGAGCTGGGATATATATATTATTTGGAGGTCGTGCTATATATATTACCTGGAGGATGTTCTGGACTGTATACATTATTTAAGGCTGCAGCTGGTCTGGCACAGCCTCCAAATAATATATGCAGCCCAGCAGAAGCCTCCAGATAATATATACAGTTGTGGCCAAAAGTATTGACACCCCTGCAATTCTGTCAGATAATACTCAGTTTCTTCCTGAAAATGATTGCAATCACAAATTCTTTGGTATTATTATCTTCATTTAATTTGTCTTCAATGAAAAAACACAAGAGAATGAAGCAAAAAGCAAAACATTGATCATTTCACACAAAACTCCAAAAATGGGCCAGACAAAAGTATTGACACCCCTGCAATTCTGTCAGATAATACTCAGCTTCTTCCTGAAAATGATTGCAATCACAAATTCTTTGGTATTATTATCTTCATTTAATTTGTCTTCAATGAAAAAACACAAAAAGAATTGTCCTAAAGCCAAATTGGATATAAATCCACACCAAACATAAAAAAGGGGGTGGACAAAAGTATTAGCACTGTTAGAAAAATCATGTGATGCTTCTCTAATTTGTGTAATTAACAGCACCTGTAACTTACCTGTGGCACCTAACAGGTGTTGGCAATAACTAAATCACACTTGCAGCTAGTAGACATGGACTAAAGTTGACTCAACCTCTTTCCTGTGTCCTTGTGTGTACCACATTGAGCATGGAGAAAAGAAAGAAGACCAAAGAACTGTCTGAGGACTTGAGAAACCAAATTGTGAGGAAGCATGAGCAATCTCAAGGCTACAAGTCCATCTCCAAAGACCTGAATGTTCCTGTGTCTACCGTGCGCAGTGTCATCAAGAAGTTTAAAGCCCATGGCACTGTGGCTAACCTCCCTAGATGTGGGCGGAAAAGAAAAATTGAGAGAGATTTCAACGCAAGATTGTGCAGATGGTGGATAAAGAACCTCAACTAACATCCAATCAGGTTCAAGCTGCCCTGCAGTCCAAGGGTACAACAGTGTCAACCTGCACTATCCGTCAGCATCTGAATGAAAAGGGACTGTATGGTAGGATACCCAGGAAGACCCCACTTCTTACCCCGAGACATAAAAAAGCCAGGCTGGTGTTTGCCAAAACTTACCTTAGAAAGCCTAAAACGCTTCGGAAGAATGTTCTCTGGTCAGATGAGACAAAAGTAGAGCTTTTTGCGCAAAGGCATCAACATAGAGTTACAGGAGAAAAAAAAGAGGCATTCAAAGAAAAGAACACAGTCCTTACAGTCAAACATGGCGGAGGTTCTCTGATGTTCTGGGGTTGCCTTGCTGCCTCTGGCACTGGACTGCTTGACCATGTGCATGGCATTATGAAGTCTGAAGACTACCAACAAATTTTGCAGCATAATGTAGGACCCAGTGTGAGAAAGCTGGGTCTCCCTCAGAGGTCATGAGTCTTCCAACAGGACAATGACCCAAAACACACTTCAAAAAGCACTAGAAAATGGTTTGAGAGAAAGCACTGGAGACTTCTAAGGTGGCCAGCAATGAGTCCAGACCTGAATCCCATAGAACACCTGTGGAGAGATCTAAAAATGGCAGTTTAGAGAAGGCACCCTTCAAATATCGGGGACCTGGAGTAGTTTGCCAAAGAAGAATGGTCTAAGATTCCAGCAGAGCATTGTAAGAAACTCATTGATGGTTACCGGAAGTGGTTGATCGCAGTTATTTTGGCTAAAGGTTGTGCAACCAAGTATTAGGCTGAGGGTGCCAATACTTTTGTCTGGTCCATTTTTGGAGTTTTGTGTGAAATGATCAATGTTTTGCTTTTTGTTTCATTCTCTTTTGTGTTTTTTCATTGAACACAAATTAAATGAAGATAATAATACCAAAGAATTTGTGATTGCAATCATTTTCAGGAAGAAACTGAGTATTATCTGACAGAATTGCAGGGGTGTCAATACTTTTGGCCACAACTGTACAGCCCTGCACAGTCTCATTATTACATACACAGCCCACCCTGGAGCCTCTATATTATATATACGCAGCCCGCAGTTTCCATATTATATTCATGAATCGTGGTATGTGTTAAAGAGGCCCACGGAGACTGTTTTGCCTGGGGCCCAAAAAAACCTGGAGTCGGCCCTGTTTAGTGGCCCCAGGTGTCCACCCTATCTGTCTTTTACCTGAGTCTGTTACTTTAGGACCAGACCAGGGAGAGTTGCCGTAGAATTGGGGAACCAAAACCTTAAGGTGAAAATCCTCCATTGATAGGCAGGCCCGGACAGGTTTAGGGATATGGTAGGAGATAAATGTACATGATTCCTGATTATGGTTCAATTTGTTTGTATTGTTTGTTCGTCTTTCTTCACTTGCATGTAGGTCTTTGACCTTTTTAGGTTTATAATAAAGATTGTTTTAACTTTATCCTCATTAAGTTGGTAGATACCTTCCCTAAAAACTTGATACTCCTACCTCCTAACTATTGAAGTCGTCTAGTGAAAAAGGGATGGCTTTGGCGCTATATATACTTTTGAAGTACATGCCAAAGTCAAGGGTTACTCCCAAGACAGAGGTCTCCGGTACTGCATAAAATGTGGTGTCATTTATTGTGATAGATAGGTCAGGTAGAGGCGTTAGGTGAGATGGAGCAATGATGATTAATTCAGGTTTGTCCACATTTAGCTTTAGGAAATGTGATGAGCAGAACAGGATATGGCTGATAGACTCTCTGGAATTCTGTACCACATCAGCATATAGGTGGTACTGGAAGCTAAGGGACTTTATAAGTTGTACACAGCCAAAAGTTACAGAGAGAAAAGTTGGGTTCCCAGGACAAAACCTTGAGGGACACCAACATACAAATGGGGGGGGGGGGAAAGAGGTAGTGTGAGAGTGGGAGATGAGAGTGGGAGATGCTAAACATGTGGTTAGAAAGTTAAGCAGAGAATTAGGATAGGGCAAGGTCTTTAATACCCTAGGAAGTATGGATGTGTAGTATGAGGAGGTGGTCAACTGTGTTGAAGGCAGAGGAAAGGTCTAGAAGTAGGAATATAGAGAATTGTCTGTTAGCTTTGGCAGTAAGAAAATTGTTAGTCATTTTTCTCTGGTCAGATTTGGTGGAATGGTGGTGACAAAACATGGATTGAAGGTTGTTAAACAGTGAGTTAGATGACAGGTGGGAAGAAAGTTTTTCATGGATGTGCTGTTTGAGGAGTTTTGAAGTGAATGGGAGCAGCGATATGGGGTGGTAGCTGGACATAAAGTTTGGGTCGAGGAATTGCTTTTTCAGGTTAGGCTTGATTGTGTTGTATGTGAAACAGAAGGAAAGTTACCGGAAGCTAACGATTGGTTAAAGAGATGGATTTGTGGCCAGGATAATTGTAGTGGTGAGGTTGGGGAGGAGGTGGGATGGGTTCAATTGTACAAGTGGTGAGGTGCAGTTAAGAGAGGATATTAGTAAGTTCTGTTTCAGTGATGGTGGGGAGGAAGGTTGTGGGGGAAAGGGCAGTTGTCTGTTATACATGGGGATTGTGATGATTGCGCAGTAAAGACTTGCCTTATTTTATTAATCTTATTTTTGAAATGTACAGAAAAGTATTTTGCAGAGATGAGGGAGGTCATAGGGAACAGACATGAGCAGAGGTGGGAGATAAAGGTGTTCAATATTTTTTGGGGGCTGTAGAATAAGGAAGATACAAGGGTTGTGAAGTAGACCTGTTCGACAGTTGTGAGGTCTAACTTGAATGTAAGAATTGCTTTTGTGCATGCGGTGAAGTCTTCTTGCTAGTATATTTTCACCCAGGGCCATTTCACAGACCTATGCACTAGCTAAAGCTTTCTAGTGAGATTGGTGTGCCTTGGTTTTCTATTGATTCTTCACCTTCTGCAATACACATTAGGGGCGACTGAGTCAATAGGTGATGCCAGTGTGGTGTTGAAAAAGCTGGCTCTGTCTGTTCATGGAGTGAAGAAAGGATTGCAATGGAATAGAGTCAGAGTGTGTGTTAATGTTTAATTGTGCAAGATTTTTGCAGGGCTGGGCCAGTTACTGGAGATGTGTAGCAGGCGAAGATGATAGGGATGAGTAGGGATGGGCGAATCTACTCGCTAGGACTCGTTACTCGGCGAGTAGTAAGGGACTCGCAGGACTCGGTACTCTGCGAGTTTCCCAGTGATTACTCGCACGAGTCCAATGCAAATCAATATCAATCCTAGTTTTGTCAGAAACGCTGACAAAACTAGGATTGCCATTGTTTGCATTAGACTCGGCTACTGTGCCAGTGATAGCAGGGAAACTCGCAAATAACTGCTGTTACATTGCGAGCCGAGTCCAATGCAAATCATTGGCAAACGCTGACAAAACTAGGATTGCCATTGTTTGCATTAGACTCGGCTACTGTGCCAGTGATAGCAGGGAAACTCGCAAAGTAACTGCTGTTACATTGCGAGCCGAGTCCAGCTGTCTTCTCTGTGTGCAGGCTGCCAGCTCCAGGGTCCTAGAGCCCGCCTGCTCACAGACATGATGTAGCAGTGCTGAGATTGTTCTCAGTCTATCTATGCACAGGGGATGTAGCAGAGAGGACATCGCGTTTTGGACTACGTCGGATGGAAGAGGATTTTTTTAATTAAAGATGGAGTCCCTAATGGCTTTTTTTTTTATTTCAAATAAAAATTTTTCTCTGTGTTGTGTTTTTTTAACCCTTTATTGGAGATTCTTAGTGGCTGGGTCAAACGTGGCCTGACATTAAGAATCTCGGGCTTAATACCAGCTTGTATAACAAAGCTGGTATTAACCCCTTTATTACCCAGCGTGCTACCGCCACCAGGGCCTCTGGAAGAGCGGGGTTCAGCGCCAGAGGATGGCGCTTCAATGAACGCGCCATCTTCTGGGGCGGCTGCGGGCTGCAATTTGCAGCGGGGGGTGCCCAGAAAGCTTGGGCATCCCTGCGCTGCGGATTCCAGCCCCAGCTGCTTAGCTGTACCTGGCTAGACATAGAAATTGCGCGGAGCCCCACACATTTTTTTTTTATTATTTCATGAATTTCAGAGTCAGAGTCTCAGAGTCAGAGTCTCAGAGTCAGAGTCAGAATCTCAGAATTTCATGAAATAATTTTAAAAAAATGCCAGGTAGAGAATTGGTTAATAACAGCTGCAGCTTGGTCAATATGTGACAGCCTCTTGGAGGTTGGGAGGAGACTAGATATGGACAGAATGCACTACAGAAGAAGAGAAGATAAAGGAGGGTAGAAGAGGTTTTGGGTTAAAGGTGCAGTTAGAAAGTAAACAACCAACTCCTCCACCACGTTTATTGCTAGATTGAGGGGTGTGGGTGAAATCAATGCCATCAGAACACAGCACAGCAGGGTAGGCTGTGTCAGATGGTGTCAATCATGCTTTGTTGAGACCCAGGAAGAATATATGGCTTCCAGTATCACCTGTACGCTGATGACACTCAGATCTATTTCTCTGGCCCAAATGTCACCTCTCTCCTGTCCAGAATCAGCCATATCCTCCTTCTTCTCCTCTCGCTTCCTAAAACTCAATATAGACAAAACTGAACTCATCATCTCTCCTCCATCTCACACACCTTCCTTACCAGACCTATCTATCACAATAAATGACATTACACTCTGCCCTGTACCTGAAGTCCGCTGCTTCGGAGTAACCCTTGCCTTTGTCCTTCAAACCACACATCCAAGCCCTTGCAACCTCCTGCCTCCTCCAACTTAAAAATATTTCCAGAATCTGTCCCTTCCTCAACCCTCAATCTACTAAACTACTCATCTCGCACCTCGACTACTGCAATCTCCTCCTCTGTGGTCTCCCTGCTAACACTCTTGCACCTTAACTCTGCTGCCCGACTAATCCACCTCTCTCCGTGCTATTCTTCCACTTCTCCCCTCTGCAAATCCCTCCACTGGCTCCCAATTCCCCAATGTATCTAATTCAAACTTCTAACATTGACTTACAAAGTCGTCCACATTCTGTCCCCCCATATATCTCTGAACTAATTTCCCGATATTATCCAACTCGTAATCTTCGATCCTCTCAAGACCTCCTTCTTTCCTCCACACTTTTACATTCCTCATCTAACTGTCTGTAAGACTTCTCCCAAGCATCCCCCATTCTCTGGAATTCTGCACCCCAAAACGTCCGACTATCCCCTACACTTGGAACCTTCAAGTGGAACCTGAAAACCCATCTCTTCAGAACAGCCTACAACCTGCAATGACCACAGTGCCACCTGACCACCACTGGACCTGGCGCTCCACCGTCATCAAACCTGGCGCTCCACCACCATCGGACCTGGCGCTCCACCACCACTGGACTTGGCGCTCCACCACCATCGGACCTGGAGCTCCACCACCAACAGAGCAGACCCAACCTACTGTATCTCTCCAAACCACCCTGTCGAATGTAAGCCCACCCGCAAGGGCAGGGTCCTCTCTCCCCTCTGTGTCGGTCTGTCACTGTTAGTTTGTTCACTGTATTTTTAACTTGTTTGTATATATCCCTTTCTCATGTACAGCACCGTGAAATCAATGGTGCTCTATAACTAAATACCGTAATAGATTTTATAATAATAATAATAGATTGTGAGCGATAAAGAGGTCATGAATAATGTGGAGCTTTTTACAGATGTATTGGGTGTTCTAAAATGCTCCAGAGAAAGATCATGGGGTGAGCAAGGGAATAGGTTTTATTTTGCAATGATTTCGGTAGTTTTTATTAGGTGGGGAATAATAGGAGGAAGAACTAATGAAGGGTCCAGGATTGGTAGATATATCGACAGCAGTGAGGAGAAGCAGAGGCAGCAAACAAGGAGGAGAAGGAGAGTGCCTAGGTTGCTTTTTGTTTTTGTAGGATGGAGAAGTTGAAGAGCAGGTCAGCAGGTCAGCAGGTCAGCAGGTCAGCAGATGATGTCAGGTGGGGAGGTAAAAGGGGAAGGTGAGATAATTATTTGTTTAGAGTGTGCTGGGTTTTGGGGATAGCAAAGGAGAGTAAGAATAAGTGGAGCAAAAAGTGTAAGAAAACATGTGAGCATATTGAAAGAGTAAGTGTGGGAAAATAAAGAGGAGGCAATCTATTAACAGTTGTACTTCTTAATCTCTGGTCTCTTTTGGTACATTTCTAGCATATTCCTGATGTGCACTTAAAGAGCTGTACTTTAGGAAGCTGCATACATAGACCACGACAAATAACACCTCTCTAACCAATAGTCATATGGCATGTTTAACATTATTATTAAAAGGGTTGTCTCATATTTGTTCAAGAGTGCACTGCTTTCCAGCTTTCTACTGATTAAATAATTTTGACCAAGGCTAGGGTCACACTTGTGGCAGAATTTTTAAATCCTGATCCGGTTTTGAGCTGTAAAAAAGCTCAAAACTGGATCAGGAACTGCTCCCTATAGGAGCCCATTATGTTAACCGTATTGCTCTACATACAATCCAGTTACCGCATCTGGATCTGCAGCCTGCGCTAAAAATCATGCAGGCTGCAGTTTTCGGAGCGGTTTGCAACCTGCAATGTGGTAACCGGATTGTTCATGATGTGTAATCCAGAGCAATCCGGTTACTGTATACTTTGTTGATCCCTGCAGGGATGAACAAAGTGTTAAATGTTATTAAAACATTAAATATTAATAGTAGATGTGGGCAACATGTCTCTAGGCGGTGCCCATCCTCCCTAGAGACATGCTGTCCACTCCTGTGAGCATGTGAGGGGTTAATAAGGCATGTACAGTATTGTCGGCTTTTACAAATTTCTGAATGAAGCTGCGGCTCCTCACAGTAGAGGAGATACTGTACGTAATGTACGTATAGTATCAGCCGCTGTCCTTGGTCTTGTTAAGCATTAACATTAGGTCTATGGGCAGCGCACTGCCATCAGGGATGAACACAGTATACGGTATCCGGATTGCTCCGGATTACACATCATGACCAATCCAGTTACCGCATTGCAGTTTCCAGAACACATTTTAGCAAAAAAGTGTGTCTGAAGGCAATTGCGTTTACCGCATCCAGATGTGGATGCGGTCAACGCAATTGCATTTCCAAGTGTGACCCCAGCCCAAGGATGCTCAAACAATTGCATGCCACTGTATACAGATAGGAGTAGTCCCTTCACAATTTCTACAAAAGAGGCAGAAAAAACTGTCAATTATAATTTTTAATGTCCTTTGAAGCTGGTAAATACCATCTCTAAATGTTTATCAAAGCATGTAGAGCAGAGTAAATAAATCCAGACATTTATCCTGGTGCTCTCCTTGTGGACGTTAATGTCTGAGCAGAAATAATAGACGTGGTCAGCCTTCACAAAGCTCACAGTTCACTTTGGCTCTTAATGTGCTTCACAACAAAATGAATGAACACAGGCAGGAGCGTCCATTGTGAGCATGGATGGGAAAAGTTGTCTAGTTATTTCTGGACGATTAACAATGGAAGACGATTTGCGTGCCTCAAGCAAATTTGTATGAGAAGTTTGCCCAGGCTTACGCACACATTCTTGTTACTGTACATGTATGCCATCAATGCCCGCATTCTTCACCACTTAAATATTTGGGCTATTTATTTGCTTTTTATCTTAAATTAGATGCAATTAAAATTGCACAAGTAACACATGTTACTTGTTCTTTTCCAGACTCAGGAAAACATCATGAAGTTCTGATGTATTTAGTTCCTAAATAGAAGATGTAATGTGGTATTGTAGAACATGGTACCAGGATGGCTATGGTTTATATAACACATCCTGTTATTAACTAGAGAATATGTTCCAATCTTTGTAGTTTTCACTGTGGTTTTCTTTGCAGTACTGAATGCCATTCTGTTAGGGATGTGCTGAATATAGTCCTTTAGGTCCAACTTATCATTAATATTTCTCCACTGTTATGAAGAAATGTACCCCTTTTAATTGCTTTTTGAATTTGAGCCTTATTCTCTATACGTTTTGCACCATATTTTATGTTTTTTTTTTTTTACTTTTTATTCTTTTTATTTTTTCATTGATTACTTTGCTTATCCATATGTTTTAGGGCTCGGACACCCTCATCAGAGTTTGACTGAGGAGACTCTGAAAGGGCTGGAGCAGTGACCCTGAGCGGCTTCTCCCTATCTGGACCGTGCTGTCAGCTGCTTGTGTTTTTGTGCAGCTCCAGACTCCCCATCCACAGAGGGAGAGGCCGTTCAGGGTCACTGCTCCAGCCTTTTCAGAGTCTCATCAGTCAAACTCAGATGTAACTAGGAAAGTGTGTCCAAGTCCTTAGACAGATTCATGAAGTAAATATGTGGGGCACATCCAGGGCCGGCCTTTGGCATGTGCGAGTCGTGCGGCCGCACAGGGCGCCACGCTCCAGGGGGCGCCGCAGGGAGACAGCTGTCATTGTTATTTGCTGCCCTCTCCCGCTCCCAGGGGCTTTGCTAGATCTGTGCGGCTGCTAGTAGACAGAGGACGGCATCCGCAGGGGCGCCGGTGGTAGCGCGGGCTCCCTGCTGATGCCACTCTCTCTACTATAGTCCTGGCCGCTGCCGCCACGTTATCCCCCCCCCACCCTGCAGTGTGAGCCCACCTGTGGAGCTGCACAGGCCTGTGCTTACAGGACCTGTGATGATGTCAATGGAGGGGAGGAGTCAGGGATCACATGATCAGCATCTCCGAGTATGCAGGGCAGCTTCCACCAAGCAGGAAGTGAAGAGGTGAAGAAATGGATGAGGTGAGTTTGTGTGGGATCAAGAGGGATGTATAGTGTGAATGTAGCAGAGCTGCGTGTGTATGAGGTGTAAGGAGTGGAGCCGAGTGTGTACAAGGTGTATGGAGCTGAGTGTATATGAGGTGTTCGGAGCAGAGCCGAGTGTGTATGAGGTGTACGGAGCGGAGCCGAGTGTGTACGAGGTGTACGGAGCAGAGCCGTGTGCGTATGAGGTGTACAGAGCTGAGCCGAGTGTGTATGAGGTGTACGGAGCGGAGCCGAGTGTGTATGAGGTGTACAGGGCGGAGACGTGTGTGTACGTGGTGTACGGAGCGGAGACGCGTGTGTACGGAGCAGAGCCGCGTGTGTACGTGGTGTACGGAGCGGAGACGTGTGTACGAGGTGTACAGAGCGGAGCCCAGTGTGTACTAGGTGTACGGAGCTGAGCCCAGTGTGTACTAGGTGTACGGAGCTGAGCCGAGTGTGTACTAGGTGTACGGAGCTGAGCCGAGTGTGTACTAGGTGTACGGAGCTGAGCCGAGTGTGTACTAGGTGTACGGAGCTGAGCCGAGTGTGTACTAGGTGTACGGAGCTGAGCCGAGTGTGTACGAGGTGTACGGAGCTGAGCCGAGTGTGTACGAGGTGTATGGAGCTGAGCCGAGTGTGTACGAGGTGTACGGAGCTGAGCCGAGTGTGTACGAGGTGTACGGAGCTGAGCCGAGTGTGTACGAGGTGTATGGAGCTGAGCCGAGTGTGTATGAGGTGTACGGAGTTGAGCCGAGTGTGTACGAGGTGTACGGAGCTGAGCCGAGTGTGTACGAGGTGTATGGAGCTGAGCCGAGTGTGTATGAGGTGTACGGAGCTGAGCCGAGTGTGTACGAGGTGTACGGAGCTGAGCCGAGTGTGTACGAGGTGTACGGAGCTGAGCCGAGTGTGTACGAGATGTACGGAGCTGAGCCGAGTGTGTACGAGGTGTACGGAGCGGAGCCGAGTGTGTACGAGGTGTACGGAGCAGAGCCGAGTGTGTACGAGGTGTACGGAGCAGAGCCGAGTGCAGAGCCGGAGCAGAGCCGAGTGTGTACTAGGTGTACGGAGCTGAGCCGAGTGTGTACGAGGTGTACGGAGCTGAGCCGAGTGTGTACGAGGTGTATGGAGCTGAGCCGAGTGTGTACGAGGTGTACGGAGCTGAGCCGAGTGTGTACGAGGTGTACGGAGCTGAGCCGAGTGTGTACGAGGTGTACGGAGCGGAGCCGAGTGTGTACGAGGTGTACGGAGCAGAGCCGAGTGTGTACGAGGTGTACGGAGCAGAGCCGAGTGTGTACGAGGTGTACGGAGCAGAGCCGAGTGTGTACGAGGTGTACGGAGCAGAGCCGAGTGTGTACGAGGTGTACGGAGCAGAGCCAAGTGTGCACGAGGAGTACGGAGCGGAGCCAAGTGTGCACGAGGAGTACGGAGCAGAGCCGCGTGTGTACGGAGCGGAGCTGAGTGTGTATGAGGTGTACTGAGCAGAGTAACGTGTGTACGGAGCTGAGCCACGTGTACGAGGTGTGCGGAGCCGTGTGTTTCCAGAGTGGAGCCGAGTTTGTACGAGGTGTACCAAGCAGAGCCGTGTGTGTACGAGGTGTATGGAGCGGAGCCAATATGTGTACGAGGTGTACGGAGCGGAGCCGTGTGTGTACGAGGTGTATGGAGCGGAGCCGAATGTGTACAAGGTGTATGGAGCGGAGCCGAATGTGTACGAGGTGTATGGAGTGGAGCCGAGTGTGTACGACGTGTATGGAGTGGAGCCGAGTGTGTACGACGTGTATGGAGTGGAGCAGAGTATGTACGAGGTGTATGGAGCAGAGCCGCGTGTGTACGAAGTGTACGGAGCGGAGCCGAATGTGTACGAGGTGTATGGAGTGGAGCCAAGTGTGTACGAGGTGCACCAAGCAGAGCCGTGTGTGTACGAGGTGTACGGAGCGGAGCATTATACTATATGGAGGAATGTGGGGGTGTATTGTACTATATGTCATGCTTTAAGTGTGCAATATACTATACGGAGGACTGTGGCGTGCATTATACTAAATGGAGGACTTTGGGTGTGCATTCTAGATAGAGAACTGTGTGGGTGCATTATTCTATATGGAGAAATGTGGGGGTGCATTATTCTATATGGAGGTCTGTGGGTGTGCAATCTTGTATATAAAAGCCGGAAGGATTTGTGACCTCACATCCGTCACTTTGTCCCAACGTCCGGCAGAGCTACACCCGCTCAGGGTGAGCCAAGATGGCGGCCGTAAGCGGGAGCCGGGACTCATAGAGCCCGCTACGCTTATGGCAGCCCCTAACACATACACACACCACAACACACCACACACACAACACACGCACACACAGTCGCCTATACTTACCACCTCTCCTCCGTCTTCTCCACCGCCGACATGTTGCCGCCCCTGGAGAACTGGATCCAATACAGCGTCCGGGAAGTCTCGCGAGACTTCCCGGACGCCATATTGGATCCATGGCTCCAGGGGTGGCGACATACTTTCTCCAAGATGGCGTCCAGGAAGTCTCGCGAGAGTTCCCGGACGCCATATTGGATCCAGTCCTGGGTGCAGCGACATGTCGGGACTCAGGAAGACGCAGGCGCCAGGGAAGAAGCAGGGACGGTGGTAAGTATATCGGAGTGTGTGTCCGTCCGCCCCACCGCTGACCCACTCTGCCCACTGCTGACCACTCTGCCCTGCGCTGACCACTCTGCCCACACAGCGCCGCTGCGCTGACCACTCTGCCCACACAGCGCCGCTGCGCTGACCACCCTGCCCACACAGCGCCGCTGCGCTCACCACCCTGCCCACACAGCCCCGCTGCACTGACGACCCTGCCCACCGCGCTGCTGCGCTGACCACCCTGCCCACCGCGCTGCTGCGCTTACAACCCTGCCCACCGCGCTGCTGTGCTGACCACCCTGCCCACCGCGCTTCTGTGTTGACCACCCTGCCCACCGCGCTGCTGTTCTGACCACCCTGCCCACCGCGCTGCTGTGCTGACCACCCTGCCCACCGCGCTGCTGTGCTGACCACCCTGCCCACCGCGCTGCTGCACTGACCACCCTGCCCACACAGTGCCGCTGCGCTGACCACCCTGCCCATACAGCGCCGCTGCGCTGACCACCCTGCCCACACAGCGCCGCTGCAACTGACCACCCTGCCCACACAGCGCCGCTGCGCTGACCACTCTGCCCACCGCACTCGCTGCTAACCACTGAGCCACCGCGCAGTGCTAACCACTGAGCCACAGCCCAGTGCTAACCACTGAGCCACCGCGCAGTGCTAACCACTGAGCCACCGCGCAGTGCTAACCACTGAGCCACCGCGCAGTGCTAACCAATGAGCCACCGCACAGTGCTAACCACTGTCGTTCCGTCCTCCCCCTGCCTGTGCCGCTCCATCCTCCCCCACCGCTTCCTCCTCCTTCCTTTGTCCTCTTCACCTCCGCCACTCCATCCCCCGTCCTCCCCCTGCCCGTGCTGCTTCGTCCTCCCCACCTCGCTGCTTCATCCTACACCCTCCTCCCTCCCGCCACTCTGTGCTTCGTCCTCCCCATGCCGCTTCGTCCTCCCCCTGCCTGTGCCACTCCATCCTCCCCCACCCCACCGCTTCCTCCTCCTTCCTTTGCCTTCCTCACCTCCGCCACTCTATCCTCCGTCCTCCCCCTGCCTATGCTGCTCGGTTCTCTCCCACCCCGCCGCTTCATCCTGTCCTCCACCTCCCCCGCCGCTCTGTGCTTCATCCTCCCCCTGCCTGTGCCGCTCCATCCTCCCCCACCGCAACGCTTCCTCCTCCTTCCTTTGTCCTCCTCCCCTCTGCCACTCCATCCTCTGTCCTCCCCCTGCCTGTGCTGCTCCATCCTCCCCCACCCCGCCGCTTCATCCTCCGTCCTCCTCCCCCTGCCACTCTGTGCTCCATCCTCCCCCTGCCGTTCCTTCCTCCCCCTGCCTGTGCTGCTACATCCTCCCACACCCCGCCGCTACCTCCTCTGTCCTCCATCCTCCTCCCCCTGCTGTTCTGTCCTCCCTCCTCCCCCCTGCCACGCCGTTCTTCATCGGCTGCTCCTTCTTCAAAGTTCCTCCCAATTCAGCACTCACCGCCTTCCCCATGCAATCTCTATTTCTATATTCTAAAATACCCGATGCGTTAGAATCGGGCCACCGAGAGTTCCCGGACGCCATATTGGATCCAGTCCTGGGTGCGGCGACATGTCGGCAGAACAGAGGACTCAGGAAGACGCAGGTGGCAGGGAAGAAGCAGGGACGGTGGTAAATATATCGGAGTGTGTGTCTGTGTGTGTGTGTGTGTGTCCGTCCCCCCCCACCGCTGACCACCCTGCCCACGGCGCTGCGCTGCCCACCCTGCCCACGGCACTGCGCTGCCCACTCTGCCCACGGCGCTGTGCTGACCACTCTGCCCACGGCGCTGTGCTGACCACTCTGCCCACGGCGCTGCGCTGACCACTCTGCCCACGCACTCACTGCTAACCACTGAGCCACCGCACTCACTGCTAACCACTCAGCCCACCGCGCAGTGCTAACCACTGAGCCACCACCCAGTGCGAACCACTGAGCCACCGCGCAGTGCTAACCACTGAGCCACCGCGCAGTGCTAACCACTGAGCCACCGCGCAGTGCTAACCACTGAGCAACCGTATACTCTGCTACCCACTGAGCCACCTGTATACACACAATTCATTTCACCGCACTCCCCTAACTATTAGTAAATAAACTATATATGGATTCTAGACTACCCGATTCTTTAGAATCGGGCCGCCATCTAGTATACTATATGTAGAACTGTGGTGGTGCATTATTCTATATTGAGGACTATGGGGGTGCATTATATTATATGGAGGTCTATTGGGGTGCATAATATATGGAGGAATTTGGGGGTGCAATATACTATGTGGAATACTATGGGGGGGGGTTCTGTCAGGGATCAAATCTTGCTGGAGACTAGTCAGAAAGTCTGTTCCCTGAAGGCTTCTCCCTGCTGACTGCCTTGAGTGACCGGTCTCTCCGTATACACGCAAATGGGGTGAATTCACCAGGGACTAGCCTTTCTTGCTACTCTCCTATCTGTCTCGGTCCCCAGAAGCTTTTGGAGTATGTTCTTATTTGAAATGCTGCATTATTTAAGAGTCAACACCTCTATATACAGCAGATAAAACAGGATCCACCATTCACAATAGATGATGTCACAGCTCACCTCCTCCTCCTGTACAATGACTGATAACCCCTCTATATACAGTAGATAACACAGGATCCACCATTCACAATAGATGATATCACAGCTCACCTCCTCCTCCTGTACAATGACTGATAACACCTCTATATACAGTAGATAACACAGGATCCACCATTCACAATAGGTGATATCACAGCTCTCCTCCTCCTGTACAATGACTAATAACACCTCTATATACAGTAGATAACACAGGATCCACCATTCACAATAGGTGAGATCACAGCTCTCCTCCTCCTGTACAATGACTGATAACACCTCTATATACAGTATATAACACAGGATCCACCATTCACAATAGGTGATATCACAGCTCACCTCCTCCTCCTGTACAATGACTGATAACACCTCTATATACAGTAAATAACACAGGATCCACCATTCACAATAGGTGATATCACAGCTCTCCTCCTCCTGTACAATGACAGGTAACACCTCTATATACAGTAGATAACACAGGATCCACCATTCACAATAGATGATATCACAGCTCACCTCCTCCTGTACAATGACTGATAACACCTCTATATACAGTAGATAACACAGGATCCACCATTCACAATAGGTGATATCACAGCTCACCTCCTCCTCCTGTACAATAACTGATAACACCTCTATATACAGTAGATAACACAGGATCCACCATTCACAATAGGTGATATCACAGCTCACCTCCTCCTGTACAATGACTGATAACACCTCTGTATACAGTAGATAACACAGGATCCACCATTCACAATAGGTGATATCACTGCTGACCTCCTCCTGTACAATGACTGATAACACCTCTGTATACAGTAGATAACACAGGATCCACCATTCACAATAGGTGATATCACAGCTCACCTCCTCCTGTACAATGACTGATAACACCTCTATATACAGTAGATAACACAGGATCCACCATTCACAATAGGTGATATCACAGCTCACCTCCTCCTGTACAATGACTGATAACACCTCTATATACAGTAGATAACACAGGATCCACCATTCACAATAGATGATATCACAGCTCACCTCCTCCTGTACAATGACTGATAACTCCTCTATATACAGTAGATAACACAGGATCCACCATTCACAATAGGTGATATCACAGCTCACCTCCTCCTGTACAATGACTGATAACACCTCTATATACAGTACATAACACAGGATCCACCATTCACAATAGGTGATATCACAGCTCACCTCCTCCTGCACAATAACTGATAACACCTCTATATAAGTAGATAACACAGGATCCACCATTCACAATAGGTGATATCACAGCTCACCTCCTCCTCCTGTAAGATGACAGGTAACTCCTCTATATATGGGAGGGTTGGTAATGACAGGTGGGAGAGGATATAGGTCTTGGGGCCCTGATTTTTTCTGACCCTAGCATAGCAACGCCCCTCCCTGCTCTCCTTGAAGACCATGAATAGATCATGTACAAACATGTATGCTCATGTGTTCTGAGTAAGTAATGGCGTTTGGGGCGCCATAAGGCAAATTCGCAAGGGCACCATTCAACATAAGGCCGGCCCTGGGCACATCCCACTCGAGACTTTGCCTGGAGTAAGGTTTCTGAAAGTTGAAAAGTCTTAGGCCGGTTTCACACCACGGTTTCAAGGATCCGGGGCTGTCTGGTGTGAACCGGACAGCCCTGGATCCGATTTTGGCCCCATAGTATTCCTATGGGGCCGGATGGGGCCGAATGGCAGTGATTTGCCATCCGGTTCCCTGCTGTCAGGGAGGACCCGGCAGTATTAGTTTTTTGTGTCTGGGGCAAAAATCTAAAAAAATCGCATCCTCCTGGAACCGGTGCGATCCAGCGCCCCCTAATATGGGAGGCTATGTGCGCCGGAATGTACCGGATCAGACAGAAAATTGGATCCAGCTGCCGGATGCTGGGTGCTGAAGTTCAGCGGCGGCCGGCACTGAACTTCTGCACCTGGAGAGCTCCTGACAGAAATTTCAGAACCACAGCTAGCTCCCCGCTAGCTGCGATCTTGTAATTTCAGGACTGAACAGCGGCAGCAGCCTCACACTGCCTATTAGGAAACAGAATTGAAGGGAATATTTGCCCTCCAATTTTGTTCAGTACATTGAAGAGAGTATGGGAGCTCAATAAAGTAGAGGGAAGGAGAGAGGGGCTTATGTGGATGAGAGGTGATGGAGGGGGGATGGGGCGGTAAAGGTGAATGCAAAGGCACATAGAACAATAGACATTGAAATAAAGGACATGGAAAAAAAATTGTTGAAAGTAAAGTAGCAAAGACAGTTATCAGACGGGTATTGCTAATACCTTCTGGTTACTTCTGTGTTATATCTGGGATATTTCTGATGTGACACTTTAAAATGTCACACTTCAATAATGTCACATCTGACTAAGATCATATCTGACCTGCTCCATTCAACTTATACCATTCAAATGACCAAGAAATAAGGCCAGGTGAGAGAGGGGAGGAGAAGGGAGCAGGAGGACTGCTCACAGCAGGGAGTAATTAATGGAATGCAGTTAAGAGAACATTTGACTAGCATATAGTGATGAGCATGCTCGCCGCTACTCGGTACTCGCACGAGTATCCTGGTACTCAGGATGCTCGGCGAGCACCGAGTACCGCCGAGCATCGAGTACGGCCAAGATGCTCGGACTCATCACTAATCATTATCGATCTGACACAAATACACAGCTCCCTTCAGTGCACAAAGTAAGCTGGCACCTCATAGAGAGCAGATTGATTGCTAGGGTCCCTCTGGCACAGCAAGGTGTTGTATGTTGTGATGATTTGAAAAAGCCCACCCTCCCGCCCATTCCCAGAAACACTCGGTTTATAGCTGAATATCTGTGGGCTGAGCCTATCACTCATTGACTTGCATTGGGCTCGGTGCTCGGTCGAGCACCCGAGCATCGAGCACCCGAGCATTTTAGTGCTCACTCATCACTACTGGCATCAAAGCTGCAGAAAGAGATATAATAAAATGGAAGGAGAATGCTAGGTGTGAGAAGCAAAGACTTATCAATATGCATTATGTAAATTTGAAGTATGATACATGGAATTGTAGTCAGGGAAAAAAACAGCAGCATATCCGTTAACACAGAGGAAGAGGAGTACATAGGATTCTAGGGTGCAGTGGGTATTCTGGGTTCAGAGTTCAGATGTACCCGTTAACGCAGAGGAAGAAAAGTACATAGGATTCTAGGATGCAGTGGGTATTCTGGGTTCAGAGTTCAGATGTACCCATTAACACAGAGGAAAGGAGTACATAGGATTCTAGGGTGCAGTGCATATTCTGGGTTCAGAGTTTAGATGTACGCATTAACACAAAGGAAGAGGAGTACATAGGATTCTAGGGTGCAGTGGGTATTCTGGGTTCAGAGTTCAGATGTACCCGTTAACGCAGAGGAAGAAAAGTACATAGGATTCTAGGATGCAGTGGGTATTCTGGGTTCAGAGCTCAGATGTACCCATTAACACAGAGGAAAGTAGTACATAGGATTCTAGGGTGCAGTGCATATTCTGGGTTCAGTTTAGATGTACGCATTAACACAGAGGAAGAGGAGTACATAGGATTCTAGGGTGCAGTGGGTATTCTGGGTTCAGAGTTCAGACTTACCTGTGAATGAAAGCAGATGGATCAGGACATGATCAGCATGAAGGAGAATATATCATTCTGGGATATTTCTCATGTGACACTTTAAAATGTCACACTTCAATAATGAATAATGTCACATCTGACCAAGGTCATATCTGACCTGCCCCATTCAACTTATACCATTCCATGGTAGCAGCTTGCTTAACTCTAAAGCTGCCACCATATAACTCCCATAATCAAACATGACAACTATGCCCATGGAGGAGGGCCCTCCAAAATGAATAAAAGAGGGCCCTCACAAATGTATGCAGGCGGGCCCTCTCAAAAATTTAAAGGAGGACCCTCCAAAATGTATAAAGTGCACTCCCAAATGAATAGAGAATAGCCCTTCCCAAAGTATACATGAGGGCCCTCCCTTATGTACAGATGAGATGACCTTCAGTGCCAGCAACCATGGCTTTGCTTATGCTTTGTTATTCTTAAGGCAGCGGTTTCAGCACCAAACAAATAGAGGCAGGCCCTCCCAAACATATGTTACAGGGCCACCTCTGCGCCCTCACCAAAGTGAGGTTTGCAGGCCCTCTGAACACTTAATTTGAGGGCTGCAGAATTAAATGGAGAATGAGGAGGGGAGACAGAAACTGTCATATGAGTAGGTGGATTTGACGCACCCAGGGCAGGGTACTCAGCTCTCAGGCTCGATCTGGGATGTCACAGGTGGCTGCCTGAGGCCGTGGCCCTGGTGGTCAATAAATAGGGGGAAAATGATAAAGCAAAATAAAGTTCATGACGCCACCTGCAGTACCTGGTGATGCTCACCAGCACCGCTACAGTCCTCCGGTGGTCGATGGTATTGCAGCAATGATGATATAGTCCTCCGCAGGCAGGACTGGACCACCGGGTCAGCGATTCTGTGAAAAGAATCAGTTCAAGCAAGGAAAGATGCAGCAGGGTCGAGAAGTCATGTCACCGGGTACTGAGGAAGGGGGACAGGGAGGTCAGGGAAGAGCTCCAGAACCACAAAGGAACCGTAAGAGTAGAAAATGGAGGAAAAAGGGAGGCAAGGGCCGAGGAGGACAAGGCAGGGGAGATCCAGAGGAACAAGGGTTTGGAGGTCGGGATATCAGCCCAAGGAGACCAGAGCCAGGGGGTGAGTCCTATTCACGATATGTGTCTGGACCTACGGCACTGGGCACCTATGTGACAGGCCCGGGTTCTTTTTTAGGGAGAGATCCCTACCCGCTAAGGAGGAGAACCCTGGACCTAGGGGCATGACAGAAACAATAGACTCCAACAGGATCATTAATCTGACGGATCACTACCTGACTGAAACGGAAAGAAATATACTGTCAAAGGGTCTCTCATTCGTCCCGACTAACCGGTTTGACGAGTTCGAATGGGTTAAAGATCTAAACCTATTCTCTAGGAAGCTCAAATGGAGGAGATTTTTTAGAATCAATGACGAGGAGAAATGCCGCCTACTGGGGATTGAGGAGGAGGACATCTGTACCTTCTCTGACCTTAGAGACCTGGCAACAGGTCAAAACAAGGAAATTGGTATGGGGCCTTTCACGGATTGCAGACCCCCCGAGTAGAAAGATGCCGCCAAACAGTGATCTCACGAGCGTGGATATCTTTACCAATCTGGTAACAAATGATTTGAAAAAGCTGGGTGAAACTAAAAAGAAAGTATACTATTCCAACCTCACGTGTGAGGAGCGGCGCACTTTGGACAAATTGACGAGGAATGATCAAATCATATTGAAACCCGCCGATAAGGGCGGAAACCTAGTCATGATGGACCATAAACAATATAAAGCTACGTGCGATAGTATACTTGATGATAACACCACGTATACCAGATTGGAGGGAGATCCGACGGCTGTGTTCCAAATGGAACTAGAGAGTATACTAAAGGGGGCATTGGAAAAAGGGGTAATATCTAGTAGTGAGAAGAAGTTTATGTATAACAAGCACCCGGTTATGGCTGTGTTCTATTCGTTTCCCAAGGTACACAAGGGTCTATCTCCACTGCGTGGTCGTCCCATAGTTTCTGGGATAGGATCCATCACCCAGAACTGTGGGATATACCTCGACAAGGTCTTGAGGGAATTTGTAACTAGTCTACCCTCATACATCAGGGATACCTTAGATCTAATAAGCAAACTTGATGGTATCTCGGTGGGGGATGATGTGCAATTAGCCTCCATTGACGTGGAGGCATTGTACAGCAGTATACCCCACGAGAAAGGCCTGATGGCAGTGGAATACTATCTTAAGACCCGGGGAAGACAATATTTGGAACACAGCACATTCATTCTATCACTACTCTCATATGTATTGACCCATAACTTCTTTTTGTTCGATGGTAAGTTCTACCACCAGTCCAGGGGCACAGCTATGGGGAGTTCGTGTGCCCCTAGCTATGCCAACTTGCTCCTGGGCTGGTGGGAGGATACCGTAGTCTTCACAGAGGAAGCTTCCGCCTGGTGGAGCCCCCAGATAATTTTCTGGGGGCGTTATATTGATGATATTATGATCCTGTGGAGAGGCGAAAAACAATCATTTGAGAACTTCATCAACAATTTGAATATTAACAGTTTGGGTCTGAGATTCACCTCGGAGATCCATGAGAGGTCCCACAACTTCTTGGATGTTACCATATATAAGGACGGGTGTGGTGGTTTACAGACAACTATATACCGTAAACCCACGGCCACGAATGACCTACTGAGGTGGGACAGCCACCATCCTAGGAGCCTGAGAGGGGGTATACCGAAGGGCCAGTATTTGAGGGCCAGGCGGAACTGCTCGGATGCCAGCAAATTCCACTTGGAAGCAAGAGGGATGCAGAGACGATTGTTGGATAAGGGATATCCATCGCGGGTTCTGAGTGAGGTCTTTAAGAACGCAGCTGGTAAAAGTAGGGAAACCCTTCTTAGACCCAAGGTAAAACCGGTCTCGGAAAATGTAGTAAGGATGATTGGTACATTCGATGATCGATCTGGAGAGGTGCGAGACATTCTCGAGAGACACTGGGGGGTATTCCTGTCAAATAAAGAGGTGGCCCCCTTTATCCCTCTAAGACCAGCCATTACCTTCAGATGTGGGAGGTCATTGAGGGACCAATTGGTCCATAGCTTATACTGTCCACCTAAGAAACAGGGCACTTGGTTAGACCAACGGAAAAACGGCACCTTCAGGTGTGGGAAATGTGTGTACTGCAATTATGTGAGGAGATCTGATTCCTTCCAGAGCAGTACAACTGGCGAAATTTTCACCATTTTGGAAATTGTAGGACTGAAGGTGTCGTTTATTTATTCCAATGTTCCTGCCCCATGGACTATATAGGGAAAACAAAAAGACCCCTTAAGAAACGCATAGGGGATCATTTGGGGGATATCAGACATGCAAGGGATACCCCCGTCTCACGTCATGATGGGGATCTCAAGTGCTTTAATTTCCAGATTATGGAGGTGGTGGACAGACCCACGAGGGGTGGTAATTGGGATAACATCATCCTAAAGAAAGTGACGAGGTGGATCTATAGGATGGGGTCAGTGGGCGGATGTGGCTTAAACGAACAATTGACATACACTCCGTACTTGTAAGGTTGCCTGATGTCTCTGTGAACGTACCCTTGCCCGACACACTTTTCCAGCATCTTATTCTATGGATCTTTGGAATTAGTGCAAGGCAACTCTGCAGTAAGTCTATCAATCCAAAAAAGGATCGTACAGGGCTTTAAAATACACCATGTCTCTACTGTGGGACACACATATCGTTTATAACTATCTATGTGTGCAATTGAGTTTAGGTCACCTGGGTGTGTGACTTACACCAGATGTTATATCTGAGGCATATAACACCCTGTAAGCCATCCTATTGTTGGACCCCATAGATCGCATGAGGGCTTTATGCAGATATATATGTAGGTTAACCCATATCTATACTGATGTGACACTGGGAAACCTCCCTCCGTTATGTCTGTTTCCTTTTCCATTGTGTGCCAGGGGGGGTGATTTCCCCACAGTCTCCACCTCCTGTATCTGTACTGTTAACATTGGAGGAGGAGTGCTGGAGTGAAGCCCACCTCCTGTGTTGTATGAATGCACAGGAAACGTGGGCGGAACCTTTGGCCTTGTATTGTTGTTCCCGGGGAGCGGGGAGTGCGGTCGCACACTTCCGGTTTGGGGAAGGAGTAGATGAACGGAGCTGTGCGGTCATGTGACTTTGTTTACATGACGCACATCCGGTTTGCGGCCTACAGGACTGTAATGGCGGCGCGGCGTGGAACGCACCCCGGCGCCGCCCCCCTCATTTAGCTCTTTGAAGGGGGAGAGCATATAAGGATGGCTAAGAGGAGGGTGAGGGCCGCCATATATCACTACATAGGGGTTGAGGGGGAGCATCAGACCCTTTGCCCTGGGCACCCCAGGGTATGTACGGACACCCTGTGCCACTAACAACCACTCCTGAGGAACCCACAACTACATCCATGGTGGGGGAAACGCATTGAGTGAAGACGAAGTGCGAGTACATCAGGATCAGATAAGTTATACCCTGATCTTTCTGTGGGGCACTGGTAACCTTGCCTGTGAGTGACCCTAGTGGACTTGGTAGATCTGGCTTTCTCAGAGCTTTAACTGTATTTCACTAAGGTGACATGTTGCAGTGAGTTTGTTGTGTGAGATATAAGGTGAAGGTGAAGTAATGCTGTTTTTATTTTTGTACCTAACATTTGCTAGGTTTATTGCTAATACATTGTATTGATATGGGAATTGAGGAACTTAATGACAGTACGGTATGACACCTAACACCTCCACAATCTTAAGATACGAAGGATTTATCTCTCCAAACAGCTGCTTTTTCGTGTCCTTTAGGTGGCCGTTTTTTGAGGCCACAAAGTTAAAGGGATAGACCCTTAACTCTGAGGATAGCCCCCCCTTTTTGCGATCTCTTCCAGCATATATGCATGACATTAGATCTTTGCTGTAAGGAGGTACAGGGTACCAATGGGCCTGCACCTTTAGACATCAGCTAAGGGTTAGTAGGGACAGCCGCCGTGGAACGGGGACACCACCTAGGGGGTTTTGTACGTGTATAAAACTCCATTGTGAGGTAGGGTAAGGTAGGGAGAGGATAGGGTCGGGCCACGTGTGCCCCTAACCCCCCCCCTATAGAAAGTCAGCTGCACACCTTTGATTGGAACTATTGTTTCCTTTTTTTAAATTATCAATAAAAGTTACATTTTAGTAGTAATTCCTCATATATATATAAATTAAGCTAGGATTACATTATCTATTTTCGGTGAGCGTACTTTACTGAAAAACCTTTTTGTAGTCATTACAGTCCTTCAGTGCAGTAGGTTGTTACAGCGACAAAAGGCTACGGGTGCTGCAAGTGGATTTTATGGTTGGTAGATGGATCCCTCACTGTGTGCCGTTCCTGTTCTTTCTTTCCCTTGCCTCCCAGTGGCTGTGAAGTCTGACCTCATGAAGAAAGAATCTGACCTCCTGCTGTTCCTTGTCTCTATCTCCCTTGCACCCGTCAGGTGAACCTTCTTAGTGATTACCGCAGCCGCCTACCGCGGGTCCGGTTCCCCTCTAATGGATCTTTGGGAGTCAGGGCCGTATCTACAGATACCCCCAGTCAGCGGATTTCTGCGTGCCTTGAAGGTTCTCACAGGTGCGGGCTCCTGTACCCGGTTTCTTTCCTGGGGCAAACTCTCTGGTTACTTTTTGCTCCCCACATTGAGTGAACTCTTCGTACATTCTGAGTTTGTTTCTCCTTTCTTTCCTTCTGGGATCTATTCTGATTGTTCTGGGTCCCTCAGCCGAGGAGACCCTCCTTTCTCCCTCAGGCTCCCTGTCTGGCTCCAGCCGCCCACTAGTTCCCCCTGGGGGTCACTATATACCCTCCCGGGGTCCCTCCCACTGCATGACTAGTGTGGGGTGTAGGTATAGGGTTCCACCAACTAGCCATAACTCCACTTGAAGTGGGGCATCTACACTGCTTTTATGGGTGTAGTACCCCTTTTGTGGTACCTACATAGTGGGGCGCCACATACCCCCTTGATGAATCATACGCGAGTATTACATTTGTCTAACGGGAAGTGAAAAATATTTTATATATCTATATATTAAATACCAATGGGTAACTATGAACAAATCAAGAATATTTAAGTTTTCTTCCCATTGCTGGGAGGCACATGTGTTCAAATGTTGGACACATAAATAATACACAAGACATTATTATTCTGGCCCAAAGGGACGGGTACTAAGCATGCGGGCCCAGCGGTAATCTTTAGTCCAGCACAGTCCAGTGTGTGTTTTCACCGCTGGGCCGCTATTCATCACACATTGTTTAACTGGGGTAGTTCAATATAAAAGTCTTTAAAGTCATCAGGACACACTCTTCATTCAAACTAAAAGAGAAAAGCATAACCAAAGGGGCTATGTACATAGGAAGACAATGTCTCTCAATGGGAGTCTCTTATAATAAAGTGTCTAATGTTCAGCGGGGGTTATCGGCACAACGGGCAATACGTATGGCAAACCAGCCAAGTGGGCCGGGGTACCGTTCATATGTTACCTGTTCACCTCTATACAGGGGATGTCCTTTCCACAGGAACGATTCTACGTCCCGCCGGGAGAAGAAAATATCGTCGAATAAACCGGGCTTCCGTAGGAACCACCATCCGTCCTCCTGGTACACGGAGACTACAGTCCCAGTCTTGCGCAGCTCGATGGGAGGTGGGGGCTGAGCACGGGCCTCATCTCTCTGGTACCAGTCCTCCCGTCGCTGTTGCATCACAATCTGGTCTCTCTCGTCCAGGGCCGGCCGGGTGCTCTGTAGCGACTGGTACTGTGAGGGTGGTGAAGTGCTGCTGGATACTCTGGGTGCTGCACGTGTCTCCGCGGAGCCGAGAATGGCGGGAACTCCCCGTTGGTGCCGCTGCCATGCGGTCCACCATGCTGCCTCCGGTGTGCTCTCTCCTGAGGCTTTGCCTAGCCTTTCATCTTCATCGTCGTAATCCTCATAAATCTCTTCCACCTCTACATCTGGCGCTGCGGGTTGTTGCGCTGCCTCCAGCCGGAGACAGCTGCTGGCCCGGGATGGTGGTGGTGTCGGGGCTCCATCTGAGTCCCTGTGTCCCGGGTCTGAACGGGTGGTGGAAGGGAGGCGCGGTACTCCTCTACCGCCCTGGTTGCTATAGCTGCCTCCCGTGCCTCGCGGGCCGTCCTCCGAGCCAACAACTCGAAGGTCCACTCAGCGCTCCACCACCGGCACACCCATGCCAGGGTCTTGGCGGAGCCGGGTGAACGCATCCCTCCAGTAGTCGGCGTCGCCTTCAATAGTGAGTAGGGACGCTGCTGCTGGGTCACCTTGCTGAGCGTGGGTCTGCTTCTCCAGCTCTCTGACCACGTCTCTCCACCGGGGTGCTTCCATGCTGCCGGGTACAAAGGAGTCTGATGGCGTCTGTCCTTCTTTTCTGGTTTCTTCAGCTATGGGCGGGCACTCCCTGGGAACTTTCTGTGGGCCGCCCCCCTGATTGAGTGATGGCAATCGGGGCGGCCACACTTTTTGGTGCCTCTGCCTAGGCCCTCCTTCTTCTAGGGGCTGAGGCACGCCCCCGGGCCTCCACATGGTGTTTAGTTCATGGTGACAGCGCCATCTTGGATCCCCATGCGGTGATGGCGGGAGCCCATTTTTGGCACCGTGCAAAGGCAGAAAAAGTAAATTTTAAGTCCGAGTTCAAAGGCGCACAGTACCCGGTGTTACCGGGCACGATATCCTGTTCGTAGATGCCAGATTTGATGCACCCAGGTCAGGGTACTCAGCTCTCAGGCTCGATCTGCCTGAGAGCCTGAGAGGTGCCTGCCTGAGGCCGTGGCCCTGGTGGTCAATAAATAGGGAGAAAACGATAAAGCAAAATAAAGTTTGTGATGCCACCTGCAGTATGGATCCCTCACTTTGTGCCATTCCTGTTCTTTCTTTCCCTTGCCTCCCAGTGGCTGTGAAGTCTGACCTCATGAAGATAGAATCTGACCTCCTGCTGTTCCTTGTCTTTTTCTCCCTTTTTCACCCGTCGGGTGAACCTTCTTAGTGATTACCGCGGCCGCCTACCGCGGGTCCGGTTCCCCTCTACTGGATCTTTGGGAGTCAGGGCCATATCTAAAGATACCCCCGGTCATTGGATTTCTGCGAGCCTTGAGTGTTCTCACAGGTGCGGGCTCCGGTACCCAGTTTCTTTCCTGGGGCAAACTCTCTGGTTACTTTTTGCTCCCCACATTGAGTGAACTCTTCATACTTTCTGAGTTTCTTTCTCCTTTCTTTCCTTCTGGGATCTATTTCGATTGTCCTGGGTCCCTCAGCCGAGGAGACCCTCCTTTCTCCCTCAGGCTCCCTGCCTGGCTCCAACCGCCCACTAGTTCCCCCTGGGGGTCACTATATTCCCTCCCGGGGTCCCTCCCACTGCATGATTAGTGTGGGGTGTGGGTATAGGGTTCCACCTACTAGCCATAACTCCACTTGCAGTGGGGCAACTACACAGCTTTTACGGGTGTAGTACCCCTTTTGTGGCACCTACATAGTGGGGCGCCACAGAAACCATGATGGAAGTTGGGCCAAGCACCCTTGACATGTGTAGGATGTGTGATGTCCCAGGTTCTCATTCTGTCCCACCCTCCACCTAGGTCACCCAGTGTGCCATCAGAGAAATTTATCATCATTGACTGTCCTCAACAACATCCCCAGGTGTCCTTTGCTACGTGGACCATCCTGGTCCCGGAGTTGCTGACAGCACGGTTGATATTGTTTAACACATATTTCTGTAAAGCGGGGTCAGAACACTGGGTACAATAGTGGTGCCACTGGCTGCGAAATGTCTCATTTTTACAGTGTGGAAACAATACAGTATGTGTATTTACACAATCTTTATATTTTTTCTGGCAGTGCTGGTACTTTGCTTTTCCTTGGGATTGGTTTAGTGGCTGACCACCACTCAGTCTTGCACGTCAGATTTTGTCCGTTTCCACCTGTATTGACAGCAGTAATTTTTGGTAATCGTTCACACACGGTTATCACACTTAGCCCTGAGGCTCAGTTCAGGTTTTGCTCCATTTACCTGAACCTAACCTGCTGTTATCCATAAAGGCTGGGTCGGTGCGGTGGGGGTTAACTGTGAAAAGCCCTGACATTTGTGGTGGAAGCTGCAGGTGTGGGGGCCTGAATTACCGTATATCACTTGCACTGATCTGGCACCTTGGAAGCAGGTCTGATATGTGAAGGGAGTGATAGCTTTGTATGGTCCACTTTATATACATTATTGAGGCCTTTTGACACAGTGAAAATTAAAAATTGTAGAGTAGGACCACTCTATCTGAGATATGCCTTGTCTCGGCAGAGTGGCTCAAAAGATGTTTTACTCTTTTGCGAAATGTCTCATTTTTACAGTGTGGAAACAATATGTGTATTTACACAATCTTTATATATTTTCTGGCAGTGCTGGCACTTTGTTTTTCCCTGGCTAGGAAACCAGTATCCTTGTGCAGCCACAGCCAAGAGATCACAGGAAGACTCTGTTCCCGCAAGCCTAAAGGGATACATCTACATCTGCACAGGTAGCAATTTGGCAATGAGAGCATATAATGTTTTTGCCTGTGATGGAGTGTTTGTGTATTTACATGTCCTTTCCAAGGTCTGGGACAACAGCACACTTTGGTGGGACAAAAAAAGTGGACATGTTTTATGTTGGTTGTTGTATCTGTGCAGCTCGTGTGCAGGAGGTGGGTGTTCCTGCTTCATGAACAGCAGATTGTGAAGGGCCCTCCCAAATGAATAGAGGAATGAACTTCTGAACTTCCCAAAGTATATAGGAGGGCCCTCACGAATGTATAAAGGAGGGCCCTCCCTAATGTACAGATGAGATGAACTTCAGTGCCAGCAACCATGGCTTAGCATATGCTGTTATTCTTAAGGCAGTGTCTTCACCCCCAAAAGTGTACTAGAGGGCCCTCTCAAACGTCTAGAGGAGGGCCCTGCCAAATGTATAGAGGGCCCTGTAGTAGAAGGCCCTCACAAATGTACAGATGAGAGAGCCCTCCCTAATGTATAGATGAGATGACCTTCAGTGCCAGCAACCATGGATTTGCTTATGCTGTGCTATTCTTAAGGCAGTGGTTTCAGTACCAAATGAATACAGGAGGGCCCTCCCAAACATATGTTGCAGGACCACCTCTGGGCCCTCACCAAACTCAGGCTTGCAGGCCTTAAGAACAATAGATTTCAGGGCTGCAAAATGACATGAAGGATGAGGAGGATGAGAGACAGAAACTGGCATGCGAGATGGAAACCATGATGAAAGTTGGTCCAACTACTCTGGGCATGTGTAGGATGTGTGATGTGATGGCGCATGCTGTCACTCTGTCCCACCGTCCACCAAGTTCACCCAGTGTGCCATCACAGAAATGTTTCATCCTTCACTGCCCACAACAACTTCTTCACATGTTTGTTGTTATGGCAACCTTCCTAGTTACAGAGTTTGTGACAGCGTGGTTGATATGTTTCATGCATGCTTATGGGAGTCGTGGACAGCACAAAAGCTAAAGTAATGGTGGCTATGAACTAAGTATCGTGGGGCAGCCACAGGGCAGCCACAGGCAAGAGATAACATAAACATTCTGTTCCCACAAGCGTAAATGTCAACATCTCCACAGATAGCAATTTGACAATGTGCGATTTTAGTATTTGTGCCATTGGGTGTGTAGCTGATTATTTACACTTCCTCTCCAAGCTCTCTGCTACAGACAACTTGATACTTCACTTGGACAACTAAGTTGATGAGGTTCATGTTTGCTTTCTCTTTGCAGCCGCACCTAGTGGGCAGGAGGTATGAGTGCCTGCTTGATAGACAGCAGATTGTGAAGGACAAAGCACAAGCAACATGGCAGTGGCTTGACCCGCAGACACAGATTTGGTACCCTGGTGTGCTGCCCACTTACTGTGGTGCTTGGCTGTCATGTGGTTGCGTATACTCGTGGTGATCAGGTTGCATTTGCAGATGCTACAGAGTGCAATGTTTTTCTCTCAAGGACTTTCATTAAAAAATTCCAGACAGCGGCAGAATGGTCCTATGCCCTGACTTGAGCCACAGTGGGGTTGCTCTTGGGAACAGTTGACCAAGTTCTCAGTCTGGTGAAACCACTACCCCTTGGCACCTGTGTTGGTGTTACATATCAATCTTTCTCTGTGTTGCTGTGCTGGCTATGCATGCCAATAGTCCAGGTCAGATCAGTGGTAGTGATGAGCGAGCACTAAAATGCTCGGGTGCTCGGTGCTCTGGCCGAGCATCTCAAGATACTCGTGTACTCGGCCGAGCACCGAGCCCAATGTAAGTCAATGAGTGACAGGCTCCGCCCACAGACTTCCGGCTATAAAACGAGTAATTCCGGAAAAGGGCGGGAGGGTGGGCTTTTTCAAATCGCCGCATCATAGAACACCTTACTGTGGCCCCCAGAGGGATCCTAACAATGAATCTGCTCCCTGTATGGTGCCAGCTCACTGTGTGCACTGAAGGGAGCAGTGTATGTGTCTCAGATCGCTATTTATTACCGAGCAGTCCGAGCATCTCGGCAGTACTCGGTGCTCGCCGAGCACCCCGAGTACCGAGATACTCGTGCGAGTACCGAGTCGCACAGAGCATACTCGCTCATCACTAATCAGTGGACTCATCATTGACCATATCATCTTCCATGTCATCCTCCTTCACAATTGAGATTGTAGGCTGACCTGATGGCAACTGTATCTCATCATCATTGTCCTAAACATCTGGAGACAGTAAATCAGGTTCCTCAAAGTGAATTTCTTCTTGTTGTGTATCCTCAAATACTTGCGCATCAATGATTGTCACCTCCCAAATGTTTAGAAGGCTCTCCCAAATTAATAAAGGAGGACCCTCCCTAATGTACAGATGAGATGACTTTCAGTGCCAGCAACCATGGTTTTACTTATGCTGTGTTACTCTTAAGGCAGTGGTTTCAACACCAAATGTATAGAGAAGGGCCCTCCCAAATGTCTAAGTAAGAGCAATCCCTCCAAAATGTACATTATAGGGCCATCTATGGGCCCTCAGCAATCT
Source organism: Allobates femoralis (assembly GCA_033576535.1). Lineage (NCBI taxonomy): Eukaryota > Metazoa > Chordata > Amphibia > Anura > Aromobatidae > Allobates > Allobates femoralis. Next base: position 128,855,331 of record JARQOC010000003.1, on the reverse strand, counting down.
CAGGTTTCCTGCCTAATGCAGGCCCTCTGAACATTTGAATGTAGGGCCGCATAGTTACATGGAGGTGGGGGAGGTGGAGGAGGAGGGTGAAGCCCAACGCTACAATGGGTACATTGTAAACTGCTAAGGTATATGTATTCTACTATCACAGTGTCAATGAGGGAAAAACCGCCCAAATTTCTGAGTAAGAGTGGTTCCTCCAAAACGTATGTTACAAGGCCACATGAGGCCTCAGAGGTCAAAGATCAACATACCTACTGGCATGTTCTAGCTGGTCTTGTAAAGTGCTGGGGAATAGCAAACTAAAAATGATGTATGACAGAGGGACCTACAAAATGTATAAGTCAGGGCCCTCCCACTTGTAAAAGGCAAAAAAAACCACAACAGTACGTGTGAACAAACGCTAAAGGCGATATTTTTTTGTTTCTCTGATTTATTTAGCCTTTTATATAAGTGATTATGTAGGTAAACTGTTTCTGAACTTTTCGGCCTGTTAAATGCAATTTAGGTTAGGTTTGGTAGTTGTTTTTGTGTATCTGTAACAGTGACATAATCCTGCGACAAAGTTATTGCCTCAAACCATATGTGTGTCACAAATGCATGCAGGCATATTCTCCAGGCTCTTCACATTCTGTTTCATCACTTTCCAATCCATTTCATCCTTTTCCTCAGGTCCCCTTTGTAGGGTCCAGCAGAAAATTACTCGCATTTCTTGCATCATTGTTGTTAGGTCCCCTGGCACCACTCCCCAGCTCACCTCTCCCGGGTCAGCATCCTCTGCCCCTCTGCCGACCGGGCATCCAGCGTCCAGGCGTACTGTGTCTCGGAGCCGTCGCCGGCTTCCCTTCCTGTCAGCTGATCACCGGGCTCACACATGAGCACATTACAATGGTCGTGTTCATGTAACCAATCAGCGGCGCACTAGGTACATTCCTCCCCTGTGACTCTAGGGGCCGGCACGGTCCAACCTGACACTCCCCTTGACCAATAGCTGCTCTTCCTCTGGTATATCATGCCACCTCCACTGATGGAAGGTGCCTGATTATTAAATCAGTTTGCTTCTGCCTTGCTGACTGTTGGTCATGCCTTCCTTGTACTCTGTTTCCTGGAACCCTTGCTGGGTGCCTTCCCCCAGAAGCGTGACAATTGTACTCACTATTCCGAACAAATACGCAATTATTACAAAGTACCCGTTACGAGTATAGCCATTACGTATATTACGGTACTCACTTATCACTAGTCTTAATTCTTCCAGTGCGTATTTGAAGGGGTTCTTTATTTAGGAAGATGTGTGTGTGCGTGTATGTAGAGGTGTGTGTGTGTGCGTGTATGTTGAGTAGTGTGTGTGTGTGTGTGCGTGTATGTAGAGGTGTGTGTGTGTATGTAGAGGTGTGTGTGTGCGTGTATGTAGAGAGAGTGGTGGTGGGAGGAGTAAAAGAGGGATGTGGTTTAGGAAAGGAGAGTGACTACAGCCACATCTTAACGGAGGCCTGTTTTTTAGCATAAATAGGTTCTGATCCTTAAGACTTGGGGGTTAAATTTGGCGACAGTTACAGTTTGCTGCATAATGGTATGTAATGTCTATCAAGCTAATTTTTAGATTTGCAGCATATGGAGAACATAAAAAGCCTGAAAGAGTCAATAATAAATTATGGCAAAGCTTTTTATCTTTGATAGTTCAACATTATGAATTGTCTCAGACCATTACAAAATAGCCTTATCTTATATTTGTGATGCCAGAAGTCACTTTGCTTATGGATTTGCTCTGGCTGACTGCTGGACTGTGATATATATTGTCTCATTTTTCTCTTTCTTCCCTATAAGGATTTTTCTCTTATAATAGTGCTGTTAGCAAAGCACTTTCTGTTAGAATTGATGTGCAATATGCAGTAATGTGTTCCCACATTTCAGAGAGGTAGCAATTACCAACTGCCTATTTGTAATGGGAGGACATCTAGAAGAGACCTATCAAATAAGTGACCTGTCCCCTGAGGAACAAGAAATTATTGGATGTGTTATTTACACAGGTAGTTCAGCAGAAAAATGTTTTCTTAGGTTTTTAGTTAAACAGTTTAATCAGTCCTTATCACCTCAATCCGTCCTCTAAAATGTAGGACTGTCCTCAATTAGGCCAACAAACTAAATTTGTTATTAGTATGTATTTGAAGTGTGGGTGGACATCCAGACAAACACAAGGAGAACATACAAACTGCTTGCAGATGTTGTATTTGATGGGAAGTCGGGAACCCAAGGTTTAAGCTCTCAAAGACTACAGAGCTAACCACTGAGCCACCGCGCTGAACTACCGCAAAGAACTGATGATACATCATTAGCTCCTGTGAATGACTGTATAGAACAGGCAGCAGATTACAATAATAGAAATTGTTAGATTAGGAATAATTTTCTAAGTAAGCTTAACCCTTTCATTCCTGGGCAATTTTCTGTTTTTCATTCTTCCCTCCCCTTCTTCCAAGAGCCATTTTTATTTTTCTGTCAATATACACATATAGGGTGGCTTCACACTTGCGTTCGCCTGCGCTGCGCATTGCGTCGAGAGAATGCAACCTGAGCGCATACACCGTGCATCCCCATGTTAAACATAGAAATGGGCCGTGCTTGTGCTCGGCTTGCGTTCGCCCGCCGCAATGATCAGCGCATGCGAACGCAAGTGTGAAGCCACCCATAGGGCTTGTTTTTTGCGGGACAAGTTTTACTTTCAGATGAAATCATTTATTTTACTCTTTAGTGTACAGGAAAATGGGAAACAAAATTCCAAGTGAGGTTAATTTGCAAAAAATGTGCAATTACACGTTTGTTTTGTGGGGTTTTTTTTTTTTTTAACCATTGTATTTTTATTGAGAGATTTTCAAACACATATAAAATAAATGTACAATAAATGCACAAAGTCACTGTTGATCACAGCAAATATACACAAACTAACATCAAAACAAATAAGAAATTATAATAATGAAATCACATAAACTAGGGGGATTAATAGAGGGAGGACCGGGGAGGGGGGGGGGGAGAGGGGTTGGGAAAATAGGGCATCAAGAGAAACAAATATCTCAGCAGTACAATATGGCTCATAAGAGTATCATCATTAGGATAATCAGCCGGGTATCCGAACAGTGTTATGGACAGATTGCTCCCAAGGATCCCACCACGTCAAAACTTTATTTCGCTTAGAAAGATCATGAGCTAAGAGAAGTTCATACTGGAAGTGTAGATTTATTCGATTGATTAATTCCATCATAGACGGAGGACTTAACGATTTCCACTTAGAGGCCACACACATTCTTGCCGCTATTAGAGTGTTAGTGACAATTGGACGGAGAGGCCTGGGGACTAGGTCAAGGCCCAATCCCAGTAGGGCAACAGGAGACTCCAATGTTAAGGGTAGTCCTGTGAGGGTACCTAGCAACTCCTCCACCTTGACCCAAAAGGGCTTAATAACAGGACACTCCCACCAGATATGGGCGGGGGACCCCACGGAGGGACAGCCCCGCCAACAGAAACGGGAGTTAGAGTGGCCCCCATCCCCAAACCTGGCCACCCGGTCTGGAGTCAGATACCAGTGGCGCTGTAGCATCTTGGCCTGTTCCATATGGTTTATGCAGGACGAGTAAAGGGAGGCATGAGAGGCCGCCCTCTGCCAAGCCTCCAAAGGAGCTGAAAATCCCAGGTCTCCCTCCCATTTGGTCATGTAATGTAGTTTCTGCCTGGAGTGCAGGTTCATTAGAGCTTTATAAATGGTGGAAACCCCCCAGAGCAAATACCCTTTGATTTAAAGAAAGCCTGTAAAGGGCTATTAAAAGTTTCCTGGGGTGTACTAGGCAGGGAGACAGAGGCCAGAAAATGTCGCAATTGTAAGTATTTAAAGAAATTGTTTTTGGGAATACCGAAGTCTTCCACCAACTCTGAGAATGATCTCAACACGCCCCCTCCACAATCTGATTCAGCAGCAGGATACCTTTTAGTTTCCAGGATCGGAAGCACAGGGACCCAACAAATTGCTCCACTGCATCTACAGTAATATATCTGTATAGGAAGGGCAATAAATCTTTGCTTTCCTTGGCCCAAACACTCAACAAGGCCCTCATAGAGGAAAGGCCATTCGATGCCTGATAACTTTTCATCAAGTTAATCTCCAGCAATAGCCGGGTAGACTGCTTTGGGGTCAAGAAGGTTTCGATCTGGAGCCATAGGGAAGACTGTTCTTGTGCCCACCAATGTCTAGCTGCCTCTAAGTGAGCTGCTTTATGGTAAGAGTGAATGTCCGGGACCCCCAACCCTCCCACTGAGGGATGCAGGGTGAGAATCCTACCTGCCACCCGATGTGGCTTACCCTGCCAGATAAAGCGCCCCAATGTTGTCTGAATCGCCCGCAGTAACCTGCCCGGGAGAAGGAGGGGGAGACATCTCAGTAAGTACAGAATCTTAGGTAAATAGATCATTTTAATAATTTGGATTCTGGCCATCCATGACAGGAACAGGCCAGAATGACTTTCCAATTCCTTTTGCACATGTTTGTGCAGTAATTCAAAGTTATCTCTTACTATTTTATTCAGTTTAGTTATATGTAGTCCCAAATAAGTGAATCCCTCCTCCGCCCAGGCAAAGGAGAACTGCCCTCTGATGGCCCTCTGATCAGCGCTGGTGAAATTAATCGGGTAGAAAGAAGATTTAGTCATGTTTAGCTTGTAATACGAAGCAAGGGAGAACTCCTCCAGGACCCCCAATATTCTCGGAATCGTGGAGGGGAGGTGGGAGCACATGAAAACCACATCATCGGCATAAAGCCCTATCTTATGCTCCACGAGTCCCACCTCCACTCCCCGAATTTCAGGGTCCCCCCTCACCACCGCTGCCAAGGGTTCCATCACCAGGGCAAAAATCAGCGGGGAGAGGGGGCACCCTTGCCTGGTTCCATTAGAGATATCAAATATGGAAGACAGAAATCCTGATGCCTTGACCGAAGCGCAGGGAGAGGAATAAAGAGCCATAATGGCTCTCTGGAAATCACCTACTACTCCAAAATTTTGGAGAACCTCCCGGAGGTACCCCCAGTGCACCCTGTCAAATGCTTTTTCTGCATCAAGGGACAGGAATGCACCGGGAGCCCCCCTCCTCTCCATGATCTCCAGCAAGTCCACTAGTCTCCTCGTTCCATCACTGGCCTGCCTTCCCGGGACAAACCCCACCTGTTCCAACCCTATCAGGGTGGGCAATACTTTTCCAAGTCTGTTAGCCAGAATTTTAGCGTATAACTTGACGTCACAATTTAATAATGCAATTGGTCGAAAGTTGCCCGGGGAGTCAGGTGATTTGCCAGGTTTGGGGAGAGTGGTTATAGTTGCTTCCAATCCCTCCCTCCTAATGGACCCAACCCTTCTCCAGAAATTAAATAAGTCCAGCAGGGGTTTAGTCAAAAGTTGCGAAAAATTGTGGTAGTATTGGAAAGAAAACCCGTCGGGGCCTGGGGCAGAACGTTTTTTGGAGGAAACTATAACCTCTATAATCTCCTGTTCAGTGAAGGGCGCATTGAGAGATTCAAGTTGTTCCTCTGTGAGGATGGGAAGCTTAACTTTATCTAAAAAAGACCTAATAGTGTCTGCTGATGGTTGGGGCACTGAGTCAGAGTCTCTTAAGTTATACAAGGAGCAGTAGTAAGACCCGAATTCATTTGCAATTGCAGTGGGATTGCGAACTGTTGTGCCATCTCCTCTCCGCAAAAAGGGGATTTTCGCCTGAAGTTCCCTCTTTTTTACTCTCCTAGCAAGTAGCGTTCCGGCTCTGTCTCCCAGGCCATAGAATCTCGCCCCAGATTTTTTAAGCTGATGTTCTGCTTGCACCAGGAGAAGAGCTCTGAGCTCACGTCTGGCGCTCAGTAAGTCAGGGAGTTGTGTAGTCAACTTCAAGTTTCTCTGCAAGGTCTCTAGCTGTTTAATTTTTTCCAGGAGTGTAGTCAATTTTTGGTTACGTTCCCATTTAGCTATAGCTGCCATTTTCAGGAGAGAGCCTCTAAGAACTGCCTTATGGGCAAACCACAATGTGTCCGGGGGCATGTCAGGTGTGGTATTTTCTTCAAAGTAGAGTTTAATGGCCCTAGAGATTTGGTCAGTATTAGAGGGGGAGGCCAGGAGATGGGTGTTTATTTTCCAATAGGTTGGTGGACGAGTAGCGGCAGAGTCGGCTATCCTGAGTGAAACCGGGGCATGATCTGACCACGTGATGGATCCTATGCTCGAATCCAAGCATTTCTGCAGCACCAAGTCGTCAATCAGGAAGTAGTCGAGCCTGCTTTGTGATCTATGTCGATGTGAATAGAAAGTGTAGTCTCTTTCGTCAGAGTGCATGTACCTCCACACATCATGTAGATCATGCGTGGAGGCCACAAGCCCCAGTTCCGACCGGTATAGAGATGGCCTCGAGCAGTCTAGATGTTTGTTCATCGGGATGTTAAAGTCCCCCGCTATAATCTTACCCCCCTGTGCCACTGAGGAAACCTTGGGTAAAACCGACCTCAGGTACCGTAGCTGACCAGCGTTCGGTCCATAAACAGAGACAAGTGTAAAGGGTTTGTCGTTAATGAGGCATACCACAATAACATATCTTCCCTCCGGGTCAGAGACCTCTTTAATCAATTTAAATGTGACCAATCTGTGGATCAGAATGGCCACTCCGGCTTTTTTTTTTTTTGGCCCCCCCTGCTAGAAACTGTGTTGGGTAGAGGGCCGAGGCCAATCTAGGATGATCTTTCCCCAACAGATGAGTCTCTTGTAAGAAGACTACATCATGTTGTGTCTTTTTCAGATGCTGCCAGAGAATTGTTCGCTTACAAGGCGCATTAAGGCCATTTACATTGAGTGAGACCATAGATATACTCATTTTTGTTGAATACTCGGATCTTAGATTAGCCTAGAATCTTACAAAGTGAGATAAGCTATTATCTTCCGCTGAGACGGAATCTGCACCGCTGCAAGTAAATATCACAAATTCAAAATTCAGGGGAGGGAGGGCAAGGGGAGGTTAGGACCTGGGTAGAAGGGTAAGGAATCAAAGAGGTGAGTAAAATTAACTATATGAAAAAGGGAAAAGAGAATTTACATATACAAAAATATAATATTAGAGAGAAGGAAGAGAGAGGCAAATAATGACCAATACGTAAAAACAATAACAATAAACCAGACACCCTCCTGCAAGCAGGACGGGACTGGGTATGGGGGAGAATGTATGTGAGCGTAAGGAAGCCACTTCGGTGTTAAAGTGGCGTACTACTCACAATCCCACGGCCTAAACAACCGGAAACTTAGGCCTGGAAAACACCATAACCGGCATCCTAGCAACTCATAGTGCCTGTAAGTGATCATTCCCCAGCCCCCTGAGGATTGAGAGGGCTGTCTGGAGACTTCCGTTGGTTCTTGGTGACAGCCGAAGGAGAGGCTGGGGAACGTTGTAGGTTTCACACTCCGAGTGCCGTCTTGAGCTTGGAGGGTGATGTAAAAACATGCCTGTTGCCCTTGTATCTAAACGACACATTAACTGGGGAACCCCAGGAGTATTGTATGCCCCTTTCACGGAGTATTTTACAGTGAGGGGCAAAGTCTCTGCGTCGCGCTAAAGTTCCTTGGCATAAGTCAGGGTATGTGTGCCATCCTTTATATGTCCCAGAGTTCAGAGGGTGCAGTCTCATCATGTTGAGAACCAAGTCTCTCGGTCTGGGAGAGCCCAGACACACCAGTACATCTCTAGGCAGATCCTGCTTGATGTTATGGGGTTTTGGCAGTCTATAGGCTTTATCAGGCAGAAGCTCAGCGACTGAAATATCCGGTAGCAAAAAGCAGAGGAATGTGTGTACTATTTCTTTGACATCCTCCTCTCCGTCAGTCTCTGGGATTCCTCTGATCTTTATGTTATTTCTCCTCAGTTTATCTTCCAAATCCCAAGAAACTCAAATCTTTAATATCCTGCTCCACACCCTGATAACTATCAGCGAGCTCATTATGAGCTGTGGCAAACTCCGACATTTTGGATTCAAGGTGGTGAGTGCGCTCCCCCATGGCAGCCATATCGTCTCTGAGCTCCCTAATGCTGTCCTTGATATCTGCCTTAATGGATCTGTGTAAAGATTCAAGCAGGCCCCTCAGGGCTCCCATTGTGACCGGGGTGTTGTTATCATCTCCCTCTCCTCCTGCTCTCGGGCTGTTAGAGGCCCGGTCTGAGTGAGGGGAGCGTGCCACTGGGGATTGAGCCGCCGCCATCTTAGATCGGGCAGTAGAAGCGGGGCCCGATGAGAAAAAGTCCGTCACCTTGGGCGGTTGCTCCTTGCTCCGGAGCGACTGTCTTGGCATCGTGACGTTCCCCTCAGTGAGTTGCAGCGGGGGCTTCTGTCCGGGAGCCGATCTGGAGGCTGGAAGCAGGTATAAATGCCGTTTATCTGGGCGCTGGTGCCGGAGCTCCGGTCTTATGCGTCCTGCATGTGCGATGTCAGGACACACCCCCCCGATGTCAGGACACGCCCCCCTGTGGGTTTTTTATTCATCATGTTACTATATGGTAAAACTGATGTGTCATTAAGATGCCTCAGGTCTGTTATGTAAGTGGTGAAAAAAATGAATTGCGTTTTTTGCTCCATTTTCAGCGTTCTCATTTTTTTGGGATTTGGGGCAGTTTGACAGCCAATTTTTTGCAGCCTGAGCTGACGTTTCTAATGATAACATTTTTGGGTAGATGTGATGTTTTGATTGCCTGTTTTTTTTATGGCAATTTTGTCGCAACCAAAAGAACATAATTTTGGCGTTTGGACTTTTTTTTCATTACACAGTTTACCGATCTTATTGATTTTATATTTTGATAGATAAGGCATTTCTTAACGAGGCGATACCAAATGTGTCTATTTTTTAATTCTTTTAAGTGTTTTATTTTCAATGGTGCAAATGGGGGGTGATTTGAATTTGTTTTTTTCATACTTTTAAAAACATAACTTTTTTATATTTTCCACTGACCACTAGAGGGTCTCAGTGCTGCACAGTCTGATTGCTTCATTTGTCTTTAGATGATATGCTGCTCATCTAAAGACACAGCAAATGATCACTCCCTGCATGTGATGTCACTGGGACATCAAAGACAGGAAGTGAATCAAGACAGCTTCCGGGGTCATCAAAAGACCCTGGACTCTACAGGAGAATCAGTCAGGCCCTGTGATTCACTTCAGGGGACCTGGTGCTTTGGATCACACTGTCAGTCACTGACAGTGTGATCCAAAGGGTTAAGAATACATCATGTGTCGGAAAGAGGTTAAAAAAGAGTATATCTTTTTCATTAGCCAGCACAGACCTTGTGATACATAAACAGATTTGGTGAAAATGTTCATTACTTTTAATTTTTTATGAACTCTGATACAGTTATCTCTGCAGGAAAGTGGAGTTTTAGTAATGATGGAAATCCATTCCGAGAATTTGTTCTTATTGGCGTGACCTGAATTATGTTCTCTCCAGCACTCTCTAGTTGAGCAAAACCCTCTATTGTAGAGATGCATCTCAGCCACAGTCCTTTGCTTCTATAAATGAGTTAGCACATACAAGCAATTTTCCCAATCATATGGATTTTCTTTATATTATTTGAGACATTCTTGATGCAAAAAACTCATACAGTTGAAACCAGAAGTTACATATACTATATAAGAATGCAAATGCTTGTTTTTCACAATATTATCATGAAATCAGAATAAACCTTCCCTTTTATAGGTGAATTAGAATTTCCAGAATTATTAATATTTGTTAAATGCCAGAATAATGAGAGAGAGAATGTTTTATGGCATTTTTATTACTTTCTGCAAAGTCACAAGTTTACATACATTTTATTAGTATTTGGTACCATTGCCCTTAAACTGTATTACTTAGGTCAAACATTTTGGATATCCTTTCACAAGATTCTCACAACAGTTAATAGAAATTTGGGCCCATTCCTCAGACAGAATTGGTGTAAGGGTGCCTTCACATTAGCGTTTGGCGCCGCAGCGTATGCTGCGTTGCCATACGCATTCAAACGCATGCGCACTGCGTTCCTATGTTTAACATAGGAACGCATGGTGCCTGCGTTTGCTGCGTTCGGGTGCGGATGCGGACGATATCTGCTCCTTCCGGTGTCCAGCATCCGCACCCGGGACGCAGCATGTTGCATTTTTTGTGCGTTTGGGGACCTTGGAAGATCAGCAAGCGTCCCCAAGCGTACAAAAAATGCATTGCCGTCAATGGGTCCGCAGTGTCCAGCGCTTGACAGCGCGGGAGAACGCTGCGGACCCATTGAAAAATCTCCCGGTGGCCGCCGGTGATGTCACAGGAGCTCACCGACGGCCACCGGGAGATCAGCTGACCCTCTGCTGTCCTCCTTCTCCCCGCCGCTGGTAATCTCCTAGCGATGTCGGCGGGGAGAACAGCTGATCTGAAAGCTGTTTGAATCTTCCCGCGCCGACATCTCCTCACAGTGTCGGCGCGGGAAGATTCAAACAGCTTTCAGATCAGCTGTTCTCCCCGCCGACAGTCCCGGAGCTTACCGGCGGCCGGGGGGCGGAGATCTCCGGCGCTGATCTCCGCCCCCGGCCCGCCCCCGGACAGCGCCGATTGGCTGCCGGGCTCCATAGTGATGTGTCCGCAGGCGGACATTATCCGCTGCGGACACATCATTTGGACCCTGCTTTTGACAGCGTTTGTGTCTGCATGCCATCAGCATGCAGACACAAACGCTAATGTGAAGCCAGCCTAACTGAGCCATGTTTGTAGGTCACCTTGCTCACATATGCCTTTTCAGCTTTGCCCATACATTTTCAATAACATTGAGATCAAGGCTTTGTGATGGCCACTACAAAACATTCACTTTGTTATCCTTAAGTCACTTTGTAACCAATTTGGGAGTATGTTTCTGATCATTGTCCATTTCGAAGACCAATTTCCACCAAAGCTTTAACTTCCTGACTGATGTTTTAAGATGTTGCTTCAGTATTGCCACATAATCTTCTTTCCTCATGATGCCATCTATTTTGTGAAATGCACCAGTCATTGCTGCAGCAAAACACCCCCACAACATGATGCTGCCACCCCCATGTTTTAAAGTTGGGATGGTGTTCTTAGGCTTCCAAGCTTCTCCCTTTTTCCTCCAACTGTAACGATGGTCATTATGGCATACAGTTCAATTTTTGTTTCGGCACACCACAGGACACATTTCCAAAAATGTAGGTCTTTGTTCCTGTGTGCATTTTCAAGAATGAATCTGTTTTTTTTTTTATGTTTCTTTAGGAGTAATTGCTTCTTCCTGGCAGAGTGGGCTTTCAGCCCATGTTGATACATTACTCGTTTCACTGTGGATAATGATACAATCTTACCAGCTTCCACAGTTATCTTCACAAGGTCTTTTGCTTTTTTTTATTGGGTTGAAATGCACATGTTGGACCAAAGCACACTCATCTCTGGGACACAGAACCCACCTCCTTCTTGAGTGGTATGATGGCTGAATGTTCCCATCTTGTTTGTACTTGCATATAATTGTTTGTACAAATGAACGAGGCACCTTCAGGTATCTGGAAATTGCTCCCAAGGATGAACCTAATTTGTGCAAGACCACAGTTCTCTTCTTGATAGCTTGGATGATTTCTTTAGACTTTCCCATGATGCAACACAAAGGAGCAGTGTGTTTCATGTGTGCATTAAAACACATGTACAGGTATGTCTCTAATTAACTCAGATGTTGCCAATAAACCTACTAAAAGCTTCCAAAAATGTGACATCATCATACGGGCTGTCCCAAATAGTTTAAAGGCATAGTAATCTTATTTTATGTAAACTTGTGACTTTGTAGAAAGTAACAAAAATGCCTTAAAACATTCTCTCTTTCTCATTAATCTGGCAAATATAAATAATTATGGTAATCCTAATTGAGCTAAAACGGGAAAGGTTTATTCTGATTTCATGCCAATAGTGAGAAAACATGCATACAGTTGTGGCCAAAAGTATTGACACCCCTGCAATTCTGTCAGATAATACTCAGTTTCTTCCTGAAAATGATTGAAATCACAAATTCTTTGGTATTATTATCTTCATTTAATTTGTCTTCAATGAAAAACCACAAAAAGAATTGTCCTAAAGCCAAATTGGATATAGTTCCACACCAAACATAAAAAAGGGGGTGGACAAAAGTATTGGCACTGTTAGAAAAATCATATGATGCTTCTCTAATTTGTGTAATTAACAGCACCTGTAAATTACCTGTGGCACCTACCAGGTGTTGGCAATAACTAAATTACACTTGCAGCCAGTTGACATAGATTAAAGTTGACTCAACCTCTGTCCTGTGTCCTTGTGTGTACCACATTGAGCATGGAGAAAAGAAAGAAGACCAAAGAACTGTCTGAGGACTTGAGAAACCAAATTGTGAGGAAGCATGAGCAATCTCAAGGCTACAAGTCCATCTCCAAAGACCTGAATGTTCCTGTGTCTACCGTGCGCAGTGTCATCAAGAAGTTTAAAGCCCATGGCACTGTGGCTAACCTCCCTAGATGTGGACGGAAAAGAAAAAGTGACGAGAGATTTCAACGCAAGATTGTGCGCATGGTGGATAAACAACCTCGACTAACATCCAAAAAGTTCAAGCTGCCCTGCAGTCCGAGGGTTCAATGGTGTCAACCCATACTATCCGTTGGCGTCTGAATGGAAAGGGACTGTATGATAGGTACCCAGGAAGACCCCACTTCTTACGCCGAGACATGAAAAAGCCAGGCTGGAGTTTGTCAAAACTTACCTGAGAAAGCCTACAACGTTTTGGAAGAATGTTCTCTGGTCAGATGAGACAAAAGTAGAGCTTTTTGGGCAAAGGCATCAACATAGAGTTTACAGAAGAAACATGGCGGAGGTTCCCTGATGTTTTGGGGTTGCTTTGCTGCCTCTAGCACTGGACTGCTTGACCGTGTGCATGACATTATGAAGTCTGAAGACTACGAACAAATTTTGCAGCATAATGTAGGGCCCAGTGTGAGAAAGCTGGGTCTCCCTCAGAGGTCATGGGTCTTCCAGCAGGACAATGACCTAAAACACACTTCAAAAAGCACTAGAAAATGGTTTGAGAGAAAGTACTGGAGACTTCTAAGGTGGCCAGCAATGAGTCCAGACCTGAATCCCATAGAACACCTGTGGAGAGATCTAAAAATGGCAGTTTGGAGAAGGCACCCTTCAAATATCAAGGACCTGGAGCAGTTTGCCAAAGAAGAATGGTCTAAAATTCCAGCAGAGCATTGTAAGAAACCCATTGATGGTTACCGGAAGCGGATGATCGCAGTTATTTTGGCTAAAGGTTGTGCAACCAAGTATTAGGCTGAGGGTGCCAATACTTTTGTCTGGCTCATTTTTGGAGTTTTGTGTGAAATGATCAATGTTTTGCTTTTTGCTTCGTTCTCTTTTGTGTTTTTTTCATTTAAGACAAATTAAATGAAGATAATAATACCAAAGAATTTGTGATTGCAATCATTTTCAGGAAGATACAGAGTATTATCTGACAGAATTGCAGGGGTGTCAATACTTTTGGCCACAACTGTATGTGTCTTTTTATATAGTGTATCCAAACCTCTGGTTTCCACTGTTTGTAGTGATCTCCTGATCACTTCCAGAATCACTCAGACCCAAGGTTATATTTAATGAAAGTATACTTCATTTACAAATGAATAAAAAAATCTTACTTTAGAAGTGATGAGTCTTGACATGCTAAAATCTTGACATTAACTATGACATTCCTGATTATTTGTTATCATTTTCATGGAAAACAGCCATAATTGTGCACATACTGCTGTCCAAAGAATTGACAAATATACAAAGGAAAAAAATGCTAAAAAGGAAATTATTTTATTAGAAATATAGTGGTGTGAAAAACTGTTTGCCGCCTTACTAATTTATTACTCTTTTGCATGTTTGTCACTCTTGGATGCTTCAGATCATTAAACAAATTTAAATATTAAAGAAAGACAACAAAAGTAAACACAACATGAAGTTTTTAAATGAAGATCTTTATTATTAAGGGAAAAGAAATCCAAACCTACAGGGGCCTGTGTAAAAGAGTGATTACACCCTAAACCTTTGGCCCACTCATCTTTGCAGAATTGTTGCAAGTCAGCCACATTGGAGGGTTTCCAAGTATAAACTGCCTTTTTAAACTTATGCTAAAGCATTTCAATAGGATTAAGGTGAGTTTGTTGATTAGGCCACTACAAAGCCTTAATTTTGTTTTTCTTAAGCCATTGAGAGGTGAACTTGAAGGTGTATTTTAGATCAATTGGAAAAGAGGACTAAGTGTTGGTCAGGGACCCTGAGGAAGGAGCAGGGAGTGCTCTGAAATGCGTCGGAATAAAAATCACCATTGCACCAGACTTCTTGGGTTCATTTACTGGTTGTGGGTTTGCACAACCAAACCAAGTGAGCAATTTTCATAGGGCAACTGCCCCTCTCTGCTAAGAGATAAGACCCTATGTGCATTTTTGTCTCATATTTCTAGATATTTTGGATCAATATCCTGCTGCATAACCTAAGTGTGCTTCAGCTTGAGGTCACGAATAGGTGGCAGGACATTCTTCCTCAGGATTGTTTTGGTAGACAGCAGAATTCATGGTTCCATTTACTGCAGCAAGTCTTCAAGTTCCTGAAGCAGCAAAACAGCCCCAGACCATCACACTACCACCACCATATTTTACTGTTGGTATGAAGTTCCTATTTTGAAATACTGTGTTACTTCTATGCTAGATGTAATGGGGCATTCACCTTTCAAAAAGTTCAACTTTTTGTCTTGTCCGGTCACAGAGTGTTCTCCCAAAAGTCTTGATGGTCATCAAGATGTTTTATGGCAAAACTGAGAGGAGCCTTTATGTTCTTTTTCTCAGCTATGGTTTTTGTCTGAGACCTGCAGATCTTTGGAAGTTGTTGTAGGGTCTTTTGAGACCTCTTGGATGAGGTGTTGCTGCACTCATAGTGTTATTTTGGTTGGCTGGACACTCCTGGAAAGGTTCAGCACTGTTCTATGTTTTACCATTCATGAGTAATGGCTCTCACTGTTTTTTGCTTGAGGGCCAAAGCTTTCAAAATGGCTTTAAATCTTTTTCCAGACCGATAGATTTTAATAACATTGTTTCTAATTGTCCCTACATTTCTTTAGATCACAGCATGATGTCTACCTTATGAGGAACCTTTGGTCTACTTCACTTTGTCATATAGGTCCTATTTAAGTGATTTCTTGATTGAAAACAGGTGTGACATTAATCAGGCCTGGGTGTCGCTATGGGGATTGAACTCAGCTCTCCAAAGATAAGCCACATTTAATTTATGTTTTAAGGGAAAATAATCACTTTTTCATAGAGAGCCCTGTATGTTTTGATTTCTTTTTCTCTTAATAATAAAGAGGTTAATTTATAAACCACATTTTGATGGGCTTGATGTCAGCAGGCATTATAATAAGCTGACATCAACCCTAACCCCATAACCTTGCTGCCACAGCTACAGGGCAGTATGGCAGAATGAGGTAAGTGCCAGAGTTGGCCCGTCAAATGGATATGCCATTTCTGGGATTGCTGAAGGCTCTCGTTTTTAGCCTCGGAGGAGGTCAATATTCTTGGTCCCTTCCCAGGCAATTAATACTAGCTCCGAGGTGTCTGCTTCGCTTTTGCTAGCTGTTAAAATAGGGGGGAACCCCACACAATTTTTTTCAGGGGGTTCCCCATTTTAATAGCCAGTAAAGGCTAAATATTTATCTGGGGCTGATATTAATAGCCTGGGAAGCTCCATGGGTATTACTGCCTTCCCAGGTTTGTTAAACTTGAAATTTACAGGGGACCCCACGCCATTTAAAAAAAAAAAAAATCTTGTAATGCAATGTAAGAAAAATAAACAAAAACATATATATAGGCGGCCTGTACTATTCTTAGAGAGCCATTCTTTGTTGTTCCCATTATGAAACAGTTGGTCTCCTATACTCTTATTGCGTATGCACTGAGTGCCAGGACTGCCAAAAGTCGAGAGGCACTCCAATGCCCCTTGGAAGAGACATGTAGGAGGGCCTCATAAAAACAACATTCCCATTACAAAGGAGCCTCTTATTCTTGTAATGCCCATACACTAAGTATGCTTACTAGAAGAAGATTCTGCTGCACACCAGCACTTCATGTTCAAGAAAAAAGCGTATGGCTAACAATTATTATTGCATTGTGTGAACAGGAACCAAGGACATATTGGAAAGCTACTGAAAGCTATCTAAGAATAAATGTGAAAAATTAGTTAGAATGTAATGACCATGACATCCGGAAGCCCAGTAACCGCTTTCAAGGTTTTTTCACTCTACTGGGTCCTATCTAAAAACCTCATGTTTGCAGTCTGGATATGTGAATGGGATAATGCCCTGTGTGCAATTGAAACCTGCTTATAAAGGAAATTATCAGGACTATGTGTAGGTTCTCATAGCAGCTACTGGGTGAGGGAGGGTGCTGCAACCAAAAAAAACATAATATAATATATAAGATGGGCGCACACCTCTAGTGGTGGGTGCTAGCATGAAAATATATATACTTACCAGAAGAAGATTCTGCTGCACACCAGCACTTCATGTTCAAGGAAAAAGCATATGGCTAACAAGTATTATTGCATTGTGTGAACAGGAACCAAGAACATATTGGAAAGCTACTGAAAGCTATCTAAGAATAAATGTGAAAAATTAGTTAGAATGTAATGGCCAATATAAAATATATATACTTACTAGAAGAAGATTATATTTTCATGCTAGCACCCACCACTAGAGGTGTGCGCCCATCTTATATATTATATTATGTTTTTTTTTTGGTTGCAGCACCCTCCCCCACATATCCAGACTGCAAACATGAGGTTTTTAGATAGGACCCAGTAGAGTGAAAAAACCTTGAAAGCGGTTACTGGGCTTCCGGATGTCATGACCATTACATTCTAACTAATTTTTCACATTTATTCTTAGATAGCTTTCAGTAGCTTTCCAATATGTTCTTGGTTCCTGTTCTCACAATGCAATAATACTTGTTAGCCATACGCTTTTTCCTTGAACATGAAGTGCTGGTGTGCAGCAGAATCTTCTTCTGGTAAGTATATATATTTTCATGCTAGCACCCACCACTAGAGGTGTGCGCCCATCTTATATATTATATTATGGTTTTTTTGGTTGCAGCACCCTCCCCCACCCAGTAGCTGCTATGAGAACCTACACATAGTCCTGATAATTTCCTTTATAAGCAGGTTTTAATTGCACACAGGGCATTATCCCATTCACATATCCAGACTGCAAACATGAGGTTTTTAGATAGGACCCAGTAGAGTGAAAAAACCTTGAAAGCGGTTACTGGGCTTCCGGATGTCAGGGCCATTACATTCTAACTAATTTTTCACATTTATTCTTAGATAGCTTTCAGTAGCTTTCCAATATGTTCTTGGTTCCTGTTCACACAATGCAATAATACTTGTTAGTGTGGCGCCCCTGCGGGTATGCGCCACAGAATGGTATTACACTTGAATATAAAATGTGTTTTTACTTGTAAGTTGCCAGGTTACGATTTAATGCTTATGGAGTCTATTTTTAGCACTCACCTAGGACCACACCACTTAGTGTAGGGGAAACTGACTTTATGGTAGGTTCCACAGGTGGTGGGCGGAGCTTAGGATAGAGCAGAGTGACAGTTAAGATTTTACCTCAGACGGCGTTGGGAAGGCAGACAGTGTGGTCACGCCTGGCAGCCTGAGCTGAGTGGAGGGTACCCCAACTATATGTGGGGGCCCAGGACAGATGGCAACGGACCTAGACTGGTAGGAACCAGCTGGTCATGTTGAGGGTTCACAGGTGACACGGATACCGAGGCAGCCAGGAGTTCATCCCTGACTGCGAAGCCGACGAGCTGCAGGCCCAACCAGACCGGGTTGCTGACAGCACCACAAGGTACCTCACCCCTCATGCCCAAAAGACGGTCCTACACTAGTGAGGAAAGACTGAAACCCGGTGTCAGGTGGGAAACTTGTGCGTTCCTGCTGTTCCCATTTGGACCGGTAATAGTCAATTTAAGCCTACTAGACACAGACTGCAGGACTGGCGGGTGAGCTCTTCCAAGGTGGGAAAGACAGAAAGATCTAGAAAGAGAATAGAAACCCTGAAAGACAGAGAAGGAACATCTAAAGACTCCTTAAGAGAAATCCTGAGTTGGTAACAGCACCCTAAACCAAACTGTACCGTGTATTGTTATGCCATCAGCCGGTACCGAGTAAAGCAAAGTTAAACAAGAATTGGTTTCTGTTATTCTTCCTGCCGCAGCTCAGAGGACTGAACATCATCAACATCTACAGCAGAGGGGTAAGAACTGCACCACCATTTACCATCACTGCCCTCCCTCACCGTCTCATATACCATCATAGCTGCCCTGAGGTAAAGCTCCACCTGTGGGGAGCTGTACCACACACTGCTGCCCCCTCCATCACCTCAGCGGCCGGCTGGCAGCGCCGGTACCACCTTACCGGACTCTACAGGTGGCGTCACGTCCCCCTGTAAATAACCCCTTTAACCCCCACCGTTTTACCATTAACACCTGGTACAGTTGTTCGCCAGGGCACGGCACCGGGGATACCGACCACCCGTGACATCCCACACAGAAGCCCCGGTGACCGAGTACCCCACGCACCCCAGCTCTGGTCGAAACAAATTGGCGTCACGAACAGGACGAGCCAGCCTGGTATCTACCGGGTGAAGTGTGCCTTAAGAACTTTATTATTGTCTAACTGTGTGGATTATAAAAACTGTGCCGAGCCGCCATTACATCGCCTCAGAAATTCAAACTGCGTCACAGCAGGAGAAAGAGCGGGAAGATAAGCCCCGCCCCCTCCGCTCTGCCGAGGAGTGACGAAGGCAGTGGCGGGCTCCGGAAAAGCCCGAAGGACTTGCCCATTAGAACTTTGTGGCGGGCTTAAAAGTGCAGAAACAACAATGTGCCGGCCTAGGGGTGTGCCTCGGCCCCTCAGCATACTTGGGCCATTTAAGAGGCGTCAGAAAGTCTCCCCGCCCCCATTGCTCTCAATCAACCAAGGGGGCGGGTCGAGCGCCAGCCCACACCGGTTATGGACTATAAGAACTAAGCAGGATGCGGCCGGGAGCGGACTCAATATACCTGGTCAGGCTCCGGACCTGTTACCTGTAACCGGCTGTGAGGCAATGGCAGTCCCAGCTGCTGATTCCCTGGGACCGGTTTATGCACCCCTTGTGGAGCCCGGAAAGGAGGATATCACCGAGGCGGAGGACTTCATCCAGTTCCTGAAGGAGCCCGAGCTGACGGAGGAGGAGCCGGTGGTACGGAGGAGGCCGGGCCCCGCGAGCTATGGAGGGTCCGCGGTACCAGCATCAGCAGCAGCGGTTGGAGAAAGGAGAGTCCATCTATCTGCAGTTTCCCAAGGCCATCCAAAACGGGACCTGTATCGTGGTGATGTGATCACCTATGAACGCCACGCAGGCCCCCGGGGAAGGTTTGCAATCCGGGTCAGTAAGTTGAGCAGTAAAGAGTTAACCCGGTATTGCACTGTTTCTTTTTCCTTTTTCAGCATTTGATGGACATTAATCAAGGAACTTGTTACCTGGTCCCAGTTGGACCAATATGGACTAGATTATAGTCAAAGTTAAAGTAACGTTATAAGCAGTGCGCCTCCCTAATAGGGAAGAAAAGAAGCAATCTTATTGTTGATATCTGTTAAATGTTCAAATGTTATATGTAAAATGCATTTTATTCCAGGTTTGGTTTGACACCCGCGGACGGGTGTGTTTCACCAAGGGGGTGTGTGGCGCCCCTGCGGGTATGCGCCACAGAATGGTATTACACTTGAATATAAAATGTGTTTTTACTTGTAAGTTGCCAGGTTACGATTTAATGCTTATGGAGTCTATTTTTAGCACTCACCTAGGACCACACCACTTAGTGTAGGGGAAACTGACTTTATGGTAGGTTCCACAGGTGGTGGGCGGAGCTTAGGATAGAGCAGAGTGACAGTTAAGATTTTACCTCAGACGGCGTTGGGAAGGCAGACAGTGTGGTCACGCCTGGCAGCCTGAGCTGAGTGGAGGGTACCCCAACTATATGTGGGGGCCCAGGACAGATGGCAACGGACCTAGACTGGTAGGAACCAGCTGGTCATGTTGAGGGTTCACAGGTGACACGGATACCGAGGCAGCCAGGAGTTCATCCCTGACTGCGAAGCCGACGAGCTGCAGGCCCAACCAGACCGGGTTGCTGACAGCACCACAAGGTACCTCACCCCTCATGCCCAAAAGACGGTCCTACACTAGTGAGGAAAGACTGAAACCCGGTGTCAGGTGGGAAACTTGTGCGTTCCTGCTGTTCCCATTTGGACCGGTAATAGTCAATTTAAGCCTACTAGACACAGACTGCAGGACTGGCGGGTGAGCTCTTCCAAGGTGGGAAAGACAGAAAGATCTAGAAAGAGAATAGAAACCCTGAAAGACAGAGAAGGAACATCTAAAGACTCCTTAAGAGAAATCCTGAGTTGGTAACAGCACCCTAAACCAAACTGTACCGTGTATTGTTATGCCATCAGCCGGTACCGAGTAAAGCAAAGTTAAACAAGAATTGGTTTCTGTTATTCTTCCTGCCGCAGCTCAGAGGACTGAACATCATCAACATCTACAGCAGAGGGGTAAGAACTGCACCACCATTTACCATCACTGCCCTCCCTCACCGTCTCATATACCATCATAGCTGCCCTGAGGTAAAGCTCCACCTGTGGGGAGCTGTACCACACACTGCTGCCCCCTCCATCACCTCAGCGGCCGGCTGGCAGCGCCGGTACCACCTTACCGGACTCTACAGGTGGCGTCACGTCCCCCTGTAAATAACCCCTTTAACCCCACCGTTTTACCATTAACACCTGGTACAGTTGTTCGCCAGGGCACGGCACCGGGGATACCGACCACCCGTGACATCCCACACAGAAGCCCCGGTGACCGAGTACCCCACGCACCCCAGCTCTGGTCGAAACAAATTGGCGTCACGAACAGGACGAGCCAGCCTGGTATCTACCGGGTGAAGTGTGCCTTAAGAACTTTATTATTGTCTAACTGTGTGGATTATAAAAACTGTGCCGAGCCGCCATTACATCGCCTCAGAAATTCAAACTGCGTCACAGCAGGAGAAAGAGCGGGAAGATAAGCCCCGCCCCCTCCGCTCTGCCGAGGAGTGACGAAGGCAGTGGCGGGCTCCGGAAAAGCCCGAAGGACTTGCCCATTAGAACTTTGTGGCGGGCTTAAAAGTGCAGAAACAACAATGTGCCGGCCTAGGGGTGTGCCTCGGCCCCTCAGCATACTTGGGCCATTTAAGAGGCGTCAGAAAGTCTCCCCGCCCCCATTGCTCTCAATCAACCAAGGGGGCGGGTCGAGCGCCAGCCCACACCGGTTATGGACTATAAGAACTAAGCAGGATGCGGCCGGGAGCGGACTCAATATACCTGGTCAGGCTCCGGACCTGTTACCTGTAACCGGCTGTGAGGCAATGGCAGTCCCAGCTGCTGATTCCCTGGGACCGGTTTATGCACCCCTTGTGGAGCCCGGAAAGGAGGATATCACCGAGGCGGAGGACTTCATCCAGTTCCTGAAGGAGCCCGAGCTGACGGAGGAGGAGCCGGTGGTACGGAGGAGGCCGGGCCCCGCGAGCTATGGAGGGTCGCGGTACCAGCATCAGCAGCAGCGGTTGGAGAAAGGAGAGTCCATCTATCTGCAGTTTCCCAAGGCCATCCAAAACGGGACCTGTATCGTGGTGATGTGATCACCTATGAACGCCACGCAGGCCCCCGGGGAAGGTTTGCAATCCGGGTCAGTAAGTTGAGCAGTAAAGAGTTAACCCGGTATTGCACTGTTTCTTTTTCCTTTTTCAGCATTTGATGGACATTAATCAAGGAACTTGTTACCTGGTCCCAGTTGGACCAATATGGACTAGATTATAGTCAAAGTTAAAGTAACGTTATAAGCAGTGCGCCTCCCTAATAGGGAAGAAAAGAAGCAATCTTATTGTTGATATCTGTTAAATGTTCAAATGTTATATGTAAAATGCATTTTATTCCAGGTTTGGTTTGACACCCGCGGACGGGTGTGTTTCACCAAGGGGGTGTGTGGCGCCCCTGCGGGTATGCGCCACAGAATGGTATTACACTTGAATATAAAATGTGTTTTTACTTGTAAGTTGCCAGGTTACGATTTAATGCTTATGGAGTCTATTTTTAGCACTCACCTAGGACCACACCACTTAGTGTAGGGGAAACTGACTTTATGGTAGGTTCCACAGGTGGTGGGCGGAGCTTAGGATAGAGCAGAGTGACAGTTAAGATTTTACCTCAGACGGCGTTGGGAAGGCAGACAGTGTGGTCACGCCTGGCAGCCTGAGCTGAGTGGAGGGTACCCCAACTATATGTGGGGGCCCAGGACAGATGGCAACGGACCTAGACTGGTAGGAACCAGCTGGTCATGTTGAGGGTTCACAGGTGACACGGATACCGAGGCAGCCAGGAGTTCATCCCTGACTGCGAAGCCGACGAGCTGCAGGCCCAACCAGACCGGGTTGCTGACAGCACCACAAGGTACCTCACCCCTCATGCCCAAAAGACGGTCCTACACTAGTGAGGAAAGACTGAAACCCGGTGTCAGGTGGGAAACTTGTGCGTTCCTGCTGTTCCCATTTGGACCGGTAATAGTCAATTTAAGCCTACTAGACACAGACTGCAGGACTGGCGGGTGAGCTCTTCCAAGGTGGGAAAGACAGAAAGATCTAGAAAGAGAATAGAAACCCTGAAAGACAGAGAAGGAACATCTAAAGACTCCTTAAGAGAAATCCTGAGTTGGTAACAGCACCCTAAACCAAACTGTACCGTGTATTGTTATGCCATCAGCCGGTACCGAGTAAAGCAAAGTTAAACAAGAATTGGTTTCTGTTATTCTTCCTGCCGCAGCTCAGAGGACTGAACATCATCAACATCTACAGCAGAGGGGTAAGAACTGCACCACCATTTACCATCACTGCCCTCCCTCACCGTCTCATATACCATCATAGCTGCCCTGAGGTAAAGCTCCACCTGTGGGGAGCTGTACCACACACTGCTGCCCCCTCCATCACCTCAGCGGCCGGCTGGCAGCGCCGGTACCACCTTACCGGACTCTACAGGTGGCGTCACGTCCCCCTGTAAATAACCCCTTTAACCCCCACCGTTTTACCATTAACACCTGGTACAGTTGTTCGCCAGGGCACGGCACCGGGGATACCGACCACCCGTGACATCCCACACAGAAGCCCCGGTGACCGAGTACCCCACGCACCCCAGCTCTGGTCGAAACAAATTGGCGTCACGAACAGGACGAGCCAGCCTGGTATCTACCGGGTGAAGTGTGCCTTAAGAACTTTATTATTGTCTAACTGTGTGGATTATAAAAACTGTGCCGAGCCGCCATTACATCGCCTCAGAAATTCAAACTGCGTCACAGCAGGAGAAAGAGCGGGAAGATAAGCCCCGCCCCCTCCGCTCTGCCGAGGAGTGACGAAGGCAGTGGCGGGCTCCGGAAAAGCCCGAAGGACTTGCCCATTAGAACTTTGTGGCGGGCTTAAAAGTGCAGAAACAACAATGTGCCGGCCTAGGGGTGTGCCTCGGCCCCTCAGCATACTTGGGCCATTTAAGAGGCGTCAGAAAGTCTCCCCGCCCCCATTGCTCTCAATCAACCAAGGGGGCGGGTCGAGCGCCAGCCCACACCGGTTATGGACTATAAGAACTAAGCAGGATGCGGCCGGGAGCGGACTCAATATACCTGGTCAGGCTCCGGACCTGTTACCTGTAACCGGCTGTGAGGCAATGGCAGTCCCAGCTGCTGATTCCCTGGGACCGGTTTATGCACCCCTTGTGGAGCCCGGAAAGGAGGATATCACCGAGGCGGAGGACTTCATCCAGTTCCTGAAGGAGCCCGAGCTGACGGAGGAGGAGCCGGTGGTACGGAGGAGGCCGGGCCCCGCGAGCTATGGAGGGTCGCGGTACCAGCATCAGCAGCAGCGGTTGGAGAAAGGAGAGTCCATCTATCTGCAGTTTCCCAAGGCCATCCAAAACGGGACCTGTATCGTGGTGATGTGATCACCTATGAACGCCACGCAGGCCCCCGGGGAAGGTTTGCAATCCGGGTCAGTAAGTTGAGCAGTAAAGAGTTAACCCGGTATTGCACTGTTTCTTTTTCCTTTTTCAGCATTTGATGGACATTAATCAAGGAACTTGTTACCTGGTCCCAGTTGGACCAATATGGACTAGATTATAGTCAAAGTTAAAGTAACGTTATAAGCAGTGCGCCTCCCTAATAGGGAAGAAAAGAAGCAATCTTATTGTTGATATCTGTTAAATGTTCAAATGTTATATGTAAAATGCATTTTATTCCAGGTTTGGTTTGACACCCGCGGACGGGTGTGTTTCACCAAGGGGGTGTGTGGCGCCCCTGCGGGTATGCGCCACAGAATGGTATTACACTTGAATATAAAATGTGTTTTTACTTGTAAGTTGCCAGGTTACGATTTAATGCTTATGGAGTCTATTTTTAGCACTCACCTAGGACCACACCACTTAGTGTAGGGGAAACTGACTTTATGGTAGGTTCCACAGGTGGTGGGCGGAGCTTAGGATAGAGCAGAGTGACAGTTAAGATTTTACCTCAGACGGCGTTGGGAAGGCAGACAGTGTGGTCACGCCTGGCAGCCTGAGCTGAGTGGAGGGTACCCCAACTATATGTGGGGGCCCAGGACAGATGGCAACGGACCTAGACTGGTAGGAACCAGCTGGTCATGTTGAGGGTTCACAGGTGACACGGATACCGAGGCAGCCAGGAGTTCATCCCTGACTGCGAAGCCGACGAGCTGCAGGCCCAACCAGACCGGGTTGCTGACAGCACCACAAGGTACCTCACCCCTCATGCCCAAAAGACGGTCCTACACTAGTGAGGAAAGACTGAAACCCGGTGTCAGGTGGGAAACTTGTGCGTTCCTGCTGTTCCCATTTGGACCGGTAATAGTCAATTTAAGCCTACTAGACACAGACTGCAGGACTGGCGGGTGAGCTCTTCCAAGGTGGGAAAGACAGAAAGATCTAGAAAGAGAATAGAAACCCTGAAAGACAGAGAAGGAACATCTAAAGACTCCTTAAGAGAAATCCTGAGTTGGTAACAGCACCCTAAACCAAACTGTACCGTGTATTGTTATGCCATCAGCCGGTACCGAGTAAAGCAAAGTTAAACAAGAATTGGTTTCTGTTATTCTTCCTGCCGCAGCTCAGAGGACTGAACATCATCAACATCTACAGCAGAGGGGTAAGAACTGCACCACCATTTACCATCACTGCCCTCCCTCACCGTCTCATATACCATCATAGCTGCCCTGAGGTAAAGCTCCACCTGTGGGGAGCTGTACCACACACTGCTGCCCCCTCCATCACCTCAGCGGCCGGCTGGCAGCGCCGGTACCACCTTACCGGACTCTACAGGTGGCGTCACGTCCCCCTGTAAATAACCCCTTTAACCCCCACCGTTTTACCATTAACACCTGGTACAGTTGTTCGCCAGGGCACGGCACCGGGGATACCGACCACCCGTGACATCCCACACAGAAGCCCCGGTGACCGAGTACCCCACGCACCCCAGCTCTGGTCGAAACATTAGCCATACGCTTTTTCCTTGAACATGAAGTGCTGGTGTGCAGCAGAATCTTCTTCTAGTAAGTATATATATTTTCATGTTATATATTATATCATACACTAAGTATGGACTGATAAATATTTACCCCTGGGGGGTATACATGAATATACGGTATAACTTTTTCTTTCTTATGGGCATCATAAACATCTTTTAAAAATATTATGTGGGTGCTGCATCCTGGACCATGGTCACCCTGGTGATATGGTGGTGAAGGATGAGGAGAAGGAAGAGTACTAGAGCAAATAGCCCAAATCAGGAAGCTTATACCCATGTGTGGGGGTGACGACGAGCATGGAATATACCTCCCAAAAAAGATACTGGCTTTGAGTTAATATTACGCTGCTATCATTTGGTGGTGTTGAGAAGTCTGGCCCAATCCAGCCCTTTTTAATTTTGATAAGAGTCAGCCTGTCAGCATTTTCAGTTGACAGGCGGGTGCGCTTATCAATTCTAATTCCTCCTGTGGCACTAAAAACCCGCTCTTACAAAACGCTAGCAGCAGGGCAAGCAAGGACTTCCAAGGCATAGAGAGCCAGTTCATGCCACATGTCCAGCTTGGATACCCAAAAATTATAAGGCACAAAGGAATCACAGAGGATTTTGGTACAGTCGGCAAGGTACTCCTTCAGCATCTTCACAAACTTTGCACTCCTTCTGAGAGTACCCCGCGCCTGAGGGCCTGTGCCACCGGAGGGGCTGAGAAAACTCTCCCAGAACTTTGACAGTGTTCTCCTGCCTCTGCTGGATTGGAGTTTTGTCTCTCTTGCCTGTACTCCTTGGATGTCCAGCAAACTGTGACCTCTGCCACCAGTGTTTTCAAGGGCCTTCTGGCACTGCCCCATTTTTGTAGACCTCTCCGCCTCGGGAATAAGAGATATAAAGTTCTCATTGTAGCGTGGGTCTAAAAATATCACCAACCAGTAATGACTGTCACCCAAAATTTTGAGAATGCGAGGGTCATGGGAAAGGCAGCGTAACATAAACTCAGCCATGCGCACCAAACTGGTAACAGGCAAGATTTCCGTGTCCTTACCAAGAGGATGACTAACCATGATCCTCTTCTCCTCCTCCTCCTCCCTGTCCTCTGGCCATCCACACTGAACAGACAGTATGACAGTTGTGCAGGTAGTACCGTCTATAGTGCATGAAACTAGCTCCTGTTCTTCTTCCTCCTCCTCCTCATTGTCTCCCAATCCACGTTGGGATGAGATGAGGCTGGGCTGTGTGTAATCACCTTGTATGGTTTCTTGCTCCATCTCATCGTGCTCTGCCTGCAATGCATCCACCTTGATTGTGAGCAGAGCATTTCAGAAGACAGAGAAGCGGGACGGTGAAGCTAATGATGGCATCATCGCCGCTCACCATGGAGTCCACAAAGTTTTGGAGGATGGTACATACGTCGGACATCCATGTCCACTCCTGAGGTCTTATGTGTGGAGTTTGAACCGAATACCGACGGCCTTGTTGATGCTGGTAGTCAAGAACTGCCCTCTTCTGCTCACAAATCCTAACCAACATCTGCAGTGTAGAATTCCAATGTGTGAGGATATCATACACCAGTCAGTGAGCCGGAAACTGCAAACGTTGCTGAATCCGGCAAGGGCGGCTGAAGCAGTAGGTGACTTGTTAAAATGGGCACACAGGCGGCATACTTTAATGAGCACTAGTGATGGGCGAATCCTAAATTACTCGGAATCGCTTGACTCTAGCGATTCCGAGCCCAGGACTCGCTACTCGTTGCGAGTCTAGCGAGTCCAATGTTAATGAATGGGGAAGCGAGTAATAGCGAGTAGTGTGAGATTTACAAATCGCAGATGTGTCTCGGAAGCTTCAGCCTGAAGCAATCCGAGTTTTGTCATTTATTTGCATTGGACTCGTTTACTTTGCAACTGTAATCGCTGGGAAACTCGCACAGATAAGAGTCCTGTCTGCTCTGTGCATCTCCAGGGTCCTAGAGCCCGCCTGCTGCCTGATGTAGCAGTGCTGAGATTGTTCTCAGTCTGCTCATTCCCTGTGTACAGACATGAATGTCTGTACACAGAGATGATGTAGCAGAGCTGAGATTGTTCTCAGTCTGCTCATTCCCTGTGCATATACATCTATATCTATGCACAGGGATGAGCAGAGAGGACATCGCGTTTTGGACTGCGTCGGACGGAAGAGGATTTTTTTAATTAAAGATGGAGTCTCTAATGGCTTTTTTTTTTATTTCTAATAAAAAAATTTCTCTGTGTTGTGTTTTTTTTAAAACAATTTAATAGAAATTCATGGCGGTCATGTCTAATATTGGCGTGACCGCCATAAATTTCGGGCTTAGGGCCAGCTGATAATACAAAGCTGGCCCTAACCTCTATTACCCAGCGTGCCACCGCCACCAGGGCCGCTGGAAGAGCGGGGTTCAGCGCCAGAGGATGGCGCTTCAATGAACGCGCCATCTTCTGGGGCGGCTGCGGGCTGCAATTTGCAGCGGGGGGTGCCCAGAAAGCTTGGGCATCCCTGCGCTGCAGATTCCAGCCCCCAGCTGCTTAGCTGTACCTGGCTAGACATAGAAATTGTGCGGAGCCCCACGCATTTTTTTGACTCCGACTCCGAGACGACTCCGAGGCGACTCCGACTCCGAGGCGACTCCGACTCCGAGGCGACTCCGACTCTGAGGCGACTCCGACTCTGAGGCGACTCCGACTCTGAGACTCTGACTCTGAAATTCATTAAATAATAAAAAAAATGCGTGGGGCTCCGCGCAATTTCTATGTCTAGCCAGGTACAGCTAAGCAGCTGGGGGCTGGAATCCGCAGCGCAGGGATGCCCAAGCTTTCTGGGCACCCCCCGCTGCAAATTGCAGCCCGCAGCCGCCCCAGAAGATGGCGCGTTCATTGAAGCGCCATCCTCTGGCGCTGAACCCCGCTCTTCCAGCGGCCCTGGTGGCGGTAGCACGCTGGGTAATAAAGGGGTTAATACCAGCTTTGTTATACAAGCTGGTATTAAGCCCGAGATTCTTAATGTCAGGCCACGTTTGACCCAGCCACTAAGAATCTCCAATAAAGGGTTAAAAAAACACAACTCAGAGAAAAATTTATGCATCCCCTGTGCATAAATATAGATGTCTATGCACAGGGAATGAGCAGACTGAGAACAATCTCAGCACTGCTACATCATCTCTGTGAGCAGGCGGGCTCTAGGACCCTGGAGCTGCACAGAGAAGACAGCTGGACTCGGCTGCAATGTAACAGCAGTTATTTGCGAGTTTCCCTGCTATCACTGGCACAGTAGCCGAGTCTAATGCAAACAATGGCAATCCTAGTTTTGTCAGCGTTTCTGACAAAACTAGGATTGATATTGATTTGCATTGGACTCGTGCGAGCAATCACTGGGAAACTCGCAGAGTACCGAGTCCTGCGAGTCCCTTACTACTCGCCGAGTAACGAGTCCTAGCGAGTAGATTCGCCCATCCCTAATGAGCACATCCGATGGCTTCGGGTAGGATTTAAGAAACCGCTGAACCACGAGGTTGAGCATATGGTCCAGGCATGGTACATGTGTGAGCTCACCTCACCTCAGACCTACCACCAGGTTCCGGCCATTGTCACACACGACCATGCCTGGCTATAGGTTCAGCGGTGTGAGCCACAGATTTGCCTGCTCTTTCAGAGCTGTCCACAACTCTTCCACATTGTGTGGTTTGTCACCTAGACTTATTAGCTTCAGCACAGCCTGTTGCTGCTTGGCCAGGGCAGTGCTTCATTGCTTCCAGCTTGTGGCTGATGTGGAGGGTGAAGAGGAGGAGGCGGCTGAGGAGGATGTGGTGCAGGAGCTGTAGACTGTGGGGGCAACCCTGATTAAGTTAGGGTCGACAATCCTTGGCGTTGGGAGGACGTCAGGAGACTGGGTACTGGCTTCCATTATTTTAAACCAGTGTACCATATGTGAGATATACCGTCCCTGCCACAAGCACTTGTCCACGTGTCTGTGGGCAGGTGGACTTTCCCAGTAACTGCGTTGTTGAGGGCACGGCTAATATTTTGGGACATGTGCTTGTGTAATGCCATGTGCATGATCATGCTGGTGGTGGTCAGGCTGGTAGTTTTGCTACCTCTGCTGATGCTGTCATGGCAGGTGGTGCAAATGGCCTTTTCTGGAATTATCAGTAAAGTCCATAAAAAACAGCCAGACATGTGAAGTCCTAAAAGTTATACTGTTAACTTCCGTCATGTGGGTGTTACGGGGAATGGTTGCCCACCTTCTGTCTGCGGCACCCACACTGCTTCTTCCTTCCTTTTGGGGTGCTATGCCTCCCTCCCCCTGTGTGCTGCGGTCTTCGCTCTGATTGTCCTTCTGCCAGGGTGGGTCCGTTACTGGTCCTCCTCCTGACTTTCTGCTAATTGTGTCTTATCATTGTCCACCTCTTGTGACACTTTCCCACCGTCGCCTTTGTGCGACCGTGGCTGCTCAAATACTTATGCATCGCTACATGCGATCTCCTCTTGCCCCCCTTCAAGTGGCGCGGGCGAAAGGCCCAAATGTATAAATGGAAAAGTGAACAGCTCTTCAGAGTGTCCAAGTGTGGGATCAGTTTTGTCTGGGCAATTGGCACGGTGGGAGGAAAGAGGATCAGGGTGAGGAATATGCGGTCCAGACTCACTGCTACTGAGACTTGACCATGTAGAAGACAGGGTGGTTGTGGTGGTGGCAAACTGACTGGAAGCATTATCTGCTATCCAACCAACAACCTTTTGACACTGCTCTGGGTTTAATAGTGGTGTGCTGTGGTTCCCTAGGAATTGAAACAGGATGGTAGGGCGAGAAGTGGTGGGTGTTTGTTGTGGCACAATTGTAGCTTGCCCATGGCCGCAGCCTCTGCATGCACCCTTACAGTCACATCCAGTTTCTCGTCCCTTAACACGCGCTTTGCACATTTTAAACAGAGCAAAATATCTTCCATGCTCAGTAGAAATGGCTAAATTTAGAACAAAGTTATAAGTGATCCGTGCGACGGGCAAACCACAGTTTTAAGTAGCTGTATTTTTTGCGCTGTTATATGAAAAGGACCCGCCTGTATTCTGCAGTGCCAAGAAAGAAATGGCGCAGATAAATAGTGTTCTGTGGATTGCTTTTAAAGAAAATAATGAGGGCTATGATCCCAAAAATATATTTCTGGCCCCTGATACCTGGGGCTATGTCTACAGATGTGTAACAGGCTACAGCAGCAGCAGATGTGACTGTAATGGAGCCTCATGTGATATACGCACCAAAGTCTGCTATATACCCTGCCTGCCTATATAAACTGCTGACTGATAGGTATATAGCTGGATTAGTCCTGAAAAGGACTGATTTTATAGATGGATATGTGTAACAGGTTACAGCAGCAGCAGGGGTGACTGTAATGGAGCCTCTTGTGCTATACGCACCACAGTTTGCTATATACCCTGCCTGTCTATATACACTGCCTATATACAGCTGGATTAGTCCTGAAAAGGACTATTTGTATAGATGGATTGTGTTGTGTACACTACCTAGTACCTACACTACCTAAGATACACACTAAATCTGTCCCTAGCTGCACCTCTCCATACACTAGCTGACTGGATCAGGGTGACGAGAACAGCGCTATCAGGTCTGATATAGACCTAATGACAGCTGTGTGGCTGTGGCATTACAGTGTGTGGCAGCCAATCCTTGCATTTGGGCTTGCTCTGTAAATGCAGGTAGAGGGAGCCGAGTATGTACCCGAGCATCTTGCCGGTACTCGATGAGTGCTGAGCATCTCAAGTACTGAGATGCTTGGGTGAGCACCGAGTACTGGTGAGCATGCTCGTCCATCCCTAGTAGCCATCTATAGGTTTTTTGCAATTCTCAGCTGATGTTTTCTCCCACTCTTCCTTTCCAATTTGATCAAGCTCTTTAATGCTTACAGGGTTCTTTTTCCCAATATTAGATTTCAGGTTACCCCAAAGATTTTCAAAAAAGAAAAAAATTCAAGCGAGCATGGAAGAGGGGATCCCAGACATTTTTAGGGGGTGTGAGGGTCTCCGGTGTTGTGTTTTTTTTTTAACCTTGTGGCATAACAAATACAAGCTTTTCATAAGTCTGGGATCCCCTCTTCCATGTTCGCTGGAAGTTTTTTCTTGTTTGGAGTTCTCTGTGACCTAACACAGGTCTTTACCATGCTGGAACAACTACCTGGACTTCATGTGGTGAGCTGAACATTTCTCTTGGTTTCTAAAGATTTTCAATGGGATTGAAGTCAGGATACACTGCTGACTGTTTTAAAACAGTCCATGTTATCTTTTTTGGATGTGTGCTTTGGGTCATTGTCTTGCTGGAGGACCCATGATCTTCAACTCAAACCAAGTTGTCTTACACTGGGTAGAAAATTTTGCTCTAAACTCTCAGCTTAATTATCTGATTTAATGATTCCTGTGTTACAGTCAAGGCCTCCAGTACCAGACATTGCAAAGGAACTCCACAACAATATGGACCCTCCACCATGGTTAACTGTTGGTAGGGTGTTCTTTTCCTAATAAGCTTCATTGCACCATCTGTAAACAAGCTGTTGGTTTGCATTGTGATAAAGGTCTATTTTTATTTCATCAGTCCACAGAACATTTTCCCAGAAGGAGTGTGGCTTGTCAAGGTACTCTTTGGCAAAGATCAGTTGTTCCTTTTTATGTTTTTTCTTCAGCAATGACTTCTTTCTTGGCCTTCGCCTATAAAGCTCTGCTTGGTTTAGTGTGCGGCATATGGTACTTGTTGAAACCATGACCCAAGACTGTTCCAGGTTGGACTTCAGGTCTGGATATGTGACGTTGTGTTTCTTTCACCATTCGAACCAACCTTCAAAGACATCACTTGTCAATTTTCCTCTTTCCTTCACATTCAGGGAGGTTGTTGATGGTTCCATGCTTGTCAAATTTCTTAATAACATTGCACATTGTTGAAACTGGGATACCAAGGTATTTGGAGATGGCTTTATACCCTTTGGAAGTCTTGTGTTTTTTAATAATAACAGTCTTGATGTCATCAGACAACTTCTTTGTCTTAACCTTTGTGACACAGACACAGGGTCTCACATGGCTTTTTAAAACACTGTAGTCATCATTTACTGGCTAATTCATGTCACATGGGCACTGACAATTTATCACAGGTGAGTCTCACTTTGTGATTTACCACAGGCGAGTCAAAATGTATTTCCACACTAATTTAATGTAAAGGCTTCCAATACCAGTGTCACAGAAACTTGAGGTTTTTCAATTTTTTCCTCCCATTGTTTTTTGTTGTAAATAGTTGTTTATCATTTGCTCTTTTGTATTTAAAGAGGACCTATCACACCCTTGGTTCTTGGCAAACTGAATGCAGCTCTGAATGCAGGGAAGGGGTCCCCCATGTCTCATGTTCCCCCTGTAACCTTTAAAAAAGTCTTTAAAAACTTTTCAGTTAAGAGGTCCTCTTTAATATAAGTGCTCTATACACACAAGCTGTTTCACTTGATTTATTTTTTTCAGGAGGTATTCCACATTGTGTGTTTAAACTTCTTGGGAGCCACTAATGATGGGCAAGACTGTTAGAGTCTATTTTTGCAACTTTAAGGTGTATTTTCAACTTTAGAACTAATACCCTAACCCTGTAGATAGGGGACAACGTCCCGATTATTACTGCTGGAATGCCCACCAATAACTGAGAACCGGGGCTCTGAATAGAGTGGTGGTTGATCATGCCCACTGGTGCTTCATTCATTTTTATGGAAATGCCGAAGACAAACTTAGATCAATACTTGGCTATCTCAGGAAGTTCCATCACCAATGGATGAAGCAACACTGTACATGATTGACCTCCAGTCCAATCACATGGGACTCTAAAGAATTTAGTTTTTTTGGATTGGTGGGTGTCTCTGCAGTGGGATCCAGGTGATTGGGAAATTATCACCTGTGGTGGACATTGGATAACATCCAAAGTTGAGTATATTCCTTATGGCTTTCTTTAACCCAACAAGTGATTAAACTATTCAATTCTCTCCAGCTATTACACTATTGTCCACTTTTGTGATGTGCTCCGAATGGAGGTGGACAAGCATTGTCACATCCATCCCTTTAACTAACTCATTGTAAACTTTAGAAATTGATAAAATAACATCTCCAATGTGCACTGACACTGCAGGTCTTTACAAATGATGGAGCAGATATACCGACAATGAACCATCCTTACGTTCCCTCTAAAATAATGAGAGGAAACATCTAGCTGTAAAAATAAAATTATGTCTCTCAAAACTACATCTGATTATTCTTCATCTGAACAGCCAACGAACAATATGTTCAAGGGTAAAAGCACTTTTATTATATACTTTCTTTTGATTATATAATAGATCACAGTAAGAGTACAGTGTGCATATGTGGAACACAGGGAGTTCATCCACCAGCTCTTCACACACAATGACAACAGTAATGTGTAGGATGTGCGGGGGAGAAAATGCATGTTAACTAGAGAGGAGAGAGGTGAACAACCACGCTGAAAAATGAGAAGGAGAGAAAAACACATTTATTGCAATTGCCGAATATAGAGAAATAAAACCTTTTTTTATGTGTGAACACACCTGCAGCATGACGCATCGCATCACAACATGTGCTAGCTGATCACTTGTATTCTGAGGAATGAGGAGAATAACCGGGCAATGCATACTAAGGTTTTTTTTGCTTTGCTTATTAGTTTTATCTATTTTGTTTTTGCAAGGTCTGTGGGGCAATTTTGTCAGTACTGTCTAGTTCTTGGACAGAGAAAACTTAGACATGTTATAGAAGACAAAATTAGAATGCCCCATTGTGAAGTCCTGATGATAAGAAACAGGGAAGAGTAGATTGTGATTTGTGCAGGTCAGGCTGCTTTCACATTACGATTTAGTGCCTGTCCGTGGGATCCGACTTTGAAGGATTACTACCTGAAAAGAAGTGGTTAGAGAAACAGACTTCAA
Source organism: Allobates femoralis (assembly GCA_033576535.1). Classification (NCBI taxonomy): domain Eukaryota; kingdom Metazoa; phylum Chordata; class Amphibia; order Anura; family Aromobatidae; genus Allobates; species Allobates femoralis. The sequence goes on along the minus strand of JARQOC010000003.1, from coordinate 128,820,581 downwards.
AAGGGAATTTTAGGTGTGGTAACTGCAGTTTTTGCGCCCAACACATGATAAGTAATCCTGTAAAAATTGGCCATATGGTATATGATGTCAGACAATTTATGTTGTGTAAAACCAAAAATTTGGTCTATGGAGTTTATTGCCCATGTGGCAGGTACTACGTGGGAAAAACGATTAAGCACATGTATGTTAGATTTAGAGAGCACAGTAGATCCATAGGAACAGGTGTAGCTTCCCCAAGACCAAAAGCCACTTTACACACACAGATATCTGTGTCCAACTTCTGAACAGATCTCTGGTTGCAGTGAAATCATGGACACATTGTTCCATTTTGTTGCCATGTACCAGTGTAACAATGTGTCCATGATTTCACTGCAACCAGAGATCTGTTCAGAAGTTGGACACAGATATCTGTGTGTGTAAAGTGGCCTTAATAGAACATATAAGAGCTCTACATAATGGTGATTCAAAACCCCTAAGCTTTGTAGGTTTAGAAAAAGTTGATTTACCTCCGAGGGGGAAAAATGTACATAAGCTGCTCCTCCGACAGGAAGCCAAGCGGATCCTGAGGTTGAAAGCTCAGGGGCCACTTGGTCTTAATGATAATAATGATTTGTCTGTGCTTTTATAGATTAAAATATGATAGGTTTTAGTGATGTGTTGTTAACATTAGGAAAATGTATTAGACACGTGTTATAATCACTGGTGGAATACTGTTAAAGGGATCCTGTCACCTACAAAATGCCTCCTAAGCTATCAAAACATGTCCCTGCACCATCCTATCACTAATCTCACACTTCATTTGTCTCCTAAAAGCATCCTGTGAAAGTGGAGAAAAACGTTTTAATACTCACTCTTTAGTCATTATAATTAGCAGGGGCCATATTCTTTAGTCACCAGGGGGTGTTGTTAAGCAGCTCCAGGATCCACCCTCTCTCTGTCTGTGCTGCTGTGAAACTGAAACTGAAGGCAGGACTAATGATTTGCATTCTGTGAGTGATAGAGAGGGGGGAGGGCAATGCCTGCACATCACAGCAGAACACACAGAGACAGGGTGGATCCCTGGAGCTGCAGAACAGCCCGCCCTGGTGACTAAAGAATAATCACTGCTAATTATAACCACTAATGAGTGAGTATTAAAACGTTTTTATGCACTTTCACAGGATGCTTTTAGGAGACAAAAGGAGTGTGAGATTAGTGTTGGGATGCTGCAGGGACATGTTTTGCTAGCTTAGGAGGCATTTTGGAGGTGACAGGATCCGTTTAATGTTTTTGATACTGTTTTTATGTATTTAATCATTGTTATCATGTGGATGCTTGTATAACACCTTCTGTCACGTAAATGGTTAATGATAGTTAATTGGGTGGGTTTAAGTAACAGGAAGGTACACCCACATTTGAGTTGTAACCCGTAGAAGTGCTGACAGGAGGCGCGAATTGGCCTGTTGTTACTGAAGACCCCCCCCCCCCCATCTTCCTCCCCACACCCCTGTACACAGCCACCAATCCGCTATGGAATAAAAATAAAGTTTTCACCCAGGTCTGATGAGTGCTGCCATTCTTTGTTTGTTATTACTGAATATCTGGCCACACCCAACCAGTATAACCAAACAGTATTGCCTCACAACAAACAGCACAGCTTCAGACCAGACTCTCTAAATTCCTAAATTGCCTCTGAAGGGTTTCTCATGCATCCCAAGAGACCAGACAGGAGGCCTCAGAGCACTGTCTGCAAGGGGAAATTTTGTGAGCTAAACTGAAACAGGTACAAATAAGGTGAAAGGATAGAGGGACTGGAAGGAAAAGATACAAAGAACAGCATACACTTAACTGGTGTTTTCTTCCAGGGACAATCCCAAATGTTATAAGCTGGGGATCTCAGGAAGAGGTCCACATAGAACTATAGCCAGCAAGACAATGCAATGAAGAGAAAACATACAGTATATCACCACCCAGGCTGTAATAGGAAAAAACAAAAAATGACAATGAAAACAGCTGGTGATAAAGACCTGAAAGGACAAACAAAGGTAATAGTAACCATCAGTAGTAGCCATAACCCCGCAGACAGGGGTACCGTCTATAGACTTAGAGGATGCCGGATCAAATCCTGAAACTGCGGTATGACAGTAATTGAAGCAGTACTAGAATAATTAAATGATACAAATACATTTGGTGAAGATACTAGGAACTTCCAGTCGCCATATTTTTTAGGTATATAGGCTATATACCATGCGCAGTAAATTTATAATACCTACTGTACTGTATTCATTGAGATGTAGCCACATTTCTAACTGCTATCAATGATGGTGTGCATATTTATTTGACTAAAATTTTAGACTTTATTTTCAGTACATATACACTTGGTGCTACGATTGTACCATCTACAGTGCCTACAAGTAGTATTCAACCCCCTGCAGATTTAGCTGGTTGACACATGCGGAATTAACTTGGCATTGTGACATTTGGACTGTAGATCAGCCTGGAAGTGGGAAATGCAGTGCCACAAACATTTTTTTTTTTTTAAAAGCGTTAAAAGTTAATTCAGAGGGTCATTTATTATTCAACCCCTCAAACCACTAGAATTCTGTTTGGTCCCCCTAAAGTATTAAGAAGTAGTTCAGGCACAAATAACAATGAGCTTCACATGTGTGGATTAATTATCTCTTTTGCCAGCCTTTTCTGACTATTTAAGACCCTCCCCAAACTTGTGAACAGCACTCATACATGGTCAACATGGGAAAGACAAAGGAGCATTCCAAGGCCATCAGAGACAAGATCGTGGAGGGTCACAAGGCTGGAAAGGGGTACAAAACCCTTTCCAAGGAGTTGGGCCTACCTGTCTCCACTGTTGGAGCATCATCCGGAAGTGGAAGGCTTATGAAACTACTGTTAGCCTTCCACGGCCTGGACAGCCTTTGAAAGTTTCCTCCCGTGCCGAGGCCAGGCTTGTCCGAAGAGTCAAGGCTAACCCAAGGACAACAAGGAAGGAGCTCCGGGAAAATCTCATGGCAGTGGGGACATTGGTTTCAGTCAATACCATAAGTAACGTACTCCACCGCAATGGTCTCCGTTCCAGACGAGCCCGTAAGGTTCCTTTACTTTCAAAGCATCATGTCAAGGCTCGTCTACAGTTTGCTCATGATCACTTGGAGGACTCTGTGACAGACTGGTTCAAGGTTCTATGGTCTGATGAGACCAAGATCGAGATCTTTGGCGCCAACCACACACGTGACGTTTGGAGACTGGATGGCACTGCATACGACCCCAAGAATACCATCCCTACAGTCAAGCATGGTGGTGGCAGCATCATGCTGTGGGGCTGTTTCTCAGCTAAGGGGCCTGGCCATCTGGTCCGCATCCATGGGAAGATGGATAGCACGGCCTACCTGGAGATTTTGGCCAAGAACCTCCGCTCCTCCATCAAGGATCTTAAGATGGGTTCATCTTCCAACAAGACAACGACCCAAAGCACACAGCCAAGAAAACCAAGGCCTGGTTCAGGAGGGAAAAAATCAAGGTGTCGGAGTGGCCTAGTCAGTCTCCTGACCTTAACCCAATTGAAAACTTGTGGAAGGAGCTCAAGATTAAAGTCCACATGAGACATCCAAAGAACCTAGATAACTTGGAGAAGATCTGCATGGAGGAGTGGGCCAAGGTAACTCCAGAGACATGTGCCGGCCTGATCAGGTCTTATAAAAGACGATTATTAGCTGTAATTGCAAACAAGGGTTATTCCACAAAATATTAAACATAGGGGTTGAATAATAATTGACCCACACTTTTATGTTTAAAATTTATAAAAATTCAACTGAGCAACATAACTTTTTGGTTTGTAAGATTTTTGCTTCTGTTAATAAATCCTACTCTCGTTTGCAGTTTGAAGGCTCTAACTTATTGGCGTCTTATCAAACCAGCTAAATCTGCAGGGGGTTGAATACTACTTGTAGGCACTGTATGTCTATTTAAATGGCTACTTTCTGAGCATTGTTTTCCCTTTCCCTACCTTTAGTTTTTATACCTATGTAACATTTTTAATTCATTCTAATTATCTTCTGGGGGTCTGCCCACATTTACTTGTTGAACGTCCACTTTGTTTTGCTTGCAATAAATAAAGCTTCTATGTTTTCTCATCTATTGATTGCTGTATTTTCAACCAATTTGATCATTTTTGTTGTCTTTTTGGTCTCAGGATGAATTGAGAAGAGTGGTGGGGATCCAGGTACAAAGGACAATAAGGAGGTCAATAGGTTCATACAGGTGCATCTCAATGAATTAGAATATCATCAAAAAGTTAATTTATTTCGGTAATTCAATACATTAAGTGAAACACATATATTATAAAGAGTCACTACAAACAGAGTGATCTATTTCAAGTGTTTATTTATGTTAATGTTGATGATTATGACTTACAACCAATGAAAACCCAAAGGTCATTATCTCAGAAAATTAAAGTAGGAAGGATGATGGCTCTGAGAAATAAGATATTACCTGAATAGGTATCAGAGGCCGCACCTTATGTGGTGGTGAGAGTCATAACCACTATAGAAGCATATCACAGCTGCTGCAGTCCCCAGTATGGTTCATATAGAGTAGAGAGGAAAAAGGGTTAAAAACCATGCTGCCCTATTCCATGAGGCATCAAAGGGTGAATATAATATTGATTTATTTGTCAATGCGTTTGAGGGCTCCCTGGCACCTTTCTCAGGACAAATCAATATCATATTGCCATATTTCAGGGCATTTCAGGGAGCCCAGAAACGCATTGACTAATAAATAGCGATGGGCGAACATGTCGTATTTCCCCGTGTTCGGGATCAGACCCACCATGTTAAAGCAATGAAAGAGTTAATACATCTGATATACTTACCGGGTCTGCATTCTGTCTTCCTGGTGTGACGTGCGCTGCATAATTTTTAGTCCGACCCTTATCTTTTGCCCAATGTGATTGGCTGTTGGAGCCGGTCACATGACTAATCCCCCAGAAACCCATAAGTTACGCTGCACCCCCACACAGCTGGCCTGTATAACACGGACCCGATAAGTATAATGAGGATGATTAGCAACACTTTAATTGCTTTAACAGGGCGGCCCCAATCCCGAACATGGGAAAATAGGATTTGTTAGCCCATCCCTACCAATATATCAATATTATATTCACCCTTTGATGTCTCGTGGAATACTGAGGAGCGGTTTTTAACCCTTCATCCTCTCTACTTTAATTTTCTGAGATAATAACATTTGGATTTTCATTGGCTGTAGGCAATAATCATCAACATTTACAGAAATAAAGACTTAAAATAGATCACTCTGTTTGTAATGACTCTACATAATATATGCATTTCTTTATGTATGGAATTACTGAAAAAAAAATCTTTTTGATAATATTCTAATTCATTGAGATGCATCTGTATGCATTCTTAATTTTTAAATCACACTATACACTATCTTAGAATAAAAAAGGATAGCCCCTTTAATTTCCATAACGTGTTGCTATTTTTTTCCCAGTAACTTTTACATCTACAACTTTAAACTTTTAACTGACAAAACGAGAAAAATACCCACACATCTAAGCAGATATTCATTATGTTCAATTAATATCCTAGACTATCACTGTTATGTGGATCTAATAGTGTCTGAACAGAATGTGTTCCACCATGTATCTTTTTAATATTCTCAAGAAAACGTCATGAGTTATAAATAAATAAACAGGGAGTCTTTGTCATTCCGGGCATAGTTTCCATCCTATTATATTTATTTGGCACCCTGAGATAAGGAGAGGAATGTGCTCTATGACTCTTGTGTTGAAGTTAATTTTACCTCCTATATCAATAAACATTTGGTTTGTAAGACATTACACTACTGATATCAGCCTGGCAGGTATGAGCTCATTATTCCAGCTAGGCTATAGATAGATGTCATGTCATCTTATGATGTTAATACTAACCATGGTCAAAAAAGTTAAGGAGATAGAATAGGTACTTTTATTTATTTGTGGTGGTATAAATAGAGGTGCCATTTATGGTCTGATTGTACCAACCCTGTGATACTCAATAGGCATTCTATACAAAGGAGAAAAAGAAACATGCATAAACAAGAGTGATCACCAATATGTTAAAAGAATGGTTACAATCTTTATTAAGGTTAAGCAACACACAAACAGAGCAACAAAATGTTTAAAAATAATTAAAAGGGCACCTGGCCCATATATGAGGGTCCCCACTAGATGTTAGTGTGGTGCCCTACCTGGTCAGGAGTCACAATTGGAGTACTGCACCCATAAATGAGTGTGCGGTAACCCCTGTCACAGTGGGAAGGCAGATGTCTGTGGGAGGATCCCATCCCAGCACTTTCACACTCGAGCCTAGGCAAATGGTTGGAGCCCTGTCTCTAGGGGGAGAGTTAGGGGAGGAGGGAGGACACACAGTGAATTTTAGTCAGCACTGAGGAAAGACGGAGAACGGGGAACCTCCGAGTGAGAAAAGGAGACTTCCAGGGAGAGGGCCTGGAGAGAGAGAAAACACAGCCCAGACTGAAGGAGGGGACCCCCCAAACGCCCATACTCAGGGAGGGAACCCTGGTCCACTTTAACGGAGTACCGGTTCCAAAGACGGTCAGGGAGTCCAGCCCCTGAGCCGAGATCACCAGAGGTCGTGGGTCTGTTTACGGGCCCCGTCACCCTGTGTGGCGGGATTAGTCACAGCAGGATATCCAACCGAGGTCGAGTCCCAGAGCAGGAGAGAGAGAGAGAGTGGAATCCGGGATCTTCAGAGTACCTCAACGGGCCTGGTATTAAGCAGGCTACCCCAGGACAGGCCCGAACAGCAGGACATGGGTTAGATCTAGGAAGGCATACCGTGGGAGACTTCCATCTGTATTGTTCCAGTAAAGTACCTGGGTAGAGTGACTGAGTCTCCGTGTATCTGTTTTTCTACTATACCGTGCTCTGCTCATTTTCATCATCAGCACCTCCATTACCACCGGTGCATCCCTGCCCCGAAGGGCTAGCTCCACCTGCAGGGAGCTGTACCATCTTGGCCAATATACCACCACTCTCCGGAGGTCTGAAGCGGCGCTGGTGCTCAATCACCAGAAGCTGCGGGTGGCGTCACGATAAACTTAAAAAATTTTATTTCCATTCCAATTACCCCTTTTCAAAAGCAGACCACCAGGGCCACGGGTCTGGGCAGGCCACCAGTGACAACCCCAACAGAAGCAGAGGCCCAGACACCCGAGTCCCCATACCCTAGGCGAGTCATTAGTAGTACAGCTTTGAAAAAGACACCAATCAAGTGTGATACAACAATAGATCAGACATGTACATGCACCAATAGTAAAGTATCAAAATACCTTTATGTCTTAACCCTTCACCCTATTAGTCTTGGTCAGAGTGCAGCAGTAAACTGGATTATAATGTCACGGAAAATCACACAATCCTCGGACTAAGAATAACACAAGAATGAATAAACATTATATATGGCCACGATATAACTGTATGAGACAGAAATAAATGTCTTACTCTTGGCGTTGCCACTCTCTGTCCACCTTCTCCTATATGAAGATGAAAAAATTGAGATAAATATAAATGTCAATAAAATAACCTATGACATCACAGAATATTCTTATACTGCCATCAAGTTGCTTTGATATGTAACCAAAGAATGCAGAGAATAAATCATTGACTTAATATCTGTGTTAGCTCACTCAGATGTCAACTAAGACAGACAATTATCTACAGTGCTGCTCACCATTATTGGCACCCTACATTTTTTTCATAGACTCTACTATGTCTTCAGAAATAAATGGAAATGTACCAAAGTTATATCCTCAGGATATTTTAATTAGTGGTCCAAAGCAATACAACAATAAAACATTGTTTGTCAACTTATGTTGCAATTTCAAAGTTGAAACAGAATAAACATCATGTGCAACAATAATGGACAACATAATTAATACTTGGTTGCACACTCTTTGGCATTGATGACAGCCTCTAAATGTTTCTTGTAGCCATCTATAAGCTTTTTGCCCTTATCAGATGGTATTTTCTCCCACTTTTCCTTTGCAGCTTGTCCAAGCTCTTGAATGTTTCCAGGGTTCTTTTTCCCAATGTCAGATTTCAGCTCACCCAAAGATTTCAATGAGATTGAAGTCAGGACTCATTGCTCACATTTTAAAACAGTCCATTTTTTCTTTTTCAATAATTCCTGTGTACCTTTAGATGTATGCTTTGGTCAATATCTAGATGGAGGACTCAAGCCAAGTTTCATTACACTGGGTAGGACATTTCACTCTAAAATCTCTTGATAATTCTCTGTTTTCTTGATACTTGTGGTCAAGGCCTCAAGTATCTGGTGTATCCTCATTATCAATCCTCCACCTTGCTTAATTGTTGGTAGGGTGTTCTTTTCCTTATAAGCTTCATTGAGCTCTCTGTAAACAAACTGTTGCTTTGCATTGCCATAAAGATCTATTTATGTTTCATCTGTCCACAGAACATTTTCGCTGAAGGATTGTGGTTTGTGAATGTACTCTTTGGCAAAGACCAGTCATTCCTTTTTAATGTCTTTTCTTCAGCAATGGTTTCTACCTTGGCTTTCACCCATAAAGCTCTGCTTGGTTTAGTGTGTGGCATATGGACCAATTTGAAAACATGAGTTCCCAGACTATTCCAGTTTGGCCTTCAGGTCTTTGGATGTTTGACATGGTATTTTTTTTTACCATTCGTACCAATCTTCAAAAACATTTCTTGTCAATTTTCCCTCTTTCCCCCATGTCTAGGTAGGTTCTTGACGGTTCCATGAATGGCAAACTTCTTAATAAGGCTGGGTTCACATTTGCGGATCCCTCCGCAGCGTCCTGCGGAGGGGATCCGCAATGTGACCGCAGCCACCGCAAGCTCCTATCTTTATAATTGGAGCGCACGGTGCTGCGCTTGACAGCGCATGACCGTGCCCCCCTTTCACTCCCATATGTGATCTGTGCGCAGCGGATGCCTGCGCACAAATCACACTGTCTCGTCCGCACCAGGGACGTGACATGTTGCATTCCTGGTGCGGATGAGAGTGGGTGAATTGTGCGCAGGCATCCACAAAAAAATTAGAATTTATATCTTTATCTTTGAAGCCTGAAATGTGGCAAAAGGATGAAAAGTTCAAGGGGGCCAAATACTTTCACAAGGCACTGTACAAGACTATTTCATGACAAGTGAGCAACATTTTTACAAACTGTTATATATCATTATAAAAGTTGCCTCAAGATGGTCAACCCCAGGAATTACGGGCTCCCAGAATTATTAGTATTTTTTTCAGCTAATATCACCAAAGTTAGTTATGACCTGCCAAATAAGTTTACCGCAACAGAAATGTATTATTACATGGTAGCAATTGAATTGATTGACGTCAATGAAGGGCTTGTACACACCAGAGTGAAAACCATTTGTGATATGCAGAATAATTTAACATATTTGGATTGAAGCCAGAAAGGTGACAATTTATATGAAATCAACAATTTTTTACGCTTGTGTGATCTAAGCCTACCTATGTGTTTTGTCTGTGTGCAATCAGCCACCGATATGGTGTCACGTAGAGAATGCTGACTGGTTAGCTATACGTTCCAAGTTTGATAAACTATCTGTCCATATATTCTGCGAATCACACATGGTTCTCACTGTGGTGGGTACAACCTCTTCATTGCAGCCAGTCATCTCAATAGCCACCGTGTAATATTACATATCTGTTGCAGGAAACTTGTCTGACAGGCCCTAACTATTCTGGTGATATTGGCTGATTACTAAAGATTTGGGGACACAATAGTTGCCAGGGTTGTCTGGCTTCAGGCAACTTCTTTGAAGAAGTTGAACAGTTTCTAAATGTTGCTCACCTGTCATGAGGTAGTCTTGTCAAGAATTATTAAGTGAAAGAACATCCATGGCACTTCTGTGATGCCGGTGCCCAAGTAGGATCCAATCCTATGTGCGAGAAATGTGATAAATTTGCCACTCAGATGCAATGATAAAGGTTCTTTTTCCTCTTCAAATAATCCAGTGATAACACATAGGTACAGCATAAGCACAAAATTTTGGTTAATATAGACCTTCATCAGTTTGCAGATCAGTATAAGATGAAGGCCTGGAGCAGTACCATGGTTCATACAAAGTGTCTGATACTGAAACAATTTACCATAGTGAACGATATCGTTCAAAAAGCTGTCACACTGAACGATGCTGCTTCCTGAAGCAGCATTAATTGGAGAACGAACGATAGATTTGAGGTCAAGATCTCAAATCTAGGATGAACGATCCAAGGATCTTTTCATCCTATATCGTTCGTTTACACGCAACGACGCCCGAACAATATATTTTAAACGATCACAAATTTGTGACGTTTCAAGGATATCGTTCAGGATATCCTAGCGTGTAAACCCACCATAAGAGAATGAACTACATGAATATGGCAGCTCCCTGGAGGCTCTTAAAACCAAAAAAGATGATTTTGAAAATCAGCTATGCAGAAATACTGTCCGAATAGTTAGAGCACTGGAAAGAGTGGAAGGCAATAAGGTGTCTGAATTCTTTAATAACTGGGTGTTGAAAACCCTTGGGGAAGATACCCTGACTCCATTGTTTGCAATTTAAAGAGCTCACTGAGTCCCAACTAGACCACTCTCACCGGGAAGCCCTCCGAGTACCATACTTGTGAAAATCCTGCACTATATTGACAAGAATATTATTTTGCATGTGGCTAGAGATATGCTAGACCTGTCCATCAATGGTCATAAGGTGTCTTATATCTGGACTTTTGTATTGAGGTGTATGGACAGAATTTTGAATAAAGCTAAAGTTTTACTTGGGATACAGGGAGTGATGAAATATACTATGACGGGGTCACTGGCTGTGTAGTTGAGGGGAGTTATGTGTCACGCAGGTTACTAGCCTGTGTAACCTAAAACCTGTAAAAGTTCCCCAGAATGTTATCTGTTGCGGGGTTAATTTCAAAGGGGTGTGTGGTTTTAGGGGAATGACTAAGAGGGCAGGAGGTCATTCCCCATACCTCCCCTGATGGCGTGGCTGAGCCATATTGAGAGCTCAGTCCTGTTTTTTTTTCTGTGGTTGGAGACTGGTGTGTGCAGCCTGCAGACTGTGGAGTTCAGCTGAGGAGTAGCTGGAGTTTGCTGCCAGGCAGTACAGGCGGACCTGTACACATACGGGCTGTGTATACCCATTATGGTTTTAGTTTTATTTTACCTTTCAAGCCAGTGAGGATACATTGTTTTGTGCCAAAGCCTGCTGGGTTTATGCTGCAGCCGAACACCATTCCTGTGCTTACTTCTGACTGCAGCCGAGCGAGTCGTCTTGCCACAATACCTTAAGATGAAGAAATTTGAGATACCCGGAGTTGAGAACAAAATGGTAACTCTGATATCACAACTATAACTAGATGGCCATTTAAAACCCTTTAAAATACTTACAGGAACTTGATCTACCAAATAATAAATTCTTTCCATATCTTTTATAATTTTCATTGTTAGATTGTAAGCTCTTATGAGCAGGGCTGTCATTATTTTGCTTTAATTATTGTATTTTCTGATAACTTTTACTTATGATTGTTTGAACATGAACCTCTGAATTGTGAAGCGCTACGGATATAAAACTGACCCGTTGTCTTTGATTAAAAAAAACCTCCATTGCTAGACACAGTGACTAAAGGAGGGAGCATGAAGGGAGTAATATCTTTTTCTATATATCGTAGCTGTATATAAAAGAAAGAGCTGGAGAAGCAGTTTAGTAAAGTGGCAAGCAGATGTTGTGGATACAGTTGTGGTCAAAAGTATTGACACCCCTGCAATTCTGTCAGATAATACTCAGTTTCTTCCTGAAAATGATTCCAATCACAAATTCTTTGGTATTATTATCTTCATTTAATTTGTCTTCAATGAAAAAACACAAAAAGAATTGTCCTAAAGCCAAATTGGATATAATTCCACACCAAACATAAAAAAGGGGGTGGACAAAAGTATTGGAACTGTTAGAAAAATCATGTGATGCTTCTCTAATTTGTGTAATTAACAGCACTGGTAACTTACCTGTGGCACCTAACAGGTGTTGGCAATAACTAAATCACACTTGCAGCCAGTTGACATGGATTAAAGTGGACTCAACTTCTGTCCTGTGTCCTTGTGTGCACCACATTGAGCATGGAGAAAAGAAAGAAGACCAAAGAACTGTCTGAGGACTTGAGAAACCAAACTATGAGGAAGCATGAGCAATCTCAAGGCTACAAGTCCATCTCCAAAGACCTGAATGTTCCTGTGTCTACCGTGCGCAGTGTCATCAAGAAGTTTAAAGCCCATGGCACTGTGGCTAACCTCCCTAGATGTGGACGGAAAAGAAAAATTGACGAGACATTTCAACGCAAAATTGTGCGGATGGTGGATAAAGAACCTCGACTAACATCCAAACAAGTTCAAGCTGCCCTGCAGTCCGAGGGTACAACAGTGTCAACCCGTACTATCCGTCGGCGTCTGAATGAAAAGGGACTGTATGGTAGGATACCCAGGAAGACCCCACTTCTTACCCCGAGACATAAAAAAGCCAGGCTGGAGTTTGCCAAAACTTACCTGAGAAAGCCTACAACCTTTTGGAAGAATGTTCTCTGGTCAGATGAGACAAAAGTAGAGCTTTTTGGGCAAAGGTATCAACATAGAGTTTACAGAAGAAAAAAGAGTAATTCTCCCTCAGAGGTCATGGGACTTCCAGCAGGACAATGACCCAAAACACACTTCAAAAAGCACTAGTTTGATAGAAAGCACTGGAGACTTCTAAGGTGGCCAGCAATGAGTCCAGACCTGAATCCCAAAGAACACCTGTGGAGAGATCTAAAAATGGCAGTTTGGAGAAGGCACCATTCAAATATCAGGGACCTGGAGCAGTTTGCCAAAGAAGAATGGTCTAAAATTGCAGCAGAGCATTGTAAGAAACTCATTGATGGTTACCGGAAGCAGTTGATCGCAGTTATTTTGGCTAAAGGTTGTGCACCCAAGTATTAGGCTGAGGGTGCCAATACTTTTGTCTGGTCCATTTTTGGAGTTTTGTGTGAAATGATCAATGTTTTGCTTTTTGCTTCATTCTCTTTTGTGTTTTTTCATTTAAGACAAATTAAATGAAGATAATAATACCAAAGAATTTGTGATTGCAATCATTTTCAGGAAGAAACTGAGCATTATCTGACAGAATTGCAGGGGTGTTAATACTTTTGGCCACAACTGTATAACCAAGGAGGTCTTGGAAGAAATGGAACAGGAGTTATCAAAGATTTCGGTTAGTGAGTCACAAAAAATATTGCACCTTTATTTACTCCATAGAGTAAAAAGCCTCATTTTTTAAAAAGGCTCTTATGAGAAGTGCACAATGTTTTAAATATGGTATGCCAAATGCTGAATTAACACTCCAAATGTTGAACAGTCTGCACCTCATGAGGTTCTGGAAAAATGTGCTAGATCTTATTAAAACAGTTTTTCAATGAGAAATCCAGTTGGATTCCAGAATTAGTTTCTATGGTATGGCTGAAATACCCATTTTAGAGGGTTATCGGTTAGCCATCCTGGGAATAGTATATTAGGCATGAAAGAGAATAGCGGCCTATTGGAAGACTACCAAAAGTCCATCAATTACAGAGGTTATTACCTCTGGTAATAGTATTCGTCTGGAGAAATATGTATACCGAGAGAAGAAAATATTTAAAAAAAGGGTGGATTAATGGGCGCCATACCTCAACACTCCCAATTTCGCCCCATTGACATTAACATGGTCGAGGGCTTTGTTTCGGGGGTTCTAGATGAAGGTGTGGTGAATGTCTGACCAATGGTACTCTGCTGTGACAATTAACCCCTTCACCACTCAGCGATTTTTCGTTTTCCTTTTTCGTATTTTCCTCTGCTTCTTCCAAGAGCTATAAGTATTTTATTTTTCCATTAATATAGAAATCTGATAGCTTGTACGAGTTGTACTTGCATTTATTTTACCATCTTTTGTACAGGACAATGCGAAAAAAATTCCAAGTGCAGTGAAATTGCAAATAAAGTGCAATTACACGTTTGTTTTTTGGGTTTTTTATTCACCATGTTCACTATATGGTAAAACTGACATGATGGTGTAATGTCTCGGGTCGGTACAAGTTCGAACATACCAAAAATATATACTTTTACTGTTATCTAAGTGGTGAAAAAAAATTCAGAAGTTTGAAGAAAAAGAGTTGCACTTTTTTGCACCATGTTCCGCAACTCGTAGCCTTCTCATTTTTCTGGATCTGGGGCTGTGTGACGGCTTTTTTTTGCGGCTTGAGCTGGTGTTTCTAATGATACCATTATTGGGTGGAAGCGATGTTTTGATCGCCCGTTATTGCATTTTTTTACAATGTTGTGGTGACCAGAATAACGTAATTTTGGTGTTTGGACTTGTTTTTCCGTTACGCAGTTTACAGCTCTGATTAATTGATTTTATATCTTGATATATCAGACATTCCTGAACGCAACGATTCCAAATATGTGTATTTTTTTATTTTTTAAATACTTTTATTTTGAAAGGGGCAAAAGGGGCTGATTTGAACATTTGTGGTTTTTTTTCATATTTTAAAAACTTTTTTTTAATTCATTCCTTATTTTACACTGCAGCATAGGGCGCCACAGTGCTGCAAAGTCCGATCACTTGTGCCATGTTCTGATGAGCTGCAGCACATCAGGACATGACACAAATAATGCCTGTGTGTAGTTGGCAGCGCTTGCTGACCACTCACAGGAAGTGAACCCAGATAGCATCCAGGGTCACTGCAGGACTCCGGGCTATCAGGTGATGCAGCGAGATCCCACGATATTATCACGGGATCTCTGATCTCGGCAGGGAACGGGCTCACTGCCGGAGCTCACATCAAAGTGTGGGACACGACCCATGACGTACATATACGTCATGGGTCGTGAAGGGGTTACTAATATTGAAATATCTTAGGGAAGCAAAAAAGGAGACATTTAGCTTCATAAATATAACAATTTGGATAAACCGCCCACTCGCTACATCAAGGTGTATCTCTTGGACTGGGTCCCAAACTTTCATTTTCAGCCTCTGTCTGGGTTAAAAACCTCTTTTGCAGCCAAGCTAGACAAAACTGATACCAGAGAACACTAGCATAACAGACCCAGGGTGGGGAAAGGGGCACAACAGAGTGTGTGAACCCATATTACAATTTAGAAAAAAACTGTAGCACTTAATCCTATCAATGTGCACATGTGCAATGCCAGACACAATAATTGCAACACTTAGGAAGCGGCACTCTGCTGTGACAATTAACATATAGAAATGTCTTAGCTAAACTAATAATTATTGTGTTTGACGTTGCACTTGGGCACAATGACAGGATTGAGTGCTTCAGTTTTTTCTACATTGTATTATGAGTTCACGCCCTCTGTTGTGCACCTTTCTCAACCGTGGGGCCTGTAATTCTATTGTTATCTGTTATCAGTTTTTTCTAGATTGCCTATAAAAGAGGAGGTTTTTAACCCAGATAGAGGCTGAAAATGAAAGTTAGAGATCCGGTCCAAGAGACACACCTTGACATGGCGACTGGGAGGTTTACTGATATGGCCATATTCATAAAGCTAAGTGTCTCCCTTTTTGCCTAGCTATTTCTATAAATTAATTGTCACAGCAGAGTGCCACTTTCCTTAGTGTTGACCAATAATACTCATCACCTACCACAGTAGATTCTGGTGGGATAATTTGTGAATTTGTTACCAGGTCTAAACTATGCTGAACTGGCAGATAAGAAATCACATAAGGTTTAAAATATCTTTGCAATGTATATATGCTGTTAGATGAGGTTTGCTGATCGCCCTTCTGGGAATGTGCCCCTTGGCCCATAGGAGTACCTTATGATCTGAGACCATAGAATGTGCTAAGCAATGGAAGTTATCTGTAAGTTTTGGTTGGAAAAATGTACCAAGACCCTGCTTTTAGGGTTATAACAGGTACAGGGTGGTGGGGAGTTTTGTGGTATAAATTAACCTGAGTTATAATTCTAAAATGTTGATATAAAGTTATCTGATTAAAAAAGAAAGTATACAGCTTAATCCTGTAATTTACTAGTGACAGCATTAGTTGAAGGCATTTATAGCTGATCACTTCTTGAGTGCTGTTCTCAATTTTTCCCCTACTTCTATACCTCAAGAACAAGAAAAAGAGTGTCAAAGTGCAACCCTGATGGTCTGTACAGTAACAGTGTCCAGAAATATATAATACATAAAATATATTTCAGTAGTGATGTCCGTTGTGACCTATCCACAGTTGAAATCCTCCCTGTAGCTCCCATATAGTATTAATAGATATATCCAATTTTGTGGGCCCTATACAATAGTACAATTCCTTTTTTGGTCCCCAAAGAGGACATGTCTTAGTGGACACAAAGAGCTTGATAATGTATGGGACCACAATAAAGCATTGTTAATTTATGAAGCCACAAAGGAGGCATTGATAATTTATGGGGCCACAATGGGGGCATTGTTAATGTAAAGAGGTAAATAAGGTTATTGTATGGGGCCACAACGGGGACATCAAACCTCAATGTTGATAAATAACCTCCACAAGATGTGATTTTGGGAGCATAAGGCTGCTTTCACATAACGATTTTCGGTCATCCGATTGTATCCGTTTCAAAGGGGACTATTTGCCATCCGATTGCAGGGATCCGTATGGATCCGTGCCTGTCCGTGGGATCCCCCTTCAAAGTCGGATCCCACGGACAGGCACAAAATCGTAGTGTGAAACCAGCCTAACACTTAGGAAAGAGTGACAATATTTAATTGTTTTACTATTTTCAAGTAGTCAGTCAAAATATAAAATTTACTAAATATAATCCAGTCATTTACTCATAAATCTACGTACATGTTCAATGTCTTAAACCCTCCAGAAGGTAACATTTGCATCATTAGATCAGACATATTTCCATGGCAATAGAAAATGTGTTCACCTTAGATATTGAAAATAAACTGTGGAAAATGTCAGAACGCCTACACTAAAAAAAAGTTAACATTGCAGGTATGGTTTTTTACTGTCTTGATTGTTCACCTCTGCTTAAAAAGAATTATATTTAAGGATGCATATTGACTATTAGTCATACGACACAAAAGTAAATGCTACCAATAACTATCCATTACTTAAAGATTCTGTGTTCTCTTATTAGGGTGGAAACACACTGGAGTAGTGTTGAGCCACCACCCTAGTGTTCTAGTTCGATTCGATTCGTCGAACACACTAAAACACTAGCGTGGTGGTCAATTTCAGTCCCACAATGTATATACATACATTGCGGAACTGAAATGAAGTAAAATCAAGGGTTAAAAATAAAAAAATCGATACTCACCTCTAATCCATCCAGCGACGCTTCCAGCACTATCTACCTGTGATGTAGAGATGTGATCCCAGCAGCGTTTCCCGGTGAAATGACGAGTTCTCGCGATAACTCGTCATGTGACCGGAAACCGCTTCCGAGATTATGACGTCACCGCAGGTCCTACAGATCCTCACTACTATTCACTACTAGTGAGGGCCTGTAGGACCTGCGGGGACGTCATAATCTCGGCAGTGGTTTCCGGTCACATGACGAGTTATCGCGAGAACTCGTTATTTCACTGGGAAACGCTGCCGGGATCTCATCCCCGACAGGTAGATAGTGCTGGAAGCGTTGCTGGATGGATTAGAGAGGTGAGTATCGATTTTTTTATTTTTAACCCTTGATTTTACTTTATTTCAGTTCCGCAATGTATGTATATACCTTGCGGAACTGAAATCGAACTGAAATCGAACATGACCTCGAACTGCCGAATTTAGAGCAAATTGTTGTAATTCAACGAACGACTCTAACATTGCCAAAAACAGCTTGAATTTGAGATTGGCGAACAATTCGAGTCAAACACCGCTCATCTCTACACTGGAGTTTAAAAAATTGGTCGCTTCTCATCCAGGAGAGTTGGACAAGTGTCATCCGTTTTTTGGTCCATGTGCCATGCAACAGCTAGGCAAGTGTCCGACAATTTCTCAGATCACATTCGAGTGTTGTCCGAGTGTAATCCATGTGTGGTCCCTGTGCAATCCACTGAACTCATGTGATTTTTCGGATTAATTTGGCTGTATATTGGCTACAATGTGTGCCAATTGTGATTTAAATGCTGTGTGCCAATCAGAGCTCTTTGGAGGCTATATCCCATGGACATATGTGTTCAGTAAGCTGACCATCTATCCCCTGAGTAAGCAGTGTTTTGTACATGTCCAGCTGCTTACAGAATGGAGAATAACCTGACCTTATACACCACAGAGAGGGTGTTATTCCATTGGGTCACCATACCCAATTGTTTGTGATCCAAGGAGGTGTCAAAGAATGTGGATCCATCCACTCCTCTTTCAGCATAGCTCTTGTGGCCATTTTCAGAGGCTGTATGGTCAGTTACGCTGTCATCTGGATAGATTCTACGCATATACCAGCATGACCATACCCTCATTTGACCAACACTTGGGAGATTCTGTGGCATGGCATCACATTTCAAAATACCCAAATGCGGCCAAGTATTACAGCGGAAGAATGGCTTCTGGTGACACTGAGGTTAGTATGTATTGAATTTGTTTTTGATGGAGTGTCATTTGAGTAGGATTTTGACACATGCCTGCATACATGTGCCATAAACCTTAACCATGTCCTGATTTAGTGACTGTGTCTCTTATGTGTGCCAGTATGATTTTTTTTTTAATCTTTTTTAGTTTGGCCTGTTGTGTTGGTCTTATTTTTAATTCCTATATGTATGTTTTCAGATTCCTGTCAACTGGTGTTTCCTTTGCGGGCTTACATGTAGAGTTCCTACAGGGCAAGTCCACGATTGGGCAAATTGTGCACAACACCTGTGAGGAGATGTGGCGTTGTTTGCAGCCAATTGTCCTTCCTGAACCCACAGAAGCCGATTGGTACCGGATTGCAAATGGATTCCATCAAGCCTGTAATTTCCCTAACTGCATTGGTGCGCTTGATGGAAAATATATCTGGATCAAGAAGTCACCCAATTCTGGAACCCTTTTTTTAATTATAAACATTTTTTTTCTATTGTCCTTCTGACTTTAGTTGACAGCAACTATCAGTTTATTGTGGTGGATGTTGGTTCATATGGGTGAACAGGTGACGCCAACATCTTCAGGAACTCTGTATTGTGTAGCTGCCTCATTAATAAAGATCTGAATGTCCCACCATCCACACAGCTAACAGGCTCCCTAGGAAACCCTCTCCCATTCATGCTTGTAGGTGATGAGGCATTTCAATTGACCCCAGATGTGCTTTAGACTACTGGCGCCATGTCTTAAAATTTAAGTTAGCACGTGCTAGATGAATAGAGGAGTGCACATTTGGGATTCTAACTGCCAAATGGCGCATACTCATATCACCCATTCAACTGAGTGAAACACATGTGGATTCGGTCATTAAAGCCGGTGTCATCTTACATAATTTCACTCGCTTGCATGACCAGCCTAATGTCAAATTTTCACGTGTCCCTCAGCCAAGCAATCCATACCCTCTGGTAGTATCGGTTGGTAGGCCAAGGAATGAGTCATATCTTTAAGATATTGTAGAATTATCTTAATAGCTTTTCAGTCTATTTAGCGTGCCTTGCTTACACATTGGCAGAGAATTCCGACTGTGGCTGTGATATCTGGATGAATTGTGGTTGCTTTGTAGAAAAGCTCCCCATTGCTTGTCTGTAGCTCTCATTGCTGGGAAGGAGATCTTCTTGTCCTTTCAACTTTAAGTAGGATGGATTCATTGGTGTTGATGCACCTTTGGCTTCAGACATCTCTTTTTCCTTGTGGTAGTTCTATAAGCTCCCATGTCTGGAGTTGGTGAAGGGACTCCATCTCATCATTAGCGGCATTTATCCACTTCTGATTCTTGTGGAAAGGCAGTTTTTTCATCTCTTGCCATGACTGTGACTCTGGTTCAGGTAGTGTTCTGACCATATAAGAAAGGCATCTAGCTGGAATACCTCTGTTTGGTCTTTCTTATCTCCTGACTATAGATTGATTTGGTTCTTCTGTTTCTTCCTTGGTGGCTTCAGAGCTTATCCAGACTTCAGTGTTTTCCTTTTCAGTGTTTGGGTTTGGTTATTGAGATTCTTGTACTTGTTTCTAGGGTTGAATAACTGGTGTAACTTCATGGAATTTGAGCGATGCAGAGTACTCATCAATCACTACATCTCTGCTGATTGTTACTGTGTTGGTCTCTCGATGCAGGATTCTGTATCCCTTTTGAGGTTCACTATAGCCCTCCAGGACTCCTTGCTTTGCATGTGATTCCCACTTGGAACGTTTTTCTTTGGAAACTTCAGCTGGTGCACTTCATCATTTGACTACATTGGTTGATTTCAATACCATTTGCAAGTTGAGCTAACTTCCTTACTGCTTCTGAGTCTCTGTGCCCAAGATATATGTGCCATCCATGGATATAGTTCTCATGCAGATTTTATCTAGCACTGTACACTCTGTGACCCTTCTTTGACATAATGCAGCTGTTATCTTTAAAGGTAACTATATTCCCCTTTTGCGTCAGCTTCTTTACTGACAGAAGATTGCTTTCAAGGCTGGGAACATATAGAGCATCCTTTACTGTGATCTTTCTGTTTTGTGCTGAGGAAACTGGACAGTGGAGGTAACCATCTCCTACTCCTTCTGAAGGTATATAGTGACCATTAGCTAAGATCACCTTTTCTAACTTGCTTTCATCAAGGTCAGTAAAGAAATCCTTGTTATTTGTCATATGGCTGCTTGCACCAGAATCTATACACCATATATACAGATGTGCCTGTACTGGCATTAAATGCAGCTTCAACATATGCAGAATCTTACAACTGTTTTAACCCTTTGATTTGAGTCATTCTTACTTTCCATATTCTGCAGTCTGCTTTAAGGTGGCCGAATTTTTTACAGACAAAACATTCACGGGTTTTTCTTAGATTGCTCTTCTTTTTAGGGAAGTCCTGTGTCTTTAATACTGTTTCTGCTCTGGATTCATTACTGCTGTTTACATTCTGCGTTTTTCTTTTGAATTCATCCACAAGTTTGCCTTTAACCTATTCTAGTGTGAGCTCATTATCTGGCCGTGTATCTAGTGCAGTTAAAAGTGTGTCATAACTTTTTGGAAGACCACTTAATAGAAGTGCAGCAACATGAAAATCTTTAATTTCTTCTCCAATACCCCTGAGACACTACACAATCTCTAGGGTGTTTCTTACATAGTCCTGCATATTCTGTCCACCACTTAGCTTAGACTGGTACAGCTTTCTCATTAAATAAAACTTATTGCTGAGATTTGATCTTTCATGCACTTTCTGTACCTCAGCCCACATCTCTTTTGAAGTTGCACACTTGCATATATACACAACCTGATCATCATCTATACTGAGGAAAATGGTGCTTTCTGCTTTCTTTTCTTTCTCTAGCCAATCATCTGGTAATGGATGAGGCACTTGTTCCTGTGGTATTTCCATGTACATTCTCTTATGAGCAGCATCTTCAACTTGAACTTCCAGGACTGGTAGTTTTGATTAGTGAGGCTTTGCACTGAGAACTCAACAGGATCACCTGCTTGTGGGCATCTTCTCTGTTGCTCTGTGCTGCTTTTGCTTTGGGCTTCTGTTGCTGTGCTGCTCTGGAGTTCTGTGTCACTCTGGGCCCATAACCTGTTGGCAGCGGATTAATCAGGATACTCTCCAAGCATGTGACAACAGAGTTTCTTTATTCAGAACCAAACATGAACAAATATGATAAGCTTAATAGATCAGGAGTAAAACATATCTTATGTGTCTCAGTGTCTGTGCAGCATCTGCAGCTGCTTCTTCTCTCATACACAGACAAAGGAAACTGGATACAGTCACATGCTCTTCCTGTGTGAGCCTCTGAGAGTTTTTATTTTTCGTTCTAACTTTATCTACAACATTCAAATCTAGCAACTAGACACTCATATACATGAATGGAGTTGTTGCACTAAACATATTCCAGCAGGTTTCTATACTCAGTTAAGCATTACTCATCCTATACTTGGGTGTCCTCTTGTGGCTGCCAGGTCCAGATGGAGTTCCTTTTTTTTTTTTTCTTTCAAGTAAATTAAAAGAATCTCTTTATTGCAAAGATTAAAAAGGTCATAGACCTACAAGGTAACAGACAATAGCAAACAAGGTGTAGGAACACAAAGTATTGGACTACCGCTCTCAAAACCTGTAAGGGCCTCAAATCTCACTCCTGCCTACCAGTAGAGGTTTTATGCAACCTAAATTGTGGTGCTTAACGTAAGCTCACCCTAGCAAGCAAAAACATCAGGTGATGTATAAAAGAAAAAGCCGCACTCACCTCCTCTGCACCCCCTCCCTTCCTGCACAATGTACCCTTAATTTGGAATAAATCTAGACACGCACAAGAAAAGCGATGAGTGCGGCTTTTTCTTTTATACATCATATTAAATGTTTTGCTGACAAGCGTGCACTGCTGATTTGTTCCATCTGCCTACAGCTACACGGGAAATTGGAGCCTCATTGAGAGAGTTGCCTGGTTTCTTCCTTCTCCCGGACTGTTTGAAAAATATCGGGTGATGGAGAAGAGAGTCCTGAGCCAGACTTAACTTGATTTTAATCCAGAGTTTACAGGGTTGCCCTCAGGAGTATCTTTGCGGGTCCATACTTGGTTCCAAATATTAAATGAAGTTCTCCAATGGCTTAAAGCGTTTCAGCCCGTCCTATGTAACGAGGCTCATCAGAAGATTTGGAGATGATGTTATAACTCGTGTTATTATAGTTAATCTAGGTTTTGGCCGTAAAGCAATAAGGCTAACTCAAAATTTAAGAAGAATACCTATATATAAAGAGAGATTTTAGCCCAAAATAATGGTGCAAAATTCACTTTATTGATAAATACATTACACACATATTAATAACAGTTATAATAAGATACCATGTTTCTATCCCAGTTGATACCAAAGAACCCCATTAATATTTTATTACAATATTCTAAAAGACAATAATCAATCTGTGTCTGTCACCTCTCTTTGCAAGTCTCTCCCCATGCGCGCTGTTTCTCCCACCCTATGTGCTGTCTCTCCCCTCTTTGTGCCTGTCAGCCCCCTTTGCGCAGTCTCTCTCCCCTGTGCATTGTTTCTGTCCCTCCTGTTTGCTGTCTCTCCCCTGTTACTGTTCCCCTCTATATGCTGTGTCTCTCCCCTGTCCCTGTCTCCAACCTGTGCACTGTGTCCCCCCTGTGTGCTTTGTCCTATTTGCGCCTGTGTCCCCCCTGCACGCAGTGTCTATCTCCTGCACCCGTCTCCCCCCTGTGCCCGTCTTCCCCCTGTGCCCATCTCCCCCCTGTGCCTGTCTTCCCCCTGTGCCCGTCTTTTCCCTGTGCCCGTTTCCCCCCTGTGCCCGTCTCCCCCTTGCATGCTGTCTCCCCCTTTGCTATGTTCCCCTGCGCCTGTCTAGCCTGTACATGCAGTGTCTTTCCCCTGCATCTGTCTCCTTTGTGCTTGTCTCCTTTCTGTGTGCTATCTCCCATCTGCACGCTGTCTCCCCCCTGGGTGCTGTGTAATTGGTCCCTGACAGGGTGTTCCCTAGGCTCCACATAACTGGCCCCTGACAGAGGACCCCTGGGCTCTGTATAACTTGCCCCTGACAGGTGGCCCCTGTGCTCCATATAACTGGCCCCTGACAGGACGCCCCCTGGGCTCCATATAACTGGCCCCTGACAGGGGGCTGGCTCCGTATATCTGGCCACTGACAGGGGGTCCATTGTGCTCCATTTAACTGGCCCCTGACATGAGGCCCCTTGGGCTCCATATAACTGGCCCCTGACAGAGGTCCAGCTCCATATAACTGGCCCCTGACAAGGGGTCCCCTGGGCTCTGTATAACTGGCCTCTGAGAGGGGCCCCCTGGGCCCTGTATAACTGGTCCCTGACAGGGAGTCCCCTGGGCTCTGTATATCTGGCCCCTGACAGGGGGCCCCCTAGGCCCTGTATAACTGGCCCCTGACAGGGGGCCCCAGGTCTCCATATAACTGGCCCCTGACAGGGGGCCCCCGGGTCTCCATATAAGTGGTCCCTGACAGGGGGTCCCCTGGGCTCTGTATAACTGGCCCCAGACAGGGGGTCTTCTAGACTCTGTGTAACTGGGCCCTGTGTAACTAGCCCCTGACAGGGGACCCCCTGGTCTCCATATAACTGGCCTCTTATAGGGAGCCCCCTGGGCTCCGTATAACCGGCCCTTGACAGGGGGCCCCCTGGGCTCCGTATAACTGGCCTCAAAACATTTGCAAACACCAGGAAGCTTAAAAAACTTCCAAAAAATTCCACAAAATTCTACAGCTTAATAAAAGCCGGTAGACTCAATGGTTGGGGGCACTCCCGACCAGGTGATGTACCCAGGCAGCAGGTCTTTGGGGAAGCGTTTTGGCTCCAAATAAACAGGTAAAGTTTTACGGCCATGTCAAATTCCAAATTTTTCCAAACAAATTTGCGTTCACTGACTTTTGGAGGAAGTTTTCGCATTTGAAGTCACTGATCCAAACTGTCCGGGTTCTTGCCGAATTTGAAATTGGTGATCATGTTCGAGCAAAATTCGCTCATCACTATTCAATAGGCAAACAGGTGAATGCCCAAGTGAGCTTCTACTATAGAGTGAGCCCAAACCCTTCCTTCATGAACAGTGCTTGGCCCAGTACATTTGATGGACTGTATGCAAAAATTGTATATGTCACCTCAGCATTCATGTAAAATAATTACTCCATTTATTATATAAAAGCATAGTTTGAAAATGATATAAAAGAGCAATACTAGACCAATAGCATCCTCGACCTTAGGGCCTTGCCGTGGTAGGCTATGTACTGAGCGAAATTGCCAGACCTCATAGGCATCAATACGGTTATTAATTAGGACTGGAGATGTGGGTCAGCCTAGAAATTGCAATTTAGGGGCTGAGAATTAAGCCCTCATTATCAATGTTATTTGTGGACACTTGGAATCCCAGTCTAACACTAGTAAGCTAGCATGAAAGGATAGAGATGTGGACAAAACACATTCCATCAAAAAAACAAACACTTTTTATTTCGTAACTCAGGAAACCATCCACACAAAAGCATGAATATGGCATGCTCACCAGGGCTGTGGGATGTTCGGGACCAGGCCGGAGACCCTGGCCGTGCCGTAAATGGGGATTGTATATATGGGATTTAGTCATGACGCCACATGTGGTGTTTGGCAATGAATGGCCGTCGCTGCTTAAGTGGACCGCTAGGGCAGACGGTGATGCAGGCGGAGCAGGGCCCCAGGGTAATTGAAACAGTTTATGAAGAGGATAGTGAACGTTGGGGTGCAGGACTGAGGGGCGCGAGAAATGACTGAAGAATACAGGGTTTGTAGTTTCCTTTACCTTTTACTTGGCAGTTGATTGTGCAGACCGGGACACTGGTAACAGGTGGTAACAGAGGTCCGGACAGCCTGCAAGCAATTGGGGATCCACCTCGCCGGGTGGGTTCGGAGGCCTTTCTTCTGCGCTGTCCATTTTGGGTCCCTGCTGCCTAAAGCTATGCTGCGGCCCTCTTCCTGCTGGTTAGTTCCTCACCCGTATGGCAGGCAGCTTGAACCTTTTTACAGGTGTAGCTCCTCCATAGTGCCTCCGGGTTCTAGTATGCTGCAGTGCCAGCGGGTGTTTGGTGTGGCCAGGAGACGTGCAGTCTCCTGCCCTCCAGGTTCAGCCGCCGGGACTTCAGTACCCGAACAACCAAGGACTCCGGCGTCCTGTCTCTGGCACTCCTCTCTGGGGTGAGCTTGGTCACAGTTCCACCCCCCAGGCTTTCCTCTACTCCTCTCTCCTCTTCCCTTGCACTAGCTCTCCACTGCCCTATGACGAGCCTCTCAGTGTCTGCAGTCTCCAGGACTTCTCTGCTGTTCTCTCTCCTGACTGTCTCTGAGACTTTCTGACTAACCCCGCCTCCAGACTAGAATTTATAGGGAAGCTCCCCTGAAACTGGTTTAGAGCTCCCCCTTCTGGCCTGGAGTCAGGACAAGTATTGGATGCTGATGTTGTCTAGCGAGGGAACCCCTTCTTGCTTCCAAGGTGACATCACCTCCTATGATAAAGGCAATGCCACTGTGGCAACTGGACTCCTGGGGTGCCACAAATACTTCTACAGACATGAGGCAAAATGTTTTGAATGTTACAGCAAACATCTACTCTTTAGTGATACCAGCAGCACACCCTCCAGATGATTTGTTTCAAAGCAATAATAGAAGCTGTGGGATGCTGTCACTCACCCTACTGCCATCACTGCCCCGATGAAGTCACAATTCAGTGAACGAGGCTGAGAGGGTAGAAACTGTGTGGACAGAAGTTGTGGGGTGGTATGAGTGTGGAGCCCACTGGGATGGGGTACTCGGTACCGGGGTACTGCTGGGGATATCACGGCGGTCTTGGTCTGGACGGTGTCCCGGGTTCTCACAAGTAAAAGGGAATATTTACAGGGGATTGTTTGTCGTGAAACCACCCATGGGTTGTGGTCAGTGAAGGGACCACCGCTGCAGTGTACTTCTGTCAGGAGGATGGATGTATGCTGCAGCAAGGTGGATGAGCCCGCCGCGGGTCGGTACAGCTCCTGACAGGGTATAAAGGTGCAACACAGTTCTCTATATCTGGAATCATACACGAGAGACTGAAGCAGGGTTCACCGGGTTTTACTTGCAAGTTCTTCACAGTTCAAACAGTACCAACAGTTCAGTTCACAGTACAGTTAACTCTGGTAACTCTTAACCCTCTGCATCCAGACTGTCACTCTGAGACCCCTCACTCTCTCTATTTAACCTTTCCGGCTTGTTCTTCCTCTGCTCTTCCTTGTGGGTTGTATGACGGCAACTCGGTCCCTTAGTCTGGCTTCCCCCTATGTGTATGGGCAGTAAGCCGGGTCCTGTATAATGTTGCTGAGTCTCCAACCTGTGTAGTAGGAACACTGATCTGGAATCCGTGTTCCCCGCCGGTTTGTTTGGTGAGCCAGCATGTAGCAGCAGTCCCCCTCAGAGCCCACAATCTGGCCCCAGCCTACCTTAGGTGTCCCTGTCTTGCAAGGGATCACTGGCTCTTTCCCACCCGTGTGGCTATCCGGGTACTTTGAGGGAAACCTTTCCCGCCTGTAGTTGGTCAACGCTGTCGTACTCCTTGGACCCGATGGTAGCGGTCCAGTCTCCGTCCTTACTATGGACGAGCTTTCTCTCCATGGAACGGTGTCTCTTTGGATTCTGCGTCTCTAGGGAGCCCTATCCCTCCGGGAAGTGTCACTTTCTGTCTGGTGTTCTTGTCTTTACAGCTCAGCCTACTCCGGCCTACTCAGTCTTTTCTGTTCTTTACTGGTCGGCTCACTCTGGCCTACTGGCTAACTCCTCCTTGTTTCCTTCTTTTGTACTGGTCTACCACCTGACCTACCTTCCCACACACTTTCCTCTAAACCCCACCACCTCTTGCCCTCCTAGAGTCCAGGGCTCAGGGTTGGGTGTTGTGCTCCTGTGGGTGTGCGCTCTGAGGGTGTTTGCTGCACAAACTGTCTCCTATCTGCCTGGCTGCAGTTCCCTCATGTGGCCACTCTGGTTGCAGGGGCACCACATGAGCGAAGCTGCTGTCACTTCTGCATCATTGCTACTGAACCTGACAGAGTTAGGGGATGGCGGTGACAGAACAATGGTTATTGACATCAGTGTTGCCCCTGAAAATGTTTAATTTCCAGGTGGAAAAGAAATGAGTGAGAGTGAGAACACTTCTAGCCAACTAATGATGATCCATTTGAGATTACCATGTGCCTGCTGGGAGATTCAAACAAACTGTCATAGGAAGTAAGAAAAATAACAGACAGGAAGTTTGAGTAAAGTGGGATGTTGGGAAATGTTTAAGTAAAAGACATTAAAGCAGTTAGATTACAAAATAGTTTCATGTATAGAGTGAAACATATTAAGACAACTTCATTAAGAACTACAGTGTGGTTCCCTTGTACACCCTGTAGCTTGTCAAAGTCAAGGAAACTGACTGTCCAGAGTAGTCAGCTCCTGCTTACGTTTTCTCTCATCAACGATCATATACAAATGCGCATATCACACCATGCTTAGAAGTTAATTTGGATATATTGGTGCTTTACTTGTGTGGAGCCCACTGAGACGGGGTACTCAGTACCGGACCGGGGTATCACGGGTGGTTATCACGGCGGTCTCGAGCCCACAAGTAAAGGTTGGGGGTTATTTACAGGGAATAGAGTTGTGACGCCACCTGTGGTATGTGGTCAGGGTGACCACCGCTGCTGCAGAATCTCCGGGGATGATGGATGGCAGCCTGTGATTTAATGGCTCTCCACGGGCAGAGCCTGGTCCCCGGGGCAGTAGTGATGATAACAGTTTGTGAGGGAGAACAGGGTTTGCAAGGATTACACAGACTCATGGTTTTGCAGTTTTCCAAGTCTTTTACTGAAGATGGTACATCAGCTGAGTACTGTCCACGGAGTCTGTGCAGGGGCCGGTTTGCTCCCACTCTGGCCGGGTCCTTAGGCTCCCTGCTTCTGCGATGTGTGTGTGGCCCTGCTGCCGCTTTAGCTAAGCTGGCGGCCCTCTCTCCCCTCACGGGTACCAACTTGCTAGGCAACTTGAGTCTTATTCCGTGTTCTTGACCCCGCCGTGTTGCTTTGCTGGGGTACAGTGAAGATGTGGGACCTTCACTAATCCGGTGTTCACTGTGCTGTTTGTGTCAGACACAATCCCGGATCTGGTATCCATTCTTTGCGCTTCTCTTGGGCGAGTCTCAGGGAACTCAGTCTTCCAGGTGTGTTCCTCTCTGCTCCTTCTCCTTTCCTCAGACCTTGGCCGGCCTGGAGCTGGACAGTGGACCGTGGGTTGAGCCTAACGCAGCTCTTTTACACCCAGGTCCTTCCTCCTCAGTCCTCCTGGGAACAGAACTGCCCACTTCCTCTCCACACCAGAATATACAGATAGAGAAGCCACTTTAGCTCCCCCTTCTGGCCTGGCGGTGCTAGTGTAGTGTTGTGGGTTGTATGGGGAGTTAACACTCTGTGGTGTTACTGTGGCACATGAACCCTGGGGTGCCACATTCCCCCTTAGTAAAGAACAGTACTCCGGGACTGTAGAAAAACAAACAGATAACATAACAAACAATTATTATATACAGAGTCTTAAAAATAAAATATACAAAAAACACTGAAATTCAAAAAGAGTCCAAAAAGTTCAAAACAAATCAGTCCTTCCGGAGGTTTAGTCTATTGCCTCCGGGGCTGGTAACTATATACACCTAGTCCTTACCACAACCAGTTCCGTGGTACGTATGGTCTGTAGTTAATAAAAGGAAAAAGTTCAAGAATATATAAGTTGTTCATACAGGATAGTCTCTGTAGGTACTGGGCTTTTAACATTTCAAGCTAATATAAACAAGTCTCTTTGGATGTCTCTGCTTTAAGTGCAGTAGGCTCCTAAGTCCTCGGGTCACCGCATAAGAGGCCAAGTTCTTACTCTCCGTGGCTGCCACCTAACACCAGGCTACTCTCACCCTTTTTGTACACTTACACTTTACCGGGATCTATTTAACTTTATAACAAACAGATTTACATTTTACATTTGATTCCATATTTTATTCCTTGTACCTAGCCGGTATCTGACCCTGGGTACCACGCTATGATCTGCATAATGCTGGTGTACTGGGTGTACCTAGCCTAAAGGTGAGGGTGGACGTGTACCTATTTGGAGTATCCGTTACTAATGAGGATGGAGATCTGACAGTAGGACTGGCAAGCTGACTGGGACCTGGAATTGGTTCTTCCTCTTCAAGCTCAACTTCCAGTTCTTTATGTCTTGGGACTTCTTGTGGTATGGGTTCTGGCGTTGGTTCTACCATTGGAGGGAAAGCAATCATGGGGACTACAACTGCTCCGTAGTAATTTGGCCATGTTTTGGGGAAATATCCTAGAACGGTATGGAACACATCCTCTTCTTTCCTGACAGGTTGGACCTGTACAGGTAAGGTTTCTTCTGGTGTCTTCAGGATTTCAGGACACGGTTTGAGATGGTCTCTTGACACAACTGCTGATGTCCTTCCTTCGTCCTTGCTGATTAGACACACTTTGGCATTGTCTAAATTTGATGGTAAGACTGTATATGGAGTGGTTTCCCACTGATTATCCAATTTGTTGGTGCGTCTCTTTCTCTTGAGAACTTGCTCACCAGGTTGTAATGGAGTTGCTAGAGCATGTTGGTTAAAGGTTGTCTTTTTCTAGCTTGCTGGAGACTTTTCTCTACGCACTCTTGTACTTGGCGATACTGCTGTTGACGTAGGGTATCCCAATTGGATTCTTCAACTTCTGCATCTTGCTTCAAAATTACCATATCTAAATCAATTGGCAGCTTACCGGGCCTTGCTCGCATAAGGTAGGCTGGGGTGCAGTTTGTAGAACTCACCGGGACATGGTTGTACAAGTCTACCAAGTCGGGTAATCTCTCTGGCCATTGATTTCTCTCTGACTCTTGTAAGGTTTTCAGCAGATCAATCACAATATGGTTCATCTTTTTGCATAAGCCATTGGTTTGAGGATGATAGGCTGCCGTGCGAATCATTTTACAGCCGTACATATTGCAGAATTCCTGGAAAATCTCTGAATCGAAAGCTGGACCTTGATCTGCAAGGACTTGTTCCGGGTAGCCATGAGGTCTACAGAAATATGTCTGAAATGCTTTTGCAGCTGTCTTCGCTGTCAGGTCCTTGACGGGTACCACCATGAAGAAGCGGGAGTACTGGTCGAAAATGGTTAAGGCATAGACATAGCCTGACCGTGGTATGTGGTCAGGGTGACCACCACAGGTAAAGGTTGGGGGTTATTTACAGGGAATAGAGTTGTGACGCCACCTGTGGTATGTGGTCAGGGTGACCACTGCTGCTGCAGAATCTCCGGGGATGATGGATGGCAGCCTGTGATTTAATGGCTCTCCACGGGCAGAGCCTGGTCCCCGGGGCAGTAGTGATGATAACAGTTTGTGAGGGAGAACAAGGTTTGCAAGGATTACACAGATTCACGGTTTTGCAGTTTTCCAAGTCTTTTACTGAAGATGGTACATCAGCTGAGTACTGCCCACAAAGTCTGTGCAGGGGCCGGTTTGCTCCCACCCTGGCCGGGTCCTTAGGCTCCCTGTTTCTTCGTTGAGTGTGTGGCCCTGCTGCCGCTTTAGCTAAGCTGATGGCCCTTTCTCCCCTCACGGGTACCAAATTGCTAGGCAACTTGAGTCTTATTCCGTGTTTCTGACCCCGCCGTGTTGCTTCGCTGGGGTACAGTGAAGATGTGGGACCTTCACTAATCCGGTGTTCACTGTGCTGTTTGTGTCAGACACAATCCCGGATCCGGTATCCGTTCTTTGCGCTTCTCTGGGGCAAGTCGCAGGGAACTCAGTCTCCCAGGTGTGTTCCTCTTTGCTCCTTCTCCTTTCCTCAGACCTTGGCCGGCCTGGAACTGGACAGTGGACCGTGGGTTGAGCCTAACGCAGCTCTTTTACACCCAGGTCCTTCTTCCTCAGTTCTCCTGGGACACTTCCTCTCCACACCAGAATATATAGATAGGAAAGCCGCTTTAGCTCCCCCTTCTGGCCTGGAGGTACTAGTGTAGTGTTGTGGGTTGTGTGGGGAGTTAACACTCTGTGGTGCTACTGTGGCACATGAACCCTGGGGTGCAATATTTGCAACAAAAATAAACACTGAACAGCATGAAAGGAATAAGGAAAAAGCAAAGGGTTACTAATACTCCTACGGTCATGCTGTGATACATGACTCCCAGCACGCAGCGCAACACAAAGGTTACAACATGAGAGTGTAAGGAGAGGAACCAACCGATGTGCAAGTTCGGCGGACCGGGCTGGACTTTTTTTAAAGTCCGAGTTTAAGACCTGACTTGCCCTGAATTTGACTCCAAACCCTGGACACGGCCTTTAAAGTTATGAAATGGGGGCTGGAGGGCTGTAAAAAGGAATAAAACATTGATTAAACATCAGCTTATTATTACCAGGTATCACTTTATTAATAAAATATTAGATGTTTTGACATTAAAAATTATAAAAATAATTCACATTACAGGAAACAACAACGGGATACCATGATGTACGCATCCATGTATATCTAAATCCAGCCGAGCAAATAGACAGGACAAGAGGCACAGTAACTCTATACTAATCAGATTAATCTATGTCAATATCTGCAATAAAATCAATAAGGTAAATATGTTTATTAAAAGCTTAATTTGAAGGTGCTATATACACTACAAGGTGTACAATAGGTGGAGGAACCAGTGATTATATGTTAAACATCAAAAAATAAAGGATAATAAATAATACACAAGTGCAAAAACACCACCTAAAGAAAAAAAGGGGGGTCTTCTAACTGTGTATATACAGCATTAAAAAACACGTGTGCAACAATGTTGTTGCTAAAATACCAAACAGTGATAAACATAAGGTGCAAAGGTGACACAACTAAAAGAAATTGCTATGTATAGTGTATTGGGAGAAGTGTCTCTAGATGTCTAGATATACATGGATGCGTACATCATGGTATCCCATTGTTGTTTCCTGTAATGTGAATTATTTTTATAATTTTTAATGTCAAAACATCTAATTTTGTATTAATAAAGTGATATTTTGTACCAAGATTTGGGCTATAAACTCATTTTTATAGGTAATTTCTGACACACAGGTTAGCCCCTTCAAATATCAGGCCATAAATAGGTTGGGTTATTTTTACCAGGGTCTGCGCACTTGTACTTCCGGGGCCGCTCATTAACTTCCTGATTAATCACTGGTGAAGGGCACAACAGCCAATCACAGACACTGTCACAGAGAGTAGGCATGCAGGTTACTCCAACAATTATACATTCTGGAATCCAATATGCAGATTGGACCCAGTGCAGTAACCTGGAAACAGACCCCTAAGCCTTCATTTTTCCAAAATAAATAACCCCAAGTTTAGTAACCTGTCTTGGTATTGCAGACCCCCAGTCCTCACTTGGTCGCTCTTCTCTGCACCTGCTCTAGTTCCGCTATGTCTTTCTTATACACCGGAGACCAAAATTGTACACAGTATTCTAAGTGTGGTCGCACTAGTGACTTGTATAGAGGTAAAATTATGTTCTCCTCATGAGCATCTATGCCTCTTTTAATGCATCCCATTATTTTATTTGCCTTTGCAGCAGCTGCCTGACACTAGGCACTAAATGTGAGTTTGTTATCTACCCATACACCCAGGTCTTTTTCAGTGGTAGTTTTGCCTATTGTTTTACAATTAAGAACAAAATTATACATTATATTTCCTCTAGTTAAGTGCATGACCTTACATTTATCCCCATTAAAGCTCATTTGCCATTTATCAGCCCAAGCTTCTAGTTTACATAAATCCTCCTGTAATATAAAATTGTCCTCCTCTGTATTGATTACCCTGCAGAGTTTAGTGTCATCTGCAAATATTGAGATTCTACTCTGTATGCCCCCTACAAGGTCATTAATAAATATATTAAATAGAAGCGGGCCCAACACTGACCCCCTGTGGTACCCTACTGTTAACTGTGACCCATTCAGAGTGTGTTCCACCCTGTTGTGCCAAGAATAACCAACATGTTGCATTCATGGGGAGGATGAGAATTTATGATTTGTGCGCAAACATCCGCATGTGTACAAATCACACATGGGGAGCAATGGGTGCGCACGGCCATCCGCAGCCAAGCATACACCATGCGTCCCCATGTTAAACTTAGGGACGCGCAGTGCTTGTGCTCTGTTTGCATTCGCCCGCCACAATGTGAAGCGCAGGCGAATGCTAGTGTGAAACCACCCTTAAATCCTAATGAAGAACTGACAATGTACTAGAATATTTTGTACTGGTTGGATCAGTTATATTATAAAATGAGATATTAAAGATCTTTTTATCAAGTTGGACAGAAATAACAACAACATTGATAATCCGATTCTTAAGGACTAACTAATTTCACTGTGATGGCTGCTAAAATTGTGTAAACCGAAAATATATATTTTTTCTCTTTCTTTTCTTTTTTCTCCCTCTTCCCTGTTTTCTCTCTTCCTTTCCTTTTCTCTTTCTACCTCTCCTGCTTCGATGGGAATTGTGTAATTACAAGTGATGACGTTATTGATTGTAACTAAGCAGGTACTGTATTGCTCATGTAGATGTGTTTAGTACCAATGTCAGACAATATTTGATGGCATTGGCATTAAATACTATACTAATCCGCAAACCATAATATTTTCACCAGGTTTTCTATCAGACCCTCTTTCATTACAAAAAGCCACAAGACAAGGGTGCCCCCTATCGCTGTTATGATATGAGCTAGGCTTCGAGTCTCTAGCCCAGCACCTTATGGTCACAGGCTGCTTTTTGGGTATAAAGTTGGGAAATAAGGAAACAAAATTAACATGATTTGCAGATGACAGGCTGCTTTTCCTATCCTATCCAGAACAATACTTGCAGAAGGTGCTGGATAGACTTGCATATTTCAGATCCTTCTCAGGGTATAAAATAGCCAAATGTCAATTATTATTTCTATGGCAATCTATGGGAAAAAGTGATTAAAACCTCAAAGTAAAAATCCCACCTCATTATCTGATAGATCTGGAATTAAATTAGGCAAAGAATCCATGTCCCTTTATAGACTGAACCACCTTCACTTAATAAAATAAGAAAATAGCTACAAAAATATTAAAAAAAACTAGCATTGTCTCTTTTTGGAAGAGTACATTTGATAACAATAATCAGTTCTCCAGAATACTATATCCTTTACAAATTATACTTTTGATATTTAACCACACAGATATTAACCCCTTCACCACTCCTTAGAAGGATTGAATGTTTATCAGCATGTAATTCCTCATTTTTCCAACGGAATGTGTAAAATCAGTTTTTTAGGGATCACATTGGAAAAGACTTTGAGGGGTCTACGTGACAGAAAACTATCAAAACTGAAAACTGTATCCCTCAAACTGTATTAACCCTTAAGGTGCTTCATTTGAACAAAATCAATGTGGAAGGAAAAAAACTAAAATATTACTTTTTTCAACAAAAATTTTATTTTAGCCCCAAATATTGATTTTGTTTATAAAGTTAACAGGAGAATATGGACCCCAGAATTTGTTGTGGAATTTGTTCTGTGTATGCTGATACCCCATATGTGGTGGGAAGCTACTGTTTGGGTGCATGGCAGGGCCTAGAAGAGAAGGAGCATCATTTGACTTTTTGAATAGAAAATTGTCTGGAATCGTTAAAGGACTCCATGTCACGTTTGGAGAGCCCCTGATATGCCTAAACAGTAGAAACCCCTGCTAATGACACCATTTTGTAAACTAAACCCCTAAAGGAATGTATCTAGATGTGTGGTGAGCACTTTGAACCCCCAGTTACTTCACAGAATTTTTTTAAAGTTGAGCCTTGAAAATGAAAAAGTAAATTTTTTCCATAAAAAATTTATTTTAGCCCCAATTTTTTCATTTTCACAAGAGTAACTTGAGAAAATGGACCCCAAAATGTGTTGTACAATTTCTCCTGAGTACGCTGATACCCCATATGTGGAGGAAAACCACTGTTTGGGCACATGGCAGGGCTCAGAAGGGAAAGAGCGTCTTTTGACTGTTTGAACTGAAAATTGGCTGGAATCGTTAGTGGATTTCATATTGCATTTGGACAGCCTCTTTTGTGCCTAAACAGTGGAAACTTCACATAAGTGACTCTGTTTTGGAAACTGAGCCTGTCAAGGAATTTAGATTGAAATTCTATACGTTTGGTGAGCACCTTTAACCCTCAGGTGCTTCACATAATTTGATCACCTTAAGCCATTTAAATAAAAAAATTATTTTTTATCACAGAAAATGTTGCATTAATCCCAAATCTTTCATTTTCACAAAGTTAACAGGAGAAAATGAACTATATAATTTGTTATGCAATTTCTCCTGAGTTCACCAATACCCCATATGTGGTAAAAAATTATTTTTGAGACACAGTACAAAGTGCAGAAGTGAGCACCACATTGAAGCTCAGATTTAGTTGGAATGATTAGCGGTAGCCATGTCACATTGGCAAAGAAATTCAAAAGCCCCCTGTAATTATAAAAGGCCCTCCACACTATATATACTTCTTATAAAAACACCATAGAGTCAGGTCGAGTCAAAATTCAGACCGGAACTGACGACAGACGCCCACAACTCCATGTTTTCACATAAAAGGACCGGGTTTTCCCCTTTCTGGCCACCCTCCTCGGAAGAAGCCTTTGCGAAACGCGTAAGGGGGTGTATGCCATGGACAGGTAATACCTTGGACCCATGAATTGACACTGGTGTTTATGCTTGTGCATATGAGCTTGTTATACATCCAGGTTCTGGTTCATTGTATTGTTAACTATTTGTGCAGGCAGCATAGCATGTAATGGTCATACTTGTGTATAATGGATATAAATTCATGTGGTCACCTGTCTTGTGTGCCGACTTAGCGTCACTTTTAATACGGCACTTATGTTGTCGATTTTAATAAAGAGCACTTTGAATTTTGACTCGGCCTGACTCTAAGGTGTTTTTATAAGAAGTACACATTGGCAAAGAACCTGAGGTGCCTAAACAGTGGAGCACCCCCACTGGTGTGTCACAAAATGTTATACTATTGGGCGGTGAACACAAAATAATTACATTTTCACAACTAAAATGTTTTAACCCCAAATTTTTCATTTTCACAAGGGGAATAGTTAAAAAAAAAGCCTCATAAAGTGTTTCACAATTTATCCTAGATGTGGCAATATCCCACACGTGACTGTGCAGTACTGTTTGGCCACACTACAGGGTTCGAGAGGGAAGGAGTGCCATTTTATTTTTGGAGAACAGATATTCATACATTAGTTTGCAGACTCCATTTGCAGAGCCCCTATGTTCCAGAACAGAAGAAATCTCCCAAGTAACCAAATTTTGGAAACTACACCCCTCTGGGAATTCATCAACTGGTGTAATGATGATTTGATATAGCAATGGTCTCCAGTCCTGCCCTCGACTACAAACCCAAACCCCCTCTTCTGAAAGAAGTTCGCCACCTGGCCCCAGTTACATTGCTTCTTAAAATGGTTACACTTAGACCACTACAACCACTCTCAGGCAAGGGCATCTGAGAGCCTAATTTCTTCCAGAAATGACAATGACTGGGGTGGTTCATGCCTATAGAGATATTTGATGGAAAGAAGTAGAGGGTCCCACATGGCTTTCTCCCAGTTGAAAGCCTCTGACCGTGGTGCTATGGAAGGCAGAAAAACAAAGGCTTCTGCCACTATTAGCTTCTCGTCATCCTTCTCTATTTGAAGCTCAATTGGTTGCAGGTTTATTAAGGCCAGGCATACTGCAGGATTCTGCCAGGACTTCTGGAGGTCGTGGCTTGCATACGGAATGGCTCACCTTCTCCTGACTCTGAGCTCCCTTCTGGTGGGACCTGTTCAGGCATATAGGGGTGTGCAGTGGAACTTTAGCTCATATATGTGGTCATCTCCTCTCTGGGCTGCTCAGGTTGCAGTGAAACATGCTCAGGCCCTGAGTTGGTGAGGAAGATCAGCTCCTCCAGAGCAAACATCTCTTGGGGGATCCATCAGGTCTCCAAAGTGCAGACTGCAGGCACACATTACATGGTTATGTTGTGATGTATGGCAATCCCAAGTTGGCTCTGGCCTCCATAGTGATGAGTGTTTTCTTTGCCTACGGTCTGACCTCTTCAAGCTAGGACCTAATCGCTATATATACAGTTGTGCTCAAAAATTTACATACCCCTACAGATTTTTAGTTTTCTTGGTCTTTTTTTTAGAGAATGTGAATGATAACACAAACAAATGCATTTCGAAACAAATTTGGCTCTTCATGGGAGAAGCAAGCACTTTATATACCCTGGGCTAATGGACCAACATACTACATCTGAGCCTGTTTCAGCAACAGTCTCATATGTAGTCTGTTGATGCAGATGTAGTCTGTATACAGGTCCATTCAGCAACAGGCTCAGATATAGTCTGTTAGTCCAATAGCCCAGGGTATATACAGCTGTGCTCAAAAGTTTACATACCCCGCAGATTTTTTGTCATCTTGGCCTTTTTTTTCTGAGAATATGAATGATAACACAAAAACTTTTTTTCCACTCATGGTTAGTGGTTGAGTGAAGCCAATTATTGTCAAACTACTGTACTGTGTTTTTATCTTTTTAAATCACGACAACCAAATGACCCTGATCAAAAGTTCACATATCCCAGTTCTTAATACTGTGTATTTCTCTCTCTAACACCAATGACAGCTTGAAGTCTTTTGTGGTAGTTGTGGATGAGGCTCTTTATTTTCTCAGAAGGTGAAGCTGTCCATTCTTCTTGGCAAAAAGCCTACAGTTCTTGTAAATTCCTGGGCTTTCTTGCATGATCTGCTTGGGTTCTCCCCACTGTGGCTCAATGATATGGAGCTCAGGAGACTGAGATGGCCACTTCTGAACCTTTACTTTGTTCTGCTGTAGCCAATGACAGGTTGACTTGGTCTTGTGTTTTGAATCGTCACATTGGAACATCCAAGTACGTCCCTGAGCAGCTCCCAGACTGATAAAAACAAATTAGCATCCAGTATTTGCTGATAACGTGCTGCATTCCTCTTTCCTTCAACTCTGGCCAAGTTTCCTGAGCCTTTGTAGCTCTAAGGGCCCTTTCACATCAGCGTTTTTTTCAAATCGCGGCAGATGCGGTGAAAAAACCGCATCTGCCGCGATTACCGCATACCGGCTGCACTTGCGGCGCGGTTGTGGTAAATGCCATGCAAAGTATAGGCGTACTTGCGGCAGGTGCGGCAAGTGCGGTTTTGCACTTGCGGCAGGTGCGGCCGCGAAAAAAACAGTGGCTGACCGCGGTTTTTTTCGCGGCTGCACCTGCCGCATGTGCAAAACCGCACTTGCCGCACCTGCCGCAAGTCCCCCTATACTTTCTATGGGGATTACCGCAACCGCGCACCAGGGTATGTGAACTTTTGATCAGGGTCATTTGGATGTTTTTGGTTGTCATTATGATTTAAAAAAGAAAACACAGTAGTGTAACAATAAATGTCTCCACCCAACCACTAACCATGAGTGGAAAAAAATGTTTTTGTGTTATCATTCATATTCTCTTAAAAAGGTCAAGGAAGCAAAAAATCTGCTGGATTATATAAACTTTCCCGGGGATAGTAACAAACTGTTCTTTGTTCTAAGCTAAGTGTATGTCAGTGTGTGAATGTATGTCCACTATACGCATCAAACCTGCCCCCGCACCTCCCCCCGACCCACCCCATCCACCCACGCTCTCACCCAAAACCTTTCCCTCACCCCTGCTCCAACCCTAAAACTTCGCCTACGCCCAAACCTGCCCACCGCACCCTCTCCAAATCTGCACCACCCCCCTAAAATATGACCCCCCCTTGCAT
This sequence comes from Allobates femoralis, assembly GCA_033576535.1. NCBI lineage: Eukaryota > Metazoa > Chordata > Amphibia > Anura > Aromobatidae > Allobates > Allobates femoralis. The sequence goes on along the minus strand of JARQOC010000003.1, from coordinate 128,781,013 downwards.
CCCTTAACCCGCACCCCTCCAAATACACCCTCCAAAAATGTCCCTGCTGCACCCACACCCCCCAAACCTGCACCCCTACCCCCAAACCTGCCCCCCCAAGTCTGCATCCCTCTTCAAACGCGGAGTTAAATAGGGTGGGTGTGCAAAATTTAGTGATTATAGATGCAACAGCACAAATTCCTTTAACGGACATATAAACATACATTTTGAAGGGGATGGGGCCATGAAGATAGTGGATCTATGAAAGAGTGGAGCTATGTGGAGGTGGTGGGGCTTGTTAAGGGGGTGTGGCTATGTGGAGGGAGCAGGATATAGTATTTTATTTGCAACTAATTATAGACCGGCACCTAATTGGTAATTTGAATCTGACCATAGAAGTATTACCGTATATACTCGTGTATAAGCCGAGTTTTTCAGCCCAAAATTTGGGCTGAAAAGTCCCCCCCTCGGCTTATACACGGGTCTATACGGTAGGGGCTGTGGTGGGGGCTGTGTCCCGGGGCTGTGGAGGCTGCAGGAGGCGGGGGGAGGCTGCTGTATGAGCGGCTCCGTCACGTGGGGCCGCTCATTATATATGCACTGCTTCCCCCTGTCAATCAGCGGCAGGGGAAGCAGTTCATATAAGCCCCCCAAAAGCTGGCACTGTCCCCCCTTGTAAGGGCCCCCCCCCCCCGCTGCTTATACATTACCATCCCGGTGTTCTGATCGGCGCCGCTCCTCGGTGCGTCTTCATCCTCCCGTCCGCGCTGGCTGCATCCGGGATCTCCGGCTGTCGCAGCGATATGACGTCATCGCGCGCCGGCCGGAGATCCCGGATGCAGCCAGCGCGGACGGGAGGATGAAGACGCACCGAGGAGCGGCGCCGATCAGAACATCGGGATGGTAATGTATAAGCAGCGGGGGGGGGCCCTTACAAGGGGGGACAGTGCCAGCTTTTGGGGGCTGTTGGTACCCCCAGGGGGCTGCTGGGTACCCCCTGGGGGCTGCTGGGTACCCCCAGGGGGCTGTTGGTACCCCCTGGGGGCTGTTGGTACCCCCTGGGGGCTGTTGGTACCCCCTGGGGGCTGTTGGTACCCCCTGGGGGCTGTTGGGTACCCCCTGGGGGCTGTTGGTACCCCCAGGGGGCTGCTGGGTACCCCCTGGGGGCTGTTGGTACCCCCAGGGGGCTGTTGGTACCCCCAGGGGGCTGCTGGTACCCCCAGGGGGCTGCTGGGTACCCCCAGGGGGCTGTTGGTACCCCCAGGGGGCTGCTGGGTACCCCCTGGGGGCTGCTGGGTACCCCCTGGGGGCTGCTATATGTACCCCTGGGGGCCTGCTGTATACCACTGGGGCTGCTGTATACTACCACTGGGGCTGCTGGGGCTCCTGTATACTACCACTGGGGCTGCTGGGGCTCCTGTATACTACCACTGGGGCTGCTGGGGCTCCTGTATACTACCACTGGGGCTGCTGGGGAATCTGTATACTACCACTGGGGCTGCTGGGGAATCTGTATACTACCACTGGGGCTGCTGGGGAATCTGTATACTACCACTGGGGCTGCTGTATACTACCACTGGGGAGGCCTGTATACCACACTGCTGGGGGCTGTATACCTGTGCTGGGGTCCACCCTCGGCTTATACACGAGTCAATAGGTTTTTCCAGATTTTTGGGGCAAAAGTAGGGGGGTCGGCTTATACACGGGTCGGCTTATACACGAGTATATACGGTAAGTCCTTATCGGCAAAATCTTTTTTCATCTTTGTGACAGAGCTCCATTTTGAAATATGATCAGTTTCACTTTATGTGATAATATGTGTCCATACATATCCCAGCATTCTAAGGCGGCCGTCACACTCATCAATATCGTGAGCGATATTGTTAGCGATCACGTGCACGCGCGATCGCTAACGATATCGCTCACATCGCTGGTGAGCTGTCCCACAGACAGACTCACCAGCGATGTGGAGCAGCGAGATCGCTGGTAACTATGGTACACATCGGGTTACTAGGCGCCGCGCGGCGCTTAGTAACCCGACGTTTACCATAGATACCATCTCCCAGCATAGGCTCTGCCGCTGGGAGATCGTTCATCGTGGTGTTACACACCACGATGATGCAGATTGATCAAGTGATTATCGCTTGATATGAGCTCCGGCTCTCATATCTGCGATGTCACGATCAAGCGATTTTACATTGTAAAATCGCTTGATTGCACGCAGCGATGCACAAACGATATCGCTTAAGCGATCAAAAAGCAGATCGCTTAAACGATATCGTTCGCAATGTTGAACCGTGTGACGGCCGCCTAAGACTGTTTTTTTCTGTGACATGGGAACATAGGGCCCACCCCCTTACTTAACTATACAGCGAAATAACTACACCAGACGGTGGCAGGAAATGGCCGTAAGGCTTTAATTCAGGGTAACAAAGAGCGGTACAAAAACCAAATAAATAGATAAAAATATCCTATATAACTCTAAACAATAAACCACCTTTTTGTACCGCTATAATTACCAACACACCCAAAACTCCTTGGGTTAATTTTCCCCCTCGAATCAAGCCGAACGACAGTGAAGGCTTAGCCTTCTCAAGGGCGGGTGGGCGGGTGTCTCTTCTTCACACAGCTGACGAATGACGTCAGGCTCAGCCTGACTAGATCTAAACAACCGTTTCCCGCTTTTTCTCAGCCAATCCTGGCTGACCTTCACCAAACAAGCAGGTATCCATAGCAACCTCGCCTGCCTGTTACCATGCAGATAGCAAAAATGCTATGTGCCCACAGGTGAAGACACCTCACCAGCTTAAATTTCACTGCATTTAATGAAATAAAAACTTATTAAACTCAATTAATCTAACCCTTAACCTTATACTGACTGCAGCAATAACCCTTGGGACCCATGTTCCCATGTAGCCACCACGCTAATTGCTACAGGTGGCTTTCCATGAATACTAGTATATTTAGTTAATAAAATTTACCGTATTTTTCTGGCACTGGCACCACAGTACCCTCCTCTTAAACCTAATCTTTTTGATTCCTGCAAGGAATCTCTTCATGAGAAGAGGATCATTAATATTCTTCCAGGGCTCCCACAATCTCTCTTCAGGACCAAACCATTTCCAATCAATTAAAAACAAAATCCTAACTTTAACCTTCTTGATGTTTTTTTTTTTTACCTCAAAGACATCTTCCAAGTTGACTGGCTAGGGAAAGGGACCGGGATCCTTGAAGAAGCGACTCGGAACCACTGGTTTGAGATGAGAAATGTGAAAAAAATTGGGAATTTGAAGCGAGACTGGAATCGTCAACATGTAGGTCACTGATTACCTCAAAGGGACGGATAAAGCAAGGAGCCAATTTGTAGAAAACCACTTTGAGATGATTGTATCTGAAATGATAATAATCTTGTCACCAAGCAAAAAACTAGGCAGATCCAGATTTCTCTAATCAGCATGCCTTTTCATCCTGTGAGGTACGACCAGCAGGGTGCCCCATGGCCAGGGTGCATCACACGGGCTTTGTGAGGTATGCCTGGCATTGTAGTGCATGGCCGGCATACAGCACAAGAACCTGTTCACATCAGCCGGTTTTACTCTGTGTGAATGCTGTGTTAGGCCTGTCTGGTACACAGTGGGTTAACAGGTATGAGACCAATGAGTAGAGCCGAGAGAGCAGTGTGTGCTAATTGCTGACAGTTCCCAGGTTTGGGTGTGGCAGCCAGGTTAAGAGGCTGCCTGGAGCTGAGTGCTGGAGAACGATGGAAATCAGGGCAGTCCACACCTCAGAGATGTGAGGTTGTGTCAGAGGAAGCCTGTCCCTCTGATTGATGTGTGCCAAGCCGGTGGCCAGACAACAGGTTGTGAGGGCTCCTGGAGTTGGGGAACCGTGGCCAACTCTGGAGGATACTTGCTCAGGCATGGGGTGAAACACGTGCTGGAGGAGACCTTGAGGGATGTCTGGTATACCCAGTAACTTAGGTTGCTAGACCCGGTTCTGTGCCTAAGAAAAGAGTTCAGTCTGTGAGAAAACATCCAGCCAGTAAGGATGTGGGATCAGAGGCATTCTGTCCATTTGGGACATGAGGGAGGCTTGTCCTTCTCCATGTGGGAGGCACCTGTCCCCTTACAGAGTGGGTGAGAGCCTGTGGCCAGACGGCGGGTTGTGAGGGCTCCTAGAGTAGGGGAACCGTGGCCGAACCTGAGGGATGCTTGTTCATACATGGGGTGAAACACGTGCTGGAGGACACCTTGGGGGATGCCTGGTGTACCCGGTAACTCAGGTTGCTAAACTCGGTCTGTGCCTGGGAGGGCAGCAGCACCATGAATAATGTATGATGAGCTGTGTATGTGTGGAATAGTATGTATGTGGTCCATGGATGTAGTATGATGGACCACATGCAGTGTGTAAGTTTCCGGTCAGGCTGGATCCTGTACTATGCCATGTGGTATGAGAGACCAAGTACGGCTCATGGACCAGGCGGTCGTAGCCGCCATTGGGACAGACCATGGGTCATGTCATGGTCCTGTTGACCTTGGATGAATGTGTGTAGCAAATTCTAGAAACAGTTGGATGGCTTTCACACTATCAGGACGGGGCCACTTTAGAATTGCAGACATTTTTTTCTGATCTATTTTCAGTTCGTTATCGGAGATTATGTATCCCAGGAAAGGAAGAGAATTCTGCTCGAATACACACTACTGGAACTTGGCATGTATAGTTAATGGTTTTACCTCAGTCTCTGCAGGACGTGGCAAATATTCCTCCTATGTGTGGGCAGATTGGGAGAGAGCACCATTTTGTCGTCCAGGCATACGACCACAATCGAGTAGAGTAGATCCTGGACGATGTCATTGATGAACTTCTGGAAAACTGCAGGGGCATTACTTAGCTCAAACGGCATAACACGGTACTTGAAGTGGCCATCCCTTGTGTTAGAGGTAGTCTTCCATTCGTCCCCTTGGCGAAGATGAGTAAGATTATACGCTCCCCACAGATTAAGTTTAGTAAAAATTCTGGATCCCCTTGAATGGTCAAATAACTCTGATATAAGAGGCAGTGGATATTAATTTTTAACCGTAATATGATTGAGGCCCCTCTTGTCAATACAGGGCCAGTGAGATCCATCTTTTTTCTTCACGAAAAAGGACCTAGCCCCAATGGAGAGGAGGATTTCTAGATGAATCCCTTCGCCAGATTCTCCTTGGAATATTCATATATAGCTTGGGTCTCTGAAGGGGAAAGAGATTAGATTCAACCATGAGGTGGAAAGTAACATGGAATAAATTGATTGAACAGTCATACAGCCTGTAAGAGGTAACATCTATACATCTATGCTTCCTTCTTGCTGAAGACATCCACATAGGACCAAAAAGCGTGAGGCAGGTCCAGAAAATTTGAGAGTTACTGGTGGTCAAGCAGGACATACAGGAATGAGACATTTCTCATGACAGTACCTTACCAGATCTCCAGTTCCATACAAGTTCATGCACATGTAGCCATGGCAGTACTAGAAGTGGGGGATGGGACCGACCCAGAAACAAGTAGAAGGCAATCTTCTCAGAGTGCAGCATCTCTACTCAAAGTTCTACCTGCTCCATAATGAAATGGATGGCCTCGGACAGAGCTATACCACCAATGGACGACACCACCAAAGTACTAGGAAGACTTTGGATGGCAATCTGATACCGTTCCACAAATGCCTGTTGTACAAAGTTTCCGGTGGAACCAGAATCCAAATAGACTGAATCGACAAACTGGAAAATACTACAAGATATGGACACAGACAAAATCAGTGTCAGAGAGAACTTGCTCTCACACAGAGTAGCCTCTCCTACTGAGAGTTCTCACAACAAAAACGGGGCAGGTTTTCGGGACTTCTGCAGTAGAAACAATTCCCCTCAGTGCGACATGCCTCTACGTTGAGTTTTGCCAACATCACACGATCCACTTGTGCAGTTTCTGGGGAAGTAGTGTAAGTTGCAGGCTGAGGAACAATGGGTCTCTGGTCGGAGCCATGCGCATCAATCTCCTCTCACAGATCACCTCTCTGGAGCATTTCTGAGACCTGAGGTCGATCTGAATAGACAAAGAAACCAGGTCATCCAAGGAAGTAGGAACACCTCGACCAGCTAGCGCATTCTTAATCCTCTCAGACAGGCCCTCCTGGAATACTGCTTCCTGTGCCACATTGTTCTTGCTGCGCTCAAAAGCCAGTGTGCAGAAACAGATGGCATACTGTCCTGAAGACATCCTGGAGCAGTCTGAGGAGCGAAGAAGGATCGCCTGGCTCATCAAACACCTTGCAGAATGCCTCCCTGAAGGTTTGCAAGTAAGAGATAACTGGATCCCTTCTCTCCCATAAGTGGATTAATCTAGGCAAGGTCTTTTCCAGACAGAGACATCAGGAATGCCACTTTGTCCTGATCTGAGGCAAACTGGTAGAACAAAAGTTCAAATTGCAGTGAGCACTGGTTCATGAATCCTCTGCATTGCTAGTGGTTGCCATCAAAACCACGGAGGAGGAGCAGACAAGCGGGTACAAGAACCTGGAGTTGGATTAAATACCGGAGTCCAAACTCCAACCTGAATAGATTCAGATAAAGTGGAAGTTGTCATAGTGTTCAGGTATATGTCCACTGACAGCAAAAAGGACAGCATCCAGCCTTGCAATTGCCATTTATGGGTCAATTCTTGTTTCAGCTCCGTGAGCTGGGTGGTACTGGAGCCATGGTACTCCATGGTCTGAATAAACTGTTACGCGGATGGGTGTGGACCCATTGCACCACAGAAACCAGGCCCACCCTGGAAAAGTGTGCCTAAGTGACTATTTTGTCTTCACTAGAGCCTTTAATGGTGAGGTTAGGCTTTTTAAGGTAGTTTTCAGGTATCACTCTAGGGAAACTCTCTGCAATTTAGCAGCTGACTCCAGGCTTCAGGAAGGTGGGAGCAGCCTCAGGTGCAAGTAGGATAGCTAAAACAGACTGGTAAGCAGGTGAATCAGGTATGGCAGAAACAACTTGTAGAGGAGGTATGGCACGTGTAGCAGGTATAGCAGAGATGGCTGTTTCAGCAGGTATGGTAGGTGCAGTACTTATGGCAGGCATGCCTGGTACAGCAGGTACAGTGGTTATACGGCAGCAGAGGAGTTCAGCATTCCAACAGTGAGTTTACCTCTGTTCAAAGAGGGTACTGGGAAAACCGCTAGCTGTGAATTCTAGGGATCTAACTGATGTCACTGCCTTCACAGCCATGGCTCCACACTGTCCTCAGTGTGTTCCGGAAAACTCATTGAGCGGTCACATTTTTCAATGTCATTGCTCACCGTGGCCTCCGGATGTAGCAAAGCTGAGGTTCGTCGTGGGACATTGTGTGCATTACATAGAACCTGCAGGGGGTGTTTTGTGGATTAATAAATGGGTGAAAGAGGGTGTCTGTGTTTTGATATTTCTTTTTTAGATTTTTCTGTGTTTGTGTTCATTTCTATTGCCATACAGGATTAGACATATCTTCATTATTAACCCAAGGCTTGATGTCAGTTGTGATTTTTACCCATCACAGCTGTCATCAATCCCATATATTATCCCGATTGTCACCACATCAGGGCAATCAGGAAGAGCTAGGTAAAATGCTAGATTTGACTCATCTAATGTGATACACCAAACTCTGGGGTGGCTGCAGGCTGATATTTTTGGCTGGGACGTGCCAATAACCATGGACCATGATAATACCACCCTCCAACTGCCTGCCTTAACTGAGCTGGTTATCAAAAATAGTGGGGACCCCAAGTTTGTTTTTCCAGTTATTTATTTATTAATTTATTTGGATCTCTTCATTTTTTGCTTAACCAGCGCAGATAAAGCAGACAGCTGTTAGCTTGTATAAGGGAGGAAAGAACCATGGATATTGGCCCCTTCCCAGCCTGATATCATTCCCCAGCTGTAGGTTTTACCATGGCTGATTAGTAAATAGGGGGGACCCTGCGTCATTTTTAAAAAAATTATATATTTATTTCTATGCTAGACTTACAGCTATGACGCTAGGAGAGCATACAGCCAGCAGGAGGTTTGCAGTAAACTTCGGACTGACTGCAAATATCACAGACACTGTCACGGAGGGTAGGGGGGGAAGCAGTTAATATTCATATGGTTTAATGAGCAGGCCAGGAAAAATTTGCCTGCTGTCTTATTTTTCTGGGTAACACAGTATGCATTATTGTCCTGCTTTAATCCCTATTTTGCTTTCTTTTGCAGCCCCCCAGCCCTTACTAAGACCATTTTATAGCACTTAGGTTCGGATCCCCATTTACTTATATAGGTTTCGGGGTTAAGTCCAGGTCTCGAACCGGACTTCTTTTTAAATTCCAGATGAACCCAGTGAATCCGAACATCCGCGCTCATCTCTAAATATAAATTCTTGATAGTGAAATTATGAATTAGGGGGTGGGAGATGATGTTATCAGGTTCTTATCTTTAATTAGGGGGTGGAAAAGTATGCTATCTGCTTCTTAGCAAAATTTGGATCTGGACCATTATCTGCATGTTGGTCAGGTGTATTGTAGAATTCTATATCCTAAAAAGATATGTGGTTATTCCACATATTATGAAATCACTGATCCTGGCCCCTTTCTATTATAATGTCCCCCATCCTTGGCCCCTTCCTGGTATAGTTTCCACCATCCTGGACCCATTCCAGTAATAATGATCCCATCCTAGGCTGAAATTGTGGCCTCGCATTTGAAACATAGTACCATTGCTTAACTATCGTCATCTCTCAATGCCACATTTTAATTCGCTCTCAGCCATGATGCCCACACTTTATCGAACATTTTCACTGTATTCCTCCTATGGTATATACTTTCTTCTAATCGCACTGTATAATCCACTTGCTGAATGTATTATTTTCTGGAGGGAGGCTCAGCCCTAATCCAACACCTGGCAATCAACCTCCTGGACATATAAAGTAGCCGTGCGACCGACAACTTCTGTGAATTATCCATTCTAAGCTCCTCAACATACCCCAACACACACACCAACGGAGTCCTGGGCACAACACATCCATACCTCCTTCAATCAGATTAAGCACCACTATCCAAAAAGATTGCAATTCGAGCATTCTCATAGCATATGCAAAATACCTGCTTCCTCATTCATATATTTTGAACACTCTGATGAGGGTCTCACTCCCACTCTATGCAGGAACTCAGGGGATCTGTAAGCTCTATGAACGGTATACAGTTGTGACAACTGTCCCGGCTCACTCAAGAACAATTTCAGAATATATTCCAGTATAGAGTCCCAAATAACTTCATCCATCACATCCACTTCTTCCTCCCACTTATCCTTAAGCCAAATTGGGTGACTAAGTAAGAAGGTGTGTAAAAGGTCTTTATATACAGGATGGGGGGGAAGGTGTGGGGGGGGGGCAGGATTTATGCGTACAGTGGACATGCATACAGACACAGATATGCACTCAGTTTACAACTAAAAGCAGTTAGTTACTATGCCCGGGCAATGCCGGGCTTTACAGCTAATATATATATACAGTCATATGAAAAAGTTTGGGCACCCCTCTTAATCTTACTCTTTTTTTTTTGTTTAAAATTGTTTTTTTGCAACAGCTATTTCAGTGTGATATATGTAATAACTGATCGACACAGTAATATTTCAGGTTTGAAATGAGGTTTATTGCACTAACCAAAAATGTGAAATATGCATTATTTCAAAATTTGACAGGTGGCAAAAGTATGGGCACCCTTCTGATTTTCATGATTTGAATACTTCTGACTACTTTTTACTGACTTACTGAAGCACTAAATTGGTTTGGTAACCTCATTGAGCTTTGTACTTCATAGCCAGATGTATCTAATCATGAGAAAAGCTATTTCAGGTGTCCACTTGCAAGTTGTTCTCCTAGTTGCATCTTCTCTGAGGAGTGGCATCATGGGCTCCTCAAAACAGCTCTCAAATGATCTGAAAAAAAAGATTGTTCAACATACTTCACTATACAAACTTGTATGTAGCATCAGCCTCCACTATCAGGACTACTCAGAAAAAGCTTTTGTAATGAAGGAAATGCAATCCTGATTGTGGTGGCTGTTGCAGACATGCTTACCATTGACATCACCTATACAATTTGAGAAATTGGCCACAAATTAAAAATGTGCTGCAACCCGCGATCAAATATATGTGGTCACACTAAGCACCACAACTGGCTGTAAATACTGCAAGATCAAATGGCATATACTCTGTATTGCTTGGGACATGGTGGATGTTTCCACATGGAATTGTATGTGAAGCAATCCATTACTCTCTCACATGTCCAAGAATCTGCAAAGGGAATTTGGAAACAGACAATTAATTGATATCAATTATATATGCACTATGTAAGAGAAAAAAAATAAAACAATAAAATAAAAACTTATCTTAAAGTTATAAGCAGACTTGATCTGGAGAAATAAGACAACACAAAAAATACTCAATACATTTGAATAAATAATTATGCCAATTGTATTAATAATTATGTTTATTGATATGCATTTCACTTGTTGCTTCCTCAGGGCATTGCTTTCTCAGTCACTCTCTGAGGAAGCAATTAGCGAAACGTGCATTAGGTGTATGGCAGGAGAGCATGAACTCCTCTATATACATGACCCCAGGTCTGGATCAATAGTCTGATGTATTTCCATTGGTCTTTTTGTCCATATCGATACTCAGTTCATTAATATTGTATTTTTGTACTTGCACTTTATTATCTTTGTTAGACCTTTAATAGATACCTTATGATCACTACATTTTATTTAAATATTAGAATCTGAGAGTCCTCAGATGGCTACCTGAAAAGATGGTAAGAAAAAGAAAAGCAAACTTTTGAGACACTATGGCCTCTTCTTAAGGCTTAATTATTATTTGCCTGATGAAGAAGCCATAGTGTCCTGAAAGTTTGCTTTGCTATTTCTTACCATCTTTAAAGTTAGCCATTAAAAGGTATCAACCACTGAGGACTCTCAGATTCTAATATTTTTCTATCTACTGGCTAACTCAGTACATTTTATTTATATGCAATTATCATAACTACAGTATGTATTTAGTATATTATTTCATTATTTACATATTATTTTCCTGATCAGGTTATTATTCTTTTTTTTTTATTTCATTTTTTCACTTGTGTTCATTTTGGTATATCATATATTTTTCCTCTATAATTTTACCTCTATACAAGTCACTAGTGCGACCACACTTAGAATACTGTGTACAATTCTGGTCTCCGGTGTATAAGAAAGACATAGCTGAACTAGAGCGGGTCCAGAGAAGAGCGACAAAAGTCATTAGAGGACTGTATGGACTGCAATACCAAGACAGGTTGTTAAACTTGGGGTTTGGAAAAATGAAGGCTTAGGCGTGATCTTATAATAATGTATAAATATATGAGGGGACAGTACAGAGACCTTTTTAATGATCTCTTTACTCTTAGATCTGAGACAGGGACAAGGGGGCATCCTCTACGTCTGGAGGAAAGAAGGTTTAATCATAATCACAGACGTGGATTCTTTACTGTAAGAGCAGTGAGACTATGGAACTCTCTGCCACATGATGTTGTAATGAGTGACTCACTACTAACATTTAAGAAGGGCCTGGATGCCTTTCTTGAAAACTATAATATTACCAGTTATACATACTAGATTCTTTGATAGGGCGTTGATCCAGGGAACTAGTCTGATTGCCGTATCTGGAGTCAGGAAGGAATTTTTTCCCCAATGTGGAGCTTAGTGTTGCCACATGTTTTTTTCTTGCCTTCCTCTGGATCAACATGTTAGGCTATGGGTTGAACTAGATGGACTTAAAGTCTTCCTTCAACCTTAAAAACTATGTTACTATGTTACTATATATGTTTGGTGACTTTTTCCTCCTCTAGCATACTTCCATTTTAAAATGTCTATGTTACATGTTGTGTTTTTAACTTCTTTTTTTGCATCAATAAATAAAAATAATTCATGATAAAATTAGCATAATTTTTTATTAAAATTTTTATTCAGATTTTATTGGAGCATTTTGTGCTGTCTTGTATATTGCTATACTCTGTTTCAATATAAAATTGGCATTTTATACAACCCCTGGCAAAAATTATGGAATCACCTGGATCGGAGGATGTCCATTCAGTTGTTTAATGTTGTAGAAAAAAAGCAGATCACAGACATGGCACAAAACTAAAGTCATTTCAAATGGCAACTCTCTGCCTTGATGAAACACTAAAGGAAATGTGCTAGCCAGTAACGGTTACTTTCGTAGACCAAGCAGGGGGAAAAATTATGGAATCACTCAATTCTGAGGAAAAAATCACCTTGTAAATTTTCATTTCCAAAATTAACACCTGCATCAAATAAGATCTGCTCGTTAGTCTGCATCTAAAAAGGAGTGATCACACCTTGGAGAGCTGTTGCACCAAGTGGACTGACATGACTAACAGGAGAGATGTCAATTGAAACAAAGAAGAGGATTATCAAACTCTTACAAGAGGGTAAATCAACATGCAATGTTGCAAAAAATGTTGGTTGTTCACAGTCAGCTGTGTCTAAAATCTGGACCAAATACAAACAACATGGGAAGGTTGTTAAAGGCAAACATACTGGTAGACCAAGAAAGACATCAAAGTGTCAAGACCGGAAAGTTAAAGCAATATGTCTCCAAAACAGGAAATGCACAACAAAACAAATGAGGAACAAATGGGAGGAAACTGGGAGTCAATGTTTGTGACCGAACTGTAAGAAACCGCCGAAAGGAAATGGGATTTACATACAGAAAAGCTAAACAAAAGCCATCATTAACACCTAAACAGAAAAAAACAAGGTTACAATGGGCTAAGGAAAAGCAGTCATGGACTGTGGATGACTGGATGAAAGTCATATTCAGTGATGAATTGTGAATCTGCTTTGGGCAAGGTGATGATGGTGGAACTTTTGTTTGGTGTCGTTCCAATGAGATTTATAAAGATGACTGCATGAAGAGAACATGCACATTTTTACACTCATTGATAATATGGGGCTGCGTGTTAGGTAAAGGCACTGGGGAGATGGCTGTCATTACATCTGCAATAAATGCCCAAGTTTACATTGATATTTTGGACACTTTTCTTATCCCATCAATTGAAAGGATGTTTGGGGATGATGAAATCATTTATCAAAATAATAATGCATCCTGCCATAGAGCAAAAACTGTGCAAACATTCCTTGAAAGAAGACACATAAGCTCAATGTCATGGCCTGCAAATAGTCCGGATCTCAATCCAATTGAAAATCTTTGGTGGAAGTTGAAGAAAATGGTCCATGACAAGGCTCCAACCTGCAAAGCTGATCTGGCAACAGCAATCAGAGAAAGTTGGAGCCAGATTGATGATGAGTACTGTTTGTCACTCATTAAATCAATGCCTCAAAGGCTGTAAGATGTTTTAAAAGCCAGAAGAGGTTCAACAAAATACTAGTAATGTACTTGAGTGCTGTTTTGTTTATTTGTTTGTCATAGTTCCATAATTGTTTCCTCAGAATTGAGTGATTCCATAATGTTTCCCTCTGCTTGGTCTACAAAAGTAACCGTTACTGGCTAGCATATTTTTTTTTCAAGATTTCTTTTAGTGTTTCTTCAAGGCAGAGAGTTTCCATTTGAAATTACATTAGTTTTGTGCCATGTCTGTGATCTGCTTTTTTTCTACAAAATTAAACAACTGAATGGACATCCTCCAATATAGATGGATAGATAGATAGATAGATAGATAGATAGATAGATAGATAGATAGGGATGTCAACGTTAGGACTCATCAGACCTGGGGTCACCTTGTCGCGGTTGATGAGCAAACGGACATTGGCCAATGTGTGTACTAAGAACCCCCAAAAAATAAAAAAAATAAGAATTTGAGTTTTTTTAAAAAAACGTAAGTTATTAAATTTTTTTCTCATACATATATAGCTTGTTGGCATACTGTATGTGCATCATTGGTAGTAGCTGAGTGCTGCCAAAAATGTTTTTCTAGTTGTTTGACCCAGTGTCCCTGCTGGCACCAGTTCACATTGTGTCTGTGAGTGCTGTGCAGTTTTTTCTGTTTTGTAGATAGATAGATAGATAGATAGATAGATAGATAGATAGATAGAGACAAGGAGCACCACAGGAGAAAAAATATAAAGAGGGTGCAAGCAGATCACACCTTCTTTCTGCAGGTTTCCAGTATATAGAGATACAAAAAATGTCGCAGTACTCCGGTTCTATTGAGTGATTCAAAATGTTCTTTGAATCACTCAAAATAACCGGAGTGCTGCAGCATTTTTCGTATCGATAGATAGATAGATACTTATCAAAAAAACAGACAGCACTCCAGGCACAAAGATGTTTTCTGGACCCTTTATTAGGCCACGTGATGCGACGATTCAGTCAAAAAGACTTTTTTTTTCAAGTTTGAAAAAAGTCTTTTTGACTGAAACGTCACATCATGTGGCCTAATAAAGGGACCAGAAAACATCTTTGTGCCTGGAGTGCTGTCTGTTTTTTTTATAAGTATCATCACACAGTGGAGCACTGTGTACAGGACTATTGCACCTACTTGTATGTACTACTACTGTGCTGATTCTAACTTTAGGCTTGATAGATAGATAGATAGATAGATAGATAGATAGATAGATAGATAGATATTGCTATACTCTGGTAGCTTTTCAATTTTCTTTTAATATTTTTTGGGTATTTCCTTATTGTAGGGTTACTATGATCTGCAGTAATAGCTTGGCACATAACAGTGTCCTTCCATTTCAGAAGATTAACCCCTTCCCGACTCATGACGTTAGACAAACATCATGGGTTTCGGTACGTTCCTTCCCCCCGTGGCTAAAATTGCTCTTATTGGCAGTTGAAAGTGAAAGATCTGATTGGAGCTAGCATCCATGTGACGCTAGCTCTCCAATCAGGTGTGGAGAGGCGGGTGCCCTCCCCCTCCTCAGCCTCCACTAGCTACGGTCCTGATCACCCCCCCTGTTCCTTCCCTCCGCCCCCCCACCTCCGATCGCCATGTTCCCTCTCACTGCTCCCGCGTGCTGCACCCGTCGGTGCACCCGCTGGTCAGCCTTCTTTCCGGACTGTGGTTCCCCTCCTCCTCTCCCAGGCTCCTCCTCTCACCCGAGGATCTTGAATGAGGTGAGTATGAATGAATGAATGGATGGATGGGTGCATGAGTGCATGGATGGGTTCATGGGTGCATGGATGGATGGATGGGTGCGTGGGTCGATAGATCGGTGCATGGGTGGGTGGATGGATGGATGGGTGGATGGATGCATGGATGGATGGGTGTATGGGTGTATGGATGGGTCAATGGATGCATGGATGGATGGGTGCATGGATGGATGGATGGGTGCATGGGAGCATGAATAGATGGATCGGTGCATGGATGGATGGGTGCATGAGTGCATGGATGGATGGATGGATGGGTGCATGGATGGATGGGTGTATGGGTGATGGATGGATGAGTGCATGCGTGGATGGATGGATAGGTACATGGATAGATGGATGGGTGCATGGATGGAAGGATGGTGCATGGATGGATGGGTGGATGGGATCAAGTGTCCTCTTGTTGTAGTCTCTGGGGTCATAGTCATGGTGCACTGTATGACAGATCATTGCCATACAGTGCACCATCAGTGTAACCCAAGAAACTGTAGGAAGAGAACACTTGATCCCTTGCTGCAGTCTCTGCATGTAGTAGAGACGATTGAGCGTCATGGGACCATCATTGTGGACTATATCAGACGGTATGGAGTAATAAAGATGGGGTCTCAATTTGTGTTTTTTTTCTAATAAAAATATTTTTCTCTTTGTGGTGTATTTTATTTACTATTTACTAGAGATTCCTAATGGCTGGGTCTAACATTGGCCCGACATTATGAATCTCGGGCTTTTTGCTAGGTGCCAATACAAAAACTGGCATTAACCCCTTTATTAACCAGTTTGCCACCGGCACCAGGGTAACTGGAAGAGTCTGGTTACAGCGCCAGAAAATGGCGCTTCAATGAATGCACCATTTTCTGGGGATTGAAGTGCCATTTTCTGAGGCGGCTGCGGGCTGCAATTTGCAGCATGGGGGGCCCAGAACACTTGGGCCCCTCCACGCTGAGGATTCCAGCCCCTAGCTGGCTAGTTGTACCTGGCTGGACCAAAAATATGGCGGAACCCCACGTCATTTTTTTCTCTCAAATTAGGTTTATTAATAAAAAAAAATGGGCTTCAGTGTATTGTTGGTTGCCAGCCAGGTACAACGAGGCAGCTGGGGGTGGGTGGCAGTCCGTAGCTGCCAAGTTGTACCTGGCTGGACCAAAAATATGGCGAAGCCGCACATCATTTTTTTTTCAATTATTTCTACAAATAAAACAACATGGAGCTTTGCCATATTTTTGGTTGCCAGTTAGATACAACTTGGCAGTTGGGGGGCTGGAATCCTCAGCGTGGAGAGACCCAAACGTTGTGGGCCCCTCACGCTGCAAATTGCAACCCACAGCCACCACAGGAAATATCGCATTCATTAGAGGCGCCATTTTCAGGTGCTGTACCCCAACTCTTTCAGTTGCCCTTGTGCTAGTGGCACACAGGGGCTCTCCATACACAACATGGTATCCGCTAACAATTTCAATGAAAAATTAGCTCCAATTGTTAGCGGACACCATGTCGCGTATGGAGAGCCCCTGAGTGCCTAAACATTGGAGCTCCCCAAACAAGTGACCCCATTTTGACAACTAGACCCCCCCAAGAAACATATCTAGATGCATAGTGAGCACTTTGAACCCCCAGGTGTTTCACAAATTGATCCGTAAAAATAAATAGAGAAACTTTTTGTGAAGAAGAAAAGTACTTTTTCATTTTTACGGATCAATTTGAAGGTTCAAAGTGCTCAATATGCATCTAGATAAGTTCCTTGGGGGGGTCTAGTTTCCAAAATGGGGTCACTTGTGGGGGAGCTCCAATGTTTAGGCACACAGGGGCTCTCCATACGCGACATGGTGTCTGCTAACAATTCCATTCTTTCCTTCCACATTGCTTAGTTCCTGTGAAGCACCTGAAGGGTTAATAATCTTCTTCAATGTAGATTTGAGTAGCTTGAAGGGTGCAGTTTTTGGAATGGTATCACTTTTGGGTATTTTCTGTCATGTACGCCCCTCAAAGGGACTTCAAATGTGAAATTTTGCTGGAAAAATGAGAAATTGCTGATGAACTTTGAACCCTTATAACTTGTGCTGATGTAAAGTAGACATGTGGGAAATGTTATTTATTAACTATTTTGTGTCACATAACTCTCTGGTTTAACAGAATAAAAATAAAAAAAATTTAAATTGCTAAATTTTCAAAATTTTTGCCAAATGTTCCATTTTTTCACAAATAAACACAAACATTATCGACCTACATTTACCACTAACACGGAGCCCAATATGTCACGAAAAAACAGTCTCAGAATCGCATGGATCCGTTGAAGCATTCCAGAGTTGTTACCTCAGAAAGGGACACTGGTCAGAATTGATAAAAATGGCAAGGTCAGTAATGCCAAAATAGGCTGGGTGGTGAAGGGGTTAAAAAGAGTGTCCACCAAATTATCATTTGTGGCAATGGGCTGTCAGATGAAGTCTTCTCAGAAGAACTGGATTTACAAATTTGATACAATAAGCACAAGTTAGCATATGAAAATTATACAACACAAAAACCTCCTTGGCTCACTGATAACACACAGACACCCTTTATGTCCCTACTCCAGGGGTCCCCAACTCCAGGACTCGAGGGCCGCCAACAGTGCAGGTTTTCAGGATTTTCTTAAGATTGCACAGGGCTTGGAATCATCACCAGTGCAGATAATCACATTATCACCTGTGCAATACTAAGGAAATCCTGAAAACCTGCACTGTTGGCGGCCCTCGAGGCCTGGAGCTGGGGACCTCTGCGCTACTCTGTGCGTAACCAATTGATTGGGTGGAGCAAGTCCATGCCATCTGCATCTAATTTCTTGATCCTTGTTTAAATAAACACATAAAAGTTACAGAACATGTGGTTCAAATGCTATAAATAATGTGTAATAGAGAAGAGAGCAGCATACCTTAAACTGATGCTAATATGCCATAGGATTAAGAACACCCGAAACAGGATTGGCATGTGTCACTGCTGGACATGAATGCTCTGGGAGCTCTGGAGGTTACAACATAGAAATAACTGTACTATTCCTTAAAACAAATTAACACAAAATACATAAAGGAGCATAATAAACTGGTAGTTAAAAATGAAAAAAAAAAACCGGCTAGGTTAGGATGAAGTTCTATTGTTAGCTCGCATTTGCTATGTGGGACAATAGGATGCATTAAATGACCCTCTGCTCTGCTATGAGTGTAAGCCGAGTGTCAGTCACTGTGCTTGTATTCTCTTGCAAGTGAGAACAGATGAGAAGATGGAGAGCTTGATTTCTCCATCCTCTCCATTGTCTGTGATGGCATAATGCAGTCAGACGTTTTGCACACACCCATTGACATAAATGAGTGCGCACTATCTGATATACGCTGCCAAGTGCAGCATGAAAATTGTCATGAGAAATAAACGCTCTGGTGGGCACTACCTCAAAGTATAACATTTCTACAAGTGGTATCTGAAAATAAACGGGTAGCAATTAGGGATGGGCGAATCTACTCGCTAGGACTCGTTACTCGGCGAGTAGTAAGGGACTCGCAGGACTCGGTACTCTGCGAGTTTCCCAGTGATTACTCGCACGAGTCCAATGCAAATCAATATCAATCCTAGTTTTGTCAGAAACGCTGACAAAGCTAGGATTGCCATTGTTTGCATTAGACTCGTGCGAGTAATCACTGGCTACTGTGCCAGTGATAGCAGGGAGACTCGCAAAGTAACTGCTGTTTCTTTGCGAGCCGAGTCCAGCTGTCTTCTCTGTGCAGCTCCAGGGTCCTAGAGCCCGCCTGCTCACAGACATTATGTAGCAGTGCTGAGATTGTTCTCAGTCTGCTCATTCCCTGTGTACAGACATGAATGTCTGTGCACAGAGATGATGTAGCAGTGCTGAGATTGTTCTCAGTCTGCTCATTCCTGTGTACAGACATGAATGTCTGTGCACAGAGATGATGTAGCAGTGCTGAGATTGTTCTCAGTCTGCTCATTCCCTGTGTACAGACATGAATGTCTGTGCACAGAGATGATGTAGCAGTGCTGAGATTGTTCTCAGTCTGCTCATTCCCTGTGTACAGACATGAATGTCTGTGCACAGAGATGATGTAGCAGAGCTGAGATTGTTCTCAGTCTGCTTATTCCCTGTGCATAGACATCTATATTTATGCACAGGGGATGTAGCAGAGAGGACATCGCGTTTTGGACTGCGTCGGACGGAAGAGGATTTTTTTAATTAAAGATGGAGTTCCTAATGGCTTTTTTTTTTATTTCTAATAAAAAATTTTCCTTGTGTTGTGTTTTTTTTAAAACAATTTAATAGAAATTCATGGCGGTCATGTCTAATATTGGCGTGACCGCCATAAATTTCGGGCTTAGGGCCAGCTGATAATACAAAGCTGGCCCTAACCTCTTTATTACCCAGCGTGCCACCGCTACCAGGGCCGCTGGAAGAGCGGGGTTCAGCGCCAGAGGATGGCGCTTCAATGGACGCGCCATCTTCTGGGGCGGCTGCGGGCTGCAATTTGCAGCGGGGGGTGCCCAGAAAGCTTGGGCATCCCTGCGCTGCGGATTCCAGCCCCCAGCTGCTTAGCTGTACCTGGCTAGACATAGAAATTGCGCGGAGCCCCACGCATTTTTTTTTTATTATTTCATGAATTTCAGAGTCAGAGTCTCAGAGTCAGAGTCAGAGTCTCAGAGTCAGAGTCTCAGAGTCAGAATTTCATGAAATAATTAAAAAAAAATGCGTGGGGCTCCGCGCAATTTCTATGTCTAGCCAGGTACAGCTAAGCAGCTGGGGGCTGGAATCCGCAGCGCAGGGATGCCCAAGCTTTCTGGGCACCCCCCGCTGCAAATTGCAGCCCGCAGCCGCCCCAGAAGATGGCGCGTTCATTGAAGCGCCATCCTCTGGCGCTGAACCCCGCTCTTCCAGTGGCCCTGGTAGCGATGGCACGCTGGGTAATAAAGAGGTTAGGGCCAGCTTTGTATTATCAGCTGGCCCTAAGCCCGAAATTTATGGCGGTCACGCCAATATTAGACATGACCGCCATGAATTTCTATTAAATTGTTTTAAAAAAAACACAACACAAGGAAAATTGTTTATTAGAAATAAAAAAAAAGCCATTAGGGACTCCATCTTTAATTAAAAAAATCCTCTTCCGTCCGACGCAGTCCAAAACGCGATGTCCTCTCTGCTACATCCCCTGTGCATAAATATAGATGTCTATGCACAGGGAATAAGCAGACTAAGAACAATCTCAGCTCTGCTACATCATCTCTGTGCACAGACATTCATGTCTGTACACAGGGAATGAGCAGACTGAGAACAATCTCAGCTCTGCTACATCATCTCTGTGCACAGACATTCATGTCTGTACACAGGGAATGAGCAGACTGAGAACAATCTCAGCACTGCTACATCAGGCAGCAGGCGGGCTCTAGGACCCTGGAGCTGGGGCAGCCAGAACACAGAGAAGACAGGATCTTATCTGTGCGAGTCAGCGATTACTTACAAAGTAAACGAGCAATGCAAATAAATGACAAAACTAGGATTGCTTCAGGCTGAAGCTTCCGAGACACATCTGCGATTTGTAAATCTCACACTACTCGCTATTACTCGCTTCCCCATTCATTAACATTGGACTCGCTAGACTCGCAACGAGTAGCGAGTCCTGGGCTCGGACTCGCTAGAGTCAAGCGATTCCGAGTAATTTAGGATTCGCCCATCACTAGTAGCAATCATCCAATTGTATATGCCAATGTGAGAAAGCCCTTAAGGTACCTTTACACGCCGCAACTATCACCGGCGATCGGAGGTAACCGAACATGCGCATGCACGTTTTTGACGGTTGCTACCGAACGCCGATGCCGCATGTGCACGCCGCAATTGCGCCCTCAACCTAAGAGAATGTGGCTCCCAGGAAGTTGCCACAGAACCTGCGGGAAACATCCAGCTGCCTCCTGACGCCGCTTCACACGCCGCAATCCCCAAAGGAATATCGGCGTACATACATGTTCAGCTCTGCAAGGACAGAGGCATGAAAGACTTGTGTATTCCGCGCCCCAAACACGCTGATTAGACAACGCAAGAGCATCATGATTGGCCAACATGCGCAGGAAGGCTGGCTAATATATGACGCTATTGCAATTGTGTAGTGTGAATGGACAGCTCTTCATATATGGCACCCTGTGAAGGGTCAGCCAATGGACACACAGTAGCCCCCACCAATCATTGCTGATGGGGCGCGGTATCCAGCACGCTAAGAAAAACTAGCAAGAAAAAGTCCAAGAAGAGCAATACAACCTCCAAAATTAATCAATATTAACAAAGTTTATTACATATCAAAAAACACAAACAGACAGTAAATGATCACACAAAAGGATAAAAACACTTAAAATAGCCTAATATGGCCATCACAATTCATATGATAATGATATATCATTGAAAAATCTCATTGCCAATTGCCCAAAACTGGTTATAATAATATAAACATTGAGTAAATACACACGTTTTTCCTATAGGGTCCAATATGTCATACATAGATAAATACAAAAGATTTCACAATAAGGATCCCCATAAGTAAACAGTTCAGTAATAGTGTAACCTGGATTACCCCTATGGGTGTTAGTGATAACAAAGGAATCCCATAAAGCTGTCAATGCAAACAGTTAAATGACCATGGAGAAATCTCTCCATCAAACACATGCATATGTTTAGGCAGAAAAAGAGGTTCTGCAGCATGACACAGCAAGTAATCAATCTAAGTTTGTAATAAGCCCAGATGAAATAAATGGGAAGAGGTTCCTTTAAATCAAGAGTAGGGGAAACAGAGGGAAACCAGGCAGATATTGAAAACACCAGTTTACCAGTCTAGAGAGGCATAAGGGCATGAGAAATGGCGCTCCCCACGCGTATCGGTGCCTGCGCCTGGCAGCTTCATCAGGGGAAGGTGACCATCTCCTGGTCCATCCACGCAATTTATAACAGTACGAGGCATCAGCCTCTAATTGCGGATCCCTGTCTCAGCTGGATGCAGGAGGAAGCCGGGTGGCCAGTCCGTCCCTCCTACATCCAGTATGCGCATGGCGGGTAGCGCTAGTGCGCATGTCAGGCTCCTAAGACATGGCTGCCCGCACAACGGCAACATACGCAACTGCGCATGCGCCGGTGCCGAATTGCGCATGTCTATGGAGTCAAGAGCGGTAATATCATCAGATAGAGCAGTGTAATTTGTTTTAGGAGGGCAAGACAATGCCCAGATGAGTTCTAGCAGCTAACAGGGACATGTTTAGAGTGTATTGTATACTTTACAGCAAAGCTTAAGCAATTTCCTCCACAATACAATAAAATATTCATGAAGCAGAGAATTTTAAAACCCATAATGCATATTTCAGTAATACAAGGTTCTAGATAATAGCTACAGGTAAATCAATACCAAGTGGTACTAGAGATGAGGTGATGTATACAATATTATATCCAATACCAAAGAATTGATTTATCAAGGTGGTAATTTACATAATTTTAATGTTTTTGATCAAAGAGGTCTGGAGCAATACAAACAATGAGAAGAGCCTTACCAAAAGATTTTTGGTTTAACGATGACAATCTTCAATGTATCCCCCCCCCAGAGAAACTCTCCAAAAAGGAGAGAAAAAAAAAAAATGGTGAGGGGCAGGTATGAGGAGACAAGAAGAAGAAGAAAGAGGGGATGATAAGGAAAAGGGGGAAAGGGGAACAAAGCGGGGAGGGCCTAGAAATTCAAGGAATACCAAAGAGGGGTGAGGAAATTAGAGTAGAGGCAAGACCTGAGGAACCCGAAAGCCGAGGGCAACTATCACCGACGATCGGAGGTAACCGAACGTGCGCGTGCATGTTTTTGACGGTTGCACCGAACGCCGATGCCGCATGTACACGCCGCAATTGCGCCCTCAACCTAAGGGAATGTGGCTCCCCGGAAGTTGTCACAGAACCTGCGGGAAACATCCAGTTGCCTCCTGACGCCGCTTCACACGCCACAGTCCCCAAAGGAATATCGGCGTACATACATGTTCAGCGCCGCAAGGACAGAGGAGTGAAAAACTTGTGTATTCCGCGCCCCAAACACGCTGATTAGAGCGTCATGATTGGCCAGCCTGTGCAGGAAGGCTGGCTAATATATGATGCTATTGCAATTGTGTAGTGTGAATGGACAGCTCTTCAAATATGGCGCCCTGTGAAGGGACAGCCAATGGACACACAGTAGCCCCCACCAATCATTGCTGATGGGGCGAGGTATCCAGCACGCTGTGGCACGCCTCTGGGAAATCACTAGGCGACGCAGATTCCATCCCTATCGCCCGTTCACACGCCAAAACCAGGGCAATTCACCTTCAGGGTTGCCTCTGGTTTTTGAACAATGCTCTGAAACTGCAACCGGGAGCAATTTCTAAAATCACCATCGCTTTCCCCAATTACACGCTGCAATTTCGTAGCAATTTCAAGGAAATGGTGACGGAAATCCCAATTGCCTCTCAGTTGCAACACCACAGTTGCGGCGTGTAAAGGTACCTTTACAGTAATGAGGTGGGAACATAAAGATGCCCTAGAAATGTGAAAAAATGACCTCACAAAAAGCTGAAGCAGAAGTCAGCAGAAGACGACCCCAGAAAATGCTTCAGAAACTACTACAAAAATCTAAGCAAAACAAATAAAAATGAAAACTGTAAGAAAACATGAGCGATTTTGGTGGTAGGAAGATTTGAATTGTTATTTCCGCCCACCGAAAATGACAACATGTGCTCATACCCTCAAGGCACGTGTCCGCTATCAGTGGTAGCAGCATTTTGGACGTAGCATATTTTTGCTGTGTCTAGGGATTGAGCGAGTATACTCGCTACTATTCAGAACTCGCCGAATAGTAGTGGTATTCGGGCACTTGCTACTCTCCGAGTATCTTATGATTACTCGGGAGTAGAGAGTAGTCCGATTACTTTTGCAGTAAGTAATACACTGCGAAAGTATCCTAAAAGTGAATAAAAGTTGTTAAAAATAATAAAATTACATACTCACCTATCCGACGCCTGCACTGGGACCGTCCCAGAAGACCTGCGATCACCGGACAAGGACCTGCGATTTCCAGACAATCAGATGGCCGGTAGCTATCTGGGTAATCAGATGGCGACAACTTTTATTCACTTTTAGGGTCCCTAGCTGTGTCCAAAATGCTGCGTTGTACAGTGCAAGAACAGTGGATGGATATATAGAAATCCCATGTCCACTGTGCTTCTTTATGGTGCATAAACTAACAAGTGAAGCAGCGTCCTGAGCCGTGGTATGTCAATTTATCTTTGCAGAGACGCAAGTGATCTCGGCGAAAGAACAGAGTGAAAATATCCTGCATCGTGTGAACGTATACTGTCTTCTCCTACAGAGAACATTATCGTTTCCGCAAGAGGAATGACAGTGCATTTAGAACGTAGCGTCTTCTTATTATGGGCATTTACCCTAAGTGTCCTGATGAGTCAGAAATCTGTCTTGTGGGTCATGGTGTGCTGTAATTCTGGTATAATGGGTTTTTCTGCTGTGCCACTTCTCCAGTAAAGCACTTCAGAAAATATCACTGTTTATCATGTTGAGTCAGTACGGTCTAAGAATGCTTTGAAAGTACAGAGCGACTGTAAACTCCCTCAAGCCTGGGATTAACAGCTTCTCTTGTTTCCCTTTTGGACCTATTTATTTCTTTCCGGAAATCACTATATGTTGTTGTGTAACTTGAATAAATATTCTGTAGGCAACTGAAGCTGCAAACTGTGAACTGTTATAAATGCAATGGTCCTTTGCCAAAGATGTGTGACAAATGGCTAAACAGGTTTATAGACAGTTTTTCCAAGCACAGTAATGACATTAATCTTTGGTATTATATGAGTACCATCAGCTATAGAGGCTGCAAGGCTTGCTATATGAAGGAGGCCACTTTGGGACTGCTGAGTACACCTACATACAGTGTTGGCCAAAAGTATTGACACCCCTGCAATTCTGTCAGATAATACTCAGTTTCTTCTTGAAAATGATTGCAATAACAAATTCTTTGGTATTATTATCTTCATTTAATTTGTCTTCAATGAAATAAACACAAAAATAATTGTCCTAAAGCCAAATTGGATCTAGTTCCACACCAAACATAAAAAGGGGGTGGACAAAAGTTAGAAAAATTATGTGATACTTCTCTAATTTGTGTAATTAACAGCACCTGTAACTTACCTGTGGCACCTAACAGGTGTTGGCAATAAGTAAATCACACTTGCAGCCAGTTGACATGGATCAACGTTGTCTCAATCTCTGTCCTGTGTCCTTGTGTGTACCACATTGAGCATGGAGAAAAGAAAGAAGACCAAAGAACTGTCTGAGGACTTGAGAAACCAAATTGTGAGGAAGCATGAGCAATCTCAAGTCCATCTCCAAAGACCTGAATGTTCCTGTGTCTGCCATGCGCAGTGTCATCAAGAAGTTTAAAGCCCATGGCACTGTGGCTAACCTCCCTAGATGTGGACGGAAAAGAAAAATTGACAAGAGATTTCAATGCAAGATTGTGCGGATGGTGGATAAAGAACCTCGACTAACATCCAAACAAGTTCAAGCTGCCCTGCAGTCCGAGGGTACAACAGTGTCAACCCGTACTATCCGTCGCGTCTGAATGAAAAGGGACTGTATAGTAGGAGACCCAGAAAGACACCACTTCTTACCCCGAGACATAAAAAAGCCAGGCTGGAGTTTGCCAAAACTTACCTGAGAAAGCCTAAAATGTTTTGGAAGAATGTTCTCTCTTTTTGGGCAAAGGCATCAACATAGAGTTTACAGGAGAAAAAAAGAGGCATTCAAAGAAAAGAACTTGGTCCCTACAGTCAAACATGGCGGAGGTTCCCTGATGTTTTGGGGTTGCTTTGCTGCCTCTGGCACTGGACTGCTTGACCGTGTGCATGGCATTATCAAGTCTGCAGACTACCAACAAATTTTGCAGCATAATGTAGGGCCCAGTGTGAGAAAGCTGTGTCTCCCTCAGAGGTCATGGGTCTTCCAGCAGGACAATGATCCAAAACAAACTTCAAAAAGCACTAGAAAATGGTTTGAGAGAAAGCACTGGAGACTTCTAAGGTGGCCAGCAGTGAGTCCAGACCTGAATCCCATAGAACACCTGTGGAGAGATCTAAAAATGGCAGTTTGGAGAAGGCACCCTTCAAATATCAGGGACCTGGAGCAGTTTGCCAAAGAAGAATGGTCTAAAATTCCAGCAGAGCATTGTAAGAAACTCATTGATGGTTACCGGAAGCGGTTGATCGCAGTTATTTTGGCTAAAGGTTGTGCAACCAATATTAGGCTGAGGGTGCCAATACTTTTGTCTGGCCCATTTTTGGAGTTTTGTGTGAAATGATCAATGTTTTGCTTTTTGCTTCATTCTCTGTTGTGTTTTTTCACTGAAGACAAATTAAATGAAGATAATAATACCAAAGAATTTGTGATTGCAATCATTTTCAGGAAGAAACTGAGTATTATGTGACAGAATTGACAGGGGTGTCAATACTTTTGGCCAACACTCTATATTGATGAGCATGAGCTCTACAGTTTTACCTGTAGCTGGCAGGTACGTGCTTTGTGTATGTTAAATTGTTGCCACAAAATTTACATTGTAATTAGGGATGGGCGAATCCTAAATTACTCGGAATCGCTAGACTCTAACGAGTCTCGTTGCGAGTCTAGCGAGTCCAATGTAAATGAATGGTGAAGCAAGTAATTGTGAGTAATTCCGACAGCCACTGTCACTGTAAACCAGATTCTCCCGGATTGTACCGATCAGGGTGCAGTCCGGGGCCCCATAACATGGGGCTCTATGGTCCCTGATTGCAACCTGACCAGGTGCAATCCTGTTTTAATCAGGTTTTCTATTTTTGACCTTCCTGCCTGGATTTTCAAATGAACAGCTGACTCAGGTCAGCTGTTCATTTGAAGTAGCAGTGCTGGCAGGGTTCATGTGAGTTCATGCTTGCCTGCATGAACTCACATGAACTTTCCCAGGGTGCACAGCTCTTCTGGATTGGACTACCGCAGACGGAAGAGGATTTTTTTAAAATAAAGTTGGCGTCCCTAAGTGTCTTTTTGTTTTTTTTCAAATAAAAATATTTTTTTAACTTTCCCAGGCAGCACAGCTCTGCTACATCTCAGGTGGAGGTTCTCTACCAGAGATGTAGCAGAGCTAAAGAAGAACGCTGGATTGGACTACGGCGGACGGAAGAGGATTTTTTAAAAATAAAGTTGGAGTCCCTAAGTGTCTTTTTGTTTTGTTTTTTCAAATAAAAATATTTTTTCTGTGTTGTGTTTTTTTTAAAAATTCACTAGAAATTCATGGCGGTAATGTCTACTATTGGCGTGACCTCCATGAATTTCAGGCTTGGGGCCAGCTGATAATACAAAGCTGGCCCTAACCCCTTTATTACCCAGCGAGCCACCACACCAGGGCCCTGGAAGAGTTGGGTTCAGCGCCAGAAAATGGCACTTCAATGAACGCGCCATTTTCTGGGGTGGCTGCGGGCTGCCATTCGCAGCGGGGAGTTCCCAGAAGGCTTGGGTCTCCCTGCGCTGTGGATTCCAGCCCCCAGCTGCCTAGCTGTGCCTGGCTGGACATAGAAATAGCGCGGAGCCCCACGCATTATTTTTTATTATTTCATGAACTTCATGAAATAATAAAAAAAAGGGGTTCCCCTATATTGTTGTGTCCGGCCAGGTACAGATAGGCACCTGTGGGTTGTTGGCAGCCCGTTGCTGCCTGCTGTATCCGGCTGGATACAAAAAATACGGCGAAGCCCACGTCAATTTTTTTTCTGAAAAATCCAAAAAACAATAAGAATGCAAGGGAATGCATCTTTATTAACCCCTCGACCATGGTCGAAGGGTTAATAAAGATGCAGTCCCTTTTTAGAGGATTGTTTAATGGATTTTTCAAAAAAATTTTGACGTGGGCTTCGCCGTATTTTTGTATGCCAGTCGGATACAGCAGGCGGCAACGGGCTGCCCCAAACCCCCAGCTGACTATTTGGACCTGCCTGGACACAGAAATATCGGGAAGATATCCGCAGCGCAGGGAGGCCCAAGCCTTCTGGGCACCCCCGCTGCGAATGGCAGCCCGCAGCCGCCCCAGAAAATGGCGCGTTCATTGAAGTGCCATTTTCTGGCACTGAACCCAACTCTTCCAGGGCCCTGGTGCAGTGGCTCACTGGGTAATAACGGGGTTAGGGCCAGCTTTGTATTATCAGCTGGCCCCAAGCCCGAAATTCATGGCGGTCACGCCAATAGTAGACATTACCGCCATGAATTTCTAGTGAATTTTAAAAAAAAACACAACACAGAAAAAATATTTTTATTTGAAAAAACAAAACAAAAAGACACTTAGGGACTCCAACTTTATTTTTAAAAAATCCTCTTCCGTCCGCCGTAGTCCAATCCAGCGTTCTTCTTTAGCTCTGCTACATCTCTGGTAGAGAACCTCCACCTGAGATGTAGCAGAGCTGTGCATCCTGGGAAAGTTCATGTGAGTTCATGCAGGCAAGCATGGTCAGGTTGCAATCAGGGACCACAGAGCTCCATGTTATGGGGCACCGTATTGCATCCTGATCGGTACAATCCGGGAGAATCCTGTTTTCAGTGACATTTCCCTTAATTTACATTGGACTCGTTACTGTGCGAGTAATCTCCTGGAAACTCGCAGAGTATTGAGTCCTGCGAGTCCACTACTACTCGCAGAGTAACGAGTCCTAACGAGTAGATTCGCCCATCTCTAATTGTAATATAAGTATCAGACATCTATATGGAGTAAAAGCAAGTATAAAAAGTAGGAAAGAATTGTCTCTTCTGAAGGTCTATTAGACTCTTGAGGTAACTTACGCCACCCCCATATCTGGAACCCGAATGCTGCCATCAGGATTAAATTTCTTTTCCTCCTGGCAATGAAGTTCAATGTGCAGGTGCCAGGCTAGTTCCAAATGCTATTAATCTGCAGATTAACTTCATATCTCCAGGTTTATAGTGTTTATCCTGTGACAGGTTTCTTTAAAACCCAAGAGTCATGGGGGTGTAGCCTGCGAGGAATGCTGCTCATCGCTTAGCTCCAAAGCTCCTGCAGCAGTGAACACTTAAACAGCTCAAACCGGTATCCCAACTGACCAAATCTTCACAGCTGCAGACACCTGCATTCAGCATGCGATGTCCAGTGGATGGTTACAAAAACAGAGCCTTCTGGTCAAGGTAATTGACTTTTTTCCGAGGGGAAAGACAGTGGACTCACCCGGCAAAATGGTGCCAATCTGCCCCTCAGACTCTTCTCTCTCCTTGCTTGGCGCTTAAGGCTTTGGTGTATTGAGCCTCCTGTCATCCCACTAATGAAATCCACTATGCAGAAGCTCCTCTGCTCCCTAAAGGTACTGTCACACACTGCGATATTCCCTTCTCACATCACCACATCACACGCCACCACCACATCAGTGATGTGGGTGTAGAGTTTGGCCGCGGCGAGGAGATAGGCGTGCCAGAGTGTGTTACACCGCGCCCCTACCACTCCGATTGGCCTACACAACTGCACTACTATTGGTCAGCCTTGTCAGGAAGTCTGCCCACTACATGATGCATTTGCCCTCTATACTATGTTGCTACTCCATGCTCATGTCATGTTTTGCAGCTCCTGCACCTTATAAAGATGGCGGAGTTGTAGCAGTTGTGTGTCCACAAACCACATGCGACATCATGGTAGCATCTCTCCAAGCTCACTCTGCTGCTAAGACGGTAGGCATAGCAATGTGCATGGCTTGATCATCTCTACAGTACTGATGTTTTTAGGGTAGCACTACCTACTGTCCCATATGTAATGTTTTTAAGAATGCTGTTGTCCATGTTGCGTTGTATGGAAGTATTTTGAGAGGTTTATGTCCCCAAGATATGTCCCTTAATGTAATAGCTAACACATAATGTGGCCCTACACACTACATCTTTGCTTTGTACTTTTGGCCACTGTTATGTTTCATGTGTCAAACACCTCTTCAATGTGATATCCAATTAAACAGCAAACAATAGTAGTTTACAACTGTTTTGCTGTGCTTACATAGTGGCCATGCTAATACATGTGTACCAACACAACTGTATCTACAGTGGTCCATCTAGCAGCTGTTGACATAGCTACATGTGGAAGTTGGCCTGTGCATGGGTCAGTGTTATGAACCGGCAATTGAGGAGTAACATGTGGTGTTCACAGGAGAGGTTGGCCACTAATACTGGTCGTGGAATCCTGACTAACACCCGCAACTAGAAGTAGCTATGGAGCGCACTACGATGCCCTATAGCGCCTCAGCACAGCCGGAGGACTAATTAAACCTAAAGACGGAAACAGGAAATACCTGACTGCCTCGGAGCAGACCCCAAAGGAATAGCAAGCCCCACAAAAATACTGACGGTTAGTGGAGGTGAAAAACAATACACAGGCAGAAAATAGACACAAGCAAAGAGAGGCCCAACTGTAACTAAATAGAAAAAGCACAGGGCAGATTACTTCCGCGACCACCAGCAAAACCCTATCAAAAAAACCAACTCTGGATATGCAAAAAAATCTGAGCCCGCAAGGACTCGCCTCCCACTAAACCAGCAAGACTCCTGCGAACAATTCCAAAGTCAGTAAAACTGACACTAAACAAAACTGGGAACCACAAACAGGTTATGGAATGGTTAATGGACTAGGGAGACAAACGAATCCTACACTCAGAGAAGAAACATGAGTAATTCAGATACAAAAGGCACATTACAAATGAGCCACAGATTTGCAGAAAAACAACCATTCACTTATCTGTAAGGGATTCAGCAAGGACCAAGAGAGAGCAGGAGACAAGCAGTCACCTCATGAACAATTCACCACTGGCAAAGAGCTGGCCAAATCAGCACTTAAATATCCCAGTCTGAACCAACCCTCCAGTCATTATCAGATTCAGGTGATACATCTCTCACAGACAGAGTAGATGCATCACCAGTCTCAACCACACGAGGGAGCTCCAAACCAGAAATTCCATTCAAGGAATCCACTACAGGTCAGCATATGTATCCACATTAAATGTCAGGCTTCTGTGCACTCATGTGCCATAATTAAGCAATGCTGTGTAGCTGTTGTCGTAATGTGCCCATTATTCTTGTTACATCATCACATCATATGTACATGTATGTTTGTTTGTGACGTGGGCTGTGCTTATGTTGGAGATGGGGGACAATCAGAAGTATGTACGGGCCTTGCTTTCAATGTACCAGAATCATGAATGCCTGTGGCGTGTGCATTCCCCTGAGTATAAGAACAACCAGTTGAAGGATGTGGCCTATGGTCATCTTCTCTACATCTCCCAAAAGCACCACCCTGGGGAGAGGTAGGACAAGAACAAGGTGAAAGCCAAACTCAAGCACCTGTGCACTGTATTCAGAAAGGAGTACAACTGGGTCCAGAGGTCCCAGCGCTCTGGGATGGGAAGAGAGGAGGTCTATGTGCCACAACTGTGGTTTTATGACCTCCTCACTTTCACTCTGGACCAGGTTAACCTTTCGCGAATGCGGGGTAACAGGAGGCCACATCCGAAGCCACAGCACCGTCACAGGAGGTACGTGTAGTAAATATTGTTGTGTCTGCTTAGCCCTTGGTGCTTGTAGTAACTTGTTCTTTTGAGAAGCAGCTGCAGCCACAATCCTGTTGGTGTATTCTTCCAAATCATTTTGTTGTGGTGATGGGTCACACACTAAGCTCCTAGTTGGGTTTGTAGTTAGTTGTAGGGCCACATCACTTACCATTTTGCATCCTCAGGTGAGTTGACTGCACACTTTTCACTGTTCAATAGTCTTGCTTTCAAATGTGCAATGTTTGTGTTGACCTCGTACACTGGCTTGGTCATGCTGCAGCTGTTTATTGGTAATTAGATACATACATTTGTGGTAAGATGACAAGTGTATTAACAATTTGTTGTGTTTCTTTACAGGAGCCTCCAGAGCTGCAGTCCAGCCATGGATGATCCCCCCCATCAACATCTGCGGGGAGGTTGTGCCTGGTCCCAGAGCGGCAGGGCAGCACCTGGAACCCAGCTCAGTCATAAGTCGATGTCGCCCCACAACAC
Source organism: Allobates femoralis (assembly GCA_033576535.1). Classification (NCBI taxonomy): domain Eukaryota; kingdom Metazoa; phylum Chordata; class Amphibia; order Anura; family Aromobatidae; genus Allobates; species Allobates femoralis. The sequence goes on along the minus strand of JARQOC010000003.1, from coordinate 128,748,704 downwards.
CTCCAAAAACTGAGCTGGGAACGTGGGCGAAAAGGGTGCTGCTCAACATGCAAAATCAGCAGAACACTGGGATTGGGCATCTTGTTGATGAACGAGTGCCCAGGCTGGACCAAGAGCAGCGCACAACAGCTGAGAGGCTCATCATTCACGTCCTGGAGGCGGCCGAGGACAAGGCACTGACGCCACTTGCCTACATTGCCATTTCCAGTGGGCAGGGGTCAGTATCACATGGTCCGAGGTCGCATATGTATGGACAGTAGTAAAGAGATATAGCGAGGCACTGTCAATCCGTTCCTTCATGCACTACATCCGAGAGAGTGAGCGACTCGCCACGGCGGTGCTATGCACTACGTCCGAGGGAGTGAGCGACTCGCAGTGGCGGTGCTCGTGTAATAACGAGGACAGTCCAAATCGCAATGACATTAAGAGAAAATGACACGGCAACTCACCACTATTCGAGTAATCTTCAAGTCTTTATTCCATGCGAGTTAGACACGGGAGACAAGCAGGGGAGGGAGGGAGTGCAGAGACTTGGTGACGGCTTGCCGTTTCGCAGCGCGACTCGCTGCTTCCACGGACCAGACTAGTTTGGTCCGTGGAAGCAGCGAGTCGCGCTGCGAAACGGCAAGCCGTCACCAAGTCTCTGCACTCCCTCCCTCCCCTGCTTGTCTCCCGTGTCTAACTCGCATGGAATAAAGACTTGAAGATTACTCGAATAGTGGTGAGTTGCCGTGTCATTTTCTCTTAATGTCATCGCATATGTATGGGCCCAGACAGACTCAGGATATGTCTAGTGGCCCTAGACAACACCCCCCACAGACTTGGCCTACTGTTGGGGGCTATGGGGATATGGGGCAACAACCCACGTCTGAGACAGTACATGACTACGTACATGAGGAGAGACGCTACTAACATTTATGTTTGTATGTTTTGCAATATTTATTTTGTGTTTATGATACACGGTATGTGTTTTTTTTGTGTTTTATTACGTTATTAAAATTTTTTGCCCACAAATAATCACTCTTTATTGGCGTGTACCTGTCAAGTATATGTCTGTATGTACTGTGATGTTGTATGACTGGGCAAGGATGTGTGTCACTTGTATAGCCCACATAACCACTATTACATGGTAAGGTACACATTTTGACCTATGGTACATCCCTTTGGCCCCTGGGTGTGACAATGCCTTCTTCAAATACTTATATGCCCTACATGGGTCTACAAGTGTGTATCCGGCCCTTGACACATGTTTGTGTGATTTGCCATACAATGATTGTAAGTAGGGTTTTGCCTATTGGATGTGTGATATTGTCTGGGTTACATTGGGTCATTAATGTTGGATTGTGCTCCATACTTTGATGGGGTGGCTACCCGCAGCCCTTCCGTGTATTTATAGTAATGTTTGCACATTCAAGGGTAATGTGACCCGTCACACATTTTATTGTGGCTGACAGATGTTGCATTGGCAAAGATGGTTAGACTACAAAGTCCTGTACCTCTGTGTGAATATCAAAGAGGCCAAACACTGTTGTGGGATTTGAACAATAACTTTATTGTGTCAATCCCTTTTTTTTTTGGGATGGTGGGTTTTCGGGTCTACCTTTTTGTTATTTTGTGGGAAAAGATAAAGGCAGAAAAAAATTAAAAATAATGGCAACATGCCACACAGTAAACACACAAGGGTGGGTCAAAAACATAATAAAATAACAAACTCATAAGGGGTGTGTCACAACAGCAGAGACTTCACCAGCCTGGCCACCAGTGAGATGCAGGATGATGGACCACATTCTGTCGGCCTGCGCCTCACGGTGGGCATCATCCAAATCCTGTATGGTTTGGTGTCCTGTATGGGAAAAAAAAAACATGAGGAACATGTTTTCCTGCGTAGTACAATGTTATGAGCATGTGTAACCACACTTACGAATTTGGACTTCCTCCCACATTTCCATTTCGGGTGCTGGTGAGGTTCTTCCAGGGCAACTGCCCACAGCTGCTGTGCCATCTGCATTTGGCCAAAGCCAAAAGAAAATACATCAGTAAAGCATTAAGATCCTGTTGAGACAGGCCAAATTGTAAACACCAATCTTGGATAATATGGGCCACACTTACCATCAGCCCCACTTCCACCAGGCTCACTATCACCCTGTGGGGACCATTCCCTGACAGGGCTGCCAACTGGGCTGGCTACATTGGGTGGAGGGGTGTGAGGAATGACTTCAGTCAACATGTACATGTTTGATGGTTTGCACAAAGTGATGTGATGTCAGCTGACGGGGCATATCTGTACATAGCCGTGGCCAAACACACTGTTCACACAGATGCATATAGTGATGGCCATGACAGTGGCTGGGCCACACACTATTGGGACAATAATGTTGTGTGTGCAGACCTATGTTGTGGATCCAGGGGAGTAATAAAGGCATATTTGCCAACAGACCACAGTGTTACGTTACTACACAATAATAATGACACATCCATATACATCAAGGCTAATGTACAGAGATGCCTAGGAGCACACGGAACAGTGGTGGAGTGGTCATGTGGCAGTATACATTTATGTAATGTATCCAGGATATATTACCGTTCACACCAACATGGTGTGGCAGCCTGTATGTCACACAGCACACAGATATTAGCTTTCTGTGTAATGGTGGCCACTACATCACTTACAAGATGTAGATGTTGAGTTCAGCCTTATTAGCCAGCTATGCGTGTTGAGCTCCTGTTAAAATGGCTATGTTGAAGTCAACAATGCCAACACATAGTAGTGTAGTCTGCACCTTCATGTTGCATTTTGTACACCCTGCAGATGCAGAGGGATGAAGCCTCAACATCATCTACTCAGGGTACCTATGTGCCAGGCTACACTTCCATGTGGTGCTATAGTTGTGGCCAAAAGTATTGACACCCCTGCAATTCTGTCAGATAATACACAGTTTCTTCCTGAAAATGATTGCAATCACAAATTCTTTGGTATTATTATCTTCATTTAATTTGTCTTCAATGAAAAAAGATAAAATAGAATGTAGCAAAAAGCAAAACATTGATCATTTCACACAAAACTCCAAAAATGGGCCAGACAAAAGTATTGGTACCCTCAGCCTAATACCTGGTTGCACAACCTTTAGCCAAAATAACTGCGATCAACCGCTACCGGTAACCATCAATGAGTTTCTTACAATGCTCTGGGTCATTTCTTACAATGCTTTTGGGTCATTTTCCTGCTGGAAGACCCACAACCTCTGAGGGTGACCCAGCTTTCTCACACTGGGCCCTACATTATGCTGCAAAATCTGTTGGTAGTCTTCAGACTTCATAATGCCATGCACACGGTCAAGCAGTCCAGTGCCAGAGGCAGCAAAGCAACCCCAAAACATCAGGGAACCTCCGCCATGTTTGACTGTAGGAACCGTGTTCTTTTCTTTGAATACCTCTTTTTTTCTCCTGTAAACTCTATGTTGATGCCTTTGCCCAAAAAGCTCTACTTTTGTCTCATCTGACCAGAGAACATTCTTCCAAAACGTTTTAGGCTTTCTCAGGTAAGTTTTGGCAAACTCCAGCCTGGCTTTTTTATGTCTCGGGGTAAGAAGTGGGCTCTTCCTCTGTATCCTACCAGACAGTCCCTTTTCATTCAGACGGTGACGGATAGTACGGGTTGACACTGTTATACCCTCGGACTGCAGGGCAGCTTGAACTTGTTTGGATGTTAGTCGAGGTTCTTTATCCACCATCCGCACAATCTTGCGTTGAAATCTCTCGTCAATTTTTCTTTTCCGTTGACATCTAGGGAGGATAGCCACAGTGCCATGGGCTTTAAACTTCTTGATGACACTGAGCACGGTAGACACAGGAACATTCAGGTCTTTGGAGATGGACTTGTAGCCTTGAGATTGCTCATGCTTCCTCACAATTTGGTTTCTCAAGTCCTCAGACAGTTCTTTGGTCTTCTTTCTTTTCTCCATGCTCAATATGGACACAGAACAGAGGTTGAGTCAACTTTAATCCATGTCAACTGGCTGCAAGTGTGATTTAGTTATTGCCAACACCTGTTAGATGCCACAGGTAAGTTACAGGTGCTGTTAATTACACAAATTAGTGAAGCATCACATGACTTTCCTAACAGTTCCAATTCTTTTGTCCACCCCCTTTTTTATGTTTGGTGTCGAATTATATCCATTTTCGCTTAGGAGAATTCTCTTTGTTTTTTTTCATTGAAGACAAATTAAATGAAGATAATAATACCAAAGAATTTGTGATTGCAATCATTTTCAGGAAGAAACTGAGTATTATCTGACAGAATTGCAGGGGTGTCAATACTTTTGGCCACAACTGTACATGCGTTGGTATGTAATTTGGGGGCACATATGGTTTGCAATTTGTGTGTGCTCAACATGTTTGTTTGGACATTTCAGCTACCAGCAATAGAATTTGACTAATTAAACATATATTTCTGTGTATGAATTCATACACCAAGCATCATTATCGGGGGATAATTCATTTAGTCAGGACCTGCCAACATCATACACGCAGTATCATTCTGATGCGCTACTCCATGACGCTCGTACTTTGAATGCCTTTCCAGACACTTGGGAGGCAGAAGAAGATGAGTTTGCTGAAGAATGCACAGATCATCAAATATGGCGCCTTTGCCACGGACACCTAATGGGAACGCAGGAGAAGCCACCAATCGCTGCAGATGGGGCGCGGAAAACAGCACGATCAGGCATGCCTACGGAATTAATTCCAGAATGTCTGAGCTCGCTTTCTAAATTGCTATCGCCCTGTCATACGCCACGAAGCGCTGAGATCGCCTGGTGGATAACGCCTGATTTCACTGAAGTGCAGGGCAATCAGGCAATGCTCCACCGGTGATTTCTTGCCGTAGAATCGCCCAGTCACACGGCACTACGCACATGCGATGTGGTTTCCACATTGCCGAAATCGGGAATTGCCAGCCATTTCGCCGGCGATATGACAGCGTGTGATGGTACCTTAAGAGCTGGAAGATTTAAGATTCATGGTGAGGGAGCTGAAGGGGGAGGTTGTGAGCCTTGGTTAGCGCACAGGGCATATTGAAGATAAGATGGCTGAGTACGCAGCTTCCCACAATGCCCATGTGGATGACATGGAGGAACTGAAAGAAGAGGTGCACAGGCTAAGAAGTAAAGTATTACAGATAACGGGAATACCGGAGTCTGTGGGGACTGCAGAGCTCTTTAACTTTTTCACTGTCTTCCTGCAAGAGGTTCTTCCTGATCTTACTTCCAAAAATCTAATCATAGACAGAAATCAGAATCCCCAAACCGCAGCACATAAGCCATACACTTCCAAGGGACACTTTGGCTCGCTTGCACTTCTTTACTACAAAGGAGGCTTTTCTGCAGGCTCTCAGAAAGAACTTCAGCGACTCTCTGTGTACCCCGACTTGCCTGCGAGCACCCTGGCTAAAAGGAGGGAGCTTGTTCCTTACTGCAAAATTTTAAAAGAGGATAGCATTGTTTACAAGTGGGGCTTCCCTGTTAAGCTGTTATTCACAGGAAGCCCTGAAACGCTTATTTACTAATAAATCAATATTATATTCACCCCTCTCCCTACTTTGATTTTCTGAACCTTTGGGTTTTCATTAGCTGTAAGCCATAATCATCAACATTAACAGAAATAAACACTTGAAATAGATCATTCTGTTTGTAATGACTCTATATAATATATGCGTTTCACTTCATATATTGAATTACTGACATAATTTAACTTTTTCATGATATTCTAATTCATTAACATGCACCTGTAAATATACGTCGTATAAAAGGTCACGTAAAACATGTAAATCGAGTAACAGTGTTCAGGGGTAGGAATCACTCTCTGGCATCAGCAACCTCCTTACATAGCAAATCTCTTTCATTTAAATATTTTATCATTTTTTTTATACAAATATATACGATAATACAATAAGTAACCTCTACACTGCAAGAATGAGTTTTACATGGGCTAAGTATTAAGAATGTATATTTAGATTCATTTGCGTGTTGCGGGTTGACAAACTATTTTCAGTGACAGTGTCACATTATGGATACTCATGGTATTGTTCTAGCACCATATGCTGCGTTCTCATTTTACATGAATCTATTTAAAGCTATCCAAGATTATCCATTATTCCATTAGCCACAGAATGTGACTTTTATTCTTAAAATTCCTTCTTTAAAGTCCTTAGTAAAATTTTGGACATTCAAGATAACATCTGAGTTCAGGCCAATTCCCACCATTTCTTAAATCAGGGAAGTTGGATGTGCCAAGTTCTCCTACCACCCTCGGCAGATTATTTTACTCTGCACAGAACACCTTCTGTCCCCCGCTCTGTGTAATCTCACTGGTAATGTGGCTTTTTGTTGTAAACAGCTAGTTATTCTGTATGTAACTGGAAGCCAGCAGCCCACAATGGTGGTGAAAAGAACATACAATGTCCAAGACTCAGTTATTGTTACAGATCTAGACTGATTTCTTTTCTTAAAATGAGCATACATCTGGGTACAACAGCTCACTTCTGTTTCAAACAATACCTATGAAAAGATGAGATACCCGCTGGAAAAAATCTAATCTTAAGCCTAAATCTAATGGGACCCCCAGTTACTCCAATTAAATTTGTGAACTCTGGATCTCCATATGACAGAGCCACCAGTTTCTGAGAAAGACTCACCATACATATTAGATGTACAGTATATTGGCCGAACCCACAAATGTGGCCAAGACCGTACCGTGCCTGTTAACTGGTTGACCCTTGATCGTTCGGTGTTCATAGGAAGCCATTGTTTTTGGCAATACCGGTCCTGCTTACAAAGGATGATGCACCTCTGAGAATGATTGCAAACCAGAAGATCATGTCACCCCATGGAATAAGCATTTGATTTATTTGTCAGTTGAGGGGCAATCAGTTTAAATGTCTCGATTTTCGTGAATAGTGCATTCTTAGGACAACTTGTTCATGATATTCGTGCAGTGTAAATTAACATTAAGGAGATAAGAATTGGGAAATCGGATTTCAACTGGCCAGTGTTCTTGAAGAGATAAACTACCACTAGAGATTACTTACCGCCCTTTTTTCAACTGCATTTCTATGGAGTAGGTGAAATGGATAGGACTTGGGCAAAATATCTGTAAGCTGTATGATCATTTAGTCAAGCATACAATACTTTTTAGCATTTCATGGGACTATGCGGCATTATTCTGCACTGTCACTACTAATTGGAAAGCTAACAGGTAGAAGTGTACTGAAAATATAGTCTACAGGACTCACATGAGCATTGCATGTCCTTTAAACAGCTGACTAGCGGGGGACCCCCACCTAGCTAACAATGATGGCCTACCCTACCAATAAGTCATCAAATTCCTAAACCTGGAAAACTCCTTCAATGATTTTGTGTTCATTTACCAAACCTTAGGCTCATATCTCATTTATTACTTCTGTCAGAGGAATATATGAAGATATTCCACACATACACTGTATGGACAAACATATTAAGATGACAACATATTACATCTACAGGGACTTTTATGAGATAACATTAGTATGGAGTTAGTCCTCCCTTTGCAATTTTAATGATACTGGAGGTGTCTATGGAAATGTTTGACCATTCATAGGAATGAGTTTGTGTGATGTCAGACACTGATGTGTAATGAGGCGGCCTGGCTAATAATTTCAGTTCTAGTTCATCCTAAAGGTGTTTGATGGGGTTGAGATCAGGGCTTTGAATTGGTCACTAAAGTTCTTCCACACCAAAATGACTCAATAGTGCCTTTACAGACCTTGAGTTGTGCACTGGTGCCCAGTCAATTCTTGACCCGAAAAGAGCTTTCTCCAATCTCTTGTCCAGTTATAAGCAAACAATTGTCCAAGATGACTTATATTTGTATTTGTCAGCTTATTTGCTGCATTATGTATACAATTTCCTGCCTAGGCTTTTATGCAACTGCTTGGTCATGGAAACCCATACCATGCAGGTGTTGGTACAGTTTTTATACTGATGTTAATACATCAATATAATTTCATCAGAGGAGGTATGGTATTCTACAGTAATTGAGTCAGCAGAGCATTGGCGACTCTTATGCAATATGCATTTCAAAAGTTGATGACCCTCATTATGTGGCCTCTACTTCGTGGCTGGGATACTAAGGTTCCTTAATGTTTACACATTTTTTTTTAATAATACACTTTTCTTTAATGTACCACTGATAGGAGATTGTGGAACATTTAGAAGTAAAACATCTCACTAACTGACAATGGTAACACCCTATTACAGAACTGCTGCAGTGATAATCAGTGAGCACTTTAGAAATGACCATTCTTGCGCAAATAGTTGTACAAGCTACATGTATGGCTAAGGGCTAGATTATATATACAGGTGGAATTGGGACTGAATAAAAAGTCTGAATTCCATGGTTAAGAAATGTGTCTAAATACCTTTGCCCACATAGGGCACAATTCCAACAAATTGGTTTAATAAACAGCAGGTAAAATAAGTATTGAGCACGTCACCAATTTTCTAAGTAAATGTATTTCTAAAGGTGCTATTGACATAAATTTCTCACCAGTTGTTGGTAACCATATATCCAATCCATACAGGGAAATTAATCAAATAATAAATCTTCATGAATTAAGTTATGTGTAATAATGAGAAATCATACCGGAAAAAAAGTATTGAATGCTCTTACTGAAATGTATTTTATGCTTTGTATAAAAGCCTATGTTGGTGATCACAGCTTCAAGATGCGTCCTATATTGAAAACTAATTGCATGCATTGCTCAGGTGAGATTTTGTCCCATTCCTCCACAAAAACTCTTCACATCATGAAGGTTTTGTGAGCTCCTTCTCTGAACTCTGAGCTTTAGTTCTTTCATAACGTTTCCATAGGGCTCAGGTCAGGTAATTGCCTAGGCATTTTTAGCAGCTTTATTTACTTTCTCTGAAACCAATTCAGAGTTTCCTTGGCTGTATGTTTTGGATCATTGTCTTGCTGAAATATCCACCCACCTTTTATCTTCATCATCCTGGTAGATTGCAGCAGATTTTTGATTAAGAATATCTCAGTACACTTGTCCATTCATCCTTCCTTTAATCATACGAAGTTTGGCAGTGCCGTATGCTGAAAAACTGCCCGGCACAATGATGTTCCCATCTCCAAACTTCACTGTTGGTATGCTTCTTTTGACATGCTATACAGTGCTTTTTGTGTTTCTAAAATGCAGTGTATAATGTCATCCAAATAATTACATTTTGATCTTATCTGAACAGACTTTATTCCCCCAGTATTGCAAGACTTGTTTAAATGTTGAACACTCTTGAGCATGCTTTTTGTTCAGCAATGGAGTCTTGCTTGGTGAGCGGTATGCATACAGGCCATAAAGATTGAATGCATTACTTATTGTTTTATTTGAATCAATTGTACCTGCTGAATCCAGGTCTTTCTGTAGTTCTCCACAGGTGGTCATAGACTCTTGGACAACTCTTCTGATAATTTTTTTCCACTCCTCTGTCTGAAATGCTATCGGGAGCACCTGGTTAAGGTCAGTTTATAGTGAAATGATGTTCTTTTCACTTCCTGATTATGGTCTCAACTGTGCTCACTAAAGCGATTAGTAGTTTAGAATTTCTTCTGTAGCCAATGCCATGAGTTTGTTATGCTACAATAAGGTTTTAGAGGTCTTGAGACAGCTCACTGGTTTTACCCATTCTGAAATGTTTCTTGTGTGGAACCTTGGTAAGGAGATACCTTTTTATAGGCCATCAGTTGAATGAATTAATATTTTTTACTAAGTTGCAGGATTGCTTTCTAATTACTGATAGCTATCAGCTGGTATCATGACTTTCCATAGTTTCTCTGCCTCCATGTAATACATTCACTTGATATATACTTTTTACCTATGTCAGTTCTCATTATTAGTTGAAGAATACTACTGCCCTACTGGTTATGTGGTGCCCAAGTAGGTTCCAATCCTATTAAATTGAGTATATGTAAACTTGGTATTTAAAAAGATGAACTTGAATACTTTTAATGATGAATAGCAATCCAAGAACTACACAAATCTTTTGGTCCCATATGGACTTTTCTCAGTGTGCAGATTGTTTGGGAGAGTCAAGTATTCGTGAATCAGTGTAATGCTGCAGTACACTACTGTAGAAATAAGGGAGAGTGGTGTTACTATCTCTACTAATCCATTGCCCTGGGCCCCCACTAGTTCAAGGGCCCACAGCATTTACAGCAGATTCTATATCGATACAGTGCCTTGAGAAAGTATTCGGCCCCCTTGAACTTTTCAACCTTTTGCCACATTTCAGGCTTCAAACATAAAGATATAAATTCTAATATTTTTGTGAAGAATCAACAAGTGGGACACAATCGTGAATTGGAACCAAATGTATTGGATATTTTAAACGTTTTTAACAAATAAAAAACTGAAAAGTGGGGCGTGCAATATTATTCGGCCCCCTTGAGTTAATACTTTGTAGATCCACCTTTTGCTGCGATTACAGCTGTAAGTCGCTTGGGGTATGTCTCTATCAGTTTTCGAGAGACTGAAATTCTTGCCCATTCTTCCTTGCAAAACAGCTCGGGCTCAGTAAGGTTGGATGGAGAGCATTTGTGAACAGCAGTTATCAGCTCTTTCCACAGATTCTCGATTGGATTCAGGTATGGATGTGACTTGGCCATTCTAACATCTGGATACATTTATTTTTTAACCGTTCCATTGTAGATTTTGCTTATGTTTGGGATCATTGTCTTGTTGGAAGATAAATCTCCATCCCAGTCTCAGGTCTTTTGCAGACTTCAATACGTTTTCTTCCAGAATGGTCCTGTATTTGGCTCCTTCCATCTACCCATCAATTTTAACCATCTTCCCTGTCCCTGCTGAAGAAAAGTAGGCCCAAACCAATGCTGCCACCACCATGTTTGACAATGGGGATGGTGTTTTGAGGGTGATGAGCTGTGTTGTTTTTACGCATTGTGGCCAAAAAATTTGATTTTGGTTTCATCTGACCAGAGCACCTTACATTTGATTACACACAGGTGGATTCCATTTATCATTACCCGTCATTTAGGACAACATTGGCTCATTCAGAGATCCTCACTGAACTTCTGGAGTGAGTTTGCTGCACTGAAAGTAAAAGGGGCTGAATAATATTGCACGCCCCACTTTTCTGTTTTTTATTTGTTAAAAAAGTTTAAAATATCCAATACATGTTGTTCCACTTCACGATTGTATCCCACTTGTTGTTGATTCTTCACAAAAAAATTAGAATTTATATCTTTATGTTTGAAGCCTGAAATGTGGCAAAAGGTTGAAAAGTTTGAGGGGGTCAAATATTTTCACAACGCACTGTATTAGCAGTTCTGCATTATTAGTGTAGTTTCCAATGTTAAGACTGCAGCAGGACCTTTGCTGACATAATTATCATGTGGCTGTAACCATTTCACACAGCAGGCTGCCTAGTGACCGCTTAAGGCGAGCGCACAGGGAAACGCTACTAGCAGCGTTTCCCTTTGCGCTCGGGGAAAGCGGACACTATGCAGCCTGCTGTGTGAAATGGTTACCACGATACACATTGGGTAACCATGGGCTGCGTCTGCAGAAAGCGCCCGCACACACGCACCTGCGCTTCTCTGCAAAAACCTAAGTATTTAGCGGAGCACCGCTAAATACTGACAGCGCAGGTGTGTGGACATACCCTAACATGCAGTGTGTGTATATTCAAAGTATAATAAGGCTGCTTTGACATCAGCGTTTCCTGCTGATTGCTGCAGATCTGGCAGATTTTCTTGATCTGCCGCGTAACGACTGACTTGCGGCAAGCCCCATTCATTCCCTGTGGGACTTGCGGTCAGATGCAGCAGTTGTGGTTTTGTCTGATCTGGCAGATCTGGCATTTCCACGAAGGAAAAAAACTGCTGCTAGCAGCGGGTTTTTTTTGCACTGCTGCAAGTGCCAGATTTTCCGGATCCGGCAAAGCTGCAACTGCTGCATCTGACCGCAAGTCCCACAGGGAATGAATGGGGCTTGCCGCAAGTCAGTTGTTATGCGGCAGATCAAAAAAATCTGCCGGATCTGCCACGAATTACAAAAAACGCTGATGTGAAAGATCCCTTAGATGAGTAAAAGGCATGCTCACCACTTATAATATACAATCATGGCACTCATGTTGGCTTATTTATTCCATATGTGTGTATTGGAACAAAGCAAAACAAATTGGACATACCTCCACACAGAATCTCAAAAATGTCCTATACCACCTTGTTTGCACCTTTCCAAAATTGTGGGTAAATAACTTTGTTTCCAGCATGGAAGAATTTCATGGGTGCCATCACTTTCAGCCATAACTGTATGTGTGTGTAATATACATTGTTGTGTCAAACACTGTGTGTATGTACAATCCACATAAATAAATCCTGGCAGCGCATATGAGAGTTCCTAGGTGTGAACATGTCGGCTGTCGCCATATGAATGAGCAAAATGCTTTTCATTCATTGGGTGATTGGACGGTTTATGCTGGGACAAAAATCATTAATGTCAGGAGAACATCATCCAAACAGAAGATTTGCTGCTGATAACACGATAGGTATGGGGACAGGGTAATCTATCATTGATTGTTCTGTGACCATCATTCAATGTCAGCTTGTGTAAAGAGGCTGGTAAACAAGCACCACAGGATTTCAATATTGTTGGTTTCACAGTCTGAACTCAGCTCATGTAAATGCAACCTAAGGCTATGTTCACACATAACGCGTTTTTTGGGCTTCGTTGCGCGGGGGCATTTTTCAGCATTTTGCACCTGCGTAAAAATGCCCCGTAAAAAAACGCGGTGCATTCTTGCACCGCGTGTTTTTATGGGGAAACTTCTTCAGTGATGTCACATCAGGTAACAGGTAGGTGAATTGGGGAAAAGGGGGTTAGGAGAGCCTAATCTGACCCTGATGCTGGGGTCCCTGGTTCACCCTGATCTCGGAGGTACCTCTGATGGTGAGGAGTTCCAAGCCGCCCACCCTGTACCCTAAACTTCTGATTAGCCCTAGGCTGAGGGCCCCTACCTCCACGCACGGGTCAGGAATCACAGCTTCTCCCAAGGAAAGACTTAAGTCCAGCAGCTAAGCATCAGCACAACACAGCACCAAGACTTAGAGCACATAGCTATCAGCAGCACCTGACAGAGGAGCGGGAAGGTTATTTAAAGCCAGAGGGAGGGGATTCCAGCTAAGCCACACATTAACACCTGAACCAGCAATTGAACATAATAGTGACTGCAGTTCTAGAGCATAACACAGGAGGCAAGAACCTTCACAACCATCAACCATGCAGCTCTTAAAGACAAACCACATACACAGCAGCATCCAACAATGTCAGCGCCATCTAAGCGCGAGACAGAATAATGCAATCAAATCAAATGTAAAAGAATGTCAAATGTATTAAAAATAATAAAGATTTTTATACTTACCCTTCACCGGGTGTTCCGGAGACGGGAGCTGGGAGCAGCAGCAGGCATCGACCTGCAAGAACCTTGCGTGATGTCTTCAGGCGCTGTGATTAGCCACTTGCGGTCATGTGATATGTCATAGGACGTCATATATCACATGACCGAGAGTGGGCCAATCAGCATTAACAGGACCTTGCAGGTCGATACCTGCTGAAGAGCTCCCGGCTCCTGAACACCCGGTGGACGAGTAAGTATAAAATTCTTTGTTATTTTTCATACACTTGACATTCTTTTACATTTGTTTTTGCAGTGTATAATACACTGCGAAATCAAATGGGGCTGTGAAAGATGTCACAGAGAGAAGGAGAAACAGGATTCTTCCTCCCCTCTGTGACATCAACGCCGGCGTATTCCCGCTGGAATTACGCATCGTTTGAATGGCAATGCGTAATTCCAGCGGGAATATTGGGCACAATATGGGAAAAAGCGTAGGTGCAGCTGCGCAAAAAAAATGACATGTCAATTCCTTTTACGCCCGCACTTTCTCCCATAAAAGCGCTGCATATTTTTACACTTTGTCTGTACGGCAAAGTGAATTTCACATTCAGACACAAGGCACATTGCGCATTTTTGAAAAGCGCGCACAAAAAAAAAAGCGCAATATGTGAACGTAGCCTTAGGTTTCTTGGTGATGGTGCAATATCTTAGCCATTGGATTCCCATCTTTAACAGTTCCCCACAGCCGAACGTTATCTAAAACTTGCCCTGCATATACCAACTATCAAGGTGGACAGGTGCTTCCACTGACCATTATGGCTAAATATATATATATATTTTTAACTTTCATTCTTCGTATACAAATGAAATTGTTTATTTTCTTGATATGAAATATAAAGACGCCATCAAGGACATGAGAATTGTGTATGTAATAGTTTAAAACAGCATGTCCTATAGATTGGCCTGCAACCAGTGATCCAAAGTAACAGAGATTCCATGCATACTTCTAACACACAGCACATTTTATACTTCTATTCAGGTATTCTTGCAAATGAAATGCAGCCTACCATGTGAGATCCTAGACACAGAGCTGTGGGTTTGGTACAGAATTACAGGGTGATTTGAGAGCGGCTTTTGGGCCACACACAGAGGTACAGAGAGGTTATTGTACTGATTTGAAAGGAAAAAGAACTGTTCTCCTTCAGGAATACACTATAGACCTTAGTGATTTGACTGGCTTCACTTTCCTAAAAAAAGAATGTCCGTTTACAAATAAAGTCAGCAAAGGTTGAAACCTTGTAACTAGAGTAAGCCAAACATATTGTGCTGTTCATAAAAGGCCGTGTTATTAAATCTGTGGGAGAGAGTAAAATATGTTCACGATGTGCGGAATTAAGTTATTTATATATTACTCCTTCTTAGATAAGTTCAAGCACCACCGCAGCGTTCCTTTTAGTGCTCCGCTGTAGTGGTGCTTTTTTTATGCTTTAAATGTAAGTCTCCAGCCCCCTGTCTTTTATCACCTTCACGCTTTTGCAGTGGCGCTTCGGACAGTCTATGGCAAAAAGTTACTTTCTGGCAGCTCCAGTGTTCCATGGAGTGTGGCAGATGTCACTTTTCAATACATCTCTATAAAGGGCTCATTCTGGCCTCATAGAGTTGCATTGGGAGCGTGTGACATAACTGCAAAGTTTTGTCAAGTCAGAATTTACGGAACAAGATGTCACAGCAGGACCAGAGTGGCCCCGGAAAGGATGAGAAGGCCGAAGGATGAGTGTAGGACTACAGGCAGGGGGATTATATTTAAAGCACCAATACAACACTGAACCACCCCTCACTATATTGGTGCTGTAAACATAAGAGTTATTACAGGGGTATTCTTCAGTTTGGAAGATATCCCTCATCTGTATGATTATAGGAGATAACTTCCTGATTGCTGGAGCCCAATGATCCTGAGAGGTGCCCCCTGTAAGTAGATTAGTGGTCAATTGGCACATCTCTGCTTCATTCATTCTTAATACGATTGATTGAGATTTCTGAGTGCTGCACTTGGATGGTGTTCAGCACTCACATTAAGAAGGAATGGAGTGGCAGTGCGACCACATTCCATTCAAAGGGGGCTCTTTAGATTTATGAGGGTTCCTATGTTCAAGTCCCCAATGCTCAAGATATTTTCCCTTATGCCAAGAATGGAGGAAAAGAAAAGATCAGGCCACACCTGTTCGCAGGAATCCCCCTGTTCCCCACATACTTACCCGGTTCGTGCTCCCGCGTTGTCCCTCCAGGCTGTGGCCTCTTCCTAACACATCTCCTCCACCTCCTCACTTCCGGGTTGCAGTGCGCTGAGGGCACGCACAGCTGTCAAATAATCTAAAGGGCCAGCGGACCCTTTTCCAGTAATCACCTCTCAGCCAACCGCTGAGAGGTTTGTGTGTACTTCAGGCCCTCACTTCCTTAGGGAGGTGCATGGACAAATTTGTGCATTAGTTCCAAGTTGCTGCGCTCAGGTCCTGGACCAGTGCCTGCTTCTTTAGCCTTGTTTTGCTCCGTATTAATAACTAGTGTTTTCTCCTAGTGCTGGTGTCCTGTCTTTCTACCATTTACCTGCAGACCCTGATGGTACCTTCTAGACCATTGGGACTAATCCTCTGTGACACAGTCCGGTGCTCCTACTGGGTTCCTCTGGCTGTCCTGGTCCCTCCAATGGTTCTCCTTATCCGGTTTGCTGGGCCTCTCTCTCCCCTCCACTCGGTATCTATGCTCCTCTTGGGTCTGAGCCTTTGGTCTTGGAGCTTTTACACTTGAGCCTCCGTGGCTGTGCTGGATCAATCCCTGTTCATTGGTTCGCTTCCGGTGCTCCCTTGAGGGAATTCAGTTTTTCGGCCCAGGGAGTCTTCCCTTGTGGGTTCTCCTGTCTAAACTTCAAACAAAGCCTTTCAATTTATCTGACTTCCTAGACTGGCTGATTCCTTGGGCTCAGCTTCCACGGTGTCCTCTGTGGTCTAGTGGGTTCACTAACCTCGCTCCGCCTACCTCGATGCGACAGAATCGCTTGCACATCATTCCACTATTTACTAAAACAGAATGAGGTCTACAAAGAAAAGAACACAGTATTTACAGTAAAATATGGTGGAGGTTCAAAGATGTTCTGAGGCTGTTTTGCTGTCTCTGGCACTGGGAAATCTGAAGAATAGCAAAGGATTTTTGGTCGCAATGCAGTGCCCAGTGCCCAGTGTCAGAAAGCTGAGTTTGCATCCTAGGTCTTCCAGCATGACAATGACCTCACACAAGCTTCAAGAAGCCCAAAGAATTGGATGAAAGCAAAGCACTAGAACGTTCTGAAGTGGCAGCAATGAGTCCGGATCTATATCCTACTGAACACCTGTGGAGAGATTATAAAATTGCAGCCGCTTTTTCAGGATCATCATAAATGAGCCCCAGAGCAGAGAAAAAGGCATTGACTGAGGCAAACGCTGGAGAAACCTCAGCAACGACTGAATAATACCCACACGTTAACTCTCTCCTCAAGACACAGACAAAAATACTACCTACATGATAAAAGAATGATGGAAAACCTACTTAGGTCCCTCTCAAAACACTGGTAAATTTACCTTAGGGTCAGAAAAAAGTTTTGGGTGAAGTAAAACTTCTGTATTGGCGGATTATGCATGCTGTTATTGCAGCTTTATGTCTCCCAGCTCGAAGGACAAAGATCGTAATTGTGCAGGCATGGTGTCCAAAGCATCCATGATGGCTTCTCAGGGCAGAAAAATAGAATGGGCTTGTGATAATGTTGTAGTCATGTAGCAACTAATACAAGAAACAGGTAACACACTATTATCACAAAAAACTGCAACTGACCCTGCCAGTTCCGGTACAGACTAAAGTTTCCAACCCAGCAGTCCCTAGTGGACCACACGTGAGCTGGGATAGTCCTGATCAAAGACTAAAGAATGACAACTTGGACCTATTCTGCATGCTCGACCTTTGAGCACTTTATGTTCCTCCTAAAGAACTGAATGACAGAGCAGAGTGCAATTAACCTACAAATGAAGGTCTCCTGAGGTAGGAGGTGATCCAAGAGTAGGTAAAACAGACAGGAAAATACAAAATACAAGAGACGGTATATACTGCAAATGAATGTGCCGCCTACTTCATAACAAAAAAACTGAAGTTTGGTGTAGAGTAAAGAACATAAACAGCTGAGAGGTTAATCCTAACTGGTCTTCCTCTAACTGGTATAAACAAATGGCAATATGGCTGGACATACAAATGAGAATATCACCAGTGGGGAGAAAATATTTAAACTCATATCTGAAAGGTTATTGAGCAGACAAAACAGTAAATGAATACACTTTTTACCCTAAAAGAACAAAAGCAAGGATAAGAGAAACGAAACACCTGAAGAAAAGGCGTATCTGCTGTGGTTCGGTGGATAGAAAAACCGAACACAGAGCACAGACTCAACGGTGTGAATCTATGCCTATGACAAAGTCTCATTACCCATGTCCCACACAAGAAACATCTCATAATGGGTAAAATATGTGAGATGTATCAAGACCTCTGCAACCATTATTTTACAAAACATACTGATGGCATTGGTTACAGGATCCATTGAGCACTATTGTGGCCATAATTTGGGATCGGAAAAAGAATATAATTTCACCATAAATCACAACCAGGTGCTCCCTCAAGAATTCAGACTTTCAGACATCGGAGTAAAAGAATTATCAGAAGAGGTGTCTAATAGCCAAGAAACACATGTGGAGAGCAACAGAAAGACCTGGAATCAGCAGGTACAATTGTTTCAAAGAAAAGCACAAGTAAGGCATTCAACCTTTCCATTGCCTGTATGCAAGCTCATCATGCAAGACTCCTGTACAAAAAGCATGTTCAACATTTCCACAAACCTGTAAAATACTGGGATATTATAGTCTGGCCAGATGAGAGCAAATTTTAGCTCTTTAGATGCCATAATACATGCTATTGTTTGTAGCCACACTGCACTCCATATTACCCCAAGAACATGATACCAAGAGAAGTGTCGAGGTGGGAACATCATGGTGTGGCTGTTTTTCAGCTTACAGCACTGGCAAACTTCATATAATTGAAGGAAGGATAAATGCACCAACGTACCGACACATTCTTGATAAAAGTTTGCTACCATCCCCAGGATAATCAAGATGAAATGAGGGTGGACATTTCAGCAAGGCACTGAATCCAAACACACAGTGTACCTGCATCAAAAGAATTGTGGTAGTAACACATGCACTACCAGCACTGTTGCTGAGGTTAATGGACTATAAAAGACTTGGTTTAAATGTGATGTGAGCTAATTATTTTTGGCGGTTGGGGTCAGTTCCTGACAGGGTCGCACTCTCCATTGGACAGTGGGAACCATGAGTATCAGGCGGCAGGCAGGGGAGCGGCTGTGGAGACGGGGGCGGTGCCTGCATCACACATCGGCTTCATGTGAGATAGGCACCGTCGGCAGCATCAGGTAAAATGCACCTTTCCCCCCCCCCCGCTCTTTACTTGCCGCAATTAGCGCCCTGTCCCCCTGCTCCTTACTTATGGCCGCAGGGAGGGGGCGGTGGCAGCAATAGCAACCCCCTCACTTAAAGGGATCCTGTCACCCCCAAAACACCTCAAAACCTATTAAAAGCTGTCCCTACAGCATAGTAACACTTACCCTACACTCCTTTTACCTCCTAAAAGCACCAAGTGAAATAGGAGAAAAATGTTATTATAGTACCTCATTATGGATGATAATGAGGTATGATATCACGCCTCCATAGGCGTGATCTTGGAATCTGATTAAAATGCGCGCCTCCCCGCCGCTCTCCTGTGTCTCGGCCGGCCTGTATTGGGGCTCGGTGACGCGATACGCGTCATTTCCGGCGCCGGGTGACGTATTTACACCTGCGCATGCGCAGTGCGCATTTTGAAGCTAACACAGCGGCGCGGGTGTATACGTCACCCGGCGCCGGAAATGACGCTTATCGCGTCACCGAGCCCCAATACAGGCCGGCCGAGACACAGGAGAGCGGCGGGGAGGCGCGCATTTTAATCAGATTCCAAGATCACGCCTATGGAGGCGTGATATCATGCAGTGGGAGAGCCTGGATGAGTGACTATGAATAGCATAGTCACTCATTATCATCCATAATGAGGTACTATAATAACATTTTTCTCCTATTTCACTTGGTGCTTTTAGGAGGTAAAAGGAGTGTAGGGTAAGCGTTACTATGCTGTAGGGACAGCTTTTAATAGGTTTTGAGGTGTTTTGGGGGTGACAGGATCCCTTTAAGGCTTCATGGAGGCGGTGGTAGCACCCTTCCCACCCGCTCCTCACTTAAGGCTGTAGGGAGGCGGCGGTGCCAGCATTCAACAGCACCCCCCAATCCCCTGCTCCTCACTTACGGCCACGGGGAGGCTCAGGCGGCAGGGAGGCTTGATGCACCCCTGGTTCCTGATCACCTCCTCTCCACTTAAGGGATACGCAAACTGCCTGTCACCATGTGCAAAATTACGCGCCATGCGTCATTCATTCCTGGCCCCCTCCTACCCTGGTGGCACTTGTACTCCATATATCACTGGATGTGCCTACTATGTGATTATTGTCATCATGGCACAGACATGATGGTGACATTGCTTCCAACGGAGCGATCACTCCTGTCGGAAATAGTTTACACTGCCCTTATTGGTATATTATAGAATAATAGAGAGTGGAAATATGATGGATTATATATGGTTGCGCAGCTGATTCTAAACAGTAGTTAAT
Organism: Allobates femoralis; assembly: GCA_033576535.1. Taxonomy (NCBI): domain Eukaryota; kingdom Metazoa; phylum Chordata; class Amphibia; order Anura; family Aromobatidae; genus Allobates; species Allobates femoralis. The sequence goes on along the minus strand of JARQOC010000003.1, from coordinate 128,728,466 downwards.
ACTTCTTTATTGTAGCTGAAAAATTAGACTGGATTTGACATTTTGAAAGCATGCTACTCCCTTCGTCAGTTTACTTCTATCTCAGGTCAAGAATCTGTATCCAGTGTAGCCATTTGATCCATCATATTTCCACTCTACAATTATCATCAGAAGCTGACATTTAAATTTTTATGTGAAATATATGTAACTTAAATTATTGATTAATACTATTTTTTATTGTGTCATATGTAACCACATATGTGGCGCTCTGCCATTACAAGTAGCCACAGAGCTACCTATAACATGGATGGATTTCCACAGTGGGTACCCAAACTCATACAACATCTTCCACCCCAGACTTGTAGGGGGAGCCCCACTTGCTGCCTTAAGCGAGATCCCCTATAACTACCGTTTCTGGGGGCAGAGTTAGTCAGAGTGTGCAGTCGCTACGAGAACAGTGAAGACGTCCTGGTGTGTCGGAGTCGTGCTGTTACCACCCTGGGTTCTGCCGCCCGTGCCCCCGACCTGCTGCCCTTACTCCTTCGGCTCCTATCGCCTCTGTCCAGCCTCCATGTTCCCGGGTGTCGTCCGTCTGCCGACGGCTCAGGCAGCCGCCGCCCGCGGGTCGGTTGGGTAGCAACCTCCTTACCGTATGCCCCCGGGTACGCGCACTTGTCCCCAGCCGCAGGGGTCCAGCACCCTCTGCCTGAGCAACACTGCTCCTCTCACTTCCGGTACCACTGCTTGTGCACATGGAACTGTCTCCTAATCAGTTTCTGCTGGAGAGTGCAGGGAGCTTGCTCCTCCCTCAGCCAATCACCAGGTCTCTGGGTCCTTCCAATCAGGACTGCCCTGTTCTGATATAAACCTCCTGTTGCCAATCAGTCGGGGCCAGGGCAACCTCCTCTTCTCCCTAGTGGAGCTGCCATATCTGGTCTGGTCAGGTCGCTCCTTGTTTGGTCCGTTGCCTGATCTCTCTTTGCTTCCTACAGATTCCTGCCCTGCTGGCTCTGGATCGCCTTGTATTCTTGGATCCCCGTGTTCCTGGTTGGTTTCCTGGATTCCCCTGTGTTCCTGGATTCCCCTGTGTTCCTGGATCTCCCAGTATTCCTGGATTCCCCTGTATTCCTGGTTTCCCGTGTTCCTGGTCCTCTGTGTTTCCGTTTCTATTTGTATACCCGGTTACTGTTTTGTTACCACGTCGCCTGGGGTCGGTTGAACACTCGTGTCCGTTGCATTGGCCCCTCCGAGGTTGGTACCGGCGGGACCCCTGTATAGGGGTTAAGCGCTCCGGGGCCTCCTTCGGTGGGTCTCCAGTGCTGCGACCTTGTGGCCCTCCCCAGGGGCGTGGGGTTCGGTGTTATTGTTAATAAACCAGTTGACTTTACGGTACTTGTCTGACTCTCTCTCACCCGGTATCAGCATCCGCTTTACGCGGTCCAGTGGGTCCACACATAGGGTCCGTCAGTAGGACGTGACAGATTTTGCCCTGGCCATGGACCCCGCTGATACCAGGTTTGACGCCCAAAGAGAGCTAACCGCACTCCGCCAGAGTCACGACCGGGTTGTGGCGATTATCCAGTCTTTAGAGGCCCGCTTGGGGGCGCCCTCTACTGTTGATCCCACTCTCTTTTTCCAGGTGCTGAGTCTCCACCAGGAGTGGGACCTTCTGCGTGAGGTACAGACTCAGATGGCTTCCTACATGTCCTCTATGGATGATCGGCTTGCCAGCCTACCGAGAACGACAGGAAGCCCAGGTACCGTCCCATCGTGTCTTGTTCCTGGACAGGCTCCTCCTCCGTGTTCCTGGGGAGTCTCCAGCCTTGATCCGGTGGGTGTCCCTGATGACGTCCTGCCGCTCGGTGCCCCTGATGTCGTCTTGCCGGCCGGTGTCCCCGATAACGTCCTGCCTGTCAATGTCCCATCGTGTCTTGTTCCTGGACCGGCTCCTCCTCCGTGTTCCTGGGGAGTCTCCAGCCTTGATCCGGTGGGTGTCCCTGATGGCGTCCTGCCGCCTGCCGGTGTCCCTGATGGCCGCCTGCCGGTGTCCCTGATGGCCGCCTGCCGGTGTCCCTGATGGCCGCCTGCCGGTGTCCCTGATGGCGTCCTGCCGCCTGCCGGTGTCCCTGATGGCGTCCTGCCGCCTGCCGGTGTCCCTGATGGCGTCCTGCCGCCTGCCGGTGTCCCTGATGGCGTCCTGCCGCCTGCCGGTGTCCCTGATGGCGGCCTGCCGCCTGCCGGTGTCCCTGATGGCGTCCTGCCGCCTGCCGGTGTCCCTGATGGCGTCCTGCCGCCTGCCGGTGTCCCCGATGGCGTCCTGCCTGTCGGGGCCCCTGATGACGTCCTGTTCCTCCTGTGCTTGTCACATGACGCCAAAACAACTGCCCTCGGGTCCCTTCTGCTCTTGGGACCGGGGTGGTGGACGCCGATGCCCCGAGCCCCCTGCGCGAGTTCATGGCCGGTCTCCATCCAGGGGGGGGCGTAGAGGGGGGGGTACTGTTACCACCCTGGGTTCTGCCGCCCGTGCCCCCCGACCTGCTGCCCTTACTCCTTCGGCTCCTATCGCCTCTGTCCAGCCTCCATGTTCCCGGGTGTCGTCCGTCCGCCGACGGCTCAGGCAGCCGCCGCCCGCGGGTCGGTTGGGTAGCAACCTCCTTACCGTATGCCCCCGGGTACGCGCACTTGTCCCCAGCCGCAGGGGTCCAGCACCCTCTGCCTGAGCAACACTGCTCCTCTCACTTCCGGTACCACTGCTTGTGCACATGGAACTGTCTCCTAATCAGTTTCTGCTGGAGAGTGCAGGGAGCTTGCTCCTCCCCTCAGCCAATCACCAGGTCTCTGGGTCCTTCCAATCAGGACTGCCCTGTTCTGATATAAACCTCCTGTTGCCAATCAGTCGGGGCCAGGGCAACCTCCTCTTCTCCCTAGTGGAGCTGCCATATCTGGTCTGGTCAGGTCGCTCCTTGTTTGGTCCGTTGCTGATCTCTCTTTGCTTCCTACAGATTCCTGCCCTGCTGGCTCTGGATTGCCTTGTGTTCTTGGATCCCCGTGTTCCTGGTTGGTTTCCTGGATTCCCCTGTGTTCCTGGATCTCCCAGTATTCCTGGATTCCCCTGTATTCCTGGTTTCCCGTGTTCCTGGTCCTCTGTGTTTCCGTTTCTATTTGTATACCCGGTTACTGTTTTGTTACCACGTCGCCTGGGGTCGGTTGAACACTCGTGTCTGTTGCATTGGCCCCTCCGAGGTTGGTACCGGCGGGACCCCTGTATAGGGGTTAAGCGCTCCGGGGCCTCCTTCGGTGGGTCTCCAGTGCTGCGACCTTGTGGCCCTCCCCAGGGGCGTGGGGTTCGGTGTTATTGTTAATAAACCAGTTGACTTTACGGTACTTGTCTGACTCTCTCTCACCCGGTATCAGCATCCGCTTTACGCGGTCCAGTGGGTCCACACATAGGGTCCGTCAGTAGGACGTGACACGTGCTAGGCCCGAGCCAGTCGACAACGAAACAGTTACTCAGCCTAGCCAGTGCAGGGACCTGAGAGTGAGGTCAAGGGCACGGCGAGAGGAATGAAGTAGCAGCAGACTGGGGGCAGAGGAGCCATACCGATTCACCCCAGAAAGTATCCTGGACACCGGAGTCCGAGTCTGCAGGAGAGCATTTAGCCCAGCAGAAACACCGGTTCACCGAGGAGACTCCAGTCTCCCGGACACCTGTACAGCAACCATGAAAGGAGCCAGGCACCACAGGAGAAGACACAGCGGTAGTCCACGCGGAGGTTTCCCACCACACAACATAGGTGACAGAGACACAGAGGTGGCCAAGGCTTAGTTTTACATGGGGAAGAGGTTTCACCAAGGGAAAAGAGACAAGGAGGCCTTATACTCACTCACTGTGGAGATCCAGAAGTGTTTCCCGTCCACCGGAGTGTACCCTGGACCATGCCTGCAATACCACCAGTAAAGGTACAGAAACGATCCACAGTATTTGTGTCAGCTTGTCCATCCCTACACCCATCCGGCTCAGAGACAGTAGCTGCAGCCGGCTTCCTAGCCACCTCCCTGTGCAAAACCCCCATCCATCTCATCACAACCCTGGGGACCCAGCTCTCCCTGTAGGGAGCTATACCATCCAGCTGCCCAACCATCATCCCCGGAGGTCCACGGCAGCACTGGTACCATCACCAGAAACCACAGGTGGCGTCACGAGACTCATTATTTCTCTACTTAATCTCCCCCTTTTTAATAAGTGACCCTAGGGTACGCGGTCCGGGCAGGTCACCAGTGACATCCCCCAGTAACAGTAAAACGCCCTGATACCGAGTTCCCGCAGACTCCTGGGCGGCTCACATATATTATATTACATTATATAAACATACTGTACATAATAAATGGACTACAAGGCATTATTTCCTTTTTGTTATTTGTATACTTTTTATCAGGAAAAAATATATCTGTAGTGTGTTAGATGAAAAATATTCAAAACTGAGAGTCCTCAGTGGTTGTTAGTTGCATGAACCACTGAAGACTCAATTTTTATGTATTTCTCTACTTTTCCATACATTCTCATAGAACACAAAACATGATCCTTTATTGATGTTTACATACTTGCTGACATCTAGTGGCCAAACTGACTATGATCAAGAGGACAAGTATATCACTGGCGTCAAATTTAACAACCTACAGTGAAAGTGAATAGTAGATCATTATTACTTGGAAGAGGAGGGTTAATGATAAAATTACGGTATTTATTGTATAGCATTGTTAAGATAAGCAACTCTACCACTGACAATACCAAAGCTGTGGGTGTAAACAGTCGACATGGAGCCTTATGATAGTCAGAATCATGTTAGAAGATCCCGTGATTAAGTTCCTTTAATCAAAATATATTGAAAAAACGGTGGAGGGAAAAGGAGAGTCAGCTTAGAGTGACCAGGTCAGGGCTGCAAAAGGCCAGTAGAGAAAATGAAAAGCTTCCAGTGGTGAGAAAGAATGAATAAATACGGATAAAAAGGCACATTTTTTATGCTTCCTTAAAACATTAAATTTTTCAATTTTTCTTTTAATCAGAATAGGAATGTTTCTGCATCCTGTATGTTTGGATGTGTGAACAGTCATATAAACGTCTGGAAAAAAGCTGTGTGAAGCAACGCTTACATTGTACTTAGAGGCCACCCATGACTTTCAATGTACTACTGTACTTGTGCTTGGGGTACTTGTGTAGATTTTATCAAAGTGCCTGGCAGTTAAATATGGCATGAATCTAACACTTATCTTTCTTTTAAAACAGGTACCGTATATATTTTATTTATCTGCTGTGATTAATCCATTTTTCCAGCCTGTATCAATGATATATATGTCATTTATCTGCTTGTGATTAACCCATCATTTTGGCTTACACTAATAGTATATATCTCATTCATCTTACTGAGTTTGTTCCCTGAAGGTCAACTCACTTTTTCAAAGAATTTATGATCCATGTTGGCCTGCAAGCTTGTTTTGTTTGTCTAAAGCACTTTATTACCTCCTGCTGTCTAAAGGCCCTGTTACATGGCGTGATATTGTGAGAGATATCGCTGAAACGTCACGGGTTGAGCGATGTTGAAACGACATCGCAAGTGCGTCGCTGCGTGTAACCGCACGATTCAACTACGATAAATGGCTGGATTGGCATTGACAGGTTTACCAACATGTTGTAAAACCTGACGATATCAACTCCAACCTGCTGCATCGTTCTGTGTGACACTGCGATAACGATGTCATGGACGACTTCGCCCATTCACAGCAATGAGCAGGGATTGTTCGGGGGTTGGGTGAACGATACCTGCTCACAACATCGTTGGTGAGATGTTCACAATATCTAGACGTGTGACATCTCAGCAACGATGTCTAAAACGTCCGCGCACCCTGAGATCGCTGCCAACATCGTTTCAACGTCATGCCATGTAACGGGGCCTTTAACTTAGTGGATTGATTTTTATGTTCAAATATTTTTATTGGTTTGCAAATAAAAGAACGATATAACATACAGTATGATTAGCATAAATGATACAGAAATCAATGAAGTACAATAAAAGAAGATTAGTAATCTAGGTGGTACAATATGAAGAAAGATGTACAATCTATATATTCATAGACCGAGGATGAATCAGAAATATATAACACTACTCAAGACTTTAGTCGCTCGGTCAATGATTTTGGATTGATTTTTTAATGCGTTACATTTGACCTGTATCTCAGCACAAACCTCCCTATATATTAGACAGAGCTAAGGGGACGGCACTTGTGCAGGGAGGCATATGTGCAGATTTGATCAAATGGCCAGATTTTTCTTCTCGCATCTCCTATATACAGCTTTCATGCTTTTTTCACATTCTTAAGCCACAAAGATCCATTCACTATCAACACACAAGAGATGCTCTCACAAATCACTTAGGCTGGCTTCACATTTGCGTATGGGAAGGCAGCGTATTGCTGCGTTCCCATACGCAGTCAAACGCATGCGCACTGCGTTCCTATGTTTAACATAGGAACGCATGGTGCCTGCGTTTGCTGCGTTCGGGTGCGGATGCGGACGATATCTGCTGCTTCCGGTGTCCAGCATCCGCACCCGGGACGCAGCCAGTTGGGTTTTTTTGTGCGTTTGGGGACCTTGGACAATCAGCAAGCGTCCCCAAGCGTACAAAAAATGCATTGTCTTCAATGGGTCCGCAGTGTCCTCTGCATGACACCGCAGGAGAACGCTGCGGACCCATTGAAAAATCTCCCGGTGGCCGCCGGTGATGTCACAGGAGCTCACCGACGGCCACCGGGAGATCAGCTGAGTCTCTGCTGTCCTCCTTCTCCCCGCCGCCTGTAATCTCCTAGCGATGTCGGCGGGGAGAACAGCTGATCTGAGAGCTGTTTGAATCTTCCCGCGCCGACATCTCCTCTCAGTGTCGGCGCGGGAAGATTCAAACAGCTCTCACATCAGCTGTTCTCCCCGCCGACATGTCCCGGAGCTTACCGGCGGCCGGGGGGGGCGGAGATCTCCGGCGCTGATCTACGCCCCCGGCCCGCCCCCGGACAGCGCCGATTGGCTGCCGGGCTCCCTAGTGATGTGTCCGCAGGCGGACATTATCCGCTGCGGACACATCAAAGTGTCCCTGCTTCTGACAGCGTTTGTGTCTGCATGCCATCAGCATGCAGACACAAACGCTAATGTGAAGCCAGCCTTAACCATCTGCTCTGTCTACTCTACTCTCCTTATCTTAGTAGCAGGTGATATCTCCCCTAACCCAGGACCTTTTTGTTATAATAAGTTTAACTCTTTCCCTGCTACATTCAGAAGCCCCACAAATCTCATTAATATTGTTGCATGCCTTCTGTGTTCTTTAACTGAGGCTTCTTATAACCACAATCAGTATGTAACAAACTGTCCTACATCCATGACTTTTTCCTTTCTAATTCCCTTAACCTTCTAGCTCTAAATGAAATGGGATCCAGCAGTTGAATAACACTGCTCTCTTATATGCTGCTCTCTCATATGCTGTTTTACAATTTTTATATACTTCCAGTCCTGAAAAAAAAGCCCAGGAGGATGTGTGTCTGCCGCTTTGAGGTCCATACTGTCACCCTCCAGGCCCTCCATCAGTTCCTGGACCATTTTCCGCCTGATTTCCCCACTTTCTAACCTGTGACATTTCCACTTTTATCATGGGGGACTTTAACATCCTTATTAATGATCCCCTCTCACCATCTGCCGCTCATCCTTTATCTCTAACCTCCTCTTTTGACATTTCACAATTTAAAGCCCCCGTCACACTAAGCGAGATCGCTAGCGAGATCACTGCTAAGTCACAAGTTTGGTGATGTAACAGCAACCTTGCCAGCGATCTCGCTATGTTTGACACTTAGCAGCGACCAGGCCTCTGCTGTGAGATTGCTGGTCGTGTCACAATCGCCTGGACCATTTTTTGATCGTTGAGGTCATGCATCAGTGTGTTTGACAGGGACAACGGCCTCAATACTACAGGTCTGAGAAACAGGGTCCCAACCACCTCCGTATCTTTCCGGATTGTTGTTGTGTCGCTAATGAGATCTCTGTTTGACATCTCACCAGCGATCCCAACAGTGACGCACCAGTGATCCCTACCAGGTCGTATTGCTGTCGAGATCGCTGGTGCGTTGCCAATTGTGATGGTACTATAACTCTCCCACACATGAAGATGAGAATAAGCTTTACTTGGTCTGCTCCCGACTCTGCTCAGTGCATGATCTTACTAACTCTCCACTCCTGCTCTCTGATGATAACCTTCTTTCATTCTCTGTCAAAAACTGTCAACCCACTCAGAACGCCCCGACTTATGTCACTTATAGGAACATACGTGCCATTAATAACCAGAAACGTAACAAGAATTTGCAGTAATTTTTGGCACCAATCTCCTTCCTCTCATGCCCTGACTCTGCTCTGAAGAATTATAATGAAACACTACAAAATGACCTGAATGAAGCTGCAACTCCTACACATAGAACAACTCAGCACAGGTGGCGGCATATGCCTAGCATAGGCTGCAAACACCTTTTCTCCAGCGGTGCTCCAGGTGCACTAAATGTCTGTGGAGAAAATCCAATCTGGCCGAAGATTTCATCCATTATAAATTTCTGCTTAAAACATACAGCTTTGCTTTTAATGTCTCCAAACAAGCTTACATCAAAACCCTTTTCACCTCACTGCCCAGCAATTCTAAACGACTCTTTGAAACTTTTCATTCCCTTCCCATTTTCTGTCTTCGAACTTGTCACAGAAAAAAATTTACCAGGCTTCTTGCATCTTGTCATTCTACTACAGGGGTGGGGAACTCCAGTCCTCGAGGGCCGCAATCAGTGCAAGTTTTCATGATTTCCTTAGTATTGCATAGGGATTGGAATCATCACCAGTGCAAGTGATTATGTTATCACCTGTGCAATACTAAGGAAATCCTGAAAACCTGCACTGTTTGTGGCCCTCGAGGACTGGAGTTCCCCACCCCTGCTCTACTACGTGCACCAGTGACCATATTCCCTCACATCTCCTTCAGTCCCTTTCTCCGGCAGTCACCATTCACATAACTAAAATATTTAACCTCTCTCTTCTGGGAACTTTCTCTTCTCTTTCAAACACACCAGAATACACCCATTATTAAAAATCATCCCTCGACTAGAACTGTGCCACTAACAACAGACCTGTCCACACTCTGACTGGCCCAGCAAGAAATTTTGGAATCCCCCGGTGAACCTGCTGCAGGATCAACACTGAGAAGAGATGGAAGGCTTTTCCCTCTCCTAACCTAGCACAACTTTTCACTGCTGAGCTAATCTACATCCATTTCAGCACACTCCCTCCTCCTGCTGTGCTCCTGATAGGTGTTGGAGTCAGACTGACACCTGTGCAGGATAAGTAACAATGACAGTAAGGGTGTGTGCCCACATAGTGGTTTTACGTAGGTTTAGCATAGGTTTTATTTAAATCTATGTAAATTTTTAGCAGCATTAGGACTTACAAGTAACCCTATGTAATTTAGAAAACGCTGTGCACACATAGTGGGTTTATGTGAGCGGATCCGCCAGCGGTTGAGCGGTTTTCCAGTGGTTTAGCAGCATACAGCATGTCAATTCTTTTCAGCGGTTTTTGATCGGTTCCATTAAAAAAATCATCCATAGAAAACCGCCGGAAAAACCGCTGGAAAAACCGCCAGAAAACCGCTGTGAACACGCTGAGAAAAACCGCCGGAAAACAGCTGGAGACTTCTGAGCTCAGAACTCTAGGCTCCTTGAATTTTCCAGCGGTTTACTGACGATTTGAACGTCACTAAACCACTATGTGGGCACACGGCCTAAAACTTTCAGAAGAGGTTTCAGTCTAATGGTGCCGTCACACAGCACGATCTGGCCAGCGATGTCGGAAGCGATGTGCGGGTGCCCGCTCCGTTCCGACATCGCTGGCCAGCTGTCACACAGCATCGCTGCGGCCGGCGACACCGGGCGATGCGGGCGGTGACATCGCTCGCTGGGCTGGGCTCAGCCCAGCGAGCGATCCGCAGCAACGCTGCGGTATAGGCTGGATCGCCGCCGACATCGCTCTGGCGATGTCACACGGCGCGATCCAGCCTTATCGCAGGTCGCCGGTTGACAGGTTTACGGTTCTTCCCGTAAAACTGTCAACCTGCGACCAGCGATAAAACGCGGTCGCGCCGCTCGTTTACACAGCGCGACGTCGCTAGCGACATCGCTGATACGTCACTTTTTCGGCGATGTCGCTAGCGACGTCGGCAGGTGTGACGGCACCATAAAGCCCCCATCACACATAGTGAGATTGCTGTTGCGTCACAGGTTTTGTGATGCAACAGCGACATCGCCAGCAATCTTGCTATGTTTGACACGTAGCAGCGACCGGGCCCCGCTGTGAGATTGCCGATTGTGTTGGAATGGCCTGGACCATTTTTTGATCATCGGGTTCCCGCTGGACAGCATGCATCGGTGTGTGTGACGAATTAACAATGACCTCGTTGGCGATTCTGAACTCAGCCACGTAGGTCTGAGTCGTCAGACTAGCTGCTGTGTGACTGGGTCTCAACGACCACCGAGGTCGTTATACAGGTCGCCATATCTCTGCTGCATCGTGGAGTAGATCTGACTGCTTGACATCTCACCAGCGACCACATAGGGATGTTCCAGCGATCCTTACCAGGTCGTGTCGTTGTCGGGATCGCAGGAACGTCGCTAAGTTTGACAGGACCCTAACTCCACCACCTACTCCGAGCACAGCAGGAGGAGGAAGTGTTCCCATATGAATGCAGGTTAGAATAGCAGTGGAAAGCTATGCTAGATGTCACCTCTGCAAAGGTGGCAATCTGACCAGCTTTATTGTCTCTTGTCCTCACCCCATGGTGTGATGAGATTGTGGGTTGCTGCACACTTGTTACTCCACACTCTGCACATGCACACTTTCACTTCTCTTGCATCTCAGAGTAGAAGTTTGATAAAGCTGTGATGTGATTGGTGCTGGGTAATTGCAGCATTTGCCAGCACCTCCTCTCCTCCCTCTTCTGCTGCTGTTAACATCGATAATACTCCTTCCTTGTGCTCAGAAGACGGGTAGAAGAACCAGTTTTCATTTTTAAACACTTTTATGTGAAACTGATATGTGTAATAGAAAAGTGGATTTATATTTACAAATTTTGGGAAAGTGAGGACTCGGCAATGTATGCTATATGTGAAAGAAGGAGTGGCTAGGCTATATAAGCTATCTGTGGGAGGGCAATTTGGCTATACTTGCTATATGGGGAAGAGGGGGGCTAGGGTATATAGACCATATGCTGTAAGATGGACTAGGCTATTTATGCTATATGTAGGGGAGAGGAGATTTGGCTATGTATGCTGTATGTGTAAGAGGCGGGACTAGGCTACATGTGAGAGAGGGGAGACTTGGCTATTTATGCTATACTAGCTGGGTGCCCGATGCACATGCATCGGGATTCTAGAACAGCGAATCTCTGACTCGCAATGGCCGCTTCGCGGCCAATGCTTCGCGCTGCTAAGGCGACTCGCCATGCCCGCTGCGCAGGCATAGCGAGTCGCCTTAGAACTGCTCGCAATGGCCGCTGCGCGGCCAATGCTTCGGGCGTATCCACATAACCACGCCGACTCGCAGTGCGAGTGGACTCAGAAGGGGCAAAAAACCCATTTGCAATTATATAATAGATGTGGGTGAGGGGGACTAGACTATTAGTGTTATGTGGGTTTGAGAGGGACTAGGTTATATATGGAGGAGGGGGGACTAGGCTATTAGTAGAGAATGAGGAACTAGGCTACATAGGCTTTATGTGGGGGAGAGGGGACTAAGCGATATAGGTTATATGTGAAAAAGGGAGGACATGGTTATATATGCTACTCTATATGTGGAGGACGTGGGCTAGGCTATATAGCTATATGCAGGGGGGTAGGCTATACAACTAGATTTTGGGGAGGAGCTAGGCTACATAGCTATATGTGAGAGAGGGGGCTAGGCTATATATGTTATATATGGAGGAGGGGCACTAGGTTATATATGTAACTACAGTGGTGAAAATAAGTATTTGATACACTGCCAATTTTGCAAGCTTTTCCACTTACAAGGAATGGTAAGGGTTGTAATTTTTTTCATAGGTGCACTTCAAGTGTGAAAGACAGAAGCTAAAATAATCCAGAAAATTACATTGTATGACTTTAAAACAATTAAATTGCATGTCCTAATAGATTGTAGCTTGCATGCAGGGTCCTCACTCTTCTTGGTATCTGTTGAATTGTGTTACTCGGTATAGCCTCATATTTTTTGTACATGTCCCTTTGAATTATACATGGATGTGGCATATGTTGGCAGTATATAAATAAAAAATATTATTTTGTATTAAAAAATTATTACTGTAGCTGTATTGATATAGATAAATCAAAAATACAGCTAAATAACATACAGTGTAACAAATCACAGAAGATTCAATTTTAGCATACAGGATTAATGGTTATGTTGGATTTAGATCACAGCAAAATAATCCAATTAAAGCGGATTTACTTTTTGGGTTGGAAAATTGCTTAATTTATTATGTAATTTATTATTAAAGTCAAATCCATGCGCAAGAATAGCTTCCCAGCATGGCTAAATAAGTTACAGATGGTATAACTTACATATTTAGTGTATTATCTGTATATGCCCTAGTGGCAACCCAAGGGTTTAAGGTGCCACAGTAATGTCATCAAGGGTTAATTCCCACACAACATTATACTAGCGCCTCCAGGCCAGAAGGGGGAGCAAAAGCTTCTTCCCTATGTACTCTGGTGTGGAGTGGAAGTGAGTAGTTCAATTCCTGGGAGAACTGAGGAAGAAGGACAGGGGATGTAAAGGAGCTGCCTCAGGCTTCCCCACGGTCCACTGCTCAATTCCAGGCCTAGCCAGGGTCTGAGGAGAGGAGTCAAAAGAAACAGAGGAACACATCTGGGAGATTGAGTTACCCTATAACTCGCCCTGGAGGAGCGCAAAGACCGGATACCGGATCCGAAAATTGTGCCTGACACATGCAGCTCAGTAAACACCGGACTAGTGGAGGTTATAGATCTTCATTGTACCACAGCGAAGCAACACGGCTGGGTCAGAAACACTAAGACAAGACTCAAGTTGACTAGCAAGTGGGTACCCGTGAGGAGAGACAGGGCCGGCAGCCTAGCTAAAGCGGCGACAGGGCCACACACACAGCGCAGGAGTGGGAAGCCAAGGACCCGGTCAGGGTGGGAGCAACCCGGCCCCGGTTCAGACTCCGTGGACAGTACTCTGCTGAAAAACACCTACAGTAAAGACTTGGAAAACTACAAAACTGTGAGTCTGCGTGATCCTTGGGCTCAAGCCCTACTTTCCCTCACAAACTGCTATCATCTTTACCACCATCCCTACCCTGCATTATATACAGACTATTATCACCACTATCCTGGGGAACGAGGCTCTGCCCGTGGAGAGCCGTTACACCACCGGCTGCCAAACATCATCCCTGGAGGTTCTGTAGCAGCGGTAGTCACCCTGACCATACACCACGGGTGGCATCACGACTTTCTCCCCTGTAAATACCCCCATTACTTGTAGGCTCGGGACCCGGTCCGGACCAAGACCGCAGTGATACCCCCAGCGATACCCCGGTCTGGTACCGAGTACCCTGTTCCAGTGGGCTCCACACTCTTATATTGTAATTCTAGTTAAGGCTCTACATAATAGAAGGACTGGCATCTATCAAGGTGCACAGTCAGTGGAAGGCTGGCAGCACATACAGGCTTTGTACTAGCCACTATATCTAACAGATCACAATGCAAGGGTGCCCTGGTCTTCACCCTTTAATATAAGGGCATCTAACATACAGGGCCCCCTTGGTTTAGTCCACGGAGTAGCTACTGGCCAGTGAAACAGGGCAGCCAGGGATGGTCAGCAAGCCAGGGTAGTACCAAGAGTTCATGAGAAAGAAAGAACAAAATGATCAGGCAGTGGAATAGTCAAAGCATAAGCGGTAACATTGAAATGGGAGTGAACCAAGGTAAAAATAACTTAAAACTGGGAGCTAAAGGCAAAGAGCTAGGAGTTTATGTAGTATGAAGCCTAACCCAAAGCTCACAGAAGAGAGTTAATTTTAAATCATATTCGGAAATTAACCATCAAGCTTCCTGCATGGCTTACAAAACAATCAAGTCATTAAAAACAAAAAATGTGTTTACTAAGTACCCTGTGTTATGTATTTGCACTTGCTTTTAATTAATTAATTAATTAATTAATTAATGTATTTATTTATTGCAGGGTATTCGTTCATATATTTTTTCATATGTTTTTTTCTTAGGTTTTGTGTTTTGTGAACATGCTCTTACACCTTGCATGTATGTACCCATGGTCCGGCTCAGTCTACTGTTTATCCCATTTCACTTGCCCGTTGATCTACGGATGGCACTTGAAAAAAAAAAATATTTAGCATTCAGTTAACTACAACTCAAAGTGGGGTCATAACTGTTGGAGAAAGGCAGATCCATGATAAAGGTGGGAGCTAGCAGGCATTGAAAAAGAGATGAAGTATAATGAAGTTCTGCTTCACTGCCCAATACCTCCAGACTCCCAGGCTTCCGGATAGATGGGAGGCAACCATCCAGGATTAGTATAAAAAGAATAATTCCGGTTCCACCAATGCGGTTTATGTCCTTTATTCAATAAAAATTGTAATACAGGTACCCCCGAAGGGGAAAAAACACTAGACGTGTTTCAGAGTAAAACGATTTTTATATTGAAAAAGAGATGTTGGTTTGTCCCTGGAAGATTTATTCCTGACACATTGGGACCAGGAAAAACGAAGTCACAAACATACCTGACCAGTGAGGGCCTCCAGAAATGGCAAGCAATCAGTTCTGTGGATTTGCATATTCCCATATGACCAACCAACAGGGATTTGTGACACCAGGACAGAATTCTCCTCCTTTTAGCTATAGGAACAAAGACTTGGCCCAGAGAAATCCCTTTAAAATAAATAATTATAATGAATAAATAATAAGTAATCCTGGCTAGAGTAATGATGTGCTGATACTCCTCCATGGAATCAGATTGTTAAAGGGTCAGAAGTCCTCTATTCCCGATTGGCATAGTTTTGCTTGGCTGGCAAGAACAATTTGGAGGAAAACATATTAAGACAGACTGATTTGAACAAGTTCTTTGCAGGATAACTTCCCCAGCACGGATATAAGAGGCAACTACCTTCAAGAGAAACTACTTATCAGGATCAGGGTGGTGGAGAACTGGGGGTCTTGCGATGACCTCTATCAAATGTTACAAAGCTGACATGGCTGACTCCAGCCCCACTGTTATTTGCCCCCTACTTGGTTAAGTTGGAGATAGGTGCCATAAGGGACAAAAAACGTGAAATACATTGCCTGTAGAAGTTGGCAAAACCCTTGAACCACTGGATGGCCAGCCAACCTTGTAGACAAGGTCAGGGTAGAAGTATAGGAACTTTTTCGCCATCCATTTTGAGGCCCTGGCTAGAAACTATATAACTGTGGAAAGGCAAGAAAGGGTTTTCAAAGGTAAATTTGGATAGCTTGGCAAACTAATCGTTCTCGATGTCATCCAAGTACATAACCATGGGGACATAGATGAGATCCCAGAAGATGTAATTAATGAATTGTTGAAACACTGTGGGTGCATTGCACAGATCGAAAGGCATAACGAGGCATAATTCATAGTGACCATCACAGTTCTTAAAGGTCATTTTCCATTTGTCACCATTGCGGATACGAATTAAATTATAAGTCCTTCATAGGTCCAATTCAGAGAAGATCTTCACCTAACAAATTATTTCAAACAGATTAGAGGCCAAAGGCAGGGTATAATTGTTTATGATGGTTATTTGTTTTTTAACTCCATTATAATCAATGGACGTAGGTAACCATTCTTCTTTGACATGAAGAAGAAGCCAGAAAAGAGGATTTAGATTTACAGATGAAACCTTTCTCTAAGTTTTGAATATATTCAGACATGACCACAGTATCAGGCAGATATAGTGGACACAACCAACCCTGGGAAGGTAAAGATCCAAGAAGATGAATGGGACAATAATAGGGTCTGTGGGGAAGATCTCAGCCTTTTTACACAGAAGACATCATCAAAGGCACAAAAATAGACAAGCAGAGAAGGCATGGCGAGCGGAGTCTTGGTCATGAACTTGATGAGGCAATTGGCCTAGTGAGGCACCTGACTAGTAGCCCAGTCAACAACTGGAGCGTGAAAAATAGAGATGAGCGAACTTTTTGAAGTTTAGGTTCAGTTTGCCAAATTGCCGTATGTCTTGCTTTGCAAGAGATTGAGTTCCCGCCCCTCTCTGGGCCCTGCACACATAGAGCCCCGTCGCCTTCAGTCCATCTCAGACACAGGTCTTGCTGGATCCTGCTCACTGGTAAGTATACACACTAGTCAGGTTTTTTAATACAACAGTTAGGACCGCGTCAGAGATGGGTACACTTTGAAGTTAGTGACGTGGCTTGATATAACTTTTTTTGCGCAAAAAAACGGATAGACTAAGTACCCTGTATTTGTTATACTATTTTTTTATACTGCACTTGCATTTAATACTTTTACTGCAGTGTACTGTTGATTTTGGTCGCATTTAGCTTTTTGTCTCCAAATATGTTGGCGGTGTGAACATGTTCTTACAGACTTGTTCTCTGTGTGCAGGACTCATTTGTTTCTAATTAAGTTGCCTCTTGCTTTGCAAGAGATTGAGTTCCCGCCCCTCTCTGGGCCCTGCACACATAGAGCCCCGTCGCCTTCAGTCCATCTCAGACACAGGTCTTGCTGGATCCTGCTCACTGGTAAGTATACACACTAGTCAGGTTTTTTAATACAACAGTTAGGACCGCGTCAGAGATGGGTACACTTTGAAGTTAGTGACGTGGCTTGATATAACTTTTTTTGCGCAAAAAAACGGATAGACTAAGTACCCTGTATTTGTTATACTATTTTTTATACTGCACTTGCATTTAATACTTTTACTGCAGTGTACTGTTGTTTTTGGTCGCATTTAGCTTTTTGTCTCCAAATATGTTGGCGGTGTGAACATGTTCTTACAGACTTGTTCTCTGTGTGCAGGACTCATTTGTTTCTAATTAAGTTGCCTCTTGCTTTGCAAGAGATTGAGTTCCCGCCCCTCTCTGGGCCCTGCACACATAGAGCCCCGTCGCCTTCAGTCCATCTCAGACACAGGTCTTGCTGGATCCTGCTCACTGGTAAGTATACACACTAGTCAGGTTTTTTAATACAACAGTTAGGACCGCGTCAGAGATGGGTACACTTTGAAGTTAGTGACGTGGCTTGATATAACTTTTTTTGCGCAAAAAAACGGATAGACTAAGTACCCTGTATTTGTTATACTATTTTTTTATACTGCACTTGCATTTAATACTTTTACTGCAGTGTACTGTTGTTTTTGGTCGCATTTAGCTTTTTGTCTCCAAATATGTTGGCGGTGTGAACATGTTCTTACAGACTTGTTCTCTGTGTGCAGGACTCATTTGTTTCTAATTAAGTTGCCTCTTGCTTTGCAAGAGATTGAGTTCCCGCCCCTCTCTGGGCCCTGCACACATAGAGCCCCGTCGCCTTCAGTCCATCTCAGACACAGGTCTTGCTGGATCCTGCTCACTGGTAAGTATACACACTAGTCAGGTTTTTTAATACAACAGTTAGGACCGCGTCAGAGATGGGTACACTTTGAAGTTAGTGACGTGGCTTGATATAACTTTTTTTGCGCAAAAAAACGGATAGACTAAGTACCCTGTATTTGTTATACTATTTTTTTATACTGCACTTGCATTTAATACTTTTACTGCAGTGTACTGTTGTTTTTGGTCGCATTTAGCTTTTTGTCTCCAAATATGTTGGCGGTGTGAACATGTTCTTACAGACTTGTTCTCTGTGTGCAGGACTCATTTGTTTCTAATTAAATTGCCGTATGTTTGGCGAATTGATCGATAAATAGTTTGCCGATCTTCTGAACCCCATTGAAATCAATGAAAGGTAAAATCAAGGGCCTAGAAAACACTTTCAAAGGAGCCCAAAAGCTGTCAAACATGGCGCAAACCATTTTACAGTGAAGCCCCGCTCTTTTGGCTCAACAATATTGCTTAGCAAGTTTCAGCACCACTGTCATCATGCTTCCAGGCCTGCTCATAAATAACTTAATCTACATTAAACACGCATCCGGCCGATCCAGTGTAATTGCACTTGCTGCACCGGACTGCAAACCCCATAGACTTGCAGAAACGAAACTCCAAGTGCGGCCGTTAGGTGGCAGATCTGGCAGATGCAGTAAATCTGCCGGATATGCCACGCATCAGCAAAAACGCTGATGTGAAAGGTGTGACGGGGTGTAAGGCAGAGCAAGAAGGGACAACAGGCCTAGGGACGATCCAACAGATTTATTAACAAGAACGCTGGAACAACACACGCAGGTAGATCTACAGAGTCCACAATTAGTCCAACGGAAACAGATTCGGGGGCACCTCCCGATAATCCTTGTGCCAGATAACAAAGCAATAGTCCGCACGAGTCCAATGGATTCCACACAATCCCACGGACGACGAGATCTGGCCTCAGCTCAGGTCTCGCTCCTGTCCCGTCCACAGTCAACTCTCATCTCCTCTTAAAAATAAGAATGGATTGTCTGAGCTCCTGGGAGCAGCCCAGGAAGGGGGTAGGGGTCCACCTGAAGATTCTAGACTGGTCGGCTCTGAGATGTCTACAAGGATGTGTATTGCAGGTTATCTTCTGCTTAGGAAACAATAGGGGAAATTCCACTAGCTGTTGACACAAGCCTAAATTACATTATGGCTCAGGGCTGCAAGTATTGGGGAAAGGAGACAGGTTAAGATGCATCTAATAGAAACCAGAGAATAGTTACGTACATCACATGGCATTATTATACAAATGCAGGACAGGGCAAAACTACATATCACGACAAAAGGCCCCTACGTCTATGACAGGTGCTGTGCCCACATTGATTTTTTTCCTCGCATGTTCAGATTTTGTTTTTCTGCACCAAATCTGCAAGGAAAAAAAGAGCACACTGCCACAGCACTTCTGAACTCTCAGACTTTGCTGCCAGGTGAGGGTAGACATGCAGATTTTAATGCAGATTCTCAAAACCTGCTTCAAAAAAAGTATCAAGCAATGTACCATGAGCACAGGACCTTACAACAATATGGTGGGGTTACGTTCAAAAAAGCATCCTCCATATGCTTTGAAAGCAGACACTTAGGTGCTGGAGAGAATGTGACAAGTGGACAAGCAATGCTGCCACAAACATTACTGCACTTCAGAGTTGAGAGGTCACACAGTGGCTATACCGCAAGTTTGAACTGTACTGTACTCCCTGGCGTCACTTGGTCCTCACATGCTCTGTCTCGCGATACCGGTGAGTTATCACTGCTCTCATGAGACATTGTTTGCTACTAGTAGTGACGCCAATGAGGTTATCTCAGATCATACAGCTGGATTCCCTGCTGAGTGATACCTGCAGTATAACTTGAGGCAACCTCAGGTAAGTCATGGCTTGTTACCCTGCCAGGAGCTGTGCAGTGCCTGGTGTCCCACCATATTCGTGATGCAGTCACTGATCTTTCCCCTTATATGCTTATATGATGGGACTAATTCAGTATATATTTGGGTTTCATTATTTTTATGGGGTTATTTTTCTAATAATTTTTT
This sequence comes from Allobates femoralis, assembly GCA_033576535.1. Lineage (NCBI taxonomy): Eukaryota > Metazoa > Chordata > Amphibia > Anura > Aromobatidae > Allobates > Allobates femoralis. The sequence continues at coordinate 128,708,725 of JARQOC010000003.1, read as the reverse complement.
ACATCCTTTTTTGGGGGGTTGGATGGAATGGGAGACTTTAAACAAATAGATTTTACTTTAAAAAGAAGGTTAAAGAGGAATGTATTGGGGTTATTTTTCAAATAAAATGTTTATTGGTGCGATTATTGGTGTCCTTACCGATTTGGATAGTAATATCGGTTATCTGATCGACACCTTGACACTACTAACCTCTGGCTTTGCATATCTAATGGGGGCGCCACTACAGGGACGGCTGTGGCCTGCTAATTTTTTTGAGATTTTAAAATCTTTTATGATTTTAAAGATTATTTAACTTTTCAGCTGTTCAAATGGATGGATTGATACATGAATGGTAAAGTACAGATAGATTTATGGATGGAAAAAATAGATTTACAAATAGATAGATGTCAAACAGCTATATAATGCCCACCCCTTATTTATTGTAAGCGTGCACCCTTTAGTGCCTTTTATGTTGTAATAAAGGGTGTTTTAGTCTTGTATTTAGATTTAAAAACCTAATTTGTGAAAAAAAAAAAAAGGCGTGGGGTACCCCTTATTTTTCTTTGCCAGCTAGGGTACACATACAATTTACATATAACCCTCCTCTACACCCATAAACACACACTATCTATTGTATTATGGGAGAAATGGTGATCCTATAAATGTTACCCTAACAGTAATAGTGTCACATGTAATTCTTAATGGAATTATCTGGACACTGAGTCTCCAGATTTCAAACCAAAGGGATTATTGATCAATCCGTAAGTCCATCACACTTAGTCACTGTTGGTTTGCATCACTTGCGGAGTCGCCCAGCTTTGAATATCTAGGGTCAGGTCTCCAAGTGATCATATAACATCTACTATCATTCATTTAACATCCCCTTTTTATACAATAGACGATGTATAAGCCTATATGACCACAGGTTGTGGTCTTTTTATGTCCATAAAAAGGCATACAAATGAGCATGAAAAAGTCCACAACCTGTGGTCATATAGGTTCTCCCATAATACATGGGAGAAAGGTTACACAAAGTCAACTATCACTGCAGCCCTCCACCAATCGGGCCTTTATGGTAAGTGGCCCGACAGAAGCCTCTTCTCAGTCTAAGACATATGATAGCCCGCATAGGTTTTGAAAGAAAACACACGAAGGACTCACAGACTATGAGAAATAAGACTCTCTGGTCTGATGAAACGAAGATAGAACTTTTTGTTGACAATTTTAAGTGGGTATGTGTGGAGGAAACTAGACACTGCTCATCACCTGCCCAATACAATCATAACAGTGAAACATGGTGTTGACAGCATCATGCTACTGGGGTGTTTTTCAGTTGCAGGGACAGGATGACTGGTTACAATAGCAGGAAACATGAATGCGGGCAAGTACAGAGTTATCCTGGATGAAAACCTCTTCCAGAGTGCTCTGGACCTCAGACTTGGCCAAAGGTTCACCTTCCAACAAGACAATGACCCTAAGCACTCAGCTAAAATAACAAAGGAGTGGCTTCAGAACAACTTTGTGACCATTCTTGACTGGCCCAGCCAGAGCCCTGACCTAAACCCTATTGAGCATCTCTGAAGAGACCTGCAAATGGCTGTCCACCAATGTTCACCATCAAGCCTGACGGAACTGGAGAGGATCTGCAAGGAAGAATGGCAGAGGATCCCCAAATCCAGGGGTGAAAAACATTGCATCATTCCCAAGAAGACTCATGGCTGTACTAGCTCAAGAGGGTGCTTCTCCTCAATACTGAGCAAAGGGTCTGAATACTTATGACCATGTGATATTTGTTTTTTTTAATAAATTTGCAAAAATTTCTACATTTCAGTTTTTTCAGTCAAGATGGGGTGCAGAGTGTATATTAATGACGAAAAAAATGAACTTTTTAGTATTTACCAAAAGGCTGCAATGAAACAAACAATCAAAAATTTAAAGTGGTCTGAATCCTTTCCGTACCCACTAGATGTGTGTGATTTCTGATACATGGCAGCACATTGTTAACACCTTCCTTTTTCCTGCTCCTTGATATAAAAGCAGAAGAAAAACAAGCAGCTGGAGTTAGAAGGATGGTACATATTATACGACGGTATGCAAAGTGGATCATAGTAATATATTACAATATTGGATACATTTTCAAATGGAATTATTTTGAATGTGATTATTTTCACCAGACAAACCCTTCAAGCCTATATTAGTTATAAAAACAGCTGAGTTAGGATACAGTAGGTGAGGAGAGAGGACCCTTCTCACAAAGGCTCACAGTCTACAAGGGATGGGTGAGGATAAAGTAGGGGAGGAGAGAAGACCCTGCCCGCGAGGGCTCACAGTCTACAAGGGATGGGTGAGGATACAGTAGGTGACGAGAGGGGACCCTTCCCACAAAGGCTCACAGTCTACAAGGGATGGGTTAGGATACAGTAGGGGAGGAGAGAGGACCCTGCCCATGAGGGATCACAGTGTACAAGGGATGGGTGAGGATACAGTAGGTGAGGAGTGAGGTCCCTGCCCACGAGGGTTCTTAGTCTTCAAGGGATGGGTGAGGATACCGTAGGTGACGAGAGGGGACCCTTCCCACAAAGGCTCACAGTCTACAAGGGATGGGTGAGGATACAGTAGGGGAGGAGCAAGGACCCTGCCCATGAGGGCTCACAGTCTACAAGGGATTCATGACGATACAGTAGGTGAGGAGAGAGGTCCCTGCCCACGAGGGCTCTTAGTCTACAAGGGATGGGTGAGGATACACTAGGAGAGGATATATTGGTTCATGATTTCAAATTCAATGGCTTTATTTTTAGCAATAGATTAGGCTATCTTATTTAAATGTACAGTCTAGGATTTTTAATAATCTCATTATATCCAGCTATTCACAAATGCTGTGTCTAGAGATGGCAGTCACCTGATGAGCGCTGACTGTAATAAACAGATGGAGTAATAACCCCATTGGGTTAACAGCCTGCTATTCTTACACTATTTTATCTTATTTAATGTTAGTAGAGAACGCGTGGAACCAGGGGAGCTAATATTATCTATGTCACATGAATAATGCAGATTACCCAATGAAGCCTAGTACTTATTTTAAATCTTATTATTCATGACGGATATATCAAATAAAGTGTGTTACATGCAAGGGAAAGTTAATTACAAAGAATATATTATGCATATTAACAAATTCAAAAAGGCATCAAAAGATTGGATGTAAAGATTTAGGATTATAGTCATTATAAGGAAAGCTGTGTATTAAATTTAAGATCAGAGACGTTACTAACTTTAAGAAATTGATGTTAATACATCTAAATAACTAATATTCCATGCAAAATAGCCAAAACCAACAATTGCAAGATGTTTTACCAGATGTTTTTTGTGCCATAGAACAATTTTTGCATTCAGGGATGAACACACAAGATGTTTGATGTACCTCATTGTTGGGGATCTTTACACGATCTAATACAGTGATTCTTAAATGTATTACTATGAGGGAATTCCTGAAAAATGTTTCAAATCTTGGAAAAATGTATACAGGGGCAGTATAATATCCAATAACTATTGCCTTGCATTACATTTTGGTTGAAGTACTTCAACCCTGGTTGAATACTGTAGTTTATTATCAGGTAATTTTTAGCAACACAAAGGTACTTCTTCTAAAGTTAGCATTTAATTGTAATTTGTAGCTAAATAATGCAAGCAAAAATAGCATATATAGAATCATAGAACGGTAGAGTTGGAAGGGACCTGGTGGGTCATCTGGTCCATCTCCCTGCTCAAAGCAGGAATCACTAAATCATACCAGACAGATGTCTGTCCATCCCCTGTATGAAGACTTCCATTGAGGAGGGACCTCACCACCTCTCGTGGCCGCCTGTTCCACTCATTGAACACCCTCACTGTCAAAAAGTTTTTTCTCCTCCAATTCAGTTTCATCCCATTGCTTCTAGTATTTTATTGTGCAGATTAGAATAAAACTGATCCCTCTACAGTGTGACAGCCCTTGAGATATTTGTAGACAGCTATTAAGTTTCCTCTCAGTCTTCTTTTTGATTACCATTCCCTTTGTAACCTTATGGGAGTCTGATACTGTTCCCTAACTTTGTAGTAACACTTTGGGGAAGGCACTTTTCTGTTCTAGAATGTCGTAGTCCTAAAACACAAAGCAAGCTCCCTAAAGGCATGATTGGGTAAGATTGGAGGGGAAGATGTTAACCTGCCGCACACAGACCTGATCTCATCCCCACTAGGATGAGGGGAGATTTTGACCCCAAAAACACCTCCAAATCTAAGGGTGCTTTCACATTGCATTTTTTTCCGTGCATGGGGTTCCTACTTTTTGCAGGACCCCACGGACAGGAAAGGACCGCATCGAATGTGGCCTCCTGGTGCCATTTCTGTGTCTGGGTCCATGACTTTCATGGACCCGCACACAGAAGGGCACTTTCACTTTCGCAATGTACATTGCAAAAGTGAAGCAAGGGTTAAAAATATATAAAAAAAAACATAGTCACCTCTCCAGTGCAGGTCCCCGCGATGTTCAGCATCTCCCAGCGCTTCCGGAGCTGTGAATCAGCTGACCGGGAAGGGATGGAGCAATCTGGTCAGCTGATCTGGTCACATGACCACACAGCTGATCGGTTTAAATCTCCCGCCGATCGGTTTTGGCAGGCAGGAGATTTAAACCTATGCCATCATGTGACCGGGTCAGCTGGCCAGGTTGCTCTGCCCCTTCCCGGTCAGCTGATTCCCAGCCCCGGAAGCGCCGGGAGATGGCGAACATCGCAGGGACCTGCGCCGGAGAGGTGACTAATTTTTTTTTCTTATTTTTACCCTTGCTTCACTTCCGCAATGTACATTATACATTGCGGAAGTGAAATTACACAGGTAAAGACCATTTTTAGTGTACTGAGCATGCTCAGTACACTAAAATCTGGTCTGAGAAATGATCAGCTGTTTTCTGCGGCCTGTCTTTCAATGGCCTCCATGTTATCTCCGATTGTGTCAGATTCGATTGTGTCCGATTTAGATCACTGTGCCCAAAGTCGGAGCAGTCACCGATTTTGGGCACAGCAAAAAATCAGACACAATCGGTTCCGACACAAATCAGATGCCATTAAGAGCAAATCTGATTAGATCCGTCGCCCATTGGAATACATGGGGGCCAAATCGCACCCGTAGCTGTCGTCCGTTTTACAACGGACAGCCAGGGATGGCAGAAAAACACGATGTGAAAGCAGCCTACGAAAAAAAACCTTTGTATAAGTGTGGCACCCCTGCGTCCAGGAGGCCACAAAAGGGAACTGCAGCCAGGCAGGTAGGACACTTGTTGCACACCAACACCCTCACAGCCCACACAACCTACGTGTAGAAGGAGTTAACATCCAGCCCTGAGATTAGAACTCTATGAGATTGAGGGGTGGTGGATCAGAGGAGTGGGTTGGGCACACCTGAAGTCAGGTGACTTGACAGTATATAATGAGGGGGAGGAGTGAAGGAAGTCAGTAAGGAGTAGGCCGATGTGAGCTGAGCTACAAAGACAGAGAGACAATCACACGTTCTGTGAGTGCAAGGCCAACGAGAGCAGAATCCGTACTGAGCCAGTGTGAGCCAGAGGGGAGAGTGTGACAGAACAGAGAGGGACGGTGGAACCCATGCCCTAGACAGCAGCTAAAGCCACTGACTGCAGGCGGAGTAGCCCTCCTAGATACCGAGAGGAACAGAAAGGAGACAGCCTGGTAGAGCCTCGTGCTGAGGACTGCTGGAGGCTGGGCTGAGTAGAGTGTCGGCTCTAGAGGATACCGCAGTTTACCCGGGATCCCCAAACAACACGACGGGGGACCACAGCTCCACGTTAGGGTCCCCAACCCAAAGGACAGGCAGCTCAGTGACAACCAGGAGGGCCCATGAGGGGTCCGAGTCACCGCCATACTGTCCAGCGCACCACACACCATCCGTGTAGACGGAGACCGTAGACAGCCTGGAAAGGACACTAAAGACTGTGTGAGGGGTCACAGAGAGAGAGGCCTGGCTGCAGAGCAAAGGGAACCCGGAGAGGGAGAATGTACCCGTGTATTGAGAACTGTGCTTGAACTGTAAGAACTGCAACTGACTTGTAAACTGCTTGAAGAATCGAGAGTAAAAGACACGGAAAACCCTGAATTGGCCTCTCTTGTCAGTTTCTATCTGCAGACCATTCCTCCCATACAGGTTGCAGCAGATTCCCACCTGCAGAGCCACAAGCCTGTCAGCACCAGCTAGGAAGAGAAATCCTGCAGCGTCTGCAAGTAAGTGTGCTACAACTTCACCATAGACTTAACCCTTACTGCCTCGGGGGATACAGTTCTTCCCACTGGAACTACACCATCTCCACTGCCATCACATCACCCCCGGAGGTTCTGCAGCAGCGGCGGCCCCCATCACTGGCCGCATCAAGTGGGTGGCGTCACGACTGACATTTCCCCTGTAAATAATTCCCCCTTTAATTGCCAGGGCCCGGGACACGGACCGACCAGGACCACCCGTGACTTCCCCTAGTAAAGACCCGGTCCGGTACCGAGTACCCTCGTCCCAGTGGGCTCGACATAAGAGTGTAAGTTTTATCTGCAAAGAACTTCAAATTAATGCCTTGGATGTTATTAAAACTGAAGGTGTGATGTGCCTCAATACTTTTGTCTGTATAGTTTATTTACAGCCATTTTTGTTCCAGAGTAATCTTATGTTTATTAACTGAAATAAATTAAATCACTACTGTGTAAATGCAATTAATAAAAGGGCTGCGTGCAGCATCTCCTTGGGAACGTGGTATGTAAGGAATGTTTCTTTCCTTTAGACAATTATCTCCTTCACATTTAGTATAGTTGTGGTTTTACAGCTCATCACCAGCTGCCAGGACAAAGACAAAAGCCATTATGTTACCAGCAAAAAACTCATAATATTGATACCTAAGTCTATAAATGGTCTTGTGAAGACAATGAGATGGGAATCTTATGCTAGTGCCACATCATACGATTTTACACCCAGATCAGCTCAGACATAGATGGTTGTTCCTGCTCTCTCAGTTCTATTGTATTGCACAAACATTAATTAATATGAGGACTACTGTCATTTAAACAAATTCTGCATAAATTGAAACAACAAATAAATATTAGGAAATAGTATAATATAAAATCAGAGGAATTCTTCCTCCATTAATGAATAGAGATGAGAGAACCTTTAGGCTATGTGCACACAGGAAGGTTTACTGCAGGTTTAGCCGCGGAAACCGCCGGTCGGTTTCCATGAGGTTTATGTAAATTTATGTTAATCCAAAAGCGGCTTTTGGGTTAACATATAAACCTATGGAAACCGACCCCCGGTGTGCACACACCGGCGGTTTCCACATGCTCATCCGTTGCTAACCCGCTGGGTTCCCAGCGGGTTAGCAAAGAATGAGCATGTTCTATAATCCGGCCGGTTCTGCAGCGGCTGCAAGCAGAATCATGTGCTGCTTCCAGCCGCTGAAGAACCGCCGGCGCTAACCCGCTGTGCACCCGCCGCACACCCACCCGTCTCCCGCAGCACGGACCCGACAGGAAGCCGGTGGACGGCTCCGGAGCTTCCTGTCGGGTCCGCCCAGCCGCCGCCGCCACTAACTCGCCCCCCGTGTGCACATACCCTTAAAGGTAAGATTTGGTTCGGTTTGAGTCGCCAGACTTCCCAGTGTTGAGCAAATCTGCTTGGGTTTGGAGGTCGGGTGCTTTACATTTGCAAAGCACTGGAGCAAGCATGGCCAGGTGGTCGGGCACAGTTGGTGCCTGGCCCACTGCGAGCCACGTGCAGTGTTTGTTCGGCTCACAATGGGTTTAAAAGCGCAGTTTTTCGGTGTAGTGTGTGTCAAAAATTAATTTTGGAAAAAAACCTTTGCCCTGCCACCCCTAGAAGTGTTTTACTTATGTCTGGCTGTATGTGGGCAGAGAGCTGAACTACCAATCAGTGACTTACATTGAGGTTCAGATTAAGTTTGGGGTTACGAATAGTGTGAGGAACTTGAAACGATCGTCGGCTGGAGGGGTGAGGAGCCTGTGTAACTGAACAGCTGAGGTGCAGCCTAGAACTAAAGGTAATTGGATGCAGGAATCTAAATTGGTGTTCTGCAGGGGGTCCCTTATCTGAGTGTGTATGGGGATATTGAAAATGCCCCCATGAGTGAGTTTGTAGGTCTTAAGGTACTGTCACACGTGGCGATGTCGCCCGCGACATCGCCGAAAAGTGACGTAACAGCGATGTCGCGGGCGATATCACAAGTGCGTCGTGCTGTGTGACAGCGCGACGCAACTGCAAATTATCGCTGGTCGCAGGTTGACAGGTTTATGAACATGTTCATAAACCTGTCAACCTGCGACCAGCGATTAGGCTGGATCGCGCCGTCTGACACTGTTGGCGGCGCGATCCAGCCTATATCGCAGTGTTGCTGAGGATCGCTCGCTGGGCTGAGCCCAGCCCAGCGAGCGACGGCTCCGCCCGCATCGCCGCCGCGTCACCGGCAACGGCGTGCCGTGTGACAGCTGGCCTGCGATGTCGGAAGCGAGCGTGCACCTGCACATCGCTTCCGACATCACCGGCCAGAATCGCCTAGTGTGACACTACCTTTAGGTTGCAATTTGGTGAATAAATACTAATAGGAGCACCAATATATACAGTTAGGGCCAGAAATATTTGGACAGTGACACAAGTTTGTTATTTTAGCTGTTTACAAAAACATGTTCAGAAATACAATAATATATATAATATGGGCTGAAAGTGCACACTCCCAGCTGCAATATGAGAGTTTCCACATCCAAATCGGAGAAAGGGTTTAGGAATCATAGCTTTGTAATGCATAGCCTCCTCTTTTTCAAGGGACCAAAAGTAATTGGACAATGGACTCTAAGGGCTGCAATTAACTCTGAAGGCGTCTCCCTCGTTAACCTGTAATCAATGAAATAGTTAAAAGGTCAGGGGTGGATTCCAGGTGTGTGGTTTTGCATTTGGAAGCTGTTGCTGTGACCAGACAACATGCGGTCAAAGGAACTCTCCATTGAGGTGAAGCAAAACATCCTGAGGCTGAAAAAAAAGAAAAAATCCGTCAGAGAGATAGCAGACATGCTTGGAGTAGCAAAATCAACAGTTGGGTACATTCTGAGAAAAAAGGAATTGACTGGTGAGCTTGGGAACTCTAAAAGGCCTGGGCGTCCACGGATGACAACAGTGGTGGATGATCGCCGCATACTTTATTTGGTGAAGAAGAACCCTTTCACAACATCAACTGAAGTCCAGAACACTCTCAGTGAAGTAGGTGTATCTGTCTCTAAGTCAACAGTAAAGAGAAGACTCCATGACAGTAAATACAAAGGGTTCACATCTAGATGCAAACCATTCATCAATTCCAAAAATAGACAGGCCAGGGTTAAATTTGCTGAAAAACACCTCAAGAAGCCAGCTCAGTTCTGGAAAAGTATTCTATGGACAGATGAGACAAAGATCAACCTGTACCAGAATGATGGGAAGAAAAAAGTTTGGAGAAGAAAGGGAACGGCACATGATCCAAGGCACACCACATCCTCTGTAAAACATGGTGGAGGCAACGTGATGGCATGGGCATGCATGGCTTTCAATGGCACTGGGTCACTTGTGTTTATTGATGACATAACAGCAGACAAGAGTAGCCGGATGAATTCTGAAGTGTACCGGGATATACATTCAGCCCAGATCCAGCCAAATGCTGCAAAGTTGATTGGACGGCGCTTCATAGTACAGATGGACAATGACCCCAAGCATACAGCCAAAGCTACCCAGGAGTTCATGAATGCAAAAAAGTGGAACATTCTGCAATGGCTAAGTCAATCACCAGATCGTAACCCAATTGAGCATGCATTTCACTTGCTCAAATCCAGACTTAAGACGGAAAGACCCACAAACAAGCAAGACCTGAAGGCTGAGGCTGTAAAGGCCTGGCAAAGCATTACGAAGGAGGAAACCTAGCGTTTGGTGATGTCCATGGGTTCCAGACTTAAGGCAGTGATTGCCTCCAAAGGATTCGCAACAAATATTGAAAATAAAAATATTTTGTTTGGGTTATGTTTATTTGTCCAATTACTTTTGACCTCCTAAAATGTGGAGTGTTTGTAAAGAAATGTGTACAATTCCTACATTTTCTATCAGATATTTTTGTTCAACCCTTCAAATTAAACGTTACAATCTGCACTTGAATTCTGTTGTAGAGGTTTCATTTCAAATCCAATGTGGTGGCATGCAGAGCCCAACTCGCGAAAATTGTGTCACTGTCCAAATATTTCTGGCCCTAACTGTAGCTATCAGATCATTAATGCTAACACTAGCACCCTTATATACTGTTGTTTGCTTTGTAAGGTATTTTTGTAGAAATTGTTTAAATTTTTATTGCTTGTAATAATTGTGGTACCTTGGCAGATATTTATATTTATATAAAAATAAATTTTTTAAATGAATTTGTTGAATAATAAAAATAATGAATTGATATAAGAGACAGTTGTTTCATTCATCTTCCGTTAGATAATGGGGGATTTTGGTTTTATACGAATAGTGTGATCCTGAACTTCCAAAGGTTTACTCATTTGTACTAATGAAACACTTCCAATCCCCCTCTTCCCATGTTCAGCTGTTTCCTAATAAGTTATATCCACGCTCCTGTGCTGGATTCAGAGCTACACCGCTCAATACTTCTGTATAATGCCCTCTATATGGCCGCTTTGCATGTGGGAGTCATCATAGCAACTAGCTTCTATTCTATTCTCAAGCATAGAAAAAAAGGTAGAAAAACAATAGAGATAGAGCTAGCAGAGGATAACACTGGTGTAAAATGTTCAATAAAAGCTACTAGTGTTCTCCCTCATATACACATGACAATTCATTCTGAAAAGTCACATGAGAGGACAGTTACGAGTTAAATTCTATTCACAAGCTTTGAGACATGACAAAGGCAGGTAGCTTGGCAGTTTTCAATGTGAAGCTAATTTATTCTTTAACCTGTTTTCATTAAATTGTCTTGTACTGTATCTGACCCGTAAATGTGGAGTTGGTCATTGATTACCTGTGCTTAATTGCACCATGTGCATTAGGAGGGGTCGATCAGTTAGTGATGGTAGGAAGGCATCCTCTAATAGAACACATTTTAATTGCTAAAGGGAAGAGAAATGTGCACTTTAATTGCAGGGAAGGATTTACAGTTGATGATCTTCCAATACTCAGCATGGGACTGCACAAATTCTTTTCTAGACACTTCCCCAGGCTAACATGTCCTGGATTTTCCTTCAAAGCCTCATTGTTACTTGCAGTTTATAGTTTTATGCCAATGCCACTTAAATGTAACAATTCTGTTTTGTGTAGATTTATCATTTTCAGCACAGTCTCAAGGTCAGTTTGACGCCAGCTTCAAGGAGAAATCCAGCACAAATGGTCTTATACACCAAAAACCTTAAATCACTATTGATATCCAAAATGAAAAAAGAGAAATCGAATCCTATCTTAGAAATATCTGGTAATCTTATAAAACATTATTAGCAAAATAATAGCCAAAACAATACATATTCATGGTATCTGACACTACTGGCACACATGTACTTAGAAAATACTGAACTATTTCACTGTGTTCATAATTATTAGGCAACTAGATGTGGGCCCGATACCATTGCATCGGGAGGGCGGTGATGTTACGATGGGGGCAGGCATTGTGGTGCAGGAAGCAGCGACTATCTCTCCCCCTGTGCTGTGTTATTTTCTCATGTGCGCTCTCCTTTGAGTGCTTTTCCCCTGTGTGCTGTTTTCTCCCCTCATCTGCTCTCTTCTTTGTGCTGTCCCCCCGTGGGTTGTCTGTATGTGGTCTCTCTCCCCCCTGTGCTGTCTTCTCCTCATTGTGTTGTCTCTTTTAAGATGTCATCCCACTGTGATTCCTCATTCTCATTGTGTGCTCTCTTTCTTCATGCGCTCTCTCTGCCCCCACTTTGCATTCTCTGTCCCACCGTGCGCTCTCTGCCCCCTTTGTGATCTCTTTCTGCCACCTATCTCTCTCTCCCACCGTGCACCCTCTTTCTCCACTTGGACTCTCTTTGTCCCTTTGCGCTCTCTTATCATGCACTCTCTCTACCCCCTTGCCCTCTCTCTCTGCCCCCTTGCACCCTTTCCCACCGTGCATTCTCTGCCCCCCGTAGCACTCTCCTGCGCTTTCTTTCTGCCCTACTGAGCACTCACTGCCCCCCCATGCTCTCTGCCCCCACTGTGCACTCTTTCTGCCTCACTGTGTGCTCTCTGCACCCCATGCTCTCTTTCTTCCCCCTCTCTGTGCTCTTTCTGACACCACGTGCTCTCTTTCTTTCCCCTCTCTGTGCTCTCTTTCTTCCCACTGTCCCCACTGAGCTCTCTGCCCCATGCTCTCTTTCTGCCCTCTCCTGTGCTCTTTCTGCTCCTTCTTTCTGTCCCACTGTGTGCTCTCTGCCCCCCTGTGCTCTTTCTGCCCCCTCTCTGTGCTCTGTTACTGCCCCCTCTCTGTGTTCTCTTTCTGCCCCACTGTGCTCTCTTCCTGCCCCCTCTCTGTGCTTTCTGCCCTCCATGTGCTCTTTCTGCACCTCCTCTGTGCTCTGCTTCTGCCTCCCAGTGCTCTCTTTCTGCCCCATTGTGCGCTCTATGCCCCCTCTGTGCTCTCCTGTCCACTCTCTGCCCCATTGTTTGCTCTCTGCCTCCTTATGCTCTCTTCCTGCTCCACTGTGCGCTCTGCCCCCTCGTGCTATCTTTCGGCCCCCTCTCTGCCCCCCTGTGCTTTCTGTCTCCTCTCTTTCTGCCTCACTGTGTGCTCTCTGCCCCTCTGTGCTCTCTTTCTGCCCCATCTCTGCATTGTTTCTGCCCTAGTGTTCTCTTTCTGCCCCCTGTCTGTGCTCTGTTTTTGCCCCACCGTGCGCTTTCTGCCCCCTCTCTGTGCTTTCTGCCTTCCCTGAGCTCTTTCTCCCCCATCTCTGCACTATTTCTGACCCCCAGTGCTCTCTTTCTGCCCCTCTCTCTGCACTCTTTCTGCCCCACTGTGCTCTCTCTGCCCCCTTTGTGATCTCTTTCTGCCACCTGTCTGAGCTCTGTTTTTGCCCCACTGTCCACTCTCTGCTCCCAATCTGTGCTCTCTGCCCCCTCTCTGTCCTCCCTGTGCTCTTTCTGCCCCATCTCTGTGCCCTGCTTCTGCCCCCCCAGTGCTCTGTTTCTGCCCTCTCTCTGTGCTCTGTTTCTGCCTCACTGTGCTCTCTTTCTGCGCTGTGTTTCTGCCCCCTCTCTGTGCTCTCTTTCTGCCCTGCTGTGCACCCCTTGCCCCCTCTGTGCTCTCCTTCTGTCCCCTCTCTGCCCCATTGTTTGCTCTCTGCCTCCTCATGCTCTCTTCCAGCCCCACTGTGGGCTCTGCCCCCTTGTGCTCTTTTTTTGCCCCCTCTCTGCCCCCTGTGCTGTTTCTGCCACCTATTTCTGCCTCACTATGCTTTCTGCCCCACGGTGCGCTCTCTGCCCTCTGTGCTCTGCCCCACTGTGTGCTCTGTGCCCCCCTCTGTGCTCTCTTTCTGTCCCATCTCTGCCCCACTGTGTGCTCTCTACCTCCCTGTGCTCTCTTCCTCCCCAACGGTGCGCTTTGCCACTCTCATGCTCTCTTTCTGCCCCCTCTCTGCCTCCTGTGCTCTGTCTCCTCTATCTTTCTGCGCCATCTTTGTGCTCTGTTTCTGCCCCCAGTGCTCTCTTTCTGCCCCCTCTCTGTGCTCTCTTTCTGCCCCCTCTCTGTGCTCACTTTCTGCCCCACTGTGCGCTCTATGCCCCCTCTGTGCTCTCTTTCTGTCCCCTCTCTGCTCCACTGTTCACTCTCTGTGCGCTCTGCCCCCTCGTGCTCTATTTCTGCTCCCTCTCAGCCCCATGTGCTCTTTCTGTCCTCTCTCTTTCTACCCCACTGTGCTCTCTCTGCCCCTCTGTGCTCTCTTCCTGCCCCACTGTGCTCTCTTTGCCCCCTGTGCTCTCTTTCTGCCCCCCTCTCTGCATTGTATCTGCCCCCTGTGCTCTCTTTCTGCTCCATGTCTGTGCTCTCTTCCCTCCCAGTGCTCTCTTTCTGCCCCCTCTCTGCACTCTCTGCCCTCCCTGTCCCCTCTCTCTGCTCCCCCTGTACTCTCTTAATACCCCCTCACACTCTCTCTGGCTGGTGCTGCAGTCTGTGTCACTGCAGTGAATTAGTGTATTGGAGCTGTGATGATGTAATGGTCATGTGACTGCTCACATGACTGTAACATCACTGCAAGTCCTGTAGCTCCTCTGGTAAATTAGAGATTATCGGTCCACGTCAAATGCCGGTACCGCCACCATATTAATATACCCATCACTTGGGTATTAGCGTTAATATGACGCATCTTCCGCTTGGCGCGGTGCAATGTAGGATTCGTGGACATCGCGCCGGAAATGGATGACACACAGCACTAGGTAATTATATTATAGATTTATATTTTCAATGGTTCATTTTATTATTGAACAACTACAGTGCTGTTGGTCAATCCAAAAGCGTAATAAACATGAATTCTGAATATTTAAGAATGTAAAAGTGACATTTGGTCTTCCTTGTTAGAATATATACAGTGGGTGAAATAGGTATTGAACATGTCACTAATTTTCCAAGTAAATATATTTCTAAAGTGCTATTAATATGAATTTCTCACCAGATATCGGTAACAATCCATCCCATCCACAAAGGCAAAGAAATCAAACCATAGATGTTCATAAATTTTGTTATGTGCAATAGTGAAAAATGACACAGGGAAAAATTATTGAACACATGGACAACGATAGATGTAAAAAGTCTTTCAAAAATAGTGACCCAGCTGAAATCTATCAGTACTTCGTGAAAAATAATAATATTATTATTATTATTATTAATATTATTATATATTTATATAGCGCCATTATGTTCCATGGCGCTTTACATGTGTAGGGGCAGACGAGGACAAGAACGTAAAATGACAACAATTAAATCATCCAGGTACAGTAGGGCAGAGGATCCTGTCCATAAGGGCTCACAGTCTATAGGGGATGGGTGTGGAGACAGTAGGAGGGGGAGAAGTGATGGTGAGATGGTGTAGTGGATTAGGTCTCAGTGTGGATTGGAGGCTTCAAGGAAGAGGTGGGTCTTCAGGTTTTTCTTGAAGGTTCCCAGGGTAGGGGAGTGTCTGATGTGGTGGGGGAGAGATTTCCAAAGTATGAGAGAAGTCTTGTATGCGGTTGTGGGAGGAGGCAATGCAAGGGGAAAAGAGAAGGAGCTCTTGTGAGGAGCACAGATTGCGTGAGGGGAGGTATCAGGAGACTAGGTCGGAGATGTATGGAGGGGACAGGTTGTTTATGGCTTTGTATGTCAAGGTTAGGGTTTTTAACCGGGATCTCTGGAAAGTGGGGAGCCAGTGAAAGGCTTGGCAGAGGGGAAGACAGGGGAGTAGTGGGGAGACAGGTGGATGAGTCAAGCAGTGGAATTGAAGATGGTTCAGAGAGGTGCGAGGGATGTAGCGGGGAGGCAGGTGAACAGGAGGTTGCAGTAGTCGAGGCGGGAGATGATGCGGGTGTAGACAAGTGTTTTATCAGTGTCTTGGTCAAGGAAAGAGCGGATTTGGGTAATGTTTTTGAGTTGGAGATGGCAGGTGGTGGCGAGCGCTTAGATGTGGGGCTTAAAGGAGAGGGAAGGGTTGAGGATTATCCCGAGGCACTTGGCATGGGGGACAGGTGAGGGTGAGCAGTCATTGACAGTGATGGATAGGTCGGGTGGGGGGGAGCGACTAGAGGGTAAGACGATGAACTCCGTTTTGTCCATGTTCAGTTTTAAGAAGCGAACGGAGAAGAAGGATGAGATGGTGGACAGGCATTGTGGAATTTTGGTTAGTAGGGAGGTGATGTTGGGGCCGGAAAGGTAGAGCTGGTTGTCATCAGCGTGGAGGTGGTATTGATGGCCGTGCGACTCAATGAGTTGACCTAAGCCAAGGATGTAAATGGAGAAGAGTAGTGGTCCCAAGACTGAGCCTTGGGGAACTCCAACAGATAGGGGGTAGGGTGAGGAGGAGGTGTGGGATTGGGTGACGCTGAAAGTCGGTCTGTTAGGTAAGAGGAGATCCAGGAGAGGGCTATGTCAGTGATGCCAAGAGATTCTAAAATTTGAAGTAGGAGGGAGTGGTCGATTGTGTCGAAGGCAGCAGAAAGGTCGAGAAGGAAGAGGATGGAGTAGTGTCGCTTGCTCTTGGTAGTCAGTAGGTGGTTAAGTGACTTTGCTTAGGGCTGTTTCGGTGGAGTGGTGGGGTCGGACATTAAATTGTAGGCGATCAAAGAGGGAGCAGGAGGAGAGGTGGGGGGACAGTTCGGAATAGATGTGTTGTTCAAGTAATTTTGAGGCAAAGGGGAGGAGAGATATGGGGCGATATCTGGAGACTGCTGCAGGGTCGAGGGAGGTGTTTTTGAGGATGGGTGTGATTAGGGCATGTTTGAAGGATGAGGGGAAGACACTGGTATTAGAGTGCCTTGTGTAAGTATTTGGCCCCCTTGAAACGTTCAAACTTTTGCCACATTTCAGGCTTCAAACATAAAGATATAAATTCTAATTGTTTAGTGAAGAATCAACAACAAGTGGAACACAATCGTGAAGCGGAACGAAATTTATTGAATATTTTAAACTTTTTTAACACATAAAAAACTTAAAAGTGGGGCGTGCAATATTATTCAGCCCCTTGAGTTAATACTTTATAGCGCCTCCTTTTTCTGCAATTACAGCTGCAAGTCGCTTGGGGTATGTCTCTATCAGTTTTGCACATCGAGAGACTGAAATTCTTGCCCATTCTTCCTTGCAAAATAGCTCGAGCTCAGTGAGGTTGGATGGAGAGCATTTGTGAACAGCAGTTTTCAGCTCTTACCACAGATTCTCGATTGGATTCAGGTTTGGACTTTGACTTGGCCATTCTAACAACTGGATACATTTATTTTTGAACCATTCCATTGTAGATTTTGCTTAATGTTTGGGATCATTGTCTTGTTGGAAAATAAATCTCCGTCCTAGTCTCAGGTCTTTTGCAGATTCTAGGGATGAGCGAGTATACTCGCTACTATTCGGAACTCGCCGAATAGTAGCGGTATTCGGGTACTCGCTACTCTCCGAGTATCTTATGAGTACTTGGGAGTAGCGAGTAGTCCAATTACTTTTGCAGTGTACCGTGTTTCCCCGAAAATAAGACCGTGTCTTATATTTGTTTGGGCGCCAAATGTGGCACCCTGTCTTTTTTTCGGGGGGAGGGGGGTCTTATATTGGCAGCCCCAGCCACTGCAGCCTCCCATTCACACACACCCACCCATACACTTGCAAACACACACACACACACACACACACACACACACACACACACACACACATACACTCATACACTTACAAACACACACACATACACACACACACACACACACATACATACACATACACTTACAAACACACACACACCGCTTCTTACCGGCTCCCCCGTCCTTCGGTGTGGCTCCCCGCTGTCCTCGCTGTCCCCCAGTGTGTCCAGGCTCCCCCAGTGTCCTGCAGGTGCAGCCGCGCTGGAGCAGATGGGGTTAATCACAGCCTAACTTGCTGTGTGCCCCTGCTGAATTCTGTCCAGCCTGACGTCACAATAGCCCAGCTCGAGCTCTGATTGGCTCCCAGGAACCAGTGGACACGGCAAGATGACAAGCCAATCAGAGCTCATGACGTCATCAGGCCGCGCCCGCTGCTTCCTGGGAGCCAATCAGAGCTCGAGCCGGGCTGCTGTGACGTCAGGCTAGGCAGAGTTGAGCAGGGGCACACAGCAAGTTAGGCTGTGATTAACCCCATCTGCTCCAGCGCGTCTGCACCTGCAAGACACTGGAGGAGCCTGGACACACCGGGGGACAGGTGCCGGCCTTATATTCCCCAGCCCAGCGCCCCCCCCCCCCTAGGCAGCCTTACTTTCGGGAGGGGCCTTATATTAGCAGACCTCCCCGTTCCCCCTACCCTGTCTTACTTTTGGGGGGGGTCTTACTATCGGGGAAAGACGGTATCAATAGATACACTGCAAAAGTACCCTAAAAGTGAATAAAAGTTGTTAAAAATAATAACATTACATACTCACCTGTCTTACGCCTGTACCGGGACCGTCAGATGGCCAGTAGCGATCTGGCCAATCAGATGGCGACACGTCACAACCACAATGCAAAACAATATGTTTGGTGTAAAAGCAACACAGCTCATCACCCTCAAAACACCATCCCCACTGTCAAACATGTTGGTGGCAGCATCAAGGTTTGGGCCTGCTTTTCTTCAGCAAGGACAGGGAAGATGGTTAAAATTGATGGGAAGATGGACAGAGCCAAATACAGGACAATTCTGGAAGAAAACCTGTTGGAGTCTGCTAGGGATGAGTGAGTACCTCAATATTTGGACTCACTATACTCGCAACGAGTAGGTCCCGGTACTCGGTACTTGTTGCGAGTATAGCGAGTCCAAATACTTTCGCTAGATACACTGTGAAAGTACCCTAAAAGTGAATAAAAGTTGTTAAAAATAATAAAATTACATACTCACCTGTCCGACGCCTACACCGGGACCATCCCAGAAGACCTGCGATCACCGGACAAGGACCTGTGACTGCCAGCCAATCAGATGGCGGGTAGCAATCTGGCCAATCAGATGGCGACAGGTCACAACCACGTGATCTCTAGCGGCCACCGGATTGGCAGTACACCTAGGACCTTGCAATCTGGCCAAAATCCCAAGTCATATTAATAAGCTTGTTAGAAACCGATTATGACTTTGAGCAGCTACTTAAAGGTGCCGCTGGAGTTCATCCACTTCCTTACTGAAGTGCAAATTTGCATATTTCCTAGAGGAGAGATGTGGCTTTAAATTTCCTTAGCTACTTAACCCACTACTTGCCAAAATTAGCAATTTTCCTTTTCAAAAATTGGTGAATGAAAGCTCTCTGGGTTGAAGAATATTCAATTAAAAATGACAATGACATGATTTCCTGTTTTGAAAACATTCATTTTACAAACACAACACAAAAAATTGGACCCAATTATAAAATCTTAGTTGCTAGAAGCAAAAGATTAGGCGTCCCAAAAAAAGGACATTGGTAGATAATGGGTTAACTGTCTTCTTATGGTTGCAGGAAAACTCCTCTCCATAAGGCGGCCGTCACACGCAACGATATATGGCTAGATATCAGTTGTACGCGCCAGATTAGACATCGCTCGAACGATGTCTGTGCGTGTGACGGAACGACACGACCAACGAGAAATGATCAGATCGTTGGATCGAGATATGAGATCCGGACCTCATATCCTACGATATCGGCTCATTGGATCTGCACAATTGACGTGTCTAAATGAACGATGTCGTTTGAAAGCTGTGAATTGAGCGATGCCGAAATCTAACACGTAGGCGTGCCGGGTATTCACCTGTGTCACGCCTCCTCATTTGTGATTCGTTAACCCTCATGCGTTCCTATTGGCTGGCGCCACATCAGCTACTATTGGTGGAAGCTCCTGCGTTACGATTGGTTCATTCTTCACAGGGCGCCATTTTGGATGAGCTCAGATGATAGGGAAAAAATGGTGTGTCACAGTCCGCGCTGCCACGATCATCCACTCCAAAGAAAACACGTGAAGATGGAACTTCTTCAGGGATCCTGAGGAAGGTGCCAGGAGGGCACCGAAACGCGTAGGAGGCAGGAGGAAATAAAGCATTTCGTGGAAGTTCCATCTTCACGTGTTTTCTTTGGAGTGGATGATCGTGGCAGCGCGGACTGTGACCCACCATTTTTTCCCTATCATCTGATGTAGCTCCACACTTGTGTGGACGGTGGAAGTCCTGCAGCGGCTATCTGGAATCAATCTTCATTTAACGCCTTCAAGCCAGTTGTGGGTTACACAACTGCCCCAGGTGAGTGAATCTCTATTTTCACCACTTACATACTCAGTGCCACATTGATAGGGCACTATTGCGCCTCTTGTTCCCCCTCCTTTTTTATCTTAATTTTGGATGAGCTGTCACTTCAGCACTACTACACATAGGCGCCGTTTGGCTGATCATGCATTGTTTCTTTGAATTTACGGGCACACACAAGGGCGGCAAGCTCAAAAACTCAAGTCTTGGTATGGGCCCAATATAGTCTGCACACTCTCATACCCTCAAACGATCTTGCGTTACGCAGTACACAACGTGCCATTACGCCACGTCCCCATAACAGGGGTGCCAGGCCTTTACGGGTCGCCAAAACGCCAACCATTGACCAACGCATAAGTGTTCGGATTGTGCACGGCGCAGAAGGGGGATGGCGCTTTCTACCTTTCGGTAGTGGCATGTAAGATTTTTGGTATAGCACTCCGTGTTTACACATGTGCATTCAGATGCACATCACAGGACATTCGGTAAATGATGGCGCCATGTTTGCAAGAACGTATGACCAATGGGGATACAGTAGTGGCCACCAATGATGGAGAGAGGGGCGCGGATTGTAAAGCATGTAGCACGCCTATGTGCTCAAATTGACCAACAGGCACGCCCACATTTACCACCAAATCTTGCACGAGCCTTGTGTGTGACGGCGTTTCGAACGATATGTATATCTGATCTGTAGGTCGTCCGCACGATCGCGGATCCAGAGATCGTTCAGTTGGTTTAGCGATGTCAAGCAGTGTGACGTGCTGGTGAACGATTCTACACATCGTACGGACGATGTGCAAAATTGATATCGTTAACGACATCGTTATGTAGATCGGAGCGTGTGACGGCCGCCTAAGGTAGATAGCAAGTTCCCAGACCTTATCTTGGTAATAACACTTTAAAAGTCTCCTGCCAGACTTCTGCCAAAGTACCACTACCAACAAAGATCAGAGCATCATATCAGTTGACAACATAAATTCTGAACCCAGACTAGACCACTAAATTAATTCACACTCATGGTTGGGCCACAAAATTAATGTAGACCTCAGACCTACAAATAAATTCAAAGTAGACCCTAAAATGAACTCATACAAATAGAAGATAACCACAGTCTGAACACATTAATGTATGAAATACTTTCTAATAACAGGATTAGTATTTCCCTCGAATGTATTTCCCTCTAATGTTAATACACCATGTTTTTCAACTGGACACAGCTGATGGAACACGTGTATAATATTTTAATATAATATAATATTTATTCATTTATAAAGCGCTATTAATTCCATAGCACTTTACATACATCAGTAATGCTGTCTCTCTTGGAGCTCACAATCTAAACATCCTACCATATCAGTATGGGCCACTTTACACACACCAACTTATCTGTCCAACTTCTGACCAACTTGCTGGTTGCAGTGAATTCATGGACACATTGCTCCATTTTGTGACTGTGTACAATGGAGCAATGTGTCCATGATTTCACTGCAACCAGTAAGTTGGTCAGAAGTTGGACAGAAAAGTTGGTGTGTGTAAAGTGGCCTTATGTCTTTGCATTGGTGACCATTACACATAATAATAATAATAATATAAAAACTGGCAAACACATAAAATAAACTAAAAAAAAGTGCAAAATAAAAGAAGAATTAGGTGTAAATGAGAAATAGGAAAAAAAAAACATCAAAAAGTCAAAAAGAAACGCAGGAATAATAATTATTCAGGGCCATACTATATAATGGGCATAATGTACCCTCTCATTATAAAACTATGAGGAAAAATATGAGGAAAAATACTGAAAAATATTGATATTCCTACTCAGTGTCCATAGCTATGAAACTAAAAAGTACTGTACCTGCATCTGCTTCTTTGAATGTGAAATGTGTCTGACTACTCATTAGTACAGCCTGCCATCTACTGTTTGTAATGCAAGATAACTTGTTACTTTACTTCTTTCCCCTTGCCCTTTACAGCTGGTGAGGCGCCATAATGAGCCAGTATAACCATGTTGGTTCCAATAACAGTCTTTCTTTTCTTTTCTTCCTTTCTTCCTTTCTTTCTTTCCTCTGACAAATCCCAATACAGTATTATAAGAAGCTGGTTCCACTAGCATAGCTACAGGGTATAAAGACAGGTGCAGACTTAGGGTGCGTGCTCACATAGTGGTTTAGTGATGTTCAAATCGTCAGTAAACCGGTAGAAATTTGCAGGAGCCTAGAGTTCTGAGCTCTGAAGTCTCCAGCTGTTTTCCAGCGGTTTCCCAGCGTTTTTTTCAGCGTTTGCACAGCGTTTTACAGTCGTTTTTTCCGGCGGTTTTAAAAGCGGTTTTCTATGGAGGATTTTGTTCATTTTCTGCCTCAGAAACGATCACAAACCGCTGAGAAGAATTGACATGTTGTATGCTCCTAAACCGCTAGGAAACCGCTCAACCTCTGGCAGATCCGCTCACATAAACCCACTATGTGTACACAGCGTTTTCTAAATTACATAGGGTTACTTGTAAGTCCTAATGCTGCTTAGGATTTACATAAATTTAAATAAAACCTATGCTAAACCGCCGGCGGTTTTCGCTGCTAAACCGACGTTAAACTACTATGTGGGCACGCACCCTTAGGGTACCTTTACACGCCGCTACTGGATGGTGGCAACAACCGGGTGCTTCACATGCACGAGCACGCACAAACGGTTGCCAACGGTAATCGCACCACCTTTACACGCCGCAACAAGGTGCGCTACGGTAGGTTACATCTATCTCTGGATACACCACCGGTAGGGATGGGCGAATCTACTCGCTAGGACTCGTTACTCGGCGAGTAGTAAGGGACTCTCAGGACTCGGTACTCTGCGAGTTTCCCAGCGTTTACTCGCACGAGTCCAATGCAAATCAATGGCAAACGCTGACAAAACTAGGATTGCCATTGTTTGCATTAGACTCGGCTACTGTGCCAGTGATAGCAGGGAAACTCGCAAAGTAACTGCTGTTACTTTGCGAGCCGAGTCCAGCTGTCTTCTCTGTGCAGCTCCAGGGTCCTAGAGCCCGCCTGCTCACAGACATGATGTAGCAGAGCTGAGATTGTTCTCAGTCTGCTCATTCCCTGTGCATAGACATCTATATCTATGCACAGGGGATGTAGCAGAGAGGACATCGCGTTTTGGACTACGTCGGACGGAAGAGGATTTTTTAAAATTAAAGATGGAGTCCCTAATGGCTTTTTTTTTTTATTTCAAATAAAAAATTTTCTCTGTGTTGTGTTTTTTTAACCCTTTATTGGAGATTCTTAGTGGCCGGGTCAAACGTGGCCTGACATTAAGAATCTCGGGCTTAATACCAGCTTGTATAACAAAGCTGGTATTAACCCCTTTATTACCCAGCGTGCCACCGCCACCAGGGCCGCTGGAAGAGCGGGGTTCAGCGCCAGAGGATGGCGCTTCAATGAACGCGCCATCTTCTGGGGCGGCTGCGGGCTGCAATTTGCAGCGGGGGGTGCCCAGAAAGCTTGGGCATCCCTGCGCTGCGGATTCCAGCCCCCAGCTGCTTAGCTGTACCTGGCTAGACATAGAAATTGCGCGGAGCCCCACGCATTTTTTTTTATTATTTCATGAATTTCAGAGTCAGAGTCTCAGAGTCAGAGTCTCAGAGTCAGAGTCTCAGAGTCAGAGTCTCAGAGTCAGAGTCTCAGAGTCAGAGTCAGAGTCTGACTCAGAGTCAGAGTCTCAGAGTCAGAGTCTCAGAGTCAGAGTCAGAGTCTCAGAGTCAGAGTCTCAGAGTCAGAGTCTCAGAGTCAGAGTCAGAGTCTCAGAGTCAGAGTCTCAGAGTCAGAGTCTCACCCTCAGAGCCAGAGTCAGAGTCTCAGAGTCAGAGTCTCAGAGTCAGAGTCTCAGAGTCAGAGTCTCAGAGTCACAGTCTCAAAGTCAGAGTCTCAGAGTCAGAGTCTCAGAGTCATGGTGGGTTTACACACACCAATCATTGTGTCCAATATCTGAACAGATCTCTGGTTGCAGTGAAATCATGGATAGATTGCTCCATGTTGTACACAGCCACAAAATGGAACAATGTGTCCATGATTTCACTGCAACCAGAGATTGGTTCAGATATTGGACACAATGATTGGTGTGTGTAAACCCACCATCAGAGTCAGAGTCTCAGAGTCAGAGTCTCAGAGTCAGAGTCAGAGTCTCAGAGTCAGAGTCTCAGAGTCAGAGTCTCAGAGTCAGAGTCTCAGAGTCAGAGTCTCAGAGTCAGAGTCTCAGAGTCTCAGAGTCTCAGAGTCAGAGTCTCAGAGTGTCAGAGTCTCAGAGTCAGAGTCAGAGTCTCAGAGTCAGAGTCTCAGAGTCAGAGACTCAGAGTCAGAGTCTCAGAGTCAGAGTCAGAGTCTCAGAGTCAGAGTCTCAGAGTCTCAGAGTCAGAGTCTCAGAGTCAGAGTCAGAGTCTCAGAGTCAGAGTCTCAGAGTCAGAGTCTCAGAGTCAGAGTCTCAGAGTCAGAGTCAAGAGTCTCAGAGTCAGAGTCTCAGAGTCAGAATCTCAGAATTTCATGAAATAATTTTAAAAAATGCGTGGGGCTCCGCGCAATTTCTATGTCTAACCAGGTACAGCTAAGCAGCTGGGGGCTGGAATCCGCAGCGCAGGGATGCCCAAGCTTTCTGGGCACCCCCCGCTGCAAATTGCAGCCTGCAGCTGCCCCAGAAGATGGCGCGTTCATTGAAGCGCCATCCTCTGGCGCTGAACCCCGCTCTTCCAGCGGCCCTGGTGGCGGTGGCACGCTGGGTAATAAAGAGGTTAGGGCCAGCTTTGTATTATCAGCTGGCCCTAAGCCCGAAATTTATGGCGGTCACGCCAATATTAGACATGGCCGCCATGAATTTCTATTAAATTGTTTTAAAAAAAACAACACAGAGAAATTCTTTTATTAGAAATAAAAAAAAAAGCCATTAGGGACTCCATCTTTAATTAAAAAAATCCTCTTCCGTCCGACGCAGTCCAAAATGCGATGTCCTCTCTGCTCATCCCTGTGCATAGATATAGATGTCTATGCACAGGTAATGAGCAGACTGAGAACAATCTCAGCACTGCTACATCAGGCAGCAGGCGGGCTCTAGGACTCTGGAGCTGCGGCAGCCAGCACACAATGCAGACAGGACTCTTATCTGTGCGAGTTTCCCAGCGATTACTTGCAAAGTAAACAAGTCCAATGCAAATCAATGGCAAAACTAGGATTGCTTCAGGCTGAAGCTTCCGAGACACATCTGCGATTTGTAAATCTCACACTACTCGCTATTACTCGCTTCCCCATTCATTAACATTGGACTCGCTAGACTCGCAACGAGTAGCGAGTCCTGTGCTCGGACTCGCTAGAGTCAAGCGATTCCGAGTAATTTAGGATTCGCCCATCACTAGTATTTATATAATTATATGCACTGTGGTTCAGTGTTGCTGTTTAATAAAGCATAAAAGTCCATAGGTTATGAATGTGTTTTACACGTGATACAACTGTCTTTTAGTTGAAACTAGTTTCTTCTGCTTGTTAAAGGAGTGATCCAGAACAATATTATCGTTTTCTTATGGGACTTGTTAGCAACTACCTCCGTGTCAGCTATTATCTCAATGAGAAAAAAATTAAATAGCCCCGGATAACCCCTCCCCTGTAAGGAAAGAATGGCATTACAGCTTTTTACAGATTAGTAAGTATAGTATGTATGCTGAGGCTTAAATACATTGTGTACAAGTGTAGCATAAATGGTTTGAACTTGCAACCTGAAGGTGCAAGGTCCACACCAGTATTCTCTAGGCTACGAAGCTTGCTAACAAGAGTAGGTGATTTTTAACAACCATTTACACTGTGTTTCATGCTTCAAGCTAAATTAAAGTGATATTTTAAGGTCGATACTTCATTTTTTACTTCTGACTTCTGACAAGTCAGAAGTAAAAAATGAAGTATCAGGTGTCAGATATTTTAGTTATCAATTATAAATTATGATTTATCAATTATGATTCATCAATTTATTGATTATCATTTATCATTTATAATGTATCAATTATTATTTATAGATTATCATTGAGCAGATATCGTTTATCATTTATCATTGATCAGATATCATTTATCGTTTATCATTTATCATTTATGGCCACTTTACACACGGCTACATTTCCAGCTTATCCACAGGTAACTTACTGACTGCAGTGAAATCATGGAGACATTATTCCATTTGTACACAGCAACAAGATAGAACCATGTCTCCATGATTTCACTGCAGCCAGTAAATTACCTGTGGATAAGCTACAAATGTAGCCGTGTGTAAAGTGGCCATTATCGTTTATCATTTATCATTTATTGTTTATCATTTATCGCTTAGCATTGTTTATCATTTATCATTTATTATTTATCGTTTATCATTTATCATTGAGAACACCGTATTATTATACACCCAGTCTATCTACAACTGATCACACCATGTTTGTGAATCTGTAATCCCAATAAATACAAATGCACAGTATGCTCATGTTACCCATTGGCATAAAAACATTGTGCATCAACTTTTTTACCATACATCAATATGTTGAAAACCTGATCAACTGTTTATTAATATACCTAGGAAAATCAGTCTTCCGTTAAAGGGACTGTGCCATAAAAAATGTCTCAAACCACCAGGATTTCAGAAGGTCAAAAGAATGAAATCTTAAAGCCCTCTGTGTGAATGAATTGTAGCACCATTGTGTGACTTTCTCCAATAGACTGGAGTGAATGTTGGGCTGGTTACATGTGCTCCATTCTCCGAATTTTCAGTTCTACGTAATAGTGGTCCTTGGGGGTCCTTACAGTTGGCCCCCAGTGATAATACACCTATCACCTACTAGATGGGGGCCCGATTCTATCACATCAGGCGATTCTAGAACATGTGCAAGCCTGCAGTAGGTGGCCTGCTACTGCAGGGGGTGAACGTGGCTTAGCAGGCGCTGCTACTGCTCGCCATTCCTCTGTACTCTCTCTCTCTCCTTGTGTTGTCTGTCTCCCTGTGCACTCTCTCTTTGCTCCATGTGCTTTGCCTTTCCCTTGTGCACTACCTATTCTCCCTGTAGATTCTCTCTTTCCCCTGCATGCTCCCTCTTCCCCCTGTGTGCCGTCTTGCCCATTGTGCTGTCAATCCATCCGTCCGGCCTCATGTGACCGTGGTCATGTGACACACTCGGCATCATGTGACTGCGCTTATGTGAGCGCGGGAGATGACAAAAGACCTGAGGAGACGAGCAGCGGTGGGAGCGGGAGTACTAGGTGAGTGATTTTTTAACCTTTATATAGCAACCAGGATGGGGCTTATTCCTATGTGATGTGATGGGGACAAGGATGAGGCATATTACTATATGATGGGGACAAGGATGAGGCATATTACTATATGATTGGGACAAGGATGGGGCATATTACTATATGATGGGGACAAGGATAGGGCATATTATGTGTTGAAGACAGGATAGGCAGACTACTACGGTATGTGATGGGGACAAGGATGGGGCTTATTACTATGTGATGGGGACAAGGATGAGGCATATTACTATATGATTGGGACAAGGATGGGGCATATTACTATATGATGGGGACAAGGATAGGGCATATTATGTGTTGAAGGCAGGATAGGCAGACTACTACGGTATGTGATGGGGACAAGGATGGGGCTTATTACTATGTGATGGGGACAAGGATGGGGCATATTACTATTTGATTGGGCAGGATGGGGCAGATTATTATGTGATGGGGACAGGGATGGGACATTACTGAAATGGGAAGGAGATGGGGCATTACTGAAATGGAACCAGAATAAGACATTACCAAGATGGAGCATATTACTAGGCGACCAGGATGGGACATTACTGCATGGAGACCAGAATGGAGTATTGCAGTAAGGAGACCTGGATGGGGCATTGCTGAGAGGGGATCTGGATGGGACATTGCTTGCTGAAAGGGGACCAGGATGGGGCATTGCTGAAATGGGACCAGGAAGGGATATTACTGTTAGGGAATCAGGATGGGGCATTACTGAAAGGGAATCAGGATGGGGTATTACTGAAAGGGGACCAGGATGGGGCATTGCTGAAATGGGACCAGGAAGGGATATTACTGAAAGGGAATCAGGATGGGGCATTACTGAAAGGGAATCAGGATGGGGTATTACTGAAAGGGGACCAGGATGGGGCATTGCTGAAATGGGACCAGGAAGGGATATTACTGAAAGGGAATCAGGATGGGGCATTACTGAAAGGGAATCAGGATGGGGTATTACTGAAAGGGGACCAGGATGGGGCATTGCTGTAATTTATGTTAAATTGCCCTGTGGGCACTGCTATAAATAATTTTGTTTGGGATTTCAGTTTGTGCACTTGATCTCTGAAAGGTTCGCCATCATTGATATAGGCTTTGAGAAAATCGCACAAAGAATGAGCATGTTGCTTCCTTTTTTGCACCAAAATCTGCAGGTGAACAAAACCTGAAGGTGGGCACAGCACTTCAGAAAACCCAGTGGCGTAACAAACACAGTCACAGGTGCGACCGAGCTTGGAGGTACAAGGGCCCGCTGACCCCTGCAACCCCTGGCTGCACCTGCTTTACATGGATAAGCGTCACTGAGGCCGCACATCCATGTCCCCAGGCGGCTGATCACATGCATAAAGTCTGGCGGCACCATTCTCTCTCTGTTCCCCCGCCACTGTCCTGGCCAATCACAGGCCAGTCGGCGCATGACGTCAGCTACTGGCCTGTGATTGGCTGCCCAGGCGTCTCATGGCCTGAGATCGGCCAGGACAGCGGCACCGTAAACTAACGACATCTGAGGCAGGGAGATGACTGCGGTGCTGTGCTCCACCATGCTCCTGCAGGCTGAGAGCAGCGCTGGTGGGGTGGACAGGTGAGTAGCATCCCTGTGTCTGTGTGTATGTGTCCCTGTGTGTGTCCCTGCATGTATGTGTCTGTGTGTGGGAAAATTATAATAGAAACTCGTCACCACTTCTGTATTTATCACCCCCTGCTGGTTTTCACTACAAATACAGAGGTAAATACTCAATAACATTAAAGGGGGGGGGATTCCTGACGTGAGAGTGATTATTATTATGGCGCCTAACAGAGCAGATTCCTAGGTTAGAGAAAACTAGAAGCACATGCATTGCTGATGGAGGCTTTATGAGTATAAGATGTGACCACTCCCCGGCTGGAGGCCCAGCCCTAACGCCAGTGTCTTAGATCCAGCTCCTGCACTTATGAGCAGTCTGTGCTTCTTGTATATGGCCTCTGTGTTCTGCACAGTAAGAAGAACTTAACTGTTTCCTCTCCTGCCCAGAAGAAGCATCTGTAAGTTCCTAATGTGGGTTGCATTATATGTCTGTAATCCTACAATGATTATGAATTGCTATTCCTGTATGTTTAGTGGGGTGCTTGGATGCAGTATGTGTGATTGCTTACGGTACTTCTTTCTCTCAGGGTATGGAATGTGTCCTCTGCATGTAATAAGCCCAGTAGGCTATATTCATGTCATGTTTCAGGAGTCTTGTCAGAGTGAGTACATTAATTAGATCTCACCAGCAACTAAACTACAATAGGTGCAGGGGTTGCAATCGCACCTGGGCCCTTGAGCCTAAGGGGCCCCAAAAGCCCCTTTGCCTACAGAAAAACACTATTCCTAGTAAAGATTTGCAATATTTGGGATCCTCGTAGGAGCTTTTCTATCTGGGCCCATAAGCTTCAAGTCATACCTCTGGACGTCACGCTTCTGTTATCATAGAAACCCATTCTAAAAATGTATACGTATAGTTCTTTTACTGTCTACTGTTGTATGGAATAGCACAGTAGATAGCACTATGGCATCCTTTCAGGTACATTCATTTATACGTATATATCGTCACTCACACACACATCTGGTTATTCTTTCCGTTTGTCTATTTGGTTGAGAAAAGTCAAATGGAAACAGATAAACTGAATTCTCATCGGGAGCGCTCTTGTGTCCAACTTACTAAGAGGGGACAAATGTAGAACAGAACCTGATGGACCCGATATAATCAATGTGGTCCCTCTGCTCCCATTTGTCCTAGGACCACACAGCATGCTGATTCCGTTTGGGACAGGTGAAGAGACTAGGCTCCATATTTGAGGATCAGTGGCGTAACTTGAAACTCATGGGTCCTGATGCAAAAGCTCCAACGAGGCCCCCAATTATTGCAAATCTTTATTAGCAATAGTCTTTTTCTACAGGCCAAAGGAACTTTTGGGGCCCCCCTAGGCTCCAGTGCCTGGGTGCGATTACAACCCTCAGTAATTGTAGTTACGCCCTGGCGTAGGACATACAATATTAATAATTATAATAATAATATTTACAGCTGTTCTTTAATCATTATTGCCTTGTGTAAACCTTATGGTATCATATTGGCAGTGATCTGAATGTTCTCACTCACTGACCATCACAGTTACACTGAAATTTGCCGTTTCATATCAATGTGTGGAGCTAGAGGGAGACACATCCCAGCTATTCTCCCATTTATGCGACTTTTGTGCAACTACTTTTGAGCTGTGAGAGTTCTGTAAAAACAGCAAACTTGTAAATAAAAATCCAAAGCAAATTGCAGTCTCTGCCTAAAGGTCCATCACACCTTTCAACATCGTTTCCGACGTTCAAAAGTGACGTCAGGAACGATGTTGAAATTACATCGTTGTTGCATCATAGCGTGTAAACGCACGATTCAGCGATAGTTGTTCAAGTTGGAGTTGACAGGTTTTCCTGTCAACTCCGACTTGTACAACTATCGTTGAATCATGCAGCTGGCAGGGGGGCAAGTGTCCCCCAGGCTGGTGGTATTGCCCTCATTTAGGGCCGCCCCCTGCCGAAATGGGCCGGCCGGTCTTACCTTGCAGCCGCAGAACACTGGGAGACGCGGCCAACATGTAGGTGTGAGGCTGAAAGCACTGCATCATCCCCCTCACGCTCCTCACCTCAGTCTGCTAGAACCCCCCCTCCCTCGCACCTCACCTCAGCCTGCTAGCACACCCACAAAATCCCCCCCCCCTGCTCCTCACCCCGGGCTGGCAGGATATCTCCGCTTCCCAGGATGAACAACACCAGCCCGCCCCTGGCAATAGCGATGTCACGGCTGATCCCGCCTATTCCCTTGCTGGGTTGATCCGTTGATCCCAGCCCAGCGAGTGATCACGCCGCCAACATCGCAACGCAGTCACCGGCAACATCTTGCCAAGTGACAGCTAGGCTGCGATGTCGAAAGCAAGCGTTGTGACTGGGCCTTTACAGTTTTTGATAAAGTGACAAACTAACAACAACACATCTGGAAACTTTACAACTCTGTGTCACAGTTGGCACAAATCGCAGGTTTCAAAGTGGCAGTATTGCAGACCTGGGCAAAGTGCAGCACCGTGGCCATTTCAGGCCCTCTGGCTTTTCCTGTCCGTCCAGCTGAACTGCTAACAAAAGAGGCACACGGGCTCCACTATGCAGGGGTCCTTCCCTGCCTGGCTTGCATACTTCATCCCTATACAGCAGATGAAATAAGCGTTGAATACGTCATCATTTTTCTAAGTAAATACATTTTTAAAGGTGCTTATTACATGAATTTCTCACTAGAGGTCAGTAAAAATCCATACAGGCAAAGACATCAAACCATAGATGTCTATAATTTAGTGATGTGTAATAATGAGAAATAACAAAGTGAAAAAGTATTGCGCAGGCTTACTGACAATTATTTAACACTAGATGGGTGCCCGATGCACAATGCATCGGGATTCTAGCAGAGCGAGTCTCTGACTCGCAATGGCCGCTTCGCGGCCAATGCTTCGCGCTGCTAAGGCGACTCGCCATGCCCGCTGCGCGGGCATAGCGAGTCGCCTTACAACTGCTCGCAATGGCCGCTTCGCGGCCAATGCATTTTTCGTATCCACATGACCACGCTGACTCGCAGCGAGTGCGGTCTCAAAAGGGGCACTCGCTCCATTCGTGATTATATAATAGATGGTACTACAAAAGCTTTGTTAGGCCCCCTTCACACCATGTTTTTGGGGATCCGTGGCTATCCGTTTTAAAACTGATAGCCTTGGATCCTTTAGACCTCCCATGTAACTCTATGGGCACGGATTGGTCCTTAATGGCCATCCGTTTGTGTACTTTTGTCAGGGATCCGTTTGTGTTCGCTATTTTCCAGTACCCAAAATTGTAGACTGCTGCGATTTTGGGCTGCCTTTGAAAAAGTGGACACAAACGGACACAAACTGATCCAATGCTGTCTGCTTCAAATAAAATGGGATATATGGAGACGGATCCTTAAAAAACGGATCAGTTAAACGCTCAGAAGCAAGGTACAACTTCTCTCTCTCCACGGACAGACAAAAAAGGCAGTCTGATGGGGGCCGTGGGTTGCGTGCACATGATCAGTATTAGGGGGCCGTCACACGGAACGATATCTTGCCCGATATCGTTTAAGCGATCTCCATTTTGATCGCTTAAGCGATATCGGGCAAGATATCGTTGCATGTAATCAAGCGATTTACGATGGTAAATCGCTTGATCGTGACATCGCTGATCTGAGCTCCGGTTCTCAGATCTAGCGATGAACGATGCAACGATCTGCATCATCGTGGTGTATGACACCACGATGATCCATCTCCCAGCGACCGCGCCTATGCTGGGAGATGGTAACTATGGTACACGTCGGGTAACTAAGCGACGCGCGGCCCTAGTAACCCGATGTGTACCATAGTAACGAGCGAGATCGCGGCTCCGCATCGCTGGTGAGTCTGTCTGTGTGACATCTCACCAGCGATGTGAGCGATATTGTAAGCGATTGCGCGTGCACGTGATCGCTTACAATATCGCTAAGGATATCTCAGCGTGTGACGGCCGCCTTAGCAAGATTTTGGACACAGTATATTTTCGCTGCTTCCAAAATGCTGCATTCTGCAGTACAAGCACAGTGATAGGATTTATAGAAATCGCATGTCCACTGTGCTTTTTTTTCTGCAGCATAAACTGACATGCAGTGCAGCTTTCCGAGCAGCAGCATGTCAATTTCTGCTTGTGGATATGGTAGTGTTCTCGCAGGAGAACACAGCACAAATCCACTGCACCCACAAGACTGATCATGGACATGAACAATGCTTTTTCCTGCAGAAAAAACTCGCGTCTCTGCAGGATAAAACACTCTGTGTCTAGAACGCAGTGTATCCTGATCTTGGGCACATAGCCTTACTGATGGCAGCTTTAAGACATCTTTTTTATGGAGAAACCAATAGCATGCATTGCTCAGATGTGATTTTGTTCTAGTCTTGCAAACACACACTTTTGAAATCCTGCAGGTCCTGTGGGCTCTTTCTATGAACTCTGACCTTTAGTTCCTTTCATACATTTTCTATTGGATTCAGGTCAGGTGCTTATTTTCTTTCTCTGAAACCAATTGGGATCTTCCTTAGCTGTGTGTTTGTTTTGCTGAAATGTCTACTCTCATTTCATCTTCATCATCCTACACATTTTAATAATAAATGTCTCGGTACATTTGTCCATTCATCCTTCCTTCTGCATATGAAGTTTGCTAGTGCCATATGCTAAAAAACATTCCCACATCTTGATTTTCCCAGCTCCAAACTTCACTGTTGACATGGTGTTTTGAAGGCTGATATTCAGTGCCTATTGGCCTCCAATCAAGGTGTGTATTATTGATAAGCCCAGGGCTAGGGGTACTTGGATACCGGGCCTGGGTTTGATAGATTTAACTGGGGAAATCACGGGTCGTCAGGTTCCCGGTTCCGTGCCATGGCTGTCATTTGTCATTTGCCATGGGGGAAATATTTACAGGGATAAAGAGTATGTGACGCCACCTGTGGATCCCGGTAATTTGGTGATGATGGGTGCAGCTCAGTGTGGTCCAGCTCCCCACAGGTTGAGCTTTTACCTCAGAGCAGCGGTGAAGGAGGATGAGAGGATGAGGGGAGTAGTTGTTCTTACCCCTCCGGTGAGATGCTGATGATGCTGAAGCCCTCCGGGCGCCGGCGGGAAGAAAGACAGAGACCGATTCAACTTCAACTCCACTTTACTAGTACCGGCAGATATTATTGAGAACACGGTACAGTCTGATTTAACGGGTCGTAGTTGTCAGTTCAGGGTACCTCAATGGAGTCACCAGATGTTCCTCTCTGATAGTCTTTCGGGGTCTAATTCTGTTCTTTTCTCTATTTAACCACCCTTGCAGAGCTCTCCCGCCAGTCCCCTGGTCTCATACAGTGAAGCAAGGGTTTTACCTTTACCGATACGGACGGCAGCGACACCAGGCAAATCCTTCTGCCACCGGAATCCGGACTGATACACCTGTAATCTTGGACCGATTATGGTTCTGAGGGGTGAGGTACCTTCTTGTGGCGCCTATGGCTACCCGGTGATTAAGGGTCCGCGGATTGTTGGTTCGGGTCGTAGTTGTCAGTTCAGGGTACCTCAATGGAGTCACCAGATGTTCCTCTCTGATAGTCTTTCGGGGTCTAATTCTGTCCTTTTCTCTATTTAACCACCCTTGCAGAGCTCTCCCGCCAGTCCCCTAGTCTCATACAGTGAAGCAAGGGTTTTTCCTTTACCGGTACGGACGGCAGCGACACCAGGCAAATCCTTCCGCCACCAGAATCCGGACTGATACACCTGTAATCTTGGACCGATTATGGTTCTGAGGGGTGAGGTACCTTCTTGTGGCACCTATGGCTACCCGGTGATTAAGGGTCCGCGGCTTGTCAGTTTGCGGCCAGGGATAAACCGCTGACCGTCTCGGCTTCAGTGTTGCCGGTTGCTGTCCCCAGACATTTCCAGCCGGCTCCACCGGTGCTGGTCTGTCTCCTTCTGTCCTGGGCCCCCTCTTGGAGAGAGTTGCCCTCCTGTCAGCAGCCTGCCAGGCACGTCCTATTTAGCTGCCTTCCCAGCACTAACTGAACTGTCACTCAGTCTTCATGCGCTGACCTAGGCTCCACCCCCTTTTGGACCTACTGAATAATCAGTCCCTCTATACTAAGATGGCCTAGTCCTGTGTGTGTGTGTGTGTGTGTGTGTGTGTGTGTGTGTGTGTGTGAAAACAGACTCCATAAGTTAAATCCTAAACCCACAACTTACAGAGGAATACATATATTTGTAAAGTGTAATATCTACCTGTGGCGCCTAGCCAGAGGGGCGGCACATTATGACATCCAAAGAGGTCAATTTTGGTCTCACCTGACCTGACTATATCCTCCCAATATTTCACAGGCTTGTCTAAAGGGCCTGTTACACGCTACAATATCGTTAATGATATCGTTGGTACGTCACGGGTTTTGGGGTGGAGCAATGATGACGTAATGACGTCGTTGCGTGTGACACGTAGATACGACCAACGATAAGTCGGCTGATCATTGATGGCAGGTTTATGACCAGGACCATAAATTAGTCGTTGATCGTACGTTCGATCTGCTGCATCGTCGTGTGTGACACCGTGATAACGATCTTGTTTACGACTTCGCCTATTCAGAACTGAAGGACGTAGGCGACCAAACAACCGCAGGTGTTATTTGCTTGTCGCAGAATCGTTGCTGCGTCATTCACAATATCTGTACGTGTGACACCTCACCAGCGATCAATGAACGTCGTTCAAGCGATCCAGGTCAAGTCCGGATCGTTGGTTGGATCGCTGAGACATTGAAGCATGTAACGGGCCCTTAAATGTTATTGAACAAACATTAAAATGCTTGAACGTGCTGTTTGTTCAGAAATGGAGTCTTGCATGGAGAGTGTGAATACAGACCATGGAGGTTGAGTGCATCACTTATCACTATCTTTGAAACAAATGTACGGCCTGTTTTACATCTAAGGATGGTGTGCGTTTTACTTAATTAGCGGTTTTAGACATTTTTTACCGCTAAAACGCATAAAAACGCTAGCGTTTTTGGTCCCATTGATTTTAATGGAAACACATGTAAAAAAGGCATGCAAAAATGCATTAGCGTTTTCAAAAGCGCATGTGTTTTTGCCAACGTTGCACAAAATGTCAGGAAATGCGTCCCAGCGCGGCGTTTGCAAAAACACATGCGTTTTGTGTTTTTGAAAATGCTAATGCGTTTTTGCATGCGTTTTTACATGCGTTTCCATTAAAATCAATAGGACCAAAAACGCTAGCGTTTTTATGCGTTTTTAGCGGTAAAAATGCATAAAAACGCTAATTAAGCAAAACGCACACCATTCTTAGATGTGAAAACACCCTACCTGTTGATTCAAGGTCTCTCTGTAGCGCTCCATAGGTGATTGTTGTCTCTTGGACAGCTCTTCTGATAAGTATCTACATAGACATAGAGTGAATAGAATTATGTCCACTTTTTTTTATCATTTTCAGGGTGCAGCTGGGCCCCATGGGGCGGCGTTCATCTAGTGGTGCAGAAGCATCGTACTGGGCGGCCCATTGGTTAGGTGGCAGAGCCGGTGGGTAGCTTTCAGACACTCTGCATCATTTGTGTCAGTGTGAATGGTGTCCTAATTAAGCCCATTATGCGCATGGCAGGTCGCCTTCCACATTTTGTTGTAGGTAGAGGTGATGTTTATCAGCCTGCACCTGGTGCTTGCTTTACATAGTGGGGTCTGACTGCATCCTGTAAGTGCAGTGTTGGTTTTTGGCATTGATGGTAAGTTTAACCAGAGAAATTATATCTGCTAGCTTTCAAAACTCAAAAGGCTCCTTCATTGGGTAATATTACAAGTTCAGCTCATAATCTTTATAAAAAGCAGTGAATTGTACAATGTTGACTCACTGCTTAAGGTAAGGATACACCTTACAATAAGCCCTATGATAACATGTATTAGCAGTAGCAGCGAGTCGTCATACTTAATTCTAAATAATAAGTGATACAAAATAATATTGATATAAAATAATTCATGTTTAAATTAATTTAGCTGCATGAATTTCAGCCTATTGGTTTGGCCCTCAGTCATGTTCTCATGTGGCCCCTTGGAAAAATTAATTGCCCACCTATGACACTAAAGGAAATCAACATAGGAAATCTATGTGGTAATATAAGCCTTACTGTTAC
Source organism: Allobates femoralis (assembly GCA_033576535.1). Lineage (NCBI taxonomy): Eukaryota > Metazoa > Chordata > Amphibia > Anura > Aromobatidae > Allobates > Allobates femoralis. Next base: position 128,671,717 of record JARQOC010000003.1, on the reverse strand, counting down.
ATTTCTAGAGTAAGATATTAAAGGGGAGAGAAAACTTTTTAGTACAGTCCCTGCCCTCCTACATGATGAAGCAGAGCTGTACACTGCAGTTCTAGGACTGGTTACCCGTTTTGCCCATTTCTCCTCGGTTTTTGTAAATTTAAAATTTTGAGACTTTGTTCAATTTTCAAATGTAAATAGTTATGTTGTTGAAAAATGTTTCAGTCCCGGAGGACTGTATTTAACTAGGGGGAATGTGGCACCCCTGCAGGGGATTGCCACAGGATCCACCGATGCGAGGAGAGATTTACACTTTCGTACACACAGCACACAACACCTTCCACCCCAGACCTGAAGGGGGAGCTCTACTGGCTGCCTTAAACAAAATCCCCTTTAAAAGATCCAGGCTTGAGGGGAGGAGTCAGTTAGTTCCAGTTAGAGAGGAGAGAGCAGGAGTGTGGAGCTGGTTGCTGCGAAAGATCCAGGCCCAGGAGCAGGGAACACTGACCCAGCTGTGCTGCACCCTTGGGAGAGGGTCGGAGGCCAGTGGAGGAGTAGGAGAATTTAAGAAGGGAACAGACCAGGTTTCCCTTTAGCTCACCCAGACACCGGAGTCCAACACTGCAAGCCTCCAGTGCAGCAGTAAAAGCCCGGAAGGACCAGGAGGACCAAATCCCCCTGAGGTAAATAGAAAGAGACATTCAAACTGAACAAACACAAGACCAGGGGCCATAGGAGGAATAGGGACCCCGCAGAAGGACCTCATTGTCAGTGATAGAGCAAAGCCCTGAGAGGGAGAAGGAGCGGTGAGTTCAGTTGCAGGCAGAACTTACCCCAAACCACCGTACATAGTGACAGAGGAGGCCTCACAACTCTCCAAGGTGAAAGTCACAAATTGCATCGGGGACCTGGTTACTTCTCTGGACTGTACCTGTTACCCTATCACTAGTAAAAGGTACCGAAACAAAGACCACTGTGTGTGCGTGTGCCTGTTTAACCGCCGCCATCCACAGCATTGACTGCAGAGACGCTACTACAACTCCCCTCATCCATCCCCGCTGCCCTGAGGTAAAGCTCCACCTGTGATGAGCTGTACCATACTGAGCTGCATCTCCATCACCTCAGCGGCCAGCCGCAGCGCTGGTATACACTTTACCAGGTACCACAGGTGGCGTCACATAAACAATCCCCCTTCATCACCATCATTCCCCGACATTGAGGGTCCAGGGCACGGGATCGGGGACCGACCAGCCATGATCCCCCATCCAAGTCGTCATCAGCTCTGGTACCCCAGTACCCCCTACCTTGTCGACCGCCTCATATTCAGTAAGTCCAGAGGGGGTGGAGCTTAGAGTGAGAGCGGGTGACATCAGCAGAGTTTAAGGGGAGGAGTTAGTTCCTGTCAGAAGAGAGAAGGTTCTAGTTAGTTCCAGTCAGACAGGGAGTGAGTGAAGACCTGTATGTCCAGATGGTGAAGGAGAGCGACGGATTAGCACAAAGTGGATCCTATAACTGTGGCGAGGGTCTAACCTTTTTCAAGAAGGGTAATCCGGATTTAAGAAGGGGGTGAACCAGGACTGGTTGGAGCCAGCTGGAAACCCAGGTCGACACCGGTACCGGATCCGAGGCGGTTAGTGAAGGTTCAGCCCTGACTGCAGACCGGAGAGCTGTAGGAAGACTTCAGCACCACAAGTGTAGATAACCTGACCTCAGTCCCAAACTAGGTCCAAGACGCTTTAAGAGAAGGACTTAATGCCTGTGACGGGAAGGGTCAGTCTCCCCTCTCCCGTTTGCATGGGAAAGTAGTCAAAAGTATCTTAACAGTACCAGACAGGGGATTCGCGTACAGGCTCTGTGTAAGAAGTGGTAGAGAAGAGGCCAGAGAAGATAAAGACACCTCTGAGGGACACTGCAATTGTTCTCCACATCCACATCTGCAACCCCTGGAAAACCCGGTGTATCTGTGTACTTTAAGAGCCTGGTACCAGTAAAGTGACATCAAAGCTAAATCCGGTGTCTGGTCTCATCCATCCGCCGTTCAAGGGCCTACAGCATCGTTACAGAGGTGAGGACTACTACTCCCCTCATCCATCCCCGCTGCCCTGAGGTAAAGCTCCACCTGTGGGGAGCTGTACTACCCTGAGCTGCATCACATCACCTCAGCGGCCGGCATCCGCAGCGCTGGTATCCCAATTACCACAGGTGGCGTCACGTACTTGTGGAGCCCCAGGCGGGACGGGGGTACTCGGTACCGGACCGGACGGTACTGGGGATGTCAAGGGTGGCTTGGTCCGGACCGTGTCCCTGGGCCCTCACAATAAAGTTGGGGATTTATTTACAAGGGGATTGTCACGGGTGACGCCACCCACTTGGTGCGGCCAGCGATGGGGCCGCCGCTGCTGCAGAACCTCCGGGGGTGATGGAATGGCAGCGGAGATGGTATAGTTCCAGTGGGGAGAACTGTATCCCCCGGGGCAGTAAGGGGTTTAAAGTCTCTTGTGTGTGTAGTTGTATCACACTTACTTGCAGGCACTGCAGGGATCTCTCCTCCTGGCTGGAGCTGACAGGCTGGATTTGTAGGGAGGAATGGTCTGCAGCTAGAGACTGACAAGAGAGGCAATGCAGGGTTTTCCAAAGCTTTACTCAAGTTCTTTCAGTCAGCTTACAAGTTATTTGCAGTTGTTACACAGTTCTCAACGCACGGTTGCTTTCTCCCTTTCCGGGTTCCCTTCTCTCCTGCAGCCAGACTCCTTCCTCCTGTGACCCCTCACACAGTCTTTAGGTGTCCTTTCCGGGCTATTGCATTCTCTTTCTCTACTTGGTGTGACACTGGACAGTATGGCGGTGACTCGGGCTTCTGTGAGTCCTAGTCTGTCACTGAGCTGCCTGTCCTTTGGGTTAGGGATCCCAGTCTGGAACTCAGACCCCTCGTCGTGTTATCTGGGGATACCGGCTGAACTACGGTCCCCTTTAGAGCCGACACTCTGCTCAGCCCAGCCTCCAACAGTCCTCTAGAATGAGGCTCTGCCAGGCTCCTTCTCTGTGTTCCTTCCAATATTCTAGGAGGGCTTCTCCACCTGCAACAGGTTGCTTCAGCTGCTGTCTAGGGCCCCGGGTTACACCGTCCCTCTCGGCTCTCTCACACTCCTGGTGGTTTCAGCGTCGGACGGGCTTTCCCTCCCATCTGGCTCACACTGGCTCAGTACGGATCTGCACTCCTCGGCTTATGCTCTTCCAGGCAGTGTGTGTCTTTCTGTCTTTACATCTCAGCTACTTCAGCCTACTGTCTTCCTTTTCTCCTCCCCCTTCCTATATACTGTCAGTCACCTGACCTCTGGTGTGCCCAACCCACTCCTCTCATCCACCACCCCTCTGGTCTCATATAGTGTCTAACCTCAGGGCTGGATGTAACCTCTCTGACACGTGGGTTATGTGGGCTTTGAGGGTGTTAGTGTTTAACAATTGTCCTACCTGCCTGGCTGCAGTTCCCTTTGTGGCCTCCTGGACGCAGGGGCGCCACATTCTCCCGGAGTTAAACAGCGCGTCCTCGCGCGACTCGACATGGATTACCCTGAAAACATTTTCATTTTATATAACAGTAAACATGAAGGATTCTTTGTTTCTTCCCATCTGGGAGGCACGATTCTTATAACGTTGCATTAACTATAAAACAAGTGCATGGGTATATACTCGTCATTACCCTTTTCTGTAAAACACATTATAAACACATTACTCTGTATAAAAGTATAAAATTCTCTTCTTTCAAAAAGTGCAAATTTCTCAAAAAGCAGCTTCAAAGTTCTGGATTCAAAAATGCAAAGTTCGTGCATTAATTCGCATGTGCAGCTGGTCTTAAAACCAAAGGGGAGCACAACATGGTGTTCAACTATATACAATTCAAAGTTTATATCATCTCATCGTCCATTATATCAATGTTCAGGTAAAACATATAAGACAAACAGGGGAATGCTAGCATTCACTCAGGTAAGGTTGGGGGATCAATAAGGAACAATGTACATTCACACTTACAGTTTCTTCATTCTTCTTCTGTTAAGGACCCGTGTTCATTCCTTCTTTGGCTGTTTCCACGGCAGCGTCTGCAGTGCTGATATTCTCTTGGGGAATAACTCCAGGTGTTGCAGGGCGTCAATCAGCAAATAGCTCTCTGGTGTTTGAGTAATGGCGTCTCTGGTTAGCACTGGGGTATCAAGTATTAGCACAGGATCCGTGTTTACAGACACGTCAGTGTAACTTGTCTCCTCAAAATCAGCTCGCACCTCGCAATATTCAGCAGTCGAGGCTTCATCTTTCTCTCCCTCAGATTGCAAGCAAAGTCTCTTAACTTGGAGGCCGTATGGGCCGCGCTCGCCTTGAGCAATGTGATAGGACACCCACTCCCCGATTTCCACTTGCCTGTCCGGGTGATCTGGCGGGAGCTGCTCCTCCACTTCTCTCTTCTTAATGAATATATCGTACCGCGCTCCGGGTTCGCTGGCGAAAGCATAACCCCTTTCCTCCACAATCTTTACTATCTGGCCCTCGTGCCGTGGGGACTGTTGAATTTCGCGGTCGCGGCGGGCTACATTCTTGGCCTCCTTAGCGCGGGCTACCAGCTCTTGTTTCTGCGCTAGCCTCTCGACCTCCTCCTTCTCCCACTTTCTGACACATCTCCGGATGTATTCCTCACGGGTGATAACTTCCGCGGGGCCTACTGCGCCACCGGGCTCTCCTATGAAGCCCATTAAGTCCTCACAGTCTTTCTTGCGTTCCCACCAGCAGCGTAGCTGCTCCCCTCTCACCTGGGTAGTTGTCGGCGGCGGGATCAGTGGTTGCGGCAGCCTCAGGAACCCTTCCGGCAAGGCTCCAAGCGGGTCAACTTCCTTCCAAGTTTTGTTGAGTATAGCTGGCGGGTTAGTTACATCCACTAGTATGGCTGTATGGCCTTCGGCCTCGCTCTCCGCGGGCTCCCGTGATTCTCTGACCCAGCCTGGTCGTTTAACTTGGGCCTCGTAGCCCTGACAGTGATCTATGTCGATCTGGATCCGGGTCCTGTTCTCCTCCTGGGCCCGTGTCATCCTTGGGGGCAGCCGCCGCAGTACACCCCTCCGGGTGTCTAAAAAGTAGGGACGCTCTTCACCACCTTCCGCCATCTCCGCACAGTCACACGGGGTCTCTCCTCGGTCGGGTTCCTCCACTAAAGCAATCTGTGGGCCCTCCGTGATCACCGTGGTCTTCCGGGTGTAGCGCTAGTCTTTGCGTCCTCCGCTTCCGTCCTCGTGTCTCTGAATCGCGACTGCTTCTCTTCCGGTTGCTCGCTCCGCCCCCTCCTGATGACGATTTCCTTCTCAGTTCGCGCCAGCTTTTTGGTAGGAGGGTCTAGGGGCGGCGGCTCTTCTTTGAGAGTGACAGCTGGCTCTCCCGGAGTTAAGGAGAGCCAGGGCAGGACCTTCTTTTCGCGCCTTGGACCGGACCGGCCCACGATGGGAGTCTTAGGAACGCCTCCTCTGCACATGGCGCTAGTCCCTTATGGCCGCCATTAGGGTCAGATTTGGCGGGAAAAGTCCAGAACACAGGATTTGGGCACACAAGGTCCAATTCTTTTGGACCGGGTAGATCCTGTTCGTGACGCCAGGTTGTGGAGCCCCAGGCGGGACGGGGGTACTCGGTACCGGACCGGACGGTACTGGGGATGTCACGGGTGGCTTGGTCCGGACCGTGTCCCTGGGCCCTCACAATAAAGTTGGGGATTTATTTACAAGGGGATTGTCACGGGTGACGCCACCCACTTGGTGCGGCCAGCGATGGGGCCGCCGCTGCTGCAGAACCTCCGGGGGTGATGGAATGGCAGCGGAGATGGTATAGTTCCAGTGGCGAGAACTGTATCCCCCGGGGCAGTAAGGGGTTTAAAGTCTCTTGTGTGTGTAGTTGTATCACACTTACTTGCAGGCACTGCAGGGATCTCTCCTCCTGGCTGGAGCTGACAGGCTGGATTTGTAGGGAGGAATGGTCTGCAGCTAGAGACTGACAAGAGAGGCAATGCAGGGTTTTCCAAAGCTTTACTCAAGTTCTTTCAGTCAGCTTACAAGTTATTTGCAGTTGTTACACAGTTCTCAACGCACGGTTGCTTTCTCCCTTTCCGGGTTCCCTTCTCTCCTGCAGCCAGACTCCTTCCTCCTGTGACCCCTCACACAGTCTTTAGGTGTCCTTTCCGGGCTATTGCATTCTCTTTCTCTACTTGGTGTGACACTGGACAGTATGGCGGTGACTCGGGCTTCTGTGAGTCCTAGTCTGTCACTGAGCTGCCTGTCCTTTGGGTTAGGGATCCCAGTCTGGAACTCAGACCCCTCGTCGTGTTATCTGGGGATACCGGCTGAACTACGGTCCCCTTTAGAGCTGACACTCTACTCAGCCCAGCCTCCAACAGTCCTCTAGCATGAGGCTCTGCCAGGCTCCTTCTCTGTGTTCCTTCCAATATTCTAGGAGGGCTTCTCCACCTGCAACAGGTTGCTTCAGCTGCTGTCTAGGGCCCCGGGTTACACCGTCCCTCTCGGCTCTCTCACACTCCTGGTGGTTTCAGCGTCGGACGGGCTTTCCTCCCATCTGGCTCACACTGGCTCAGTACGGGTCTGCACTCCTCGACTTATGCTCTTCCAGGCAGTGTGTGTCTTTCTGTCTTTACATCTCAGCTACTTCAGCCTACTGTCTTCCTTTTCTCCTCCCCCTTCCTATATACTGTCAGTCACCTGACCTCTGGTGTGCCCAACTCACTCCTCTCATACACCACCCCTCTGGTCTCATATAGTGTCTAACCTCAGGGCTGGATGTAACCTCTCTGACACGTGGGTTATGTGGGCTGTGAGGGTGTTAGTGTTTAACAATTGTCCTACCTGCCTGGCTGCAGTTCCCTTTGTGGCCTCCTGGACGCAGGGGCGCCACATACTCCCCTGTAAATATTTCCCCATCTAACAAATAGCAGCCAGGGCACGGAACTGGGAACCCGACCACCCGTGATTCCCCCGTTAATTCCATCGAACCCAGGCCCGGTGTCTGAGTACCCCTTGCCCTGGGCTTATTGGGGGGCTACTGCTATGGACAGTAAGAGAAGCGTTGCCACTTTAAGAAATCCCTGCCTGTGTGGGACCGTAAGAAACACGCTGCCACTTTAAGAGACAGAAACCCCCCCAGCTGTGGGATGATGGTATGTCCTGTTTTCCCCCCTTTGGAGAGTGTGTTTTTTGGAACAGCCCGTTTATGTGTAGAGAGGAACAGACCTTCTGTGTGTTTTGGAAAGGACTGCAGTGTTCGTGTGAAATGAAAGTGGGACACAGACATGCCTGGGATCCAGTGAGAACCTGAAGCAAGGAGAAGATTTGCAGCCCATCGACTCGAGACAGGAGCCGTGTGCACCTTCGGATAAGACTGCTGTTGTTGGGGGCCCCCAGGACTGCATCCAAATCCCTGCATCACTGTGAGTTGAATATTGTGCACCTCTCAGGGTAGAATAGGCTTCAGTAGATAGAACACGGCAGCCGTGTGGCCTGTGTAGCAAGGCCAGAAAGGTTACACGTAGAGTAGCATTGTACCTTGCTGTTGTGAATTTACCTGTGTGCTCTTAACTTGTGATAGCTGGAGAACCGTGCTATTGAGCGGACCAGCTAGAGAAAACGAAAAGTTTGTTAAATCTCGTTTGCCTCTGTTTACCCCTGCTTGAACCTTCCTTCTTCACATCTTTCCCCGCCTGTTAATAAATTCACCCTTGTGGTTTGCACTCCCATCTTGTGTATCGTACCTTATTCTGCACCGCGGTGTTCCTCCCAGCCATCGCTTCAGGCTCATCACTAGTTATAGTGCACACCTGTAATGAAAGGTAGAAAATATCCTATTTTAATGTTTCCAGGTATAAATTGTTTTATATTAGTTTATCAATCTAAATTTAGGAATATATATACAGTATTATGGTTTATTCAGTTTATCAATCCAGGTGAAGGCACTTTCTGTTCATGTTATGGTCTTGTACCCGGCAGTTTTAGGCTATGTGACACGTCAGGTCCATGTGTAAAGAACTGCAACATGCACTACAAATATGTGTTCACAAGCTTCTGTTTGTGGCAATTTATCCATGAAGTTATGCAGCAGAAAAAATGCAAAAATGCGGCATTTTATAGTACCAGGAAAGAGATTGAGATTTGTAAAATGCCATGGACATGCTGCTTAATTTTTTCTTGCAGATATGAACCTACAAAGCATTTTTTCAGATCTGCAGTATGGCTAGGGTCACACTTATTAAGGTAATTGTGGTTCTCGCATCCGGATTTGGATGCGGGAACCGTAATTGCCATAACACATAATTTTGACTCAAAATGTGTGCTGTAAACCGCAATGCGGTAACCGAATTGCTCAGGATGTATAATCCGGAGCAATCCGGTTACCGCCTGCTTTGTTCATCCCTGCTGCAGAGATGAACAAAGGGTTAAATAATATGAATCCATGTGGGCAACATGTCTCTACGGGGTGTCCACCCCCCCTATAGACATGCTGTCCACACAGGACGGCATGTCAGGGGTTAACTTAACTGTTAACCCCATCGCCGCTATTGTCGGCTTTCTTCTATTCATTCTATTAAAACCCGCCGGCTCCTGCATCAGCACCAGTACACTATGCAATTTGCTTAAGCATTTTACAGTACAGCATCCTCACTGAGGAGCTGTCTGTGGTGCTTATGCAAATTGTGTAGGCTACTGGTGCTAATGCATGAGCCGGCGAGTTTTAATAGAATGAATAGAAGAAAGCCGACAATAGCGGCGATGGGGTTAACAGTTAAGTTAACCCGACATGCCGTCCTGTGTGGACAGCATGTCTCTAGGGGGGGTGGACACCCCATAGAGACATGTTGCCCACATGGATTCATATTATTTAACCCTTTGTTCATCCCTGCGGCAGCAGGGATGAACAAAGCCGCCAGCTGCCGCAGGCATTCACATGTGCCTTGCGGCAGCCGCATGAGCTCCCTTGGGAGCCCATTATAACAAAAAAGCTGCAGCAGAGTAACCGCTGTGAAAAATGCAGCCTGCATGATTTTTCACGCAGGCTGCAAATCCGGAGCCGTTAACCGGATTGCATGTAGTGCAATCTGATTAACATAATGGGGTCCTATGGGCAGCTGTCAAAAAGCTCAAAACCGGATCAGAATTTCAAAAATCTGCTGCAAGTGTGACCCTAGCCTATGTCAACACTTGATTTTTTTGCATTCTATTCAGCAATGATGCATTTATTTAGATTATTCTTGTTTGCGGATTATATTTGTGCTTTCTTTACAGTACCATACTGTTTGAAATGATTGCTATTTGAAGTGAAAACAGCCCTGTTACATTACATAGGATGGTATATCAAGGGCAGGATTGTAGTGTGACCATGGGTCGGTGGCCAAGTCCCCTCCCACGCCCCCTGCCCATACCAAAGTGTGAAGGGGTGGGAATGTAGAAAGAACCAGGAGCCTCCAGGGTTCATGCCCCCAAAACACCTCCTGTTCTCTACAACAGCATGAGGCTGTCAGGCTGATTTTCTCGGACCCCTAAGGGGGGGTGAGAGCTGGAAAGCAAATAAGATATTATTGATTTGTAAGCAATCTGTAGATCCTAGAATGGTAGTGTACAGCATCATTATCATGTAGGAGGGCAGAGACCATGCTGAAAAGTTTTATCTTCCTGGAATTCCCTTTAAGGTACCGTCACACACGGCAATTTTACAAGCAATTTCACTGGCAATTTGATGGTTGCAGTGAAATCATGGATACATTGTTCTGTTTTTGTTGCCGTGTACAAATGGAACAATGTGTCTATGATTTCACTGCAACCTGCAAATTGCCAGTGAAATTGCTTGCGAAATTGCCGCGTGTGACGGTACCTTTAAAGGTCAACTCTGAAAACTACTCATGAAGACGAAAGTAAGTCACTAACAGATGGTTGGTAGAATTCAATTGACATATTAGGGTTTATTTTGCTCTTTTGTTGTATCTGTTTCTTTTTTCATGGTACAGCCCACGATTATTATAATCTATGGTGCGATTCACATATCCTTTCTTTTCGGGCAGCACGGATGAGAAAGCTCAATACAAATCTAGGGGTCCATGAAAAACATGTACAACATGTGGATGGCATCAGTATACAGTCTGTGCGCTGTACATGTATAACACTTAAAGGTATAGGAGAAGCTTTATCATGTATTTATTCCATCCATCCCTGAAGAAACACTGCTGACATTAACAGTAAAAACGAACACATGGACCATACAGTGATGCAAACCCGTATTAGGCCCCTTTCACATCAGTGTTTTCGCTGATGTGTGGCTGATCTGGCAGATGGCGCCGCATCTGCCAGATCGGCTGCCTAACAGCCGCACTTGCAGCCCACATCCGGCAAGCCCCATACATTGTCTATGGGGCTTGCGGTCTGTTGCGGCAAGTGCGGTTCTATCAGATACGGTAGATCTGGCACTTGTGGCTGCGAAAAAAAGAGCTGCTTGCAGCTTTATTTTTCACACCCGCAAGTGCCGGATCCGTCCGATCCGGCATAACTGCACTTGCCGCATAGGACCAGAAATGCATGGGGCTTGCCGGATCCGGGCTGCAAGTGCAGCCGTTAGGCGGCCAATCCGGCAGATGCAGTAAGTCTGCCGGATCTGTTGCACATCAGCAAAAAACGCTGATGTGAAAGGGCTTTAACATCAGCGATTTGCGCTGATCGCGGCAGTTGCGGTGAAAAAACTGCAACTGCTGCGATTATCGCATAACAGCCGCACTTGCGATTCACTTGCGGCAAGCCTCATGCAATGTCTATGGGGCTTGTGGCAAGTGCGGTACAGTTGCGGTCTCAGCACTTGTGGCCGCGAAAAAACCCGAAACCGCACTTGCCGCACCTGCCGCACACTTACCGCAAGCCCCATAGACATTGTATGGTGCTTGCTGCAAGTAAACCGCAAGTGCGGCTTTTATGCGGTAATCGCGGCAGTTGCGTTTTTTTCCCCGCAACTGCCGCGATCAGCGTAAAATGCTGATGTGAAAGGGGCCTTACACTGGTGAAATTTGTGAATGAAGCCTAAAGGCCCCGTTACATGCTACGCTATCGTTAATGATATTGTTGGAACGTCACCAGTATTGTGACGTTGCTGCGACCTCGAAACGACATTGTAGCGTGTGACACATAGTTACAACCAACGATAAGTCTGTTGATTGTAGATTTATGGCCAGGACCATAAATCTGTCGTTGGTCGTCCATTGGGCCTACTGCATCGGTGTGTGTGACACCTTGACAACGATCTCGCTTGCGACTTCGGCTATTCAGAACTGAAGCACGTAGGCGACCAAACAACCGCAAATATCGTTCGCTTGTCGCGGAATCGTTGCTGCGTCGTTCAACATATCTGCACGTGTGACACCTCACCAGCGATCTGTAAACCATGTTCTACCGATCCCAGCCATGTTGGATCGCTGGGACATTGAAGCATGTAACGGGAGCTTTACACATACTTGATTGTGAAGGTGTTCATTAAAGGTCCAATTAAATAATTTTTTCAGAATTCGAGAGTATAAATGTGGCAATTATATTGCACAACTTTTCCAGTTCTTATACCAGCCAGGTCTGCTATTTGATCTTACCCAGGAGATTAGATGACATAATAAATTATGCTATAAATTACGACAGAGAGGGACTCCAGGCGCTAACTGGAGAACATTTTTAATGGTGGCGCAAGGCAGCTAATGGGTGCGCAAAATGGTGTTCAGCATGCCAGTCTCGATGTATTGGGACCTGTGTGATTATTCCACCGGACTTCAATTTGCTGCCTGAGAACCTTCTTGTTATGTTTCATATTGAAGTGTCATGAAGAAAATCCATCTCTCACATCACTTAATCTCCAACCTGTTTCTCTGACAGCCTGAGGCAGGGGCTGTGACTTTGCTGAGTGTTGTAACAGCTGGAGATCCATGAGTTTGAAGGCCACAGCCCTAATATTAATGTCATTATGGGAGTGACTCCTTGCTAGGGTGTGTTCACATCTGAGAATATAAAATTGCCTAGATTCTCAGCCAGAAAAGTTGGTGTCAGGAGAGTGTCATGCGTTTTTTTCTCGTCTAGCATCTGTATGTCATGCGAGTGCTATGCGACTGTACTTTTTTCTCTAGATAAGAAAACAAACACACACTCCCACACAGCACTTGTGGGACATACAGATGCTAGATGAGAAAAAAAGCATGACGCTCTCCTGACAATCACCAACGTTTCTGGCTGAAGAATCTGGGTGATTTTATATTCTCGGATGTGAGCACACCCTAACACTAAAATAATAATATTCCAGAGGGATTTTACATTTTAATCCACAAACATTTTTCAATCTAGCTAAATGCAAAAAATTAGATACCTACTGCCTTGCCAAGTTTATTTGCAACTTTGCGTGTATTGCTACTTAGTGCAAATTTACCTGTGCAAGTTAGATTTGCTTATCTTATATCCAGTTTGCAGTATGCTATGCAAATAGACTATATTATTGAAGGACTATTTCATAACTTTTTCTGAATGTATAGGACATTATTTTAGACTTGATTCAATTGACAAGTCACATCTGAAATGCATAAAATAATTGTAATAATTCCAGTGACCTGACGTCCGAGGAGAATTCTAGTCATTATTGTAAGCTTCTGCTAAAGCTGGGGTCAGACTAGTGTATGGCATCGGATGTGATATGCTAATGATCCTTGTCTCAGGCTCTGTTGCGAGTGAGACAAAGTGTCATTATACTGTGATCAGATCCTGCAATGGGATCACAGCTACCAAGGAGAGGGAGGGATTATTATTATTATTTATATAGCGCCATTGGTTCCATGGCGCTTTACATGTGTAAGGGCAGAACAAGGACGGGAACATATATAACGACGAATAAATCATACAGGTACATTAGGGCAGAGATCCTGTCCACAAGGGCTCACAGTCTATAGGGGATGGGTCAGAGACAGTAGGAGGGGGAGAGGTGAGATGGTGCAGCGGATTAGGTCTCGGTGTGGGTTATAGGCTTGAAGGAAGAGGTGGGTCTTCAGGCTTTTATTGAAGGTTCCCAGGGTAGGGGAGAGTCTGATGTGGTGTGGAAGAGAGTTCCAGAGTATGGTGGATGCACGAGAGAAGTCTTGTGTGCGGTTGTGGGAGGTGGAGATACGGGGGGAGAAGAGAAGGAGTTCATGAGAGGAGCGCAGATTGCGTGAGGGGTGGTATCGGGAGACCAAGTTGGAGATGTATGGAGGGGACAGGTTGTGGATGGCCTTGCAGGTCAGGGATTGGGTTTTGAACTGAGATCTCTGGGAAGTAGGGAGACCGTGGAGGGCTTGGCAGATGGGGGGATACGGGGGAGTAACGGGGTGACAGGTGGATGAGTCGGGCAGCGGAATTGAGGATGGTTCAGAGGGATGCAAGGGAGGAAGCGGGGAGGCCGGTGAACAGGAGGTTGCAGTAGTCGAGGCGGGAGATAATGAGGGCGTGGACAAGTGTTTTGGCAGTGTCATGGTCAAGGAAGGAGCAGATCCGAGAGATGTTTTTAAGCTGGAGGTGGCAGGAGGTGGCGAGGGCCTGGATGTGTGGGCTTGAAGGAGAGGGCAGAGTCGAGGATTACACCGAGGCACTTAGTGTGGGGGACGGGTAAGAGTGTGCAGTCGTTGACAGTGATGGTTAGATCGGGTAGGGGGGAAGAGTGACTTGTGGGGAAGACCATGAACTCTGTTTTATCCATGTTCAGTTTGAGGAAACGAGCGGAGAAGAAGGATGAGATGGCGGACAGGCAGTGTGGGATTTTGGATAGCAGGGAGGTGATGTCAGGGCCGGAGAGGTAGAGTTGGGTGTCGTCAGCGTAGAGGTGGTATTGGAGGCCGTGAGACTCGATGAGTTGGCCTAGGCCGAGGGTGTAGATGGAGAAGAGTAAGGGTCCCAGGACTGACGTTTCGGGAACTCTCAACGGATAGGGGGTGGGGTGAGGAGGAGGTGTGGGAGTGGGTGACGCTGAAGGTCCGGTCTGTTAGATATGAGGAGATCCAGTAGAGGGCTAGGTCAGTGATGCCAAGGGATTCTAGAATTTGAAGCAGGAGGGAGTAGTCGACTGTGTCGAAAGCAGCAGAGAGGTCAAGGAGGAGAAGGATGGAGTAGTGTCGCTTGCTCTTGGCAGTCAGTAGGTCGTTGGTTAGGGCTGTTTCGGTGGAGTGGTGGACTCGGAAACCGGATTGCAGGCGGTCAAAGAGGGAGCACAAGGAGAGATGGGAGGACAGTTCGGAGTAGACATGTTGCTCAAGCAATTTTGAGGTGAAGGGGAGGAGAGATATGGGACGAAAGTTGGAGACTGTTGCAGGGTCGAGGGAGGGTTTTTTGAGTATGGGTGTGATGAGGGCATGTTTGAAGGATGAGGGGAAGGCGCTGGTGGTAAGTGATATGTTGAAGAGATGGGTTAGGGTGGGGATAAGGACAGTGGTGAGGTTGAGGTTAGGGATGAGATGGGAGGGGAGAGGGTCGAGGGCACAAGTGGTGAGGTGTGATCGTGCTAGAAGGGAGGAGAGACGCACTTCAGTTATGGAGGGGAAGTTACTTTTGGTCGAGGGGGGTTGGGTTATAGAGAGGGAGGGCCGGGTGGATTGGGAATCGAAGCTTTCTCTGATTTTGTCGATCTTCTGTTTAAAGAAGCTGGCAAAGTCATCGGCGGTGATGAGGGGAGAGGCAGGGGGTGCTGGGGGACGACGTAGGGCGTTAAAGGTTATGGAACGTTGCTTGGGATTGTGGGAGAGGGAGCTAATGAGAGACGAGAAGAAAGCTTGTTTTGTTGTCAGTGATGTCTTGAACGATGAGGGACTGTTTGTACAAAGCGAGGTGCGTTGCGGAGTTGGATTTCTTCCATCTCCGTTCAGCTAAACTGGACGTCAGCGTCATGAGAGGAGGCTAAGTCAGAGAGAAGGAGGAGGGAGGAGGCGAGTGAGTGAAGTTAATCAGCTTGAGGTTTCTTCGGGGGTGAGGGAGTGTCCGAAGAGGGGGGAGCATGGCGGGGGGGGGGAGAGGGCGGAGAAGTTCAGCAGGTTGTGGTCTGATAGGAGGGGGGTTGAGTTTGCGAGGTAGGTGAGGGAACAGAGGCGGGTGAAGACGAGGTCTAGTGTGTGACCGTTATTGTGTGTGGTTGAGGCAGCAGCGTGGGGTTTATCAATGGGGATATTGAAGTCGCCCATAGCGATGGTGGGGATGTCGGAAGAGAGGAGGTGGAGAAGCCAGGTTGTGAAGTGGTCGAAGAAGGTGGATGAGGATCCCGGAGGGCGGTAGACGACAGCCAGTAAGAGGTTGCAAGGGGAGAAGATACGCACGGAGTGCGCCTCGAAGGAGGGGAGGGAGGCAGAGGGGGGTGGTGTAATTGGAGTGAAGGAGCAGCTGTTGGCCAGGAGTAGGCCAACACCTCCGCCGCGGGAGTTGCTGGGGCGGGGGGTGTTGGAGAGGGTGAGTCCGCCATAGGAGTGGGCGGCGGGGGAGGTTGTGTCGGAGGGGGTGAGCCATGCTTTGGTGATGCCAAGGAAAGAGTTTTTTGGTGATGAAGAGGTCGTGGATGAAGGTGAGTTTATTGCATACTGAGCGGGCATTCCACAGTGCGCCAGAGAGTGGGATTGGGGGAGGGGAGGCTTGGGGAACGGGTGTAAGGTTGCAGGGGTTGCGGATGTTAATAGTGGAGAGTGGGCGTGGGCTAGGGGTGATTATAGGGATGTGTTGGGGAGGACCGGGATTAGGGGAGATGTCGCCAGCAAGTAGGAGGGGGAGGGAGAGAGTCAGGAGGTGGGGGCATGAGAGCTTGCGTGGTGAGCGGGCATGTTTGGAGATAAAGGCTTGGGTGTGGAGGAAGAGTTCAGAGGAGTGCGTGAGACGGCTAGGTAGGATGGAGGGGGAGAGTGTTATTGTGTTGTCGGGAGGAGGGACAGAGGGGGGTTGTAGGAAGTGGAGTAGGATAGGAGTGAGTGTGAAGAGAAGGGAAAACATTGCTTGGGAATATAGGATTCAGTGGGAATGAGAGGTGGAGCAGGGGGGTGAGGTGCAGATGGGGAGTGGTGGTAGCGCGGGGGCAACAACAGCTGAGAGGAGGAGGTGCAGGCAGGGTTGGGATAGAGGCAGGGGACAGGAGGACAGGGGACAGGTGCAGCAGGAAGGGTGTGCAAAGTGGATGAGTGGCAATCAAGTCCAGGCAATCACAAATGAAATGGAGGCGTACAGAGTCCAGCAGGTGAAGCAGGGTGATGCGGTGCAGTCAGAGACCAAATGTAGGTACAACAGTGGGGATGAGATGCAGCCGTGGACGAGACGCAGATGCAGCCGTGGATGCGATCAGGTGCTGTTGGGGGCGAGATGCTGAGGTGTAGTCAGGATCCGATGCAGCTGGGGGTCAGATGTAGCCAGGAGGGGGTCCATTGCAATTGGATTAATGTCCATTGCCGGCCTCAGCATATGTCGAATTACACTCGGCTGTGTGCTGAGTACATAGAGATGTTTCACTCACTCCCATAGACTTGTATGGGTGTGAGTGATCAGAGACTTGCAGACAATTGCAGCTTGCTGAAAATTCTTCCTTAGTTTGTATAAGGCTGCAGAAAAACTCAAAAGCCAGAGCTGTCTGATGTCCTAAAATGGGCCGAGTGCAATCTGAGATTTTCTGGCAATTCACCCATGCCCTAAGGCATATGTTGACATGACTAAATTCACTATATTACAAAATAGAAAAAAAATAATTTGAATCCAGGACTTGCATATACGAGTAAAGGTACCGTTACACGCTGCAATGTTGAAACGATATCCTTACCGATCTCATGAGCACGCGGTCGTTAGGACATCGTTTTGACATCGTTGGTGAGCTGTCACACGTGTAGATTTCATGGACGACGCACCAACGATTTAGTGAGCAGTGAACGATACTTGTTCACTGATGTCAATGGGCAAAGTCGTGAATGACATCGTTATTGCGGTGTCACACAGAACAATGCAGCATGTTGGCTGATCGTGGATCATCTGATTTGAGAATATGTTCACAAATCTACCATCAATGATCCAACGATTTATCAAAGTCGTATCTTGGTGTTACACGAAACGACGTCCTAACGATGTTGTGTCAACGACTCCAAACCCGTGACGTTTCAGCGATATCGTACCGTGCTTTTGTAGCATTAATCTTTCATCTAACTGAATTTCACTTCACAGGCAGATCCTTGGTCATGGTGGGTGGGTTACACAATCTTGCCAGTAAATGCACAACACGTAAGCAATATATGTTCATACAAATATAACCCTTAGGGTCGTTGCTGCCAGTGTAAAACGTGCACAAATGTTACTACTTCATGGTGAGTGGACTAAGTCCTGAACGCCAATGTAGGTGCCGAGAACAAGAATGTCAGCAATGATCTGAGCAGAAAGTGTCTGTGCTTCGATGCCCACTTGGATATCGCACTGCTTCCATCACTTAGCGTGCCGCCGGACGGGGCACATAGGCGACTGCATTGCTTCTCATCATTATGAAACCCTTCCTCTTTGTCTTAATGCATCCAAGCACAAATCAAGCCGTACCTCGGATGCTACAGCTGCTTGGCGTTTCCAGCTAGGCTGCAAGGTGTAGAGTGCAGGACTGAAGGGTGACACACCAGAAGTGAGGAAGCCGGATAGGCACAATACAACTCGTTTTGTAGCTGCTCGGGCTCCTTCATCAGAAATAGCACGCTGCTCCTCCCCCAGCACCTTTTATATGTAGCAAGGAGGCAAGATGTCTTTAGTAGATGCAAATATTAATTGACACATAGTGGCTGTCTCAAAATGACACCCACTAAACCGACTTCACCTGTGATCTCTGATTATAATACTGCAAATATTGTACCTAATCAGAATATGTGTGATACTGATAAATATATGTGTGTGTAAATAAAAATGTGTTGAAAGAAAAAGATACTACTAATTATGAATAAATTGTGTTTTAATTATTTTTTTAAAGATGAATTCTAAATGTACTTAAATGCAGTGATCTACCATATTTATAACATAATTGATATCAATATTGGTAACTGGCTTTATTTTCATCTGAATCCAAAAAGCTTCAGTTCATGATTCAGGCCATAAGGTATGATAGTGGTAAATTAAAAAATCTATCTTGTCTCTGCACGGGACATTTTTTCAATAAAATTACCCCCCCCCCGACATTTCTTCTCAATGATCTCTAGACCAATGGGGTCCCTTAAATTGATTTGCCATGTTTGAGAAGGAAATGTTTGGACAGTGGGTGATGGTTTCCACCTTTTCTGATGGTGTGAAAATGTTTCCTGATAGGAACTTTATCATTTTTGACATGCGTGTCCTATGTAAAATTTGCCACATGGGCAGATGATTATCGCATATGTAGCCTGTTGTATGGCATGATATATAATCTGAAAATGCCATTGTATCTCCCCCCCGTTTGTATTTTTTATACCAGTGCATTTTGGGGGGGCACTTGTTGCCTCTGTGGAAGGAACAACAGCAGAAAAAACCTTGAAATTAATATTTTGAGGAGCAAGTAAGGCGTTCAGATAAGCATCAGGGACCTCTAGATTCAAGAGATTTATTACATGTATGGCCCATCTTATTTTTACTTTTAATTGATGGCGCCACCATGAGCCCCAAATTACGTGCCCTTCTGAACACAAGTTTGGGGCGATTGGGTAGAAGTTAGCCTATCAATGGATCCTGTTGGATTATAGACCAGTAATTGGTTAGCAATTTCCTAAAGGGACCCAGGTGTGAGTTGTATTGCAGAATGATCGGAACTGAGGCCACCTCCTCTCCAAAATTACAGATCATCTTTTCTACATCGATGTTATTTATTAAAGTGTGCCAGGTGTAATCAATGTCTTATTTAGGCACCTTTCTAGAGAATCCTCATTATAGCACTTATTCTGAAACTGTTCCTTCAGAATACTAGCTTGTTCCCAAAATCTGTGGTATTTGTGCAGTTCTACCCTACTCTTCTGAATTGGCACATAGGTATGTTAGTCAAGCAAATTGGGAGGTGTCAGCTGTCAGTCAATTTGTTTGTTATAACATTTAGTTGCTAATTTATTATCCTGAATAAATATGGTAAGGTCCAAGAAGTTCACACTCTTGGCTATATGCGGAAGTAAATTTGACGAACAAGTTATTATTATTAAGATTCTCAAAAAGGATAACAGAGCTTTCAGAACCCCTCCATACAAAGATAATATCATCAATAAAACACCTCCACAGGGCCAGGTCTGCACACAGCTCTACACTAGGGAATGTGGTGGAATCCTTCCACAATCCAATGAAGATATTTACATAACTGGGTGCCAACTTTGTCCCCATGGTAGTTCCCAATGTCTGAAGGTAGAATTGTCCCTCATGACACAAATAATTGTGGGTCAGTAAATAGTTGATACAGTTCACTGTAAAATCCACCTCTTCCTCAGAGTATTCCTTATCCAAAATAAGAAAGAAAGAAGCGTGCTGCCTCACAGCCCATAGGGTATGTGCACATTGGACGGTTCTGCATCATTGCAGACCGTCAGAAAACCGGAGTAGAATTTCAGGAGATGAAATTCCTGACCTCAGCAGTGTCCATCGTTTTTTTAGGGTTTATACAGCGTTTTCTGGGTGGTTTTCTGGTGGTTTTTCTTGGCGTTTTTAAGACTGTTTTTTGTGCACTTGTAAGCTAGATACGCTGGAAAAACGCTCGAAAGAAGTCACATGCTCTATCTTTGAAAACCGGTGGAAAACCGGTGAAGAAAGTGGTAAGGAGAAAAAAAAAACGTTCTAATGTAAACAGTGTTTTCTGAAAACCATTGACTAGCATGTTAAGCCAACCGGTGGTTAGGATTAACATAAATTTACATAAAACTCAGCGGAAAACGCCGGCGGAAAACGCTAAAAAACAGCTCACAAAACTTCCAATGTGCACATACCCTTACTGTGTTTCATTACAGTGTATAGAGAGGTGACGTCAAGTGTTCTCAAAATAAGGTCATCCTCCCACACCAAGAATTATAATATTAATATTGCATGACCAGTTTCTTCAAGATGGGTTGGTAACCTTTTAACATAATTATATCTACATAAGGCTGGCTGTGAGGCATCCTATCTCCGAAATATAATTGATCTGCTCAGGGGTAGTTTAATCGTGATGCAACTTTGGCAGATAACAGAATACCGCTATTCTAGGCATTTTATTAAATGTAAAATTATAATTTACATTTTACTCAGGGTGCCATCTGTACGTTCTCTATCTAATATAATTTTTAGTTTTTACCTGAAGAGGTTTGTTGGATCTGTTTTTATTCTGATGTATGCTTGTTTATCGTTTAAGGTACATCTTGATTGTGATTTACCGTATCTAAAATGACCATATTTCCCCCCTCCCTTCCTTGTCTACTTCATTGAATGTAATGTCATTATTTCGTTGTAAAGAGATTATGGCTTCTCTTTTATGATATGATAAATTTGGCTGCAGGGGCCCAACTTTTTCCTTATATATTTTGTGTAACCATCATCTCAAATGTCTTTAGTGCTGTAGTATACTTGTATATTTGGTTAAACTTAGACTTGTTCACTAAGCTGGTATTTTTGTATTTGTCCGTATTGATAATAAATGTTATATTTCTAAGATCTTTTTTCATAAAGTATCTTTTCAAGGTTACCAAAGATGCCCCAAACCATGAGACGCACCCAGATTTTAGAGGAGGAGAGTAGGGGAAACAAATTTGAAGCAAAAAATTGTGGTCATGACACTCTGTGATAGGGGGGATTTGCTGCTTACACTGTTATGGGGGTAATGTTCTCATTCTGTACTAAAGCCCCATCTTCTTAGAACATCACAATGAGTATACACCTGGAACTGCCTATGCAGAGCACAACAGTGGAGTTTGTCAGCAACTACTGTGCTTTACATATGCAGCAACTGAGATGATAAAGCTCAATCAAATGAAGTGAGCTTTATTATCTTGGTTGCTGCCTATATAGAGAGCAGCAGCTAATGCCAAACGATCTGTGCTGCTGCTCTCTGCATATACGTCATCGCGACCCCGGCCGGTCACATGACAAGCAGGAAGACACAGAGGAAGATGCAGCCCGGAGCCAGGAGCAGCGAATCGCCACCGGAGGGTGACAGCTGATAGCCAGGTAATGTATGTGCGTAGCGCTGCATGCGGGGGCCATCCTGTGAGGGGGGCCTGTATACTGATATGACTCGCGTATAAGCTGAGGGGGGGACTTTTCAACCCAATTTTTGCGCTGAAAAACTCGGCTTATACGCGAGTATATACGGTAAATTAGCTCAAAAAGTCAAATTGCGCTCTTTCCCTTCTGAGCCCTGCCGTGCGCCCAAACAGTGGTTTATGACCACATATGAGGTATCGGTGTACTCAGGAGAAATTGCCCAACAAATTTTAGGATGCATTTTATCCTGTTAAGAACATTTTTGTTAGAAAAATTAAAATGTCATTTTTTTTCTTCCATGTTGTTTTAGTTCCTGTGAAGCACCTGAAGGGTTAATAATCTTCTTGAATGTAGTTTTGAGTAGCTTGAGGGGTGCAGTTTTTGGAATGGTGTCACATTTGGGTGTTTTCTGTCATGTACACCCCTCAAAGGGACTTCAAATGTGATGTGGTCACTAAAAAAAAATGGTTTTGTAAATTTTGCTGTAAAAATGAGAAATTGCTGATGAACTTTGAACCCTTATACCTTCCCACCCAAAAAAATTTTTTTTCCAAAATTGTGCTGATGTGAAGTAGACATGTGGGAAATGTTATGTATTAACTATTTTGTGTCACATAACTCTCTGGTTTAGCAGAATAATAATTCATAATTTGAAAATTGCAAAATTTTCAAACATTTTGCCAAATTTTTTATTTTTTCACAAATAATTGCAAAAATTATCAACCTAAATTTAATACTAACATGAAGCCCAATATGTCACGAAAAAACAATCTCAGAATCGCTAGGATCCGTTGAAGCGTTCCAGAGATATTACCTCATAAAGGGACAATGGTCAGAATTGCAAAAATGCCAAGGTGTTTAGGCTTAAAATACGCTGGGTCATGAAGGGGTTAAAACCAACCAAAAAAAAGTTCACAAATTAAAGAACTCATCAGGAACATAAACTTAAAATAGAGGAAACAAAGCTAGCCTGTCAGTTACAGAGAGGGGACTAAACTGTCATGTTCATTAAGACCAAATGGACTTTCGCCCCAATACATCAACATTTTTCACCAGCATTGATGAAGGACTGTGCTGGCATCGGACATTCCTGATTCATGAAGAGGTGCACGCCTCCTCATGAATCTGGAGAGTCTGACAAGTAGCGTGTGCTCCATACACTATGAAAGAAATCTTACTCCAGTCACTTACTAGAGTAAGATTTATTGCATAGGGAATGCCACATCTCATTATGACCTAAAGGGGTCTGTCAGCAGGTTTTTGCTACCTCATCTGATAGCACATAGATTACTGGCTGCAGCTATTCTTACACAATCAAAGAATTTAGTTTCACAAAAGAGCTGAGATAGCGGCCTTCACCCACATCAGACTATCAATAGCGGTTGTACATTGACTATGAAGTGTCAATCACAGCTGGGGGCATTGTAGTCCTGTAATGGTAATCACAGGGCAATAAAGCCTTTAGTTTAAGTAAACAATAGCACAGAGTTTGATAGAGGCACAATTAATTTTTGTTTGTGTAACCCTTACCGCATACTGTTCTCAGCTTACATAGAAAAAAAGATTCCCTTTAAAATAAGTTGTGCTGTCAAACTCGCACTGCACCCCTGCTCCTCCACAGCTTCTCCCATTTTGTCACTTTCAAGGCAATTTACACCAGAATTCTGTGAATCTTGCTTTGATGAAGCGGGGCCTATGTCTCTCCAACCTGTAAATCCATTGCATATCATTCTGATGTTAATATTATTTCTAGTTACATAAAAAAATGAAATGATAAAAATAATGAATGTTATAACATTGTATACATTTTTAACCTTATAATAATATAATATAATAATAACAATAGTTTTTTGTCGTATTTCAGGAATTTTGAAAAAACTAAAGGGTCACCAGGGAAATTCTAATTTCATCTGTATTTTCTTAAAATATAATACATATGTTAGAGAATAAGAGGTTCAATACTGGAAAAGTGGAAGGGACTCAATGAGTGCTAATGGTTCATGAGTTGTGGGCACAATATGGCTACATCACTGTGTGTAAAGTTTGGATCAATCTTATAATATTTTTGTATCGTTTTTATTACAGAAACAAAATGGAAGACAACTATATATCCTCCACCTCTTATGCACTATGTATTATGAGTGTCATATTCCTGGTTCCCGTCATGTCTGAAAATCATTGTAAGGTCACAATGGAGAAAGCTGACTGTAGTCACTTGGAATTAAATACTATACCCCCTGACCTTCCATTAAATATTACAATCCTAGACCTTTCTCACAATCGACTGAAGTCACTGCCTGCAGCCAATCTGTCCAGATATCATGAACTTCAGCAGCTAGACGTTGGTTATAATACTCTCCATCTTCTTGAGTCAGCCTTATGTCAACTATTGCCATCGCTTAAAAAATTAAACCTACAACACAATGAATTTAGCAAGATTTCAGAAAAAGCTTTCATTTCCTGCACTGGTCTTACAGAGCTGAGACTAAACTCTAATGGAATAAAGGACATTACGGGGAACCCATTTGAAAATCTTCAGGTACGGTTCATTTTGAAGGATTTAATACAACTTTCAATGGTATCAAATAACCAAAGGATAAGTGATAACTCACTGATTACTGGGGATCTCACACCTGGGACACCCACCATTCTAGGAAAAGGCGATATGAATTGCTGTAATTAACTGGCTTTAGAACTGTTGGAGATACCCAATTTAGTGTGCTTAGCTATCTCTAGGAGTCTAATAGGCAATGAATTAAGCTGTGGTGTGCATCGATCACTGCAATCTAATAAAGCACTTCAGAACTCTCTTCTGAACATCAGTGATGTAAAAGACAAAAAACAACAAAGTTGCGCCACACTGCTGAGATTTAGGGCATATGATCGGTGTAATATATCTCGTGCTCACCTAGTCTAGTTGTGCTGACTGCACAACTAGTGTTTACAGTAATTTTCAACCCCGAAGGGTCTCCCCGCCAGCCGGAGTCAGGGCAGGCAAGTTCGCGTGGTTTCCACGGTGCACACTCTGCTGAGCCTCGTGCTGCTCTGGGGGAGTGGTGGTTGACGTTCGGTGCGTCCTGGATGTCCAGCTGCTAATTACCACGCTTCCAAATGGGAGGATGAGTGTGCATTCAGAACAAAAGTGGTATTGGATTAGCGCTAAGAACAATGCCAGGCACTCGCTCTGTATAATTTACCTTAAAGCTTTATTAGATCGGTATAGAATTCCCAGTCTCCACAACGCGTTTCGGCGCTAATTGCGCCTTTCTCAAGTGTTGAGAAAGGCGCAATTAGCGCCGAAACGCGTTGTGGAGACTGGAATTCTATACCGATCCAATAAAGCTTTAAGGTAATTTATTACAGAGCGAGTGCCTGGCATTGTTCTTAGCGCTAATCCAATACCACTTTTGTTCTGAACATCAGTGGCTGTCCCAATGGTGGGCCCGCCAAGGATCACAGAGTTATCACATATCCGCATGTTAATGTGCGATGGCCCCTTCAAAGATCTTAGAAAGTGTTGTTGTTTTTCTTGACAGAACTTGCTTACTCTTGATGTGTCACACAACAAACTGACATCTACAGCTTTAGGAAATAAATGGCAGCTACCAAAACTCACCGAGATTCTGTATTCACATAATATGATAAAAGAACTGAAGAAAGGGGATTTCATATTTCTTGGAAACAACTCCGTGCAGATACTCGATCTTTCATTGAACCCTGTGAAAGAGGTAGGGTGGCCAACACTACCAATCCCATCTTCTGTTGGTATTGAATGATTGTGGTTTTGTTTGTCTACTGTGATGCGAGTCACTACTGTAATAACTAGTTTCAGAGGTGAAGAAGCAGACTGCAATAACAGAAAGTAAATATAATAATAATACTACTTACTGGACGTAAAGGGAGTTCAAACTATCCGAGGTCAGGTCACGGAAAAGGCACAGTAACAGCAAGGGGTAGTCAGAGATGAAGTTCAATTCTAGCCAAAGTCAGGAAAACCAGAGGGACAAGACAGAATACAGGGAGCAGGCAAAAGAGTAGTCAGGTCACAGGCAAATGGTCAAAGTCCAATTAAGGGAATAAAGTCAGGCTGAGTCAGGCACAGAGCACATAGGGATCAGACCTAGAAAGGCAAAAGCAAGTGTACGATTGACACTGAATGGAGGAGCTAGCATGCTTAAGTAAAGGCCTAATTAAGGGAAGTGAAGACAGGTGATTGCAGCACAGGTTAACAGCTTCCACAACAATAGTAACGGACAAGGGCAGGGTGGAGTTTGTAACATTTACTCTCCTTTCCATAATCTGTTGTATGCTCTTTATTTGTGTAAATGACAGAAATAAATACAATATTCTTGATAGTCCTTGGGACTGCTTGGTTGATATGTTTCCCAACAAAAGGACATCTGTAATGTTTTAGAACAGTAATAGGTGCCAAAAAGCATCTAATTCTATAGGTCCTAAATTAAGTTCTCATTTAATTATTTGTTTAGAAATATAATTCCTTATCTAAAGTTAATTTTAAGCTTAATATGATGCAAAAAGAAATTCTGGACCACTTATCAAAAAATCACAGATATCTTTTATGAACATTTGTATCAGCCATGTTACCACTCCTACGTTCACCATATTAATTAAACAATTGACTGACTGCAATTCTGGAATACAATGTAGATGATCAAGTAATCATAGGTTGAAAACTAACAAAAAGATACTAAAAATCTATACAAAAAATATTTAAAAAATATGATACAATATTTAAATCATCTGTTTTCCCTTAGTGTGAATAGAAAAATCTAGAAAATCAAAATTACAAGCCCTCCCTCTTATAAAAATACAAAAAATATAACTCTTAAAATATGGCAACTGAAATCAAATTTTTGCAAGATGTTTACTTTTTACTTAAGAGGTAAAGCAAAAAAAAACCATTGATAAAATTATCAAAATACCCCTACGGATCCTTAGAACAAAGCTACCATATAATTTTTTTCTGCAAAGTGCATGTAAAAAAATTAAACGTCAGAATTCATTTTTTTATTTAATTCCATTACATTTGGAATTCTTTTTTCATTATCATGTATATTATATGCTAAAATGAGTGGTGTAAAGCCTACAACTTGCGCCCACCCTCTACCCCCCAAAAAAGCCTTCCTATGGCTATGTCATTGGGAAAATTAAAAAGTTAGGGTTCTTGGAAAACAAGGAGGAAAGACATTAAAAATAAAAAAAGAGCAATTGTGTTTTTGTGTTTAAAGGGGTTGTCCAGGCTTTTTGGATAAATTCTATGTGTATCCAGGCTGCAAAATATTGACAGCTTGTAATCTACATCATGTCAACATTTTGCATTGTCACCCAGATATCACTGATTTGTATCTGCCAGGGAACGATCAGGGTGCGTGTTTGTGTTAGAGCCTACATGTAATAGAAGGACTGGATGTTACGCCCAGACTCCTCCTAACACACCCCCTCCCCTGTCTCTGTATGCCAGGCCACCCCCAGGATCCTATAGGCCAACCCCTAATGTGACCACCCACCCTCATCGCATACAGCGATCCCCTCCTCCACTGACATAATGTGCCGAATCTGCAGCTGTGAAGGAGATTCGGCACACTGTCAGTCGATGAGGGGGCTGCCGAATGCAATATGGTGTGTGCACTCACCCTGTAGCCCTGTATTATGGTGTGTGTGCTCACCTAGTCCTCTGTGGCCGCTTTTAGTAGAGCTGAGGACTGCAGCTCCCAGCTCTCTGTGAATAGACATGACAGGCTCCACTGCACAGAGAGACGATCCTGTCTATACTGAAGCGGCCAGCTGTATGTGCATAGTGGAGCCAATGCTCCTCTCTGTACCTCCTGTAGCACAAAGAGGGGCATAGAGAGCTGGCAGCTGCGATATAGAGAGGACCGGCTCTCTGTGCAGTGGAACTGGTCATGTCTATGCACAGAAAGCTGGCAGCTGCGGTCCTCGGCTCCACTGACAGCGGCCACAGAGGAATAGGTGAGCACAGACACCAAAATACAGGGCCACAGGGTGAGTGCACACACCATATTGCATACGGTGGTCCCCTCCTCCATTGACAGTGTGCCGAATCTCCTTCACAGCTGCGGATTCGGCACATTGTCTCAGTGAAGCAGGGGACCGTTGATGAGACGGATGGGACGGGGCATGTTTGATGGAGTCTGGGCATAACGTCCAGTTCTGCATTTACATGCAGACTCCAACACAAACACGCCCCATGGTCATTCCCTGGCAGACGGAAATAGGTGATATCTGGGTGACAATGCAAAATGTTGACAGGATGTACAGTATATTACAAACTGTCAACATTTTGCAGCCTGGATACACATAGAAATTAACCAAAAAGCTCAGACAACCTGTTTAACCTCTAAGTTAGGAACATAATCAATCCTTAAACTATTAAGGTACGTTCATGTGACCTTATTTTTGGGAAAAACTGACTAAACACAGACAGCACTCAGATCAATGTTATTCAAATGGATTCAGATGACAGCTTTTCACACAGACCAAATGACCTGGTGCTAAAAAATCATAGCATGTACCAATCTCTGCGTTTTTCAATGTTATTAATGGGGCTGTGGCACTCTAAAACATATCAGTAGTGCTGCTGACATCTTGCAATGAAGTAATTTTTTATAAATTATATCTATTAAAAGTTATGGCCCATTCAGAAGCTATGTACCTTTGATGTTTAGTATGGCACCTCCTAGTGATAGCACTACTGGTAGCTATGTCTGTCCATATTAGCCTCTATTAGAGGCCGAGTATTCACAGTTCCCTTTTCCTTTCAAATGGTGGCCTCAGCCATTCAGGTGAATGCATCCAGCCGACTGCAAGCTGTTAGGCGCCAAACGTGTCCGAACTCCCTGCACTTCTGCTCCCTCTTTATGATGGAGGAGCTAGATCAGTCAGTGTGTTCTATCAATCACTGCTGGCAGAGCAGAGCGGTTGTGGTGAGTTTGTAACCATATTTATGCTCTGTACATAGGCAGCGTTCAAGTTGACAGTGTTTAGTCTGAGATCTCTGTCATCTATATCACTGCCTTCACATACTGTAGCAACCAGATGACAAACTCATCGCACATGCGGAGCTGCTTCACTGATTCACCACTTCATCTTAGGGTACGGAAACACTGGCATGAAAGTCGGACGTCTGCAATGCGTGATTTTATCGCATTGCAGTCGGACCAATGTTATTTTATGTCCGAGAGCACATTGGCGAGTGTCGGACGCTTTTTTTTTCATCCGAATAACGGACAAGAAACAAATCGCAACATGCTGCGACAGTATGAGATTCACGCGCGAGACTTACCAATGCAAGTCTATGGGTCCGACAAAATCGCGAACCGCTCATGGACTCGTCCAACTCTCCTGGATGAGAAACGGTTCGTTTTTTTTCACAGATCAGCCTTACTACACCACTTATTCCCGCTGCTGATCAATCCTCACCACATCTCCTGCTGTGGACTGAATCAGTGAAGGAGTATGTGCTTTGCTCTCTCAATCACTACTGCCAGAGCACAGAACAGCCATTGTAATGAGTTTGGCATCTGGCTGCTACTGTCTGCTCAGGAAATTATATAAACAACAAAGCCTATTACACTGAGAGATTTATCATCTAAATTTCTGTCTAAGCAGAAAGCAGCAACCAGATGACAAACTCATCACTCCTGCTGCTCTCTGCACTGGCAGCAGTGAATGAGAGGACAAAGCACTTACTGCCTCACTTATTCAGCTCTCAGCCACTCCTGCAACAGCTCCCAATGTGGCGCCCCTGTGAGCAGAGTGGCCACAGGTAGGAACTGCAGCCAGGAGATAGTGACAGTTTGTATATCAAACACCTCCAAAACACACATCTACTGACATATGACCCAACCCGGAGCCTGGGACTTTAGGCAGGCAAGGGGTGGTAGGGCCAGTCACAAGTGGGTATGGTGTAGTCAAGGTAACGAACCAGTTTAAAAAGGGAAAACAGGAAGTCGTTAGTTAGCAGGCGAGTGCCGAGCAGCCAAGACAAGTGGGCCAGTGAGAGCTGAGCAGATAAGACCAAGAGTAGGCTGAGAAGCAAAGACAGAGTGACCAGAAAAGATAGAAACAACAGTGACTGGACCGGTGCCACCGGGTCCGAGAAAGACGGTAGCGCTGACAAATTACTAACAGGACAGACTCTCCTGACGTACCCGGGAAGTTACACGGGTAGGAAAGAGCCCGGTGATCCCTTACAAGACAGGGACATCCAAGTCTAGGCTGAACCAGAGTGTCGGCTCTGAGGGGGACTGAAGTGTCACACTGGCTCCCCAGACAAACTGACAGGGAATACAGATTCGAGATCCGTATTCCCACTATAGGGTTGGGGGCACAGCAGCAACTAGGAGGACCCAGCTTACCGGCCATACACTTAAGGGGAAGCTACATTAAGGGACCGAGCTGCCGCTCCGCAATCCACCCAGAAGAAGAGAGAGAGAATCAGCCTGAAAGGACATATAGAAAGAGTGAGGGGTCTCAGAGTGACAACCTGACTGCAGAGGTTACCGGAGTCAACTGTGTAAAGCTGTTCAAAACTGAACTGTACCATGCACTGTGTGACTTGGAAGAATTGGAGAGTAAACCCGGTGAACCCTGCTTCAGTGTCCGTGTCTGATTCCAGGTATATGTGGCACCCCAGCGGTTAATGTGCCACAGTAACATCACACGGGCTCCCTCCCTACAACACACTGACTTACACTAGCACCTCTGGGCCAGGAGGGGGAGCACAACCTGCTCTCTTATATACTGCAGGTCCACAGGAAGTAGAGAGTTCAGTACGAGGCAGTACTGTGAAGAGGAGAGAGACTGTAGTGTCAAGGAGCTGCGAGAGGCTTCTCTACAGTCTGCTCACTGATTCCAGGCCTAGTTAGGGTCTGAGGAGAGGAGAATACAGACAGAGAAACACATCTGGGAGCTTGAGTGCCATCACCACTCGCCCCAGAGGAGCGCACAGAACAGACACCGGATCCGGCACTGTGACTGACACACAGCACAGTGAATCCAGGAGTAGTGGAGTCTTTAGACCACCACAGTACCAGAGCAAAGCAACACGGCGGGGTCAGCACTACACAGAAGACTCAAGTTGCCTAGCCAAGTGGTACCAGCAGAGAGAGAGAGAGAGTGAGGCAGTGCCAGCAGCTAAGCTAGAAGCAGCCGCAAGGACACACACACGCAGCGCAGCACGAGGAAGCTGAGGACCCGGACAGGGTGGGAGAACCCGGCCCCAGTACAGACTCCATGGACTATAATCTGCAACAACATCGCAGTAAAGCCTTGGAAACTACAAAACGTAAGTGTGTGTTCCTTAACCCGTCTCCACTATCATCCCCTACCAGTACATCCACAATAGACTATACCAACCACTGCCCGGGGACCTTGCTTCTACCTACGGAGAGCAGTACCATCTAAGCTGCCTAACATCATCTCCGGAGGTTCTGCAGCAGCGGTGGTCCCCCATACTGACCACATACCGTGGGTGGCATCACGATAAACTCTATCCCCTGTACATATCCCCTTATTATTGCCAGGGCCCGGGACACGGTCCGGATCAGGACCTCCGTGACATCCCCCGCAGCAACGCGGTTTGGTACCGAGTACCCCCGTCCCAGTGGGCTCGACATATACAGAACTGTCATTGCACCATTTTACCCTGTCAGGAGCTGTCCCGACCCGCGGTGGGCTCATCCACCTGGCTGCAGCATCCATCCTCCTGACAGAAGTACACTGCAGCGGTGGTCCCCTCACTGACCACAACCCATGAGTGGCGTCACGACAAACTCCCCTGTAAATATCCCCCCCATTTATTGCGGAACCCGGGACACGGTCCGGACCAAGACCGCCGTGACATCCCCAGCAGTACCGCGGTCTGGCACCGAGTACCCCGTCCCAGTGGGCTCCACACCAGCTGTCCATCCACAGCTCCCCAGCTCTCCATCCACAGCTCCTCAGCTCTCCAGCCACAGCTCCCCAGCTCTCCATCCACAACTCCTCAGCTTCGTAGCTCTCCATCAATTGCTTCACAGATTCCCAGTTCTTCATCCACTGCTCCTCTGCTATCCATATGTAGCTCATCAACTCTCTATCCTTAGCTCCTGAGCTCTTCAGCTCCCTAGCTTTCAATCCACAGCTCATCAGCTCTCCATTCACAGATCCCCATCTCTCTATCCACAGCCCCTCAACTCCTTAGCTCTCCATCTATCGCTCCTCAACTCTCTAACCACAGCTTCTCAACTTCCCAGCCTTTCCTTTCACAGCTCCCCAGCTCTCCATCCACAGCTTATCGTCTCTCCATCCTCAGCTCCCCAGCTCTCCATCAACAGATCATCAGCTTCCCAGTTTCT
Source organism: Allobates femoralis (assembly GCA_033576535.1). Classification (NCBI taxonomy): domain Eukaryota; kingdom Metazoa; phylum Chordata; class Amphibia; order Anura; family Aromobatidae; genus Allobates; species Allobates femoralis. The sequence goes on along the minus strand of JARQOC010000003.1, from coordinate 128,640,126 downwards.
TCTGCCTCAGCTCCCAGACACTCTATCCACAGCTCCTCAGCTCCCCAGATCTCCATCCACAGCTACTCTGCTTCCCATTTCTCCATCCACAACACTTCAGCTTTCCATCCACAGCTGGGAGAGCTTTAAAAAATTTTTTGAAAAGTGTCCCTTTTAAGAAAAAAAAAACATAATAAAACAGAGTCGCCTAGACCATGTTTTGATCGTTGGGGTCCCGCTGGGCAGCATGCATCAGTGTGTTTGACAGGGACAACGACCAACGACCTCAATACTACAGGTCTGAGAAACAGGGTCCCAACGACCTCCATATCATTCCGGATCATTGTTTCGTCGCTGGTTAGATATCTGTTTGACATCTTACCAGCAATCCCAACAGTGACGCACCAGCGATCCCTACCAGTTCGTATCGCTGTCGGGATCGCTGGTGTGTCGCCAAGTCTGACGGTACCCTAAGACCATGATAAGGGTTAAGAACTAGGGTTTATGCAAGCATGATGGTTAGGAATAAAATTAGTGTTAGGAGAAGGGTAAGGACTAAGAATATAATGATGGTTAGAACTAAGTATAGGACTAGGATGATGGTTAGAACTAAGAATAGGACTAGGATGATGGTTAGAACGAAGGTTAGAAAGGATAGGGAAAGTATTGAGGACACCATATACATAGACTGCAATGTTTGTGGGATTCACTCACAATCTAATGTGTATAGAGCCTGAGAGTGCTGATTTTCCAGCAACCTTAAAAATAATTTCACCTGATGAAAGTTTTTATTTTTTCTTTCAGTAAAGAAGATAATAATGAGCGGCACTCACCAATGTAGATTCTTAAGTTTTTAATCCACCAAATTACAGGCGTTACTGACTGGAAGAAGTGGCATACCGCCGCAAAACGGTGCCCGTCGTCACCACTCCACTCTCCCTCCCCTCACCATGCCATGTAACGCCTGTAATTTGGTGGATTAAAAACTGAAGAATCTACATTGGTGAGTGCCGCTCATTATTATCTTCTTTACTGAAAGCTGTCTATTGAACTTATCTGAAGTGTGCACCACCATCTGGAGTATCCGCACCTTGGACATATGCAAATGACCGTAGAGCAATACAGGGTAATTATTGCAGTGCCCAGCGCTACTACTCATTGTTTTTATTTTTTTATCGGATGATTGGTGGCCTCTTTATAATGGTTGATAATTGTGAAACAATGGTTAGTAGAAATGAGTGAATCCTTTGAAGTTCAGGTTCTGGTGGTTCAGCCTGACTCTTTTTAATGGTCTGTTTATGACAAAAACTTGACCTGAACTTCCTTTGAAAATGTGGATTGGGCAGTTCGGCTTTCCGCCCACATACAGCCAACCATAAACAAAACACTTCCAAGGGTGCGAGGGCAGGGATTTATCTTTTTTTTTTCTTTGACAAACACAGTACAGCCGATAATTCGGCTTTTACCCCAAATGTGAGCCGATCAAACACTGCAAGCGGCTACTACTGGGCCGTGCACCAAATGTTTGAGCACAGTGATGCTCGCTGGAGTGCTTTGGATACGTAAAGCTACCAAATTCCTACCCCGAATGGGTTCGCTCATCTCTAGTTGCTAGAAATGCTTGTTCCATCTTGTCTGAATGAGCTTTTGGAGTGCCTGCATCTCTCGCTATACCACTACGTACTTGTACAAAAATAACTCCCCAACAGAACTGAAATGCTTCAGAGTTTATAGCCAGCACTGTGTGGTAAAAGCATATAATGGTACCTTTACACGCCGCTACCGAAGGTTATCAACCACCGGGTGTCGCACGTGCACGCGCGCGTTTAAGCGGTTCCTAATGGTACCTCATACCGCAATTACACGCCGCTACAAGGTGCTCCACAGTAGGTTTTTTTGATCCCTGGAAGCACCGACGGGTGCCGTAGGTTACCTTCTGTGGAGCACCTTCCCTGATTTACACGCCACTACCACAAGGTAATATGGGCGTACATATCGTGCCAGAGTTGTGTCTTACGCGCCGCTCGTACGGTGAATGGACAATGCAATAGCATCATGATTGGCCAGCCAGCGCAGGAAGGCTGGCTAATACATGATGCTATTGCAATTGTGTAGTGTGACTGGTCAGCTCCTTAAATATGCCGCCCTATGCAGGGACAACCAATTGTAACGCAGGAGCTTCCACCAATGATCGCTGATGGGACGCGGTATCCCGGAGGCTGTGTCATGCCCTAGGGAGTTCACTAGGTGTCGAAAATACCTTCCTGTTCCTCAATTACACGCCGCTACCATAGGGTTTATACCTACTTGTTTTTGAGCATGGCTGAAAGGGCCACTTTACACACACCAACTTATCTGTCCAACTTCTGACCAACTTACTGGTTGCAGTGAAATCATGGACACATTGTTCCATTTGTACACAGCCACAAAATGGAGCAATGTGTCCATGATTTCTCTGCAACCAGTAAGTTGTTCAGAAGTTGGACAGATAAGTTGGTGTGTGTAAAGTGGCCCTAAGACAGGTGTCGACAGAGACAGGAGGGTGTTACCTGAGTTACACGCCGCTACCTCGCGGTGTGTTGATGGTACAAGGTACAATTGTCTCCGACACCCGGTGGTTTCTAACCTTCGGTAGCGGCGTGTAAAGGTACCATAATGTGTACACATTGTGTCAGGAATCCTGAGTCCGTGCTCAGGGTGTGACATGGGAAAGGAGGGTGTGTGTGTGTGTTTATGTATAGATATACATGTTCAAGCATATAATGACTGATGGCCACTTTACACACACCAACTTATCTGTCCAACTTCTGAACAACTTACTGGTTGCAGTGAAATCATGGACACATTGTTCCATTTGTACACAGCCACAAAATGGAGCAATGTGTCCATGATTTCACTGCAACCAGTACCGTATATACTCGTGTATAAGCCGACCCGTGTATAAGCCGTCCCCCTACTTTTGCCCCCAAAACCTGGGAAAACCTATTGACTCGTGTATTAGCCGAGGGTGGACCCCAGCACAGGTATACAGGCCCCCCCAGTGGTATACAGGCCTCCCCATTGGTAGTATACAGCAGCCTCCGCAGTGGTAGTATACAGCAGTCTCCCCAGTGGTAGTATACAGCAGTCTCCCCATTGGTAGTATACAGCAGCCTCCGCAGTGGTAGTATACATCAGTCTCCCCAGTGGTAGAATACAGCAGTCTCCCCATTGGTAGTATACAGCAGCCTCCGCAGTGGTAGTATACAGCAGTCTCTCCAGTGGTAGTATACAGCAGCCCTCCCCCCTGTGGTATATACAGGCCCCCTGTGGTAGTATACAGCAGCCCTCCCCCCTGTGGTATATACAGGCCCCCTGTGGTAGTATACAGCAGCCCTCCCCCCTGTGGTATATACAGGCCCCCTGTGGTAGTATACAGCAGCCCTCCCCCCCTCTGGTATATATAGGCCCCCCTGTGGTAGTATACAGGAGCCCCCCCGTGCTATATACAGGCCCCCCGTTGCTGCCGCCGCACACCTGTAAAAGAAGAGCTTTCATACTTACCCTCCTGTGACCGCGCGCGCATCCCCCGCTCTCCTTCCTGCTTCTACCCGGCATCCATCCACGTGACCGCGCGCCTGTAATGACGTTATTATTTGTGCGCGGTCACGTGGATGGACGCCGGGTAAAAGCAGGAAGGAGAGCGGGATGCCGTCACTGACTCGTGTATAAGCCGAGGGGGGCACTTTTCAGCACAATTTTTGTGCTGAAAAACTCGGCTTATACACGAGTGTATACGGTAAGTTGTTCAGAAGTTGGACAGATAAGTTGGTGTGTGTAAAGTGGCCCTAAGGATTCGACAGGGGATTCGTTTTTGGAAATTAAGTAGAGAGCAGAAATATTATTTTTAGAACAAAAAACAAATCTGGCTTACTATGCAGCTGTAACATGATAATTAGGGATGAGCGAGTATAATCGTTACTATTCGGTACTCGTCGAATAGTAACGATATTCGGCCACTCGCTACTTGCCGAGTCTCTTGTGATTACTCGGGAGTAGCGAGTAGTCCTTTTACTTTAGCAGTGTATCTGTATATACACTGCGAAAGTACACTAAAAGTGAAGAAAAGTTGTTAAAAAATAAAAAAAACATCATACTCACCTTCCGACGCCTGCACCGGGACCGTAAAACCTCACCTCTGATGTGCGGCAAGGACCTGTCAGTCTGATAGCCAATCAGATGGCCGGACGTCACAAACCATTTGATTGCTATCAGCCACCTGATTGGTCAGATTCACACAGTAGGCTGCTTAGTGTCCGCTTCCCAGAGCGGACAGGGAAACACTGCTAGCAGCGTTTCCCTGTGCGCTCGGCTTAAGCGGACACTAGGCAGCCTGCTGTGTGAAGTGGTTACCACGATACACATTGGGTAACCATGGGCTGCGTCCGCAGAAAGCGCCGGCACACACGCACCTGCGCTTCACGAAAAAAAACATAAGTATTTAACGGAGAACCGCTAAATACTTACAGCGGAGGTGTGTGGACATGGCCTTACCGCATTTGTCACCCATAGACCCTCATGTTTACTCAAATACGCAGCAGATACACAGCGGTGTCCACACTATGTGTATGTTTTGTGTATTTTGAGCTTATTTTGCATTACAATCTGCAGGAAGTGATAGTGTTGAAGTGGGGAGCTGGATTATACATGTTTTTATCTTCTTTTTTTTTTTTACCAAAGTATTCAATTTTTATTGAAACAGACACATAGCACCTTCAAATCCGCATTCAAAACGCACCAAAACCGAACCAGGCAAACAGGAATTTCAGACATTAGGTGCAGATTTTGGTAGTCAAAGATCTGCAGCACAAACTCAGCGCATGAACACAGCCTTAATTTGTGTGGGTATATAAAACAAATCAGATTGCATACAGAACAACTGGATAGAACCTAATCGTTTTATTGAAATTCTTAACAAGGGAAACAATTGGGGATTTTGCATAAAAACCAATGCCTACAGATCCCATATGTATGACAACAGAGGTGAAAAACTTTTTTTATAGTTAAAAATCAAGTCTTTTTTATTCTATGGCTGTGTGAACTAAGCCTTATAAGTACACAGATCTACATTACATTATTACAGAGCACTAATATAAGTTCACATGAATGTATAAAAAAAAATCACCTTATTTTCATCCAGAAAAAAAATAGAGAATTTTTCCTCTGTATTGTCATCTGACCCACCCCAGGTCTTGGGATACTCGGATCCTGGGGATGTCGCAAGCGGACGTTGTCCGGGACCGTGCCCTGGGGGTCACTTTAAAAAGGGGGGAATATGTACAGTGATTTAATTGAAGAGGTCGTGACGCCAACTACGGAGTCTGGTGAAGGCACCAGTGCTGCTGCAGACCTCCGGGGATGTTGGATGGGCAGCCTGATGGTGTAGCTCCCGGTAGGTGTAGCGGGGTCCCTGGGACATTGATGTAGGGATAGGATTTGGCACAGCGATGAGGCTCTGCAAGTGGGAGGTAGTTACAGTCTCTGTGCTGGACAGGATCAAGGCTGTAAGAACTGATACCCACACTGGGAGTAGTTTTCCATACCTTTTCTGATGACAAACTGGCACAGTCCAGGGTACACTCCAGGTGGTCGGGAGGCACTTCAGGATTTCCACAGCGGGTGATTTGTAAGGCCTCTTTGCTCCTTTGCCTACTTATGGTGAAGCATTGACCTGTATAGAACCTGGCCTGGCCTCCTGCATATTTCTCTTCCTCTGTAATTCTGAGCTCGGGGAAGAACCTTCTCTGGATTGACGCTACCTCTGGGGATTTTTTCTGCAGGTCCTGGCAGTTTGATTGGTTATGGTTACAGGTGATCTGGAAAACCGAAGTCTCCTTGGTCGGACCAGTGTTCTTCAGCTGGGCTAAATGTTCCTTAGCAGATTCAGACTCCGGTGTCCGGGTTGCTTTTGTGGGGTGAACCGGTATGACTCCTCTGCCCCCAATTCTACTTCTTTCTCTCTAGCCTTGCCTCCGACCCTCACTCTCGGGTACCTCACTCTGGCTAGACTGGCTTCTGGTATGGGTCTAGCGTGGCTCCGTTACCAGGTTGTCTTCACAGTACTGCTCTGTACTGCACGGACTGACTAACTCCGCCCCAGTATTGGTATTTATCGTGGATCCTGCTTAAAGGCAGCAAGTGGAACACCTCCTACAGGCCAGGGGTGGAAGATGTTGAGTATGTAGGTTACCTGTTGTGCAAATCCCTCCATGCACTAGGCGGTACTGTGGCTACCAGTAGGGTGCCACACATCCATATGTCCATTTTTTACATCCAAAAACATTTTTTTTATATACAGTATATCAGCCCTTAATAAAATGTACAATACCAAATACAGTTTCCAGTGTTAAGAAGTGCAATGTATGTTATATACGGTTGATCTGTATGGAATCTGATTTTTTTTTTTTGCTCACCCATAGACTTGAGTATCATTCAAAATATGGAAAAGATTAGTACAGGCTGCAAATGTATTCTTGCAGACATTTATTCTGCGTGTAAAAAAACTAACCTGATCTGAAAAGCCCATTTGAAAAACAGTGATGTGAAGGATTTGGCTATGCTCACACTGTGCGTTTTTTTCTGCTTTTTTGGGGGTCTGCTTTTGCAGTGAAAATGCAGTGAACGCATCACTTAAATAGAATCCCAGCAAAGTCAATGGGTTTTCTGTTTTTGCTGTTCAGTCTGTGCTTTCATGACTTAGTGCGTTTTTTCCCTTAAAAATTGATCCGTTTAAAGAATAAAGTAAAGATGCGGCACTCACCCGGATGCTGGTTTCAATGCGGCTTTATTTAATCCATGCGTTTACAAACAAAGGAGGGAGGGGGTGCACGGGACTATGGTCACTGTTTCGCACCGGTTGGTGATTCTACGGGTCCAAATACTATGTTATATCCGTTTAAAGAATAAGCTGTCAATGGCTGCGCTTTTCTGATCCACTTTTCCACATGAAACCATTTTCTATGGGCTTAAAAAACGCACCAGAAAAAGAACGGATGAAAAACCGATCAAAAGTGGATGATATGTTTCTGATGCGGTTTTTTTCAAAAGCTGATGCAGTTTTCCAACTGTAAAAGTGAAAAAAACGCACAAAAAAACAGAGTAAAAAACTCAGTGTGAACATAGCGTACATGTGTGAACTGAGTATTTTTATGGACAGAACTTGTACAAAAATACCATTGTGTTAATATACCTTTATAATGGAAAGAACACCTGACACCTTAACTAGAAAACAGTGCAATTCCAAATAAAAATATACACATTTGTTTTTGAGGTTATGGTTTCTACAGGTGCAAACAGTGAAAGTACAAATTGAGAAATAACATTAATAACTTCTCTTTAGACTAACTTCTGCAAATCAGTGTTTCTTCCTACATTTGTTTCACTTAGAACCTGAAGTCTCGTCTTCGACTGGTGTATGTGCAGCGGGTGAAATAAGTATCCATCCACACAGGCAAAAAAATTAAACCTGAGATGTTCATAAATTAAATTATGTGTAAGGTTACCGTTACACGTCGCATCATTGCATTTGCAATTTGCAGGTTGCAGTGAAATCATGGAGACATTGTTCCATTTGTACACAGCAACAAAATGTAACAATGTGTCCAAGATTTCACTGCAACCAGCAAATTGCAAGTGAAATTGCATGCAATGTTGCGACGTGTAACGGTACCCTAAGAATGAGAACTGACAGGGAAAAAGCACTGAACAACAGTGGCGTAACGATCGCAGTCGCGGCTGAGACCGGGCCCAGACCTGTAGGGTGGCCCGGGCCTCCATCCGCCCCCCGCGACCACGATCGCAGCTCGGCTCCGACACTCCGTGCGTCAGAGGAGAGGAGGTTAAGGGAGGGAAGATTCCTGCTGCTGATCCTATCCCTCCTTTCCTCTGATCTGCGGCCGACCCCCTGCCCTGCACTGTGCACTCCACTGCGGAGCCTGCGGCAGTAGCATTAAACCCCCAACTCTTCCCCCCGCTCCTCACCCACGGCGTGAGGGCTGATGCACTCCTGGGGGAAGGCCCGGTCTAAATATCGCATCGGGGCCCACCAGACTCCGGTTACGCCACTGCTGAACAACCTTACTTAAATTTGGTGAGTGCATTATTTATTGTTTTCTTTGAAACAATTGTACCCGTTGATTCAAGGTCTTTCTGTAGTTCTCCACAGGTGGTTCTTGGCACTTGGACAACTCTTCTGATAATTCTTTTCCCTCCTCTGTCTGTATTCGTGTGGGAGCACCAGGTCATGGCCGGTTTATGGTTAAATGATAAATGATGTTATTTCTATGTCCTGATTTTGGCCCAAACAGTGCTCACTGTACCTTTCAGTCGTTTAGAAATTCCCCTGTAACCAATAACATCAATATGTTTTGAGATCTTGATACAGCTCACTAGTTTTACCCATCATGACATGTTTCTTATTTGGCACCTTGGCCATCAGTTGAACCACTTGATATTATTTTTCGCTAAGTGGTAGGATTGCTTCTAATTACTGATAGAAAGTCATGACACCAGCTGAAATCTATCACCTTTTGCATCTCTCTATCTACTTGTGTTGAGTACTTATTCCGTGTGTCATTATTACACATTAATATATTTATGGACTTCTATAGTTTTATTTCATTGCCTGTCATGATTGGATGGGTTGAAAATGAAAATTTCATGTCAATAGCACCTTGAGAGAAATATTTACTTTGAAAATTGGTAACGTGTGCAATACTTATTTCACCCTCTTTAAGTGCTGACTTCCAATGATGTGTGCTGTTTCAGACAATAGCCAATCTAAGGGTAGCTGCATACCACGGCAAGGTCCGATCCGGGGCTGTCCGGTGTAAACCAAACAGCCCCGGAATGGATTTTGGCTCCATAGTATCCTATGGGGCCGGATGGAGCTGGATGGCAGCTAACTGCCATCTAGTTTCCATCTCTCCAGAAGAATCCGGGAGAATTCAGATTTTTCTCTCTGGACACAAAAACGTTGCTTGCAACTTTTTTGTGTCCGGGGAGAAATATCTCCCCAGCTTGCCATCGATTTCCTCGATCCGGGAGGATCCGGGAGGATCCGGGAACCGGACACCTGTGGCTGCACGCCGCTGTTATTTCAGCAGGTCTCCAAAAACGCATGTGAAAAATGGTACTGTGACCCCAGCCTAAGGCTGGCTTCACACCACGGCAAGATCCGATCCTGGGCTGTCAGGGATGAACCTGACAGCCCCGGACCGGATTAGCACACAGAACCGGAGGGCTAATATGCCCTCTGGTCCGGTGTGCAGGCTGACGCAGCTGCTGCTGCAGATGTTTCAGGACCGCGGCTCACAAGGAGCTAGCCGCGGTGCGTTTTGAAAAATGCATGCGTTTTTGTAGAAAACGCATGCATTTTTATAACATGGGCCCCTATGGAAAACGCATGCAAAAACGCATGTACAATTAGTACCATTTAGTGCCATTCAAAAACGCATGCGTTTTCCATAGGAGCCCATGTTAAAAAAACGCATGCGTTTTCTAAAACGCTTGCGTTTTTTTAACACGGGCTCCTATGTAAAACGCATGCGTTTTTGAATGGCACTAATTGTACATGCGTTTTTGCATGCGTTTCCCATAAGGCCCCATATTAAAAAACGCATGCGTTTTTGGAAATGCACCAAAAACGCATGGTACTGTCACACATGCTTTTTTGCTATTAGGGCATGCGTTTTTTAACATGGGGGCCTATGGGTGCGTTTTTTACATGCGTTTTTGAAAACGCAGGTCTCCAAAAACGCTTGTGAAAAATGCAACTGTGACCCCAGCCGAAGGCAATTTAAATAAAAACTCCAGAAAAAAAACAAATTGTAAAACTACCTTTGAAGAGGACCAAAAAGGAGCAGTTTCTGCTTTAATTTTATTACCCATGCTCCCTTGAGAATTTTTTTTATTTATCAGCCATATGTTTTCAGAGATATAGATCTTTTTATTTAGTGCTAATTTTATGGTATTTGCCAAGAAGTCCCAGATTACAGGATTCTCTGGAGGAGTATCTTCTAATATCACCCTGCCCCCTTGATTAAAAAAAAAGCAATCCCGACACTTAGTATTTTTACAAATACCAGTCATTATAATGAAAATACCAGTCATTATAATACAGCCTAAATAAAAATATTCCCCCATGATGTCACCTAAATAAGCCCAATGTTGGGCCCACAAATAAATAGCTGTCCATCACTGTGATCCCTGCACAAAAACCCCAGGCAGGAAATGAACCAATAAGGGTATGTGCACATGATCCGAAGGCACTGCATTTGGACACAGAGTCTCCCTACCTGACGGAAGCCACAGGTGAACGCAGGGAGCCTACAGCCGCCCTGTGCCCACGATCTGTGTTCGGTGCAGGGTGGCTTTTCCCTTCATTCACCCACTGGAAATTAACATGCTGCGGAGATGCGGAAATGCAATAACCCCCACCGCAGCTGGAATAACGCTGCGGAGGGGAGAAGCACAGTGAGTATGGGATTTTTAGAAAGCTTATCCATTGTGCTTGTACTGTACAACACAGTATTTTGGACGCAGCTGTAATACGCTGCGTCCAAAACGCTGCAGTTACTGATTGTGTGCACACACCTTAAAAGACTGTAGGGCTAGAATCCATGAATATGAGTCAATTACTTGTCAGATGTGTATGGAATGATAGATGTGAGCTATGAGATAAATCTTTAAGAAACAAGTGTGAGAAAAGTGATCAGAGGGAAAGAAGCGTGAAGAGTGGAAGCTCTAAAAATAAAATTATATACCTTATGGCAGAAATAAAATAAAAATGTGAATATAGTGGGATATCACTGGGATAAGAAACAATAAATAGTGATGTAGAAAAATTGTGCATTCAAAAAGATGCCATAGGGATTTCGGAAAATGAATCTAATATATAAAGCTGAGTGTATGTTTGTGTATGTAACATAGCCCTGCCCACTCCACATAGCCATTGCCACGCTACATAGTCATGCCCACTTTGCAGTCTGCATCTCCACATATCCCTGCCTCCTCCACATGGTCCCATATATATATATATATATATATGAAGGGGTGCGGCTATACATTGGGTGGGGCTATGTGTAGGTGTGGAACTATAAAGGGGCGGGGCTACTGAGAGGGGCAGAGCTATGATACATACACACACATACATACATTACCATATATGGGTGATATAACCATATACGAACATTATGACCACATATGGGCATTATGTCCGGGCAACACTGGGCTCTATATCTAGTTTAAAATAAAAATGAATTTCTAATGATATTATTATTATTTATTTAAATAGCACCATTAATTCTATAGTGCTGTACATGAGAAGGTAAATACTTAGGTATAGGTATATATTATAATAATTATGATAAAATATGTACCATAATTATATAACTAATTTATATCTATTCCTATATTTATATATTAATTAATGCATATTTATTACATTAAAATTTAATTACAATTGATTTATTAATCTATAATGAATTAATTTGAAGCTACAGAGGACAAGGACTGTACAAGAAGGATACGGTCCAAAACGTTGCACGGCATGCTAGTACTCCTAACATATCTTTATCCCAAAAATTTGCAATATTACAAATTAGTCTGAGAAATTGTTTTTATGATGAGATATATGCCAAGTAAACACTGTTTTTCATACCTCTTTTACCTAACTTTTATACCCAGAGTAGATCAAAAGCTGGGATTATTTAACAGTTTATTGCTAGTTTATGTGTCTACAGAACTGCTAGGGAGGTAGGGACTAGAAGGCTGTACTTACTCTTATTTCAACAAACTTTGCATAAATCCAAAGTGCATGCAAAGAGAAGACATTTTGTAATTTGCTTCTTTTCCACTTATGAGACACTTTTACTTTACTCCCGCTTCCTGAGCTCAACATTTACTATGAAAACTGCTAAAACCTATGTCACTGAGGTATCATATACAGCTTCCTAACGATTGAAATCTATGGAAAGAGAACGAACAGGGATGAGCAAAGTGAGAGACAGAGATACAGAGAGGCAGAGACAAACAGAGCTTGTATTGCACCTTTCTAGTAAGTGTGTTGTCCAGAGCTGGATTCTCAGTTACTCTGCTCAGTTCTACTGTTCTCCAAGCTATTGTTGCAGAACTTGTGATCCTTAGAGACAGAGTAGCAGAAAACAGAACACACTCATCATTTTGTGTATTGGAAACTTCATAGCAGCTAATCTTTATTTAGTAGCTCCAATAAAAACTAGAAATGAAAAGATGGAGTATTGAGAGGGGAAACTGGTAAAAATGCAGGGTACTAGTCATATACCGCAACTAGCATCATTATTGTTTTTATAGTAGCTTTTTCTGCAAACTTGACAGAAGTAACATGACCTTTATCTAAAATGAAACCTGATGTATGCATATAATAAATTCCAAACAATATTTACTTTTCATAGATTCAACCGAACTGTTTTCAACAACTGACGAACCTTAATACACTTACAATGGCCAACATGTCACTTGGTTCCAAATTAACAGAGGATCTTTGCTCACAATTGGCGGACACCAAAATTCAGGTCCTCAATCTGCCTAATTCTCAGTTTACAAGAATACACAATACGACATTTAAAGGCTTAAACTCCACAAAGTTAACAAGTCTGGATATTTCTAAGAACAGCTTATCACAGATTGATAACAATTCATTTATTTTTTTGCATTATTTAGAAATTTTGAATTTAGAAGAAAATCAAATGAGTCATTTAAGTTCCGGAGCTTTTAGTGGTTTATCGAATCTGAGAGACTTGAATTTAAAAAAGTTTTTTAGCCCTTCCAAGGATGTCAAAATCGACGACTTTTCATTTCAATGGCTTCAACACCTACAATACCTAAATATGGAGCAAAATAAAAAAATTTACTTTTCTGAACATACTTTTACTGGTCTGATAAGTTTAACAAATTTGAGTTTCTTTGGATGCACAATTCAAACTTTGACAAATACAACATTTTTATCTCTTTCGAATTCATCTTTAATATCACTGAATCTAACAAAAAACGACTTGACTGGAATCGAATCTGGAGCTTTTCATGGTCTACAACACCTTGAAGTGCTTGATTTAGGTGTTAACCAGATTGACCAACTCTTTACCGGCAAGGAATTTGAAGGTCTTCACAGTATTAAACAGATATATCTTTCATACAACAAACATTTGACTCTTACAAGTAGTTCATTTTGCAGTATTCCAACTCTTAAAAAGCTCAACCTCAGGAAAACAGCATTAACTTTTAAAAGCCCAAACAATTCTCCATTCTACTGTTTATCCAACCTTTCCCTTCTAGATCTCGGCAACAACAATATTGCCAATATGGATGAAGATTTTTTTAGTGGACTTCATAATTTAAGAATTCTAAGTTTGCAACACAATAACCTCGCTCGTTTATGGAAAAAGGCTAATCCCGGTGGTCCAGTATTGTTTCTAAAAGAACTCCCAAAATTGGAAATACTTGACCTACTTTCCAATGGTTTTGATGAGATCCCTGCTAAAGCTCTTGAAGGGCTTTCAAACTTAAACATTTTAAACTTGGGGGAAAACAATATTTATATATTGCCACCATCTATCTTCGAGGATCAAAAATCACTCATTTCACTCGACCTTCATAAGAATTTAATAACTTCTGTTGAAGAAAACATTTTTAAAAATGTTTTCAGTAACCTTAAAAATTTAAATATGGGCAATAACCCATTTGATTGTACATGTGAAAGCATAGCCTGGTTTGCAAATTGGCTTAATACAACCAATACAAGTGTGCCAGGTCATGACGTGCAATATATATGTAATACACCAAACAATTACCATGGTGTTTTGGTTGAAAAATTTGATAATTCACCCTGTAAAGACCATGCTCCTTTTAAGGAATTTTTTATATTTAGCTTTACCATTACGAGTTCTATAATGATTTTGGTCTTGTTGCTACATTTCCAAGGTTGGAGGATAAAGTTTTACTGGAATGTTTTGGAAAGCAAAGTGCTGGGATTTCAAGAAATTGACCTAGGTAACCGAAACTATGAATATGATGCCTACATCATTCATGCCAAGAAAGACGAGTCTTGGGTCGATCGATATCTGCTTCCTTTTGAAGAAGATGAGGGCAACAATTTTAAATTCTGTTTTGAGGACAGAGATTTTGAGGCTGGATTATCTCAACTACAGCTGATTGTCGACAGCATCAGAAGAAGCAGAAAAGTTATTTTCGTTATAACACATTATTTCCTAAATGACAAGTGGTGTAGAAGGTAAGTGCTCTGCAATATATATATAAATGCATTTGGATAGAAATTGTAAAAATAACTTGTTTGAAGTTTGGTTTAGCTAGACCTCAAAGTTTCATTTTGCAGTGTTGATTAAAGGAAATCTGTCATCAGGGTTTTGCTTCCTATTCTGAGTTCACCATGAAGTAGGGACCAGAGACTCTGATTTCAGCAAGACCCCGATTCTCCTTATTGTTTTGTTTGCAGTAGTTTTTATAAAACCTTTTGTTTTTTCAGCAGGAGATTATTATTAGACTAGCTGGGTGCCCGATGCACATGCATCGGGATTCTAGAAGAGCGAGCCTCTGACTCGCAATGGCCGCTTCGCGGCCAATGCTTCACGCTGCTAAGGCGACTCGCCATGCCCGCTGCGCGGGCATAGCGAGTCGCCTTAGAACTGCTCGCAATGGCCGCTGCGCGGCCAATGCTTCGGGCGTATCCACATGACGACACTGACTCGCAGCGCGAGTGGACTCAGAAGGGGCAAAAAACCCATTCGCAATTATATAATAGATGACCTCCTGAACTGCTGCCAGGTAGTCCAAACAAACACCCACCACTGTTTGCTAGCTTTTTGCTTATGCACAGTGTATACAGAGTTCAAGGTCCACTATGGGCACTAAGAAAAAAAAAAAAAAGATATGACAAAAATGTACAAGCTGCTTTTCCTGCTTGATATCAGGCAGATGCTGGTATGTTAGTCCTGTGCTGAAGCTGAGCCATAAGCTGTGCTGCATAGGAGAACGGTAATTTCCCTATAAACTACTACCATGATATTGCAGTAAATTGGGTAAGTGAATAAACAATCCCAGGTACAAGTCCCCTAGGAGAACTAAAACATAAAATTGTCTTTTAAATATATAAAAACATTTAGGTTTAACGGCCAAGTCCAACTTTTCAAATCTGTATCAGTTAATGAGGTAATAACTTTGACATGTTCCAACATGTTCAAGTGGTTCTGTAACATATGCTTATATCCTTAATCTATTGAAACAAATATATGGACAACAAAGTGCAATCAGGTTTACTCCGTAAAACACACTGCTAGATTTTAGTGACAAGGTGGTGTAGGACACAACCACCATGGAACGCCTATGATCTATTAAAATCATAAGATAACTGGAGCAGTCTAAAGGCCCCGTTACACATAACGATGTCCTAGCGACCCAACCAATCTGATCGCTGGTGAGCTGTCACACAGGCAGACTCGCCAGCGATCAGCCACTCGTGTAACAACCTCGACATCGTGGAAAAGAATATAAAATAGTCTTTTCCACGATGTTGAGGTCCCACTATGCTCTGGGATAAGTGGGAGAATGCTGGTAACCAGGATAAACATTGGGTTACTAAGCGCAGCGGTCTGCTTAGTAACCCGATGTGTACTGTGAGGTAGCGCCCGGGGAACCCGCTTGCATAACGACACCAAAACACGGGTTTATAAGTTTCCAAATAACTACCCGTTTATTGCTCACATATAAATCATAACCCGGGCAGTACATTAAACATAAGCATGTCACATAATACATTACATTACATATATTATGAACACATATTGCACATATACGACTACAGTAACCCTAGACCTGTAACCACCTCTCCTTCCAACCCTTGGAGCACTAACAACAGCTCCCGTGGTAGTCACGGCCACCGGCCTGTCTCAACGTTACACATACATTTATAACACATATTTAACCATATATCAACGGGTCCTGTGGGTCCCAAGGGTGGTACCAGCCGCCTTGCTTTATTTCCCCAGCTCCACACTACCCCGGAATACAGGCACGAGCCTGACCGGGTTCTTACACACTGCATGTGATCCATCATATAAGGATTCATGGATCACACACGTCCTTCCACACGCTCACAGCCCATCATATAATCATCCATGGACTGTGGCACCTCTGGGTTCAGAGCAGGGATTGAGCAACCTGAGTCACGGGTACACCATGCATCCCCAAGGGCTACCTTCCTGGACGTATCTCGCCACACGTCCAGACCAGCGTCCACCTGGTTCAACCACGGTTTCCCCACTCTAGGAGCCCTTCTAACCCTGCTTCTGACCACCGGTACATACACATCAACGGGTCCTTTCACTGACTGTTTTAGTTGGACCCAATGGCGGCTATGCCCACCCGGCACAATTCATACATCTGCCTCCCATAGGGCTACATACACTTCAACGGGTCCCTTCACTGACTACTTAGTCGGACTTAATGGCGGCTATGCCCGCCTGGCACAATTCATACATCTGCCTGCCGTAGGGCTACATACACTTCAACGGGTCCCTTCACTGACCACTTAGCCGGACCCAATGGTGGCTATGGCCGCCTGGCACAATTCATACATCTGCCTCCCATAGGGCTGCATACACTTCAACGGGTCCCTTCACTGACTACTTAGTCGGACCCAATGCCGGCTATGTCCGCCTGGCACAATTCATACATCTGCCTCCCGTAGGGCTACATACATTCGCTGGGTCTTTTATATAAGCCATAAAGTACACATACACTTCAACGGGTCGCTTCACTGACTGTTTAGTCAGACCCAATGGCGGTTATGCCCGCCTGGCACACTTTACGCACATGGTACACAGTTCACTCTCGCATACGGGAACTGCCTTCTTATCGGGCACGGATCCAGGTCTCGCTACCTGAGTCACGGGTACACCAAGCATCCCCAAGGGGCTCCTTCCTGGACGTATCTCGCCACACGTCCAGACCAGCATCCACCTGGTTCAGCCACGGCTTCCCCACTCCAGGAGCTGTCACGACCCCGGTCCTGGCGACCGGTATGGAGCTAGCACGCTCCCCTCATGTCCGCACACCACAGAGCTCTGGACTGCTCTGCTCTCAGTGTCCCTCAGTCTGAGACTCAAACACTTGTCTCTCACACAGACTGGATCTCTGGCTGCATCTCTCTGGTGATCTCTGGCTGATGATCTCTCACACAGACTGGATCTCAATCTCTGGCCCTCTTTATCGTGCCTGCCACTCCCACAATGACACATCCACCTGGGCTGCTATTACTCAGGACACACACACCTGGGCTACTACCAATTAGGACACGCTGTTCCCATACAGCCGCTCATCAGGCTCATCTATGTGTCAGGTCTACAGCACTCACTCTCAAATTTAACTCACTGTGTTCCGGGTAGGTTCCCACAGCATCATCAGTTACACCCGGCTAGTGTGGACAGGATCATACACTGATCCTGCATGTGATGTACCTCGGCCATGGGGACCATGCCAGCAGTGCCTCAAATACCCCCTTCCTTGTTCAGACCTGTGGGGGATGAACACACTGTCTTACAAGTCGGGCAACGACGCCGCACCCTGCTGCGCCGCTCCAGGCTTGTACACCTGGGACACGTGCAGAGCGTGTCCTACCACCTCCCCCCTCCTTATTCAGACTAGTGGGGGATGAACACACTGCCATAGGAGTCGGGCCACCATGCAACACCCTGTGGCACCGCTCCCGGTTTGTACACCTGTGACTCCTGTCCAACCTCCCCCTCCTTGCTTATACCAGCCGGGGTGAACACAGTGCAACACACAGTTCAGTTTGTCCTTGGTAAATCCGGATGTGGCGCTGGCTTGGCAACTTTGGGACCCCAAGGGCCGCCAGAGACTTTGAGTGCGACACCTTGGTCTTCATGACCCCGCCGAGTCACCGGATACTGTGAGTACGTTGTCTTCGTGACCTCACCGGGTCACCAGCAAGATGCTGGGGTGCATCGTGTGGTCTCCTATAGCAACCCAGTCCATAGTAGTGCACCAACATAATTGTCCATAGAAACATGTCCGTATAAGGTGCTCCGGCACCACAGCCCTCGGCTATCATTGCTCTTAGCAACCGGGGTGTGCCTCCTCACCGGACTACCTTGCCCACATTCTCCACCATATGTGAGGTAGCGCCAGGGGGAACCCACTTGCATAACGCACCAAAACACTTGCTTATAAGTTTGCAAATGACTAACTGTTTATTGCTCACATATAAATCATAACCCGGGCAGTACATTAAACATTTAAACATAAGCACGTCACATAATACATTACATTACACAGTACATTACATATATTATGAACACACATTGCACATATACAACTACAGTAACCCGGGACCTGTAACCACCTCTCCTTCTAACCCTTGGAGCACTAACAACAGGTCCCGTGGTGGTCACGGCCACCGACCTGTCTCAACGTTACACATACATTTATAACATATATTTAACCATATTTCAACGAGCCCTGTGGGTCCCAAGGGTGGTACCAGCCGCCTTGCTTTATTTCCCCAGCTCCACACTACCCCGGAATACAGGCACCAGCCTGACCGGGCTCTTACACACTGCATATGATCCATCATATAAGCATTCAAGGATCACACACGTCCTTCCACACGCTCACAGCCCATCATATAAACATCCATGGACTGTGGCACCTCTGGGTTCATGCATCCCCAAGGGCTACCTTCCTGGACGTATCTCGCCATACGTCCAGACCAGCGTCCACCTGGTTCAACCACGGTTTCCCCACTCTAGGAGCCCTTCTAACCCCTGCTTCTGACCACCGGTACATACACTTCAACGGGTACCTTCACTGACTGTTTTAGTCGGACCCAATGGCGGCTATGCCAGCCTGGCACAATTCATACATCTGCCTCCCATAGGGCTACAGTACCCTGGTTACCAGCGCACTGTGCTTAGTAACCCGATGTTTATCCTATTTACCAAGCACAGTATGTATTGTGCGGCGCTGGGCATTTGTCGGGAAGTCGTTGATCGTTGGCCTCCCGCTGTCACACACGCCAATGCTGGCTGCCCAGCGGGAGACCAACAATCAATAAATGGTCCTGGCCATTTACCAGTGATCAGTGAGATGGTCGTTGGTACATGTCACATGCAGCGGCATCGCTACGAGGTCGCTACAACATCACAAAACCGGTGACGTTGCAACGATATCGTTAGCGATATTGTTGCGTGTAGTGGGGCCTTAACGTCGGATGATGCATAAACGCCAGAGATGAGTAGGAAGGAGCCGCGCTTCTATTTATCAAAAGCTGACATATTCTTTTGGTCTCCAGATCATGATTTTATTCTAATTGTCACTTCAGTGAGGAAGTGAACGAACACTAGCGCCACCTTTCGGTAGCTGTCCTCAAAGTCATAATCGCCTCTTTAACAAGCCTTTTAATATGACCAAGGATTTTATTTATTTTATTCTATGCATTTCAGAGAAAAACGTCTTCATCATGTTTTGAAGCGATGTGATGTGATGAAGTTTCTGAAAGAGTTTTTCTTTGAAATACGTTGAATAAAATCACAATTTGGAGACCAAAAGAATAGGTCATCTTTCGATAGATTAAGACTGTGGGGGCGGGGCGCACTGCTTATTATATGGAATCAAGGCGGGAGCTCGCCGTACCACCGTCCCCTGAAGAAGCTGCACCCAGGCAGCGATACGCATGGGGTCTGGGCGCCCCCTGTCCCTCTGTTCTGATGACCAGCAACACCCGGGTTTTTTGCACATTAATAATAAATAAACTCTTGTATATATCACACAAAAATTTTTTTTTTGTCTATTTGTCAATATTTTGAACTGGTGTTGCATCCACACGTACCTTTTTTTCTCTTGTTCCCTTGTCTGTCGATAGATAGCAGCGTGGCTCATTCCTACTCATCTCTGGCATATATCCTAAATCCAGCTAGTATCCATGCAAAATAGTCAATATCATTCCCATATTTTTAATTTTAACAGTGTCATTTACGAAAAGGCCTTTTATTTTGTGAATATGTTAGTAGGGTTAAGATTTGTAATAAATTTTACTTTTTTTTAAAGAAATATACAAACCATATTTTTTACAGACCTTTTTAGTGGTGCATTCAATGGAAATGACTATAAGTGCTCTTTATATTGAACCATTTCCAGAAATTTTACCATATTAAAAATTGCACCCCTCAAATTTTTATTAAGGAAATATGTATAATCTTCAACTGTTACACAAGACTTAAAGAGGACCTGTCACTAAGCCAGGCATGGTGATCTAATTACAGCACTGGATGCAGCATGTCTGCAGCATGCAGGCAAGGGGTCACCCAGCACTTGAGCAGCCCTGTACCCCGAGATAATACACTTAGAAAACTTACATGCTCCAGCCATTAAGGAGGTGGCTAGGGACTGCAGCCAAAGGGCAGATTCACACCCCCTGCATGTGTAATCTGTCCACCGCTGCCAATCATTCTCTCCGTGTCTGCAGCATTTAAACAGAGTTTTTTTTTCTCTCTCCCAAAGGGGCGGGGCTAAAGCTGAGTGGAATGAAAAAATGAAAACTTCATTTTTTTCAACTAAAATATTGCTTTAGCTGCAAATTTTTTCATTTTCACGATGGATAATAGGAGAAAATGGACCACAAAATGTATTACTCAATTTCACTTGAAAGTGCTGCTTATAGAACACATGCCAGGGCTTGGAACGGGACATGTTCTATTTCATATCTCTTCATACACATTTGACTGAAGCAGATTGTGGGCACCATGTCACATTTGGAAAGACCCTGAGGCATCAGAACGGCATAAATCCCTACAAGTGACTCTATTTTGGAAGCCAGACCTCAAAGAATAAATGTAGGTGTGTGTTCTGCATTGTGTACCCAAATGGGCTTCACAAAACTTTATAACATTTGGACATGAAAATGCAGAATTGAGTTTTTGTGCATGTAGCAGAGCTGTGTGTGTATCTGTATGTACATATATTGTACATGTAGCAGAGCTTGGTGTGTAGTGTGCATGCAGTGTCCTTGTAGCAGAGCAGTGTGTGTGTCTGTATGTGCATGTATTGTGCATGCAGCAGAGCTGTGTGTTTGTATGTGCATGTAGCAAAGCTGTGTGTGTATCTGCATGTACATATATTGTACATTTAGCAGATCTAGGTGTGTAATGTGCATGTAGTGTCCATATAGAAGAGCTGTGTGTGTCTGTATGTGCATGTATTGTGCATGCAGCAGAGCTGTGTGTTTGTATGTGCATGTAGCAAAGCTGTGTGTGTGTGTATCTGCATGTACATATATTGTGCATGTAGCAAAGCTGTGTGTGTGTATCTGCATGTACATATATTGTACATGTAGCAGATCTAGGTGTGTAAGGTGCATGTAGTGTCCATATAGGAGAGCTGTGTGTGTCTGTATGTGCACGTATTGTGCATGCACTAGAGCTGTGTGTTTGTATGTGCATGTAGCAGAGCTGTGTGCATCTGTATGTACATGTATTGTGCACGTGAGCAGAGCTGTGTGTGTGTATATGTGCATGTATTGTACGTGTAGCAGAGCTGAGTATGTAGTGTCCACGTAGCAGAGCTGTGTGTGTATCTGTATGTGCATGTAGCAGAGCTGTGTATGTGTATCTGTTTATGTAGTAGAGCTGTGTGTGCGTGCTGTGTGTAGTGTGCATGTAGCAGAACTGTGTGTCTACATGTGCATGTAGCAGAGCCATCTATGTCTATGGGCATGTAGCAGAGCTGTGTGCGTCATGTATAATTTGCAGAAAGATGATAATAATAATAATAAGACACTTACTATAGAGGTATTTCCTCCATATTCCACCCTCCTAAAATTAGTGCTAATGACCCCTCCCTTTTACACCGCCGGGGAAGCTTCAATAAATAATAAGAGTAATAGTAATAATCTTATTTTCTGCAGTCTATACCTAGGTATGGCTTAAGGTGCGGACGTGCAGCAGCAAGGAGGGGCGGGGGTAGAGTGTTAAAGGGGCCCATTTAGAATCTTTCGCCCGGGGCACATAAAAATCTGGAGCCGGCCCTGCTTGTGACCAGAGCATGTTCTTGCACATGCTAGATGGGTCCCCTATGATCTATAAGGGAATAGGATTGACAATAAGGTAGTGTATGGTCCAGTCATCTTTATAATAAATTGGGGTAAACATATAAAGTCGCATGAACCAATCTTTAGTCATTACCTGTTTGTGTCTGGTGCTAATTGAGTGCATACCACGCAATGTAAAAATAATATACAAAATTTTTCAGTCTTCATGACCGGACTCAAGTGAAGACAACCCTTAGGGCCGCTTTACACACACCAACTTCTGAGACCAAATTCTGAACAGATCTCTGGTTGCAGTGAAATCATGGACACATTGTTCCATTTTGTGGCTGTGTACAAATGGAACAATGTGTCCATGATTTCACTGCAACCAGAGATCTGTTCAGATGTTGGTTACAGAAGTTGGAGTGTGTAAAGCGGCCCTTACAGCTGCACAGTGGCCCACTTCTTTCTTCCAAGCAGGTGTAACTGTGTTTTATTGTCATTCATTTGACTGCAATGGGCCTATATATTCTCCTTTCACAGGGGCCCGCTTCTTTCTGTTAGCATGCCTTAGACTGAACTACCTACTCCCCTTATTTTGCATTCTTCAGTAATATGCATTCTGCAGGTGTATGGTAATCCTTTTCTCCGTAAGAAGCCCAGACATCTATGATAGAAGCTGCATGTTAATTGTGGTACTCAATAAATGAAAAAGACCGACATTTTAGGCAGCTGACACAAGATATAGTGTAAAGGAATGGTTATTTAAAGGGATACTGTCAGGTCATTTTTCAGTATGATACTAATATTACCCTTGAATAGTGCCTGAGCAGACCTTTTAAAAACATGTAAAATCATTATTCAACCCATTGTAGTTTCCTTATTATAAGCATTTTCAGACCTTGCAGGTAGCTCCTGCATTAGTCCTGTCCATTATAAGCAGAGACAATTAGTCCAGCAAATTGGCGAGCAGCCAATCAGTGCCGGGACCGCCAATCTGACGTCACCACAGGTCCTGGCAGAAGACATCTCACTTGGAACCGGACACCGAACACCGGGAAAAGGCGTCGGACAGGTGAAGTGTTCATTCTTTTTTATTTTTCGTACACTTGCTTTTGTTTAATTTAGATTTCGCAGTGTATATTAATACACTGTGAAATCTAATGGGGCTGTCACAGAGGGGAGGAGGAAGCAGGATTCTTCCTCCCCTCTGTGACATCACTGCACTTTCTGGAGTAAAGAAAGCGCAGTGTGTGAAAGCCCCTGCGTATTTTGTTGCACTTTTTTGCGCGGCCGAAAAACGCAGCAAAAAGCGCGCGCAAAAAAGCGCAGAAAAATACGCAAATGTGTGAACGCAGCCTTATTTGACCTCTTGCTTTGCAGCAAACACAGAGAGCAGGGAGAAGGATACAGCCCCCACCACACTGATCTCCTGAGCAATGATATGAATATGTGACATGAATATTCATCCTATGTTGAGTGAACAGCAGACAACCAATTGAATCATTCACTGTGATGGACAGATGGAATTAATCTCGGGTTATTTGAAGTTTACAGAGGATGGAAGGGAAATATAAATAAAAGAAATACATGAATAGAGAGAGCTTAGTGCGAGGAATTAGAAAATGATAGGAGTTATGTATGGATTTTTGATCTGACAGATTTCCTGTAAGGAGGGTTGATGATATAACATCCCTTCTGAAGTTATAGACTCTGCTGACTTGGAATTTTAAATATTCATTTGAGATGTAAATGTAATTTCATTGAAAAAAAAAAAACAATACTGCACTGGTTGTTAATGATGGGTCACATAGCAGCTGAGATAATGTTTTTTATGCCATGTGACTTATTTTCTCCCATTTTTCTGTGCTCTTTTAAAAACTGCATTTTACAGCTGTGTCGGAATGACCCGCTTCCCTCAGTGTCTGTCAGCACTGTGTGTGTATTTCCACAGCTTTTGAGAACAGGCTGATAGTGAGTAGTATGATGTGCCAGCAGAGAAGGGAATAACAGAGATAGTGACTGAGCTGTGTTGAGCCAGATGACAGATCTGACGCTTGTGCTAAGGAAAGAGAAGTTTGCAGTGATCCTTACATTCTGACATTGCTTAGCAACTGTGCTGTAGACTGAGCTAATCTGATACATCGTTTCCTCATCAACTGCAGCCAGTAGCACGCACACAGTGCAGGCCACGCCCCCTCCTTTGTAAGGTTACATGTTCAGTATTCAGTGTGAAGACAGATCAGACTGAGTATATGCATATATCTGCTTCATACACAGTGTAGTGTGGACACCTTGTGGAAAGTTTATGAATAGTTTTCAACCAGAATTCTTTGATAAAGAATATTTGAAAGTTTATTAAAATCAATTGCTCTATATTATTATTAGATACAAATGTAAATGGCGGTTACACCTTAAGGAGTATTTTCAATTTTAATAATTATCCTTACCAATCCCAAGAAGTGCCCATGTGAATGAAGTAGTGGTCAATCATGCGCACAGACAATTTCTTAATTTTCATGGGAGTGCTGAGGGCCAGCCAAGTGCAGCTCTTGTTGGTCTCATTAAAATTGAATGGAGTGGCAGCACACATGATCGACCACAGCTCTATTCACATACAGCTCTTCAGAGTTCTCATATTTATTATGAAAATGTCACTTTTGAACTCCAGGGAAGCAGGTTTCCACAGTTTGCTGATTTATGTAAATATGTGACTTTATTTTATTCTAACTATTGCTTTGTTTCTTTAAGATTCAAGATACAACAGGCCTTCCAGCAAGCTATTGATCAGAGCCGGGACTCCATCATTCTCCTATTTCTAGAGGACATTCCCGATTACAAACTCCATCACAGTATACATTTGAGAAGAGGAATGTTTAAGTCTCGATGCATTCTACAGTGGCCTATTCAGAAAGAGAGGATCAACGCTTTCAAACAAAAACTAATCCTTGCTCTAGGGTCATCTAATCTAGTGAACTAATTATGGTGTATACTATCTCATGGATACAGTTTTTCTGTCCACAAGCTAGTGTTATGTTCAGAAAGGAGTCGGTAATAATTTTCTTCAATAACCTAAAGAACACTTTGGGTTCACTTAATGTAGTATTGGCATATGTATTGTAGTTATTATTATTTTTATATGGTTCCTTTTTGTTACAGAAAAAAAAGAAAACATGAAATTCTGTCTCTGTATTTATTTTTAACTTTTTTTCTTTTGATACTTTTATACAGTGTGGGCCATTTATATGGATGCACATAAATAAAATGGGATTAGTTGGTGATATCAACTCCCTGTTTTTGACATATTAATATATGGGAGGGGAAAAACTTTTCCAGATGAGTGGTGACCATGGAGGCCATTTTGAAGTTGGCCACTTTGATTTTTTTAATGGGAAGAGGGTCATGTGACACATCAAACTTATTGAGAATGTCATAAGACAAACAATGGTTTGCTTGGTTTGATGTGTCACATGACCCTCTTCCCATTAAAAAAATAAAATTGGCTTTAAAATGGCCGCCATGGTCACCACCCATCTGTAAAGGTTTCCCCCTCCCATATACTAATGTGCCACAAACAGGAAGTTGATATCACCAACCATTCCCATTTTATTTAGGTTCATCCATATAAATGGCCCACCCTGTATTATACTTCCAACTCTTCTCTATTCTTGCATTACCTTCCACTACACGGACCATAGACATATAAGCAACTGAAAAGTATTTATTTTTCTAAAGGCACATAAGCAAATACACATTAAAGTATCTTCTGAATATATACTCCGGACCATTGAATTATCTTAGGTATATGGGGCTCCCATCGTTGACAAATAATGTCAATGGGATGAAAGGACTAAGCATGTTGAATTTCAGTGTTCATTTCCTTTGTTCTCTATTGTAAAAACATACATGCTTTCAGTAGCGTAATTAAAGTCTGAAGGGCCTGGAAACAAAATTTAGATGTGGCCCCCACCTGCATGTTGGTCAGATGTAAGGGTCTTTAAAAAAACTTTGAAGTGCCCAGTATCCCAGTGCCCGGAATAGCTTGCACCTAATTGGACTATACTAAAGCCTCGATTTTCCATGCTTTTTATGCTGTAAATTAATAAAGAAATCTTGGAACTGAGAACTTTTAGTGCCGGACTTCAAAGTTTTTTCTGCATGTATTGGGAATTCTCTGGAGCACAAAAGGAACAGGTGAGCTGGATTATAAACATTTAATGTATAGGTCCTTGTAGCATTTTAGATCCTATAGACATACGTTTTTGTCCCCCCATGTATTATACCCATCCTGGTCCATTTCTGTAATAGTGTCTCCAATCCTAGCCCCTTACTGTAATCCTGTCTTCCATGCTGTAATATGTTTTCTATCTTGTCCCCTTCATGTAATAATGCCCGCTGTCCTAGACCCCTTTCTGTAATAATGTCTCCTTCTCGTTCTGGCTCCTTATTTAATAATGTACACTGTCCTGGTCCCCTTCCTGAAATAATGTATCCATCCTGGGTTATTTTTGTAGTAGTGTCCCCCTTCCTGTAATAATATATCCATTCTGGCCCATTACTGTAATAATGTCCTGTATCCAGTAATATTTTTTCTATCCTATCCTCTTCCTGGAATAATGTTCCCCATCCTGGCCCCTTCCAGTAATAATGTCTTTCGTTCTGGCTCCTTATTTAATAATGTTCCCCATCTCGGTCCTCTTCCTGAAATAATGTACCCATCCTGGCCTATTCCTCTAATAGTGTAGCGTAATTAATATCTAAAGATCCCAGAAGCAAAATTTAGATGTGGTCCAAACCTGCATGTTGGTCATATATATAGGTCCTTGTAGCATTCAAGATCCTATAAAGGCATACATGTTTGAACCCTCCCCCATAATGTCCACCACCCTGTTGCCCTTTCTGAAATAATGTATCCGTCCTTGCCTATTCATGTAATATTGTCATCCTTTCTGTAATAATGTCCTCGGTCTTTGTTCCTTTCTGTAATAATGTCCTCCATCATTGCTCCTTCCTGTAATGTAATGTTTCCTGTCCTAGGCCCCTTTCTGTTATAATACCCCCATCCTGGTCCCTTCCAGTAATATTGTCCAACATCCTGGGCACCTTCCAGTTATAATGCTTCATGCTCTGCCACTTTTCTGCAAAACATTTAATATATAAATGATTCTTATTTTCCTTTGCTGCCATGATATGAGGCGTCCTTTGCTATAGCTGGCGCTGAACCCACCATATGCATCGCATGGTGTCACTGCAATATGCCGTCCATGACAGGATCATCAGCTGCCTGCTTCTGATTAGCTAGTGTGTATTGTTGGACTGGGACCAGGCGGATCGTTGCACTATAATATATTTCAACTGAAAATGTGTCCAAGAATGCAAATCTAGCTGAAATAGGCACTGACATCAGCGGGCCCTCCTCCCTCATGGACCCAGGAGTGTTTGCACCCTCTGAGACCATGATTATTATACCACTGTCAAACCAAGCATATGGGGCATCCCAGGGGTCCGGTTGTCACTGTGGGATTGCCTCCCTCCCAGGGGGTGATGTCATGCCAGGAAGCCTGAAGGGGTCCCCTAGTCAGGTAACACCACCATCGAACACTTGTCCTAACTCCAGACCAGAAGGGAGAGCTCTGAACCCAGTTTTAGGGGAGATTCCTTATAAATTCTGGCTCGGAGGCAGGTTTAGGTAGACAGTCTGAGACAGAAGAACAGTACAGATGTCCTGGGGACTGGAGTTGGTGCTCGTCCCAGGACAGAGGAGAGCTAGTGACTGAGATGAGTCGAGGAGAACCCGGGGAGTGGAGCTGTGACTGAGCTCACCCCGGGGGAAAGCGCTAGAAAACCGGACACCGGAATCCGTGGTTGCTTGAGTACTGAAGTCCCAGTGGCTAAATCGGGAGGGCAGGGGATTGCAAGTCCCCTGGCCCCACTCAACACCCGAAGGCAAAGCCGCACACCAGAGCCCGGAGCCGCCACTGAGGAGTGACACCAGAAACAGGCTCGAGCTGCCTGCCATATGGGTAAAGGACTACACGCACTGGAAGAGGGCTGCACCTCAGTTTAAGGCAGCGAGGTCCAAATAACACCGTGCAGAAGGAAGGCTTCTAAACCCACCTGACTAGGTGGCTCCCCAATTGCTTCCCAGCCACCCATATCTCTGTTACAATTTGTTACCAGTGCCCCGGTCTGCATCAACAACCATCGAGTGAAGGTAAAGGAAACTTTCATCATTATGTCCTTCAGTCATTTACTGTGCCTTCAGTCCTGCACCCCACCGTATCCTATTCACAGCATAGACTGTGTAGACTGCCCTGGGTCCTTGCTCTATTTGTGGAGAGCATAACCACTTGCTGTGTCACCAATGGCCCCAGAGAATCTGTACTGCAGTGTCGGCCATCCATCCCAATTACCGAAACCCACAGGTGGTGTCACGTTAAATCCCATACAAAATACCCTTTTCCCCCATTTATTGACAAGGCCACAGAATCGGGTCACAGCCCCGTGACTTCCCCAAGAACTGCCTGGCTCGGATCCGAGCACCCCACGGTCCTGGGTGGGCATGTCACATACACTTGTACACACTGATTGGGAGGAATAGCTTCCAATTGAATGATGTTCTACTTGTAATAGTTTTGATAAAATCACTATTGAAATTGCTAGAGGTTATAACTATAAGACTAATAAACCTGCTGCCTTGTAGTCCTCTGTATTCATGGACTCTTCATAACCCCACCTCCACCACTGATTGGCAGCTTTCTGCCTATGCACAGTGTATACTGAAATTTGTCAATCAGTAATGCAGATTTGGTTATGCTGACCTCAGCACTCAGAGAATTTCTAGGTCTGTAGTAATACAATAGTATTTTTAGAAAAACCACAATAAACAATCTAGTAAGTGATACATTGCTACATTCAGGGTCTCTGCTCCCACATTATTCTGCTCCTACATGAGATAGAATAAGTGACACATCCCTTTTAATAGGATCTGTCACCAGGTTTCTGCTATGTAATCTGAGAGTAGCTTGATGTATGAATCGACCTTGATTACAGAAATGTGTCACTTACTGGACTTGTTGCTATCAGTTTGATAAAAATCACTGTTTTCTCTGCTTCAGATCTACTAGTTCTCAGAATTCCGTGTACAAGCCCACTTACACTACAGAATGGCAGCTCTCTCTGTATACTGTGCACAGGCAGAAAGCTGCTACTCAGTGGAAGAGTATTCTTACATAAAACAGGAGGACTCCATGGCAAAAAACAACTAGTCTTGTATTGATAATTTACAGGATTGGTGGGATAAGGCTGTTCCCTATTTGGTTGGCAGTTCAATCCGACTGTATAATTTTCCTCTGAATGATATAGACAGAGGGACTGAGAAAATTCACATTTATCTAGCAATCCAAAAATGAATAGGAATGTCTGATAGGAAACAACGACTTTACCCTCTCCTAGTGTATCCTCACCCATTCCTTGTAGACTGTGAGCCCTCACGGGCAGAGTCCTCTCCCCTCCTGTACCTGTATTTGCCTTGTTTTATTCATGAATATTGTACTTGTCTATATATGCCTTTTTCATATGTAAAATGGCATGGAATAAATGGTGCTATAATGATAACGAATAACTCTTCTTGAGTTAACAAACAAAATAACAATATGTCTGGCCTAATTAAGAACAGTTAAGTCATGACACAACAATTAAAATACTGGATCCTGGTGAGAGTCATTGTTCATGGGGCTGCAAGACGTGATAGGCCTGTGCTCATCCTTCTCCTATTACTGGAATTGTCCTGCAGCATTTCCATGATCTTTTCCCTTTTGCTGGAGAGGTCAGCAACAGAGGCTCCTATGTATAAACCTCCCCCTTATTTCCTCCTCCGTACTGTGGAGAAGCTCTAAGGTGGGGTGCAGGAGTTGGGCTTCCATAAACCCCTTACAATCAATCCCTCCCCACTCAATTACCATAGTGTGATTAGATATACTCATTATGTGTTGCTCAGAGTAGGATGATGGAAGCTGAGCATATGAGCTATCCTCGGAAAGGGTGGCAGAAGGATCTGCAAGACCTGCTTGGCTTGGATGTGGGTGATGGCTGAGAGAATCTGCCTGGATAGTCCTTGTCCTAGGTCGTTTCCCAAAATAATAAGAGTATGGAGGCCTTCAATGAGTCCGACTTCAACCTCTTCTTGGTCGGTCCCCAAAATAACAGATGTGAGAATGCCGTCCATAAACCCCAGTTCGACTTCTTCCTGTTCAGTTCCCAATAACAAATGTGGGAATGTCATCCTTCAAACTCACTTTAACCTCTCCCTGGTCAGTGCCAAAATCCAACTGCACATGTACCAGGGGAACGTTCAAGCTCTGACCCTCAGCCAGGGAGATTGTCACTTGGCGGCCTGTTAAACGTTGTTGAGGGAGAACAATATCTGGACTTACCAGGGTGAAAGAAGAACTAGAGTTTCAAAGTCACTGGGCCTATATATCACCGACCTTGACAGGTTTGTGATGGAGGTTGACTGGTGTAGAACGTTTGATCCGTTGTAGGGTGTGGATGGGTTATATCACTTTCCACATTGCTGGTATATCTCAGAGCAGGCATCCCTAAGACACCAATGGCTCATTTTGGCAGACATTGACAGACAGCACCAGCAGATGGGCTTCAGTCATGAGGCCCTGGCTTTGGAGAAAATGTTGGCCATTTGTCCAAGTTGTTTACACATATAACAGAGCCGTGAATTGGGCAAGTCACAGGCCATGTTTGTAGACCTTTGTCCGGGTGGGGCTTATGCTTGGTAGCAGGATAGTCCTACCCAAGTAGCTGGTGCTAGCAGTAGGCAAACTGGAACTCCCAAAACTATTTACAGAAAACAAGCCCTGTACTCGTTTCAGGTTTCGGACGTCAATGTGCCCAACAAGTCTTTGATTTGGACTGCTTTGAACTTGGTTGTTGATTCCAGACTGCAGCTGGGATCCATGATGTGGCACACAGTGTAAATCTTCTGGGTAACTCTCGAAAGGGTCCTCATTGTTTTTCGCAACATTCTGGGCATCCTAACTGACCAATATAGGGATCAAAACTGACCAGGTGTCAGTGGCCCTGTATTCAATCTATTGGATCTGGCACAGCACATGATGTATATGTTAACTGCTTAGGGTTTATGTCCACTCCGGTCTTCTTCCCAAGGCTGAGCTAGTGGGGTTGGACATGGCGGCATCTAAAACCTGTATGCCTCAACTATGACATAGTGGGTATGCCTATATGCCTCCCTGGTTGTTGAGCCCTTGGATGATGTCTACGAACACCAGTCCCTTGCAGCGCTGAGAGGTGGGCGGGATGGTAGGCGGGGGGAGCATCACATATTAAATTACTTTAATTAGCATCTGCAGACATGGGCGATCATATGTATAGATATTCACTGCTTCCCACACATCACTGACATGGGAAGTAGTGAATATCCCAGCGACGGCAATCATACTCATCTTCCTTCGCACCTAGCATCCTCACTCACCATCCTCATGGAGACTGTTTTTAACAATTTGAGGAAACACATGGATATTAATAGCCTGCTTGAGGTAATTTTGCATAGCTCTGGCACTGCTCCTTCTGTTCATCCTTGCACAAAAGGAGGAGGTAGCTGTCCTGCTGCTGAGTGGTCTCCTATGGCGCCCTCCACGTCTAATATTTGCTCCATTCTCTGGACACTGTGCTGACAGATACAGCTACTCTTTTTGCCACAGCTTGTATTGATGTGCTATCCTAGGTGATCTGCACCACCTGAGCAACTTCTGTGGGTTGTAGACACTGCTTTATGTTACCTCTTGGGGTGAGAGCAATGACAAAAGGCAAAAGTGACCAATACAACAGCCAAAAAGGATGAGAACAGAGAAATAGTCTATGGGCACCACCTGCAGAACTGCTCCTTTATAGGGGGTGTCTTGCTAATTGCCGATCATTTTTACCTGTTGCCTGTTACATTTGCACAACAGCAGGAGAAATTGATTCACAATCGGTGTTGCTTCATAACTGGACAGGTTGATTTCATAGAAGTGTGATTGACTTGGAGTTACATTGTGTTGTTTAAGTGTGCACTTTATTATTCTGAGCAGTGTATTTGGATATAGTAATAAGATCGCCCCAAAGCCTTTGTTTTTCCAAACTAAATAACCGCAAGTTTAAAAACCTATCCTAGTATTGCAGACAACCCAGACCTCTAATAACCTTGGTCGCTTTTCTCTGCACCTGCTCTAGTTCAGCTATGTCTTTCTTATACACCGGAGACCAGAATTGTACACATTATTCTAAGTGTGGTCGCACTAGTGACTTGTATAGAGGTAAAACTATGTTCTCGTCATGAGTATATATGCCTCTTTTAATGTATCCCATATTTTTTTAGCTTTCCAGCAGTTGCCTGACACTGGCCACTAAATGTGAGTTTGCTATCCACCCATACACCCAAGTCTTTTTCAGTACAGTTTTAACCAGTATTTTACAATTAAGTACATAATTATACATTTTGTTTTCTCTGCCAAAGTACATGCATGACCTTACATTTATATACATTAAACTTTAAATACTATTTCTCAGCCCAAGCCTTCACCTTAACTAAATCCTTTTGTAAAATTAAAGTATCCTCCTCTGTATTGATTACTCTGCAGAAATTAGTAACATCAGAAAATATTGAAATTCTACTGTATGCCTACAATGTGATCAATATGTGGCGCCTGCGCTGTCTGGTCATCACAGTGGTAGTTAACTCCATCAGTCCTAACACCATGTCTGAGGAGAATTCAGGGATATTATTATGGAGATCCTATGCATGCACACACTTCCCAAACTCTGATCAGTCGGCTGAGCACCAATAGCCTGTTTAGGGTTGTGACACACTGGTTGGAGGGAGGGCCTATCTGTAGTGAGGAGTAGGGAGGGGTGGCATTAGGAGTAACTTAGACACATCTTAGACAAAGTCAGATGGTGGATGATTGTGGGCCTGCTAACAGCCTTTGGGCTGTGCAGAATACGAGCTGTGGAGGAGGTGCAAGTACCTCAGGCTGTCAGGACTTCACGCCTGGCAGTAAACTGGAGGCTGCTAGGCTGCAAGCTTAGTAGCCATACTGTGGGACTATCAGAGGCACAGTGACTGTCAAAGGGCTAAGGACCGGTGTATGTTCGGGGTCTCCACAAGTCCAGGTCACCTGCCTGCCTTCTAGTAGGCACATGGAAGCAAGAGGCACATGGGGAAGCGGATAGTACCTAGAACCTCAACCTAAGGAGGAAGTCAGCTGGAAGGCCATAAACCCATCCATCATAGCGGTGCTTTTGACTCGCCCCCTGGGCCGTGGGGTACTCGCAACCGGGCTATTTGGTCTCGGGATCACTGGGGCTGAGACCCGGCTCCGTGGTCCTGCAGAGTAACTTAAAACTGCGGGGAAATGGTTTTATGGATTAATGTTCGTGACGTTACTCGTGGTATTTGGTTATGAGTGGTAACCGCTGCTGCAGAACCTCTGGGGATGATGAACGGGCAGCTGGGATGGAGTGGCTCCCCATGGGTGGAGCAGGTCCCCAGGGCAATAAGGGTAATTGGTAATCTCTGGCAGGCAGGGGTTAACTTTAGGCCTGGTTTAGGCTCAGTGGCCTTCACAGTCAGTTGCAGCAGGAATAAAACCGTCTCATACAGTTCTGGAATTCTGTAGTCGGTTTACTCACAGAAAGTCTCAGCAACTCTTACAGGGTTTCACTCTGTTGAACTCCAGCCTGGATAGTCCTCAAGAAACTGCTACAACAAGTACAAGACCCTCGGTGTTATGACTTTCTTTTCCTTTCCTTGGTCCTTTCCTAGCACTTCTGCCTGCCTACTTTTCCTTTCAGTGCCTCTGTGCGCAGAGCCCTGATCCAGCAGTCACGGGTCTTGTTGGGCGACTGATGCCTGTCCCCTGACCCTCGTCTGACTGCCTTCTCTGGGGATGTTCCAGCTGTGAGCCACAGCTCCTATGAAGCTAGTGGCCTCCAGTTCAGCGGTTCAGGTGCTGGATTCCTGCACCGCGTTCAGGGCTGGTCCTTGCTAACCCCTCCATCTGGTATCACCAGTCCTGGATTTGAGTGCACTGGCCGCTTCAGCTCTGCTGTAGCCCCTAGGGTTCTTTCTGCACTGTTCCTGGGACGAGCTCTCCTTATGCTCAAGTTCCCTGCTCTTGCTACTACATCATGCTGCTATTCTTTCTCCTCTGCTCACAATAACGAGTGCTGGCACTTGCTTCCTTCTCGTTCTCTGCTTCGACTCAGACTGACTAACTTCCTTTTTCTACCACCCCAACTTCCATTCCCTTCCTGCCTTGGGACTGGGCCCTCCCTCCTGCCGGTCCATCTATGGTCCCCTCCTGTCTCTAGGGGTGTTGGGTGTGTGTGTGAGAGTCTTGCATTGCCATGCCAATTTCATGAAAACAGGGACACTATACGTGTGGATTGCGTGCAGTACCTCTTGTGGTGACCAGACCCATGGGGTGTCTGGGGCCAAGGGTCGGAGTACTTGGATCTCGGGCGTACTGGTACAGGGATGTCACGGGTGGTCGGGGCCAGAGTCCGTGCCCTTAAGCAGACAATGAAAAGGGGAAAAAAACAAAGTAAATTGTGACGCCACCTGTAGGTCTGGTGATGGGACCTCCGGGGTGATAGGCGGCAGCAAGGTGTTGTAGCTCCCTATTATTATTATTATTAATATTATTATTATTTATTTATTTATATAGTGCCATTATATTCCATGGCGCTTTACATGCAAAAGGGGTAAACTAGGATAAGTACAACAAATGTGGATAATTCGGTCGAACAGATACAAGAAGGGAGAGGATCCTGTCCGCAAGGGCTCACAATCTACAAGGGATGGGTGGGGATACAGTAGGAGGGGGAGGTGCTGGTCATTTGGGGGTGAGGTAGACTGGGTCTCATTGCAGGTTGTAGGCTTGGCGGAAGAGGTGGGTTTTCAGGCTTCTTTTGATGGTTCCCAGGGTAGGAGAATGTCTGATGTGTTGGGGCAGAGAGTAACAGAGTATTGGACAGGCACCATAGAAATCCTGTATGCGGTTGTGTGAAGAGGAGATGAGGGGGGTGTAGAGGAGGAGTTCTTGGGAGGATCGCAGGTTGTGTGAGGGTAAGTATCGGGAGATCATGTTGGAGATGTATGGAGGGGACAGGTTGTGGATGGCTTTGTATGTTGTGGTCAATGTTTTAAACTGGGATCTCTGGGAAGCAGGGAGCCAATGAAGGGCTTGGCAGAGGGGAGAGACAGGGGAGTAGCGGGAAGATAGATGGATTAGACGGGCAGCGGAGTTTAGGATAGATTGGAGAGGTGCAAGGGAGGTAGCAGGGAGGCCAGTGAGCAGGAGGTTGCAGTAGTCGAGGCGGGAGATGGTGAGAGCGTGAATAAGGATTTTGGCAGTGTCTTGGTCAAGAAAAGTGCGGATGCGAGAGATGTTTTTGAGCTGGAGTTGGCAGGAGGTGGTGAAGGCCTGGATGTGGGCACTTGGCATGGGAGACTGGGGAGAGAGAGCAGTCGTTGACGACGATGGATAGGTCAGGGAGTGAGGGTGAGCGGCTTGGACAAAACCAAGCTCATAGTCTTCCCCCCATGTTCAGCTTAAGGAAGTGAGCAGAGAAGAAGGATGAGATGGCAAACATGTATTGTGGAATTTTGGATAGTAAGGAGGTAATGTCAGCTCCGGACAGGTAGATTTGGGTGTCGTCAGCGTAGAGGTGGTACTGGAGGCCATGGGACTCAATGAGTTGCCCTAGGCTGAGAGTGTAGATTGAGAAGAGTATTGGTCCCAGAACCGAGCCCTGGGAGACATCTACAGATAGGGGGTAGGGCGAGGAGGAGGTGTGGGAGTGGGTGACGCTGTAGGTCTGGTCCATTAAGTATAAGGAGAGCCAGGAGAGGGCAAGGTCCGTGATGCCAAGAGTTTCCAGGATTTGAAGTAGAAGGGAATGGTCAACAGTGTCGAAGGCTGCAGATAGGTCGAGGAGGACAGAGTAATGACGTTCGCTTTTGGCAGTTAATAGGTCGTTGGTGACTTTGGTCAGGACTGTTTCTGTGGAGTGGAGGGGTCGGAAACTGGATTGTAGGTGGTCAAAGAGGGAGCAGGAAGAGAGGTGAGATGATATCTCAGAGTGGACGTGCTGCTCAAGTAGTTTAGAGGCGAATGAGAGGAGAGATATGGGGCGATAGTTGGAAACAGATGTGGGGTCAAGGGAGGGTTTTTTGAGGATGGGGGTGATCAAGTTGTGTTGAAGGCTGAGGGAAAGGTGCCAGTGGTCAGTGATAGGTTGAAAAGATGAATTAGGGCTGGGATGATGACAGAGGTGAGGTTGGGAATGAGGTGGGATGGGAGAGGGTCATGGGCATTTGTGGTGAGGTGTGATTTCGATGGAGGAGAGCTGATCTTCGGTTATGGGGGGGAAGCAGCGGATGGAAGGAGAGGGCAGTATAGGCGAGAGGGGAGGCTGTAGGGACAGTGGGTCAAAACTGTCTCTGATTCTGTCGATCTTTTCTTTGAAGGAGGCAAATTCTTCAGCAGAGATAAGGGGAGAGGGAGGGGGAGCGGGCGGGCGGAGTAAGGAATTGAAGGTTTTGAAAAGCTGTTTAGGGTTGTTGGACAGGGAGGTTATTAGGGATGAGAAGAAGGTTTGTTTGGCAGCAGAAAGTGCAGCCTTGAAGGCGATGAGGGACTGTTTGAACAGCGCAAAGTGTTCAGTGGAGTGTGATTTTTTTTTTTTTCCATCTCCTCTCGGCGACCCTAGATGCCCGTCTCAGGTGTTTAGTGAGGGTGGTGTGCCAAGGTTGCCTGTTAGTGTGAGGAGCATGGTGTGTGAGGGGGGCGGCTAGGTCGAGGGCCTTTATGTGGCGTTGTAGAGGGTGGTGGCAGTGTCTGTGTTGTGTATGGATGTTATGTTGGCGAGAGGGAGAAGGGATTCTGAGAGTGAGTGTAGATCGATGTGTTTTAGGTTTCTACGGGGGTGATCGAGTTTACGGAGAGGGGGTGGCATAGTAAGGAAGGTGAGTGCAAAGAAGGTCAATAGATTGTGGTCAGGCAGGGAGAGGGATGAGTTTGTCAGGTTAGTAAGGGAGCAAAAACGGGTGCAGATGAGGTCCAGTGTGTGGCCATCTTTGTGGGTGGCAGAGGAGGACCATTGGGAGAGCCCAAAGGAGGAGGTGAGGGAAAGAAGTTGAGAAGCGGTTGGGTGGGTGGTGTCAGTGGGGATATTGAAGTCGTCCATAATGATGGTGGGGATATCAGCAGAGAGGAAATGAAGTAGCCAGGTGGTAAAGTGGTCAAGGAAGGTGGGGATGGATCCAGTGGGGCGGTAGATGACGGCTAGCTGGAGGTTACAGGGGGAGAAGATGCGGACAGAGTGGGCCTCGAAAGAGGGGAGAATAGCAGAGGGAGGCAGTGGGTTAGGGGCGAAAGAGCAGGTGTTGGACAGGAGTACACCAACACCTCCACCATGTTTGTCAGAGGGCCGGAGGGTGTGGGAAAGACTGAATCCGCCATAAGATAGTGCAGCGGGGGAAGCTGTGTCCGAGGGGATGAGCCAGGTCTCTGTGATGCCAAGGAATGAGAGTTTTTGGAGATAAAGAGTTCATAGATGTGTGGGAGTTTATTACAGACTGAGCGCGCATTCCACAGTGCGCCAGACATGGAGACTGGGGGAGCAGAGGCTGGGGGGATGGGTCAAAGGTTGTTGAGGTTATGGGGGAGAGTGATGGTGAGGTTACAGGGGTTGGTGGTGGGTCCTGGGGGAGGGGTGTAGGTGACTATGGGGATGTGGTGGGGGGTGCCAGGATTAGGGAAAATATTGGCAGCAAGTAGGAGGAGCAGGGAGAGGGTTAGCAGGTGGGAGCAGCAGAGTTTATGTGGTGGGCGTGCCTGTATGGAGATAAAGGATTGAAAGTGAAGGAATAGTTCACAAAAGTGGGTGAGGTGGCTAGGTAGGATGGAGGGTGAGAGAAGTACTTTGTTGCTGGGAGGAGGGATGAGGGGGGTATCAGGAAATGGAGAAGTATGGGAGTTAGGGTGCAAACGAGCGGAAACATTGTAAACGGTGAGTGGTGGGTGAGGGGTAGCGGGGTCAGGTGCAACAGGAGGGTGGGATGTAATGATGGACAAGTAGTCAATTGAGGGGAGCAGTCCGAGGTGGGATGACACCCAGGGATGAAATGTAGACCAGAGGGGATGTAGCCGGGGACAAGGAGCAGCTAGGGACGAGATGAAGGAGTCAGGGGTGAGGTGGTGCAGCCGGTGATGGGTTGATGCAGGCAGGGGCCAGAAGCAGCCTGGAGTCAGTTGCAGTTAGGGTCCGATGCAGCCGGGGGATAAATTTGGCCAGAGGGGTCAGTGCAGTTGAGGGAAATATGCAGCCAGGTGGTCAGGGGAAAGCAAAGTCTTAGGGAAAGTCAACAGACGGGTACAGATTGTACCTTCTAGATTCCTCTGGTTTATCTCTGGGATATCTTTGCAGACCACTTAATGAATCACACTTTATGGAATCACACAAAGGCCAAGGCACTAAGGCTTGCCCAACCAAATTTATACATCTAAGGGGCTACAGATCCAGGTGAGTAGGAGGAAGGGGTCAGAGGAGATAGAAAGGAAAAAAACACCAGGGGAGAATTGGCAAATTGCTGTTAATAGAAACATTTGGGCCAAATCAGCAGGAGAGAGAGAGACAAAGCAGGAAGAAAGAATATGGATGTTTGTAAATTACAACGCAGATGGAGGAATATGACATACCATAACATATATGCAAGGCACATAGAGATTGGGTACAGGAGAAGTTAGATACAGGTTTGATACAATGGGTCCATACCCTGTGAATGAAGAAGATGTGCTGTCATATCAGGACATAACAGCATTGGGGAATGTATATCAGATATTACATCTCTGGGATATCTCTGCAGACCACTCTGCAGACCACTTCCCTACAGGAAGAGCAGAGTCCCCGGGGTGTTGGAAGTAGCAATGGTGGAATAGGGCAGTGCGGCCTCCGCTGCGAGGTATAAGGCAGGTAAACCACAGTTCATTAGAAAGGAACACAGACACATTGCTCACTCTGAATGAGTACTTTACTGCAAGTTTACAGGGTAATGCAGTTCTTTCCGCTAAGGTAGTGGACAGGGTGGTTCTGATACTGAGCAGTCTCCCTCCGAAGCTCAACTGGTGTTCCTTCTCTATCACTTTCTCTGTCCTTTTCTGTGGTGCCCTGCACAATCACACTTCTTGTACCAAGCCCGTCGGGTGATATGGGAGCCCTTTGTCTCTCCAAAGGGGACCCAACCCTGTTTAGTGATCCTGGTGGAGACCGTTCTTGGTTTAGGGCGGTTGGATCGTGCTCCTAAGAAGACATCGACCATTCCAGTTATTTGCGGTTCAGGGATGGACCTCTGATCCACGTCGGAGCCGGTACCCTGCTTCAGACTGGGCCATGGTATTTGGTTACCCTCTATCTGACACTTTCTTTTCTGGGTCACCAGGTTGAGGTGCCCTTCCCGTTACTTCTCCTCTGCTGTTCTCTCACACTCTTGTTATGTTCACTGTGCTGTT
The DNA here is from genome assembly GCA_033576535.1 of Allobates femoralis. Lineage (NCBI taxonomy): Eukaryota > Metazoa > Chordata > Amphibia > Anura > Aromobatidae > Allobates > Allobates femoralis. Next base: position 128,600,424 of record JARQOC010000003.1, on the reverse strand, counting down.
CTTGTTCTTGCTCTTTCTGTTCTACTGTTCTGTACTTCTGCTCCTCTTCCTACTTTCCCAACTCACTTTATAACCTAGCTTCTCCTCCCACCGGGATGGGCGTCTGATTGGTCCCCTATCACTAGGTGTGTGTGTGTGTGATGATGGAGCTTCAGGCTTCTATTACTCCTTACCAGAACAAAGCATACTGCACCTTCTGTTAGGGTTACAGTACCCTTTTGTAGCGTGCTGACTAGCAGGGCGCTACAGGGGCACCACACTTTTCAAACTGCCCAGACCATCCGCCGATAAACAAGTATCCTGGATCTGCTGATGACTGCATTACTGTCACGCGCTTAGTTGGCGCTGACATTGCTGGATGCTGCTGTGTTTGTTGTTTGTCCTTAAGAGCTGCATGGTTTATAGTTGTCATGGTCTTTGCCTCATGTGTTGTGCTCCAGAACTGCATTCACTATTCAGTTCTGTCTGGGTTTGTCAGGTAGACTCCAAGACACCCTGGTTCAGTACGCCTCACCTGAGTCTTTGGAGGCTGCGATGTCCCTAGCCATCAGGGTAGACAAGTAGTCTGAGGGAGAGACCAAGACCAACTTTGCCCCTGTGGCTATCCCTGTTGAGGAGGCTCCACACGATGAACCTATACAATTGGGGGCAGTAGGCCCTCGTGTTAGACCCCCTGTAGTTGCAGTTCATCAAGTGGGCGGAGCTTGTTTTTATTGTGGATAAACTGATCATTTTATCAAGGTTTTTCCACAATGCTCTGGGACAAATACGCAGTCTCAGACGCAGCCTACCTCAGGTCGTTCAGAAGGAGACAACCATAGGTTTATATCTCCTTTTTTTCTAAGTCTCCGTTCACACTGTCTGCTAAGGTGCTGGTAGATCGAAAAAACTGAGACTATACCGGTACTAGTTGATAGCGGAGCAGGAGTCGTTCTTATGGATTCTCGCTTTGCACAGTCTCATGTCTATGTCTGTAGCGCCTTAGCAAGACCCATTCCCATCTCCGCCACTGACTCTGTTCTGCTCAGCCAGAAGGTGTTATCCTAAGTGGTACATAATGTGAACCTGAGCATAGGAACTCATCACCAGGAGTTTCTCTCGTGTTACATTTTGGAGAATTTGCCAACCCCCATTGTCTTGGGTCTTCCTTGGCTGCGAAAACACAACCCAGTAATTGACTGGCAGGCCTGGGAGGTGGTTCGCTGGGGTTCTGCCTGTGAGGCTACTTGCCAGGGTACTTCCATCTCCGCCATGCTGGTGATGGATACACCGACTTCTTGGCTCAAGGAGATTAGGAGTTTGCCTGGGGGTGGGGGTGGAGTGCACGCCATGCTCCGGACTCCTGGTGCCTCTGGGCGTCGTCCTAGGAAGAGGGGCAGGGGAAGGGTGATTGTGTCTACGGTGAGTCCCCAGGGAGGGAGTCCTGGGGTCCAGAGAAACGCGCCTAGTACTTGCCTACCTAAGACTGCACCCTCTGTCTGTGCCCGCATGTGTGGAAATAAACGTACTGGTCCAGACCTGAGTGTAAATGAGTATATGTGGGTGTTGTCCAAGCATGTCAGGGGGGGCGTGCTACTGGGGCTCTGGGTTCGGGGTTGTAGGTCCTTTTCGGATATCGGCCATTTGCAATCCTGTGCTGTACCGCCTTGACATACCCCCAGGTTTGGCAACCCGTAACGTCTTTCATATCTCGTCACTCAGGGGCTGTGGTCTTATTTCGGATGTGTCATAGTCGAGTCCGGAGGCCTCTCTTAAAAGAGGGGGTACTGTCACGCGCTTAGTTGGCGCTGACATTGCTGGATGCTGCTATGTATGTTGTTTGTCTTTAAGAGCTGCATGGTTTATAGTTGTCATGGTCTTTGCCTCCTGTGTTGTGCTCCAGAACTGCATTCACTATTCAGCTGCTGGTTGAGGGGTTAATGCGTGACTCACATGGAATCCCCTCCCCCTAGCTTTAAATAGCCTTCCCTCTCCTCTGTAAGGTGCTGCTGATAGCTATTTGCTTTAGGTCTTGGTGCTGTGCTGTGCTGATGCTTACGGTAGCTGCTTAGCTGCTGTACTAAGCCTTTCCTTGGGAGAAGCTATGATCCCTGATCTGTGAGTGGAGGTAGGGGCCCTCAGCCTAGGGCTAATCAGGAGTTGTAGGGTACAGGGTGGCGGCTCGGAACTCCTCACCATCAGAGGTACCTCCAAGATCAGGGTGAGCCAGGGACCCCAGCATCAGGGTCAGATTAGGCTCTCCTGACCCCCTTTTGCCCATTTCACCTACATGTTACCTGATTCCCTTACCTTCCAAGCGTGACAATTACCGAGTAAAAAAGTCCTTTTCTGTGGTGCCCTGTATTCACAACTACAACCTCCAACATTTTCTACACCATCCTTTACTACAACCCCCGGGAGCCTGCTCCTGCTTCAGGGAGTAATCCACCTAGCTGCCTCACCATCTATCACCTGGGCATAACACTTACAGCACTGGTCACCATTGACCAGATTCCTTAACTGGCATCACGACAATCTCTATAAACTCCTATCCCCTGTAAATAAACCCCCATTTTTCATGTCCGGTCAGGTCCAAGGGGCTGGGCAATCGCCACCGTGATATACCGACAGACTGCCTGCCTTTATGGCACCCCATGGGTTAATGTGCCACAATAACACCACATGGGTTCTCTCCCCACTACACACTGACAAACACTAGCACCTCTGGGCCAGGAGGGGGAGCACAACCTGCTTCCTTATATACTCTTGCTCATGAGGGAGAGCTCAGTTCAGCTCGGAGCAGGGCTGTGAAGAGCACAAGTTAGTACAGAACTTAGTGCAGACCTAGTGAGGGTCAGAGGAACAGGAGAACTACAGACTGAGGAACACGTCTGGGAGCTGGAGTGACACCTTCACTCGCCCCAGAAGAACGCACAGAACTGACACCGGATCCGCTACTGTGTCTGGCACCCACAGCACTGTGAATCCAGGAACAGTGGGATTTCTAGATGCCCCTAGTACCAGTGCAAAGCAACACGGAGGGGTCAGCACAACACAGAGGACTCAAGTTGCCTAGCCAAGTGGTACCAGCAGAACACAGAGAGAGAGACGTGAGAAGTCCCAGCAGCTCAGCTAATAGCAGCAGCCAGGAAACACAGTGCAGCACAAGGAAGCTGACGACCCCGGACAGGGTGGGAAGAGAGCTCAGCCCCATTACAGACTCCGTGGACTATAATCTGCAATAACATCAGCAGTAAAGCTTTGGAAAACAGCAAAACTGTGAGTCTGTGTATTGATTGCGACCTTTGCCTTATATTCAGCACAGAGAGCTTCCCCTGCTACAAGCCTGTCAGCTCTGCAGCCTCAGGAGAGAAGGAGAATTGCACCAGTGTCTACCAAACGTGAGTGTGTGTCCTTTAACCCTGTCTCCACCTTCTATACCCCTTATAGACTATACCATCACTGCCCCGCGGAATACAGTTCTACCCACAGGAACTATACCATCTATGCTGCCACTACATCATCCCCGGAGGTTCTGCAGCAGCGGCGGCCCCCTTACTGGCCGCATATAGTGGGTGGCGTCACGACTGACATTTCCCCTGTAAATAATCCCCTTTTATTGCCGAGCCCGGGACACGGTCCGGACCAAGCCACCCGTGACTTCCCCGGCACCATCCGGTCCGGTACCGAGTACCCCTGTCCCGAGGGGCCCGACACCTTGCTACTGAGTACCCCAGCCCATGCGAAGGTGACAAATAAACATGTTAAAAAGTCATTGGTGCTAATGTTCAACATGACTGCTGGGTCCTCACCAGCTCTTCCCAGTAATATGTCAACCCAATCAGTGATGTGCTTAACTAGAGCGCCAGGAAAACAACACACTGTTCGATGATCCCTTTCTTGCGTATAGATTTCCCTATCTCTTCTTTAATAATTGAGTCCCCAACTACCAGCACTTGTCTGGCCTACCCTGCTCTCCTATTTCCCCCCTTACTGGAGCGGACATGTTGAGCCCCAGGCTTTAGTGTACTCGGATATCAGGCTTCAGGGGTAGCGTCTGCTGTGTCACGGGGAGTGGTGGCCACGCCTGATCCCGTGTCCTGGGTGACACTTCAAAAAGGGGTTATATTTACAGGGTATTTATATACAGGTCACGTGACGCCACCTGTAGTTTCTGGTGATGGGTCACCAGTGCCGCCACAGTCCGCCGGAGGTAGATGGTAATGTGGCTAGTTGGCAAAGACTTCTACAGGTAGGGTTGGACCTCCGATGCAGCGTTCCTGCAAAGAGAACAAGTTCATGCAAAAGGAAACACAGGCAGAAGCAAAGTTACTTTCTCCTGGGAACTTTACTGATGACTTGTAGCAGCAGTTACAATTCACAGCTCAGCACTTCAGATGTTACAAAGACAGGTAGCTTAACGGGTGGCTGCAAGTGGATCCCAGGTAGTATGGTGGAACCCTTGGTGTACCTTTGTTAACTAACCTGTGTCCGTTCTTCCCCGCTTTGGATCGATCTATACCCAGTAGCTTCGTGTAGGTAGTACCGGAAGTCCCCTCCCTCGTTGGTGAGGAAGCAGGTAGACCTCTCCGCTGGCAGGGTGCTGCGGCTGATGAACAAGCCACAGCATCCGGTTGCCAACTGCAAAGCTGGACTTTGACCGGTTTCTAGGGCCCGGTGTTCCCCTGGGTGGACTGGAGTATCCCCTGGAGTATGAAAGCTCCACTCTGAGGATCTCCCTTTCTCTCTAGTGCCCGTACTTCTCTTGTTGGCCGCCCTCTTTCAGGACCTCCTCAAGGTCCCTTCTTCTTTCCTCCTGTGTGGCTTGTAACCAACCCGGTGTGACCTTCCGCCTCGTTCCACTTAGCTATTCTGTCTAGAACCTTTCCTCCTCCTCCATCTCCTCCTGGTCTCTCAGCCGAGAGACCTAGCAGCAAAGACCTCCATGTTACCCCTAGAGATGAATGTATTCCCTTCCGGGTAACCTCCCACCCTAAACTAATGTGGGAGTGCTGGGAATGAGTCCCACCCACCATCCTAGGTCCACCTGCAGCTGGAGCATTTACACCTCTTTTACAGGTGTAATACTCCTCTATGGCGCCTGCATTGGCGAGGCGCCACAGACACTCCTCCAGATTTCAGAGGACATGGCTTGCTGCAGCAGTGCTACCCTTGTACTGACACCCCTCATATGCCAATTTAGCAGACTTGTTGGAGTGTGTCAGATCAGAACTAGCCTCCCTGGCACTCTTCCCTCTACTTCTGTCATTCAACTCACTGTTCATTAAAACTGATGGTAAAATGAAGACAAGGCATCTGCAGTGGTCATGGGGTCAGGGTACTCGTCCAGCATTTCAGGAGATGTCACTGACGGCTCTCCCTGGAAGTCGTGGCCGTGACTGATCGTTGAAAAAGGGGATATTTACAGGGGAAATAAAGTTAATTGTGATGCCATCTGTGATTTCTGATCAGGGTGACCAGCACTGCTTGTGGTTATGCATCGCCCTCAGGGCCGTGGGTTACTTGGGACCGGCCCCTGTTCTCTGGTCACAGGGGTATGTCATGGTAGTGGCCGTGGACTGCAATAAAAAATGTAACAAGAGGTAAAAATAAAATTAAAGTTTGTCAGTGACACTACCTGTGGTATGCGGCCAGATGTGACCGCCGCTGCTTGTCTCAGCTCTGGGGGATGATGAGGTGACGCAGCTAGGTGATGAGCCCTCCACAGGCAGGGCTGGATTATCCCCTGGGCCAGTGATAAGAGTCTATTGTGGGGTAGTTGTGAGGTGACTGTGAGGGTGCAACTTACACTTTCAGCTGTATTTATCCAACTTTCAACTCCTCAGATGCTTCTCAGATGCTGTGGTCTGTAACCAAGGAGGCTTAATAAATCTCTCTCACACAAGTTTCAAGTTCAACCGGGTACTTTACTCACTGCTTAAAGAGGACCTGTCACCAAACCAGGCATGGTGATCTAATTACAGCAATGGATGCAGCATGTCTGCAGCATGCAGACAAGGGGTCCCCCAGCACTTGAGCAGCCCTGTACCCCGAGATAATACACTTAGAAAACTTACATGCTACAGCCACTAAGGAGGTGGCTAGGGGCTGCAGCCAAGGGCAGATTCACACCCCCTGCATGTGTAATCTGCCCACTGCTGCCAATCATTCTCTCCCTGTCTGCAGCATTTAAACAGAGTTTTTTTTTCTCTCTCCCAGAAAGTCAATTAACCCCGCCCCCTGAGGGGCGGGGCTAAACAGGAGAGAGAAAAAAACTCAGTTTAAATGCTGCAGACAGGGAGAGAATGATTGGCAGCGGTGGGCAGATTAAACATGCAGGGGGTGTGAATCTGCCCTTGGTTGCAGCCCCTAGCCACCTCCTTAGTGGCTGTAGCATGTAAGTTTTCTAACTGTATTATCTCGGGGTACAGGGCTGCTCAAGTGCTGGGGGACCCCTTGTCTGCATGCTGCAGACATGCTGCATCCAGTGCTGTAATTAGATCACCATGCCTGGTTTGGTGACAGGTCCTCTTTAATTCACGTTAGCACAGTTCAGTCCTGCAGTGAGCAGTACCAGTAGCCAAATAGTAGCTGAGATGGATCGCCTATGCACCCCCTTTCACATTACTTTCCTATCCCTCCTCAGAACCACTCACAACCTATGGGCCGGAAGTCGTGGACTATTTTGGGTATCCTTCCTTTGGATCCCTAGTCCTATGTGAGGCCTTTCCTTTGGTATGACGGTCAGTTTGGGTTCGGGCATAAAGACCCTTCACCACACCGGTTATTCTGTTGCCGGGGCGTATAGCAGCCAACCACTTTTACAGGGTCGGTACCCTGTCCGTTGACCCAGTCTCCCAGTGGCTCTGTACTCCAGTCTTCCACTGTAGACCCCTTCCTCTGGACACCTGGTCGGCAGTCTTGGACCCGGTCAGCCTTCAGATGACACCGGCTGCCGGGTCCCGATTTTCTTTAGTTGGTTTCTGTCAGAAGTCCCATTCCTACACCTTCCCTCTTCTATATCAGGAACTAAACTGAACTATCTGTCACTCTCTCCCTGAGGTCACTACTGTAGCTCCTCCCCCTTCCACAGGTGTCTCCTCTAAGCTCCATCCACCACTCAGCTCTTCCCCACCTCTCCCTTACCTGGTATAAAGTCCTAGGTATAGGGATTCGGTGATGTGTTGGATGCTTTGGTTTGGGGTTTATGGCTTACCATCCCAGCTGCTGCTCTTTTCTGCAGATACCAGTCCTCAGGGGTGCCAGAGTGACCCCGGGGGATAGGTGTTATGGCACCTAGGTAGAACACTCCCCACGGACAGAGCAGGCCCCCATGGTATGTAATATGAGAAGATGGTTGATGATGGTGGTTATCGTTGTAGCCAGGGATAACAAAGAGTGCAGGAAGGAATGGCAGACACCAGTGTTGCAGTTCTTACCAGTCTCTTTATTGTAGCTTAGTTCAGTGCCAACCCAGCCAGGGTACTGTGCTCTCCCAGATGGCAGCTTGGCTAGCCCCCAGATAGTCCGAGTACACTCCACCAAGACACTGTTCATAAGCCTTTCAGTGCTGCTCTTCCTACTTCTATTCTTCCTCCGTGCCCTCGTGCTACCTGTCCCAAAGAAGGCGGCTGTGAGTCTTGTCAAGTGATGCCTTGGCACACCCTCTGGACCCTCTGTAACCACTGTGCCCAGGATAGTCCATGGTGTTGGCCACTGCACGTGCTGTCAATGGCCTCTGATTTCTTGGCTTGGTCTTAAAGTACCACACCAAATTGGGACCGGCACCCCTCATGCAGCTAGTTCTTCTACCACACCTGGATGTCAGCAGTAGATTCAGGGATCTCCGGACTGGGGGTTTGCAGCTGACCACCCACAGGTCCCGCTAGGCCCCAGCCTTAGCATCCCTTAGAACTCCATCTTGCTTGCCCTCTTACTTCTCCTAACAACTTCTCACTCCAGACTGACTAACTCCTCCTCCCCCCCCTAACCTCCCTAGACCTACTCCTCCCTCCAGCCAGAGGATTGGCTGCTCAAGAATGAGCCTCTTCCACGCAGAAGCTCCCTGGCTTGGAGTTTGGATGGGTGTTGTGTGTGTGGTAGTGTGACTCAGTTTTGTGTTCCCAGCTTACCTGAGGGTAATGGCACCACACCTCTGTAGTAGGTGCAGTACCACAGTGGCAACCAAGATGCAGAGGTGCCACACATCTCCTATTTCAAACAAGGACTACAATTACAATACTGTTAAAAATTGATGGGGATGAGATCATGATTGGCTTAATTAGTATAGGTAAATGATTGTATGTGTGGCTACCAAACATCATGGGAAAAGCTGACACAATCCTGATGATGTGGTAAGTGCAATTAATCTTAAAGGGACTGTGATCTGGGACCTTTGTGACAGCGTCTGTAATTGGCTCTCGGGCCCCTCACACATATAGTAGTGTAAAAAAAATAATTTATAAAAAATGACATAGCGATCCACAGTATATTTGATTCTCAGCACAGATTATTATTTTTTTTAATTATTTAAATAAATAATCTAAAAAAAAGTGTGGGTTCCCGCTGTGTTTTGATTGCCACCCAAGGTAAAACTAGGCAGCTAGGGGCTGGGATTCACAGCATGGTAAGGCCCTGGAAATGGTGGCCAAATTAGACCCAGACACCAATAAATTCTAGTAAACATTAAATTAAGTGTTTGCTATTTTCTAGACAGGTTTTTGTGGCTGCCTTTATCATTCTTTTCCACAGATATTTTACCTCTTCTTGGCATGTATTTGATTACAGATAATCTGCAGTGACACTGGTTTTAATTACTAGTGAGTTAATATGTGATGGTTTTCTAATTAGAGTGAATGGATTAACCTTTAAGTGATACCTGCAGCTCATATTCCCTTTTATTTCTTGGTGGCATGTTCTTTCTTTCCTGCAGTGTGTCCACACGTGTTTCGTACATGTGTGAGCCGCATTCTTCTCTGATGCGTGTCACTCAAGCAGTGGTAGAATTACACTAAGATAGTATCCAGCAAGACAACATGACGTGCTGCTCTGTGAGCTATCACTTAAGAGCTAGTAGGGACATATCGACTCGCTTGACTTTTGCATCATCGACAGTCTAAGAATATGACGTTTGGCGTCACTCATGAGGCTGTCACTAATATAGCTTGTAGATGAGTGGATATAAATAAGTGAACATTGCAGCTCGGTTTCTTGCTGCTATGCCAGGTTCAAAAATTAATAAAATAAGTATGTTTTTATGCAGAATTCTGCATGATTGGATTTAGGAGGAAGATATCAAAGGCTTCTTTCTTTGTGAAGACTTGACAATTCAAGAGGGGACTATTGGGTCACTCTCTGTTTTGTATCCACCGTCATATCCATCCCTTTGTTGTATGCAAATAAATACATAACATCTGTGACTTGGGTAAAAAATGGCCACATCAGCCTTTTATTAAATATTTACACAAAAAACCTGGGGGAGCCCACCAAACTGGCGACCCCACCACCACATAAACAAAGTAATTATTAAAGAGGCTATGAACAGTTAATAGATCCGATGCAGAGGCAAACTCTGACAAAAGTTTCCCCGGCTACACTGTACCAGACCAGGGAGAGGGGTATTAACACCAAATGGTTAATACTCCTATCCTTAGCGACATCTATGCCTGCTAATTACATTGCTGTACCAGAAGCCACTCCTCGCCAAGAGTGGCTTCACTAAACGACATAACCAATTATCCAGCCCCTAAACCAGTCAAACCTCCCTCTGCTGTGACAACTATTGAATATACATACATGCATTTATATGTATACAGATATATATATATATATACCAGTACAGACCAAAAGTTTGGACACACCTTCTCATTCAAAGAGTTTTCTTTTTTTTCATGGCTATGAAAATTGTAGATTCACACTGAAGGCATCAAAACTATGAATTAACACATGTAGAATGATATACTTAACAAAAGAGTGTGAAACAACTGAAAATATTTCTTATATTCTAGGTTCTTCAAAGTAGCAACCTTTTGCTTTGATTACTGCTTTGCATACTCTTGGCATTCTCTTGATGAGCTTCAAGAGGTAGTCACCAAAAATGGTTTTCACTTCACAGGTGTGCCCTGTTAGGTTTAATAAGTGGGATTTCTTGCCTTATAAATGGGGTCGGGACCATCAGTTGTGTTGTGCAGAAGTCTGGTGGATACACAGCTGATAGTCCTACTGAATAGACTGTTAGAATTTGTATTATGGCAAGACAAAAGCAGCTAAGTTAAGAAAAATGAGTGGCCATCATTACTTTAAGAAATGAAGGTCAGTTAGTCTGAAAAATTGGGAAAACTTTGAAAGTGTCTCCAAGTGCAGTTGCAAAAACCATCAAGCGCTACAAAGAAACTGGCTCACATGAGGACCGTCCCAGGAAAGGAAGACCAAGAGTCACCTCTGCTGCGTAGGATAAGTTCATCTGAGTCATCAGCCTCAGAAATCGCTGGTTAACAGAAGCTCAGATTAGAGACCAGGTCAATGCCACACAGAGTTCTAGCAGCAGACACATCTCTACAACAACTGTTAAGAGGAGACTTTATGCAGCAGGCCTTCATAGAAAAATAACTGCTGGGAAACCACTGCTAAGGACAGGCAACAAGCAGAAGAGACTTGTTTGGGCTAAAGAACACAAGGAATGGACATTAGACCAGTGGAAATCTGTGCTTTGGTCTGATGAGTCTAAATTTGAGATCTTTGGTTCCAACCACTGTGACTTTGTGCGATGCAGAAAAGGTGAATGGATGGCCTGTACACGTCTGGTTCCCACCGTGAAGCATGGAGGAGGATGTGTGATGGTGTTGGGGTGGTACTCCAGATGACCTGGCCTCCACAGTCACCAGACCTGAACCCAATCGAGATGGTTTAGGTTGAGCTGGACCACAGAGTGAAGCAAAAGGGCCAAAAAGTGCTAAGCATCTCTGGGAACTCCTTCAAGACAATTGGAAGACCATTTCCGGTGACTACCTCTTGAAGCTCATCAAGAGAATGCCAAGATTGTGCAAAGCAGTAAACATAGCAAAAAGGTGGCTACTCTGAAGAACCTAGAATATAAGACATATTTTCAGTTGTTTCACACTTTTTTATTAAGCATATAATTCCACATGTGTTAATTCATAGCCTTCATGACTTCGGTGTGAATCAACAATTTTCATGGTCATGAAAATAAAGAAATCTCTTTGCATATATGTTTACCTTTCCCTTTTGCTTGTACTTTGTGAGTTTGTGTTGGTAAACTTTATGTTCTTTACCCAAAGTCGCTCGATGTCTTAAAGCCCTGACTTGCGTACCACCTTACCCACTTGCTCAGCTGCCATAGACCCTGATCGCTGCCCTTCCTTAATTCGGATAAGTCCGGGTCCCCCCTGTGGTCCAGTGGGTCATATCTGTCCCTTGGATGCCCTGCATCAACGTTTGTCTGAAAGCGCAGGTGTGTAACATCTATTAATAAACGTTTTCGTTGCATTCTACCTATGGCCAATTAATCATATTTTCTCCATCTCTTTTTCTTGCAAAGGTAACTTGCGCTTTGCCCTTAACCATCTATTAGTTCATATATACTATGGCCAGATTGTAATGATACATATATCAGTATACTACCATATATTTGGGGATTATATTTTATTAGACCATGGTAAAATCACTGATGTTTATTCTATAGCACGAACACATTACTGTCTATGTCTTGTCAATGTTTACTATGTACTACTGTTGCTTTGCATACTTCTTTTTGAGGCTTTGTTCATTTAAGCAGGCGATATTCAAGGCCCAGTGTTGTCTAACATTATTTTTATATATTTTTTTAGGTGTTTTTAATATGTGTGTTTTCTATGGTTGTTTAATAAAATTACATATCTCAATACTGTGTCCCTTTAAAAAAATCGCTTTCCTCAAAACGTTATATATTACCAGAATGGGTTTACACCTCCCACCCTTAGGAAAGATTCCACATAAAGATTTTCATTATAACAATCAATCTTTATTGTATACCATCATAAAAATTTCTTAAAAACAGAGCATTCCCTCCGGGGGGATGCACAAGAAACAACACTACAGACTATTCAGTACACAATACATAGTATGTAATACAAGAACCCCAAAGATCACAACAGTAGTGGGTCTTAGATTTATGTAAAAAATGACCTAACTCCACTGTGTAGATTTAAATACCATCTCTCCTATATGTGCTGACTGAGACAACCATGACAATAAACACTTCAGCTATATAATTTCACAATCGCTGAAGTGACGCCTAGTACAATCCAGCAAAAAAATGTTCTATGGAAGCTGTGGAAAAAATCTCTGTCTCTATCTACACAGCTGCCATGATAATCAATATAATACACAGATGGCGCGATTGTGCTTCATACCTTATAGACTGAGATGTCAGTGCGTGCTTGCGCTCCCTCCTCCAGTACGACCGTTTCGCTTCCCTGCTTCTTCCGGGGGTCATCTACAAGGATGGGAAGCCATGTGCCAGGATGGTGGACATATATACCAGGATGGGTGACATATATACCAAGATGTAGGGGTTATGCACAAAGATGAGGGACATATGCAATGCCCAACAGGGTCGGGGGGAATTTCGTAGCCGGGCCGGTCAGTTCTTTGGGAGGTCATGGTGGCTGTGACCTGGCTCCGAGGCCCTGGCCGTGCAGTGAAAGGGGTAGTATTTACAGGGGATGAACGTGACGCCACCTGTGGTGTTCAACCAGGGATGGTCGACATTGCAGATTAGGACCACTGGTAGTGCAGCCGGGATGGTATCACTCCCCACAGGTGGAGCAGGGCCCCATGGCAGTTGACACAGTGTAGTAAAGTGATGTTGATCGTTGGGGTGCAGAACAGAGGGCGCGGGAAATAACCGGAGGACACAGGGATTGTAGTTTCCTTTACCATTACTTCTTGACAGATGATGGTGCATTCCGGGGCACTGGTTACAGGTGGTAGAAGAGATCCAGACAGTCTGAAAGCAATTGGGAAACCACCTCGCCAGGTGGTTTCGGAGGCCTTCCTTCTGCGCTCTCCTTTTATGTCCCTGCTGTTTATAGCTATGCTTTAGCCCTCTTCCTGCATGATGGTTCCTCACCTGTATTGCAGAAAGCTCGAGCCTTTCACGGACACTGCTGCACTGGAGCGGCCCCGGGCTCTTGTATGCTGTTATGCCACTGAGAGTTTGGTGTAGCCAGGAGACTTGCAACCTCCTGTTCTCCAGATTCAGCTGTCGGGCTGTACAGAACCCGTACATCAAGGACTCTGGTGTCCTTTCTCTAGGGCTCCGCTCCGGGGTGAGCCCACTCGCGGCTCCACTCCCAGAGCTGTCCTCAACGTCTCTCCTCTCCTGTTCTCTCACTGTTCTCTACAACCCCTTCCTCCGGGCCCGAATATATAGGGCAGCTCCCCTGAAACTGGGTTAAGTGCTTTCCTGGAGTCAGGAAAAGTGTTGGATGCTGGATGTTACCTAGTGTGACGACCTCTCCTGCTTCCAGGCATGACATCACTCCTGTAAGGGAGGCAATGCCACTGTGGCAACCGAACCACTGGGGAGATACACATATATACTGATTATAAGATGGACCCCATTTAATATTAAAAATTATTTTTTTTCTCTTTTCCTTCACCAAATTTGGGGTGCATTTTATAATCTGGTGCATCTCATAAAGAAGAAAAATATTATACCTCTTTTGAAAATTCTTTACTTACCCAGAGTGTAGAGGCTATTACTGATAGGTTGAGTGTCTTCAGAAGAAAGAGAATACCTTACTGGCTCTCTAGACCCTACCAGCCCCAGTGGTTACCAAGAATAATCTAAAGGCCATTATAAATTAATGAATCATAATTAGCCGAACTAATCTCCATAGAAAGATACTTAACCACACAAAGATTTACAGCATATAAAGTCAAACCACAATAAGGTATGTATAACATATAGCAACTTTTATTAGAGAATTGAACCACACACATGAGATAAAACCATCCCCATAAAAACAGGATAAGAGTAGTACACTTGTAGAAAACAATGTCACAGTATATGGCTCTGAGCCATTGGCTCCTCATACCAGTCAGTGAGACAGGAACAACAATCTACAGAGTATATCGGAGGCTTAAAATACATGCATTACTATTGTCAATACAAGTCTGTAGTTTACAACAGAACTTCATATCATTAAATCACATGTGGAGGAACTCCTTTGCCCACAATCCAGGCTCAGGGGAATGTATACAAAGTCCCACACACAGGCCAATATTGCTTGTGTGCTCTATAGGACGATGTGTCGTATGATCCGCGCTGCTGCCAAGGGAACACCAGGACACTGGAGTATCTGGAAATGTATCTTTATTCCTTCAATCCAACACGTTTCGGAGCAATAACCCAGCTCCTTCCTCAGGGACTAATCAGTAATTAGTGCGTACGACACATCATCCTAAAGAAGATCTCTTGCACCACGGTGACCCTTGGATGTGTGGATCCTGCAGCAGCTGACCCCTCGCGCTCATGCTTGGTTGGGGGTATACACAACCAGACCAGGTGAGCAGATTCTGATATATCACCTGCATTACCCTTTTCATAAAAGATAAGTCCCTATTGCGCAATTTTCTCACATTTCTAAATATTGCTCGTGTGACTCAGCTATCATAAATCTACATATGAAAAAATCTACTTACTAACCGCACTGCCCAGCACCTCGATGTGCATTTCGCCCACCGCTTCATCAGGAGGTGCTGCACCACTCTAATTGCATCACCTGTGACCGCTTGTCTGCCCACCCTCCATCACATCCGCATGTCATCCTGGCATCCTGGAAGTGACTACTGTGCATGTTACCCATCAGCCACCCCAGGACCATGGAAGTGACTGATGCAAATGTCCCAGTGGTGTTAGGTCTTTCCTGACTCAGACAACATAATCTCCATATTAATTGGGTTAACGAGGGCCCTCCCTGCCTGAGGGTGAATCATTATTATCTCTAAATTTGAGAGGGTTGCTTTAATGGATTATGTTCAATAAAATATTTGAAAAAGTTTCATCTATCCCTCTAAATTCCCTGTGGGAGCTGGGATTTTTTTATGGCTAAAAAGGATGGGAGTTTAGGGCCAAGTACTAACCATAGGAACTTAAGTAAGATCACGGTACATGACCAATATTGCTTACCTCTCACCCCTGATTTGTTTAACCAACTTTTTAGGGCCTAGATTTTTTCTAAAATACATATTAAGGAAGCCTATAACCTCGTCTGTATCATGGCTGTGGATGAGAGGAAAACGGTCTTTAATATGCTGAAAGTGCATTATGAGTATATAGTCATGTAGTCTTTCAGGCTTTGGTTAATGACATCTTTGGGGAAATTTTGTGAATGTTCGTCATTGTTTATACTGATGATATTTCTCTAAAGATGTGCAGTCTCATAGGGATCATGTTTGCATTTTCCTAAGTGGGCTCAAAGATAAGTCTTTGCATGTTAATTTACACACATGTTCTTTTGATATGGAGGAGGTTGGATTTCTTGGGATGTTCTTGTCCACCTACCGGTTTTTGTATGGACACTGCCAAGGTGTTAGACATTTGAGACTGGGTCCAACCAAATAATCTTAAGGCTCTTCAAAAGTTTTTGGGTTGTGTTAATTACTGTAGAAGGTTCATTAAAGGGTTTTCAAAGAATGTCAAACAATTTACTGATCTCATCCACAGGAAAGTTGACATGTCTGTGTGGGGGATTGAGGCTTTCAGGGATTTTTCTTGCCTCAAGGAGGCGTTTTCCTCAGCTCTGATCCTCGTTCAACCCGATCTTGATATACCATTGGTTGTGGAAGTTAATGCTTCAGAGGTTGAGGGTTGGGGCAGTATTGTCTCAGGGATCTTCTTCTTTTACCCTCCTTCATCCTTGTTCTTTTTTCTCTAGGAAATTCTCTTCTATATAATTAAATTATGATGTGAGTAACCAGGAGTTGTTGGCCATTAAATGAGAAATAGAGACACTTTCTGGAGTGGGCTAGACATCCGTTCACAGTTCTCACTGAACATAAACATTTAATTTTCCTAGAAAACGCCAAGAGTCTGAATCCTAGACAGTCCAGGTGAGCATTTTTTTGCCACATTTTAAATTCTCCCATTTCTTATATTTCTGGGTCTAAAAATAATTGCGTGGATGCACTTTCTAGGAGTTTTTGTCACGTCCAGCATGAGGAGCTTGGTCTATCCCCTATTTCTTCCCCGGGTAATGTGATTGCCATTACCAGCATTAAATGAGAGGTAGTTAAATCTCAACATTTGACCCTTAAGGCCTCGTTCCACGGCTTAACATCGTGTTAAACATCATTCAAAAGTGACGTGTTCAACAATGTTGAAATGACATCGTTAGTGCGTCGTTGCGTGTAACCGAGCGATTCAACTACGATAATTAGTCAAGTTGAAGTTGAGAGGTTTATGAACATTTTCAAAAACCTGACAACTTCAACTCAACCAACCTGCTGCATCGCACTGTGTGACACCGCGATAACGATATCACGGACGACTTCGCCCATTCACAGCAATGAGCAGGGATCGTTTGCGTGGTTTGCGAACGATCCCTGCTCACAACATCGTTGGTGAGTTGACAACGATATCTAGATGTGTGACATCTCCCCAGCGATGTTGAATTAATCTCAAAAATGACCGCGCGTCCATGAGATCGCAGCCAACATCGTTACAACGTCATCCTCTGTAACGGGGACTTTACAGATACTCCATTGGATAAGTTGTTTGTGCCAGTTAACCTTAGGTTCAGTATTTTACAGAGCTGTCATGATTCTATTTTTGCTGGTAATCCATGGGTTAAGGGAACCACATATTTGGTTAGACGTGGGTGTTGCTGGCCTTCTTTACATCAGGATGTTGAGGTGTTCTTTCTGCCCTGTGAGGTGTGCACCAATAGTAAAACACTGTGGTCTGCTCAGGCTGGTAAACTTCTCCCTCTTCCTATCACAGTCCGAACCTGGTTGTACATCTTGATGAATTTCATTATGGACCTCCATGAAAATATGAGTGTTATCTAGGTTATTGTTGATTGTTTCTCCCGCCAGTGCCATCTTATCCCTCTCTCCCAATTACCGTCATCTCTTGATATGGTAAATGTGTTTAATAATAATGTGGTTAGGTTGCATAGTGCCCATGTTAATATTATATCCGATAGGGGTACACAATGTATTTCCAGGTTTTGGAGCGCTTTTTGTCTTTAAAGTTGTCTTTTTTTCTCTGCATAACACCCTCAGTCTAATAGTCTCTCTGAGAGGACTATCCAAGAAATGTTGTGCTCATAATAAACTCAAATGGGAGGCTTATTTACATTTGGTGGAGTTCATTCTTACTAATAGCCATCATGAGTCGTTGGGTACATCCCCATTCTTTTTGCAACTTTGGGTTTCATACAAAACGTCCTGCTTTCCTTAAGGGTGGGGAAGAGATTCCAGGGGGTTTCCGAGACCACTAATAGATTGAAGGGGATTTGGGATGGGATTTGCTTTCAGCCCCAGAAAGCCACTTTCTTTCAGAAGGCTGTGGCTGATGTACATCGGTCTCAGGGTGAAAACTTGGTGGTTGGGAATTTGCTGTGGGTGTTCACTAGGAACTTAAAACTTAAGGTACCCTGCTCTAAGGGTTATTAGTAATTTTCCCATCTTATAGAGCAGGGGCGGGAACCATTTTTCTGCCGAGGGCCATTTGAAAATTCTACAATCCTTCGGTTGCCGTACATAATTATCAACTTGAAAATTACCTGCTATATTTGGTTAAACAATCAACTCACCCCTACTGTGGTGGTTGATGCTGCTTCTCTTTGGCATGGGTGATATTGGTTATGTTGCTTCTCAACTGCTTTTCCAGGTTTGCTAAAGCCCTATACATCACAGGAGAGGCTGAGAGCATATACCACACTGAGGAGGCCAAGACTGGGGCATAGAGATCATTGGAGAGCTGGATTTAAAGAGTAGACAGTCGGCAAAATGCGTCTTCCAGCCTGAGCACTGCGGTCGCCAGACATCTGCCCGGGGGCTGCAAAAAAGTCATCGAGGGCCGCATTTGGCCCTGGGGCCTGAGGTTCCCTATCCCTGCTATACATGGTCAATCTGGTTGCTTTCAGAGTTAAGCTTAATGTTAATTTTAGGATTCCCAAATTTCATAGATTTCTCCTTAAGAAAGCCTAAAGACCCATGGTCTCTCATCCTTCTCCCGGGCCAGTCTTGATTGATGATCAAGGGGAATTTGAAATAGATTCCAGGAAAGTTTGAAATTCTTCTAATATTTAATTTGCTGGAAAGTTTACTGTCCTGGAAAAAGGTTGTGGGTCCCTAAGGGGCATGTTCATGCTGAGACACCAATTACAGAGTTTTATTACAGGTTTCTTGAAAAACCGGGAGGTGAGAGTCTGAAGGGCTGTCCTCAAGAGGGGAGTACTGTCAAGCAGCTAAAAGGACATCCAAGTTGTCATGTGCAGGTCTGTCCCTCGTGTTTCTGGTGATGCCCTGGCTCCCCGCTGGGAAGCCTCACGCCATTTCCCGATTATCATGGTACCCATGCCATTCGTTCCTATGGTCTGGCCTCATGTTCAAGTGTGGTGGAGGGCTAGGATGATAGATGCTGCTCTGGGGTCCCGGGATACCTGGTTCCTCAATGTCAGTTGTCAGATAACTTTAGATGATATGCCTCATAGCTCAGGTGTGTGGAGGGAGGTTTCCTCCTCTCTGCCTTCCTAGCCCTGTTCTCAGTCTTTCTGAATGAAGGGTGGAGATTGAAGCTATCTTTGCTGTGACAGGTGATCTGTTAGTATTCCCAATCCCAATGGTGTCATACTGGCACTGATGTTGTTGGCTCACAATCCGATCATCCCATCACTACTTTAGTGTTACGGTGGGACCAAGTTACTATCTAAATTACATGTGGGTCTATTGACACTCTCCTGGCAGCTGATGTCAGAGGAGGATAAAGAAGGCATTTTGAATTTAAAAGCCAATCCTTTATTCTTCCAATAAGGTACAGCATTTATATAGTTGTGGGCATCAATAGGCTGTAAGCCAGACACTGAATCACAAGCACATGTTTGACTGACACATTATGTGAACCTCATCTGTGTGCATTTTAATACTAGGCAGTCACTGCCTCTAAGAATTGGTAGGTTTGTAAATGGTTACTTCATCAGAATTTTACACCTTTATCATGAGAGTCTGATGCATTGGTCATCTGACCTGGTGCTGGTGAGGTTATTTCTTTGATTTTTGTATGACTGTTTTTTTACACACATATGTGTTAAAATGTTTTTCTATATTGTTAATAAAGCTGTATGTTTCTAAACCATTTATTTATGTAGGAGTATATCTAGGTGGGCACATTGTGCCTTTTACTTGGGCACAGCTGACAGGGGGGCGCCATCGACCCCCTTATGAAGCAGTCCAAGGTGTCTTCCTGATGGAGACATTTTGCCACATCCTGTAGTCGGATTCAGTAGTTCTCTGAGCTACCATAAGAGGGAGAGTGTGTGGGTCATATTTTTTGCAAGGTATACAGTGAGGGTCAATTATTTATTCAGGAACACAGCACGGGGCAGATATTTTTTATTCAGGTGCATTATAATCACGCTTCTAATTTTAAAGGCATCATGTCGAGATGTGCTGCAGGAGACTGGAGAAGATGGAAGTCTGCAGAGATGAGCTGTGAATGTGAAAAATCTTCATGGCACCTGGACAAGATGAAGAAAAGAAAGGGAATGACTTAGATGAGAAACGTCATATGTAAAGTACCTGGATGTAAATGCTTATTTTTAATATTGACTAATTCTTATCAGTTCTGTGGTTCCTGTATGGTCGACAGTTTGATGATGACTGATAACAACAACCAGTATCTCCTTACCATTGTAAAGTACATACTGGGAGTTGTAGTTTCATGTGATACAAATGTAATTGATGTACCATGTACTGAGTGTGTCTCATGGTGATGTATACATGTACTGATGGTGATTCATGTGATGTAGTCATATACTTATGGTGATTTTGGTGATGTATTCCTGTACTGTTGATGGTTTTGGTCATGATTTTCTGTCCTCATGAGGGTAGTGATGCTGTGTTTCTGTACTGATGGGGAGCTAATGATGTATTTCTGTACAGATGGTGGTTTTGGTGATGAATTTCTGCATTTCTGGGTTGTGGTGATGTATTTCTGTACTTATAGTGGTTCTAGTGCAAAGGAGGTCCAGATTATGTATTCTTGTGCTGTTATTAGTTCTGATCCTGTACACGTGTAACAATTCATAACTTGTAAGATTACATGATACATGGCTAATAAATTGTACTGCCTGAAAAGGGTTACTATGTATTTATTATTATTAATGTTAGGAATATTAAAGGGGTTGTCTACATTTGTGATGAAAGTCTGCAGTTACTTTATGTGATGCTAGACTTCTGAATTCTCACATCACGTGCACTGCATGCTTTCAGGATATTTTGGTACCAGTGGCAAGAGTGTGTGGGGGATCATGAAGCAGCATATATGCGATTTGCATACATTCTGTCACGTGTCATCTAGACATACACTGTGTTCCAAATATTATGCAAATGTTCTTTTTTTCTGATTTTCCTAAATGGTTGGTGCAAATGACAGTCAGTGTAATAAAAGTCATCACCCGTTAGAGTATACATCGAATTTTATTGAAGAAATCTCCCTATGATAACAGTATAATTTTCAAAATTTAAAAAACTATAAAAAGCACTGTTCCATATTATTACGCACAGTAGAGTTTGTAAACATTTGATATGTTTGAAAGAACTGAAAATGCTCATTTGTTGAATTTGCAGCATTAACAGGTCACATTCACTGAAATAAAAAGCTATTTAACTCCAAAACATCCTAACAGGCCAAGTTACATGTTAACATAGGAACCTTTCTTTGATATCACCTTCACAATTCTTACATCCATTGAACTTGTGAGTTTCTGGAGAGTTTCTGCTTGTATTTCTTTGGATGATGTCATAATAGCCTCCCAGAGCTGCTGTTTTGATGTGAACTGCCTCCCACCCTCATAGATCTTTTGCTTGATTATACTCCTAAGGTACTCTATAGGGTTGAGGTCAGGGGAAGATGGTGGCCACACCATGAGTTTATCTCCTTTTATGCCCATAGCAGCCAATGGTATAGAGGTATTCTTTGTAGCATGAGATGGTGCATTGACATGAATGAGGATGATTTTGCTCCTAAAGGCACATTTTTGCTTTTTGTACCATGGAAGAAAGTTCTCATTTGGAAATTCTATATACATTGCAGAGGTCATTTTCACACCTTCAGGAACCTTAAAGGGGCCTACCAGCTGTTTCCCAATGATTCCAGCCCAAAACATGACTCCTCCACCTGCTTGCTGATGTCGCAGCCTTGTTGGAACATGGTGGCATCCACCAACCATCCACTACTCTATTCATCTGGACCATCCAGAGTTGCTCGGCACTCATCAGTAAACAAGACTGTTTGAAAATTAGTCTTCATGTATGTCTGGGCCCACTGCAACTGTTTATGCTTGTGAGCACTGTTTATGGGTGGCCGAATAGTAGGTTTATGCACCACAGCAAGCCTTTGAAGGATCCTACACCTTGAGGTTCGAGGGACTCCAGAAGCACCAGCAGCTTCAAATATCTGTTTGTTGGTTTGTAAGGGCTTTTTAGCAGCTGCTCTCTTAATCCGATGAACTTGCCTGGCAGAAACCTTCCTCATTCTGCCTTTATCTGCACGACCACGTCTGTGCTCAGAATCAGCCACAAATCTATTCACAATACGATGATCACGCTTACGAAAACTGTGGCCTGCGTAATATTGTGGAACACCCAGTTTTTCTTTTATTGGTCTCATCTGCCCAACTAATTATCACAGATATCTGAGATTGATTTCAATGATCCAAAGAACCCTGAGACACAATACCATCAATGGGTTTCATTGAAAAAAATAACAATAAAACCCTATGACACTTAAAACCAATTTGCATAATAATTTGGAACACAGTGTACGTGGCTTCACTCAATACAAGTAAATTAACCAAAGTTGTGCACGTCTAGTCGGAATGTGAGCAGAAGTATGCAAATCACATATTTGAGATCATATGAATGTTTGTTAGTGAGCTCCGGCACGGCGATCACATAAAACACCCGACATCTCAGCTGATCTCATCAGCTGAGACTTCAGGCTTATAGCACCGATCGGGTCCGATCGGTGCTGTTAACCCCTTGGATCCCACGGTCATTCACTGACAGCGAAATCCAAAACCACCACGGCAGGGATCACGCTGTTCCCCACCTGCGACATCTTCGACAAGACCCGGAAGCTATCACTGATCACTTCCTTTGAGTCGTTGGCAAGTGCTGCCAACCACTCACAGTGTGCATTTGTGACAGGTCTCGATGTGCTGCAGCTCATCAGGATCTGTCACAAGCGATCGGACTGTGCAGCACTGTGGCGCTCTATGGCGCTGGATAAAATAAAGAATCAAGTGAAAAATAAAGTTTTTAAAAACATGGAAAAAAAAAGGTAAAAATGCCAAAATTACGATTTTTTGGTCACCGCAATATTGCTATAAAATGCAATACTGGGCCATCAAAACAGCGTATCCACCCAAAATTGTTTTCATTAGAAACGTCAGCTCAAGCTGCAAAAATAAGCCATCACACAGCCCCAGATCCCGAATAATGAGGACGCTATGGGTCGCATAACATGGCACATAGTGCGATTTTTTTTTTCAAACTTCTGAATTTTTTTTCATCACTTAGATACTAGTAAAAGTATACATGTTTTGTATCTACAAACTAGTACCGACCTGAGGCATGACATCATCATATCAGTTTTACCATATAGTGAATATGGCGACTAGAAAGCCCAAAAAACAAACATTTAATTGCACTTTTTTTGCATATTAACTGCATTTGGAAATGTTTCCCCTTTTTTCTGTACACTATATGTTAAAATAAATGATTGCATCTCAAAGTAAAACTCGTCCTGCAAAAAACAAGCCCTAATAGGTCTATATTGATGGAAAAATAAAAATGTCATGGCTCTTGGAAACAGTGGAGCAAAAAACGAAAATGAAAAACGAAAAATCGCCTGGTGGTGAAGGGGTTGTTTGACACCATGTTTGACAGTGGGGATGGTGTTTTGAGGATGATGAGCTGTGTTGCTTTTACGCCAAACATATATTTTTGCAATGTGGCCAAAAAGTTCGATTTTGATTTCTTCTGACCAGAGCACCTTATTCCACATGTTTGGTGTCTCCCAGGTGGCTTGTGGCAAACTTCAAACGAGACTTTTTATGGATGTCTTTGAGAAATGGCTTTCTTTTTGCCACTCTTCCATAAAGGACAGATTTGTGTAGTGTACAACTGATTGTTGTCCTATGGACAGACTCTCCCACCTCTGCTGTAGATCTCTGCAGGTCATCCAGAGTGATCATGGGCCTTCTGGCTGCATCTCTGATCAGTCTTCTCCTTGTTTGAGATGAAAGTTTAGAGAGACGGCCGGGTCTTGGTAGATATTCAGTGGTCTGATACTCCTTCCATTTCAATATGATCGCTTGCACAGTGCTCCTTGAGATGTTTAAAACTTTGGAGATCTTTTTGTATCCAAATCTGGCTTTAAACTTCGCCACAACAGTATCTCGGACCTGCCTGGTGTGTTCCTTGGTATTCATGATGCTCTCTGCACTTGAAACAGAACCCTGATGGCCACTTTACACACCAGCTGTACACAGTCACAAAATGGAGCAATGTGTCCATGATTTCACTGCAACCAGTAAGTTGTTCAGAAGTTGGACACAGAAGTTGGTGTGTGTAAAGCGGCCCTGAGACTATCACAGTGCAGGTGCATTTATACGGAGGCTTGATTACACACAGGTGCATTCTATTTATCATTACCAGTCATTTAGAACAACATTGGATCATTCAGAGATCCACAAGGAACTTCTGGAGTGAGTTTGCTGCCATGAAATTAAAAGGGCCGAAAAATATTGCACGCCCCACTTTTCAATTTTTTATTTGTTAAAAAAGTTTTAAATATCCAATACATTTTGTTCCACTTGACGATTGTGTCCCACTTGTTGTTGATTCTTCACAAAAAAATTTGAATTTATATCTCTACGTTTGAAGCCTGAAATGTGGCAAAAGGTTGAACAGTTCAAGGGGGCCAAATACTTTCACAAGGCACTGTAAGTGTGCAAATCACATATGAATGAGTGGTCACATAATGAGTACTCAAACCACATGAGGGGGAGCACCAAACTGAATTCTTAGGCTGGCTCCACACCATGGTTTTTTGGATCCGGGGCTGTCCGGTATGAACCGAACGGCCTCAGATCCAATTGTGCCCCTATTGTATCCCTATGGGGCCAGATGGCAGCTATTTGCCATCTGGTTTAGTGTGTGTCCGGCTGGATCTGGGTGATTTTTTTTTTTGCCCCGGACACAAAATTGCAGCTTACAGGATTTTTTGTGTCCGGGGCAATAATTGATCAAAACTGGATCCTCCCGATCCGTAGCGATTCGGCGCTCATAACATGGGAGTCTATGTGCGCTGGATCGCAGAAAAACAATCCGGATCCTGGACGCCCGGTGCTGAACATGCGGCGGCTTTGAAATTTAAGCTGTGCTCGTTCAGCACCAGTTTAAAAAAAAATGCCGGCTGAAATTTCAGCACCTGTAGAGCTCCATCCAGCCGCTGTGCTGAACTTTCATCACTGGACAGCGGCAGCCTCTGATTCTGGCAGAAAACAGGATCAGAGGGTATATTAGCCCTCTGGTTCTGTTTTGTCTGGGGATGTCAGGTTCTGTCCGGTGCATCCTGCAAAACACTGGACAGAACCTGACAGTGAAGAACTGTGTTGTGAAGCCGGCCTTACACTGGGTGCCGGAAAATCTAGATCTGCCTCTGTTATGTGTAGTTTATGTTATGTATAGCACTTTCTTCATAAGTTTTGAATTCATCATCTGCATAATGGTAAAGCCATGTATTATTTAGCTTTACCAATATGGTATATGTATGTGAAGATTTGAACTCTACACTTAATACTTTATAAAAAAAATCAATGTTAAAATGAAATAAAATGGTTTGATATTGTATTCTATATGCCTGACTAAGCTGTATAGCACACTGTATATATGTGTCAACTACTAAATCAATAATTGTACCACACTAAGTTCATGTGACATGATGACATACTGTCTATGGCACTTTTTCTTACCACATCCTGTAAAAAGAAGATGTGGACCAATATCAGCCTTATAAGAAGTGGAAGTGATTGTGTAAGGTAAGGGTCTATTCCAGCGACAATGTGGAGCAGATTTATATTTATGCCAGTCTTCTCTACAGGAACTTATCCTTTGTGATCATCTGTGTAATGAAGATTAGTGATGAGCGAGTACTAAAATGCTCGGGTGCTCGAAGCTCGGGCCGAGCATCCCGAGATACTCGTGTACTCGGCCCGAGTAACGAGCCCAATGTTATCCTATGGGAGACACGAGTATTTTTATGAAATGACTGCCGGCAGCATGGAAAAACCCTAAAAATGTCACAAAAGTCTCAGAAGAGTGCTGAAATGACATGGCAACACCATAAGGAAGACCCCTGGAAGCATTTCTCATTCAAAAGTCACAGCTGTGAACAATGTTGTCCGAGTTTCACGCCAATTTTACGGAGTCTCCAGAAAACCTTCCAAAATGACACCAAAATGAATATTTAGGGTGGAAATGTTAAGGGCACATACCCAATAGTGAGATACAGCTGGTGTATGTTACTTTTTGTGATTACATGAAAGATTTTACGTGAAAACATTGTGCGGCACTCCGATGACCCTGACAAGAGACGAACATGAAGCCCTGTCTTGAAATAATGTGCCCATTTTGAGGAACTGGGTCTATTGTAGTATCTTCCTTTGCCAGGGCAGTCCAAAATTGGGAGGTTCACCAATGCCCCTGGATACAGACATGCAGGATGGCCTGTAAACAAGAACTGGGTGTATTGTAGTATAGCCCTTTGGCCAGGGCAGCCAAAAATTGGAAGGTTCAACAATGACCCATGCATACAGACATGTAGTAGGGCCTTTAACCCTCAAGTGGGTGTATTGTAGTATAGCCCTTTGGTCAGGGCAGCCAAAAATTGGAAGGCTCCTCTTTGTCCCTGGATAGAGACGTGCAGGAGGGCCTGTAACCCTTAAATGGGTGTATTGTAGTATAGGCCTTTGGCCAGGGCAGCCAAAAATTGGGAGGCTTCTCATTGTCCCTGGATAGAGACGTGCAGGAGGGCCTGTAACCCTCAAGTGGGTGTATTGTGGTATAGGCCTTTGGTCAGGGCAGCCTAAAATTGGGAGGTTCAACAATGACCCATGCATACAGACATGTAGTAGGGCCTGTAACCCTCAAGTGGGTGTATTGTAGTATAGCCCTTTGGTCAGGGCAGCCAAAAATTGGGAGGCTCCTCTTTGTCCCTGGATAGAGACGTGCAGGAGGGCCTGTAACCCTCAAGTGGGTGTATTGTAGTATAGGCCTTTGGTCAGGGCAGCCAAAAATTGGGAGGCTCCTCTTTGTCCCTGGATAGACACGTGCAGGAGGGCCTGTAACCCTCAAGTGGGTGTATTGTAGTATAGCCCTTTGGCCAGGGCAGCCAAAAATTGGAAGGTTCAACAATGACCCATGCATACAGACATGTAGTAGGGCCTGTAACCCTCATGTGGGTGTATTGTAGTATAGGCCTTTGGTCAGGGCAGCCAAAAATTGGGAGGTTCAACAATGACCCATGCATACAGACATGTAGTAGGGCCTGTAACCCTCAAGTGGGTGTATTGTAGTATAGCCCTTTGGTCAGGGCAGCCAAAAATTGGGAGGCTCCTCTTTGTCCCTGGATAGAGACGTGCAGGAGGGCCTGTAACCCTCAAGTGGGTGTATTGTAGTATAGGCCTTTGGTCAGGGCAGCCAAAAATTGGGAGGCTCCTCTTTGTCCCTGGATAGAGACGTGCAGGAGGGCCTGTAACCCTCAAGTGGGTGTATTGTAGTATAGCCCTTTGGCCAGGGCAGCCAAAAATTGGAAGGTTCAACAATGACCCATGCATAAAGACATGTAGTAGGGCCTGTAACCCTCAAGTGGGTGTATTGTAGTATAGGCCTTTGGCCAGGGCAGCCAAAAATTGGGAGGCTTCACATTGTCCCTGGATAGAGACGTGCAGGAGGGCCTCAAAACATTTTTCACATTGAAAAGATGCGGGTATCCTGTCTTTGTAATGCCCATTCAAAAAGAATGGGCGTAAAAATTTACCACTGGGGGTATACCTGAAACAACAGCCAAACTATTGTAACGGTCATCATGGTGGCACATGAGGAGAAGGAGGAGCAGTCCAGCGATTAGCCAAGGAATAGGAAGACGACGTGGTGGATGATCCAGTAGCTGACCCAACCTGGCAGGAGTATATGCAGAGCGAGGACAGCAGTGCATAGGGGGAGGGAGGCGTAGCATCACAACAGGCAGTACGAAGCAGGGTCGGGTACGCAGGCAGAAAGCAGGCAACCGTTCCCCGGAACAACAACACGACACAAGGTGCCTGTGCAAATGTTAGGTCTTCCCGAGTCTGGCAGTATTTTCAGTTGGCTCCAGATGACTCTAAAAAGGCCATTTGCAACACCTGCCATGCCAGCATCAGCAGGGGTACGAAAAGTAGCAGCCTGACCACCACCAGCATGATCAGGCACATGTCAGCCAAGCACCCCACTTTGTGGGAAGTACAACAGAGTCGAGGAGCGGTGCTTGCTGATGTCACTGCTACGTCTTCGCCTGTTGTGCGTGCGAGCCAATCCCCTGTCCATGCTGGCCGCGAACAAGCCTCCGGCCCTGCACCTGAAGTTGCCCACACACAAATTACACCACCATCAAGCACGTCCTTGTCCCAGCGCAGCGTTCAATTATCCATTCAGCAAACATTTGAACGCAGGCGCAAATACGCTGCCAACGTCCCACATGCCACAGTCCTGAATGATCACATTTCGCGACTCATAGCGCTACAAATGTTGCCTTTCCGGCTGGTGGAGACGGAAGCATTCCGCGACCTGATGGCGGCTGCTGTCCCACGTTACTCGGTCCCCAGCCGCCACTATTTCTCCAGATGTGCCGTCCCCGCATTGCATAACCACGTGTCCAACAGCATCACACGTGCCCTGAACAACGCTGTTTCAGCCAAAGTCCACCTAATAATAATAATAATACAGCTTTATTTATATAGCGCCAACATATTACGCAGCGCTTTACAATGTAGGGTTAGAGTACAGAAAATATAATACAGTAAGTAATTACAGTAAAGAACAAATACAGTAGAATAATTGGATACAAAACAATAGGCATAGAATCAATGTAAAAAAGAAAATACAAAAAATAAAGCAAGAAATGAAGGTGACCCTGCTCAAAAGAGTTTACAATCTACAACGGGATAGGGGTTGCACAAGGTACAGGGGCTTATTGCACTGATGGTCCAGGCATCTTGAGGAAATGGGGCATAGAACTAAGCTTACATGGATGGTCATTATACAGTCTGTGTAGACCTTTTTGGTTTGGTGGAGTTTGTAGAAGAGTAATGTCCAGAGAGATAGCCCATTCACTATCTACAGTACAAAGGACTTCTATCAGGGAGTATGATAGGCCGCCTTAAAAAGATGCATTTTTAGGGATCGTCTGAAGCCATGCAAGTTGTGGATAGTCCTGATTTCTTGCGGTAAAGCATTCCAGAGGTTTGGTGCAGCTCTGGAGAAGTCTTGGAGCCGGTGTGGGAGGATCAGGTTATTACAGATGTCAGTCGAAGGTCATTTGAGGAACGTAGAGCGCGAGTGGGGTGATAGACAGAGATGAGGGAGGAGAGGTAGGGGGGTGTTGCACTGTGAAGAGCTTTGTGGGTGAGAAGAAGCAATTTGAATTTGATCCTGTAGTATACGGGCAGCCAGTGCAATGACTGGCACAGAGCAGAGGCATCTGAGTAACGATTGGCCAGATGGGTGATCCTGGCTGCTGCATTAAGGATGGACTGGAGAGGAGAAACTCTGGTGAGGGGGAGGCCGCTTAATAGAGAATTGCAATAGTCAAGGCGGGAATGGATTAGGGCCACGGTGAGGGTTTTTGTTGTTTACAGGGTGAGAAAGGGATGAACCCTGGAGATATTCTTCAGGTGTAAGCGACATGAGCGGACGAGACATTGTGTGTGGGAGGAGAAGGAGAGATCGGTGTGAAACATAACACCCAGACAACGAGCCTGCTGCCTAGGCGTTATCGTGGTTCCACAAACTGTGAGAGAGATGTCCGATTTAGGGAGGTTAGTGGATGGGGGGAGCACAAGAAGTTCAGTTTTGGAAAGGTTTAGTTTCAAATAGAGAGTGGACATGATATTGGAAACTGCAGCTAGACAGTCATTGCTGTTCTTTAATACCGCAGGGGTAAGGTCAGGGGCTGAAGTGTATAACCACAGACACGTGGACAAGTGCTTGTGGGCAAGGCCGCTACATCTCCTTGACAAAACACTGGGTTAATATTGTGGAGGCTCTGACACAGTCTGAGCGAGGGACGGAACACGTCCTTCCCACACCAAGGATAGCAGGCCTTACCTCTGTCAGGGTTTCACCGACACTCTACAGCTCCGGAATGTCATGCTCTTCAGCCTCCTCCTCCTGCTCATCCTCATCCACTGTACCCTCCACACCAGTCCCAAGCTGGAAGCACTGCAGCACTGTCTCTGCGAAGCGGCAACAGGCTGTGCTGAAGCTAGTCTGCATAGGTGACAAACCCCACAATGCAGAAGAGGTGTGGACAGCTCTGAAACAGCAGGCAGATCACTGGCTCACACCTCTGAACCTAAAGCCAGGAAAGGTCATGTGTGACAATGGCCGGAACCTGGTGGCAGCTTTGAGGCGAGGCCAGCTGACGCATGTTCCATGCGTGGCCCACGTGCTCAACCTGGTGGTTCAGAGGTTTCTAAAGTCATACCCAGAGCTGTCCGAACTGCTGGTAAAAGTTTGCCGTCTGTCTGCACATTTTCGCAAGTCACCTGCTGCTTCAGCCGGCCTTGGCGGATTTCAGCGCCGTTAGCGTCTTACGGCCCACAGACTGGTGTGTGATGTCCCCACGCGTTGGAATTCAACTCTGCACATGTTGGTCAGGATATGTCAGCAGAAGAGGGCAGTTGTTGACTACCTGCATCACCTAAGCCGTCGGGAAATGGTTCAAACTCCACACATAACACCTGAGGAGTGGAGATGGATGTCCGACCTATGTACCGTCCTCCAAAACTTTGAGGACTCCACCAAGATGGTGAGCGGCGATGACGCCATTATTAGCATCACCATACCACTACTCTGCCTTCTTAAACGGTCTCTGCTGAAAAACAAAGAGGATGCATTGCAGGCCGAGCGCGATGACTTGGAGCAAGAAACAGTAGTGGGTGTGGGTGAAAACACACAGTCCAGCCTCATCTCATCACAACGTGCAGTGGAGGACTATGACGAGGAGGAGGATGAAGACATGGAGCAACTCTCTGGCCAAATTGAGGATATGACATGCACACCAATCATACCCTCGATTCTGCGTGGCTGGCCAGAGGACAGGGGAGATGAGGAGGAGGAGGAGGAGGAGGACAGCATGTTCAGTCATCGTGTTGGTCTGGATACTGAAGTGATGGCTGTTAAGAGTCTGGCGCACATGGCTGACTTTATGGTAAGCTGCCTGGCTCGTGACCCTCGTGTTCAGAACATCTTGGCCGACAATCTGTACTGGTTGGCAACACTGTTAGACCCACGCTACAAGGAGAACTTTATGTCTGTCATTCCTGAGGCGGAGAGGTCAGCCAAAATGCAGCAGTTCCAGAAGGCCATAGTCACGGAAGTAGGCAAATCATTCCCCTCACAAAATGCTAGCGGCATAGGTCAGGAATCGGTGGACAACCAAGGCGTACGGCCGAGAGGGGCACAAGTCCAATCCGCCAAAGGTAGGGGAACAGTCTTTACGAGGTGGGACAGTTTTCTCAGCCCCTCACGTACCACAGCCCCTGAGGTGCGGGGTAGTGACACAAGAAATGCTAAGTTTGGCCAGATGCTGAAGAAGTACCTTGCCGATCGAACAACTGTACTGCGAGATTCCTCTGTGCCTTACAATTATTGGGTCTCCAAGCTGGACACGTGGCATGAATTGGCTCTCTACGCCTTGGAAGTCCTGGCCTGCACTGCCGCTAGCATTTTGTCAGAGCGTGTTTTCAGTGCCGCAGGTGGAATCATTACTGATAAACGCAACCGCCTGTCAACTGAAAATGCTGACAGGCTGACTGAGATCAAGATGAACAAGGGTTAGATTGGGCCAGACTTCACCACACCACCAACAAATGACAACTGAATTTAAATTTTGTAATGGGAATTTGCCATGTACCTCCACAGACCCATGGGTACACACTTCTGGACTTCCGAGTGTCCAAGTGTGGGATCAGTAATATCTGTGGACGTGTACTCAGCCTGTTGGTGGGAAGGAGGATCAGGTTGGGAAATGTGCGGTGCAGTATCACGGCTACTGACACTTGACCGTGTGGAAGACAGGGTGTTTGTGGAGGTGCCAATCAGAC
This sequence comes from Allobates femoralis, assembly GCA_033576535.1. Lineage (NCBI taxonomy): Eukaryota > Metazoa > Chordata > Amphibia > Anura > Aromobatidae > Allobates > Allobates femoralis. The sequence goes on along the minus strand of JARQOC010000003.1, from coordinate 128,568,784 downwards.
TTGAAGCATTATCCGCTATCCAAGTAACAAGCTGTTGACACTGGTTTCTTGTTGCGAAATTAGTGCTTGCACACAACCTCGACCTCTGCCTGCACCACCATCACGTTCACCTCCTTGTTCCTTGCCAATGCCCTTGCGCATTTGTCTTGTATACAGCGACAACAGTCACAGGAGAGGATTTTAGTCCCTAATATGTATCAAGGTATGACGTACACCAGTCTGGTGACTGTTCAGATCACAAGAGATTAGGATTTTAGTTCTCTAACCTGTATCAAGGTATGATGTACACTAGTCTGGTGACTGTAATGGTTTCAGGAGAGGATTTTAGTCCCTAACCTGTATCAAGGTATGACGTACAACAGTCTGGTGACTGTAATGGTTTCAGGAGAGGATTTTAGTCCCTAACCTGTATCAAGGTATGACGTACAACAGTCTGGTGACATGAATGGTTTTAGGAGAGGACTTTAGTCCCTAACCTGTATCAAGGTATGACGTAAAACAGTCTGGTGACTTGAATGGTTTTAGGAGAGGATTTTAGTCCCTAACCTGTATCAAGGTATGACGTACAACAGTCTGGTGACTGTAATGGTTTCAGGAGAGGATTTTAGTCCCTAACCTGTATCAAGGTATGACGTACACCAGTCTGGTGACTGTTCAGATCACAAGAGATTAGGATTTTAGTTCCCTAACCTGTATCAAGGTATGACGTACACCAGTCTGGTGACTGTAATGGTTTCAGGAGAGGATTTTAGTCCCTAACCTGTATCGAGGTATGACGTACACCAGTCTGGTGACTTGAATGATTTCAGGAGAGGATTTTAGTCCCTAACCTGTATCAAGGTATGACGTACAACAGTCTGGTGACTTGAATGGTTTTAGGAGAGGATTTTAGTCCCTAACCTGTATCAAGGTATGACGTACAACAGTCTGGTGACTGTTCAGATCACAAGAGATTAGGATTTTAGTTCCCTAACCTGTATCAAGGTATGACGTACACCAGTCTGGTGACTGTAATGGTTTCAGGAGAGGATTTTAGTCCCTAACCTGTATCAAGGTATGATGTACAACAGTCTGGTGACTGTAATGGTTTCAGGAGAGGATTTTAGTCCCTAACCTGTATCAAGGTATGACGTACACCAGTGTGGTGACTGTTGAGATCACAAGAGGTTAGGATTTTAGTTCCCTAACCTGTATTAAGGTAGTACGTACACCTGTCTGGTGACTTTAATGGTTTCACGAGAGGATTTTAGTCCTTAACCTGTATTAAGGTAGTACGTACACCTGTCTGGTGACTTTAATGGTGTCAGGAGAGGATTTTAGTCCCTAACCTGTATTAAGGTAGTACGTACACCTGTCTGGTGACTTTAATGGTTTCAGGAGAGGATTTTAGTCCCTAACCTGTATTAAGGTAGTACATACACCTGTCTGGTGACTGTAATGGTTTAAGGAGAGGATTTTAGTCCCTAACCTGTATTAAGGTAGTACGTACACCTGTCTGGTGACTGTAATGGTGTCAGGAGAGGATTTTAGTCCCTAACCTGTATTAAGGTAGTACGTACACCTGTCTGGTGACTTTAATGGTGTCAGGAGAGGATTTTAGTCCCTAACCTGTATTAAGGTAGTACGTACACCTGTCTGGTGACTTTAATGGTTTCAGGAGACGATTTTAGTCCCTAACCTGTATTAAGGTAGTACGTACACCTGTCTGGTGACTGTAATGGTTTCAGGAGAGGATTCTAGTCCCTAACCTGTATTAAGGTAGTACGTACACCTGTCTGGTGACTGTAATGGTGTCAGGAGAGGATTTTAGTCCCTAACCTGTATTAAGGTAGTACGTACACCTGTCTGGTGACTGTAATGGTGTCAGGAGAGGATTTTAGTCCCTATCCTGTATTAAGGTAGTAAGTACAAGAGTGTGGTGACTCTAATGGTCACAGAAAAGCTTGGATTCCAATCTGTATCACCCTGCCTATATCCTCCTAGATTAGTCCTGAGAAGGACTGTTCTGGTCACTGGAAAGCTTGGACTCCGGTCTGGATCACCCTGCCTATATCCTCCTAGATTAGTCCTGAGAAGGACTGTTGTGGTCAGCAGCAGCAGTTTGCAGCCCTGCTCCGGATCTACCTATGAGGGCCGCAAATCTGTCCCTAAGCAGCAGCAGACACTCTCCCTACACTCACTGTCTGGATGGCTGTGTGCCGAGCACAGCGCGCCGGGAGTTATAAAGGCTCGGTCACGCTGTGCAGGGCGGCCAATCACTGCTATGCCACAACTAACAGGGCTGTGGCATTGCAGTGGTCTGCCAGCCAATCCCTGCACGTGGGCTGGCTCTCAAAAGAGTGCCAACATGCAGAGATGACGACCACGAGCACAGCACGAGTATCGCGAGATTACTCGGTGCTCGGCGAGTCGCCCGATTACAGTGATACTCGTGCGAGTACCGAGTAGTGGCGAGCATACTCGCTCATCACTAATGAAGATATTTCTTTCTTTTAATGTTCTTTTTATTATTTAATTAAAGAAAGTAACATGAAAAGGTATGCAATTCTCAATGACCGGAATCATAGTAGCAATCCATAAAACGCAAAACATTGCTTAGGGTTAGGGGAAAGGGAACAATAGGCAAGTATTAAGCAGTTATAACTATATATATCTTATACAAGGTTAGGACAAGAACAAATTACAGTCAATAGTCAAGACTTTCGTTCTTCAATTTCAGAAGGTTGTCAGGACATTAACGATGTCCTAAATGAACAAAGACTAGTGGAGCCAATTTTCAAATTTGGTCCTATTGAACTTAACTCAACAAACATACAGGGAAAGAGAGAGTAAGAAGATAAGAGAGGAATAGTAAACAGCAAGGGTAAGCAGAGAGGTTGGTGGGAAAGGGGTGCAAGGGTATTGATGCTCCTTGGGGGGTAGGTAGCGAGCTCATTAAATTATACGAAGTATGATATAGTCACAAAGCCGCAGAAGCAGGGTCTCAATAATAGCTTCGGCAATATAAACGGTCTTCAGGCAAGGGCTAATGTCTTGGTGATCTCAGGGGTGGATCTATATCGCAGCCATGGTGCCCACGTCTTTTCAAATATGGGGTAGGAACTGTATGAGAGGGCTGAAATTTCTGCTGTCCTGTAAATCAAATGTATTTCTTGTAGGGTGCGGCTCCTTGTCGGGATCGAGGTAGAATTCCAGTGTGTTGGAATCAGTATTCTGGTTGCAGCCAGAATATTGCTAGCAAGTCGGGACGCTGAAATGTCATTTGGCCACAGCTAAAGATTGAGTAGAGAGGTTTGTGGTGTCAGGTCAGTCTTTCTATCCAGGACTTCTGAAATAACCGTGGATATCATTTCCCAGTAGGAAATTATATCCACGGTTTAGTACAGCTCCACCAAAGATGCAGATATGTGCCCCTTTCTGAGGTACATCTCCATCATGTTCCAGTTGAGGAGGAATTCCAGCTCTGGAGTTGGGTAGGCGTGCGGTACCAACAATAGACCACTTTAAACGAGTTCTCCTGTAGCTTCACGCCAGGTGAAGGGCCGTGCGATCTACGGTAGATCTGATTGACCTGCTCATCCGTAAATAATATGTTTAAGCCTCTTTTACAGAGGCCCAGAAATGCTCATTTAACATGGGTATTGTCACTGTTTAGGTACTTGTAGAGTTTCAATATTGCCCTGGAGGGTGGGTGAATTTGTGCACAGAACTGTTCAAAGGGAGTTAGGGGTCTCAATAAGCTAGAGGTTTGCATATGTCTATGAACATATGTGGCACCCCAGGGGTGAATGTGCCACAGTTACATCACAAGGGTTAATGTCGAGCACACTGGGACGAGGGTACTCGGTACCTGACCGCGTTGCTGCGGGGGATGTCACGGGTGGTCCTGGTCTGGACCGTGTCCCGGGCCCTGGCAAATAAAAGGGTGTATTTACAGGGGATATGTCAGTCGTGACGCCACCCACTGTGTGCGGCCAGTGATGGGGCCGCCGCTGCTGCAGAACCTCCGGGGATGATGTAATAGCAGCGGAGATGGAATAGTTCCCGTGGGCAGTACTGGGTTCCGCGGGGCAGTATCGGTAAAGTCTATGATGGAGGTGAATAGTGGAGGCGGGCTAAGGATCACACACTCACGTTTTGTAGTTTCCAAAGGTTTACTGCGGTGTTAATGCAGATTGTCCACGGAGTCTGTACGGGGGCTGGGTCTTCCTCCCACCCTGTCCAGGTCATCAGCTTCCTCGTGCTGCGCTGTGTGTGTGTCCTGGGTGCTGCGTCTAGTTGAGCTGCTGGGACTGTCTCACTCTCTCTCTGTTCTGCTGGTACCACTTGGCTAGGCAAATTGAGTCCTCTGTGCTGTGCTGACACCGCCATGTTGCTTTGCTCTGGTACTGTGGCCGTCTAGAGACTCCACTACTCCTGGATTCACTGTACTGTGGGTGCCAGACACAGTGCCGGAGCCGGTGTCCGTTTTGTGCGCTCTTCTGGGGTGAGTGGTGATGGCACTCCAGCTCCCAGAGGTGTATCTCTGCTTGTAGTTCTCCTTCCTTCAGACCGTCACTAGGCCTGTACTGAACTAACTCTTCTCTTCACAGCACTGCTCCGTGCTGCACTGTTCTACTTCCTATGGACCTAGAGTATATAAAAGAGCGGGTTGTGCTCCCCCTCCTGGCCCAGAGGTGCTAGTGTAAGTCAGTGTGTTGTGGGGAAGGGAACCCATGTGATGTTACTGTGGCACATTAACCCATGGGGTGCCACATTCCCCCTTAGTTAAATACAGTACTCCGGGACTGTGGAAAAACAAGTAAACAACAGTTAACACAATTAATATACAGAGACTTAAAAGGAAAAAAGTACAAAAATCACTAAAGTTTGAAAAAGAGTCCAAAAAGTTCAAAAAGCAGTCTTTCCGGGGGTTTAGTCTATTGCCTCCGGGCTGATGAATATATACAAAAGAGTTTTTGCTGCAAAACACTTAACACTTCGGAAAAACATTTCTCAATTACATTCATTCCTAGCAGCATCACTGGTTCACGGTCTCGCCGGTTAACATCTATGATTATAACACCCTGGTTCTGCAATTCTACCTTCTCACTCTGAATACTCATTTCTCTAAACCCATCCTGTGGTATTAACTGTCCATTACTAGCCCATATATCAAAGTTAAAGTCATCTGGTGCACTAGTAATGTCTGAATCAGCCCAGTGCCTTTTATATAGAACATGTGGGATCGAGGTTATTTGGGACACGGTATCCAGCAAGGCACTAAAGGGAATGCCATCCAACACGATAGGGATCACCGGCTGTCCTCCCACGAATCTGTCAAACCAGGCTGAAGGACCTTGAGAGTTTATTCCTGGGGAGCAGCCCGCCTGCCCAGGGAATCGTCATTTAAAGGACACTCTCGGGCAAGATGACCTGGTTTCTGGCAACGGCGGCAAATGGGCTGTCCATCTGGTTGATAGCGATTGCTGGGTTGTCCTCTTGTTCCTTGGTATCTTCTGGGCCTCATCCACGGGACATCCTCTCTGCTGGTCGCCAACTTGATCTTGGGTGCAGGCTTTGACTCTCGCAGTTCTTTGATGACCTTGGCCATAGAGATCACGGTGTTTGTCAGGGCATCTAGTATTTTGTTGAGGGCGGCATTGGAGATATATTCCCCACTCTGCAGCAGTTGCGGACATTGCAGATGTCGCTGGCGTTGCGGGTTGCTGAGGTGCTGCTGCAGTGTCCAGTACAGATGTTAATTCCCAGGGCTCTTCTAGCTGCTGCAGGCAGATAGCTCTATCTTTCAGTTCTGCAGCAGTATCATGCTCAACTGTCCTCTGTGGGAAGGGGAATGAAGGCCCTCTATAAATTGGTCAAGTAGCATTTTATCAGCTCCCGGGGCTAAAGCAGGTTCTGCCAGCTTAAGGGCTTTGAGTGCTTCCTGCAGGTTCAAGGCAAAGTCTCTGGCACTCTGTTTAGGTTTCTGGTGGCATGCAAAGAACCTAATCATAGCCCGGGTATCAGCAGCAGATTCAAACGTTGCTTTCAGTCTAGCTACTAGATGCTCTACAGTGTCCTTATCTGTGTCCAGCCAGGACGCAACCTCACGCCGTGCATTGCCCGTTAACTGTCCCATTATCATTCCTACACGCTGGGCTTCAGTGAGGGGATACATCACATAATACTCTTTTATCTTTAGCATAATGTCAGTTAGTGTATTAGGCTCACCGGAGTATTCGGGCAGCCACATTGCGCCTGGAGTATACGGCATCGGAACGGCATGATTGGTGCTGTTCCTTGCGCCGCTGCACCGCCGGGTGCTATTGCTGGGTCTGGCGCTGCAGCTCCACCGACTGCTCCGTCGCCGTCTTGTGCATCGGGCTGCGACATCTTGGGCCCCCTTAGTTAATGTTCGCCCTCTGTCTTCCCTTTCCGTCCGGATGTCTATGGGAGGTTCCGCGGGCAGCAGGGATCTTCTTCCCCGCTGGATGTCGTCAGCACCAAGGGAGGAGGCTGGGTTCGCGCCAATGCAAGGTACCGTCCTCTTTCTTTCCCGCGCGCCGCGTGCTCCAAAATGTCAGATTCTCAAAAATACAGTTCAGATGGCGCAGTTCAAAGTCAGTTTTCACATCAATCACGGCACACGCTGCCCGTTTTAACGGGTACGGTAGATCCTGTTCGTGACGCCAGGTTTGTCGAGCCCACTGGGACGAGGGTACTCGGTACCGGACCGCGTTGCTGCTGGGGATGTCACGGGTGGTCCTGGTCCGGACCGTGTCCCGGGCCCTGGCAAATAAAAGGGTGTATTTACAGGGGATATGTCAGTCGTGACGCCACCCACTGTGTGCGGCCAGTGATGGGGCCACCGCTGCTGCAGAACCTCCGGGGATGATGTAATAGCAGCGGAGATGGAATAGTTCCCGTGGGCAGAACAGGGTTCCCCGGGGCAGTGTCGGTAAAGTCTATGATGGAGGTGAATAGTGGAGACGGGTTAAGGATCACACACTCACGTTTTGTAGTTTCCAAAGGTTTACTGTGGTGTTAATGCAGATTGTCCACGGAGTCTGTACGGGGGCCGGGTCTTCCTCCCACCCTGTCCGGGTCATCAGCTTCCTCGTGCTGCGCTGTGTGTGTGTGTCCTGGCTGCTGCGTCTAGCTGAGCTGCTGGGACTGTCTCACTCTCTCTCTGTTCTGCTGGTACCACTTGGCTAGGCAACTTGAGTCCTCTGTGCTGTGCTGACCCCGCCGTGTTGCTTTGCTTTGGTACTGTGGCTGTCTAGAGACTCCACTACTCCTGGATTCTGTGCTGTGGGTGCCAGACACAGTGCTGGATCCAGTGTCCGTTCTGTGCACTCTTCTGGGGCGAGTGGTGATGGCACTCCAGCTCCCAGAGGTGTCTCTCTGCTTGTAGTTCTCCTTCCTTCAGACCCTCACTAGGCCTGTACTGAACTAACTCTGCTCTTCACAGCACTGCTCCATGCTGCACTGTTCTACTTCCTGTGGACCTAGAGTATATAAGAGAGCAGGTTTTGCTCCCCCTCCTGGCCCAGAGGTGCTAGTATAAGTCAGTGTGTTGTGGGGAAGGGAACCCGTGTGATGTTACTGTGGCACATTAACCCATGGGGTGCCACATTAACTCCCCACACAACACTGGACACTGCACTAGCACCTCTGGGCCAGAAAGGGGAGCTCAAGCAGCTCCCTGATATATTCTGGTCTGAGGAGGAAGTAATTAGTTGACAGTTCAGTTTAGTGCAGGGAGCACTAGGAGGAAGACCTGTAAATGGGAGCAGTGCTGAGCTCCTGACAGGGACCACTGACTACTTTCAGGCCTGAAGCGAGGGTCTGAGGAGAGGAGTACAAGAAACAGAGGAACATATCTGGGAGACGGAGTTACCTCATAACTCGCCCCAGAGGAGCGCAGAGACCAGATGCCGGATCTGAATCTGTGACTGAAACACGCAGCACATGGAAACACCGGGATAGTGGAGGTTGTAGATCTACACTGTACCTCAGCGAAGCAACACAGCGGGATCAGAGACACAGAGAAAAGACTCAAGTTGCCTAGCAAGTTTGTACCTGTGAGGAGAGACAGGGCCAGCAGGTCAGCTAAAGCAGCAGCAGGGCCACACATGTGGCGCCCTGCCAAGCAGGCGTCACAGAGGGGTACTGCACCCGTAAAAGAGGTGCAGATACTCCAGCTGTAGGTGGATCATAGAATAGTGGGTGGAACCCATTAACCAGTACCCCACACTAGATCACACAGTGGGAGGTCACCCGGGAGGGAATAAAACCACCTCTAGGGGGAACAAGGAGGTCTTGGTGGTCTTGGCCTCTAAGTGCGAGCTCTTAGGGTCTCTCAGCTGAGGGACCAGGAGAGATGGAGGAGAGGGAGAGAGCTTGAAGACAGATCCCAGGAGCAGACAGCCAGAAAGGAGTTAGGAAGAACTTGAGGAGGTTCAGCCCTGAAAGCTTACCAGGCACCGGAGCCCGCACCTGTAGGATACTCTAGGACCACAGAAAATCTGGAGTTCCGCGGAGTCTACACTTCTCCCGGGCACCTGAGCGACCGAAAGAGGGTACCAGGCACCGTTTGATGGTTCAGCGGTCAGCCAGCAGAAGGTTATCTGACGGGAGCAAAGGAGAGAGAAAGAAGGAGGTCAGGTTGGCTTTAAGGAACCAGACTTCACCACCACTGGGAAGCAGGAAAGAAATAGACGAGGGTAGAGCACAACGGCACACACCAAGGGTCCACCATACCACCTAAGATCTGCCTGCAGCCACCCGTTCAGCTACCTGTCCTCACACCATCAGGAATACTGTACTGTAACTTTTGTATGCAACTAATACAATTGCCAGTAAAGTACCCGTAGGAACAGTGACTGTAGACTCAGCCTGCTTTCTTTGCACGAACTTGTTTTCTTTACAGGAACGCTGCACCGGAGGTCCGGTCCTACCTGTGGAGGACTTCACCATCCTAGCTGCGATACCATCTACCTCCGGCAGACTGTGGCGGCGCTGGTCCAATTCACCAGAAACTACAGGTGGCGTCACGACAACAAACTCTGTAAATAGTCCCCTGTAAATATCACCCCCTTTTTCAAAAGATACCCCAGGACACTGGGTCAGGCGCGGCCGCCATTCCCCGTGACACAGTTAACCTCTTTGCCGCCTGACACCCGAGTACCCCAAAGCCTGGGCGCTACACATACACAGCGCAGCAGTGGGAAGCTGAGGACCGAGACAGGGTGAGAGCAACCTGACCCCGGTACAGACTCCGTGGACAGTACCCTGCTACCAACATCTGCACTAAAGCCTTGGAAAAACTTCAAAACCGTGAGTGTGTATGATCTTTGTGCTCAAACCCTGCGTGCCCTCACAAACCACCATCATCTCTACTACTACCCCTATCCTGAAACATCCACAGCACCATCTATAGACTATTACTACCACTGCCCCAGGGAATCACGCTCTACCCACGGAGAGCTGTTACATCTCCAGCTGCCAAACATCATCCCCGGAGGTGCTGCAGCAGCGGTGGTCCCCTCACTGACCACAATCTGTGGGTGGTGTCACGACAAACTCCCATGTAAATATCCCCCCATTACTTGCGGAACCCGGGACACGGTCCGGACGAAGACCACCATGATATCCCCAGCAGTACCCCTGTCCGGTACCGAGTACCCCGTCCCAGTGGGCTCCACACATACCTCTTCAATCTACCATAATGTAGGAAAGATATATTAGTAAAAGGTTGTAATTGTTTTAATTCCTCAAACGTTAATAATGCCCTGAGGAAGGTGCTGGGACAGCACCGAAACGCGTTGGTGTGATGAAATAAAGAACTTTTGATGGTAATAACCTCTTGTGGATTCCTTGGATAAAGAGCAGCAGCGCGGACCGTGGATACCATTCCAGTTTTATCTTCTGATTTCCCGCGGTTTTGTGGCATTGGTGGAGGTTCTGCAGCAGCTGCCTTATGCTTTTAAACTGGTTGTGAGTCTCACAACCATAAAAGGTGAGTGGATATCCTTATAATCCACATAAGAACTATAGTGTCTGTTTGATAGGGCACAATCTGCGCCTCTTGTATCTCCCTTCTTTTCTAGTCAAACATTAATAAGGCACCTTCTGACCTTATGAAGATATTTCAATTTGTTGTTTTTAATTGCTTTTTCCCCTAGATTTTTAAATAATACTCATGCAAGTAGGGGAGCTGATTGTATACAGCATCATAGTAAATGTAGCTTAGTGCTGACATCTGCAAGATTTAGGATGGACTGTAGTTTCACCTGTTTTGTGTTTTTTTTTTTTTTCACACATCCACCTAAAGGTAGTCACATATGAAAGATTTTCTCACTATCTGACATGAAATCAGAATAAACCTTTCCATTTTAGGTCAATTAGGATTACCATAATTATTAATAATTGCTAAATACCAGAATAATGAGAGAGAGAAAGAGAGAGAGAGAGATATTTAAAGCATATATTTGTATTACTTTCTGCAAAGTCACAAGTTTACATACATTTTATTAGTATTTGGTACCATTGTCCTTACACTGTATGACTTGAGTCAAACATTTTGGATATCCTTTCAAAAGCTTCTCACAATAGTTGGTATGAATTTGGGTCCATTCCTCCTGACAGAACTGGTGTAACCGAGCCATGTTTAAAGAGGACCTGTCACCAAACCAGACATGGTGATCTAGTTACAGTACTGGATGCAGCATGTCTGCAGCATCCAGACAAGGGGTCACCCAGCACTTGAGCAGCCCTGTACCCCAAGATAATACACTTAGAAAACTTCCATGCTCCAGCCATTAAGGAGGTGGCTAGGGGCTGCAGCCAAAGGGCAGATTCACACCCCCTTCTTGTTTAATCTGCCCACCGCTGCCAATCATTCTCTCCCTCTTCAGCAGCATTTAAACAGAGGTTTTTTTTTTCCTCTCCCAGAAATGTCCATTTAGCCCTGCCCCTCTGTTTAAATGCTGCTGAAGAGAGAGAGAATGATTGGCAGCGGTGGACAGATTAAACATGCAGGGGGTGTGAATCTGCCCTTTGGCTGCAGCCCCTAGCCACCTCCTTAATGGCTGGAGCATGGAAGTTTTGTAAGTGTATTATCTTGGGGTACAGGGCTGCTCAAGTGCTGGGTGACCCCTTGTCTGGATGCTGCAGACATGCTGCATCCAGTGCTGTAATTAGATCACCATGCCTGGTTTGGTGACAGGTCCTCTTTAAAGGTCGCCTTGCTCGCACCTGCCTTTTCAGCCTTGCCCATACATTTTCATTAGGATTTAGATCAGGGCTTAGTTATGGCCACTCCAAAACATTGACTTTGTTATCCTTAAGCCACTTTGTACCCAGTGTGGCAGTATGCTTGGGCCATTGACCATTTGGAAGACCAATTTCTGCCCAAGCTTTAACTTTCTGTGTGATATCCCTTCTTATCATTCAAGTTGGTTGTTTCTGATAACAAGTGTTTGTGTTCTATGAGTTACTGAGTAAATCTGTGACTGATATCCATCCAAATTTTGGTGTGAGTTATTTTATTTGCGGCACAAGGCTATGGGACGCCGGTGGTTTTGTTATCATCTATGCAGTCTGCAAGGAGTTTGTATGTTCTTCCTGTGTTTGCGTGGATTTCCTCCAGGTTCTTCAGTTTGCTCCCACACTCCAAAGACATATGGATAGGAAATTTAGATTGTGAGCCCCAATGGGGATAGTGATGATAATATCTGTAAAGCAATGTCAAATATGATGGCACTATAAAAGTAAAATAAACAAGGGGGACATGGTGGCTCAGTGGTTAGCACTGCAGCCTTGCAGCACTAGGGTCTTGGGTTCAATTCCCACCAAGAACAACATCTGCAAGGAGTTTGTATGTTCTCCCCATGTAGGTGTGGGTTTCCTCCTGGCAATCCAGTTTCCTCCCACATTGCAAAGGCATATGACACACCCACCAGGGCTGTGGGGTACTCAGAACTGGGCCAGATAGTCCTTTGGAGAAGTCACATAGCCCTGGTTGTGCTGAAAATGAGGAATAGTTATATGGGATTTAATGTGACGCCACCTGTGAAGTTCATCAATGGATGGCTGACAATGTTGAAGTGGACCACTGGGGCAGGTGATGATGCACCCAGGATGGTTCTGCTCTCCCCAGGGCGACTGGTGTAGTTTATGGAAGTGATAGTAAACATTGGGGTGCAGGACCAAGGTGCGAGAAATGACTGGAGGACACAGGTATTGTAGTTTCCTTTACCTTTTACTTGGTAGTTGATGGTGCAAGCGGGGACACTGGTAACAGGTGGTAACGGAGGTCCGAACAGCCTGGAAGCAATTGGGGATCCAACTCGCCGAGTGGGTTTGGAGGCCTTCCCTCTGCACTGTCCTCTTAGGTCCCTGCTGCTTAAAGCTATGCTGCGGCCCTCTTCCTGCATGTAAGTTCCTCACTCGTATGGCAGACAGCTCGAGCCTTTCCAGGTGTTGCTCCTTCGTGGCGGCTTGGGCTCTGGTATGCTGCTGTGCTGCTGGGTGTTTGGTTTGGACAGGAGACCAGATTCAGCTGCCGGGACTTCAATACCCAAACAACCAAGGACTCCGGCGTCCTGCTTCTGGGGTGAGCTCCGTCACAGCTCCACTCCCCAGGATTTTCTTGCCTTCTCTCCTCGTCCCTCTCACCAGCTCTCTACTGTCCTGGGACGAGCCTCTTCGTGGCTCGAGTCCCCAGTATGTCTCTGCTGTTCTCTCTCCTGAACTCAATTGGACTTTTTAACCCTGCCTCCGGACCAGAATTCATAGGGAAGCTCCCCTGAAACCAGGTTTAGAGCTCCCCCTTCTGGTCTGGGGTCTGGACAAGTGTTAGATGCTGGTGTTACCTAGTGCGGGGTCCCATTCTTGCTTCCCGGCATTACATCACCCCCTGTGAGGGAGGCAATGCCACTGTGGCAATCGGACTTCTGGGCTGCCACACATACTGATAGGATATTTAGATTGTGAGCCTCAATGGGGACAGCATTACTGATATATGTAAAGTGCTATGGAATTAATAGTGCTACATAAATAAATATTATATTATTATTATTATTATAAGGGGTGAGAGCTAAACAGAAGTATGCTTTCATTTTAACTTGTATAAAACACAAGAGATAGGATTAACTTCTGAAAGCATGAACTTGTGCGGGTTCTAGCTATGACATTTATACTGTACAGTAATTCTGTACATGGCACCTCCCTTTGTCAGCACTATGGCCGGTTTGTTGGCTGCAAAGACTACAATACTGTGACTAATGTGTTTTCTTTCCCTGTCTCTCAGGGTGAAAGCTTTACCTTCCAAGCCTCATAGCTGGAAAGGCCCAATTACAAGTCGCTCCTCTTTTTGTTTATCTTAGCAACCCCCCGCCCCTTTACTCTGGTGTCAGCTGCTCCAAGCCATTGACTCAAGACATAAACAGGCAGCTTTCTCCTTTCTTCCAGGATCGCAGATATGTCATTTTTTTTCTTTGCAAAGGAATTTTACTCATTTCCAGGATTCCTTCATTTTTGGATAAGAGATTTATCGACAGATTTCCAATAAATAAGAGCAAAGCGGCTGAGTCAAACCCGAATTCTACATTTTTAAATTCCCTCTTGATCTGTTTTCATCAGATATTATTTTTATCTGTTTTCCTTTTCTAGCGACGTCCAACTCCAGCAGATATCCGGGATGCACAGTTTGTTATTGACCTTTCATTTTTGTAATGTTATACAGCATTTGAATTGCATTCATTAATCTTATTTTTAATCTTTGACCATAAAGAAATGAAGGTTGCAGTCTTGGACTTGGGAACCGTCTTCGCTAAATTTTTAAGTCCTCGGTATCTCCTCTAAGCCCTGGGCCAACCGGTAACCCCTTTTCTCAAGGCTCTAATGCAGTGAACTCTTCAGGAACAGCAGTCCCTTCCTTGAGTAGTAAAACGTCATTTCTTCTGCTTTCTGCACCCCCGTCTCCTCTTCATATCCTTAATACACCAACCACATTGACATCTTCCCTGTCTCGAATTCCCTCTGGAAAGCTTTGACTCCTTATCCACACACAGGTGGTATTTCTGCACCCAGCAGCCCTTCCCATCCGGTAAAGCCCCAGCCATCAAACTCAGTGTCCAGTAATCCAACGCAACTCAAGCAACTCAATGAGGAGTCATGGATAAATCCTCAACATATCTCTTCATCTCCCACGCCACCAACTGCAATACTTGTACGTACAGCACCAACAAGTATCAACTCAACAACTCAGACAATGCCATCTAACCACTCAAGTCGGTCGCCGAGGCTTCTTCAAGAGACATCTGCAACCGGGTGGAACACCAAATCGATGCTCTTTACCCTGCCTGACATTGGGGAGGAGAGCACAGATTATGAAGACAACCTCTACAGTCATGGGTGAGTTATATCTGAAGAAGAAAGTCTCATCTCCATAAACTATGAGTAATTCAAGCATAATGTGATATCTTATGGTGTTAATTACCAGCGAGACTTTTTGAATTACTGAGTATTCATGCATACCCATGGCTTCAGCTGGTTACACTCTATTCTACGTGCTCATTGTATCTTTCAGCAGCACCTCCTGCTTCGATACAGTCTTCATAGAAGTTCAGTACAATAGCAGCCAAATGTGATGATAGGTGATATAACAGTTTAATGACATGGCTCATTGTGTGCGTGAACAGTTTTATTCCCTGTAGAATAACTAAAGTAACAATTAAAGACGTCTGTGTTACATAAATGTAACTACAGTCCAATTGGGGAAATCATCATATGCAAATGGGAAGAACACAATTCATTGAATCAGAAAACCATCTAATCCAATGAAAACGTTCATTCTTCCATCATCCCATCTCGATGATTGTACGAAGACTGGTGGAATCAAAATATAGGAAGCTAATATTACTACATGAGGAATAAAATATGTCAGTGTCCACAAACCAGCTGAAACCAACCTACAAATGTATGTTTGTGATGTTTGTCGATATAGAACCAAAATGTGTCACAAGCGGCATACACATTTACTACCATACAGAGAAAGAGTTTCTAAAAAAACTCAGTTATCTTATTTGATATTCATATGGTCCTTTTAAAAATAAATCTACTGTGTTAATATTTTTTTTAATTTAAAATATTGCACTATTTGTGAGAACAAGAAATACTTTTGGCTCCTGAGGAAAAAAAGAT
This sequence comes from Allobates femoralis, assembly GCA_033576535.1. Classification (NCBI taxonomy): domain Eukaryota; kingdom Metazoa; phylum Chordata; class Amphibia; order Anura; family Aromobatidae; genus Allobates; species Allobates femoralis. The sequence continues at coordinate 128,553,592 of JARQOC010000003.1, read as the reverse complement.
TAGGAACTGTATAGAAACAGTGGTGTAACTTGTAGCTCATGGACCCCGATGTGAAAGCTCCAACAGGGCCTCCAGTTATTGCTAATATTTAATGACATTAGTCTTTTTGTATAGGCTGAATGAACTTTTGGGACCCCCTAGGCTCCAGGGCCCGGGTGTGATTGCAACCCCTGCACCTGTTGTAGTTACACCCCTGTACAGAAATGTGCACATGACATCTTTTTTAGGTGGCCAAACCCGTTGAGCTCTACAAGAAAGAGACGCTAGTGGAAAGGCCAGCCTATATTCCTGAAGCACCATTTTTTTTTAGCAATTTTTGCAGTTTCCTAAGCACTATTTTAAACCAGAGATTTGTTTTTACAATTTTCCAGCATTTTTGTGGCATTTGTTTATGACATTTTCTGAACTTTTTTTCCCAATTAAGTCAACAATAACAAAAAACTGTTAGTGGTTCTTTATAAACCCATAGAATGGTAGACTTGGAAGGGACCTCCTGGGTCGTCTGGTCCAACCCCCTGCTCAAAGCAGGATTCACTAAATCATCCCAGATAGATGTCTGTCCAGCCTCTGGTTGAAGACTTTCAGTGAAGGAAACCTCACCAGCTCGTGTGGCCGCCTGTTCCACTCATTGATCACCATCACTGTCAAAAAGTTGTTTTTTAATATCTAATCTGTCTCCTCCCATTGAGTTTCATCCCATTGCTTTTAGTATTTGCAACTGAGAATAAAGGTGATCCCTCTACAGTGTGACAGTTCTTTAGATATTTGGAGACCGCTATTAAATCTCCTCTCAGTCTTCTTTTTTGCAAGCTAATCATTTCCAGTCCTGTAACCATTCCTCATAGGACATGGTTTGCAGACCGGTCACCATTCTGGTCATTCTTATCTGAACTTGCTCCAGTTTGATGATGTCTTTTCTAAAATGTGGTGCCCAGAATTGGACACAGTATTCCAGATGAGGTCTGACCAAAGAGGAGTAGAGGGTGATAATTACTTCATGTGATAAAGACTGTTCGGTTCTGTTAATACATCCCAGATTTGTGTTTGCCCTTTTTACTGCTGCATCACACTGTGGACTTCTGTTTAGTCTGTGATCTATTAGCATACCCAAGTCGACTTCACACGTTCTGTAGTTTAGCCCTATTCCTCCCATCCTGTATATGCTTTTTTCATTTTACTTGGTAAAACTTAAGACTTTACACTTCTCCCTGTATGTTGAAGAATAAAGAACCTTTAGAGATGCAAATATCTGAAGAATGGTCAAGCCACTTCTTTTGACTACTATGCACCTTAGAAACCTGAAACGAATAAAAGATGCTCAAGAGGTTGAATAAATGATCAGTGGGTCATTTTCATATAGAAATGCATATGCATATTCATTTCAGTATTTTCTGCATGTTTTTTCAGGTGTGTTTTGCATCGGACCCCACTGAAAAAGACTTTGCACCTATCCTATTACAGTGAAGTTTCTGTCCTCCTTGTTCAGTCAGGCCAGCATGCATTCCCAATTTCAGCTGCTCATGTCCTAATGTGGGCATGCTCTGCTTCTAATAAACTTCTATGGGTTCCATTGAATTTAACAAGTTGTCATTGCATTCTCAGGTGGTGTGGCATCCATAGACTTCTTTGGACATACCTATACATACCACATACCTTTAACTTTATGGTACTGAACTTTCTTATATAGTTGGGAGCCACAAATAAAGTATAGTAAATCACTCCCAATGCACAATATTGCGGCCAATGCATGCAATTGTATGGCAACCTACTTTATACAAATATAGGGGTGTACACAGAGCCTAAGTCATATGAAGCAAAATATTGCATCATTTACCTGTCAAATACTGGCATTTGGGCAAAGTAGTTATACAAAGTAATAAAATAATAATATAAAACAGCTATAATCAGTGGACATGCTGCAGATGTACAGTCAGAACATTTCCATGAGGATTACATTACAATTTTGGAGCACATGCTTGCGTAGCCAGGCATAGAATGAAATCTGCAATAAAACTGCAAAAATATCCGCATGTAGAACATAGCAATTTTTCTGCAGACAGATTTTTCCTTCATGTGTGGTTGGCAACCTGTAACAGACTAGATTAAATCCTTTTGAAAAGGACTAGAGAAGAGTAATTAATTTGCTCTGCTCTGATCCAATGACAGCAAGTCTTCACTATGATGCTCAAGATCTTAGGCACCTCTGGCACATATTGCCTTGCAATGTCATGACGTAGTTCATGGAACATGCTTTTAAACCGTCCTGCTTCATACACAGCGAGTAGCGGCTTTGTTACACAACTGACACTCTCCGGCATTTGCTGGAATCAGTCATCCCACCGCAGCAAGATGACGGGGTGCCGGTGAGTTGTCATAGAGGCAGGGGTCTAACAAAGCCACTTGTGTCTGCCATGGTAGTAATACAGACAAGGCTTAATAGGAAAAGGTTGACAGAGTGATACACTTCCATACAGAAGTGAATCAGTGACTGAACAATTATAGTGTCAGGTATCCTAGTGGGACCAAAAAACTTTAAAAGATTAAAAATATTAAAAAGAATATTAAAAGAAAAAACAAAATATAACATTTTAATTCGCCCCCTTTTAAAAAATGATCAAACTATTAAAATATTAGTTATCTTGTACTTTTGAAAGTTAACGTGTCAATTTGACAGTGCTTATCTTAAAAAATATAGACATAGTCATGCAAAGTGTAGCCATACAAAGTCCACAAAGCAGTGAATACAAATCAGCCAGAAGCATGAAACCGCGCATCTGCTTGATGGTTCTTCAATGTAACATAAAATAAGGAGGGCCATAGTTTCAAGTTGCCGATAAGAGATTAAAATCTAAAAGGTTTTATTATCAGACCTTTAAAATACAATGACAATTGGCAATATCCAGAGACTGCAAAGAATCCTATGTGTTTCGAATGTAAAAGTTCTGTCTACTGGTATATCACATAACATTTACTAGTTTGAAACGCGTTGGATACTTTTGCACTAGAAGGCATTGGATCTTAGTGGTATGACAATAAAAAAATAAAAAAACACATCACAAAGAATTCTGTTTTCAGATCACCATATTGTAGATAAAATACAACTCATCCTTTAAAAAAAGGAAGTCTTCTTATGTATGTTAGTAGAAAAATAAAAAATGTGTGGCTCTTAGAAAATGGGAATGAATACTTAACGTGAAAAAATGAAAACTAGCTGTGGCTTAAAGAGGTTATTCCCGGTAATTCCGATTTGTCATCATTGTTTGGTTAGCCATTAAAACTTATCAGCAGTTTAGGGCTCTCAAATCTTATCTTTAACATGACACATGAATAGAAGAACTTCAGCAAGTCAATGGCAAACAAAAGAAATATTGCTAATAGCAATGCCATGGAAAAACGGCTGCAGATTCTTCTCTCGCTGCTGAGCTCTCTTGCCTATTGCTGTTCCCTGTTAGCTCCCAGCATGCACTGCAAGTACTTTGTTCTTTAGGGCTGAAAAGAAGTTGTACTGAGCCGCTTTAATTATAGTCTGAATGTTGGGAGAGGGGCAGTCCCTACAATGAGTCTGTGCTGAGTTTCTTGTCTTATAACACCACATAGCATATCTTTTACTATTATGGTTACTTGACAATGTAGGAGCCTCTGTGTCTTATAATACTAAACCACCCCCTGGATTAAAATCACTACAGCTTTTATTAATCACACATATATATATTTATCATCCTGGTGGCTACAACAAAGCCGCCCTTCAATAACATAACAGATATATATATATATATATATATATATATAAAACATTATCTACAGTTAGGGCCAGAAATATTTGGACAGTGACACAAGTTTTGTTATTTTACAAAAACATGTTCAGATATACAATTATATATATAATATGGGCTGAAAGTGCACACTCCCAGCTGCAATATGAGAGTTTCCACATTTAAATCGGAGAAAGGGTTTAGGAATCATAGCTCTGTAATGCATAGCCTCCTCTTTTTCAAGGGACCAAAAGTAATTGGACAATGGACTCTAAGGGCTGCAATTAACTCTGAAGGCGTCTCCCTCGTTAACCTGTAATCAATGAAGTAGTTAAAAGGTCAGGGGTGGATTCCAGGTGTGTGGTTTTGCATTTGGAAGCTGTTGCTGTGACCAGACAACATGCGGTCAAAGGAACTCTCAATTGAGGTGAAGCAGAACATCCTGAGGCTGAAAAAAAAGAAAAAATCCATCAGAGAGATAGCAGACATGCTTGGAGTAGCAAAATCAACAGTTGGGTACATTCTGAGAAAAAAGGAATTGACTGGTGAGCTTGGGAACTCTAAAAGGCCTGGGCGTCCACAGATGACAACAGTGGTGGATGATCGCCGCATACTTTATTTGGTGAAGAAGAACCCGTTCACAACATCAACTGAAGTCCAGAACACTCTCAGTAAAGTTGGTGTATCTGTCTCTAAGTCAACAGTAAAGAGAAGACTCCATGACAGTAAATACAAAGGGTTCACATCTAGATGCAAACCATTCATCAATTCCAAAAATAGACAGGCCAGAGTTAAATTTGCTGAAAAACACCTCAAGAAGCCAGCTCAGTTCTGGAAAAGTATTCTAAGGACAGATGAGAAAAAAATTAACCTGTACCAGAATGATGGGAAGAAAAAAGTTTGGAGAAGAAAGGGAACGGCACATGATCCAAGGCACACCACATCCTCAGTAAAACACGGTGGAGGCAACGTGATGGCATGGGCATGCATGGCTTTCAATGGCACTGGGTCACTTGTGTTTATTGATGACATAACAGCAGACAAGAGTAGCCGGATGAATTCTGAAGTGTACCGGGATATACTTTCAGCCCAGATTCAGCCAAATGCTGCAAAGTTGATTGGACGGCGCTTCATAGTACAGATGGACAATGACCCCAAGCATACAGCCAAAGCTACCCAGGAGTTCATGAGTGCAAAAAAGTGGAACATTCTGCAATGGCCAAGTCAATCACCAGATCTTAACCCAATTGAGTATGCATTTCACTTGCTCAAATCCAGACTTAAGACGGAAAGACCCACAAACAAGCAAGATCTGAAGGCTGCGGCTGTAAAGGCCTGGCAAAGCATTAAGAAGGAGGAAACCCAGCGTTTGGTGATGTCCATGGGTTCCAGACTTAAGGCAGTGATTGCTTCCAAAGGATTCGCAACAAAATATTGAAAATAAAAATATTTTGTTTGGGTTATGTTTATATGTCCAATTACTTTTGACCTCCTAAAATGTGGAGTGTTTGTAAAGAAATGTGTACAATTCCTACATTTTCTATCAGATATTTTTGTTCAACCCTTCAAATTAAACGTTACAATCTGCACTTGAATTCTGTTGTAGAGGTTTCATTTCAAATCCAATGTGGTGGCATGCAGAGCCCAACTCGCGAAAATTGTGTCACTGTCCAAATATTTCTGACCCTAACTGTATAACATCTGATAGGCCAGTTCCAGAAGCAAACCCTACCATTTTTAACAGCTATCTCTCAGCTGCATCGCAACCAGCCCAGGGGGCGACGGGTGAGGTATTATCTTCCCATCGTTAATACCCCCCAAACTTCTAGGCCCAACACCCAAGTTCCCATATCCTGTATCAGAAGTCACTACACCCTAATAGTGACTTCCTACCACCAACCAAATACCTCTGATACCAGCCTCTGAAGGGGACCTATTCCCCACCACTATGACAAAGTAAACAGAAACACACAATAGTTAAAAAAGCACCCTACTTTTTTTTGTACACATAAATAAAAGGTAGCATGTGGGTGGGCAGAAGAATTCCAGACGTCAGAAGAGGAGGCACCCTTCCCTCACAACCCTTACAACCTCTCTGCTAAACCATCCCACTACTTCTCCACCAATCACTGTCCCAACCGGAATGCACCCACACTATTCAAACTGTTAACCCCTTAAACGCCCTGCCCGTGGTGAATGGGTGCAGGGCATACACGACATCACAACTGCACGTATGTCCTGGCAACATAAGTCCCGACATTTCTGGAATGGTACCAGCAATGGAAGTTAGTATAAACCTTCTTAATTGGAGTAAACATGGAATCATATAGGGTTGATCTGGAGGTAAATAGCATTATAATGCTGTCAGACAAGCATATTAAAAGTGAGAAAATTAACGTATATGCTCCTGGGAGCCGATGGCTTTCAGTCATAGGAGTGTGCATGGAGCAGTTACAGTCATCGCTCTCTATACTATGATTGCTGCTGTAATCACTCCCCAGTACTTTGATTGACAGCTCCAATGTACAGATATGCTCAGAGTAGGGTGTGCTTACAGCCTACGCTCACTGTATACGATATATGTCTAACTTCCCTATGCACCGTGGAGTCCCTTATTACTAAAACCTGGTGGATCCATGGAGCATAAGTTAATTTTCTCTCGATAGCCACACTTTTAGTAAAGTGACCATTCAGCATTGTATAGTTTTTTACTTGCATATTAATCCTATATCTGCAGTTAAATAATGTTTTTTCAGCTAGCAGGTTCCCTTTAAAATGCATTAGAAAGGTATAAAATCATTGTAAGTGTCTGCCCACTATTCTCACATAGACAATTCTGCAGAAACAACCAGCGTTTCATCCAGTAACCAAGATTTATTGTATCCAGTGTTTATAAGGTTGTATAGTATGAGATTAGGAATGATAACCACTTCTACTGCTTCTGATTTTATACCACAGGGAGGGCTGTGGTTGTAGGTACTCTGGGTACTCTGGGTAAAAAGCTCATTGGCACCTGCAATCTCCACATTCTCTATTGCCCATACGACGCCTGCCAACAATGGAGTGGCCCAATGTGTAAATAGTCTTTTAATCTTGTTGATTATGAATGTACAGTAATTGTGCCTGAGAGTCTGTGATTCTCTGGATTGCTTAAGGTTGCAATACACATTAGATAGAAATAATTTGATTGTTGAGCAATTGTTGAATAAGTGATTGTCTTTAAATAATCCTTAAGGCCCCATACACACTGAAGTATGTTCATGGCTAAACGAATGTTTACCAACTGATTGCTTGATGAATGTTTTTATTGCAGAAATAGGTATATAAATTTTAGGCTATATTGCCAGCTATAATCATTTAACCTGGTCATATATGCTCAGTGATATTGTGCAATGAATGAACAATCTTTCTTTTTTTCAATAAATGATCATTCACAGACAATGAACGTTCATTGAAGGAATATTCTCAGAAATATCGTTCTTCCGTCTCTCAGTCAAAAAAAAAAATCAGACTGGGCGGCCAATTTCATTTCAGTCAATGGTCAGTAATCCTCATCTAAAATAATAGTTTATTCTTAAAGGGAAGGTGCCATCCGAAAAAAAAATTGCAACAACTAAAAAAATGTTAAGTATGTTTGTCATTTTTTTTTAAATATTATCATGAGGGGTAAGAGCACTCGAACTGCACCTGGGCCGGCTCATGGCCACTCTGCACCAGACTCTGTGGGGGTAATATTAAAAATCGTTCTATGTGGCCACTGAGTGTGGTGCCCCTATGGCAAGGCGCCAAAGGGAAATACTGCATCCTAATTCAAGGTGTAGTGCCTCCGTACTTGTGGACGTGGGGAATCTTTAGAGTCTGCACCCCAACACCCAACACAGGCCACTTTAATACAGGGGACTGATAGTCAGTTGGTCCCAGTGGGTGGAGCCTAGAGAGCGGGAGATGGGGAGTGATAGCTCAGTCAGACAGTTGGTGTAAGGAGAGCAAGGAAGGCAGACGCAGGGGACCCTGCGGCTGCATCAGGAGGGCCCCTCTTTGGAGAGTGGCGACCCAGACTCTGGAAGGGGGTTTACCCAGGACTGGTTGGAGCCAGCTGGGGACCCAGGTCGACACCGGCATAACGGAGCTAGGTGGAAGGTTCATCCCTAACTACAGACTGGCAAGCTGAGGGCCCGACACACAGGGAGCCGAAGCACCCCTAAAGCAGCCCAACATCAGTCCTGCAGCTGGGTTCACGACGCCGATAAGTGAAAGACTTTTAGGTAACAGACCCCGTGGACTAGAGACTTGGATCAAGAGGGGTTAGAGAGAGAGAGAGTGTAACAAGACCACGAGCGCCATATTGAGGGCATCACTGTCAGACTCTGAGGAAACCTTCACAACCCACGGTTACAATACCCGTTAACCAAGACTGTACTGTGTACCTGTTTCCATCTGTTGCAAGTAAAGAACCATTGGAGCTGAAGTGGTGTCTGTCCTTATTTCATTCAGCGCCCGGAGGGCCACAGCATCATCACCGGAGGTGGGGACTACTACTCCCCTCATCCCTCCCCGCTGCCCTGAAGTAAAGCTCCACCTGTGGGGAGCTGTACTACCAAAGCTGCCTTTCGATCACCTCAGTTGCCGGCCGCAACGCTGGCATCCCTTTTATCAGGTACCACAGGTGGCGTCACATTATCATTCCCCATCATCATCCACCCCACCATCCCCGCCATTGAGGGTCCAGGGCACGGAATCGGGAACTGACCAGCCGTGATCCCCCACCGAAGTAACCCCCTGTCCCGGTATCCGAGTACCCCTTACCCTGTCAACTGACTCATAAGCACCAGGCTCAGAGGAGTTAATCTTAAAAAAAATGACTGTGTAGCCACTGTGAACCAAGCTCCAAGGGGTTAAACGTAAATATTTTCTGTGTGAACACAGTGCATCTGTGAGGGTAATCTTAAAATTGAGTGTGTGGATAATCTTAAAAAAGGTATATGTGGTCACCCTGCGCCTGGCTTTGTGGGGGTAATCTTTTTTTAAGATTACCCCCACAGAGCCTGGTGCAGAATGGCGCTACAGACCTTTTTTAACTCCTTCATGACCTATGTAGTCATAGGTCATGTTCCTCACTTTGATGTGAGCTCCCGCGGTGAGCTCACATCTTCCCCCCCCCCCCCGACATCTCAGATGCTAGTTGCTGCCACACCGATGGACTAAAAACACCAAAGGCAGCTCAATGGATCTCCCTGGTATGGCATTTCTTCATGCAATGACAATACACGAGTGGTTTGCACGCAGTGCCATCAGAGACTAAAGGCCGCTTTATACACACCAACTTCTGTGTCCAACTTCTGAACAACTTACTGGTTGCAGTGAAATCATGGACACATTGCTCCATTTTGTGGCTGTGTACAAATGGAACAATGTGTCCATGATTTCACTGCAACCAGTAAGTTGTTCAGAAGTTGGACACAGAAGTTGGTGTGTGTAAAGTGGGGATAAAGGGAGGCATAAATGTTCTTAACCTGAGCACCACCTTCATGACGAAACATCTGTATGCACAGCATGAGTTGCAGTGAAGCTGGCACTAAGGGGCCTTTCACACTTGTGTTTTTTTTTCCGGATCTGGAAGATCTATCAGGATTCATTTTTTTGCCCATTCACTTTAATGATTTCAGGTCGAATCTTGTTGCTTCAGGTTTTTTCCTGAAATCATTAAAGTGAATGGGCAAAAAAATGAATCCTGTAAGAATCAGGTTTTTTCCTGATCTTCAAGATCAAGAAAAAACCGCAAGTGTGAAAGGCCCCTAAGCCAGAAATTCATAGTGTCAGGCAATGTTAGACCCGGCCATTATGAATTTGTATTAAACATAAAAAACACAGAACACAGAGAAAAAAACATTTTAATTGAAATAAAACACAAAAGACATCTCTGGTTCCCATCTTTAATAACCCAAAAACAAACCCTCCGATTATAAATCCACAGGCGAGCATGTTTAGCTCTGCTACATCTCTGTGAGCAGACATACGTCTGCTTACAGCGAGTAGCAAGCTCACGCTGACAACTGGGTGCCCTGAGAAAGATCAACCAAGTTCACAGCTAAGGCCCTTCAGCGGAGAACTTAGGTCACCCCTTTAACTGCATCACGGCACACATATCCCAGCTGTCATTGAAGAAAAAAAATCATTTCAAGATCAATTTCAATTAATCCCTCCAGAGCCGGCTCCAGGTTTTTGTGGGCCCTGGGTGAAAGATTCTCACGGGGCCCCTTTAACACTGCTCTATCCCTCATTGCTGCTGCACTTCCAAACCTTAAGCCGCACCCCAGGTTTAGACAGAAGAAAATATGAAAAGCATTCTTCCTATTAATTAAAGCTGCCCTGGCGGTGTAAAAGGGAGGGGTCATTAGCACTAATTTTAATGGGGTAGAATACGGAGGCAATAAATCTATTGTCAGTGTCTTTTTGAAAATTATACATCAGACACACACAGCTATGATTTATGTCCATAAACATACATGTTACATGCACATGTAGACACATACAATTCTGCTACTTGAACATATAGACATACACAGCTGTGTTACCTGCAAACTACATGCACATAAAGAGACACACAGCTCTATTATATGCACACTATATGCACATACAAACACTGACCTAGCTCTGCTATATGCAAATTACATGAACATGTAGATACACACAGCTCTGCCACATACAAATTACACACATAACTCGCCTACATGCACACTACACACATATAGACACACAGCTCTGCTACATGCACACTACATGTACATATAAATATAAACGCAGCTTTGCTACATGCACAATACATGCATACACAGCTCTAATACATGCACACTAGATGAACATTTAAACACATGGCTCTGCTACAATGACACTACATACACATAGAGATACACACAGTTCGGCATCAGACACTTTACTTAGATGCACGCTAATGCCGGCCCTGAACTCTTCTGCAATTTCCTAATCAGTCCCCTCCGCTCATGCCCCACTTTCATCCCAATAATCAGATAATAAGATTATTATTTTATCATTTTTTTCTTAGCGATGGTTAGGGTTGCAAACTAGGGTAATTGTTAAAAAATATATATATATGTGGATCCCACTGGGACGGGGTACTTGGTGCCGGACTGGGGTATCACGGGGGTTATCACGACGGTCTTGGCCCGGTCCGTGTCCCGAGCCCACAAGTAAAGGTTGTGGGTTGGGATAGAGTCATGACACCACCCGTGGTATGTGGTCAGGGCGACCACCGCTGTTGCACAACCTCCGGGGATGATGGGTGGCAGCCTGTGATGTGATGGCTCTCCACGGGTAGAGTCTGGTCCTCGGGGCAGTAGTGATGATAAAAGTTTGTGAGGGAGAGCGGGGCTCAAGCGCAAGAATTACACAGACTTGACTCACCGTAGCTGGGTTCTGCACGTCGCAGGCGTTGACTCTCCTTGTCACGGAACCGCACCTGCCGTTTGTGGGGCCCGGTGGTCCAGATAAATAGGGGGAATGGCTGAACAGTAGGGGTTAATTGTCTTCGTGACGCCACCTGTGGGTATTCCGGTGATGTCCACCGGCGCTGCTTGGGCCTCCGGGGGATGTTATGCAGCAAGATGGGACGCTCTCCACAGGATGAGCGGGAGTCCCTGGAGCCAGGAGCTGCACAAGATTTTGTGAGGCAGCTTAGTCAGGCTGCTGTTAGGTCCAGGAATCAAACGCAGACACACCAAAGTCTTTTAGGTACTTTTACTGGTGGAAAGCAGGTACACTCGGACCGGGATAGTGAAGTTAACACTCCTGGAGGTTCACAGCAAGCAGTGGTGTAGGCTTACTTTCTCTTTTCTCCTAGTTGAGGTCAGGTGGATGTGGAATCCAGCCGGACCGGGTAGTATGTTCAATGGAACGTATTTCACCTGGGTAGCTTCACGGAGGGCACTATTAAAGGGGTAATGATACTTCTATCTTCTTCCCTGGGCTCTCGTCGGTAGGTGCGGCAGGTGAACAGGGGGCTAAACTCCCTGTTGGAAGGGCTGGTTCTCTGTGGTGGCTGGGTAGCTCTCACAGCTCGGTTCCAGTAACCGGATGATGAGGGAGAGAGTTAGTGTATCTCTGGTGTCCCTGAGAGGTTCTTCTCCTTTCCTTTTACCCCAATTGCAAGGGTCTCCTCACTTGATAGATAGGCTGATTGGGCCTAGTGTGTGTCTCATAAGCCAGAGATTACTCACAACCTGCAGCTCTCCTAGCGTCTGCACACTCTGGTGTTTCTCCCTCCAAGACCCTATTTATAGGGGAAACTGGCTCAAAGTGACCAGTGGAGCTCCCCCTAGAGGCTTGGGGTGAAACAGGTGTTAAAGGTGTACTAAGGTGTTGTTTGGTGTATTGTGAGTGTTGCTTTGCTGTTACTGCTCCATTCATGTCCCAAGGGTTCTGTGGTGCCCAACAGGTACCAGGGTGCCACAGACTCACGGTTTTTGTAGTTTTCCAGGGCTTTTACTGAGATGGTGATTCAGCTGAGTACTGTCCCCGGAGTCTGTACAGGGGACGGGTTGCTCGCACCCTGGCCGGGTCCTTTGGCTCCCTGTTTCTGCGCTGTGTGTGTGGCCATGCTGCCGCTTTAGCTAAGCTGCTGGCTTTGTCTCCCCTCTTGGGTACCAACTTGCTAGGCAACCTGAGTCTTGTCCTGTGTTCCTTTGCCCCCCCGTGTTGCTTCACTGTGGTACAGTGAAGATCTGGAACCTTCACTAATCTGGTGTTCACTGTGCTGTTTGTGTCAGGCACAATTTCGGATCCGGTATCCGTTCTGTGCGCTCCTCTGGGGAGATTTTCAGGGTAACTCGGTCTCCCAGGTGTGTTTCTCTGCTTCTCCTGTCTCATTTCCTCAGACCCTGGCTTGGCCTGGAACTGGACAGCGGACCGTGGGGTGATCCTAATGCAGCTCTTTTACACCCATGTCCTTCTTCCTCAGTCCTCCTAGGAACTGAACTGCCCACTTCCTCTCCACACCAGAATATATAGGGAAGCAGTTTTAGCTCCCCCTATATATACACACACTAGAGTTTGTTTAGATGCAGGTTTTTTTGATAGCCCTGATAAAATAAAATGGCTTGCAGAATGTTTACTGTGAAGCAGGCGTACACACAGCTTTGCTTCAGCAATTCTGGGTCGGATACCTAATCTGTTTCTGAAGCGGAACTGTTTTCAGATAGTGACAACTTGGCTTCCTTCAAGAGGTTCCACAGCCTGATGGTAGACACTGGTTAGACCTACCCACACTGAGGATTCCAGCCCCCAGCTGCCCAGTTTAGTTTTTCTTTTAATTATTTCAAGGAATAATAATAAAAAAAAAAAAAGGGCTCCCGTGTATTTTGATTACCAGTCTGGTAAAAATAGGCAGGTGGGGGTGGTTCGCCATACCTGCTTGCTGTACCTGGGCAGAGCAGAGCCCCATGTCAACAGTGCAAAATTTGCACCAAATTTGCGCTAAATATGCAGCAAATACCCACAGTGTGAACAGTGCTGCATATTTGTTGCATATTTAGGAGCTAACATTGAGCTATATGGGTGAAAATTGCAGCAAAATACTCTGAAATAATTCACATGTTGCAGATTTTTCTGTGGGAAAATCTGCAGCATGGAAACAACACTTCTAATTTCCCATACACTTTGCAGGGAATGTGCTGTACTACGGAATCGTCAAAAATATGCTAAATAAAGCGCAGAAAATCATGGCAATCAATCACAGAAAATCCACAGCATTGGCACAAAACTAATGAGAACAACTAAGTTAGGCTGGCTTCACACCACGGTGTGATCCAGTCTGGGGCTGTCCGGTGCAAACCAGACAGCCCCAGACCGGTTTTTGGCCCCATAGTAGCCTATGGGGCCGGATGGAGCCGGATGACAGCTGTCTGCCATCCGGTTTCATCTCTCCGGTGGAATCCGAGAGAATTCGGATTTTCTCTCCGGACACAAAAATGATGCTTGCATCATTTTTTTGTCGGGGGAGAAAAATCTCCCCAATTTGCCAGATCCCGGATTCTCCCGGATTCTCCCGGAGCTGGGGCAATCCGGCGCTCCCTAACATGGGTCTTGAAAAATCAGCAGCTGCGGCTGCAATTACAGCCATCCGGCTGCACACAGGACCGGAGGGCACATTTGGCCCTCCGGTTCTGTGTGCTGATCCGGTCCGGGGCTGTCAGGGTCATCCCGGACAGCCCCGGACCGGATCACACCGTGGTGTGAAGCCAGCCTTATCTCCAGGGTTATTTTCCTCAATATTTGTTTGTCTTCCAGTTGGCACAGTCAGTCTCCATGCACTACTATAAATTTCCCAAAGTTATGGAGGAGGGAAATGAAGCTGGAACTCTTGTTAAGCACAACATGGATTAAAATATTTCTTTACACATCACAGCCGGCAGCTGATTGAGGTTTGTGATATAGCTCTTGTGAGTTGAACCAGATATCGGAGCTGTTTATTTTCATTCTGCAGTCTGTTATAACCTTTAATTTCACATTCTGAAGAACGGTAGGGTTTTTTTCTTTAAAGGGAACCCGCCCTGATGGGTGTGCTAATCAGCAGAGAGCCGCCGCGTCACAGTACATGGGCGGTATAGCCGCTATGACGCGTTTAGCGTCATAGCGGCTATATCGCCCATGTAGTGTGACGCGGTGGCTCTCTGCTGATTAGCACGCCCATCAGGGCATGAATAATTAGCGTGCAGGCAGCAGGAAGAAGCACAAGACAACGCCTTTTGTGACTTCTCAAATCTGAGAAGCCGCAGTATGTGGCAGGTAATAAAGTCATGTCGAGCCCACTGGGACGGGGTTACTCGGTACCGGACCGCATTGCTGCGGGGGATGTGACGGAGGTCCTGATCTGGACCGTGTCCCGAGCCCTGGCAATAATAAGGGGATATGTACAGGGGATAGAATTTATCGTGACGCCACCCATGGTGTGTGGTCAGTTTGGGGGACCACCGCTGCTGCAGAACCTCCGGGGATGATGGTAGGCAGCTTAGATGATACTGCTCTCCGTAGGTAGAAGCAAGGCCCCCGAGGCAGTGGTTGTTATAGTGTATTGTGGATGTAGTAGTGACTCACCCTGGCGTTCTCTTCTCCTGTCATGGAACCGCGCCTGTGGCTGTGGGGCCCGGTGGTCCAGATCAGTTGGGGAAGGCTCAACAGATAAGGGGTTAATATTCTTGTGGTGACGCCACCTGCGGGAATTCCGGTGATTTCACCGGCGCTGCCTGGGCCTCTGGGGGATGGAATGCAGCAAGATGGGATGCTCCCCACAGGATGAGCGGGAGTCCCCGGAGCCAGAAGCTGCACTTGATGTTGAGAGGCAGCTTAGTTACTCTTTGTACGCGGAATGAAACAGTTCTGAAAAATCACGGACACCAATAGTCTCTATAACGGGTGTTTTACTGCAACCATTAGATGATACAGGTGATACAGGTAACGGGCAACGGATTGGGTGGACTCAGCAATGGCCGGTGTTGTTTCAGAGCTCCACGTTGTTCCTCCGTTCTAAACTTGTTCTAGGTGAGTTGCCGATGTCGCCTTAGTGTGCCAAGTTCAGGTACAAGGGGCTACTTAAATTTCCCTGCCGGTGTGTACGTTCCGGTGCGAGGGGAGCCTGTGTCCTTTTGGTGGGTACTCCGCTGGCAAGACGGCTCTTAATCGCGGCTGCAGCGAGGCGCTTCTAGAAAGCCTTCCGTCACTTCTGGTTTGCAGAGCAGTGATGAACAACTTGCTTGCTTCGGAACCAGTGATCCGATTGTGTGATGGGCGCGGGTGCATTTTGGACCCATTTAGGTAATCGCCCAGGTTCCAGTTGTTGAGTCACCGAATAATGGCGCCAACCGGTAGGTGGTCTGCAGGGCTGCACGGAACTGTGCAGAGCCCCTTCTCCTACGATCCTCCCGACCACTTCTCTCTTCCTCCTCCTTCTTCTACCTCCTCCTACACTCTCCAACACTCTACTCCTACACTCCGCCCACCAGGACCTTATTGGCCCTCTATGCTAGTGGTGCATGTAGGGTATGAAGCTCTGAGGTTAACCATGTCATTACTTAGTCAGAGAATATTGCATCTTCGGTCAGGGATGCAATACCCTCCTGTGATGCACTCATTGCGGGGCGCCACAGTAGTAGGGGATGATAGTGGAGACGGGTTAAGGAACACACACTTACGTTTTGTAGTTTCCAAAGCTTTACTGCGATGTTGTTGCAGATTATAGTCCACGGAGTCTGTACTGAGGCCGGGTTTCTCCCACCCTGTCCGGGTCCTCAGCTTCCTCGTGCTGCGCTGTGTGTGTGTGTCCTTGCTGCTGCTTCTAGCTTAGCTGCTGGCACTGTCTCACTCTCTCTCTCTCTGCTGGTACCACTTGGCTAGGCAACTTGAGTCTTCTGTGTAGTGCTGACCCCGCCGTGTTGCTTTGCTCTGGTACTGTGGTATTCTAGAGACTCCACTACTCCTGGATTCACTGTGCTGTGTGTGTCAGTCACAGTGTCGAATCCGATGTCCGTTCTGTGCGCTCTTCTGGGGCGACTGGTGGTGGCACTCAAACTCCCAGATGTTTCTCTGTCCTTCTAGTTCTCCTCTCCTCAGACCCTAACTAGGCCTGGAATCATGAGCAGACTGTAGAGAAGCTTGGCACAGCTTCTTTGACACTACAGCCTCCCTCAGTTCTCACAGGAACTGAACTAACTACTTCCTGTGGACCTGGAGTACATAAGGGAGCTGGTTGAGCTCCCCCTACTGGCCCAGAGGTGCTAGTGTACGTCAGTGTGTAGTGGGGAGGGAACCCGTGTGATGTTACTGTGGCACATTAACCCCTGGGGTGCCACAGACACTTTTATGAACTTTACAAATACACTTTTTTAGCACAAAGGGTTGGCTAGAAATGTCTAAGAATGGTGCAGGGACAGGTCTTCAGGGACTTGGGGCTAATTTTTAGGGGTCGGGTTCCCTTTAAAGAGGACCTGTCACCCCCCCTGCTGCATTGCAATCTAAATGCAGCACTGAAAGCAACATGTCAGCTGCTTTCAGGGAAGGGGTCCCCCATGTGTCTGTGTGCTGTGTACCCCGAGATATAGACTTTAGTAAAACTCACTGTTAGAAGCTATGAGGGCAGTCCCTGGGGCAGGAGCCAGCTGGATTGATGGGGGCCATTCCCTCCCCCTCTGCCTGTCAGTGCCGCCTCCTGCTGTACTGTTTATGGTTTGTTCAGACAGCAGGGCAGGAATCTGGAGCTGACATCAGGACAAATCATTTGCATGTACTGTGACCAGGTTGTGTGAGGCAGGATGAGTGACAGAGAGGAGGAGGGCAGAGCTAGCACAGCAGAAGGAGCACAGAGAGGCAGAGGGGGAGGGAATGGCTCCCATCAATCAAGCTGGCTCCTGCCCCAGGGAATGCCCTCATGGCCTCTAACAGTGAGTTTTGCTAAGGCTATATCTCAGGGTACACAGCACACTGACACATGGGGGACCCCTTCCCTGAATGCAGCAGACATGGTGATGCATTCAGTGCTGCATTTAGATTGCCATGCAGCAGGGGGGGGAAGTGACAGGTCCTCTTTAACTTGATGATATAACAATCATTTTTCTTATTCCTCAAGAAGTCTTTTTGCCTGAAAATTCCTCTTAGGATTTGAGAATGATTGCTTTCAGTGGAAAAAACAAAATAGTAATAATCATGGGTATTCCCAGGATCAAAACTAGGGGGGGGGGGAAGCCATGGTCGTTCAGGTTGTAATATTGCGCATCGGGGCCCATTAGACTCATTACGCCACTGGAGAGCCCTATGGGGGGGCTGTATATGAGATGGAAATTCCATCTCTCATATACAGCCCCCCCAATGTCCCATAGGGCTCCCATCTCATATACAGCCCTCCATAGGGCTCCCATCTCATATACAGCCCCCCATAGAGCTCCCATATCATATACAGCACCCTTATAGGGCTCCCATATCATATATAACCCCACCATAGGGCACCCAAATCATATTCATCCTCCTCATAGGGCTCTTGTATCATATACAGCCCCTCTCCTCTATAGGGCTCCCATCATTAGAGCCCTATGGGGGGTTGTATATGATACAGGAGCCCTATGTGGTGGGCTGTATATGATATGGGAGCCTTATGGGGGCTGTATATGATAATGGAGTCCCATCTCATATACAGCCCCCCAGTACCCCATACAGACCTCATATCATATGCAACAGCCCCCCATAGGGCTCCTATATCTTAGGCTGCATATGATATGGGAGCCCTATGGAGGGCTGTATATGTTATGGAAGTCCCATATCATATACAGCCCCGCTAATGCCGCATATCACATATAGCCCCAGAGGGCTCCCATGTCATATACAGCCCCCCCCATAGGGCTCCAATAATGGGAGCCCTTTAGGGGTCTATATATGATATAGGAGCCCTATAGGGTTGCTGTATATAATAGGAGCCTATGGGGGCAGGGCTCTATATGAGATGGGAGTACATGTCATCTCACATACAGCACGCAGCCCCCACATAACTCCCCCATATACAACTCTCCGAGCTCCCATAGGACTCCAACCCCCACCCCCCACACTTTTTTTTATATTTAAATTACATCTATTTTTAACAGTTAATGTTGTCCTGACGTCTCTTGACTTTTGTAGCTCGAGCTCCTGGCTCCAGCCTCCGCACCAGCAGTGTCCCCAGACGGACCCCAGTTTGCACCTCAGGGACTCAGGCAGCGCTCAGTGGTGGTGTCACTCATGACATCACTTCTGAGTCCCCCTGCCCGCCGAGCTGATCTGCAGTCGGCAGAGCCTGAGGCTGTCTGAGCCTGAGGTCGAGAACCGCCCTGCGCCACTGCTGGCTGCTGCAGCTGACGCCCCATCATGTCACACGCTGTCACTGAGCTGAGCAGCTGACTGAGGTGACAGGTGGACTGTGGAGCGGAGGTGCGGTGGCCGCCTCAGCTCAGCCGCCGAGTCAGACAGACACTGACACACATTATAATTAATACAGTAGGTGCGCGCGGCGCACGCACAGTGCCGCGCTCACCCCTTCCTTTGGGGAAGGGAGGCAGCCTCTTGGGGGGAGCAGCCCCTTCCTGCCCATGGTAATAAACCTATAGTTGTGATACCTTTTAATGGCTAACAAAAATAAAGTAATTGATGTTATAAAGTAAGCTTTCGAGATTTCTCAGGTCTCTTTCTCAGGCATGGTATGACAAAATATTAGAAGAAACACAAATATATACACACAAGCAGAGCAGGTGCAAGGTATAATACATGAGCATTTAAATAAACAAAGCTAAGGGCCCTGTTGAGGCTGGGTTCACACTGCATATTTTTTCCTGCCCGTGGGATCCTACTTTTTGTAGGATCCCATGGACAGGAACGGACACCACAGGGGGTGACCTATTTCTGTGTCCGGGTCCGTGATTATCACGGATCCGGACACGGTATGAGCTAGCACTTCTGCAATGTATATATACTGTACATTGCGGAAGTGAAATTAAAGTGAAAGCAGGGATTAAAAAAAAAAAAAAAAAAAATCAATTCTCACCTGTCCTGCGATCCCCCGATGTGCGGCATGTAGCTCCGGATGTTGAAAGGACCTGGCTGGGCGGGGCTATAAAAGAAATGCTCAGAAATTAGAGACAGAGATGCAAGAAAACCCTATAGGTACCTTTACACGCTGCAACTATCACTGGTGATTGGTAGCAACCGTGCGCGTGCACATTTTTAACGGTTGCTAACGATCACCGATGCCGCATGCAATTGCGCCCCCAACCCAAGGGAACGTGGTTCCCCGGAAGTTGAAATTGATCCTGCGGGAAACATCCGGTTGAATCCCGTCGCCCCTTCACACGCCGCAATCAGTAGGGGAATGTGGGCGTACATGTTCTGCGGCGCCAAAACATAGGCGTAACAGACTTGTGTATTCTGTGACGCTAACACGCTGATTGGACAACGCAATAGCGTCATGATTGGCCAGCCTGTGCAGGAAGGCTGGCTAATACATGACACCATTCTAATTGTGGAGTGTGAATGGACAGCTCTTTAGATATGGCGCCCTGTGAAGGGACAGCCAATGGTTACACAGTAGCCCCCACCAATCATCGCTGATGGGGCGCAGAAAACATCACGCTGTGGCACGCCTCTAGGAAATCACTAGGTGACGCAGATTCCATCCCTATCGCCCGTTTACACGCCAATACCAGGGCAATTCACCATCTGGGTTGCCTCTGATTTTAGAACAATGCTCTGAAACCGCAACCCGGAGCAACTGCAAAAATCACGATCACTTTCCCAAATTACACGTCGCAACAGGACAAAAATGCAGATGTGTCCTGAGCGCCTTCCTCAAAACTCAGCGAGTAAATTGGAATGTAAAAGATGTCATGTACACATGCACCAAGAATCTCACCTCTCACAGTCACGGAGCCACAGTTACTTTGACGCAGACTACATTAGTCTGTGAAATCTAAAGGTTTTCCTTTCATTTCTATAAAGCAATCAGGACTAGTCCATGAATGCACAGGTTGTGATCTCCAAAATGGTCTTTGACTAGTAGCAAAAGATTGGTGGAGTTAGGAGTCACTAAGCAAACAGTGCAGGCATAATGAACCTTAGAAACATTCTTTAGCATTGTTAAGTATGTGATGTAAGAAATAGGAGTGGCACCGCACATACCAGGTATACTGTAGTTATCAGTGGTAGTGATGGGCGAATCCTAAATTACTCGGAATCGCTTGACTCTAGCGAGTCCGAGCCCAGGACTCGCTACTCGTTGCGAGTCTAGCGAGTCCAATGTTAATGAATGGGGAAGCGAGTAATAGCGAGTAGTGTGAGATTTACAACTCGCAGATGTGTCTCGGAAGCTTCAGCCTGAAGCAATCCTAGTTTTGTCATTTATTTGCATTGCTCGTTTACTTTGTAAGTAATCGCTGACTTGCACAGATAAGAGTCCTGTCTCCTCTGTGCTGGCTGCCAGCTCCAGGGTCCTAGAGCCTGCATCTGCCTGATGTAGCAGTGCTGAGATTGTTCTCAGTCTGCTCAATCCCTGTGTACAGACATGAATGTCTGTGCACAGAGATGATGTAGCAGAGCTGAGATTGTTCTCAGTCTGCTCATTCCCTGTGCATAGAGATCTATATCTATACACAGGGGATGTAGCAGAGAGGACATCGCGTTTTGGACTGCGTCGGACGGAAGAGGATTTTTTTAATTAAAGATGGAGTCCCTAATGGCTTTTTTTTTTATTTCTAATAAAAAATTTTCTTTGTGTTGTGTTTTTTTTAAAACAATTTAATAGAAATTCATGGCGGTCATGTCTAATATTGGCGTGACCACCATAAATTTCGGGCTTAGGGCCAGCTGATAATACAAAGCTGGTATTAACCCCTTTATTACTCAGCGTGCTACCGCCACCAGGGCCGCTGGAAGAGCGGGGTTCAGCGCCAGAGGATGGCGCTTCAATGAATGCGCCATCTTCTGGGGCGGCTGCGGGCTGCAATTTGCAGCGGGGGGTGCCCAGAAAGCTTGGGCATCCCTGCACTGCGGATTCCAGCCCCCAGCTGCTTAGCTGTACCTGGCTAGACATAGAAATTGCGCGGAGCCCCACGCATTTTTTTTAAATTATTTCATGAAATTCTGAGATTCTGACTCTGACTCTGAGACTCTGACTCTGAAATTCATTAAATAATTTTTAAAAAATGCGTGGGGCTCCGCGCAATTTCTATGTCTAGCCAGGTACAGCTAAGCAGCTGAGGGCTGGAATCCGCAGCGCAGGGATGCCCAAGCTTTCTGGGCACCCCCCGCTGCAAATTGCAGCCCGCAGCCGCCCCAGAAGATGGCGCGTTCATTGAAGCGCCATCCTCTGGCGCTGAACCCCGCTCTTCCAGCGGCCCTGGTGGCG
Source organism: Allobates femoralis (assembly GCA_033576535.1). NCBI lineage: Eukaryota > Metazoa > Chordata > Amphibia > Anura > Aromobatidae > Allobates > Allobates femoralis. The sequence continues at coordinate 128,531,914 of JARQOC010000003.1, read as the reverse complement.
GTAGCACGCTGGGTAATAAAGGGGTTAATACCAGCTTTGTTATACAAGCTGGTATTAAGCCCGAGATTCTTAATGTCAGGCCACGTTTGACCCAGCCACTAAGAATCTCCAATAAAGGGTTAAAAAAACACAGAGAAAATTTTTTATTTGAAATAAAAAAAAAAGCCATTAGGGACTCCATCTTTAATTAAAAAAATCCTCTTCCGTCCGACGTAGTCCAAAACGCGATGTCCTCTCTGCTACATGCACAGGGAATGAGCAGACTGAGAATAATCTCAGCACTGCTACATCTCTGTGAGCAGGCGGGCTCTAGGACCCTGGAGCTGCACAGAGAAGACAGCTGGACTCGGCTCGCAAAGAAACAGCAGTTACTTTGAGTTTCCCTGCTATCACTGGCACAGTAGCCAGTGATGACTCGCACGAGTCTAATGCAAACAATGGCAATCCTAGTTTTGTCAGCGTTTCTGACAAAACTAGGATTGATATTGATTTGCATTGGACTCGTGCGAGTCATCACTGGGAAACTCGCCGAGTACCGAGTCCTGCGAGTCCCTTACTACTCGCCGAGTAACGAGTCCTAGCGAGTAGATTCGCCCATCCCTAATCAGTGGTCAAGATTAGCTAGTTGTCAACCAGAGGTCAGAACCAGGAGAGAAATAGTGGAAACCAAGGAGGGACGTTGAGGCCAGTACCAGCAGAATGCCAGTACCAAAAGCAGGCTCTAGGCCTAAGTCAGGCAGGAGTGAAGTCACATACTTGCTGGAGGTCATAACAAGATGGCAGCAAGATGAAATAAAGGATTCTGGCATTTATATGGTAAGTGCCGCTTCTCTTTTATCTAATCCTGGATACATATATATATATATATATATATATATCGTGAGGTAGCGCCCCCTGGGGACTCGCTTGGCAATGGAATGACACAACTATAATGTTTAACTTAACATAAACAGCAGGTTTATTAATTTTTCATCATAAACCGCTTATTACTCACATATACCACATAAATCATACGGGTTACAGTTCGTAGGCTATTTACATAGTAACATGACATCACAATTTACATTACATACATCTTATGCTCTGGAGCACTAACTACAGCCCCTTTTGCGCTCCCGGCTGCCTAGCTGTATCTACCCTACACATTTACATATAATACATTAGTCAACAGAACCTCAAGGCGTCCCCTACCGACCCTTGCAGACCTCAGTCTGGTTCTTACAGCGGTTACAGCTGCCTGGCCCTTTGACAGGGATCATTCCCCATCATATTCACACTTGGATACATTGTATGGTACTTTTGCATACACCATTATGAGTCACTCGGTTACATATCATACATGGTACTTTTGCATACACCATTATGAGTCACACATTTATCACTTGGACCATATCATGACCTGACAGTCAGTCCCAATGGCGGCTACTGCCCACCCGGCATTATTCACAAATGAGTGAATAATACATGGCACTTTTCCATAAACCATTATGATTCACGCATGAAACAGCATTCATGGCATTTTTACATAAACCAATATGCTACATACTCAGGACCCACCATAGTAACAGGAATCCTTTCACTCTGTACACATGAGACCTCCACAGATCCACCGGGATCCGGGACACACACATGGATCAACGGGGCCATATCGTGACTTGACAGTCAGTCCCAATGGCGGCTACGACCGCCTGGCCCTTAAGCCATCTTCGGTCTCCATAAGACACATAGCATGCAGTCCACTATAACACATCCATGGACCACATACATACTCACTCACACAGTCTGGCATTGGCTACATCTCTGGACTGGACTGCTCTGATTCCCATCTCCAGTGTCTCTCACACAGCACTAGGCAGCTTCTTATCCAGCCTACCACACCCACACCTGCAATGCAGTGATAATCAGCATTCACACTCAGCCACAGGCCTAGCTGCAATTAACCCTGTGTGCACTGCTAAGTCCAGCAATGACCCCTACACACAGGCTCAGATACCATTAACTCAGTGTGCATGGCTCAAAACCCATGTGATGTATACCGGCCATAGGCTCTCATGCCGGTCATACCTCAAAATATATAGGCCCCTTTCATATCTAATGCTCGGCTGTATTTTGCTTCATATGCGTTTCTATGCGTTTTTACTGCTAAAAATGCAGCAAAACACATGCGTTTTTGCCCCCATTGATTTTAATGGAAACACATGCAAAAACACATGTGCATTTTCAATTAAAAAAAAAAGGCATGTGTTTTTGCAAAAGCAGGTCAAAATGTTGCTTGTGACGTTTTGGTCTGCATTTGCACAAACACATGCGTTTTGTGTTTTTTTCCAATGCCCATGCGTTTGTGCATGCGTTTTTAATGCGTTTTCCATTAAACTCAATGGGAGCAAAAACACATGCGTTTGAATGCATTTTTAGTGGTAACACATAGAAACAAAAATTAAGCAAGACGCAACCCAGCATTAGATGTGAAAGGGGCCATAGAGACATAGAGTAGAGATAGGCTAGGGTCACACATGCCAATCCGTTTTTGGAAGTGTTTTCCATGCCAAATCCGTTTTTCCTAGGCTGCATTTTGTGCCTCCTGTGCCCCTGAATGTATTTTTACTTAGTCATTTTTTCCAAAAAAAACGCATGCAAAAACGCATGCGTTAATGCATGGTGCCTATATGTACCATTCGTTAATACATGCGTTTCCCATAGGTCCCCATGTTAAAAAAAACGCATGCATTTTTTTACTGCACCCCAAAAACGCTGCTAGCAGCATTTTTGGGTGCAGTGAAAAAACGCATGCATTTTTTACACATTCATGTCACACTCCAGGATCCGTTTTTAGCATCAGTTTTTGGACTTAGAAAAAAAAAGTGAAAAAACTGATGCCAAAAACGGATCCTGGGCTTATGTGTCACCCTAGCCATATAGCAGTAAAAAAGTTGTTTAGGAGTACCTGGTGAAAATGCAATACTGAGTGTCCAGAAAAAGTACAGTAGTGTACAAAAATTACCAAGTATCCCGATTGGCCAAATGGCAAAGTTCCCTGACTAGCACAATCTGCACAAGTCACCCAACCAGCCCCTGTTTTCACTGTGATGGCGGGGTGAGTGTATTACCTGCAGAGTACTACGGTAACATGAAGAAATTATTAACATTTACTGTGAACTGTCAAATGATAATTATCATCACAAGAATGATCGTTTATTTAACCTAAAAGGTTTAGGGCTCATGCAGACATCTGTGAAAATCTGTCCTTGCACAGACCGCAATGCACAGACTGGCCACGGGTATTCAGACTCAAACTCAGCCTCTTCATGAGCATACATGACTCTACGGAGCTCGGGTCAAGAGACCCGCGGGCAGCCCATGCATTGTTGTCTGTGAGCAGACCAAGTTTCCCAGACTTCTACATGTGCTGTTAAGGCTATGTTCACACATAGCTCTTTTTTGGCGCTTTTTTGGCGCTTTTTTCAGCGTTTTGCACCCACGTAAAAAAGTGTAAAAAAACACGGTGCATTCACACACCGCATGTTTTTACGGGGCAACTTCTTCAGTGATGTCACAGAGGGGAGGAAGAATCCTGTTTCTTTTCCCCTCTGTGACATCTGTCACATCCCCATTTGATACACTGCGAAATCAAATGTAAAAGAATATCAAATGTATTAAAAATAATAAAGATTTTTATACTTACCCTCCGCCGGGTGTTCTGGAGCTGGGAGGAGCAGCAGGCATCGACCTGCAAGGACCTTGTGTGATGTCATCGGGCACTGTGATTGGCCGCTCACGGTCATGTGATATGTACATCATAGGACGTCACACATCACATGACCGCGAGTGGGCCAATCAGCATTCACAGGCCCTGGCAGGTTGATACCTGCTGAAGATCTCCCGGCTCCTGAACACCCGACGGAGGGTAAGTATAAAATTCTTTATTATTTTTAATACATTTGACATTCTTTTACATTTGATTTTGCAGTGTATAATGCACTGTGAAATCAAATGGGGCTGTGACAGATGTCACAGAGAGGAGGATTCTTCCTCCCCTCTGTGACATCAGCGCCGACGTATTCCCGCTGGAATTACGCATAGTCTAAACGGCGATGCGTAATTCCAGTGGGAATAATGGGCACAATATGGGAGAAAGCGCCGGTGCTGCTGCGTAAAGAATTGACATGTCATTCTCCCATAAAAGCGCGGCGTATTTTTACGCTCTGTCTGTATGGCAAAATTAATTTCACTTTCACTTTGCCAGCAGACATGAGTCACATTGCGCATTTTTGAAAAGCACACACAAAAAAAGCGCTCAAAAATGCGCAATGTGTGAACATAGCCTAAAGGAGTTTTGCAGTTCCAGAAAACACAATCCCTCTTGTAGTTTGCTTTTTGCTTAAAAAAGTAACCCAACCCCTGTATACTGTCCTTTTGGATGCTATATACCCACACATATTGTATGGATGAACTTCTGATCAGCTCTTCACATAAAAATATTTTAAAGAGTGAAATGAAGAATGCTGTATTCTTAGGATTAGCCTAAAGGTCTTGCTAGTAAATATTTAATTATGTTTCTTCTTCGAAATGGAAATAACTAAGCTAATTAATAAGAAGTTAAAGTTGCGGTGTAGCCTTTCCTCCAGTAGTGTAGTATCATATTCCTTCTTCAGTGTCTTTTACTTTTCTGGGAATACAATACAGGCATTTGCAGCATGAATAAAAGATTGGTCTGGCATAGAACATACAAAAAGAAAATTAGTACACGCTAATCATCTAACAATAGAAAAAGAAAAACCAAGAGTTACATGGGCTGATATTTTGATAAAGCTTATAAACATTTGGAAAAAATGAATTTGAGATACTGCCCCATGATAATGCAGAGGTAACTGCAACCTATAATAGTGGAAATCTGTTGAAATGTTTAATTGCAATACTTACCGTAACTTGTTTTCATCAGACAACACCTTCATCACTTATACTCACTGTTAAAGCCGGCTTCACAGCACGGTGTGATCAGGTCCGGGGTTGTCCGGTGGAAACCGGACAGCCCCATACCTGATTTGCAAACAGAACCGGAGGGCAAATACGCCCTCCGGTCCGGTTTGCAGCCGGATTCAGCTGATAGCATCCGCAGCTGCTGCAATATCAAGCTTTTGCTGCTAAACTACAGCAGCCGGCATCCAGCTCCCGGATCCGATTTTATGTCGGATCCGAGCGATCCGGCGCCATTGCTTGCAACGTTTTTGTGTCCAGGAGAAAAATTCGAATTTTCCCGCATCCTCCCGGACAGATGGAAACCGGATGGCACATAGCTGCCATCCGGTTCCATCCGGCCCCATAGAGCTATGTTATGTCAAAATTAGGTCCAGAACTGTCAGGTTTACACTGGACAGCCCCGAACCTGATCAGGCCGTGTTGTGTTGATTGATAGGAGTCTGATCCCTAAGGCCTGCACTGACTGACCGAACATGAATGTAGAATGGAGCGTAAGTGCGCATGCTCAACTGGTGCGGCATCCATTCCCTATGGAGCTGCCGAGCAACTGGGATTTTTTGTGGTAGCTACATAGGAAATTAATGAAGTAGTGTTTGGGTGTCTGACCTGCTGCTTCTGTTATAACAGAATAAAATTTCCCATTTTGCTAATCTATGCAAATTTCAATGGCCAGACCCCACTAATTAGCAAAATATCACCCCTGTAGTTAGGTGATGACTTGTATTCACTGGAAAACCTGTTTAACCCTTTTACAAATAAGGGTGTAATAGTAGGCCATTGGTTGTGTGCTTCCCTCTGATGCAAGCTCACATGCTGAGCTTGCATCATCCCCCACATCATGATCAGATCAGCTGACATGTGTAGCTAACAGCACTGATCAGATTAGCGATCCGTTCGGCACTACTAACCCTTTGGATCGCGCTGTCAATCGCCGAGGCGTGATCCAAAACACTGAGGCGGGGATCGCGCCTTTCCCTGTCAGCATCGGCAGCCCCATGATACAATGACGGTGTCTCGAAGCGTTGCTATGACAGCCCTGGGTCAGCTGAATAACCCCGGAAGATGTTATGAATCACTTCCTGCTGGCAATCAATGAGCTGCAAAAAGTGATCATCTGTGCTAAGCAGATTCTGAGGTATCTCTCTGCATAGCAGAAGCGATTCCACTGTGTAGTGCTGAAGCACCCTAAGGAGCCATGTAAAATCAAGTTAGAGTTAACATTTTTTTTTTTAAATATGAAAAAACCCACAAAAGTTAAAATCACCCCCCTTTTGGCCCATTGAAAATAAAACTATTAAAAAACAATACACATATTTGGTAAAAAGTTTCCAGATCCCAGAAAATGAAAATGCTGAGGGTCACAGAAAATGGCTCTAAAGGTGCAATTTCTTCTCTTTAAAAACTTCTGAATTGTTTTTAACCATTTACATAAAAGTAAAAGTATACATGTTTGGTATCTACGAACTCGTACCGACCCAAGGCATCATACCGATATGTTGGTTTTACCATATAGGGAACATGATGATTAAAACGCCCCAAAAACAATAGTGCAATTGCACTTATTTTGGAATTTTACCACAATTGGAATTTATTTTTCCATTTTCCAGTACACTGTATGGTGAAATAAATTATTTCAAAAGTACAACGCATCTTGCAAAAAAACAATCCCTCATACGTCTATATTGATGGAAAAATAAATAAGTTATGGCTCTTGGAAGAAAGGGAGGGATTGAAGGGGTTGAATAACAAAATATAATAAATTTGATGAAACTTTATATTCTACCGTGCAATGATGATATATGTACTGTATGGTTTTTACAGCATATGAAGTGCATTAAATAATGATTGAGCGTGGGGGGTGGGATACAATGGAGAAGAAGTCTAATTGCTGAAACTATGCTGGGTACACACTAGTTTGTCCATCTTTGAGCACAACATGCCTTCACACTACTATGACCAATGTTAGTCAAAGTGCACAAGCCTATTGAAAATATCGATATATGTTCAAAATGCACCAGGCATTTTATGGATAATATAGTGCTAGCTTTAAAGGCGAACAGTTCCTGCATCTGTTCGCAGTATAGATGACTTCACAGACCTGCCCATGTTCCCAGTTATTCGTGGACAAGACTGGTCTCAGATTGCTAAAGTTCATTTTAACATTATTCTGGAATTGGTCCATGTGAAATTTGATCATGTGCAACATTGGTGACAGCTGACCGACTAGAGTAAGCGATAGTGAGGGATTAGCGTGAGTTTCTATACAGCACTGCAGAATTCATTGGCACTATGGAAACAAGTGAAAATATTAAAAGCAAAGAAATATTCTGTATCAAACCAGAAATATTCATATTCTACTCCAAGAAACTTTGAATGACCTATATTATAACCGGCATCCTGTCCAGGCAAGCAATGGGCGCAGGCATACAGCAGGTGGGAGTTGGATACATCATAAATCCCTTCTTGCACTTGATTGCACCCTAGCGGTCATCTCTTGCTTGCTTCAACAATGCCACCAGTGCAACAATTAGCTAAGGAAAAAAAATATTGCCCTGGCATTTAAATGTACCCGATAAAACACCACCTGATTGGCCAGTTGTGGCTAGCAGACTGCCACCTGATTGGCCACCTGAAATGCAAAAAAAGCTTTGCAGATGCCATATTGGCACACCCAAGAGATGGTTTTGCCAAGATGTTGGCTGCTGGAGAGACTGCACAGTTACTGGGGCACACAATGTAGTACCACTAGCCGCACTGCATGCTGCGAATGCTCCTTCCCCACCTCTGCTGGTGTAGCTGCACCGCACCCTCCCATAGTAAGGCCGCCTCAGAGTCCAACTCTATTGTGACATCACACCCTTTTTAAATGCCCATGTGACCGCTATGTTTGTACACGCGGTCTGCTACTAAACATGACAGGTTGAACAAACACAAGCCCTCCCTAAGCCTGGCCCCATCCTCACATCACCGCCCTAAAAATAAAGAATGCATCCGCTGCACAAGCCCGACCCTATCGGAACGTCACTGCCCTCCTAATGCGATAGCATCAGGTACCAATCTAGTCTATTAATATATGTCAGATGCAGTCATCTGATGCTGGATGAGTGAGTAATGATGAGTCATGAGCTGCTCTTGTCTGAATAAAAGTACTATAAACTCATCAGTTCAGTGCTCCAAGATTGTATATTTACTCATAAGTAGCAACTTATCTCAATGGTTACAGCACCAATGGAGTGCAAAACCTAGTGGTCATAAATAGGTGAGGCACAGTCCTCGTGAACAGCAAAAAACAAATTGGTGAAACATCTTCACCTCTTGGCTGAATACCAGCTGTGGCGTCAGTTATGTAGTTCAGGAGGTTTAGTGGTTCCATCAATTGTCACTAAGTCAGAAGTGTTCAAAATATGGTATCATTCCACTACCCAAAACACAGGCTCTATTTCATTTCCTCTTCAATTGAGCAAGGCCGCTATCTCACTTATCTAATCAGACTGAACCCTATATGTCAAACTGTTTCTCTCTCTACACCACAGGCAAGAACATACCATGCTACTTATAGGCCATAGGTCTTCACACGCCATTTGACATCTATTACCTTATTCATATTCCCATCAGGTCATATGTGGCGCCCCTGCAAACAGGTCATTACAGTGATGCTGCACCTACGTAACAGGTATGGTGTCACTGCTCTCAGGTGAGAGGAGTTGAGATACAAAAACCTGCATCCAACACTACTCCAACTCCAGGCCAGGAGATAATCCAGGGATAATCCGCAGGATGGTGGCTAGAACCTGGGTCAGGGGATGCATTGCCCGTCGTCTGACAAGGCCCGCAGCCACCAGCTTGGGACCCTGTTCATGAATGCGCAGGGTAGGAGAGGCGAGTAGCCAGCACAGGGAAGAGCAACCTGGAAAGGCCCACAAAAGTTGTCTCGGCAGAGCGATCCTGATCTCCTGGGAACTGTCCTGGCCACACTCTGGAGAAGCACAGCACCCAGCTGGGTAGCCTTGCCCGATCAGCGAGTAAAAAGTTAAAGAATTCCACAAACTGTGTCTGTTTGCTCCTTCCATGCCATGTTCCGTTTTACACTCTCAGAGCCACGTCTCTGCAAATTGACTGTTCAATCTGCCCTGGGGTCCCTCTCCACCTGTGGAGAGTGATACCATGCCAGCTGCACTACCACCTGTTCCAGCAATCCTCCTAATCTGCAGTGTTGGCCATCCCTGGCCGAACACCACAGGTGGCGTCTCGTTCATCCCCTGTAAATACTACCCATTTAACTGCATGGCCAGGGCCACGGAGCCAGGTCACCGCCACCATGACCTCCCAATGAACTGACCGGCCCGGCTACTGAGTACTCCATGGCCCTGGTGGGCGTTGCACATACAACGCCAAGTTCCATTACATAATTAATAACTTAGCATACGTGGCGCCCTTACGGTCCAGTTTTCACAATGATATTGCTCCCAAACTGATGGTGGTATCATCCCTGGAAGTAAATGGAGCTGCCTACATCAGGTAACCACACATTCACACACAAGCCTGATCCCTAACCAGAGGGGGGAGCACAAAGATCTAGTTTTTAGGAGTGACTGCCCCTTCTGGCTGGGGGGAGGAGACAGAGCAGAAGACTGTAGTGTGAGGAAGGTGACTCACCGTGGCCGGGGACTCCGGTTTAGACTGGCTGTAGCTCCTTCCTCCTTGTCACGGGTGGACCGCGCCTGCCGGTAGTGGGGCCCGGTTGAGTGCAGATCAAAAGAGTTGAAGACGTCTTGTGGGAACAGATTAAGGGGTTAAGTTATTCGTGACGCCACCTATGAGTAGTTCGGTAAGTCCTACCGACGCTGCGGAGCCTCCGGGGGATGGATAGCAGCAAGATGGAACGCTCCCCACAGGCTGAGCGGTGATCCCCGGAGGCTGGAGCTGCTTAAGATGTTGTGCGGCAGCTGCGGTTACCTTTTGTGCAGACGGATGCAATCATAAGGAAGCACGGACACTGTAAGTCTCTGTAACGGGTCTTTACTGTAACCAGCAGGCAGTACATGGCATACAGTTAACGGGTAGTGGACCGGGTGGACTCAGCAGTGATAGGTGTCCCTCAGAGATCCGTAGTGTTCCTCCATTCTAGCTAAGTATTTGCCATTGTCGCCCAGGAATACCAGGTCGGGTACGGGGAGGCTGCTTCAATGCCTATCCAAAATGTACGTTATGGATGTTCTGGGGAGCCTTGGTTCCCTCGGTGGGTACACCGCTGGTTAGACGTCTGGAATTTGGCGGGTGGTGGGGTGCTCCTGTAAAGCTGCTCCTCCACGCTTCTGGTTCGCGTAGCAGAGGTGAACTGCTGCCAGCTTCGGTACCAGTGAACCGGCTGTAAGTTGGGCACGGGAGTCTTTTGGAACCTGTGGTTGGTGATGCCTGATCCCGGTTGTTGAGGCCTCAGGTGCTAACACCCGACCAATGACGGCCCAGGGGATGCACAGCGGTGCAGAGCCCCCGCTCCTCCGTTATTCCAAGTTCAAGTCTCTTTCTGACTTCTCTCAGACTCACTAACTTAAGTCTGTACTTCTCCTACACACTACTCTTGCACTCCGCCCACCAGGACCTTGGATTGGCCCTCTATTTTAAGTGATGCATGCAGGGTTAGGATCTCTAAGTTAACCAGATGACTGCTGGGTCGAAGAATATTGCTGCTGCATTTATGGCTGCAATACCCTCCTGTGACGCACTCGTTGCGGGGCGCCACAAAGGGAAGGGAGAGGACGTACGAGGAGTGGAGAGCTCAGGGGTTTGGAGCGATTGCAGGCTCACCCCTGAGAAGTGGACACCAGAGTCCTGGGCTATTCAGGGACTGCAAGCTCTTGGAGCCAAATCTGGAGACCAGAAGATTACAAGTCTGCTCTTCACACATGTGGACCCAAGAGCACAGCAGTATAGAGAGCCTGGAGCTGTGAGGAACAGAACAGCACCCTTGATAGGCTCACACTGCCTGCTGGTTGTGAGAGTATAGAGAAAGAATTCAAAGAGAGGAACAGATTAGCTCGCAGGTATCTGAGACTCTAACTATAAAGAGCAGGAGGAAGGCATACTGATCCCACCTGGTGGAGTGGACTTCAACTGCTTCCAGGCTGACCAGACCCTGTACCTAGTGACCAGTACCCCTGGATTCAACTATCAGCCATCATTAGTAAAGGTAAAGACTGAATTGATGTGCCTCCTTGCTTCTTCACTGCACCTCTCTGCACCCCTGCACTTTCAGCTACTACAGCCACGATCATCACTATTTCACCTTCACTACTTCCCAGCGGCCCACCCCATCTGAAGGGAGCGTTCCATCTAGTTACCAGACCATTGATCCCCTATGGACTACCATATGCAGCGCTAGTCATTATTGACTAGAAACATCAGACATCAGATGGCATCATGACAAACAATTCCCCTTTAAAAACCCCTTTAACTTGTCCAGTCAGGGCCACGGAGCTGAGCAATCGTCACCGTTATACTCCAAGAGACGGCCTGCAACCCCGGCATATGTTCAGCATATTTACAATGGAAGCATAAAGAAAAATTATTAGACATCGTCAACAGATCAATCTGTCTTGAGACCCACGCTCCCACATACAGTCATGGATGAAAGTGTTGGCACCCTTGAAATTGATCCAGAAAATGAACATTTTCTCCTAGAAAATTGTTTCAATCACACGTTTTGCTATACACATCATTATTTACTTTATGTATATTGGAAGAACACAAAAAAACATAGAAAAAAGACAAATTGGACGTTATTTCACATAAACTACAAAAATTGGCCAGACAAAATTCTTGGCACCCACAAATTAACACTTGGTTGTACACCCTTTGTAATAATCAATCCTATAACCATTAACAAGTTTCTTGCACCTCTCAACTGGAATTTTGGACCACTCTTTCGCAAAAAGCTTCAGGTCTCTCATATTTGAAGGCGCCTTCTCCCAATGGCAATTTTAAGAACTTTATCACAGATGAGTGGGCTAAATGTAAAATGCTATGTGTGCTGAAAACTAACTGTCACAATTCCTCTGCTCTGTATTTAGGGTTTAGAGAGTCTTAACTACAGTTTCTCACCAGGTTTTCAGCAGAGCCTCTAAAGGTGAGGGTATTGTGCTGCAGGTAAAAACCGGGTGCCACTCAGTTAGACTGAAGCTGCGACAACTGACCCCAGGGCACAGAAAGTAATTTGTATGGAAGGTGAAACTGGATGGCTGGTGCAAGCAAGTACAGATGGGATAGCAGGTGCAGACAGTATGGCTAGTGTAAGTGAGTGCAGACAGGATGGTGGAACAGTAGGTAATGGCAGGTGCAGCATGTTCAGTGGGTTTAGGTAGAGTACTAGAATGGAGACACAGGTTAGTGAGGACAGGAACAGGTCATAGACACCGGTACAGATAAACAGGCACAGGTGTGCAGGAGAAGGACATGAGTACTAGTAATGTGTCTCTAAGGTATAGACTGTGTTGTTCCATAGGAGAAAGATGCCTTAAATTCTCTTTGCTTCTCAGCCATAGCCTGAGAAGCACTTCTGGGTGAGGCACGCTGGCCCTTTAAGAAAAGGGGGGTTGTCATGCACGCTCAACCTAAGCACGCACCTAAAAGACCTGTGTTGCCAATGTAGGACCTCAAAGCGTCGTGTAGACGCCGGAGCCTAAGCACTCACCGTCGGACCGCTGGGAAGATGAGTACACTGCGGCCGTCGATCTCCTTGCTGTGGAGCTACTGACATCGTGACAAGCGATACAAATACAAGGCAATCGTGAAGGAAAACCTGTTAAGGTACCTTTACACGCGGCAACTTTTCTAGGAATTTCACTGGCAACTTACTGGTTGCAGTGAAATCATGGAGACATTGTTCCATTTGTACACAGCAACAAGATAGAACAATGTGTCCATGATTTCACTGCAACCAGTAAGTTTCCAGTGAAATTCCTAGAAAAGTTGCCGCGTGTAAAGGTACCCTTAGAGGATGCAAAAGACTTGAGACTGTGGGGTAGATTCACCTACCTGCAGGACAACGACCCTAAACATACTGCCAGAGCTACAATGGAATTAAATAGATCAATGCATATTCATTTGTTTCAATGACCCAGTCAAAGTCCAGACCTAAATCTGAGATTCTGATCCTTTGCAGCGCCCTCAAAACTGCATATTTTTTCTTTTCATTGCTATCTATACACCTTGGTGTAGCAGTGAGGAGCAGCGCTTGTGATCAGTAAGCAGTTCATGCTGCTAACAGAGTTCAGGACCTGCGGTGACTTCGGACACCCCACGTGACCGGCTCTCCCACAACCAAGAAGGAGAAATCAGTGCTTGGTGCACGCTAGGCACCGGAGGCTCATACACCGGGTTATGCAGGCTGCATAACCTGGTAAGGTTAGTAAAGCTTCTAAAAAAAAACTCCTGCTTCAAATCCTCCCAGCAGATCTCACCCAGGAGCGCTCCTCTGTCTCTCTTTTATTCTAAATCTGAGATTCTGGCACAAGACTTTAAAACTGCTGTCACAGTCGGTCTCTATCCAATACCACTGACCTAGAGCTGGCTTGCATAGAAGAATGGGCCAAAATTTTAGCCTTTAGATGTGCATATGGTGTAACAGGAAAAATGTGGTATGAAAACTTTTTCCAGGCATGGTATATGTATGATTGGGTATTCAATATGCCACAAATGTCTGCTAGGTAGAGGTCACTCAGGGGCACTCACCTTTTCGGAGAACAGAGGTCCTGAAATAATCAGGCCAACTTTTACCATTCCAACTAATTTCATCATCAATGGATTAACAACCTCACTTGCTCCACTGAACCTTGTGAGAATGATATAAAGTTAAAACTATAAAACTTAAATTAAAGAGTCATGTACAATCAAGGTCACTAGTCTCTTGATTGGAATGGTAAAAGGTGAGGTAACCTCTTTACAGGGAACCTGTCCGCTACTTTATGCCCCCAAACCTATCACTACCTTTCCCTGCAGCTTCCTACTACATCCCTAATCATCCCAGTCTAAGCTATGTGTGTTCTGTAATTGCTAAGAAAAATGATATTAAGACTTACATTCTCGTATGGCAATTAGGGTTGTGTCTTTTGAGTGTAGTCACTCTGGAAATTCTCTTAAGGGTACCTTTACATGCCGCAACTTTTCTAGGAATTTCACTGCAACTTACTGGTTGCAGTGAAATCATGGACACATTGTTCTATCTTGTTGCTGTGTACAAATGGAACAATGTCTCCATGATTTCACTGCAACCAGTAAGTTGACAGTGAAATTCCTAGAAATGTTGCCACGTGTAAAGGTACCTTTAGGGTACCTTTACACGCCCCTACTGGCGGGTGGATACAACCAGCTACTTCATGTGCACGAGCACGCACAAACGGTTGCAAACGGTAATCGCACCATCTTTACACGCCGCAACAAGGTGCGCTACGGTAGGTTACATCTATCTCTGGATACACCACCGGGTGCCACAAGTTACCTTCTGTAGCTCACCTTACCTCATTTACACACCGCTACAACAAGCTAATATGGGCGGACCTGGTGCAACAGGGACAACACATAGGCGTGCCACAATTGAGGATTACGAGACGTCCGTACGCTGATAGGACAAAGCAAGAACATCATGATTGGGCAGGCATCGCAGGAGGCTGTTTAATACATGACGCTCGAGCAATTGTGTAGTGTGACTGGTCAGCTCCTTAAATATGCCTCCCTATGCAGCGACAACCAATCGTAACGCAGGAGCTTCCTCCAATGATCGCTGAAGGGGGGTGGTTTCCCGGAGCCTGTGTCACGCCCCAGCTACATACCAGGTACATAGGCTGGTGTCGACACATCCCTTCTGTTGCTTCTTTACACGCCGATACAGGTCGCTACAATCGGCTGTGTAGCCACCTGTTTCAGGGCAGTGCTCGGAAACAGGTGCCGCTACTGCCGGGTGGCTACTACCGTCTTCACACGCCGCTACTACGGGGTATATTGCCGATGCAAGATACATTTGTGGCATGTAGCTGGTTGTATCCACCCGCCAGTAGCGGCGTGTAAAGGTACCCTTAGGGTGCATGTATCCCTTCTTTCTGTGGTTATCATGCCCGGTGGGTGTAATAACCTATATTCCAAGCGCGCTCCCGGCGTTTGAAATCCATGATTTCCTTCCTGGTGTGATGCACGGCCACGTCATTTTAGGTCCTGCGCATTGATGTAAGTATTGGGTGTATTTATCGGTTCCAAAGCATGCACTGCGCAGTTTGAAGCTGGCGAGTACACCCAATAAGCCCCCACAATGCACTGATTCAGAAATGACACGGCCAGCATGTCATACCAGGAAGGAACCCATAGATTTCAAATGCCAGTAATGCACTTGGAAATTTGGTCAGCAACCCCACTGGGGTGTGATAGCTATGGAATGAGGTGAGACATGCACTCTAAGGGCCCCTTTACACACGGCTACATTTCTTGGGTGGCTACAGGTAACTTACTGGTTGCAGTGAAATCATGGAGACAAGGTTCTATCTTGTTGCTGTGTATAAATGGAATAATCTCTCCATGATTTCACTGCAACCAGTAAGTTACCTGTAGCCACCCAAGAAATGTAGCCGCGTGTAAAGGGGCCCTAAGGGTACCTTTACACGCCGCAACCTTAGCAAGGAATCTGACCGGCAATCTGTTGCCCCATCACCATCGCCGTGAAATTGCCTAGCAATTGCGGCGTGTAATCAGGGAATTTGGCAGCTATAAAAAAGGTTGCGCCTGGTTCCGATTTCACAGCACTGCTCCAAAATCAGAGGCAATCATGAAGGCGACATTCCCGGCTTTTGGCGTATGAACGAGCGATAGGAATGGAATCTGCATCGCCTCTTGATTTCCCGGAGGCGTGCCACAGCGTGCTGGAGACCGCGCCCCGTCAGCGATGATTGGTGGTGGCGTGTTTACATTTGCTGTCACTTCACAGGGCACCATATTTGAAGAGCTGTCACTTCAGCACCACACACATCTTCACCTACACAACCATCCACTACATCAGTCCAATTACGTGCGCATTCAATAGCGCAAGCTATGCTGGGCGCGTGTATTGAAAGTTTCACTGTGTCCAATATACTGCCACACATGACAGTGCAGATGTTGGTCTACACATCGCACATGGATGCCAAACTCACTGAAATCGTTTGTGAATTTGGTGACGCTGATGGCTATATTACACTACTCCCGCTCCGCGGACGGCGACCTTGTTAGCGTCTTCAATATTGTTTGGCGGTGCTAGTGTGCGTGATGATGTCATGACGTTTGTTTTGGTTACTCCCTGCCTGCCAGGTGCCTGCCCCTCCCCTGCACATAGGAGAAGAGTCATGGCCGCTGCACAGTGCGCTGCCACATGGGGTCTGGCGGAGCTAATGGTCCTCATAGACCTATGTGACCACCATGATTATTGGTGTGACCAGTGTCACCGGCACCCATGGCTGTGCAAACG
Source organism: Allobates femoralis (assembly GCA_033576535.1). Taxonomy (NCBI): domain Eukaryota; kingdom Metazoa; phylum Chordata; class Amphibia; order Anura; family Aromobatidae; genus Allobates; species Allobates femoralis. The sequence goes on along the minus strand of JARQOC010000003.1, from coordinate 128,515,452 downwards.
CAGCATATACTGGCGGATCCAGCGGGCCCTGATCCACAAACTGGGGGTTGAGAGGACCAGCAAGCAGATCCAGAAAAAAATCACGGACCTGAAGCATAAGTCCCCCGGGCGCATTGTGGATCTTCGTGCCAGGATTGCTAGGCTGCGTGGTGAGTATGTGGCAATGCCAAACACACACGGCAAGCTAAGTACTCCAAACACTACACAAACATCATGTGGTATTGTGCCATGCCACATAATGTGGCCTAAGCCACCATGTTGAGCTGTCACCAATGTGCATCTGCATGTTGGTTATACTGCAACATGAAGGTGTATGAAACACTCATTTGTCATACAAATGATGACTGCTATAGTGGTTCTTGACCTGTGTGGTGGCAAAAATAGTTGTATCCTGACTGCAAAGGTGACACCAACATATCAATGCAACGTTCAACACCCACATGACACCTTGCAGCACATATGTGTGACCTGTGACACATACAATTTTTAAACACAATGATCACAATACAGAACACTGAATACAATCTCAACGCTATGTGTTGGCCCCCATGCTGCAAACACATGATGCTTACTGGCTGCTCTTGTGTTCAAAATTCAAATACCTACCATGCTAAGCGAATGGTTATGTAACATTCAAAATATGTGGGCACTAGTGTTGGACTCATGTCCCAAACCAGAGTGGGCCCTCACCAGAGTGTAGGCGCCGACCATAACCATTGACCGTATCCTTCACGCTGTCATGAAATTCATATACACACAAGGTGTTTTCACTATGTTGTGTGCCTTTTCTAAAATTGCTCTGTTGTCATGTTTGATATTACAGATGATGAGGACTCCGTGTCTGGGGACGCTCCAGAGTCCCCAACGGCATTCAGGACACCCCCACCACCTGCCCTGGAGGGCCAAGCCAGTCCCTCCCCACCCGGGATTCCACCAGCCACGGAACTGGAGGGCCCAGTCAGTCCCTCCCCAGCAGGGACTCCACCAGCCCCGGAAGGCCCAGCTACTCCCTCCCAAGCAGGGAGTCAACCAGCCCCAGCCCCAGAGGGCCCAGTCACTCCCTCCCCAGCAGGCCCACAAGACATGGCTGTAGCCAGCCCTGGAGCCCTGGGAGCACCACCACACCCCAGCATCTCAAGCTCCCGCCCGAGCCCTGGTGTGTTGGTGGCAACACAACCTCACCCTGAGCCTGCTGCTGCAGTGTATGGTGGTAAGTGTCTGCTAAGGTCTACCAGCTTGCTAATGTAGTTATTGTTGTGTGCTCCACACACACGTATATGTGTATTGATTTTTGTGTTGTTTTTTTTTATGAAGGTGAATAAGCCCATGCTGCAGGCTGGGCTGTCAACCCATCCCCATCTCCAACAGATGTGACCCGGGATGGTGCTGTGCTGCATACGTATAATCACTAACAATTCCATCAAACACCCACCCATACACAGGTAACTCACTAATGTCCTTCTTTCCCATTAAGGTGTACCAACCATTGAAGAGCTGCTGCTGGCTTACCAGGAGGCACAGCAGCATATAGAGAGGGCACACCAAGAAGGGCAGCAACACCGTGCCATGATCCACGCCCTCCAGACAGCCCAGTCCAGCATGGCACCTAATCCATCACCCCCCCTCCCAATAATGGGACCAGACTCCCCTACTCATTGTTGTCCATGTTGGACCCTTGTTTTTTTCCCTGTTGCCATGTTGGCACCTTAGTTTTTTAGGCCACGTTGGCCTCTTTTCTTATAGTGTCCCACATTGGGAAAGTGGGTAGTATGTATTGGCTACTCCTAACCTGACCAAGGCTTTTGGATTGTGTTGGCAATGTTTTTAAAAAAAGGTTGGTGCTTAATAAAATTATGGCCAGCTACATCCTGTGTCATCCCTTGTTTCAACACACACAGGGTAATGTCTGTGAGGTTACATTTCACTAATCACACTGGGCCATGGTTTATCGAGAGGTATATGGTGTCACATGGCAAACATGTCAATATACTGGGCCATTACAACTGCCATGCCCCCCAATATTACATCAATGTCTACTATATGTCACCCACAGGACCCAGCCCACACACACACATACTGGTGTACGTGACACAGATATGGACAGAGTGGTGGCTGAATTAAGCATTTATTTTAGTTTTTTTTTTTCCAAATATATTTTTTTAAAAATAAAAGGGGAACACCTGACCAATAACAAAAAAAAAGTCTGCTGTTGCCAAGCTTGTGCATTGGCTAGTAGTTCTCTTCTTCTTCCTCCTCCTCTGCTGGATCAGACAATGGCGCATCCCCCTCCTCATACATCCAGCGGCCTTGAGATGTTCCTGCTCTGCTGGGCTGTCTCTGGGAGGGAGGTGGAGTACCATGATTTTGCCACCTCCTCACCATGTGTCTTGCGGGCGCAGTGGGCCCTGGAGTTGTCTTCTGGGGAAGCGTCCATGATGCCCCCCATCACAGGGACCCATCCATGCCCACCTCCGGGACACGAAAGATGGCCCGCTCCGCGATGTTACGCTGCTCTGGCTCCATGCGGGCCAACATCTCGCTGGCGACGTACCCGATCCCAAAGCCGGGGGTCCTCTCTCGATCCAGGAGGACCTGTTTCGCCCAGGTACTCAGCTCCGTGTTGGGTGGGGCAGGTGATCGTCTACATCGGATTCCAGAGCTGGGACCTGGGCCCGGCCCCCCACCACTGGTCTCGGGCACTGGATCTCCCGCAGATGGTGAGGGGAGAGCCTTGCCAGCTGCTGGCTCCTCATCACTGGAACCAGGCCCTAGAGGGGCCTGAAAAACAAACAAACAAAAAAAAACATCATCCTCATGTTGCAATGTAATTGAAGCTAATACCACAACCAAACACCCAAGACAACATACAGCCAAGCTCACCAAGGCTAACACCAAAAGCCACAAGAGCAGAGTTTAGAGAAGAAAAAGCCTAACAAGTAGACAAGTGCAGTATACTCACACGAGGGTCCACATTGATATGTAAAGTGCCCACAAATAACACAACACAATCTGAGATAACAGACACCAAAAAACAGATAGAAAAGAACAGTGAACAGGATTGGTGAGGGAAAAGCACAATGGTGACTACCACATGTGCTTCAAATCCCACATCAGTGCAAACAACATGCTGGGTAGATCGAATACACAAACACAATTACCCACTTCCTGCGACGGGGCAGAGTCTTGGGGAGGCGCCTGCTGCACCGTGTTCCACGAGGCCCCTCCTGTCCCAGGGTGAAGGTGAGGAGGTCATAGTACCAGAGAGTTGGTCTACAGACCTCCTCAGCTCCAGCCCCGGATCGGGCCTCCATCCACTTTTCGTGGGTCTTGTTGAACATGGTGCGCAGGCTTTTGATCTTATCTGCAACCAGCGCCGCTGTCCACATCTTATGTGGTTGGAGCCGGTTTGTCAGCTCCACCAGCGGCACCTAGGCCACAGCCCTTGCTGCCTGGTCGAGATAAGCAGGCAGCGACACCCGCCACAGGCATTCGTGTTCCTGGTACATGGTGAGGAGCTGTGTGACAAAATCGTGATACTGAGCCATCTGTGAAAATTAAAAAAACAATGTGTCATGCAAACAAAGACATGGCCATCACAGGTGACACCCTACTCTGTGTGTCAATGGCCATGTTCAGCAATACTAATTAAATGTTTTCTGGTAGTCTGCTTGGCTACGGCAAAACCTTATTGGCCTTAACATGTGTCCATACATGGGGCAGGCAGGACATGCCTGGTCATATATGTATTTAGGGCCACTGCAGGGAAATATGTGAAGGTCTCTCATTACAAATGGCACACATGGCCATGGTAACTACATTAAAACACACCCTCATCTGATCCACACATATTTAGCAATCCACATAGTGCAGTAGTACACATTGTCCTGGCAAGGATCTTCCTGAACATTATGTGTGCTACAGGACACGGAGTGAAATTACGATGCGTACACGTTGCAAAATACACTTCTACAGGATCCTACATGAAGCTGTACATAAGGTGCACAAACATCAGCCAACATATGGGTCTGCAGCACACAGAAAATAATGTCCAGGAGTGCCCAATAGCATGTGCCCCCACTTACCGTCTGTCCAACAGAGAAATTGTGAAAGACACTACCAGCACAATGCACATTCCAGTCGGAGCAGGGGTGGCGCACCAGCACATACTTATTTAAACACAACCTGACCAATCAAACAAGCGCAATGGCGCTTAATCATTGGTCGCACCTGCGTACACCCAAGCGGCTACGTCGATTACAAGCCGCCACTGCGTTCTGATTGGTTGGTTAACATATAAAAAGTGCACAACACCGAGATCGGTCACGCTTGCTGCCCAGAGTCATTAAGTAAGTACTGATGTGCAATCATCAACTGTGGTATGGCTGTGTTGTGTTTACTGCACCTTACCATTAGGGGCCGCTATTGTGGTCTGTAGGTAATGCCCAAGTGTTGGGGTATGTATTTACTCGTGAAGTTAGAATCACTATTTTATATTGGGTCCTGGCAAATTGATGCATGAGTGTTTTCACATCCAAAACTCTATCCTCTTTGAAAAGCCATTTTGCCTTTGTCATACAGGATCATGTTTGAAGGATGCGTGTGTCTTTAGTTGCGGGGAGCATCAGAATAGTACTGTCGTGGAACACAAACAATGGGACGTTTAAGGCCAAACTCAGATGTGGAGTGGGGCGTGCAGCTTCTGCAAATGTCTGGCTCTGGATATCCTGCATTCACAACACATCAGGGAAGTGTCTTGGACATGATGAGTATTCCATAGTCTGCTCCGTGGCGTGAGATTTTGATCATGAGACACAAAGGTTGGTGTATGTATGTAATGTTATTGTATAGATGTGTTGTACAACATTATTTTATTAATGTGACCTATATCTTTGGCCATGCCTTGTGGTCACACGTGAACATTAGGGTCATGTATATGGGCTTAGACACAGGATCTGTTGCATTTGACAAGGGACATGTATTGTATAGGAGGTGCAGGGGCGTAGAGTGACCAGGTTTGGTTGTCAGCCAGTGCAATGCTGTGTTTGGCCCTTGAATGGGGATATATATGTGTGTGGGCTGGTGTTCACAGTTGGGTATGCTTTGGTAAAGTGGGCAGGAAATGTATAGGTAAGGAGGTGGTGTGTGTAGATGATGTGTGATGAAGCGTTCTTGTACTGATGTTTGTTTTTTCACTTTTGCAGGGGTTGGTACGTGAGATGATGTTCGACCCTTATGGAGATGCTATCGTGGCTCTTGCCTTGGCGGAAGAGCAATTGTGGCTGGAGGATAGATATGAGAGGTTGCGGGCTCAAAGACCACGGCGTGTGTGGGCTCGGGATTGGCTTCGCTGCTGGGACACCCGGAGCCACATGCAGCTGGTGCGTGAGCTGGAGAATCGTAGTCAGCATGATTTCAGGAACTACCTCCGTATGTCCGAGGACTCTTTCACATTCCTGTTAGAACGCATACGGCCATTGATAGCCCGTCAGGACACTGTAATATGTCTAGCTGTGCCACCTGAGGAGCGTCTGGCTGTAAGTTTGCGGTTCCTGGCTACAGGTCGGTCAAGGACCGACCTGCAATACACTTCACGTGTATCACTGTCCCTGCTGAGCCACCTGATTCCCGAGACGTGTGAGGCCATCTGGAGTAGTCTGCTGCCATCCTATATGCAGTTTCCCACAACATCTGCTGAATGGATGGATGTTGCCAGAGTGTTTGCGGACTGCTGGCAATTTCCAAACCGCGGCGGTGCATTGGATGGTAAGCACGTGAGGATCACTAAACCCCCAAACTCTGGGTCTTTGTATTACAATTACAAAGGATATTTTAGTGTGGTCCTCATGGCACTGGTGGATGCGAACTATGAGTTCCTCTACGTGGATGTTGGAATGAACGGGCGTATCTCAGATGGGGGTGTGTTCGCACACTGCTCCTTGGCCCAAGACCTAAGGACAGGTGGGCTGAACTTGTCCTCAAATGAAGAGACAACCCATCATCTGAACTTTGCATTTGTGGGGGATGAAGCCTTCCCACTTCAGGCACACCTACTATGGCCATATCCCCAGAGGACCCTTACTTCTGAGCAGCGCCTTTTCAATTACCGGCTATCCCGGGCCCGCCGTGTGGTTGAAAATGTGTTCGCCAATACATTCCAGGTTTTTCATACACGTCTGCATATGAAACTGGAATCTATTGATGTGGTAGTGCTGGCCTGCTGTGTGCTGCATAACTTCATGCGTCGTAGGGATCGGTCATCATACACACCAGCAAGTTATGTGGATTCAGTGGACCCCACAACAGGGGAGGTCCGTCCCGGGAATTGGCGTGCTACTGACCATGGTGTGGCGCTACTCCAGCCGCTGAGCCAGGGTCGGACTCAGCAGGATGCCAGGAACAGTAGAGACGCATACTGCTCCTACTTTAATGGCCCTGGGGCACTGGCCTGGCAGCACCAGCAGGTGTAGGGTGGCTGGTGCTGTGAGGCAGCAACATGATGAGGAGGGTGTAGTCACCAGGGTGGCTGCACCATGAGGATTTGGTTTGGGTTTTTGTGTGTGCACATTCTTTAGTTGGTTAGTGATTTTTTTATTTTGCACTTTGACATGTTTTTTGTTTTACATTATTTGTCATCATGTTGCATTTCTTTGTGTGATGTTAACACTTCTATTTTCTGGTATTTTGTATGTGTTGTTGACCTTATTTTTTTGGTGCACAAAAATATAAACTTACAAAAATTGGATCCTAAAATCTACCTGTGTGTGTCGTTGCTTTGGGATACAGGGCAGTGGCACATAGCTTTATGCTGTGCACAGAGGTATGTGATTGGTAAAATGGTATTGATGGTTCCGTGACACATGCTGTGGGAATATGCAGTACACAGGGTCAGCCCTTTGGGCCACAGTGTATGGCGCAACTGTGTGTACATATCCATTGTGATGTGTTGTGGCCACAGGGGCACGTGCCCACAGACATTGATCAAGCAATGGGGTTTGTGGGGGATGTAGGTACAGTCCATTACACACACAAACATGTGTACACACACATAGTTCAGTTGTGCCATGACAGCTGTGCCATGGCCTGGACCAATGTAGGCACATATGGGCATAGTATTGTGTGTATGTTCCCACCATCAGCTACAGACGCACACATGGCAAACCATTGTGTAGTGTAAGCCACTGACCTGCTCAAAACCGTTCCTGTGTGACATTTGAGCTGCTCGAAAGTGTCTTGCAGCAGCCACTTGTCACGACACGAGCGTGTCTTCCTTCCAAACTCCGCGACAATGGCGTCACGTATTAGCCAGCCTTCCAGCGCAGGCTGGCCAATCAGGACGCTATTGCGTTGTCCAATGAGCGTGTTTCGGGCGTGGTGTAAAACAATTTGGCACGCCTATGTTTTTGCCACGCTGCACAGGTATGCCCACATTCCTTTGGGCATTGCGGCGTGTGACGCGGTGACGGGAGTCTACCGGATGTTTCCCGCTCTTGGTGTGGCAACTTCCGGGGTGACATGTCGTCTTAGGTTGAGGGCGAAATAGCGGCATGTAAAAGCGCCTTCGGCGATCTGAAGCAACCGTGAAAAATGTGCACATGCACGTTAGATTGCCTCCTATCGTCGCCAAAAGTTGCGGCGTGTAAAGGTACCCTTAGAGAACGCCCAGAGTGTCTACATTCCAAAGACACCACCGTAATTACCATACAAACACGTAAGTTATAAAATCATTTTTCTCAGCTATTACAGTACAGTATTAGGTCTGACAGGGAGGCTTAGGGATGAACTAGGAAGCTGCAAGGACAGGTAGTGATATGTTTGGGGCAAAACAAGGTGACAGGTAAGGGAACATATCAGTTGATTCTTACTGCCCAAAATTTGTGGATGAGAGCATAGCTGCAAGATTGAAGTTTTTCTTTGTATTGTTCTGGCAGTGGCGGGTGAAGCCGGCCAGAGACCAAATTGGATCAATGACTCTTTATCTCTCTTTTTATTTCCTGGCTGGGCTGGCTTTTTAAACTTTGTTTTCTGTAGAAAAACTCTAGCAAAAATCGTACTTGGCTGCAATCGTTCAGCCAGAATGATTCTGCCTGTAATTTTGACAGCATAAATTGACTCACGTTTTCCCTTTAATTTAGTTTTTTAGACAGTTAGTGAGTAGGCAGAGGTAATTGGTTATATAGTATATAATTAAATATGTTATAAGCCTTTAGGATATAGACAATGAAGAAAAGGAACACAAAAAAAATACAGATCATATGTTTTGTAAGATTGTTGTGTGAGCATAACCAGAGTGGTACAAGTATTTTTACATGTTTGTTTTTTTCCTTAATTTTAGTGTTACTAAGGATACTTCTACCAGAATACTATGTACCAATGGTTACCACACAACTACTGTGTAATATTGTGTACGTCTTCTGTAGGGTCAAATCCCTTGTAGAATTGGAGCTAACATATATTAATTATTATTACAGGTTCTCTTTTTCTAATACTATTATTAGCTGACTTCGTAATTACATAAAATTGTATAGTAACATACCAGGACATTGCCAAAGAGTGAACTATGCATCTAATGTACTACACATTGACCTACTGAAATAATCCCTGGAGCCTGTATTGACCCTATTGCGTCCGATGATGCAATTACAAAGCGGAATGCAAAATTACTACAATTATAAAGATTTACAGAAGACTTCAATGTTTGTGTACATAGCTGATCCTATTATTCTACTTTGCAGTAGACAATAGTAAAGATTATAACTACGGGCACATATGGAGACCTAAATGTGTGTATATACGGGTAATTTATCAGCCTTGTTGTATTTGACTGTATTTGCCACCACCTTGTGTTTACCTGTTCTCCTGGCACAATGGCTGATGTTGTGTTTTAAGCACATTGCAAATGGCGCTATCACCAATTATGCAATGCAGGAAACAGTGGGAAGAGGAAGAGCTTGTCTTCATGTGGCACTGAGATCGGTGCCATGGCACTGATGTAAGGAGTCAAGAGGAGGTGGTTCCAAGAAGTTCAAATGAGTGTAGTTCTGACCTTGTGTACAAGCAGAAAGACCAGTTCCTGGGGCTAAAAAGTAGCATGTCTAATCAAGAGACCCTCTTGAGATTATTGAGAATGTTCAGAAGAGTTAGCACTAGAGAAGACACCTGTCAATGATAGTGTATAAAAGTATAACTGGACTTGTCTTTCTGTTTAATGACTGAATAATGACTTTCCTATTACACCCGAGGGGCATGGTGTTGTAAAGTAGACCCACTGGACAACTGGTGTTGTGGTAGCTAAATACCTGAGACAGCAAGAGACAGTAGAGTGACTTCAAATAAACCAAGGATATTTATTTAGAATAACAAAGAGGTTAAATAAATGAAATGTCTGAAGAAGAGGATCTTTTGAATCATGACAGCAAACTTCCCTAGAGGAGCAACAGGCATGTGAACCCCTATAAAGGGATTATACGAGCACAGCTCCTGAATATCTAAATCCCATGAATCCCGGCCAAGAAGGGTGACTCATACAGACCGTAACAGAGTAGATGGGAAGACCGAGGAATGATAGCTCTGTGCAATCCTGGAAAGGTTGATTCAGCTGGTAGTGGAATCTGGAAAGTCCTGTGCCATCCTGTAGAGGCTTGAACAGCCCAAAGTGGGATTCAGAATATCCTGAGAGACCCAGGGGTAATGGATTGCCATTAGAGGATTCTGTGTAAAGAGAGACGTAATTACTGTATAATGCAGAGCAAAGAAAGCAACAGTCTTCTAGGGCAGAGCACTGCAGGTGAGGGACCCGGACACTGGCAATATTCCTAAGGAATGAACATGTTTCTCAGGCACCTTCCATAGGGGGAAAGTGCCTTATATATCCTAAGCCTCTCAGCAATCAGGCTGAGAGGCCAAAAAGGGAACAGGTGAATTGTCTCTTTAAATACTAGCAGAGTGAGGCCTTAGAGTACTCCCAGTGGACCTGCTCAAATTATGCAGGCTTCCGGGAGGAGAAAAAAGTGGATGGACGCATGGGACCGCAAGCAGGGTGAGTAGAGGACAGTGAGGTTGGAGGGAGGACAAATGCAAAAGAGCTGCATGATGAGTGCCGGTCTCCCTGCCTAGCAGAGACTGCCTGCAGTGGGGGACAGACTAAGTAGGAGGAATTGAACCATAAGATGAACACGGGTCTCCCTGCCCAGAGGAGACTGGCCCCGCGCCCGAGGGCATGACATTTACTATAAAGCCACTTGACATCGAATTTCAAAATGGTTGATCTGCAACATCTGTGGCTTACCTATGGGCCCCCTGTATATGTCAACTAAATATTTGGTCAACATTGGACACCTAATAGTCTTACATATTCTCACACATGATGCCACACTTTGTAAAAGACATTCCTATGAAAATTAGAAAGCAGGGATGAGCAAACTATCCGGTAACCAGATTGCTCAGGATTACACATCCAGGATTACAGGATTGCGGCTTCAGCAATCCGGTTGCCGGATTGCTGAATGTCAGGATCCAATTGCGTTCACCGCATCCGGATCTGGATGCGGTGAACGCAATCCTACATTCAAGTGTGACCCTAGCCTATTTAGAACTAAAATCATCATACACAGTATTGCAATTGGCTGACAGTCAATGTGTAGGGTTGTTGCCCAGTCTCCTCAAAAGATGACATTGAAAGAGATAAGGGTCCGGCTCACCAGATTTCCAAACTTTTAGTTTTCTTAAGATAAGCCACTGTCAGACAAGTCTATTAGTGCCCCTTTTATTTATTTTATTACGAACACACAAGCCCTTAACTGAGCTCAATATTCTTGTGTGTGGGGTACTCAGAACAATAGCTGTCAACCCAACTATCATTCAGATGACATCTATCTGTTTTGTATGTGCAGCTTTATAACATTTATATATACAGTGCTGTGAAAAGGTTTTAAGCGGGTGTGGAAATAATGCTCCAACATAACATTGCTCTCCAAAATAGAAGTGTTAACAATTTAGCAATTTTTTTTAATAAATAACAAAATGGAAAATCAATGAACAAAAGGGAAATCTAAATCAAATGTATATTTGGTGTCTCCAACTTTTGCCTTCAAAGCAGCATAAAAACAACACACCTCGTACGGTAGATACCCTTGCTCATAGTGTTTGAAGGAACTCTAAAAGGCGGTTGTTCCAAGCTTGTTCAAGAACTTACCACACGCCTACTTCCTTTTGACATTGAAAGATGTCCAGCAGTGGCATCAGCTCAAAAATGGAAACAACTATTGGGACCAAGATACATCCATCTACTGTTCAGAGATGTCTGGCTAGAATTGGTCCTGCTGGCAACAATGAAGCATGGTGAAGGTTCCTTTCAATTTTTCGTCTTCATTTCAGCAAACGAAGTTAGGGATTTTGTGATTTTATGGTGAGAAATACAGGCAGATACTTATTCATCATGCAATACCATTAGTGAGGAGTATAATTAGCTCCAAATACATTCTGCAGTAGGACAATGATCCCCAAACATGCAGCCAATGTCAAGAACAATCTTCAATGTAAAAACCAAGGAGTCCTGGAAGGGATGATATGGCCCCCACAGAGCTCTGATATGAAAATCATCACATATGTCTGGGGTTAGGCTGCTTTCATATCAGCGATTTTTTGTCATTCGCCGCAGATCTGGCAGTTTTGCCGCATTTGCCATGTAATGGCTCACTTTCAGCAAGCCCAATTCATTCCCTATGGGACTTGCGGTGATGTGCGGAATTTGCGCTTTTGCCAGCAAATCCGGCACTTGCAGCAAAGGAAAAAAATGCTGCTACCAGCGTTCTTTTTGAGCCGCCGTAAGTGCCGGATCAGGAAAAATGGCAAGTGCCAGACCTGCCGCAATTGACAAAAAATTGCTGATGTGAAAGTAGCCTTACATGAAAAGAAGCAAACCTCCAGAGAAGAACTTTTGTTTGCTCTCCAAGATGTTTGGAAAAACTTCACCACCAAGTTCCTTCAAAATCTGCATGTAAATTTGCCTAGAACAATTTATTTTAATTTAATTTGGATTTTTTTTCAATAATAAACTAATAACACTTTTGTTTTTTTTTTTAAATCAAAATTACCTTGCAGCATTCTTTCACCAACTGCCCAAAACATTTGCTCAGCACGGTATCATTTGATAAAATGATCCAATGATATCAGCCTACAGTTCATACTGGGCATTTCATAACTTTTCAAACTTCCACTCCAGTGAGTGATATCCTCTCTGTTCTTCTATGGTATGGTTTGATATTTGCATAGTGATTATTACAATCCCTTCATTAATACAAACAACAGCAACAGTCTTGTTGTGTAAAGCTTTGATAAACAGTATTATCTCGTTCCCCTGAATGGCGTACTATAGTACATGCTCCTTTAGTAGAATAGAGAGACTCAAACATGGGTGTTAAGTTACCTGCTGATAACAGTTCACTATGAAATATCTTACAGATTCTTTTTGAACATACAATGCCACAATTATAACAAATACCAATATGTTGGAACATTATCTATACTTAGATGGGTTGGGTCCCTTACAGGGGAGTGGTGAGGTTACACAACTGAGCCTTATGCTCTTTCAAAGAATGTTCTCAGCACATATCATATGGTGACGTATCCTAAGTTGATAAGAGGTTGTTATTCAGCAACATAGGATAGTAGCGGTACATGCATGGTAATTATATGCTGCAGACATTTCCACCTCAAAAATATCTCTTTTAGGAAGGATGTAACACAGCGAGTAACCCCACTAACACACAACACCTTTCACCGCAGGCCTGTAGGGGGAGCCCAACTGGTTGCCTTAAGCCAGTTCCCCCTATAAATACGGGTTCTGGAGAGAAAACACCAGAGTGTGCAGTCACTACAGAACTGTGAAGAACTGAGTGAGCTGAGCTGGTACTGGAGCCGTGCTAGGCCCATACCAGTATCCACCCGAGACAGTGGTAGACCTGCAGATTAGGAGCCACAAGCAGAAGAGAAAGAGAATTGCTACCAGGAAAAGGGGGCAGAGGAGTCATACCGACTCACCCCAGCAGAGTTCCGGACACTGGGTCCGAGCTACAGGGACACAGAGAATAGGCCCTGCAGAGAAACCAGCACCAAAAGGGGGTTTAGCTTCCTGGTCACCCGCAGCACCAACAAGTGAGAGCCAGGGACCGCACAGCCGCGGAAGCGAGATCCCAAGAGAGAGCCCTCAGTGCAGCAAACCCGGGTGAGAAGAGACACAGAGAGAAAGAGACGATTTTAGGTCCGGTTGGGTTCTACGCCTGCCACACTCCGACAAAACAAATGAGACAAGGAGGCCTACAACCCTACTCGCTGTGGAAATCCTGAAGTGTTTACCCCATCTCCAGTTGAGTGTACCTGTGCCGATCATCAGTAAAGGTACCAAAAGTCTTTATGTGTACGGGTCCCTCATTCCATCTACACCACACTGACCGCGTTACTCTATTACCTACCCTAACTTACAGCCCCGGGGACCCCTCCGCTCGTCCTGTAGGGAGCGGTTCCACATTGCTGCCGCCCATCACCCAGGAGGCCCAAGCAGCGCCGGTGTCATCACCGGACCCCTACAGGTGGCGTCACGACAGACACTTTTATTATTTTCTTGCCACCCATCTTTCATCTGCTTTCCCCCGGGCCCACGGCCTCAGGCACCGCTACCCGTGACTTCCCCCCAGAGACCGCGCCTGAGTGAACCGACTACCCCCAGGGCCTGGGCTGGACACATGCATTCATTTTTTATGTGGTTTACTGGACTTTTTTTGTCAGTCTTTATGGGTGAAAAAATTCTATTAAAAACACTGAAACAATTGACATGCTGTAGATTTTAAACTGTTCGGTGGGCCAGGCTGCCTCATCCTTGAGGGGGCGGCCTGCTGCCCCAGGGGTTGCTCGTTTAAATTACCTTGCGATGTGACCAGCCTCGTTGCAGCGACAGCAGATGGGTTGTCCTGTGGAATTATAGCGATCACTGGGTCGTCCTCTGGTCGACATATTCTTCCTATAGCGCATCCACGAGATGTCATAAGGGCTGTAGACCAACAGTATCTTCTCCGATGGTTTGGATCCCTCCATAGACTGTACTGCTTTGGTTAGCTCAGCCATCCCCTTGGTCAGCTGCTGCACTTGTAGTTGTAAGGCATCAGGGGTTGCAGTTTCTAAAGTCTGTGCGCTGGCCCCCATTGTGGCCAAGGAAAAGGGCGCCACCTCTGGGTGGTGCGTTAGAGCCAGTCGCTGAGGGAGTGCTAGGCTACTGGCTGTGGGTTCTCGCAGCACACAAATGGCCCAGTCTTTAAATTGGGTAAAGTTCAGGTCAGTGTTTTGCAGGGCATTATAGATAGCAGAGTCTGGTGGGCATGAGACAGGAGCCCCTCAATAAACTGCTCAGTCAACAGCTTGTTTTCATCTCGTGCACTGTCAGGATCAATCTGTCTCATGGCCCTTAGTGCCTCTTGGAGATTTAATGCATAGTCCAATATATCATCCTGCACCCCCTAAAATCTTATTTTAATTTCCGCTGCAGTAAGGGTGTCAAAGGCTTCCTTCAACCTGGCAAATATTTGTCTAACAGTCCGGTTGTCGGTATCTAGCCAGGATTTTACCTCTCGTTGGGCCGCGCCAGTCAACTGTCCTATCAACATAGTCACTCGCTGCTCCTTAGTCATGGAGTATACTTCAAACAAGCTTTTCAGTCTCTCTTCAGGGTGTCTGCTTCCCCTGAGTACTGCGGCAACCAGCTTGCTCCTGGGATATATGGCATCATAAACGGCATGACTGGCGCTGCTGTGGCTGCCTCAGCTTCAGCTGCGACCAGGGGTTCAACTGGGGCGGCGTTATCGACTGGGGCACCTGTTTTTGCTCTGGCTGGGCGTACTGCAGGCTCTCCTCCCTCCGAGTTGGACACTTTTCTTCCCTAGTGAACCAGCCAGGTTCTCGGTCATTTTCGGCTGATCAGTCTACCAGTCCTCAGGCAGGGAGTGGAGTGCACAGGGAGTTTCCAGTGCAGGGCTTTCTGCGTCTCGCTGGTTGATGTCAGAGAGCGAAGCTGGGTTTCTCTTCGTGCCCTTTTTATAGTTCCGCCCACGACGGCACACCCCTTTGTCTTCCTGCTCACCGTGTGGGATAACAATGGTGACAGTACACAGTTCAATAAAGTCAATGGTACACAGTACCCGTTGGCATCGGGCATGAAATCCTGTCTGTGATGCCAGGAAGTTGGGGTACTCGGAACTGGGCTTCGGCGCTTCCAGGGTAGTTACAAGGGTCAAAACCCGGCTCCGTGATCCTGGGGATCAACTTAAAAGTTCAGGGAATAGGATTTAGGGGATAGGTGTCGTGACGCCACCCATGGTGTTCGACTAGTAGTGGCAGACACTGCGATGCGGGACCTCTGGGGATGATGGGATTGCAGCTTGGATGATGCCGCTCCCCATGGGTGGAGCTGTTCCCCAGGGCAATCGGTATAGTCTAAGGCGGTGGTAGGCTGTTGGAGTGCAGGACTGAGGGCGCAGAATAACTGACAGACACGCAAGCATAGTTTCCTTTATCTTTACTGTAGCAGTAGAAGCCAGGGAACAGTCCGCTGGTATTGTTAGAAATATGGGTGGCCTGGAAGCAAGTTAGGGGTCTCCTTACCTGGTGAGTTCTGAGTAGGGATGAGCAAGTAGTGAAATATTCGGACTCGCTGTACTCATAACGAGCAAGTCCCAAAACTCGAGTACTCATTACAAGTAGCGAGTCTAATGTAAGTCAATGTGAAAAGCGAGTAATCCGAGTAATTCCTCAGCTGGACTCTACACAGTGGTCTGGGGCTGAGTAAAAGGCCGAAATGGGGGAACATGATTGTTTAAAAGCCGGCGGTAAAAAGCCGCCGGCTTTTAAACTATCATTCAGCCCGATCCTCCACAGCCTCCCATCCCGATCCTGTGTTAGGACCAGGCAGGGAGCGCAGCACAAGAGAGCAAGGAGCAAAGGACCTGGGCGGGAAAGCTGGCGGTCAGGAGACTTGACCGCCGGCTTTCCCGTTTTGTGCTGCGCTCCCTGCTCCCTGGTGCTTCGCTCCCCACCAAGTCCTAACTTAGGATTGGGCGCAGAGGCTGCGGGGAGTGGGGAAGGGGCATCAGGGAGCGGGGAGTGCAGCACAGACCAAGAAAGCCGGCAGTGAAGTCTTCTCACTGCCGGCTTTCCCGTCGGTTATTTCAAATGAACAGCTGAGATATCAGCTGACACTGATCAGCTGTTCGTTTGAAGTAGCCGCGCGGTGCTGTCAAGGTTCATGTGAGTTCATGCAGCATGAACTCACATGAACTTTCTCATGGCCGGGTGCAGGGCTCAGCTGCCTCTCTAGTAGAGGTTCTCTAAATTGCAACAAAACACATGAAATTAGCGGCACAAACCACGGGAAAAACTTTACGCTTTTTGATGTGGATTTCATGCTTTATAGGCCAGAAACTGCATGCATTGTGTCCAAAGGTGTTCATCTTGCATCTCCAGGGGCAAAAAAGGCACAAAAACAGCGTCATTTTTCCCACAGGTTTTGACGCTGATTTCATGCTTTTTGGTGCAATGTCCTGACACCTCAGTGCGTAATTAGCGTAAGTAGGACGAACTGCGGCATTGTAACCGAGAAGACACTGGGGTCACTTGAGGACAGCTCAGGTGGCATGACCTGAGCTGTCCTCAGGTGACATGAATTACCCCCCTTCCAATACCGCAGAGCTCCGGGCTCTACTTCAGGGACCACGGCGTTAGATGCTTTGTTCTTCTCATTGGTCTCTGATGAAGCAGTGCTGAGATGAGGATTCAGGGGTTAATAAAGATGCAGTCCCTTTTTATGTATTGTTTTATGAATTTTTCAAACAAAATTTGATGTGGGATTTGCCATATTTTTGTATGCCAGCCAGGTACAGCAGGCAGGAACGGGCCCCAACCCCCAGTTGCCTATTTGTACTTGCCTGGAAACAAAAATACATGGAAGCCCTTTTTTTTAATTGTTTCATGAATTTCATGGAATAATTTAAAAACAAAATGTGGGGGCTTCGCGCTATTTTTGTGTCCAGCCAGGTACAACTAGGCAGCTGGAAGATGGAATCCGCAGCGCAGAAAGACCCAAGCTTTCCGGGCACCCCCCCTGGCTGCGAATTGTAGTCCGCAGCCACCCCAGAAAATTGCACGTTCATGGAAGTGCCATTTTCTGGCGCTGTACCCAACTCATTCAGGGCCTTGGTGCCTTGGCTCACTGGGTAATAAAGGGGTTAGGGCCAGCTTTGTATTATAAGCTGGCCCTAAGCCTGAAATTCATGAGGTCACGCCAATATTAGTCATGACCGCTATGAATTTCTAGTAAAGTGTTCAAAAAAAACACAACACAGAGAAAAAAACTTTTATTGTAAAAAAAAACAAAATAACACTTAGAGACTCCATCTTTATTTTAAAAAATTATCTTCCGTCCTACGTACTCTAATCCAGTGTTCTTCTTTAGCTCAGTGGAGAATCGGGATGAGAGGCTGCGGGGAACCATAGGATCGGGATGGGAGGCGGAGGATCGGGCTGAATGATAGTTTAAAAGCCTGCAGCTTTTTACCGCCGGCTTCTAAACAATTATGCACCCATTTCAGCTTTTTCCTCAGCCCCAGACCACTGTGTAAGGTCCAGCTGAGGAATTACTTGCATTTCCCATTGACTTACATTGTACTCGTTACTCCTAGCGAGTAATCACAAGGAAACTCACGGAGTAACGAGTAGCCCGAGTAGCGTCCTATTCGGCGAGTATCGAATAGTAACAAGTATACTCGCTCTTCCCTAATTCTGAGGCCTCCCTGCTGCGCTCCTCCCTGCTGGTCTTGGCTGCCTGAAGCTAAGCAGCTGCGACCCTTTACTCCTGCTGGAAAGTCTATCACTAGTATGGCAGGCAGCTTGAGCCTTTTCCGGGTACCTCTTCTCTGGCCACTGTCCTTGAGCTTTTCAACGCTGCTGTGCCTTCGTGTGGCCAGGAGACGTGGAGTCTCCTGTACTCCGATTTTGGCTGCTGGGCCTAGAGCACCCTCGCAACCTCAGACTCTGGTGTCCATTTCTGGCGCTCTGCTCTGGAGTGAACAGGGTAACTGGCTCCACTTCCCAGGCCTACTCCTCGCCTTCCTCTGGCAAGGTCATTGTGGCAAACAGACTCTGTGGTGCCACATATACAGGGGTTGGACAAAATAATGGAAACACCTGGAGAAATCAACAAAAGTTTGTTTAATATGGTGGAGGTCCACCTTTTGCGGCGATTACAGCCTTATTTCTCCGAGATATGGATTCATACAAGGTGATATCATTGGCCCGGCAGATCTCCACGAAATAGCACCCCAGATCATCACAGAACCTCTGCCATGTTTTACGGTTGGGAGAAGGCAGTCAGGATGGAATGCTTCTTTCGGCTGCCTCCAAACGTACACTCGGCCGGAGGTCGGAAAATGGGGTAAACGATGATTCGTCTGAGAATATCACATGTTTCCACTGCTCGAGGGACCAATTCTGGAGGTTTCTACACCACTCTAATCGCTTGGAAACATTTGTCATTGAGAGCAGCGGTTTTCTAATTGCAGCTCTTCCGTGGAATCCAGATTTGTGCAGCTCCTGACGAACAGTTTTTGTGGAAACTGGGTTCTGTAGGTGTTCATTGAGCTCAGCAGTGATTTTCGGAGCCGTGGTCTTGCGATCCTCTCTCACAATTCGCTTTAGAGTCCGACGGTCTCTTCTCAGTCAACTTTGACTTTCGGCCGGACCTGTGCTTTGCTGCGGACGTTTTTCCTTCTCTTTCAAACGCAGTCATTACTTTGGAGACAGTACTTCTTGACACGCCAAGCATTCAAGCACTTTCTGTTACACTAGCGACTGCCATACGACCACCAACAATTTGGCCTTTTTGAAAATCCGAAATGTCAGCCATTGGTATCAGGTTCTCATCAATGTTCTTACAATTCGGCAAAACAAACTGTTAATTTACATACACATATCACTTAACACAAATAATCAACTACAAAACATTAACATGTCACGGTTTGCATGTTTATAACATGTCAGAAGATTATGATTCCAAAACGTTAGGTGTTTCCATTATGTTGTCCAACCCCTCTACATAAGCAATCATGTACATTACATATCTGCATCATCCACTTTCCAATCATTTCCCACTGAATAACATCGGCTCAAGGTCCCACTACTCTTTATCTTGCCCTCCCTATATCCTCTGCCATATTCCTTAACCATTTCAGTGAAGCACAAAGAACATACAGAAAAGAATTTGCACAAAAGCTCTAAAGTTAAAAATTAACCAGCGGGAAGTAATTTTGTCAGAGTTGAAGAATGAAAGAAGCACCTTCAACCTTATGGTAATCACTGTCTGGTAGTCCTGAGAAAACAACGTATATGCTTGTATGTTGGACAAATATGGTAGGACCATTGTTAGCAAAACTCACATGTATCTTTTTTTTGGATGAGTGCCAGGTTTTTATTCAAACACTAATGACAAGCTTGCTGTTTTCCTAGGGTATGAAAAAAGCACCACCAATCAATTACATCACACAGGAATAAATTTAAATGCATCCAACAACACAACTTACATGTCATATTAGACTCCATTAATATATTTTGTAATTTTTTTTGTCATTGCTTAAAGAGAACCTGTTGATTTTGTAATGTGAAGTAAAGACACGTGTGTAATGAGGCTGTAATACTGATTACATTCATACCTTTGGTGAAGAAATCAAGGTGTCCTTCTCTGATATCCCACAATCAACAGAGTGAGAGATGCGTAAAGAGCGCAAGAACATTTATTGCTTGAAAACATAAAAATTCATAAAACAATCCATCCAAAAAATCCATAAATCAATCCAGCAGTATACTGTATTTTCATGTAACCCAGGTTTGGCTACATCCCTTTGTGGAGCTGGCCTCAGCTCAATTTCCCACTCACAAATTGAAAACATACTGCCTGTCCACAGAATGACTCAGTTCTAACTCCCTCTCCTCCCTCAACCACCTCCCAATTATCAAACCAGGTCTATTGACACACTCCATGCATGAATAGCACAAACATTCAAAGGCAGGAATTCAATTGTTCAACCCTCTGGATTGTAATGAGTACACAAGAGGGGGGGAAGGGCTGAATACACAGTATAGAAACAATTGCAAAATGCAGTAAATTATTACCCACTGTATCCCACCATCACAACATCTCGCCTCTTTCAATAACTGAGCATGCCATGATGTCTACACAGACCTTTGGCCATTTCATTTTAGTCCACATCGCTTAATTGTTAATAAGTCCTGCCATAATGGCAGGGTAGGTCGCCCTGACGGAGTCTATGGTTCTTCTTGTGGAGTGTCAGCTCCCACAAAATGGCACTGTGACTCCCCAAGGTTGTTTCCCAGTAGGATATCTGAGGGAAGTCCTTCCATAACTCCAATGCAGCAGTTGTTCTCCATAACCATAATTCAAACACACCCAAGCTCATATATATTATTATTCTTATTATTATTTATTTATTTATAGAGCACCATTGATTCCATGGTACATGAGAAAGGGTTACATACAAACCAGTTAAAAATACAACAAGCAAACTAACAGTGACGGACTGATACAGAGGGGAGAGAGGACCCTGCCCTTGAGAGCTTACATTCAACAGGGCAGTGCGAAGAGAAACAGTAGGTTGGCTCTGCTTTGGTGGTGGTGGAGCTCCGAGTCTAATGGTGGTGGATTGCCAGGTCCAGTGGTGGTGAAATGGCACAGTTGTCATTGCAGGTTGAAAGCTGTTCTGAAGAGATGGGTTTCCAGGTTCCGCTTGAAGGTTCCTAGCAGGGCCGGCTCCAGGTTTTTGTGGGCCCCGGGCCAAACAGTCTCAGTGGGCCCCTTTAATACATACTACTATGATTCATGAATATAATATAGAAGCTGCAGGCTGTGTATATGTAATATAGAGGCTCCTGAGTGGGCTGTATATATAATATAGAGGCTGTTCAGGGTTGTATATATAATATGGAGACTGCCGGGCTGTATATATAACATAGAGGCTGCGGGCTGTATATATTATTTGGAGGCTGTGCTGGGCTATATATACTATTTGGAGGCTGTGCTGAGCTGTATATATAATATGGAAGCTGTGCTGGACTATATATATATTATTTGGAGGTTGTGCTGGGCTGGATATATTATTTGGAAGTTGTGGCAGCCCAGCGGCAGCTTCCAAATAATATATCCAGCCCAGCACAACCTCCAAATAATATATATAGTCCAGCACAGCTTCCATATTATATATACAGCCCATCACAGCCTCCAAATAGTATATATAGCCCAGTACATCTTCCATATTATATATACAGCACAACAGCAGTCTCCATATACCTCAGCAGCAGCCTCCGTATACCCACGCACAGCCTTCGTATACAGCCATCACAGCCTCCGTATACCACAAGCAAAGCCTCTGTATACCCCAGCACAGCCTTTGTATACCACAGCACAGCCTCTATATACCCCAGCACAGCCTCTAAATACCCCAGCACAGCCTCTATATACAGTCAGCACAGCCTCTATATACAGTCAGCACAGCCTCTATATAGAGTCAGCACAGCCTCTATACAGAGTCAGCACAGACTCTATATACAGTCAGCACAGCCTCTATACAGTCAGCACAGCCTTTATATACCCCAACACAGCCTCTATATACAGTCAGCACAGCCTCTATATACAGTCAGCAGAGCCTCTATATACACCAGCACAGTCTCTATATAGGGTCAGCACAGCCTGTATATACAGTCAGCACAGCCTCTACATAGTCAGCACAGACACTATATACAGTCAGCACAGACACTATATATAGTCATCACAGCCTCTATATACAGTCAGCACAACCTCTATATAGTCAGCACAGGCAGCCTCTATATACAGTCAGCACAGCCTTTATATAGAGTCAGCACAGCCTCTATATACAGTCAGCACAGGCAGCCTCCTACACAGTCAGCACAGCCTCTATATACAGTCAGCACAGTCTCTATATACAGTCAGCACAGCCTCTATATACAGTCAGCACAGGCAGCCTCTATATACAGTCAGCACAGCCTCTATATACAGTCAGCAAAGCCTCTATATAGTCAGCCAGCCTCTATATACAGTCTGCATAGCCTCTATATACAGTCAGCCAGCCTCTATATGCAGTCTGCATAGCCTCTATATACAGTCTGCATAGCCTCTATATACAGTCAGCCAGCCTCTATATACAGTCAGCCAACCTCTATATACAGTCTGCATAGTCTCTATATAAAGTCTGCATAGCCTCTATATACAGTCTGCATAGCCGCTATATACAGTCTGCATAGCCTCTATATACAGTCTGCATAGCCTCTATATACAGTCTGCATAGCCTCCATGGTACATATAATCCCCCATCCTGCTGCTGCCTCTCAGTTAAAAAAAAAACAAAAAACTGATCATACTCACCTTCCATCCACTCCCCCGGGGCAGTGTCCTCCTCAGATGCTTCCCCACCACATCCTTATAGCAGCAGCTCCCGGGACTGTGGAGCTTACTCCTCCTTTCTGCAGCAGTGTGAGGAGGTCGCAGGTAGATGACTCATCACTCTGCTACAGTAGGCAAAGGAGGAAGCTCCACTGCTCCCTGGAGCCAGCAAATGGCTAATCTGCATCGCATGCAAATTAGCCATGAACACTGGGAGCTCAGCGGAGCACTCAGCACCTTCCTTCATCTGCCTGATGTGCCCCTTATTCACAGGGCTGTCTGTCCCTAATGGGCCTCTGGCTGTCAGGGCTGCCTGTCCCTGATGGCCAATGGGCCCCCCTAGCTGTTCAAGGCCCCGGTACTTGCCCGGGTATGTCGGGTGCGGACGCTGGCTCTAGTTCCTAGCGTAGGGGACAGTCGCATGTTTTGGGGTGCAGGGTTCCAGAGGATGGGGGATGCGCGGGTAAAGTCTTGCAGGCGGTTAGATGAGGAACGTACAAGTGTGGAGGAAAGGAGGAGGTCTTGGGAAGATCAGAAGTTACGAGTTGGATGATATCAAGAGATTAGTTCAGAGATATATGGGGGAGACAGATTATGGATGGCTTTGTAAGTTAATGTTAGGAGTTTGAATTGAATATGCTGGTAAATTGGGAGCCAATGGAGGGATTTGCAGAGGTGAGAAGTGGAGGAATAGCGAGGAGAGAGGTGGAATAGTCGGGCAGCAGAGTTAAGGACAGCTTGGAGAGGTGAAAGAAAGATGGCAGGGAGGCCACAGAGGAGGAAGTTGCAGTAGTCGAGACAGGAGATGATGAGGACATGCACTAGTAGTTTAGTAGATTGAGGGTTGAGGAAGGAACGGATTCTGGAAATATTTTTGAGTTGGAGGCGGCAGGAGGTGGCAAGAGCTTGGATATGCGGTTTGAAGGATAGGGCAGAGTCCAGGATTACTCCGAGGAAGTGGACTTCAGGTACAGGGCAAAAGTGTGATGTCCTTTATTGTGATAGATAGATCTGGTAAGCAAGGTGTGTGAGTTGGGGGAAAGATGATGAGTTCAGTTTTTTCTACATTGAGTTTTAGGAAGCGACAGGAGAAGAAGGAGGATATGGCTGATAGACACTCTGGGATTCTGGACAGCAGAGAGATGACAACATGGCCAGAGAGGTATATCTGAGTGTCGTCAGCGTACAGGTGGTACTGGAAGCCATGGGACTTTATGAGTTTTCCCAGACCAAGGGTATAGATGGAAAAAAGGAGGGGCCCCAGGACAGAGCCTTGAGGGACTCAACAGAAATGGGATTGGGCGAGGAGGTCATATGAGAGTGGGAGACACTAAATGTGCGGTTGGAAAAGTAGGAGGAGATCCAGGAGAGGGCAAGGTCAGTGATACCAATGGAAGAGAGGATCTGTAATAGGAGGCAGTGGTTGACTGTGTGAAATGCAGAGGACAGGTCAAGAAGGAGGAGGATGGAGAACTGTCTGTTAGCTTTGGCCATGAGTAAGTTTTTAGTAATCTTGGTCAGGGCAGTTTCAGTGGAGTGGTGGGGCGGAAGCCAGATTGAAGGTGGTCAAAGAGGGAGTTAGATGAGAGGTGGAATGAGATTACAGTGTGGACATGCTTTTCGAGAAGTTTGGAGGCGAACGGGAGTAGGGATATGGGCCGGTAGATAGATGTAGAGGCGGGTTCGAGGGATGGTTTCTTTAAGATAGGTGTAATTGTTGCATGCTTTCAAGAAGAAGGAAAATTACCAGAAGTTAGTGATAGGTTGAAGAGGTGGGTTAGGGTTGGGATGAGGGTGGTGGTGAGGTTGGGGAGGAAGTGAGATGGGATGGGGTCCAGTGCACAGGTGGTGAGGTGTGATCTGGAGTGGAGGTGAGTGAGTTCTCTTTCAGTGATGGAGGGGAGGAGGGTTAGTGGGGGATGAGAGTGGTCTGCTATACATAGGGGTTGTGGTGGTTGGGTAGCAAAGACTTGTCTTATCTAATCAATCTTGCTGGTGAATTGTGTTGCAAAGTCTTCTGCAGAAATACGAGAAGTAGGAAGGGGCAGTGGGGGGCGAAGGAGGGAGTTAAATGTGTTGAATAACTGCCTGAAGTTGTGAGACAAAGTGGGTATGAGGGTAAGGGTGCTTTCACATAACGATTTTCGGTCATCCGATTGTATCCGTTTCAAAATGGATACAATCGGATCCGAAATCGGATCTCAACTTTCCCTATGGGGATCGGATGGGATCGGATGTGCCACTGTTGGCATCCGATTTTGCCACCATCCGATCCCATCCGATTTAATTACGGGCACAAAATCGTAGCCTGCTACGATTTTGTGTCCGTGACTCACATCGGACAGCATCGGATCACTGCTGATCCGAGGCTGATCCGAGGGCCCACAACTTGGGAGCCTATGGACATCAGATCCGAGTTCACCTCGGATCCGATGTCGGCTCCGTATCCCCTGTCTTTCCCTGCTTCTGCTCCTCCATCTTCTTCCCTCTCCTATGCTATTCTGTGCCCCAGCTTCTCTATCCTCATTTATCCCTATCCTGTCCTCTGTCCTCTTCCCTGTGTGTAAAAAAATAAAAAAACTCCTCCCGGAGCATACATCACCTGTCACCGGCTCCCACGCTGCAGCACCATCAGGGCAGAAGAGCCTGTGATGATGTAAGAGAGCCGGTTAGCTGACGAGTCATGTGACCGGCTCTGTGACATCATCACAGGTCCTTTAGCCCTGATGGTGCTGCAGCGTGGGAGCCAGTGACAGGTGATGTATACTCCGGGAGGAGTTTTTTAAATTTTTTTACACACAGGGTAGAGGACGGGGGACAGGATAGGGATAGATGAGGATAGAGAAGCTGGGGCACAGAATAGCATAGCGGGGGCACAGAATAGCATAGGAGAGGGAAGAAGATCGAGGAGCAGAGGCAGGGAAAGACAGGGGACCGCAGGATCCACACGGATCCACACTGCATAGAATCGGAACGGATGGCTACTATTTGCCATCCAATTGCAGGGATCCATGTGGATCCGTGCCTGTCAGTGGGATCCTCCTTCAAAGTCAGGTCCCATGGACAGGCACAAAAACGTAGTGTGAAACCAACCTAAGGAAGTAATTTTGTTTAGTGGTGGCAAGTGCTTACTTGAATGTTAGGAGTGCTTGTTTGAATTTTGTGTAGTCTTCTTGTGAATTAATTTTCTTCCAGTGCCGCTCAGCAACCCTAGAAGCCCACCGCAGCTTTTTAGTGGTGTCTGTGTGCCAGGGCTGTCAGTTGATTTGTCGTGTTCAGCCATGAACGAGAGGGGCAGCTGCATCAATAGCTAATGTGAGTGTAAAGTTGTAGAAATCTGTGGCATTATCTGTGTCGTGGAGTGAGGATATGGATGATAGCAGTAAAATGGCATTGGAGAGTGTGTGAGCATCAAGATGTGTGAGGTTTCTGCGAGGGTGTGCGAGTTGGTGGATATGGGGGGCAGGTGGGGAGGACAAGAATGAGAAAGTAAGTAGGTGGTGGTCAGAGAGGGGTAGAGGGGAGGTTGTGGGGTTAGTTAGGGAGCAGAGGCAGGTGACGATGAGGTCTAGTGTATGTCCGTCTGGGAAGTTGTGGAGGACCATTGAGTGAGACCAAGGATGAAGCAAGAGACAGGAGTTTGGAGGCTGCTGGCTGATGGGTATCAAAGGGGATGTTGAAGTCACTGACTATGATGGTAGGGATGTCAGCAGAGAGAGAGTGAAGAAGCCAGATGGAGAATTGGTCTATGAAGGCTGCGCTTCAAGGATGAGAGGATAAGGGAGGGGGGTGGAGGAATTGTGTTAAAGGTTCAGTTGCTAGAAAGGAGAAGACCCACTCCTTCACCATGTTTGTTGCCAGTGAGAGGTGTGTGGGTGAAGTGAAGGCCGTCGTAACACATTGCAGCAGTAGAGGCCATGTCGCAGGGTGTCAGCCATGTTTCGGTGAGGCCCAGGAAGGACAGTCTGCGAGAGGTAAAGAGGTCATGAATGAAGTGGGAGTTTATTTGCAAGTACCTCTCTCCGGCACAATGGGGAACCCAGGGCCTGGGTGAATTGCCTCTGGTCGAACCACAAGGAGGTCAGCAATAGTCAAGTGGTGGGATATGGTGGGTTATAATTTACTGCATTTTACAATTGTTGTTCCTATACTGTGTATTAAGCCCTTCCCCCTCTTCCTGTGTACTCATTACAATCCAGAGGGTCGAACAATTGAATTCCTGCCTATGAATGTTTGTACTACCCCCGCATGGAGTGTGTCAATAGACCTGGTTTGATGATTGGGGGTGGTTGGGGGAGGAAAGAGAGAGTAAAGGTACTGTCACACATAACGAGATCACTAACAAGATCACTGTTGCGTCACAGATTTTCTGACGCAACAGCGATCCCGTTAGCGATCTCGTTATGTGTGACACGTACCAACAATCTGGCCCATGCTGTGAGATTGTTGATTGTTACACACTGCTCTAGATAATTTCTACGTCGTTGCGCTCCCGCAGGGAGCGCTACATCGTTGTGTTTGACAGGGACAATGACCAACGATCTCAATGCTACGCTATGGAATGACAATTCCCAACAACCTCGGTATAATTCTGGATCACTAGTGCGTCGTTTTTCACATCGCTGGTGAGATACCTGTTTGCCATCTTACCAGCGATGTAAAAACGACGCACCAGCGATCTCTGCACATCGTTATCGGGATTTTTGGTATGTGTGACTGGGCCTTTCTGTGGACATGCAGTGTGTTTTCAGTCTGTGGGTGGGACGCTGAGCTGAGACCAGCTCCACAAAGGGATTTAGCCAAACCTGGGTTACCTGAAGATACAGTATATTGCTGGATTGATTTATGGATTTTTTTCAGATGGATTGTTTGATAGATTTTTATGTTTTCAAGCAATTATGGTTCTTGGGCTGTTCACGCATCTCTCGCTCTGTTGATTGTGGGATACCGGAGAAGGACCCCGTTACAGCTGGTGGGAACAGTGGGAGCAATAGAGTGCAGCCCAATGGAGAACCATCCACAAAGTGAGTACAGACACTGGGCTTATCCAGTCTACAGGAGAGAGCCAGAGACCTGGGCTTGGTTTTGGGGGTGTATTATACTACAGTATATGGAGGCGTTTGGGGGTGTATTATACTACAATATATGGAGGAGTTTGGGGGTGTATTATACTATATGGAGAAGTTTGGGGATGTATTATAGTATATCGAAGAGTTTGGGGTGCATTCTACTATTCTATATGGGGGATTATGGGGGTGCATTATACTATGTGGAGGACTTTGGGGATGCAGTATACTACATGGAGGACTATGTGGTGCATTATACTATATGAAGAACTATGGGGGTGTATTATACTATATGGCAGACATTTGGGGTGCAATATACTATATGGAGGACATTGAGGATACAATGTACTATATGGACAACTTTGGGGGTGCATTATTCTATATGTAAAACTGTGGGGGGTTTATTATACTATATGAAGAACTTTGGGGGTGCATTACAATATTCCATATGGTGGTGCATTATTCTGTATGGAAGACTGTGGGGGTGCATTATTCTATATGAAAGACTGTGGGGTGCATTATATTATATGGAGGAATTTAGGGGGGCAATATATTATGTGGAAGAATATGGAGTTGCATTAGAATTAGAGATGAGCCACCACCCTAGTGTTCAAATTCGATTCGATTCATCGAATTGGGGGTGTGTTTGTCAAATGTTCGTCAAATGTTCGTCGAACACCATTGAAAACACATACAAACACATAGAAAACACCTTCAAAGGTGTCCAAAAGCTGACAAACTACTCAGAAGACACAACAAACACATGGAAAAGTGACAAGTACATATAGTTGTGCGAAAAGAAAAGTGGAGAAGTAAAAGGAGGAGGAGACACAGATATAGGCATATCATGCCCTTCTAAAATCATGTAACACACAGCAAGGGGACTCCAACAAGAGTCTCCATTTTTTCCAAAAATGTGGGCACAGACACCACTTAAGTGGCATCAATTGCCCCAGAGTTGCAAGCTTAAAATGGTGACTTTCATGCAGCACATTGAAAAATCCACAAGCCTTTAGTCTCCCCAGGATGACACGGGGGTAGAAAAGTCCTTGCGGATCCATGACTTGTTCATCTTAATGAACGTTAGTCTGTCTACATTGTCACTGGACAGCCGCGTGCGCTTATCCATCAGCACACCATCAGCAGCGATGAAGACACGTTCAAAGAGAATGCTGGCTGCAGGGCACAACAACATCTCCAAGGCGTGAGTGGCGAGCTCAGGCCATTTTTCCAGATTGGAAGCCCAAAAAGAGCAAGGGTTCAGTTGCACAGTCATGGCATCGATGTTCACTTGGAGATACTCCTGTACCATCCTCTCTAGGTGTTGACTATGTATCAGACTTCTTGTCTCTTCTGGCCATGCAAAGGATCGTCTAAAAAATTGGTGAAACAATTCCACAAAATTGCTGTTACCACCAGATACGGTGTTACTGTTACTATTTGAGTGATGACTCGACAGTCCCACGGTTGGAAAGTTAGAACAGTGAGATTCACTATGTGCACCACTGGTGTTTTGTGGAAAAGCAGATCTAAGATTCTGTAACAGCTTCTGCTGATACTCCTGCATGCGTGCATCCCTTTCTATGGCAGGAATTATTTTGCCAAATTTACTCTTGTACCGGGGATCTAAGAGTGTGGCAACCCAGTAGTCGGCATTGCTTCGAATTCTGACAATCCGAGGGTCATGTTGCAGATAGTGCAGCAAGAAGGCGCTCATGTATCTTGCGCATTCAAGAGGACCAAGGCCTTGTTGTCTTGGTGGAGGCGAGGTAAGAATCATGCTTCCTTTCCCTGCCCTCTCCCCCCAACCTTGCACAACAGAAATGTGATCAAGATCTCTCTCATCTGCTGAGTTTCCATGCCCATCGCCAGTTCATCCTCCATTTGTTCCTCGGCTCCTGCACCTTCCTCAACAGTTTGGCTGCTACCATGTGCCCTCGTTAATCCCTCTCCCACACCATCACTTGCCTGATGCCTTGGTGCTGCCGTCTGTCTGGACCTTGGAGATCTTGTTATCCCTTCCGCTCCTCCTGTACTTCCTCCCCCTCCTCTTGGCCCACCACCTGACTCAGAATACTGTTTAAAGTGTGCTCCAGCATGTAGATGACTGGAATAGTCATGCTGATAATGGCATTGCAGCACTAAACATCTTCGTCGCCATTTCAAAACTGTGCAGAAGGGTGCATAGGTCCTTGATCTGAGACCACTCCAGCAGCGTGATTTGCCCCACCTCTGGATCTCATTGGCCAAGGCTATACATCATAACATACTGCACCAGGGCTTATCAATGCTGCCACAGTTGCTGCAACATGTGCAAAGTGGAATTCCATCGTGTCGGCTCATTGCATTTGAGCCGGCGAACTGGCAGGCCGAATGACTGCTGTAGAGATGCAAGTCATTAAGCTGCGGGATGCGAACGGCGGAAGTGAGCACACAGTGACTATGCCCTCTGCACAAGCCCATCTAGGCCGGGATAGTGGGCTAAAAATTGCTGGACAACCAGGTTTAAGATGTGAGCCATACAAGGCACGTGTGTCACATTGCCCCGGCGAAGGGCCGCACCCAAGTTTGCAGCATTGTCACACACGGCCTTCCCTGGCTGCAGGTTCAGTGGAGACAACCATTAATGAAACTCGGTCTCCGGAGCTGACCACAGCTCCTCAGCTGTGTGATTCACATTTCTCAGACATTTCAATGTAAATACCCCCTGATACCGTTGAGCCCTCCTGCCAGCATAGTAAGGAGATGTGCGGAATTCCTTCTGTGCAGTTAGAACATGGGTGGAACTTAGGAAGAAACCAGCGGCACTCCGGGATCCTTTATTCCAAGAACAGCTTTATTCCAGAAAGTTTATATCGGTGGGTGCAGGGAACGGAGGACTGAGGGACAACGGTGACCGTTTCACGTGCTTTGCACGCTTCAGCGGGTCCTGTGTACAAGAGTGCCGCTGGTTTCTTCCTAAGGCCTTAATTGATCTCTGCTTTACAGCTGAGCCACAAGGTCAGTGCCCGGTTTCTCTCCTCAACTAAATGATTGTAGAACATGGGCGGCATTACCGGACAGGCTTTGGGTGCAGGTGGGGGATCGAGACGAGGTTGAGGAGGCAGAAGCAGTGGAGGAACTTCTATATACAGAGGATTAATGCACAACTCGTGAGGACGGCAAGACTTGTACAGTAGCCCCTTCTCCTGCTGTCACCTTAGTTACCCAATGGCCAGTCAGCGACATGTAATGCCCCTGTCCATGCTTACTCGTCCAAGTGTCTGTGGTGAAATGCACCCTATCACACACAGAGTTTCTCAAGGAAGCGGTGATGTTGTGTGCGACATGCTGGTGTAGCGCAGGCACAGATTTCTTTGAAAAGTAGTGGCGACAGGGCATCTGCTACTGGGGCACAGCGATGGACATAAGGTCTCAAAAATCCTATCAACCAGGCAGAAAGGCAGCATTTCTGTAGCCAGCAGCTTACAGATGGTGAAATTCAACCTCTTATGCCGGCTTCAGACTGCGTTTGAGATCCGATCCGTAGCTGTCCGCTTGAGGCAGACAGCCGTGGCCCGGATCAGCACACAGGACCGGGGGGCTATTATGCAGCTGCAGCCGCTGACAGGTCAGGACCGCGGCGCCCGCGGTCCTCACCTCTTAGCAGCAGGAACTGCGTGCGGCTGCACACAGGATCGGAGGGCATAATAGCCCCCCGATCCTGTGTGCTGACCCGGGCCGCGGCTGTCTGCCTCAAGCGGACAGCTACGGATCGGATCTCAAACGCAGTCTGAAGCCGGCCTTAGTTTTGTCATGGCTAGGAGGAAATGGTCTTTTACTTGTCCACATCTGAGGGCTGGCTGCTGGGCGGGGTTGAGTAGGGTGTCCCCGGCAAACTGCTAGTCTGTGAGGGAGGTGCAGGCATTATTATGTTGCCTTCATCCAAAGGTGGTGCTCTCGATGTCAGAGAGCGCTCAACACCAGCAGGTCTTTCCACTTCCAAATGAATTGACGACCTGCCAATCACACTGGCTATTGCGGGTAAAGAGGTGGAAGGTCTGCATCCAAAAGCATGTGTGACTGCTGTCCCCACAGTCACAGAGGATGAAGAAAACGCAGATGCACTTGATGGGGCAGACAGTGGTTGGCCTGGTCCGGTAGATGGTGGTTGGTCCGGCCTGCTAGGCCGCATTGTAGTACAGTGAGCTTCCCACTGCGATTAATTCTAGACCGCCACATTGGAGCTGCTCAGAGTTTTGTAGGCGTGTGCCAGAGATAATAGGTTTGCAATCAGTGCTGCCTCCTGTGCTATAAGGATGCAGGACTGTGTCTGCCCACAGGACCACCGCTATGCAGTCATCACTGTGTGTCAGTATGCTTGTGCCAAGCCTGCATTGCCATTAATTATGCTTGTTTTGGATTCTTCTGTGTGGTTCCTTGTATGTGCATGTGATGCCACTGACATTTGTGTGTTTGGACAGTTTATTTCTATTTCTGTAAATTAAAATGTCCACTATATTCATTTTTACAGGATAGATATAGATCTGTATGAGCCAAATTTATTTTTACCGATTAAAGAAATTTCTAGCAGGGGGAGTGGTAGTGATGCTGTTTTGCGATGGCCCCAGGCAGCACAGAGGCTACGTTCACCCCTGCCGACCCCTGTGCACGAAGAAAAAACTTCAAGTGTTAATTAAAGAAGAACTACAAGGCGGATTTCTTCACTAAGGGTATCAATTTAATCTGTATTACAGCACAATTACAGCCATGTCTTTACATTACATTACATTACCAAATTGTGGTTGTATTAAAAAATAGGAAACAAAATACTCACCTTCCCTGTTGCCCCATATCTGCTGTGGTCAATGCACAGTGCAGACTAAGGTTATGTGCCCACATTGCAGATTTGGTTGCAGAAATTTCTGCACCAAATCTGCATCGTCTTGCAGGAAAAATGCTGATTTTGTGCATTTTTTGCTTTACAATTTTTTCATGCATTCTTTGTGAAAACCGTAGGTAAGGGTACCATTACACATCGAAACATTGCACGCAATTTCACTTGCAACTTACTGGTTGCAGTGAAATCATGGACACATTGTTCCATTTAATTGCTGTGTACAAATGTAACAATGTGTCCATGATTTCACTACAACCAGCAAATTGCCAGTGAAATTGCCTAGGAATGTTGCGACGTGTAAAGGTGCTGTCACACGCGGCGATCTGGCCTGCGATGTCGAAAGCGATGTGCGGGTGCCCGCTCGCTTCCGACATCGCAGGCCAGCTGTCACACGGCACGACGTTGCCGGTGACGCGGCGGCGATGTGGGCGGAGCCATCGCTCGCTGGGCTGGGCTCACCCCAGCGAGCGATGGCTCAGAAACATTGCGATATAGGCTGGATCGCACCGCCAACAGTGTCAGACGGCGCGATCCAGCCTAATCGCTGGTCACAGGTTGACAGGTTTTTGAACATGTTCATAAACCTGTCAACCTGCGACCAGCGATAATTTGCAGTTGCGTCGCGCTGTCACACAGCGACGCACTTGCAATATCGCCCGCAACATCGCTGTGACGTCACTTTTCGACGATGTCGCGGGCGAAATCGCCACGTGTGACCCCACCATAACGGTACCCTAATGGCCGCTTTACACGGCACAATATCGTTGTCCAACAACGATAAAAAGTCACGTGGTTCGGGCGTTGCCGCCGATATCGTTCGTGCGTTGTGTGGTGTAAATGAGTAATGCGATGCAAGAACGATGCCAAAACGATATCAATGGGGAATTGTGCAGGCTCTCCAACTGGCCGATATTGGCTTGACGATCTGGCAGGATCGTTCTGTGTGACAGCGCAACTACGATTTGGAGCAAATCTTCCCCTATTCACTACAATGTTAAATGGTCGCTCCCTGGGTCGCTCGTACAAAGCATAAAGGAGGGGGCGTAGACATCGCAGTTGAGTAGCCTGCCGATATCTCCCTGTGTAACATCTCCTATGCGATCTTGGAGTAGTGCCAAAAACGTGCACGCTCGCGTGCCGTTGTATCCAATATTGGAACGATATTGGGACATGTAAAGCGGCCATAAGAATGCAGAAACAACTGACATGTTGCTTTTTTTTTCTGTACCAAAATCTGCAAGGAAGAATACCTGAATGTAGGCACACTTCAGGATTCTCATTGACTTTGCTGGCATGGGTTTTTACTTAGGCCGGCTTCAGACTGCGTGTCTGATCCGATCCATAGCTGTCCACTTGAGGCAGACAGCCGCGGACCGGATCAGCACACAGGACGGGGGGCTATTATGCCCTCCGGTCCTGTGTGCAGCCGCACGCAGCTGAACCAGCTGACAGGTCAGGACCGCGGCGCCCGCGGTCCTCACCTATTAGCATCAGGAGCTGCGTGCGGCTGCACACAGGATCGGAGGGCATAATAGCCCCCCGTCCTGTGTGCTGATCCGGTCCGCGGCTGTCTGCCTCAAGTGGACAGCTATGGATCGGATCAGACATGCAGTCTGAAGCCAGCCTAACAGATTTTTGAAAATCCGAAGGGCAAAACGGTTTAAAAAGGCACCGTGGTACACACACAGCTTAAGGCTATGTTCACACAGTGTGTTTTTGATCCATTTTTGGTGATCTGTTTTTGCATGTAAAATGGATCACTTCCTGTGACGTGCAGCAAAGTCAAAGAGTTTTCAGAAATGCTGTTCTGACGCTGCTTTTTTTTTTACTGGTCTGTTTTTGGGGCAGAAAATGCATCCAGAAAAAGAATGAGCGTGTCAATTAGTGATCAGTTTTCTCCAACGTTTTCTCCACTGACTCCTCTGTAATGAAAAAGAAAAGCAACAAAAACGCAACACACTTTGGCTAGGGTCACACTTAAAAATAGAATTGCGTTCACCGCATCCAGATCCGGATGCGGTGAACGCAATTGCCTTTACACACATTTTGTTGGAAAAATGTGTGCAGAATACCGCACACATGTTTAATCCTGAGCAATGCGGCGACTGCATAGTTTGCTCATCCCTGCAACAGCAGGGATGAGCAAACTGTTCTCTGTATTGTAAATAGATACATTTAATAAATAAATGCTTGCTTGATGTCTCTAGGGGGGGCTTAGTCCCCCTAGAGACCGTACGCCCACTCAGGTGGGCTTCTCCTACAATGTCCACATGCGACGGGCTCCTCATAGCTCCGTGCATGACCCCCAAACTCACCCCCTTCCCCCCCGTATCTATATAGAGGGGACATTGTAGGAGAAGCCCACCTGAGTGGGCGTACGGTCTCTAGGGGGACTAAGCCCCCCCCTAGAGACATCAAGCAAGCATTTATTTATTAAATTTATCTATTTGCTGTTGCAGGGATGAGCAAACTATGCAGTAGCCACATTGCTCAGGATTACACATCCTGAGCAATCCGGTTACTGATGTTACAACCGCTCCGAAAACTGCAGCCTGCATGATATTTCACGCAGGCTGCAGAGCCGAAGACGGACACTGGATTGCTTGTGAAGCAATCCGGTGTTTAGCACGGGCTCCTATAAGGAGCGTTTCCTGGTCAGCTTTTGAGCTTTTGAAAGCTCAAAACAGGAAAAAAAAAAAAAACGTACATGTGACCCTAGCCTTTGGGTCCGTTTTTTTTCCACAAACAAGTCCAGATATTGCTGCTGAAAATTGTACAAAAATGCAGCACAAAAAGACAGATCAAAAACTCAGTGTGTGCACATGGTCTAAGGGTACTGTTACACGTCGCGACATTGCATGCAATTTCACTGGCAATTTGCTGGTTGCAGTGAAATCATGGACACATTGTTCTATTTTGTTGCCATGTACGACCAGGGGCTGACCTACCATGGTGCAGCTGGTTCAGCTGCACCAGGGCCCGGACCGGGTACGGGGGTCTCCAGCCGACCCCGTGACTCTGTGTCAGAGGATAGGAGGTTAACCGAGGAAAGCTTCATGCTTGCCTTGGCCGATCCCGACCCTCCTCTCCTCTGCCTCCCCGGCTCCCAGGACTGCAATGCGCAGGTAGGAGCCGCATCACCCACAGCACACACCCCCCCCCGCCGACTTCCACTAGCAACTTCCCCCCGGCTCCTCGCTGACATCCACTAGCACCCCTCCTAGCCGACATCCATAGCACAACCCCCCGCCCAGCTCCTCACCAGTGGCTGCTGCTCCAGGGCCCTCCAGGCCCAAGTTCCACCACTGGAGGCGACGGTATCGCCGATTTATTAGGCAATACAGGGGCATGGCCTATCGGCACCTGCATCGCCTAATGTGAATGGGCAAGGGCGACACCATTAACTAGTCGCCTGGTTTCAGAGCAATGCTCTGAAACCAGGTGGTCGATATGGGGCGATGTGTTCACATCCCCCCATGTAAATGGCCACCAGCCGGGGTATTGAGAGACCCCGGCGGCGATGTCGCCTGTAAGATCGCCGGCGCATCGCTGGAGGTGTATCCCCTTGTAAATGGGGGATGGCGACGCTGGCGGGGCGCCAAAAACATGCGCGCTCCCGCCAGTCGCCCCCAGCATCTCCAGCACCGTCGACAGGTGTGACAGTACCCTACGACTCCGTCTCCACATCAGGTGGGATCTAGTGATATGAGCACGTCTGCTGGGCCACGTCTCTCTCAGGTGCACAGGCTGAATGGTGCAGCAGGGAGCTGATGGCTCTATTTACCTGTATCTGCATGCTATGGAAGTAGATACTGTTTAAATTGCAACAAGTGGGGAGAGTTGGGATGAGGATGCTATAGCGCTACTCAAGCTTACCCGCCCAATAGCAGCCACATGGTTTGATGCTAGGTGGTTGGGGGTGTCAGGTGTAGGAATGCTACTGATCTGATACTGATAAACAAATAATAACTAAAGGGTCGGAAACAATAAATTAAACAATTAAGAACAGTTAAAAATACACAATAAATGTGTATTACCCCACTGTCTGACATTTTTTTACATTTATTATGCTTTATCTGTGTTTTTCAGTGTTTTTCTATTATCTTATATTGAAGTAATTCAATATAATTTCATTTATTAACTTACAAGGAAGTAATTCTTCCATTAAAGATAGTGGATTGACAAATGCTTGATGCAAATAGCAAAATGCCATCAATTCCAAGCATCTGTTTTGCTCATATGTTGTATCACACTGTCTATTACTTTACTTAAAAAAAAGCTATAAATGTATCTGAATATTCAGAAGCCTGCATTATCTATCGTCTAATTATGAAGGTGATGGGATGGGAAACTGCTTAATGTCAACTTTCAAGTCTACAGCACTTTAACTTCAAGTAGATGAGTGTGAACAGGATCGCCACCTGCTGTCTACTTGGTGGAAATGCATTTATTTGTGTCTCAGTTTGTGTTCTTTTATTTTACATTATACCTTAATTTCAATACAGTAAATACATATTTTTATTAATACTCTATTTAGCAAAAAAAAAATCACTTTTTTTCAGTATAATGTTCTAAAAGGTAAAATTATGAAATTATGACAGCTATTAATACTCAGCTGTTACTAATGGCCACTTTACACGTCCCAACATCGGTCCGATATTGGATCCGACGCCGCGGGAGCGCGCTTTTTCTGGCCAGATTTCAAAGATCGCATCGGAGATTTACACAGCGCGATATCAGCAGACAACGCCTGTACGATGTCTACGCCCCCCTTGTACGGCCGACCCAGGAACAACCATTTAACATGGGAGAGAATAGGGGAAGTTGTACTCCACATCGTTGTTGGGATTTTACACAGCCTGGTCCGGCTCCAACCTCCATCCAATATCGAGCCGTTGGAGAGCAGACTCATTCGATCCCCGATATCGTTTTGGCATCGTTCGTGTATCGTATTGGACGCTTAAACCATACAACGCACGAACGATATCGGGGCCAAGGCACGAACCACGTGACTTTTGGTCGGAGTTGGACGCCGATATCGGGACTTGTAAAGTGGCCATAAGGCTGGTTTCACACTGCAGTTTTTCCCCTGATCAGTGTCCATCAGTGTTTGTGTGCCAAAACCAGGAGAGGAACCAGGAGAGGAACGTGCAGAGAAAAACTATAATTGAAAGATTGACATGTGTTCTGAGTTTTGGAGACACTCCTGGTTTTGACACACAAACCTGAAGGAACCTGATCAGCGAAAAAACTGCAGTGTGAAACTAGCCCAACTCCTTCTATAAGAAGAGGATAGGTAAAGTGCCTGGGTTTGAAGCCTTTAATGAATGCACCAAATTCTGGAACAGCTTCAAGCTGTTATTCTTACCTGGGGGAGAAGGGGGGTGAGGCAATAACTAGGGTGTGCTTGGCTGAGTATCAAAGTGGGGGGACCACATACCATTTTTTTAAATTATTTATTTAAATAATTTAAAAAAATTGTCAAATTCCTGTATTTGATACTCAGCCAACATAAATCACACAGCTGGGGCAGCAGGCCGTATCTGTCCACTTTATTTGCTCTGAGAATCAAAAATACTGGGGATCCCTTCTGAATTTTTTCCACTATTTATTTGTTTGTATATACATATGACGGCAGGTTCGTTACCATACACTAATGTATATGGCAACCAATCACAGACAGTGGTACAGATTGTGATGGCACAATCTGACTGCAATAACCAATCACA
Organism: Allobates femoralis; assembly: GCA_033576535.1. Taxonomy (NCBI): domain Eukaryota; kingdom Metazoa; phylum Chordata; class Amphibia; order Anura; family Aromobatidae; genus Allobates; species Allobates femoralis. The sequence continues at coordinate 128,477,271 of JARQOC010000003.1, read as the reverse complement.
AACTCTGTCATAGAGAGTGGGCGTCTGTGATTGTTGCAGTCAGTGCAGTGAATATTCATGATGCTTAATGAGCGGATCCTGAAGCAAGTGTGACAGCAGCACCAGAGACTGAGGCTGGTGTCACACAGCCATTTTTTGGAATCCCTGTGATTCCAGTTTAAACGGCATGCACCCACATCCGTTATTGGTCCCATTGGCTTACAGGCACTTGCGGGTGCATCCAGTTTTTACAGTTGCACCTGATTTTGGGTGTCCCCATTTTTTTACACTGAGACCAAGAATGAATTTTGGTGTGATTTTGGTCTTTTGGACAAAACCGTGGACACCCAGATCCAGGGCAATGCGTGTAACAATACAATAGGGCTCTATTGAATGCCGGATACGGGTTTTTTTGTCTGAGCATGCCCAGAACCAAGTTTGAAATGACACAACTCCCAGGGGGCATGTCATTTTCCACCGCATCCAGCCCAAACAGGTAATCAACTGGATGCAATGGGATACACACGCACCGGTATTATCACTGATCCATGAGACGGGTCAGTGATAATATTGATGCATCCAGTTTGTCAATTGTGGGGGATTTAGCCTGATAAGTATAAAATCCACTTATTTCAGTGGCATACTTTTTCTCCGGTATGTGTCACCTCTGTGTGCGGTCCGTGTGGCATCTGTACTGCCAATAAAAACTGACTTGTCTCTGCGTGAGTCACACGGCCATGGACATATAAAGATCAATATTTATTTTCATTGGGATACATATGTCCGTGTCTTCAGTATGTGGGAAAATGGACACCACATGTTCCAGAGGCATGGATGTGTGAAGGAGGCCTTAGGCTGGCTTCACATTGCGGCGGCGTCCGGTCCGGGGCTGTCAGGAGTGACAACCTGGACCGGAGTTTTGCTGCATAGAATACTATCGGGCTGCACGGAGCTGGATCGCGCCGGGTGGCAATTATCTGCCATCCGGCTGCTATCTCGCCGGATGTATCCTGGAGTAGTGGGGAATTGTCTGCCGAATCCAAAAACGTTGCATGCAACGTTTTTGGAATCGGAAGAAAAACGCCACTACTCCAGGATACATCCGGCGAGATAACAGCCGGATGGCAGATAATTGCCACCAGGCGCGATCCAGCTCCGTGCAGCCCGATAGTATTCTATGCAGCAAAACTCCGGTCCAGGCTGTCACTCCTGACAGCCCCGGACCGGATGCCGTTGCAATGTGAAGCCAGCCTTAGTGAGCACTTCTCCTTTCCTGAGTGATAATCCATCCACCTCACAGATGTGGCATATCAAGATGCTGATTAGACAGCATGATTATTACAGACTGGCCATAAAAAAAAAACACTCTAAAATGTGCAGTTTTACAGTATTGAAAGGGTTCTGGAGGGTTAGCAAATCAGTCAGTAACTGGCGTTACCACAATGTGCCACTCTGTGATCTGCCCTCTATACTATAATGAAATCCGGCATTTATCCATGAAGGGAAACACCTCTCTAAAGTGCCAGATGCGATGGAATGTTAGCATTTGCCCATTCAAGCCTATTAGGACTACAAACTGCATTCAGGTGGAGATACTAATGAGGATAATGAGCTGCAGATGAGATTGTGGCAACCCAGGGTCCAAGTGCCGCAGTGTCATTATCGCCCCCGGGTGGTAGTGTCACACTTGAGAGCTACAGAGGGTATCCACACCAGACAGAAACCGCACACCACACCTTTCTGCCTCCAGGCCTGAAGGGGAAGACATAAACCCAGGATCAGGGTAAGCTCCCCTATAAATTCTGGTTGGGGGCGGAGTTAGTCAGTTCAGTTCCTAGGAGGACTGAGGAAGACATCCTGTGGACTAGAAGCAGTGCTCTGCTCTTCCCAGGATCGCTAAGCCTAGCGTGAAACACCCAATGCAGGGGTCTGAGGAAGTGGAGGAAAGCCTGGGGAGCGGAGTGGTGCTGTGCTCACCCTAGAGGAGACGCGCCACAGAAACGAACACCGGAATCCAAGGCTGTGCAGGGCCTAACGACCCGGCCACCAATACCAGAAGGTGCGGAATTCCAAGTTCCCCAGCTACACTGTGCCCTAGGTAAAGCACTGTAAAGAGCCCAGGAGCAGCTGCCTGAGTCATGGGGCTGGAGAAGAACTCGAGCTGTCTGCCATACCGGCACCAAGCAGGAGGGAGAGAGGGCCAGCAGCTCAGCTAAAGCAGCAGCAGGGACCCGCTAACAAGGTGCTGTAAGGAGGCCTCAGAACCTGTTGGATGAGGAAATCCACTGCCCTGGATATCTGCTCTGCCCATGGGAGCCACTCCATCCCAGCAGTCCATCCATCATCCCCAGAGGTCCTGCAGCAGCAGTAGCCACTAATAGCCACAAACCACGGGTGGCCCTCAGAACCTGTTGGATGAGGAAAACCCTGAGTTGCTCTCAGGTGCACAGACTCAGCATAACATCATCTGTTGGTATTCCCATTGCACCAGTAAAAGGACTGAGGAACCAACAAACCATGAGCCTGTCTGTTGCTTTGCACCCACTGTCCTGCACCCTACACCCTTACCGCATTCGCTGCCCTGGGGATCTGCTCCACCCATGGGGAGCCACTCCATCCCAGCTGCCCATCCATTATCCCCAGAGGTCCTGCAGCAGCGGATGCCACTAAGCCACAAACCAGGGGTGGCCTCACAATAAACCTTCCCTTTCATCACCTCCTTCCTACATTAGCCAAGAACTCTTTTACACTTGAATCCAGGGTCACGGAAGCTGAGTCTCGACCTTTGAGACTCCCAGAATTGTTTGATAGCCCGGTTGCGAGTACGCCACGGCCCTGGGGTGCAGCAAGATTCCCTGAGTTTCTGACAGTTTGCACAAAAATTCTTTGGTTATGCAAATGGATTTTTGCGGCAGCTGCCAAATATTTCTATTCTATATCTTAGAGGTGAAGATGCTTTATGTAGAGGTTATACGCTGGTGTGGTTACATATGGTTTGTGGTTGTGAGCAGAGATGTGGAGTCGGAGTCATGGAGTTGGAGTCGGTGTCCAGTTTGGCTGGAGTCAGTGTTTGATTTAGGGAAATTGAGGAGTCGGAGTTGGATGTTTGGCTTACTGAGTCATGGTTGTGGAGTTGGAGTCAGAGTTGGTGTCCATGTTGGTGCAGTTAGAGTCGTAATTAAGGGAAGTTGACAGAGTTGGAGTCAGATGTTTGGCTTACCGACTCCACAGCCCTGGTTGTGAGGCTGGTTGGATTTACTGATAAATTCTCTGAAACACCTTTGGAGATGGCTTATGGTGGAGAAATGAACATTCAATTCACAGGAAACAGCTCTAATGGACATTCCAGCAGTCAGCATTACAACTGCACACTCCCTCAAAAACCTCTGAAATTTGTGGTATTTTGCTGTGTGTTATGGCTTGCTTCTGTCTGCTACATTCTGCTACAACCTGCACCTGCCTGCTACAGTACGCTACAGCCTGCACCTGCTTGCTACAGTCTGCTACAGTCTATACCTGTCTGATGCAGTCTGCTTCAGCCTACACCTGCCTGCTAAAGTATACTACAGCCCAGGGGCGGACCCAGACTGTAGTGGGCCCTGGTGCAAGAAATTTTTCAGGGGCCCCCCCCCCCGCCCCTCATAGTGGCAACAAAGTAATGTAAACATACAGCCCAGCACAGCCACCGGGCAATATATACAGTCAGTGCTTTTTTTGTAAAAAAATATTTTGCATTCCCCAAGGCGAGAGCGGGAGGGGGTTGGGGTGCTGTCAGGCGCCGGCCGAGTTTGGGGAGTGGGGGAGGGGTGCAGCCCTACGTCTCGTCATTCACTTCTGATCACTCCATCCATCCCCATGTTCCCTCCATCCTCCTGCATCCTCCATTCTCCATCCCCCTGCTCCTTTCATCCTCCAACCCACTGCTTCTTCCATCCACCATTCCCCTGCTCCTTTCATCCTTTGTCCGCCTGTTCCTTCCATCCTCCATCCCCCTCCTCCTTCCATCCTCCATCCCCCTGCTCTTTCCATCCTCCATTCCCCTGCTCCTTCCATTGATGTACTATTGATGAATGTTTTTGTAGAGATGGTGGTTCTGATACATTTCTGGAATTTCTGTACTGATGAGGGTTGTGATGCTGTGTTTCTGTACTGATGTGGGTTCTAGTTATGTATTTCTGTACCTCTTGTGGGTCTGGTGATGTATTCCGAATACATCACCAGACCCACAAGAGGTGCAGAAATACATAACTAGAACCCACATCAGTACAGAAACACAGCATCATAACCCTCATCAGTACCGAAATTCCAGAAATGTATCAGAACCACCATCTCTACAAAAACATTCATCAATAGTACATCAATTGTAATGTCAGGGCAAACCCATATACATATTTGTATCTCATGAACCTACAACTTCCAGTATGCCCTTACTAATGGTAAGAACTACTGGGAGTAGTTGTTACCAGTCCTCATCAGACCAAACATGAACCTCAGTACTGATGAGAATGTTATTATCACAAATAATAATTTAAACCCAGGTACCTTATAGATGACCTTGTCTCTGATCGGGGTCGTCTTTTTCTTTTCTTTATCTTGTCCTGACGCCATGATGACTTTTCATGTCTTTGCAGACTTCCATCTTCTCCACTTTTCTGCAGCAGATCCTGACACGGTGCCCTTAAAAATAAGAGTGTCATTATAATTCTGTCTAAATAAAAATATCTGCCCTACACCGCGCTCCTGAACAAATAATCCCACTGTCCACTCACACTGTGTCCTCTATATTGTACCTTCTCATCACACTCTCCTTGGTGGAGATGATGGTGGAGGCTGCCGCATGGAGGCAGAGACACCTGGTACAGCTGCCATTATCACCACACACAGCCCCACTCCTCCTGCACACCCGTCCTCCTCTCCTCTGTTCTCCTGCACCCACGTCCTCCTCTCCTCTGTCCTCCTGCACCCCGTCTTCCTCTCCTCTGTCCTCCTGCACCCCTGTCTTCCTCTCCTCTGTCCTCCTGCACCCCCGTCCTCGTCTCCTCTGTCCCTCCTGCTGCTCCTCTGTCCTCCTGCACCACCGTCCTCCTCTCCTCTGTCCTGCTGCACACCCGTCCTCCTCTCCTCTATCCCTCCAGCTGCTCGTCTACTCCTCTGTCCCCCTGTTCCTGTCCTTCTGCCCCCCTGTCCTCTTCTCCTCTCTCCCCCTGTTCCTGTCCTTCAGCCCCCTTTTCCTCTTCTCCTCTGCCCCCCTGTCCTCTTCTCCTCTCTCCCCCTGTTCCTGTCCTTCAGCCCCCTTTTCCTCTTCTCCTCTGCCCCCCTGTCCTCTTCTCCTTTGCCCCCCTATCCCCTGCACAGTTTCCCTCACCTCTCCGGGTCCATGGGAGGCCGGCTGGGTGGAGGAGCCGCCAGCACTGCAGCCGCCTCCACCGCACCAGCACTTGGAGCCATCACGGGACAGGAAGCAGCAGAGCTCCCAGCGGCTTCCTGTCAGCGGGATTGCTCTCAGCGCTGGGGGGTCAGGAGCGGGGCACAGTATATGCGGGCGTCGCGGCCGGGCAGCAATGCACTGCCAGCGGCGACACTCTCCCTCCCCCACAAAGACTCCAGTTTTCATATGGAGTCTGGGGGAGGGAGGTAAAGAAAAAAAAACCGCTCGCGCTGACCTGCTGTGTAAATACAGCCCTGCTAGCGCCCCCACAGACGTGCCGCCTGGGGCGGACCACCCTACCCCCTAGCTACGCCACTGCTGCAGCCGCCGGGGACACTGCCGACGGCCCTGGTGGCCGCAGCGGAGATAGCAGCGGTGCATTTTCCGGTACGCCGTACCGGTATGTACAGCCACAAAAAAAAGCACTGTATACAGTCCAGCACAGCCTCCAGGTAACATATACAGCCCAAAAACAGCCTTCAGTTAATATATACAGCCCAGCATAGCCTGGTATACATATATAGCTCAAGACAGCTTCAAGGAGGATATATATATACTAGATGTGTGCCTGATGCTATCGCATCGGAGGGCGAGGATCGGTGCGGCGGCGGGATGCGGGGGGCGGCTAAGTGGACACACACACACACCTATACACACAGCTACACACCCCCTTCCGGTTTCACCCAGTCTCACCCATCGTTGATGGACGCTTGAACCGGGAATGAGGTGGTCAGCGCAGGATGGAGACTCGTTGGTCAGCGCAGGATGGAGGGGGTTAATGGTGGAGGAGCATAGGGTCAGAGGGGGGCTCCATGGTGGGTGTTGGAGCTTGCCCTGTGCCTGGCTGGGCTTCAGGGAGTGGTCCGGTGGCGGTGGCTGGTACTGGGCATGGCGGCTGCTGGCGGCGAGATGTGCAGCTGGGAGCGGTCTGGTGGCGGTGGCTGGTACTGGGCATGGCGGCTAATGGCGGTGAGATGTGCAGTTGGGAGCGGTCCGGTAGCTGGTGCTGGCCATGGCGGCTGCTGGCGGTGGGATGTACAGCTGGGAGCGGTCCGGTGGTGGTGGCTAGTGGTGGGCATGGCATCTACTGGCGGTGGGATGTGCGGTGGTGCCCATATCCAATATGGCGGCAAGCGCACTTCCATCCCCGCGGTGCATTCTGGGATACGGGTATGGAAGTGCGGACAACATGCCTGGGGGAGAAGCTCGGCTGTATCACGGACGGGACCCCCCCTTCCATGATGCAGCCGAGCTTCTCCCCCAGGACCCACGTTCCGAAGGGGGGTCCTGGGGGCCCAGGACCCCCCTTCCTTGATGCATCCAAGCTTATCCCCCTAGCTAGGGGAGAAGCTCGGCTGCATCAAGCAAGGGGGGGCCCTAGGAGGGGTCCTGGGGGAGAAGCTCGGCTGCATTAAGGAAGGAGGGGCCCCTACGAGTCCTAGGGGCCCCCCCTTCCTTGATGCAGCCGAGCTTCTCCCCCAGGATCCCCTTCTGAAGGGGGGCCTGGGGCCTCAGGACACCCCCTTCCTTGATGCATCCAAGCTTATCCCCAAGCTTGGGGAGATCGGCTGCATCAAGGAAGGGGGGTCCAGAGGGAGAAGCTTGGCTGCATCAAGGGGGTCCTGCACCTAGGGGGTCCTGGGGGAGAAGCGCAGCTGCATTAAGGAAGAGGAGGGGGCCTCTAGGAGTCCTAGGGGCCCCCCTTCCTTGATGCAGCTGAGTTTCCCTCCCAGTGCCCCCCTAGGGGTCCTTGGGGCTCTGACTGTCACTGACTCTTTCCCCCTTCCCCCACCAAAGCCGTGCTCTGGGGCTCTTACCTGGCCGGAGCCCTCAGTCACCTCCACCGTCTCACTGTATTTTGGAGAGGGTGTTCTTCCCCTGCCTCCACAGTAGAGGCAGGAAGTGAAGCAGCCGACTCTCCCAGCCCCCTCTGCCTCACTCAAAGCTGCGCTGTAATCCGGGCGGGCGGGCGGCGGTTCAAACTAACAGCGCACCCACTCCCCCCCACCCCCGGGACTGAGCACCGGAAGTCACCCGCGGCGGCGGCGAATTCAACAGTAAACCCAGGACTGAGCGCCGGAAGTCAGCCGCGGCAGCGCAATGAACAGCACCTGCCCCCCCCCCCCGGACTAAGCGCCGGAAGTCTCAACAGCACCCCCCCCCCCGGACTAAGCGCCGGAAGTCAGCCGCGGCGGCGGCGTAGTCATCAGCACACCCCCCCTGCCCCCTCCCCCTGACATAGTGCAAGAAGCCAGCCGCGGCGGTGTAGTTGTCAGCACATACTGAGGACTGAATAAGAATAAGGGGAACGGACCCGCCACTGGAGCTTTAAGGGGCCCCCTAGGTGGTCGGGGCCCTGGTGCAGCTGCACCAGCTGCACCACGGTAGTTCCGCCCCTGCTACAGCCCGCACCGGACTCTCTGGACTTATCTCCCAAGAAACTGTAAAGTCTTGTCCGTAGGAGCCAACTCCTGGTGCCAGCTGTCATGGCATCCAGACCTGGTGTCACGCTTAGGAGGTGAGGGAATCAGGTAACTGAATGGTGAGAGGGGTGAGGGGATTCAGGAGGAGCTAATATGACCCTTACACTGGGGGTCCCTGGCTCGCCCTACCCTCGGAAGTACCTCTGATGGTGAGGAGGTCCGAGTCTCCACCCTGTTTTCCTAAGCTCCTGATTAGCCCTAGGCTGAGGGCCCCTACCTCCAATCATGGATCTGGAATCACAGCTACTCCCAAAGCAAGGACTTCAGCACAGCAACAAAGCATCAGCACAGCATAAATTCCAAGATTAAATAAGTTTATCAGCGGTATCTGACAGAGGAGGGTGGAAGCTAATTAAAGCCAGGGGGATGGGATTCCAAGTGACTCACATCAACCCCTCAAACAACAGCTGAGCATAATAGTTAGTGCAGCTCTGGAGTACAACACAGGAGGCAAGTCAGGATCATGACCTTCACAACCATACCTTATGCAGCTCTTGAAAAAATGCAGACACAACACCACACAGCAGCATCCAGCAAAGTCAGCACAATCTAAGTGTGTGACACCTCGCTGGCACTGTGCTTGGTGACCACTTTACCAGCTAAGACTATTGCTGTCTCCTGTGGTAGTAGCAGAAGACCAGGTTAGCTCCTCCAGTCGGCAAACTTGTCACGACTCAGAAGGTCGGCTCCCCTGACACTTGTCTCCTGCAAGCATAACAGTTTGCTCAGACCCCACTGGCTCCACATCTCCAGTCATGCAAGGGCTTTCCAATCTCCGGGAGAATCAAAACCAGATCATGACCTTTATGCAATCTATGGAATATTGTCTGAACTTCCTACAAGCAGCATACCCAACTAATACTGCTCAACTCTCGGGTCTACAGCAGAAACTCACCCATCAATGTGAAATACAGACTCGATTGCCAGCATTCATGACCTCCGTCGACAGTCACCTGTATAGTCTGCAATCGGTGGTCACTCCAGCATTCATGCCACCTCCTCACCTATGCAAGCCTCTACACTATAATTGGGATCCCAAGCTGTGCCATGAATTCCCTAAGTCTGTGTCGGCTGCAGCCTCTTTCCCTGCCAGTACCCCCAGATCGGGCAAGAATGGCTTTCCTCATGTCTCATCTATTGGTAGAAGCCCTCGTGTAGGCCTTCCTGGAGACCTTTCGTAAGATATTTGATGAGCTGGGTCGAGTCGCCTCTGCTTCAGCCTCACTCTTCTTCACCCTGCACCAGGGCTTCCTCACTGTAGGCCAGTATACCATCCACTTCCGTACCATCTCTTTAGAACTAGAATGGAACAATGAAATTCTGGTCAGGGTCTTGTGGAAGGGCCTATCTGATCGAATTAGGACATGCTGGCTGGATGAGATGCTCTGGATAACTTGATTGCTCTCACCATTCAGATCGACCTAAGGTTCCAAGAACAATCCATTGAGAGGTATCTATAAAGGTACCTTTACACACTGCTACAGAAGGTTAGAAACAACCGGGTGTCTCACGTGCACGAGCACGTAGCAACGGTTGCAAATGGTACCCGATACCGCCTTTACATGCCGCTACAAGGTGCTCTACAGAAGGTTTAATCTATCCCTGGAGGCACCGCCGGGTGCTCAAGTTACCTTCTGTAGAGCACCTTACCTCATTTACACGCCGCTACAGAAGGTAATATGGGAGGACCTGGAGCAGCAGGGACAACACATAGGCGTGCCAGAATTGTGGATTACGAGACGCTCGTACGATGATTGGACAATGCAATAGCATCATGATTGGCCAGCCAGCGCAAGAAGGCTGGCTAATACATGATGCTATTGCAATTGTGTAGTGTGACTGGTCAGCTCCTTAAATATGCCGCCCTATGCAGGGACAACCAATCATAACGCAGGAGCTTCCACCAATGATCGCTGAAGGGGGCATTTTCCCGGAGGCTGTGTCACGCCCCAGGGAGTTAACCAGGTGGCGAAAAAACCTTTACCTTACCTTATTTAGACGCCGCTACCATCGGGTTGAAATCAACCTGTTTTAGAGCACTGCTCTGAAACAGGTGCCGAAAGTGACGGCTGGCAACAAGCTAGTTTACACACAGCTACCTCGGGTTGATTTGACGGTGCAAGATACATTTGTCTCCGAAACCAGGTTGTTTTCTACCTTCTGTAGCGGCGTGTAAAGGTACCTTAAAGGAAGTCCGCTCACCTTACTTCAGCCTCCGAGAAACTTTCCCACGTAACCTCCTCCGTACTGAACCTATGCAGGTTGATTGAGTTAAGGTAGCAGAGCAACAACACAGGGAGAGACTGACCCAGAGCCAGTGGTTCTACTCCGGTAGCCAAACTCACTTGCTCCATATCTGCCCAGATAAGACTGAAATCTCCTCCGTCTATGGCTGTTGTAGGGATTCTCTCTGGTAGAAAGCGGCAAGGCGCAGTAATGAGGCAATACACGGGCTTTGAGTCCAACAAAACTTTAGTGTTTTATTCACACTTATGGGCTTGATCACGTGATCGCCCCGCTTCAATAAGCGCATTGCACATGCGCGGAGTCGGGGCGATCACGTGATCAAGCCCATAATGCACTGGGGCCGATCACGTGATCGGCCCATAGTGCACTAGGGCCGATCACATGACTGGCCCCATAATGCACCGCGTCAGATGTGACGTCCGGCCGGTGCACAGAACTACAAAGAGGGCGGGAGATTCCAAATAATGGGGCAGAGAGGACACAGAATAATGCCGCCCAGTGGGGCGTCCATTATACCACAGAGGTGTGCTGATGGAAGCGTGGGCACACCTACCCAGTCCCCCAACCACGGGGACTGCAGTAAGTTTATACTTATTTTACACATGTTTACTAGTGACACTTTAGATAAGAAAGGGATAGATAGGGAGCTGCTAGGAAGGTGTAGGGACAGCTAGAGATAGTGTAGGGGCTTAAAATCAGGTGACAGGTTCCCTTTAACTTCAGGGTGCCAGAATCGTCACCAAGCTAGACCTCCGTGGACTATCTAATCTAGTCCAAATACACTTAGGATATGAATGGTAGAACCCCTTTAAAACCCAAGACGATCACTACGATAATTAGGTAATGCCATTAGGCTTACTAATGCCCCAACACTCTCCCAGGAATCCTTCAATGACATCTTTTGTGATCTACTCTACTCCTGTGGTTGTATACCTGGACAACATTCTGGTCTTCTCACCTGACCTCCTTACACACAGGAGAAAGATCCACCTGGTTCTCCAGAGGCTGAGAATCATCTTTACGCCAAATTCGATAAGTGCTTCTTCTCCTTGGAGATAAGGTTTCTCTCTCTTCCAAATATACCCGCCTCAAGATGCACTAATACAAGTTGGGTCCTTGCTTCTTCAGTCCCATTAAAGTGCTCCAGAGGATCAACGAATTGTCCTAAAAAACTCCCAACCTCTCTGCACATTCCCAACTCCTTCCACGTTTCCTTCATCATGCTGGTGGTCCTCAGCCAATTATTCAGAAAGCCAGGTAGCCTGTCAGCCCGAGTCAGTGAGGGCACCTCTGAGGTTAATGATATTCAGGCTATGAAGAAGAGAAGGAGGTAGGACTCTCTTCTTAGTCAACTGGAAAGGTTTTGGTCCTGACTAGAGATCACGAGATCCTAAGGAGAATATAAATGCCCCTCTTCTTCTTAATAGACTCTCTGGCCATATCTACCCAGAGACTGTATAGCCTTGTCCGTAAGAGCTGTTGTGGCATCCATATCCAGTTGGCTCTGTTCTTGGTGACCTTGGTCACCTCCTGTGAGCATAATGGTACCTTTACACGCAGCTACAGGTAACAGGTTTTCCACAGGTAACTTACTTGCTGCAGTGAAATCATGCAGACATGGTTCTATCTTGTTGCTGTGTACAAATGGAACTATGTCTCCATGATTTCACTGCAACCAGTAAGTTACCTGTGGAAAACCTGTTACCTGTAGCTGCGTGTAAAGGTACCATAACGGTATTAAACTAATGTGTAGGTGCACATATATTGTAGCCAATACATATATATATATATATATAACAGCGATCAGAATCAAAAAGAGCCGCACTCACCGACATTTGATCTCTTTCTTTTCCTTTATTCATAGTCCATCTTCAAAAAGTGTGACCATGTTGAGCATGGACCCAGAATCCAGGCAACTTAAAAAACACCCCTCAGCAATTTATATGCTGGAGCCTGCTTTTCGAGCTTCACATCATGAAGGCTAAGCATCTTGTTGACACATACAATCCATAGAGGACCTGTCTAGCTGCCAACTTACAATACATACACAATGCAACAACACTCTACAATTAATGAATAAATCAATTCCACTGTTGTTAAACATGTAAAAATGTGAAGTGCTTAGTTAATTTTTTTTTTATCAAAAATTGTATAAGCCATCTATCTCTGATAAATTGATCCCATTGAATGGACTCCAACTTGCCTTGTTTTATGTTTCCTGAATTGTGAATTGGGGGAACGTGACCTCCATCTTAGGTCATTCATTTATAATTCACCCATCTTTCCAAGATAGCTTTTAATTAAAGCAAAGCCAGGTCTTATTTATTTCCGTTTATTTAAAGCTTGACTAGGCACATAGAGAGGTAAATGAAAAATGTTAGTTTTCATCCAATGAGGCCAGCATATCACAGGTGGATGGCTTATTCACTTTTTGATAATTTTACATACAGTACATAGCAATAGTGGAAATCTTACATCCTAAGGTGCTCATCACAGTACACTATAATTACTGAAAATTAGCTCCCTATATAAAATTCCTGTTTCTGTTACAATAGTGACACCTAATGACAACATTATATTTTACAGTGTAAAGTTAGTAAAACTGGAAGACCTAAGCGTAACAGTTGTTTAAATTTTAAGTTGATAGTAATGTAGAGCAAGTGATTATAATCAACATTCACATACATTATTAATGAAATCAGGAGGGAACCTACTAAAAAAAAACTTTCACAAAATGTCCTCATTAGACTGTGTGTGAAGCTTATTCTCCTCACTTCTGTTTTTAGGAGGTGTGGCCTAAATTGAGTTTACAATACAGGTAAGATACTGTCAAATGACCTCATGCTGGCATCCTGCTGAGCTCAAACAGCTGCTGTGAGATCTTATTTGACTGCTCAATTTACTTGGCTTCTGCTCTTTGCTCTGTGATAACACCCAGCAGAGTCAAGAGAACAGAGGTGACGGCATAAGGTAATTTATTTGACAGTTTTATCACCTCTGTTGTGAACTCAGTTTAGCCATGCCCACTGAAGACAGAGGTGAGGAGAATTAGATTCACACACAGTCTACTGAGGACATCTTGTGGAAGTTTTTTTAGTGGTTTCCCTCCTGGTTTCATTATTAAAGTATATGGGAAAGTTTATTATATTTGCTTGCTCTACATCAGAGGTCCCCAACTCTAGGCCTCGAGGGCAGCCAACAGTGCAGGATTTCAGGATTTCCTTAGTATTACACAGGTGTTAATGTGATCAAATGCACAACAGGTAATGATTCCAACCCCTGTGCAATACTAAGGAGATCCTGAAAACATGCACTGTTGGGGACCCCTGCTCTACATTACTATTAAATAAAAATGTAAACCATGGTTATGCTTTAAAGGGGTTTTCTGAGATTTATTTTAACAAAGGTGCCTAAGCACTAACAGGCAGGTAAAAGCCACCACTCTGCTGACGTTACATCAGCGGAAGCGGTAAAATTGCTGACAGGAGCAGTCTGTGTCCGCTCCGTGTTAGGGGTGACTGGCGGTGAATGGTAGCGGGCACAGCAAGCAGGTAGGAGGCAGCTACTTTCCTGTTAGTGCTTAGGCACAATTTTTTTGATAAATCCTGTATAACCCCTTTAATCAGTGAGGCACAATGCGGGTCAGTGTATGAATAATAATAAGAGTGAATTGTCAGTCTATTATTAAAGAATGGACATATAGAATATTGACCTCCATTATACATCTGTAGTCCCAACATGTGTTTGTATCCAAATTGTTTTTTATTAAAAATCAATAAAGAAATATGCTTTAAAAATTTGTATCTACATACATATGTGTATACAAAAAACTAATGAGCCATGCAGACAGTGAATATGTCTTTAGGACAGCATTCACACCACCAAAAGACTGAAGCAAAAAACAGTCAAACAAACGTGTAAAATTCTCTGTTGTAAAGAAAAACAACAAAAAGCAAGTGCTGCTAAAAAAGTAGTAAAAACAGGGTATTTAGTTAATACGTTTTTTGCAAAAAATGTACGCTAAGCTTCTATACCTCTTGACGGTAACCCTTGTTAAAGCAGTCACTATATGTTGTATTCAAAAACCTGACCATGTGTATTGGTACCTATATGAGCAGGATCCAGACAGGTCCAAGATCTGACATGGACTGAATGCGGAAGACGGCTTTTTATGTGCAGGGCTCATGGGGGAAGGGTGGGAGGTTCCCGTATCTTGCAAACGCAAGAAACATAATAGACAAAAAACTAATGAGCCATGTGTATATAGCACGTACTCCTGATCTGATCAGTAATGGACAAGTGGGGTCCGACCCCTCACAATGTAATCAAAGGAACCTTGATACATCGTCAAAGAGAATTTATTTATCGGCAGTTCACAACACGTGTTGGGCTATCTTCATGTGGCGCCCCTGTGGATCCAGTCGCTATAGAGGTACTGCACCTCTGTTAGGGTGTAGTATCCCACTCTCGGGTAAGAGGGGCACAGACTAGTGCTGGGACACCCAGACCACGCACTAGGAACCAGGGTAGTGGGGATGAGTGGAGAGGAAGTAGTTAGAGGGAGCAATAATAGAAGAAAATCCGGCACACTGATCCAATTCCAATGAAAATACTTCTTTATTAGATGCTCACATACACATTAAAATACGTATCTTGTCAGGTATCTTGTCATTGATAAAGGTTTTTAACCGAAACACGTCTGACCTGGCTCCATGCCTGACAAGATGCATATTTTAATGTGTATGTGAGCATCTAATAAAGAAGAATTTTCATTGGAATTGGATCAGTGTGCCGGCTTTCCTTCTATTACTGTCCATGGACTTGGTGGATACCAGCCACTGCTGATAACCTGATTCGGATCACTTGAGGCAAGGGTGAGCTATCCACTTTCCCCCTTCCCACTCATTATACTCTAGTTAGAGCAGTGGTTCTTAACCTTGTTTGAGGTATCCAACCCACCAGTTTCATATGCACATTCATCGAACCCTTCTTTGGTGATAAATCTACATGCAGCCATCGGGAGTGTGTTGACCTCCGTGGCGGAGGCTTGATCGAACCCTGGATAAGAACCACTGAGTTAAAGGGAGCACCTGGGAGGAGTGAAGTTAAGAAGCACAAACTTAGATGACATGGGACACATGACAGAGGGTATAAATATAGTGGGAAAGATCCAGAAAGGAGGAGAGACAGTTTAACAGCTAGATTTGAGTTGGAGGGAAGCTAGAGGAAAGCCTGTCAGAGGGAAAAGAACTTGAGAGAAGTGTCCAGAGGACTGGAGCTAGTGACAGCTCGTCCTACGGCCAGACTGAGGAACAAAGAAAGAGAACCAGGTGGCTCCAGGAGGAAGAAAAGGTCCGCCTGTGGGGTTGTATCCATTGTCAGGTGCAGGCAGTGGAAGGACCAGGCCACAGAACAGGGGCATCGGGACCCCAAGACTAGTGGAGAAGATAGGCCAGGCTCTGCTAGCAACTGTGATACTTCCATGGTGACACAGTCGCCAACCGCACACATCTGCTGAAAAGGTGGCAAAGAGAGGGTTAAGGGGAGATACTGCAGGAGGGAGAAGCAAGCGCAGTGTGACACGACAGAGGAAGGAAGAGAAGGGGTACCGGTTACGTGCCATCCTACTATCCGGGAGTAGCTGGATCCCTGCCTCCCGAGAACCCAGTGCTCAGCGGGCTGTTGCACAGAGACTGTGAGGGTACCGTTACACGTCGCAACATTGTATGCAATTTCACTTGCAACTTACTGATTGCAGTGAAATCATGGACACATTGTTCCATTTTGTTGCTGTGTACAAATGTAACAATGTGTCCATGATTTCACTGCAACCAGTAAGTTGCAAGTGAAATTGCATGCAATGTTGCGACATGTAACGGTACCCCAAAAGACCTGAAGACTGCAAACTGCTGTGTCTGTGAACTTTCTTGACGCGTCTTGAGCACCAGAAACATAACTACCAACTCTGTATCCTAAGTCCCTGTAGGGGTGAGTCCTTCACATGGTACTTTTTTGCAGTTTTTTTTCTGCAGCAAAACTTGCTCTCTTAGCAGAAAAAAAGCTGCTTCCAAAAAGCAATATGTGATCATACTCTTATAATGTTACTGTTGGCAACTGACATCATAACATTCACCAGGAAATAGTATATTGACCTTAAGGGAATTTGGTAGATGATTCTAGTTTATCAAACCATGAGCAGCAAGAATCATAGCCTGGCTGTAGGTTTATTATTCTCTTAAGGTACCTTCACACACCGCAATATCGCCTGGGAATCCTAAAGGCGATACATCGCTTGGAGCAATCGCCGTGAAATTGCCTCACGGTTGCGGCGTGTGATTTGGGTATTTCTCGGCGATAAATCGCCTCTCGTCTGATTCCTGAGCACTGCTCTGAAATCAGCCACAATCATGAAGGCGCTATTTCCGTGTTGTGACGTGTGATAGGGCGATAGTGATGGAATCAGCCTCGCCTATGATTTCCGTAGGTGTGCCTCAGCGTGCTGAAGTCTGAACTGATTGGTGTGGGCTACTGTGTTCCCATTGGCTGTCACTTGACACTGCGCCATATTTGAAGAGCTGTCCGTTCACCACCACACAATGGCAATGGCGTCATGTATTAGCCAGCCTTCCAGAGCAGGCTGCCCAATCGTAACGCTGTTGCGTTGTCCAATGAGTGAATATGGGCCGCGGTGTAAACCACTGTGGCACGTCTATCTCCTCGGCGTGCTGAACATGTACACCCACATTGCCTTTGGGATTGCGGCGTGTGAAGCAGCGATGGAATTCGGCAGGATTGCTTCTGCTGTTCGTGAGGTGACACATCTCCTTTCTTGCAGGGCGAGATTGCGGCGTGTAATGCCGCCATCGGCGATCTGAGGCGAGCATGAAAACCGTGCACGTGCACGTTAGATCGCCTCATATCGCCAGCCAATATTGCGGCGTGTGAAGGTACCTTAAAAAGGTTCGGGCATTTCAGAAAAAATATACATTGAGCCTTGCCCCTTGCTGACTCTTTTCGGGGCCACCGCAGGCAACTAAAAGGTCTCTCCTTAAAGGTTCCATCATATGCAGCAACATTGCCGGCGAGTCAGGGGAGTGTGCACTTTTTTGGCAGTTTTCCAAGATTGCTTTGGAGTTGTCACACTGAAGGTACCGTCACACAGGGAGATATCGCCGGCGATGTTGCCGGCGATCGTGGGAGCGCGCATCCCTGACAACATCGCCGGGGAGATGTCAGACTGAGCAACTTACCGGCGATGTCGCCGGCTAGTTGCCGCGGCTATCGCTCGCTGGGTTGCCCAGCAACCCAGCGAGCGATAACTAGCAATGTTGGAGATAGGCGGAATCGCCCGCAACATTGCAGGTTGCCGCGTTACACAGGGCGATCAGGCATGATCGCCTGAGCAACATCGCCAGGTTTCCCAACATTGTTGGGAAACCTGGCGATGTTACTCAGGCGATTTTTCCCCTGATTATCGCCTTGTCACACGAGGCAACTCTCCGGCGATGTCGCCGCAACCTGGCCACGCCCCTCAGTTGCCGGCAACATCGCCGGCGATATCTCCCTGTGTGACGGTACCTTCAGAGATATCTTCAGCAACTCAGCTACGATGTTACAAGCAGCTTTCGCTGGCAGAGTTAAACTCAACCCAGCGTCTGATACAAATCATTGAAGTGAATAAGGGAAGTTGCTTTCAACATTGCTATTGCGGTGTCACACAGAGCAATGTTAGCAGATTGCCTGAGCAACATTGCATGGTTTCCCAATATGTTGAGAAACCTGGCAACTTCAATCTAGCTATTTATTGCCATTGAATTGCCCTGTTACATGTTGCAACTCACTAGCAATGTTGCTTCAACTTCGCCACGCCCCAAAGTTGCCGGCAATGTTGCCGAGTGTGACGGTACCTTTATGTGTACAAAGGAGGAGACCTGTCAATCACCTAGAGCATTGCTGGGAAAAGATAGCTGGACTAGTCTCATCTCCAGCTATAGTCCCTGGTGGGATCTTCAAGGAATACCCTTTCTAAAACATCGAAGCGTTTCAGAGAGTGTTATACCCGGTCAGCGAGGCTGTGACTGATGCTGCCTATGTTTTGGACAGCATGATTCGCCTGACGGTTTTCTTTAAAGGGAACCTGTCACCCGATTTTAAGCTCCTACACTATCTCTAGCTGTCCCTACACCTTCCTAGCAGCTCCCTATCTCTCCCTTTCTTATCTAAAGTGTCCCTATAAAAGAAGTGTAAAATAAGATTAAACTTACTGCAGTCCCCGTAGTTAGGGGACTGGGTAGGCGTGGCCTCTGTTCCTTCCTCACTCCTCCGTGTGGAAATGCACGCCCCGCTGGGCGGCATTATTGTGGGTCCTCTCTGCCCCCATTAACATTAATCCTCCGCCCTCTACACCTCTTTGCACCGGCCGGGCGTCACATCCGGCGCGGTGCATTATGGGCCGTCACGTGATCTGCCCTAGTGCATTCTGGGTCCGATCACGTGATCGGCCCCAGTGCATTATGGGCTTGATCACGTGATCGGCCCCGGCTTCAATAAGCGCATTGCGCATGCGCGGAGCCGGGGCCGATCACGTGATCAAGCCCATAATGCACTGGGGCCGATCACGTGATCGGACCCAGAATGCACTAGGGCAGATCACGTGACGGCCCATAATGCACCGCGCCGGATGTGACGCCCGGCCGGTGCAAAGAGGTGTAGAGGGCGGAGGATTAATGTTAATGGGGGCAGAGAGGACCCACAATAATGCCGCCCAGCGGGGCGTGCATTTCCACACGGAGGAGTGAGGAAGGAACAGAGGCCACGCCTACCCAGTCCCCTAACTACGGGGACTGCAGTAAGTTTAATCTTATTTTACACTTCTTTTATAGGGACACTTTAGATAAGAAAGGGAGAGATAGGGAGCTGCTAGGAAGGTGTAGGGACAGCTAGAGATAGTGTAGGAGCTTAAAATCGGGTGACAGGTTCCCTTTAAATAATTAATGTACTAGTAGACAGTCAATTTTGATTCTTTCATTCCACACTATTTCCTGGTGAAATCCGTGTAGATGACTAGGCATCTCAGTGCCCAATTCTTCTGATTTTATTCCTTACAGAACTAGTCATACCTGTACACTTTGTTTATATTATATATAGAAAATGTGTAAAATCAACAAATCTGAAAACCTATAAATGTTAGAACATGCTCCATGCACCATAACCTTCAGCCTTTTTTTCTGAAACCACAAAGGGCACAGGATATCCATGTTTGCTTGGTTAGCATCTGTTCCTTTCCTCTAGAGATCTCTACAGGACATTTCAGCAATTAGTTCCTTCAGTACATAGGTCTCCAGACACTTTCTGTATTGTCACTAGTGTAATTGAGGGTTACCCAGCATTTCAAGAAAACTGCAATCTCATTATTTCTAAAGCAAGAAATACTTCCCAGTACCAAGCATAAAAAACATCATGCACAGTAATTTAAAGCAGTAATCCTTAACAGGGCCAGATTCAAGAGGTGGGTGGCCCGGGGCCCATTTTGGAGGGAGGCCCATTTTTCAAGGTGTTGCAATATGTAATGCAAAAGCACAAAATGAAATGAATGTAAGTTTATTTACAAAAATCATTTACGCACAGTAATTCAAGTAAAATCATTCTTTTTTTTACAATCCAGGCACTTTCCTTGATTTTCGTGCTGCAAAATCACTAATGATGTCACTAAAGTCCAATTCACGCAGTATATCTGACTCGATGCTCATGATAGCCAAATTTACCAGTCCTTCCTGATTCATGGATGTCCTTGATCGGTTTAAAATTAATCTGAGTTTTGAGAAGGAACGCTCATCACTGGAGTTTGTGACCATCAAAATTAGTACATCTTTAATCTGATGATAGTCATGCTCAAGGGCCTTAGTAGCGTCAGCTCTACAGGACCAACGTGTAGTGACACGTTTGAGAGTAAATGCTGTTGCTGAGTCAATATTTTTTAAAGCCTCATTCAGGAGCTGATGCCGATGCGTTGAAACTTTAGAAGAGGAACAGCTTTTCAAGGAAGTCAAAAAAATGTACAGCACTCGAGCAGCTTTCTACAGATTTTTAGCAACCAGATTTTAAAGAGTGTGCCGTACAAGGAATCAAGGATGCAAGATTGTTCTTCTCTCTCACTTTGGATTGCAGGCCGTTGTGTCTGCCACTCATTGCAGATGAATTGTCATAACTTTGTCAGCGGCAATTTCCCAGGTCTAGGTCATGTCTCTTTAAAAATTCCAACAAGGCATTGAACATGTCTTTAGCACCATGGCCTTTGTTTGCCATGAATGTTACAAAGCATTCCACAGGGCCATCTTTCCCCATATACCTCAATACAAGGGTCAGTTGGTCAACCTGAGCTGCATCGGGTGTGGGGTTCAAAGATATGGAGTAGTATTTTGATTTGTTAACTCGAGAAATAATTTCTCTGAGGACTTGTTCGCCTATTACATTGATAATTTCTTCCATAATTGTAGATGACAGGTAGTTTGTATAACCCTTGCCGCGATTGGCTTGAGTTTTGATATGCTGTGCAAGAAAGTCGTTGTACTGGGCGATGAGTTCAAGAATGTCAAGAAGGTTTCCATTTCTAGATGATTAAACCAATTCATTATCTCCTCTAAATGCTAAGCCACGCTCAGCAATAAACTGAACAACATTTACTACTCGTTTCAATACTGACCTCCAATAATGCTCCTGAGCCTCGACCTGTTGGGTTAGCTCTGTATTAATTCGCTCAATCGCTTTTAACCTCATATTAAAAGCAATTCTAGAGTTCAGATGTTCCGCTGACTGCTCATGACTTTTTATATGTTCTTGTGAATGTCTCCAATCACAGAATCCATTAGACGAAAGCTGAGAAGACTCTGTAATAAAGTACATCAATCTGCACGGGAAGCAGTAAATGCATCCTTTAGAGAGAGAGAAGCATAACCAATTCCTCGTTATGACTTCTCCATTATAATTTTCACGACGGAAAAGCCCAAATGTGCACATTCTTGGAATATTGCGGTCCTTCTTTCTAGGTTGCTGAACCAAGTGTGCAATGAACAAACTTTCATCACAGTGCTGGATTGTTGATACACCCCTTTTTAGCCAGTAATCTCGCATCTGTTCCTAAATAATGGATGGCCAAAGTCCAATGTCGTCGCCCCCTGATGGTCCCTCAACTTCACCTTCTTCATAAGATGTATCACTATCAGTCTCCTTTTCTTTGTGTTCTTCAGTTGTACACGTTACTACTTCAGCCTTTTCTTTGACAGGATCAACATCCATTTCCACTGAAGCATTGTCAGGTTGATCAGCAGATTCTACAAGGTCATTACCCCTTTCTGACCCTTGCCTTGAATGAACAGTGAAGAACTCGTCCAATTTTCTTGTCTTCGATACGTCTTCTGTTGATTTCATTGTTGCTTCTTTTGCCTTCGACTTTTTTCACACTGTGTATTTTTTCCTGTCCGTGGCATCCTACATTTTGTAGGACCCCACGGACAGGAACGGATACCACAGGGGGGGGGACCTATTTTGTGTCCGGGTCCGTGATTATCACGGATCCGGACACAGCGGGGCACTTTCATTTCTGCAATGTATAATATACATTGCAGAAGTGAAATATAGTAAAAAGAAAGAGTTAAAAATAAAAAATCGCTCACCTATCCTCGATCCATCGCTGCCTCCCAGCAAGGTCCGGGTGCTTACAGGACCTGTGGTGGCATTACAAGCCGATCAATTGATCGGTCACATGACCGCAGTTACCGGGGTATCTGCGGTCATGTGACCCGATGACGCTCCGGGTTGTGATATCATCACAGGTCCTGTAAGCATCCAGACGTTGCTGGGAGGCAGCGGTGGATCGAGGATAGGTGAGCACAGTGATTTTTTATTTTTAACTCTTTCTTTTACTTAATTACACTTCTGCAATGTATATTATACCTTGCAGAAGTGTAATTAGAAGGGTTGGAGCAATTTTAGAGTACTGAGCATGCTCAATACACTAAAATTGGGTTTGAGGAACAATCAGCTGTTTCCTCTGACCCGCGCTCATTGGCCCCCATGTTAAAGGCCATGGATCAGATTGGATTTGGCCTAATTGCCATCCAATTTTTGTGGATCCGATTTTTTTTCTGTGCCCAAAATCGGAGCAGTCTCCGGTTTTGGTTACAGCAAAAAATTGGACACAAATTGGATCCCACAAAATCGGATGGCAATTAGGCCAAATCCGATGTGATCAAGGGCCCATAGGATAACATGGGGGACAAATCAGATCCGTTTCTGTCCGTGGGGTCCTACAAAATGTAGGATCCCACGGACAGGAAAAAATATGCAGTGTGAAACCAGCCTTACATCTTTTAGAAGCCCTAGACTCGCAAATTCTTGTGCGATGTCTGTGCCTCCTTCACAATTGTCCATGATGGTAATGTAAGAGAGTAACAAAATGACCTTGTCAACCCTTGAAGTCCTGAAAGGGAATTAAAGATTAAAATATGTACATATTTTACGTGTGTATATTTTAATTACCGTACTTTCACATCGCTGCAGCTATGACAGGTGCCCGAGGCCCCCCCGAGATCGGGCCCACGGGCCCCTGTGTTATAGCAAGGTATAGTAAGTTGTACGGTCCTAAAATCTACTTAGTACTACAATAACAGGACCATGAGGTATTGGTGTACACAATAATGTTGAGACTACATTCTTATTTATTGATTACTGTATATGATAATTTATATTTAATATAAAGCAAATTATAATATGTTTTAATATTTATTCTTATTTTGTTTTGATTAATGCAATCTCTGGGGATTGCTATTTTTATTTGCTGGTGTGTAAGTGTCTGAGCAAGATATTTGGCATACAAGGCCATATGAGACTGCAGATGATATCCACAGCTCCTATACTGTCAGGTGTGAACTGGGCACACCACCTGGCCTGTCCAGTTTATAGTTGTGGTGGGAGCCAAGCGCCATTTTGTTGTAGCGCAGAGCTACATCCTGAGCCACTCCGCTCATGCAGTGTTTGAGCGGTGGTAGGAGGTCTGAGTAGTGTCATTGATATGAGCATCATCAGTGAGCACAGATCATCAGCCTGAAATTCAGAGCAGGGCTGTGCCATTGATCTTTTCCAGCGGTGAGAACAGCTCAATAGTATGCAAATAGTAGCACAATGTCAGGTTTACAGACCTGTGCCCTCTGCTGCCGTCACCCCAGTGTTCAGAGCACAGTAGTGATATAATGCCGCTGCTGTGCTCTGAGCACTGATTCAGCTCTGCTCCATCAATGTAAAGTCTCAATCATATGCTTGTAATGCAGTGACGTCTGAATGAGTCTTTACACTGACTGGTCAAAGGCATGTATATAATCCTATCATGTGTGATACAGTCTGCTAAACCAAGTATCTAAACCGATTACGGTATGTGATAAAATCTGCTGATCTAATCCCATCAAGTGTGATTCAGTCTGCTGAGCTATGTTTCTGATCCTATAATGATTGACACAGTATGCTGCACCATGTATTTAATCCCATTACGTTATATAGTCTTCTGAGCAGTGTAGATAATCCCATCATGTGTGATACAGTCTACTGAGCTATGTATCTAATCTCATCATGTAAAATAAAGCTGTTGAGCTGTGTAATTTATACCATGACATGATATACAATCTGTGTATCTAATCCTATCATGTGTGACAGGCTGTCTATCTATTGCTATCTTGTAATACACATTGTATTTGATGAGCCATGTATCTAATTCTATAATTTTTGACCTAGGCTAGGGAGGGTCACACGTAAAACTTGAATTGCGTTCACCGCTTCCAGATCCAGATGCGGTGAACGCAATTGCAGTCCCACACATTTTTTTATGAAAAATGTGTGGAGGGAACCGCATTGCGATAACCGAATTGCTCAGGTAGTGTAATCCTGAGCAATCCGGTTCCCGTATACTTTTCTTATCCCGGCTGCCGCCGGGATAAGCAAAGTGCTTAAACTGTTAAAAAAGCTGTAATGTTGATATTAATTTTGACCATCATGTCTCTAGGGGGTGCCCACCCCTCCTAGTGACATGCTACCCACTCAGGTGGGCATGTCAGGGGTTAATTCCTCATGTACAGTATTGCCGAGTCCTGTCGGCACTGTACAACTTAATAAACCCGGCGGCTCCCCTGACAGCTGCGCATACTATACCTATTGTAGGTATAGTATGTGCGCTGTCCGAGGTCCGAGGCACCCCCTAGAGACATGCTGGCCAAAATTAATATTAACTTCACAGCTTTTTTTAACAGTTTAAGCACTTCGCTTATCCAGGCGGCAGCTGGGATAAGCAAAGTATACGGGAACCGGATTGCTCAGGATTACACATCCTGAGCAATCCGGGTATCGCAATGCGGGGCACAGAACCGCTCCGAAAACTGCAGCCTGCAGAGCCGGAGGCAGTAACCGGATTTCTTGTAAAGCAATCCGGTTTTTATAATAGTCTCCTATGAGGAGCGTTTCCTGCTTCGGTTTTGAGCTTTTTAAAAGCTCTAAACCGGATCAGGTTTTCAAAAGAAAAACCGGATGTGTGACCCTAGGCCTAGTCTGTATATCTAGTCCTATCATGCGTGACACATTTTGTGTATCTAATCCTATCACTCATGATAGGATTAGATACACAGACTGTCACGCATGACGTATCATACAATGTGCATCACAGCGGCTACTAACAGACTGCGTTATTAATTCCTCATGAAGGAGGGAATCTCCAAAATGTGTAGAATAAATCAGTATTGAAGACTACAGAAATTGTCATTATTAAAGATAGCAGCATAGTTAACATACGTATATGTCTACGTATCTTTGATACTGGACCTGCGGAGGTTATCTGATGAATCCGGCTTTTATCAATGGTTGTGTATGATACAACCCGATGAGGTGAGCAGCACCATACCTATTTGACATTCATCATCTATATCAGGTTGAACCCTATTACGTTTTATTGTCCAAGTCATTGTTTTACTGATAGGATTGCTCACTGAACCAGATATCCCAGAAAGAGCAGAGCTTCAAATTACTAAAGGGGTTATCCCATTCTGATTGTAAATGTCTCAACCAGGTAAAAAAAAAGAGCCTGAACTCACCTTCTGTGCTGGCGCCATTTCAGCGCTATTGGTAATCGCGGTTCTAGGGCTCATGTGACAATGTGACTTCATGTGAGCCACGTGTCCAATCATCACCAGCTTCTGTCTTCCTGTCTTTGTACTAAATGTACAGTCTGGCCCCTCTTCAACAAATTCTAATATGGCACCCCAGGGGTTAATGTGCCACAGTGACATCACTTTGTGAGCTTTGTGTGACAGAGCAAGTGCAACAGAAGTAAGTGTGTGACTTGTGATTCAGTGACTTTGGATTAAGGGAGTTTGGAAGGGAGGAATTACTGAATTGCTGGTTGTATTTTATTAATACTTTGCATTTCTTTTTACTTATTATTTCTGTCTGGTGCAATCCCCATTAGGAAATGAGCTCCATGATTGGCAATGCCATCCAGTGTACATCTTGCCACATGTATGCATTCCTTGACCAGCCGGCCGAGGGTGCATACTGCTGTGTGAGATGTGAGTACGTTGTGCATTTGGAAGCCCAGATACTGGATCTAAATGAACGACTGACAACGCTGAGATCCATAGACAATATGGAAAGGAGTCTGCTGCTCACTGAACAGCTGCTCAATGGGATAGATGTGGGGGAGGATGGTACTATGGAGCCTCAGGACCATGAGGTAGCTAGCTGGGTGACAGTTAGAAGGCGGGGTAGAGGGAAGGGTGCCAGGGAGGCTAGCCCTGATCTGGCACACCCCAATAAATTTGCTATGTTGGCAGATGAGGGGGGTGTGAGTTCAGGTACAGCACTGCTGCAGCAGGGCATGACCTCTGAAAGCCAGAGGAGTGTCTGCTCCAGTAAGGGGGAAAACAGGAGAGTAGGGCAGGCCAGACAGGTGCTGGTAGTGGGGGACTCAATTATTAGGGGAATAGATAGGGCAATCTGTCACAAAGACAGGGATCGTCGAACAGTGTGCTGCCTACCTGGCGCTCGAGTCCGGCACATCGCTGATCGGGTTGACAGATTACTGGGAGGGGCTGGTGAGGACCCAGCGGTCATGGTGCACATTGGCACAAATGACAAAGTTAGAGGTAGGTGGAAGGTCCTTAAAGATGATTTCAGGGAATTAGGCTGCAAGCTTAAGGCAAGGACCTCCAAGGTAGTATTCTCTGAAATACTGCCTGTACCACGTGCCACACCAGAGAGGCAACGGGAGATTAGGGAGATAAATAAGTGGCTCAGGAATTGGTGTAGGAAGGAGGGGTTTGGGTTCCTGGAGAACTGGGCCGACTTCTCTGTTGGCTACAGGTTCTATGCTAGGGACGGGCTGCACCTCAATGGGGAGGGTGCAGCTGTGCTGGGGGAGAAAATGGCTAGAAGGTTGGAGGAGTGTTTAAACTAGGGATTGGGGGGGTGGGTATTCATTGTATAGGAGGGGAAGATAGTGTAAACAGTAACCTGGGCACAAGTAATAAAATTGGGGGTGGCATGGGGGGTGGGGTTAGAACAGTCAATCTAGTAGGAAGGAATAGAGGTAAAGAGAGATGCATAAAGTGCATGTTCACTAATGCCAGAAGCCTCACCAACAAAATGGAGGAATTAGAATTGATTTTGTTGGAAAATAATTATGACATGGTGGGGATTTCGGAGACTTGGCTGGACGAGAGTCATGACTGGGCTGTTAATTTACAGGGCTATTGTCTGTTCAGAAATGACCGTACAAATAGGCGAGGAGGAGGTGTATGTTTATACGTAAAATCATCCTTAAAACCCATCCTGCGTGATAATATAGGTGAATCTAATGGAAATGTAGAGTCTCTGTGGGTGGAGATAAGGGGAGGGGGAAAAAATAATAAATTACTGATAGGGGTTTGTTATAAGTCCCCAACAATAATGGAAGTGGAGGAGACTATCCTCATAAAGCAAATAGATGAAGCAGCGACTCAGGGAGAAGTCATTATTATGGGGGACTTCAACTACCCTGAAATACATTGGGGAACAGAAACCTGCAGTTCTAGCAAAGGTAATAAGTTTTTGAAAACTATAAGAGACAATTACCTTTCACAACTGGTTCAGGACCCAACAAGAAGGGGGGCACTGCTGGACCTAATATTAACTAACAGGCCAGACCGCATATCAAATATACGGGTTGGAGGTCACTTGGGTAATAGTGATCATAACTTAATAAGCTTTCAAGTATCCTTTACTAAGACGTGTAGTAGAGGGGCCACAAGGACACTAAACTTCAGGAAGGCAAATTTCCAACGGTTGAGAGATGATCTTAGTGCAATAAACTGGGACGATGTCCTGAGACATAAAAGTACACAACACAAATGGGAGATGTTTATTAGCATCCTGAATAGGACCTGTGCACAATATATACCCTATGGGAATAAGCATGCTAGAAATAGGAGGAAACCACTATGGCTAAATAAAGCGGTAAGAAGTGCAATATGTGACAAAAAGAAAGCATTTAGGGAATTAAAGCAAGTAGGTAGTGATGAAGCATTAAATAAATACAGAAAATTAAATAACATTTGTAAAAAGCAAATCAAGGCAGCAAAGATTGAGACAGAGAGACTCATTGCCAGAGAAAGTAAAAAGAATCCCAAAATATTTTTTAACTACATAAATAGTAAGAAACTAAAAAATGATGGTGTTGGCCCCTTTAAAAATAGTCTGGGTGAAATGGTGGATGAGGATGAGGAAAAAGCAAATATGCTAAATGACTTTTTTTCAACAGTATTTACACAAGAAAATCCCATGACAGACAATATGATCAGTGATAACAAAAATTCTCAATTAAACGTCACCTGCTTAACCCAAGAGGAAGTACGGCATCGTCTAAAAATCACTAAAATTGACAAATCCCCGGGCCCAGATGGGATACACCCCAGAGTGCTGCAGGAATTAAGTACTGTCATAGATAGACCATTATTTTTAATATTTAAAGATTCCATAATATCAGGGTCTGTACCACAGGACTGGCGTATAGCAAATGTGGTGCCAATATTCAAAAAGGGGACAAAAACTGAACTTGGAAATTATAGGCCAGTAAGCTTAACCTCTACTGTGGGTAAAATCCTAGAGGGTTTTCTAAGAGATGCTATACTGGAGTATCTGAACAAAAATAACCTCATGACCCATTATCAACATGGTTTTACGAGGGACCGTTCCTGTCAAACTAATCTAATAAGCTTCTATGAAGAAGTAAGTTCTGGACTGGACCAAGGAAATGCAGTGGATGTGGTGTATATGGACTTTTCAAAAGCTTTTGATACGGTGCCACACAAAAGGTTGATACATAAAATGAGGGCAATGGGGATAGGGGAAAATATGTGTAAGTGGGTTAAGAACTGGCTTAGTGATAGGAAACAAAGGGTGGTTATTAATGGAACACACTCAGAATGGGTCACAGTTAACAGTGGGGTACCACAGGGGTCAGTGTTGGGCCCGCTTCTATTTAATATATTTATTAATGACCTTGTAGGGGGCATACAGAGTAGAATCTCAATATTTGCAGATGACACTAAACTCTGCAGGGTAATCAATACAGAGGAGGACAATTTTATATTACAGGAGGATTTATGTAAACTAGAAGCTTGGGCTGCTAAATGGCAAATGCGCTTTAATGGGGATAAATGTAAAGTCATGCACTTGGGCAGAGGAAACAAAGGGTATAATTATGTGCTTAATTATAAAACACTGGGCAAAACTATCACTGAAAAAGACCTGGGTGTATGGGTAGATGACAAACTCACATTTAGTGGCCAGTGTCAGGCAGCTGCTGCAAAGGCAAATAAAATAATGGGATGTATTAAAAGAGGCATAGATGCTCATGAGGAGAACATAATTTTACCTCTATACAAGTCACTAGTGCGACCACACTTAGAATACTGTGTACAATTCTGGTCTCCGGTGTATAAGAAAGACATAGCTGAACTAGAGCGGGTCCAGAGAAGAGCGACAAAAGTTATTAGAGGACTAAGGGGTCTGCAATACCAAGACAGGTTATTAAACTTGGGGTTATTTAGCTTGGAAAAACGAAGGCTTAGGGGTGATCTTATAATAATGTACAAATATATGAGGGGGCAGTACAGAGACCTTTCTAATGATCTCTTTACTCTTAGGCCTGAGACTGGGACAAGGGGGCATCCTCTACGTCTGGAGGGAAGAAGGTTTAATCATAATCACAGACGCGGATTCTTTACTGTAAGAGCAGTGAGACTATGGAACTCTCTGCCACATGATGTTGTAATGAGTGAGTCACTACTAACATTTAAGAGGGGCCTGGATGCCTTTCTTGAAAACTATAATATTACCAGTTATACATACTAGATTCTTTGATAGGGCGTTGATCCAGGGAATTAGTCTGATTGCCGTATCTGGAGTCAGGAAGGAATTTTTTCCCCCAATGTGGAGATTAGTGTTGCCACATGGGGTTTTTTTTGCCTTCCTCTGGATCAACATGTTAGGCTATGGGTTGAACTAGATGGACTTAAAGTCTTCCTTCAACCTTAAAAACTATGTTACTATGTTACTATATCACCAGGGTTAAATCCCCACACAACACTGGACACTGCACTAGCGCCTCTAGGCCAGAAGGGGGAGCAAAAGCACTCCCATATATATTCTGGTGTAGAGAGGAAGTGAGTAGTTCAGTGTGGGACAGCACTGCGGAAGAAAGACTGGTGGTGTAAAGGGACTGCCTTAGGCCTCTCCACAGTCTGCTACTCAACTCCAGGCCTAGCCAGGGTCTGAGGGAAGGAGTTCAGGAAACAGGAGAACACATCTGGGAGACTGATTTACCTCATAACTCGCCCCAGAGGAGCGCAGAAACCGGATACTGGATCCGAAACTGTGACTGACACACGCAGCACAGTAAACACCGGAATAGTGGAGGCTGCAAATCTACACCGTACCACAGCGAAACAACACGGCGGGGTCAGAATTACACGGAAAGACTCAAGTTGCCTAGCAATGGGGTACCTGTGAGGAGAAACAGGGCCAGCAGCCTAGGTAAAGCGGCAGCAGGACCACACACACAGTGCAAGAGTAGGAAGCTGAGGACCCGGACAGGGTGGGAGCAACCTGGCCCCGGTACAGACTCCGTGGACAGTACTCTGCTAAAGAACATCTGTAGTAAAGGACTTGGAAAACTTAAAAACCGTGAGTCTGTGTGATCCTTGTGCTCAAATCCTGCTTTCCCTCACAAGCAGATATCCTCTCCACTACTACCCCTACTCAGCATCAATCATAGACTGTTACTATCACTGCCCCGGGGATTCAGGCTCTGCCAGCGGAGAGCCGTTACATCTCCAGCTGCCCAAACTTCATCCCCGGAGGTTCTGCAGCAGTGGTGGTCACCTTGATCACAACCCGTGGGTGGCGTCACGACAAACTCCCCTGTAAATATCCCTCCTTTTACTTGCGGAACCCGGGACACGGTCCGGACCAAGACCACCGTGATATCCCCAGCAGTACTCCGGACCGATACCGAGTACCTCGTCCCAGTGTGCTCCACACTAACATGTCCTTTAGCTCTGTAGCAGCACATTTATGTTATACAAGGTCCATCCCTCAAGGTCCTCTTTAGGAACCAGCGTGCAGAACCACAAAGAGGGAGCAATTACTCTATTACGCCTAGTCATGCACTAAAGGTACCATCACACGCTGCAATATTGCTAGGCAATTTCACTGGCAATTTTCTGGTTGCAGTGAAATCATGGACACATTGTTCTATTTTGTTGCTGTGTACTAATGGAACTATGTGTCCATGATTTCACTGCAACCAGCAAATTGCCACACAAAACAAGCTGTCCACTCTCCTTCTCCCACCTGCTTGCCCTCTTTTTGCTTCTCTTATCCGCCGGCGACATATCTCCCAATCCGGGACCTCCACTGCCAACAATCCCCACTATTCCTCCATCCAATCACCCCACACATGCAAGAAACTGCTGCAATCTATTAAATTCCACTGACCTCCCTCTCCGCCGCTCTATCTCTCTGGAACGCTCTGGAATGTCCATACCATCTGTAGTAAACTCCACTCCATTCATGACCTCTTTACCTCTCGCAAACTCTCCTTCCTGGGCCTTACAGAAACATGGCTGACAACCTCCGACATGGCCTACCCTGCTGCTCTGAGTTACGGCGGACATTATTTCTCCCACACACCTCGTACTGGCAACAAACATGGTGGAGGAGTGGGTCTTCTCCTTTCTAGCAACTGCACCTTCAACCCAATTCCTCCTCCTCCCTCCCTTATCGTCTCATCTTTCAAAGCACACTCTGTCCGTATTAACTCTCCTTCCAACCGCCAAGTGGCCATCATTTATTGACCCCCGTACCCAACCACTGCCTTATTTGACCAATTCTCCATCTGGCTTCTATACTTTCTCTCTGCCGACATTCCCAGCATCATAATGACTTCAACAACCCCATTGATACTCACCGGTCAACAGCCTCCAAACTCCTGTCAGTTGCTTCATCCTTTGGCCTCTCTCAATGGTCCACCACAGCCACCCACACAGACGGACATACACTAGACCTCATCTTCACCTGCCTCTGCTCCCTAACTAATCCCACAACCTCCCCTCTCCCCTTCTCTGACCACTTTCTCATCCTTGTCCTCCTCACCTGCCCCCCATGTCCACCAACTCGCACACCCTTGCAGAAACCTCACACATCTTGATGCTCACACACTCTCCAACGCCATTTTACTGCTATCATCCATATCCTCACTCCATGACACAGATAATGCCACAGCTTTCTACAACTCTACATTCAAATCAGCTATTGATGCAGCTGCCCCTCTCGTTCATGGCAGAACACGACAAATCAACAGACAACCCTATTACAGACATCACAAAAAATCTCTGGCGAGCGTCTAGGGTTACAGAGTGGTGCTGGAAGAAAACATACTCGCATGAAGACTACACAGCATTAAAACAAGCACTTCCAAGTGTGCCGCCCAGCTTAGGGGACCGGGATACCCGGCGCAGGGTCCCTTTCCTTGGGGAAGTCACTGGTGGCTGGACCCAGGCCGTGGCCCCAGGCTGGCACACTCCTAAAAGGGGGTATTTACAGGGGATTTAGAAGTTTATATAATTTATAAAGTTTGTAGATGTTATTGTCGTGACGCCACCCAGAATAATGTGGCTATATATGGCCACCGCTGCCTTGTACTGGCCAGGGGATGATGGTGAGAGGCAGCTGAGATGGTATAGCCCTTTTCCGGGTAGGGCTGTAGGGTCCCCTGGACAGGTGATGTTAAAGTTAATGATGGATGAAGATGGAAGTATGGTGAGGAGATGTTAAGGACACAGACACTTACTTGATTCACAGCAAATTCTCTCAGCGGTGATGGTCCCAATCCTGGATAGATGGTAGCTGTTAAATCAGAGGCTGAGGCACAGATGAGGTTTAACTGGTTTACTTTCAACCAAACTATAATACAACAAGTCCCGTCTCCGGAGTCTGCAATAGGGGTTCAGTTGCTCAGGCCCCACCGGGTCCTTTACCTCCTGCTTGCGCTGTCTATGTGGCCCTGCTGCCGTGTGTGAACTGGCTGCCGGCCCAAATCTGTCCTCTCTGGGTCCCACTCAACAGGCAACTTGAGTCCTTTGTCTCTCTGCTTACCCCCTCCGGGAGTACTGCTGAACTCTTAGTATGTTGCTGTGTCTGGCCCTGTGAAGCTTGTTGTTCCCTCACGTTTTTCCGGTTGCTGTATTGTATATAACTAATGCAGCCACGGATCCGGTATCCGTATCTGCGCTTTTTATCTAGGGTAGATAGTGATGCTACCCGATTCTGAAAGTGTTTCTCTTATCAGTTTTCTCCTCCTCAGACCGATGGCTTGGCCCTGGAAATTGTCAGCCAGTCCTCAGGAACTCAATGCAGCTCCTGTCACTCTGAGCTCCTGGCTCCAACTGTCTGAAAATTTACCTCAAACCAGTGTTTTATCTCTAGGGAAGTCTCTGGTGTCTCTGGAGCTCCCCCTACTGGCCAAAGGTGGTAGTGCAGTGGCTTGGCTTTCTAAGTGAGTGCAACTATTATGATCTTATACTGTGGCTAATACCCGCAGGGGCGCCACATTCCCCCTTAGTTAAGAACAGTACTCCGGGACTGTGGGACAATAAACATAAGATATAACAGATAATATCTACAGAGTCTTAAAAAAAAAATAAAAAGTTACAAAAACCACTCAAGTTTAAAAAATAGAGTCTTGTAAAAAGTCACTTCAAATAGCGTCCATTAATACAGCTCTGTCCTTGAGGGCTATTTATTTGTTAGGAAAGGCACTGCAATTAGCGTCCATTTTTCCAACAAAGTTTATGAATAATTTAAGAATGTTCAAAAAACAGTCTTTCCGGAGCTTTAATTTACCGCCTCCGGGCTGATAAATGAAGAAAAGAGTTCAAGAATATGCAAGTAGTTCATACAGAATAGTCTCTGTAGGTACTGGGCTTTTTTTTTTTTTTAACGTTACATCTAATAACTACTAATTAACAACTAAACAAGTTCCTTTCAGATATTTCGGGTTGTAAGTGCAGTAGGCCTCAAGGCCCTCGGGTCACCGCATATGAGGCCAAGTTTTAACTCTTCGTGACTGCCACTTTACATCATACCTTTTAGGATTCTATTCAATTACATAACTTTAACATATAGACAATGCACATGAAATCTATTTACATTTGGTAGTCTGCATATCTTGCTGGTAATTGACCCTGAGTACTACGCTGTGATCTGCGTAACGCTTGTGTACTGGGTGTACTCAATGTGATGGTGTGAGTGGACGTATACCTAGTAAGTACTTCTGGTTCTGCTAGGGATAATTCCACATTTGTGGGATTGGCAATTCCACCGTGTCCAGGACTATTATTACTAGGAATTTGTTCTTCCTGTCTTGGGACTTCTTGTGGTACAGGGTCTGCTTCTAATTCTATTGGTCTTGGGGCTTCTGGTATTACAGGCTCTGGTGTTTGATAGAAGGCCATCATGGGAACTACTACTGCACCATTGTAGGTTGGCCAGGTTTTAGGAAAGTCTCCTAGATAGGTGTGATA
The DNA here is from genome assembly GCA_033576535.1 of Allobates femoralis. Classification (NCBI taxonomy): domain Eukaryota; kingdom Metazoa; phylum Chordata; class Amphibia; order Anura; family Aromobatidae; genus Allobates; species Allobates femoralis. The sequence goes on along the minus strand of JARQOC010000003.1, from coordinate 128,442,979 downwards.
TACTCCATCTTCTTCTTTTTCATTAACAGGTTGAACCGGTACTGGTTGAATAACTTCTGGTTCAGGTTGAATGACTTCTTTTTCTTTCAATGTCTCTGGACATAGTTTTAGATTGTCTCTTGACACTAGTACTGATGTTAATCCACCATCTTTGCTTATAAGACACATTTTAGGATTGTTCACTCTCATTGGTAAAACTGTATATGGGACAGATTCCCACTGATTGTCCAATTTATTAGTGCGACGGTTTCTCTTGAGCACTTGATCACCAGGTTTTAATGGGGTTGCTAGAGCATTCTGGTTGAAGTATTGCTCTTGTCTTTCTCTAGTTTTCTGGAGATTCCTTTCTACGCATTCTTGCACTTGGCGATACTGTTGTTGGCGTAGGGAGTCCCAGTTGGAATCCTGCACTTCTGCGTCAGGTTTTACGATGCCCATTTCTAGATCTATTGGTAGCTTGCCAGGTCTTGCACGCATAAGGTAAGCTGGGGTACAGTTTGTGGAGCTTACCGGGACATTGTTATAGAGGTCTACCAAGTCAGGCAATTTCTCTGGCCATAGGTTTCTCTCTGTCTCTGGTAAAGTCTTTAAGAGATCGATTACAATATGGTTCATTTTTTCGCATAAGCCATTTGTTTGCGGATGATAGGCTGTTGTACGGATCTTCTTGCAGCCATACATATTGCAAAATTCTCTGAAGATCTCGGATTCAAATGCTGTACCTTGGTCTGCGAGTACTTGTTCCGGATATCCATGGGGTCTGCAAAAGTATGTCTGGAACGCCTTAGCTGCTGTTTTTGCAGTGAGATCTTTCACGGGCACTACTACCAAGAAACGTGAGTAATGGTCCACTATGGTTAAAGCATAGACATAGCCGGACCGGCTTGGTGTCAATTTCACGTGATCTATTGCTACGAGCTCAAGTGGTTGCTTGGTAACTATAGGCTGGAGTGGTGCTCTTTGGTTTTTTAGATCTTTTCTTCTGAGGTTGCACGGACCACAGTTTCTGCACCATTCTTCAATTGATCTTCTCATTCCAACCCAGTAGAATCTTTCTCTTAGAAGTACTTCTAGCTTTTTCCAACAAAGTGACCAGCACCATTGTGATAAGCTTCTAGGACCATTTTTACATCTTGTTTAGGCACAATGATCTGCCATACTAGCTCATGCGTCTTTGGATTGGTATATCTTCTGCACAGCTTTCCTTGGTACAGGAACATTTTGCCTCTCTCTTTCCAGAGTTGATGTGTCTCTTTCGGTGCATTTTCATTGGGATACGCACTTTGCTCAGTCAGCAGTTCTTTCACCAACTTCACAGCTGGATTGCTGTCTTGAGTGTCAGCCCATCTGTGGTGTGCTAATGGGTTGAGATTCACCTGTTGATGTTTCTGGTAGGCACTGGATTGATACTGTCCTACCTTGGACGATGGAAGGCGGGTAGTTCAATTTCTTCAAGTTCTACCGGTTCTTCTTCCACGTCTCTCAAGTGCGGCATCCGGGATAAGGCGTCTGCATTTCCATTCTTTCGGCCTGCTCTATACTTGATCACGAAGTTGTAATTAGACAGCCGGGCTATCCATCGCTGTTCCAGCGCACCTAGCTTGGCTGTATCCAGGTGGGTCAATGGGTTGTTATCAGTATAGACGGTGAATTCTGCAGCTGCCAAGTAGTGTTTGAAACGCTCAGTCACAGCCCAGACTACTGCCAGTAGTTCTAACTTGAAGGAGCTGTAATTTTCAGGATTTCTTTCAGTAGGCCGGAGCTTTCTACTTGCAAAGGCGATGACTTTCTCCTTGCCTCCTTGCTTCTGAGATAGTACTGCTCCCAGTCCCACATTACTGGCATCTGTGTAAAGGATGAAAGGTTGATGGTAATCGGGGTATGCCAGAACTTCTTCTCCGGTCAATGCCTTCTTCAACTTTTCAAAGGAATCTTCCCTCTCATCACTCCACTGGAAAGGAGGATTGCGGTTTGAAGGCTTCTTCGACTGCCCTACCAGGATGTCTTGTAGAGGTGCTGCTAGCTTGGTGAACCCTTGGATGAATCTACGATAGTAGCCCACCAGTCCCAGGAATTGCCTCACCTGTTTCACGCTGGTAGGTCTTGGCCAATCCCTTATTGCGGTTACTTTCTCGGGATCCGGTGCTACTCCTTCTGAACTTACAACGTGTCCCAGGTATTGTACCTTTGGCTTTAGAAGGTGACATTTTGATGGCTTGATCTTCATACCATACCGGGATAAGGCTTCGAACACTTCTGCCAGGTCTTGTAGATGTTGTTCGTAAGTCTTTGAGTAGACTATTACATCATCTAGGTACAGAAGAACGGCTTCAAAGTTCTTGTGTCCGAGACAGCATTCCATCAATCGCTGAAAGGTACCGGGTGCGTTGCAGAGTCCGAACGGCATACAATTAAATTCACAGAGACCCATTGGTGTGGTAAATGCTGTCTTTTCTTTATCTTCCTCAGCCACAGGGACTTGCCAATACCCACTTGTTAAGTCTAAGGTGGAAAAATAGTTAGCAGATCTTAAAGCGGCTAATGACTCTTCAATTCTAGGTAAGGGGTAGGCATCTTTATGGGTAATGTGATTAATCTGCCGGTAGTCTACGCACATTCTCATGGTTCCGTCTTTCTTTTTAACTATTACCAGAGGGGCTGCCCAGGGACTACAACTGTCTCTTATTACCCCGGCCTGTTTCATCTCTCTCAGCATGTCTTTAGCACATTGATAATGAGCGGGCGGTATGGGTCTATATCTCTCTTTTATTGGTGGGTGGTTACCGGTAGGAATTGTATGTTCTACCCCTTTAATCTGTCCGAAGTCTAATGAGTGTTTACTGAAGACCCGTTCATATTCTTCTACTAGTCGGTACACCCCTTGTTTTTGGTGGGTAGGTGTTGAATCTGTACCTATATGCAGCTGCTGACACCAATCTTCTAATTCTCCACTTGAACCATTGTCGTCCGCCTGACATGACGGATTCAAGGGCCCAATGGCTATGATGGCATTGTTGTCAACAGTGTATAGTTTGGCCATTGTAGCGTACCTTGGTAAAGTGACCTCTTCCTCTCCACAATTCAAAAGACGTATGGGCACTCTTCCCCTGTGTACCTCGACTATTCCTCTAGCCGTTAATATCGTGGGTCTACTATCAGTGTACACAGGCTCTACCAAGGCTTGGTAATCTCGTCCTTTAATACCAATGGCTGCTCTACACCATACCAGCATTTCAGTTTTTGGAGGTATTACTATAGGAGTTGGGTCACTTACCCTCACACTGCCGATTTCTCCACCTGCAACCTCTACTTGTTGCTTCAGCACCAATGCTTTTATCTCTCTCCGGAGAATTCTCTGCTGGCAGGATTGGGCAGTTTCCGCAAATTGCTGTAAAATAGTAATAACCTCGGAAAAACAATTTTCTAAAACATTCATACCTACCAATACAAAAGGTTCCCGTCGGTTAACATCAACAATTATGATACCCTGATTTTTTAATTCTGCTCTACCAATCTTAATGGTCATCTCTCTAAATCCTACTTGCGGTACCAATTTTCCATTACTAGCATATATACTTAGCTCAACATTAGATGGTCTTTTATCAATGTCTGAATCTGCCCAGTACCTCTTATAAAGGATATGTGGTATAGATGAAATCTGGGAACCAGTGTCCAACAAGGCATTGAGAGGAATACCGTCCAGCACGATGGGGATAATGGGACGTCCTCCGACGTACTTATCGTGCCAGGATGTTGGGCCTTGAAAGTTCACTCCTGCGAAGCGGCCCGCATTCCCAGGGGATCCTTGTTTAAATCACAATTGCGGGCGATGTGGCCTGGCTTCTGGCAATGGCGGCAAATAGGCTGTCCATCCGGCTGGTAACGGTCGTTGGGTCGTCCTCTCCACGCTGGGTATCTCTGGGGTCTCATCCAGGGAATATCCTCTCTGCGGTTCGCCAACTCCATCTTGGGTGTAGTCTGTGATTCTCTCATTTCCTGCATGGTTTTAGCCATTGAGGTGACAATGTCTGTTAGAGAGTCAAGCTTTTGCTGGAAAGCATCATTAACACTGGCCTCCAGGGGCTTAACTGATGTCACTGGCACTCTCTGTTGTTGAGGGGTTTCTGTAATGGATTGCTCAGGATCCTGATCCCAAAGTGCCTCTGCCTGCTGGAGACGAATAGCGCTCTCCTTTAACTGGGCAAATGTCACCTCAGGGTCCTTGAAAGTCAGCATACTCGCATGCCCTCGATGAGAAGGGGTTAATAGTCCCTCAATGAATTGATCTTTTAGCAATTTATCAGCGCCAGTGTTAAACATTGGTTCAGCCAGTGTAAGCGCTTTAAGGGCCTCCTGTAAATTCAGGGCAAAGTCTCTCACACTCTCATTGGCCTTTTGTTTGCAATTGAAGAATTTGGTCTTTGCTTTGCTACCAGCAGTAGTTTCAAATACTGCCTTTAATCCAGCTAGAATATGCTCAGCAGTGTCTTTTAGATCAGCGGACCATGCTGTGACTTCTCGCTTGGCATTACCACTTAACTGTGCCATCAGCAAACCGACACGCTGAGCTTCTGCCATTGGAAACATGTTTAAATAGGCCAGCAGTTTTTCTTTAAAATCATCAAAAGTATTAGGCTTACCTTCATACACTGGAAGCCATGGAGCACCTGGGGTATATGGCATCAACATCGGCATAATGGGCGCTGCACCTTGCGCCGCTGTGCTGCCGAGCGCTCTGTTTTGTGCTTCAGCTGCATTTGTGTCGCCGAGTGTTTCGGCGTCTCCGTGCTGCGACATGTTGCGCCCCCTTAGTTAATCCGGACCCTTCCGGTCCTCTGCTTCCGTCGGGATGGAGTATAATCGTTCCGCTGTGCAGCAGGATTGGTTTTCCCCTTTTGCCGACGTAAGAGCTCTCAGCTTGGTGCCGCCCACAAAGACACGCCCCCTGCTGCTTCTGCTCGCCGCGAGCTCAGTAATGGCGGAATCTGAAATTTTTCAGTCAGATCAGAGCTCAGGGCTATGACACAGTTCAAATAGCAGTCTCGTGCTGTGGCAGTTATGAGGTAATTAGTGATGATGCAATTTTACCTCAGAGGCTGGCGGCCATTTTGTTTCAATGTTAGTCAATGGGGAAAAGTCTATTTCAATGGTTTCCAATGGGAAAATCACTTTTTGATAAAAATTAAAACAAAAGTCAATTTTTCTCGGATTTTCTCACAATTTTCGGCATTAATCACGGCACACAGTACCCGATTTAACCAGGCACGGTAGATCCTGTTCGTGACGCCAAAGAGAGATGTGCCGCCCAGCTTAGGGGACCGGGATACCCGGCGCAGGGTCCCTTTCCTTGGGGAAGTCACTGGTGGCTGGACCCAGGCCGTGGCCCCAGGCTGGCACACTCCTAAAAGGGGGTATTTACAGGGGATTTAGAAGTTTATATAATTTATAAAGTTTGTAGATGTTATTGTCGTGACGCCACCCAGAATAATGTGGCTATATATGGCCACCGCTGCCTTGTACTGGCCAGGGGATGATGGTGAGAGGCAGCTGAGATGGTATAGCCCTTTTCCGGGTAGGGCTGTAGGGTCCCCTGGACAGGTGATGTTAAAGTTAATGATGGATGAAGATGGAAGTATGGTGAGGAGATGTTAAGGACACAGACACTTACTTGATTCACAGCAAATTCTCTCAGCGGTGATGGTCCCAATCCTGGATAGATGGTAGCTGTTAAATCAGAGGCTGAGGCACAGATGAGGTTTAACTGGTTTACTTTCAACCAAACTATAATACAACAAGTCCCGTCTCCGGAGTCTGCAATAGGGGTTCAGTTGCTCAGGCCCCACCGGGTCCTTTACCTCCTGCTTGCGCTGTCTATGTGGCCCTGCTGCCGTGTGTGAACTGGCTGCCGGCCCAAATCTGTCCTCTCTGGGTCCCACTCAACAGGCAACTTGAGTCCTTTGTCTCTCTGCTTACCCCCTCCGGGAGTACTGCTGAACTCTTAGTATGTTGCTGTGTCTGGCCCTGTGAAGCTTGTTGTTCCCTCACGTTTTTCCGGTTGCTGTATTGTATATAACTAATGCAGCCACGGATCCGGTATCCGTATCTGCGCTTTTTATCTAGGGTAGATAGTGATGCTACCCGATTCTGAAAGTGTTTCTCTTATCAGTTTTCTCCTCCTCAGACCGATGGCTTGGCCCTGGAAATTGTCAGCCAGTCCTCAGGAACTCAATGCAGCTCCTGTCACTCTGAGCTCCTGGCTCCAACTGTCTGAAAATTTACCTCAAACCAGTGTTTTATCTCTAGGGAAGTCTCTGGTGTCTCTGGAGCTCCCCCTACTGGCCAAAGGTGGTAGTGCAGTGGCTTGGCTTTCTAAGTGAGTGCAACTATTATGATCTTATACTGTGGCTAATACCCGCAGGGGCGCCACACAAGATTCAAGTCAGCACTCACCACCACTTAAACAGAATTACTTCCTTACCCTCATATCCTCTTTGTCCCACAACCCCAGGCAGCTATTCAACACATTTAACTCCCTCCTCCGCCCACACAGCCCCCTTCTATTTCTCATATTTCTGCAGAAGACTTTGAAACACACTTCACCAACAAGAATGAACAGATCATACAAGTCTTTGCTACCCAACCACCACAACCCCCATGTATACCAGACCCCTCACCTCCCCCACTAACCCTCCTCCCCTCCATCACTGAAGGAGAACTTGCACACCTCCTCTCCAGATCGCACCTCACCACTTGTGCACTGGACCCCATCCCATCCTACTTCCTCCCCAACTTGACTACCGCACTTATCCCAGCTCTAACCAACCTCTTCAGTCCATCACTAACTTCTGTTACCTTTCCTTCTGCTTTCAAACACGCAACAATTACACCATTACACCTATCTTAAAGAAGCCATCTCTTGACCCCACTTCTAAATCCAGCTACCGGCCTATATCCCTGCTCCCGTTTGCTTCCAAACTTCTCGAAAAGCATGTCCACACTGTACTCTCATCCCACTTCTCATCCAACTCTCTCTTTGACAACTTTTAATCCGGCTTCCGCCCCCACCACTCCACTGAAACTGCCCTGACCAAAATTACTAACGACTTACTTGCGGCCAATGCTAACAGACAGTTCTCCATCCTCCTCCTTCTAGACCTGTTCTCTGCATTTGAGACAGTTGACCACTGTCTCCTATTACAGATCCTCTCTTCCATCAATACCCTTGGTCTGGGACAACTCATAAAGTCCCATGGCTTCCAGTATCACCTGTACGCTGATGACACTCCGATTTATCTCTCTGGCCCAGATGTGACCTCTCTCCTGTCCAGAATCCCGGAGTGTCTATCAGCCATAACGGCCTTCTTCTACGCTCACTTTCTAAAACTTAATGTAGAAAAAAATTAATCATCTTTCCTCCACCTCACACACCTTCCTTACCAGATCTATCTATCTATCACAATTATTATTATTTATTTATATAGCGCCATTAGGTTCCATGGCGCTTTACATGAGGAAAGGGCAGACGAGGACAAGTACAATAAATGCGGACAATCAGGTCATACAGGTACCAGAGGGGAGAAGATCCTGTCTGTGAGGGCTCACAGTCTACGAGGGGTGGGTGGGTGTACAGTAGGAGGGGGAAGTGCCAGTCGTGGGTCAGTGCGTTGGACCGGGTCTCATTGCACGTTGTAGGCTTCACGGAAGAGGTGGGTCTTCAGGTTTCTTTTGAAGGTTCCCAGGGTAGGAGAGTGTCTGATGTGGTGGGGGAGAGAGTTCCAGAGAATAGCTGATGCACAGGAGAAATCTTGTATGCGGTTGTGAAAGAGATGAGAGGAGAGCGGAGAAGGAGTTCTTGGGAGGACCACAGGTTGCGTGAGGGTAGGTATCGGGAGACCAAGTAGGAGATGTAGGGAGGGGACAGGTTGTGGATGGCCTTGTATGTCATGGTTAGTATTTTAAACTGCGGTCTCTGCAAAGTGAAGAGCCAGTGGAGGGCTTGGCAGAGGGGGGAGACAGGGGAGTAGCGGGAAGACAGATGTATTAGTCGGGCAGTGGAGTTTAAGATAGATTGGAGAGGTGCAAGGGAGGTAGCAGGTAGGCCGTTGAGCAGGAGGTTGCAGTAGTCGAGACGGGAAATGATGAGAGCATGAATAAGTGTTTTAGCGGTGTCGTGGTCAAAGAAAGTGCAAATCCGTGAAATGTTTTTGAGCTGAAGTTGGCAGGACGTGGCGAGCGCCTGGATGTGGGGCTTAAAGGAGAGGGAAGAGTCAAGGATTACCTCGAGGCACTTGGCGTGGGGGACTGGGGAGAGTGAGCAGTTGTTGACGAGAATGGATAGGTCAGTTAGTGGCGGAGAGTTGCTTAGGGGGAAGATGATGAACTCAGTTTTGTCCATATTCAGTTTGAGTAAGCGAGCAGAGAAGAAGGATGAGATGGTGGACAGGCATTATGGAATTTTGGAAAGCAGGGAGGTGATGTCTGGTCCAGACAGGTAGATTTTTGTGTCGTCGGCGTAGAGGTGGTACTGAAGGCAATGGGACTCAATGAGTTGCCCTAGGCCGAGAGTGTAGATGGAGATGAGTAACAGTCCCAGAACCGAGCCTTGGGGGACCCCGATGGATAGGGGGTAGGGCAAGGAGGAGGTGTGGGAGTGGGTGACACTGAAAAACTGGTCCGCTAGGTATGAGGAGATCAAGGAGAGGGCTAGGTCAGTGACGCTAAGAGATTCCAGGATCCGAAGTGGAAGGGATTGGTCAACAGTGTCAAAAGAGTCAGATAGGTTGAGGAGGAGGAGGAGGACGGAGTAGTGATGCATGCTCTTGGCAGTCAGTAGGTTGTTGGTGACTTTGGTTAGGGCTGTTTCAGTGAAATGGTGGGGTCACAATAAATGACATCACACTTTCCCCTGTACCTGAAGTCCGTTGCCTCGGAGTAACCCTTGACTCTGCCCTGCCCTTCAAACTGCACATCCAAGCCCTTGCCACCTCCTGCCACCTCCAACTCAAAAATGTTTCCAGAATCCGTCCCTTCCTCAACCCTCAATCTACTAAACTACTAGTGCATGCCCTCATAATTCCAATCTGTCCTTAACTCTGCTGCCTGACTAATCCACCTTTCTCCTCGCTGTTAGTCCACTTCTCACCTCTGCAAATCCCTCCACTGGCTCCCAATTCACCAACCTATTCAATTCAAACTACTAACACTGACTTTCAAAGCAGTCCGCAATCTGTCCCCCTCATATATCTCTGAACTAATCTCCCGATATCATCCACCTCTTAACCTCCAATCTTCCCCTCTCCTCCACACTTGTACGTTCCTCATCAAACTGCCTGCAAGACTTTGTCCGAGCATCCCCCATTTTTGGAATTCTGCACCCCAAAACATCTGACTGTCCTCTACACTCGGAACCTTCAAGTGGATCTCTTCAGAACAGCCTACAGCCTGCAATGACCACAGTGCCAGCTCACACCACTGGACCCGACGCTCCACCACTGGACCTGGCGTTCCACCACCACTGGACCTGGCGCTCCACCACCATCAGATGCGGCGCTCCACCACCACCACTGGACCTGGTGCTCCACCACCACTGGACCTGGCGCTCCACCACCATCAGATGCAGCGCTCCACCACAATCCGATGTGGCACTCAAACACCATTTGACCCGGCGCTGCACCACCACCAGAGCAGACCCAACCTACTTTTCCCCTTCTCACTGCCCTGTAGTATGTAAGCCCGCGAGGACAGGGTCCTCTCTTCCCTCTGCATCAGTCTGTCACTGTTAGTTTGTTCATTGTATTTTTAACTTGTTTGTATGTAACCCCTTCTCATGTACAGCACCATGGAATTAATGGTGCTCTATGAATAAATAATAATAATAATAATTTTGGCACCAAAGACAAAACCATCATTGTTACATCTGGGATAATGGTAACCTGCCTTGGACAGCTGTAAGTTCCTGGGCCCTTTAGGCTTCATCTCTGTCTTGGAGAACACACATCGTTTACCTTTTGTAGATGAATTTGCAGGAAGCAATGTCTTTTCTAATGTAAATATCTCCCCTCCTCAGCAGATACAATGTATAGATCTACCCACAGTGTATCACTGGCCTGGGCTGTTATGTACAGACTGAGGGTGGGATTAATACCCTGCATCCATATTGGCACAGACCCGTGTGACTGGTGCAGGAGAGGCTGGTGATGGCAGCACAGGTGCCCTCCTCCTCCTAGGGGTGGGGGCATACAGAGGACCATCAGCCATAGTGTTAACCCCTCTCCTGCTGCAGCCCTGACTCCGGGAGTGGCAGCCTGAGCTCACATCACACACAGGGACATGAGCGCTGCCTCCATTGTGCCCGGGACCTGTCTGCTGTATCAATGCCCACAGCTGCCCACTGCTCGGGCACAGTGAGGGGGGCACAGAGGCGCAATCTCAGTCCTGACACTCAGCTGGTGGTGATTGGGTAAGTGACAGCTCCCTGCATGTGATTGCTGCATTACACTGGGTCTATGAGCAGACATTGCCTGTCATTGGGGTCAGATCTCTGCCATGACAATGCCTTCCATCCATGTCATTATCTATCTATCTATCTATCTATCTATCTATCTATCTATCTATCTATCTATCCATCCATCCATCCATCTATCTTATATATTTATCTATCATCTATCAATACATTATCTATCTCTACCTACCTACCTACCTATCTATCCATCCATCCATCCATCTATCTTATATATTTATCTATCATCTATCAATACATTATCTATCTCTACCTACCTACCTACCTATCTATCTATCTATCTATCCATCCATCCATCTATCTATCTTATATATTTATCTATCATCTATCAATACATTATTCCTATCTATCTATCTATCTATCTATCTATCTATCTATCTATCTATCTATCTATCTAATCCTATCTATCTATCTATCTATCTATCTATCTATCTATCTATCTATCTATCTATCTATCTATCTATCTATCTACGTATCTATCTATCTATCTATCTATCTATCTGTCTGTCTGTCTGTTGTCTATCTATCTATCTATCTATCTATCTATCTATCTATCTATCTATCTATCTATCCATCTATCTATCTATCTATCTATCAATCGATGTATCTATCTTCCAGTGCATCTCAATAAAATATCATCAAAATTTAATTTATTTCAGTATTTCAATACAAAAAGTGCAACACATATATTATATAGAGTCATTACACACAGAGTGATCTATTTCTAGTGTTTAATTCTGTAAATGTTGATGATTATGGCATACAGCTAATGAAAACACAAAGGTCTTTATCGCAGAAAAATAAAATAGGGAGGATAAAGTGTTAAAAACTGCGCTGTCATATTCCATGAGGCATCAAAGGGTGAATAGAATATTGATGTATTAGTTAACATATTGCAGGGTTCCCAGGAACGTCCTGAAACATGGCAATATTACATTGATTTTTGATGATATTCTAATGTATTGAGATGCACTAGTATCTATCTGACCTATATATTTATCTATTATCTTTCTATGTATCTATTATATAATTGCGAATAGCTTTTTTGCCCCTTCGACTTCCGGCGTGGTCATGTGGATACGTGCGAATTGCGAGCAGTTCTAAGTCGACTCGCAGCGGCCATTGCGACAAGTTCAAAGCCGACTCGCAATGGCCGCGCAGCGAGCATTGCGAGTCAGAGACTCGCCGTTCTAGAATCCCGATGCATGTGCATCGGGCTCCCAGCTAGTACATACATATTTACATAAACATGTGATATACCGTATGTTTATGTATATATACAATATATGGATATACAATGAAATATATACACACATACATTTACAGATTATAGATGTGTAATATATATATATTTACATATACCGTATATATACACCTCATCCAGTGGTTTACACTTTGTAGTCTATATATATTTATATATACATGTATATAAACACACACATACATCTAGGTAGATAGAGCATTAGACTAAATTGGTAAGCTTTTATATAAATACTGTATATATATATAATTTATTTTTATGTAAGGGTGTTTTCACATCTAAGGTTTGTGTGCGTTTTGCTTAATTTGCGTTTCTAGGTGTTTATTCGTCTTCCCCGACGTTTTGTGCAGCGCTGGCAAAAACGCATGCGTTTTGTGTTTTTGAAAACGCACATGCGATTTTGCACCTGTTTTTACATTTGTTTCCATTAAAATCAATGGGAGCAAAACGTTACCGATTTTATGCGTTTTTAGCAGTAAAAATGCCTAGAAACGCAAATTTAGTAAAACGCATGCCAACCTTAGATGTAAAACAGGCCTAAGTCTGGCCTTATATACATTGTGGTGGGGAAAAATTACTAACTGAGTTGTATTGCATTTTAAGAATTGGTATCAATTAGCCCTACGGTTTGTACATTTCTGAGCATTCGGCTCGGTGCCCCCCATAAGGACACACGATGTCATCTCTCTTGCGGAGACACCAGTGCCCTGTACTGGAGAACGCTCTGTCAGTGCCCTGTACTGGAGAACGCGCTGTCAGTGCCCTGTACTGGAGAACGCGCTGTCAGTGCCCTGTACTGGAGAACGCGCTGTCAGTGCCCTGTACTGGAGAACGCGCTGTCAGTGCCCTGTACTGGAGAACGCGCTGTCAGTGCCCTGTACTGGAGAACGCGCTGTCAGTGCCCTGTGCAGGAGAACACACTGTCAGTGCCCTGTGCAGGAGAACGCGCTGTCAGTGCCCTGTACTGGAGAACGTGCTGTCAGTGCCCTGTACTGGAGAACGCGCTGTCAGTGCCCTGTACAGGAGAACGCGCTGTCAGTGCCCTGTACTGGAGAACGCGCTGTCAGTGCCCTGTACTGGAGAACGCGCTGTCAGTGCCCTGTGCAGGAGAACGCGCTGTCAGTGCCCTGTACTGGAGAACGCTCTATCAGTGCCCTGTACAGGAGAACGCGCTGTCAGTGCCCTGTACTGGAGAACGTGCTGTCAGTGCCCTGTACTGGAGAACGCGCTGTCAGTGCCCTGTACTGGAGAACGCGCTGTCAGTGCCCTGTACTGGAGAACGCGCTGTCAGTGCCCTGTACTGGAGAACGCGCTGTCAGTGCCCTGTACTGGAGAACACGCTGTCAGTGCCCTGTACTGGAGAACGCGCTGTCAGTGCCCTGTACAGGAGAACGCGCTGTCAGTGCCCTGTACTGGAGAACGCGCTGTCATTGCCCTGTACTGGAGAACGCGCTGTCAGAGCCCTGTAGTGGAGAACGCGCTGTCAGTGCCCTGTGCAGGAGAATGCGCTGTCAGTGCCCTGTACTGGAGAACGCGCTGTCAGTGCCCTGTACTGGAGAACATGCTGTCAGTGCCCTGTACTGGAGAACGCGCTGTCAGTGCCCTGTGCAGGAGAACGCGCTGTCATTGCCCTGTACTGGAGAACGCGCTGTCAGTGCCCTGTACTGGAGAACGCGCTGTCATTGCCCTGTACTGGAGAACGCGCTGTCAGTGCCCTGTACTGGAGAACACGCTCTCAGTACTCAGTACTGGAGAACGCGCTGTCAGTGCCCTGTACTGGAGAACACGCTCTCAGTACTCAGTACTGGAGAACGCGCTGTCAGTGCCCTGTACTGGAGAACACGCTGTCAGTGCCCTGTACAGGAGAACGCTCTGTCAGTGCCCTGTACTGGAGAACACGCTGTCAGTGCCCTGTACTGGAGAACGCACTGTCAGTGTCCTGTACTGGAGAACGCTCTGTCAGTGCCCTGTACTGGAGAACGCTCTGTCAGTGCCCTGTACTGGAGAACACGCTGTCAGTGTCCTGTACTGGAGAACGCGCTGTCAGTGCCCTGTAGTGCAGAACATGCTGTCAGTGCCCTGTAGTGGAGAACGCGCTGTCAATGCCCTGTACTGGAGAATGCACTGTCAGTGCCCTGTACTGGAGAACAAGCTGTCAGTGCCCTGTACTGGAGAACGCGCTGTCAGTGCCCTGTACTGGAGAACGCGCTGTCAGTGCCCTGTGCAGGAGAACACACTGTCAGTGCCCTGTGCAGGAGAACACGCTGTCAGTGCCCTGTACTGGAGAACGCGCTGTCAGTGCCCTGTACTGGAGAACGCGCTGTCAGTGCCCTGTACTGGAGAACGCGCTGTCAGTGCCCTGTACTGGAGAACACGCTGTCAGTGCCCTGTACTGGAGAACGCGCTGTCAGTGCCCTGTACAGGAGAACGCGCTGTCAGTGCCCTGTACTGGAGAACGCGCTGTCATTGCCCTGTACTGGAGAACGCGCTGTCAGAGCCCTGTAGTGGAGAACGCGCTGTCAGTGCCCTGTGCAGGAGAATGCGCTGTCAGTGCCCTGTACTGGAGAACGCGCTGTCAGTGCCCTGTACTGGAGAACATGCTGTCAGTGCCCTGTACTGGAGAACGCGCTGTCAGTGCCCTGTGCAGGAGAACGCGCTGTCATTGCCCTGTACTGGAGAACGCGCTGTCAGTGCCCTGTACTGGAGAACGCGCTGTCATTGCCCTGTACTGGAGAATGCGCTGTCAGTGCCCTGTACTGGAGAAACACGCTCTCAGTACTCAGTACTGGAGAACGCGCTGTCAGTGCCCTGTACTGGAGAACACGCTCTCAGTACTCAGTACTGGAGAACGCGCTGTCAGTGCCCTGTACTGGAGAACACGCTCTCAGTACTCAGTACTGGAGAACGCGCTGTCAGTGCCCTGTACTGGAGAACACGCTGTCAGTGCCCTGTACAGGAGAACGCTCTGTCAGTGCCCTGTACTGGAGAACACGCTGTCAGTGCCCTGTACTGGAGAACGCACTGTAGTGCCCTGTACAGGAGAACGCGCTGTCAGTGTCCTGTACTGGAGAACGCGCTGTCAGTGCCCTGTAGTGCAGAACATGCTGTCAGTGCCCTGTAGTGGAGAACGCGCTGTCAATGCCCTGTACTGGAGAATGCACTGTCAGTGCCCTGTACTGGAGAACAAGCTGTCAGTGCCCTGTAGTGAAGAACGCGATGTCAGTGCCCTGTAGTGAAGAACGCGCTGTCAGTGCCCTGTAGTGGAGAACATGCTGTCAGTGCCCTGTACTGGAGAACACGCTGTCAGTGCCCTTTACAGGAGAATGCGCTGTCAGTGCCCTGTACTGGAGAACACGCTGTCAGTGCCCTGTACTGGAGAACGCGCTGTCAGTGCCCTGTACTGGAGAGCGCGCTGCCAGTGCCCTGTACTGGAGAACGCCCTGTCAGTGTCCTGTACTGAAGAACGCGCTGTCAGTGCCCTGTAGTGCAGAACGCGCTGTCAGTGCGCTGTAGTGGAGAACGCACTGTCAGTGCCCTGTACTGGAGAACGCGCTGTCAGTGCCCTGTACTGGAGAACGCGCTGTCAGTGCCCACGATCAGGACTCTTGGTGCAGTATGTTTTCGCTGTGTCCTCTGGCTTAGGCTAGGGTCACACTTGCAGATTTTCCATGCAGTTTTCACACTTGTCATTTGTGAAAAACGTATGGAAAAACGCATCCATTGACCCCAATGCCAAAAACGCATGTCTAAAGGGCCATGAGTTTCCTGGATGCATTTTTGGCTCTGCACTAAAAAATACTGCATGGCCTTGTTCACACATACCATCCGTTTTTGCCTTAAATCCGTTTTTGGGAACATTTTGGACAAGTCCAAAAACGCATATGCGTTAACGCATGTGTGTGTGTTTTTTGAAAAAAACACATGCGTTTTTATGCAGCAGCCCAAAAACGCTGCTAGCTGCGTTTTTGGGGTGCTTTCAAAAAACAAATGCTTTTTTTTAACATGGGGCCCTATGGAAATGCATGCGTTATCGCATGGCACATATAGGCAACTGCGTTAACGCATATGCGTATTTCATGAAAAAATGACTAAGTCCCAATATTTGCCAAAAACGTCCAGGACCTCAGGGGATACTATTGGCACCCTTAGAAAAACGCATCCGTTTTTCTAAGGGCTTAAAAAACGGATTTGTATGTGTGAACAAGGCCCATGATGGATTTTTTGGTGCTTTTCCAAAAACGCATGCATTTTATTAACATGGGCCCTATGGGAAACACATGTGTTTTTGTATAGCACTAAATGGTACCATGCGTTTTTGCATGCGTTTTTTAAGGGTGCCCCACACCTAACAGAAAAAATGCAGCCCAAAAACGCAGGCTGGAAAAAAGCACCTTAAAAAATGCATGCAAGTGTGACCCTAACCTTAGAACATTTGCATCCCCTCTGGAATGAATTGACATCCTGTGCCTCAGACATCTGCTCCGTGGGTCCGTTTACGCAGAGTAAAAAAGAAGCATAGTGTGCATTTCTAAAATCCATGCACTGTGCTTGTACTGAACAATTCCACATTTCAGATGCAGTGAAAACACGCTGTGTCCAACACGCTGCTAATCCTGATCGTGGGCACATGCCCTTTTAAGGCAATTTGTCCCATATGAATAGATAACTAGATCAACTATAATATGATTGCTGATTATTCATTAAAAAAAACATGAATTAGGCTAGGGTCACATTTGGAATTGCAATTGTGGTTACCGCATCCAGATTTGGATTTGGATTTGGATGCTGTCAAAATGTGTGGATGAAGCCGCAATGCGGTATCCAGATTGCTCAGGATGTGTAATCCGGAGCAATGTGGTTATCGTATAGTTTGTCTGAGGTCCTGTAGGCATTTACATTAGATCTATGGTGGTGTCCTGCCCATAGATCTAATGTAAATGCCTACAGGCCCCTGGACAGTTGCAGATACTATACGTACATTACGTACAGTGTCTGTGCAACTGTCAGGAGCCCCGGCTTCATTTATAAACTTGTACTGTAAATTGGTTATTAACCCCTGACATGCCCACAGGAGTGGGCACCCCCTAGAGACATGTTGCACACAACTAATATTAATAATTAATGCTTTATTAAACAGTTAACACTTTGTTCATCCCTGCGGCAGCAGGGATGATCAAAGTACACGGTAACCGCATTGCTCAGGATTACACATCCTGAGCAATCCGGTTACCGCATTGCGGGTCACAGAACCGCTACGAAAACTGCAGCCCGCATGATTTTTCGCACAGGCTGCAGATCCAGATGCAGTAACCGGATTGCATGTAATTGTTATAATGGGCTCCTAAGTGCTGCGGTTCCTGATTCGGTTTTGAGCATTTTTAATGCTCAAATCTGGATCACGATCTGCATCACCATGATGCAGATGTGACCCTAGCCTGAAATACACATTCAAATAGTTAAATGCAATTATTTGGTGTTTGGATTCTTCCTACATAAATACATAGAATTGAAAAGCATTGGCTTGGCAATGCTGCAGTGTTTCCACCAATATGTTCTGCATAAAGACTTCCCTGTGTAATATAGTTCCAATAGTTCCAGCATTGTGGATCAGACTTAGGCAAATGAAATTGCGTTCACCGCATCCAGCTCCGGATGTGGTGAACGCAATTTGCTTGACACTCATTTTGCTAGCAAAATGTGTGGATGAAGCCGCAATCCCGTAACCAGATTGCTCCGGATGTGTAATCCGGAGCAATACGGTAACCATATAGTTTGCTCATCCCTGCTGCCACAGGGATGAGCAAACTGTAACATCTGTGAAAAAAGATGAAATATTAATAATAATTGTGGGCCACATGTCTCTTGGGGGTTCCCACCCCCCCTAGAGACATGCTGGCCACTCAGGACGGCATGTCATGTGTTAATTTTCCCTGTACAGTAAGTCGGCTATTGTCGGCTCTGTACTATTTTCTGAATGAAGATGCGGCTCCCCTGTCAGCTGCGCACATACTATACGTAATGTAGGTATAGTATGTACCGCTGTCCGAGGTCCTGTACGCATTTACAGTAGATCTATGGCGCTTCGCTGCCCATAGATCTACTGTAAATGTCTACAAGACCTCGGACAGCAGCACATACTATACGTACATTACGTATAGTATGTACGCAGCTGAGAGGGCAGCCGCAGCTTAATTGAGAAAATTGTACAGAGCTGACAATAGCCGGCTAACTGAACAGGGCAAATTAACACATGACATGCCGTCCTGAGTGGCCAGCATGTCTTTAGGGGGGTGGGCACCCCCTAGAGACATGTTGCCCACAATTATTATTAATATTTTATCTTTTTTCACAGATTTTACAGTTTGCTGAGCCCTGAGCAGATGTTTTGGCGGACGAATCTTAGTTGTGTGCATAGAGAAGGAATGCTCTCTGGCAGTGTCCGGTAGTCCTACAGTTGTGGCCAAGAGTATTGACACCCCTGCAATTCTGTCAGATAGTACTCAGTTTCTTCCTGAAAATGATTGCAATCACAAATTCTTTGGTATTATTATCTTCATTTAATTTGTCTTCAATGAAAAAACACAAAAAGAATTGTCCTAAAGCCAAATTGGATATAATTCCACACCAAACATAAAAAAAGGGGGTGGACAAAAGTATTGGCACTGTCAGAAAAATCATGTGATGCTTCTCTAATTTGTGTAATAAACAGCACCTGTAACCTACCTGTGGCACCTAACAGGTGTTGGCAATTACTAAATCACACTTGCAGCCAGTTGACATGGATTAAAGTTGACTCAACCTCTGTCCTGTGTCCTTGTGTGTACCACATTGAGCGTGGAGAAAAGAAAGAAGACTAAAGAACTGCCTGAGGACTTGAGGAACCAAATTATGTGGAAGCATGAGCAATCTCAAGGCTACAAGTCCATCTCCAAAGACCTGAATGTTCCTGTGTCTACCGTGCAAAGTGTCATCAAGAGGTTTAAAGCCCATGGCACTGTGGCTAACCTCCCTAGATGTGGACGGAAAAGAAAAATTGACTAGAGATTTCAACGCAAGATTGTTCTGATGGTGGATAAAGAACCTCAACTAACATCCAAACAAGTTCAAGCTGCCCTGCAGTCCGAGGGAACAACAGTGTCAACCCGTACTATCCGTCGGCATCTGAATGAAAAGGGACTGTATGGTAGGAGACCCAGGAAGACCCCACTTCTTACCCCGAGACATAAAAAAGCCAGGCTGGAGTTTGCCAAAACTTACCTGAGAAAGCCTAAAACGTTTTGGAAGAATGTTCTCTCTTTTTTGGCAAAGGCATCAACATAGAGTTTACAGGAGAAAAAAAGAGGCATTCAAAGAAAATAACACGGTCCCTACAGTCAAACATGGCAGCGGTTCCCTGATGTTTTGGGGTTGCTTTGCTGCCTCTGGCACTGGACTGCTTGACCTTGTGCATGGCATTATGAAGTCTGAAGACTACCAACAAATTTTGCAGCATAATGTAGGATCCAGTGTGAGAAAGCTGGGTCTCCCTCAGAGGTCATGGGTCTTTCAGCAGGACAATGACCCAAAACAAACTTCAAAAAGCACTAAAAAATGGTTTGAGAGAAAGCACTGGAGACTTCTATGGTGGCCAGCAATGAGTCCAGACCTGAATCCCATTGAACACCTGTGGAGAGATCTAAAAATGGCAGTTTGGAGAAGGCACCCTTCAACTATCAGGGACCTGGAGCAGTTTGCCAAAGAAGAATGGTCTAAAATTCCAGCAGAGCATTGTAAGAAACTCATTGATGGTTACCGGAAGCGGTTGATCGCAGTTATTTTGGCTAAAGGTTGTGCAACCAAGTATTAGGCTGAGGGTGCCAATACTTTTGTCTGGCCCATTTTTGGAGTTTTGTGTGAAATGATCAATGTTTTGCTTTTTGATTCAATCTCTTTTGTGTTTTTTCATTGAAGACAAATTAAATGAAGATAATAATACCAAAGAATTTGTGATTGCAATCATTTTCAGGAAGAAACTGAGTATTATCTGGCAGAATTGCAGGGGTGTCAATACTTTTGGCCACAACTGTATGCATGCAACCCCATCTCATCACAGTGATGCTGCCCCAATGGAGAATAGCACAATGGTCGTATGGTGGAGCATGACAAGGAGCCGATACTTCCTTGCTCCATCATTGTATTCAGCTGTATCATCATCCTTAGGATGTGCATACAGTTGAGTGGAACCCAATATTTTGTTTTAGCTGGATCCTATATAAAAGTCTAGGATAAATATGCAACTTGAGTTATTTAGTGCAAGAGCTTCTTAGCGTTAAATTGTGAAGGAGTCAGACTAGCGCATTTGATTTTCATGACAATATCAACCAACAAATTCATCGCTTCACATGTGTTCATTAATTTTACATCACAATGGATGTCTGCTTTTCATCTTCAAGTTGTTATTTAATACGCCATTATTCTAGACATCTGCACAATTGTAACTTTTTCAAGTTGCTAGTTCTTCTTACTGTATTTCCTTAATTAATATAGGCTTCATTAATTATTAACATTGACGATTCTGGCAGCCATTGACATATAGGACATCTGTCTAACAACAAGTAACTGCCCGGGGGCAATTTAGGACAATTAGGGACTAATTGTACCATGAATATAAATATGTAGTTATTTTTTGCCATCCAATTTGTTCCCAAGTTGGGATTCATAAACTGACAGGTCAGGAAAAAAAAATCAGTTTTCTGTCCCAAAAACACAGCTGTGACTAAGAGAAAGTGTTATAGAAACTGGTGATGACATTAATGAAATCATAGGACAGGAGGTGGAGGCAATACTGAGAACATATGACCCGTGGGGTCTCCGCGTGTCCTCACACATTGATCGGTATCTGGGTATTTGCTCCCTGAACATTGGTGTAAACATTAAAGAACAAATGAAAAGAAGAACAGAAAATTAGCAAAATTTCACTACTTTCTTTCTATGGACGCCAATGACCAGGTGAACAACATGGAACTAGACTAAAGGCACTGTCACATGTTTCAATGTACCTGGTTAATCAATGCTAGGATTTAGTATGTGTCAGTCCTTACCCGTTCTGTTCTGTTGAATAGTGATGATAATCTTTCTCTATTTCACTCGATGTCCATGGGACTGATGGATATAGTTTTTAGCTATCTCATAGATAGACGTTCATAGACGTTTATCTTTGAACATGTAATGGACAGGTATGATCACGTCTATGTTGCAAGTCTGAGGTTGAACCATGTTTTTGCATCCTTCTTTAAGGCCCAAGTTCTAAGTCGAGAAAAAAAAATATATATTTAGAACAGGTTGGAACATTATTTATCTTGTTTCTATTGACTTCTGTCGTGTAAAGAACACGATTCGGCAGGATTCTGTTCAACTGGACAGAAAAAGGAGCCTTCATTGTTTTGGTCTCCTGTTATATTCTGCTTCATAAATATGAATAATATTACCGGTTATGTGTACTAGATTCTGCAACTGGGCGTAGATCCGGGGAACTAGTCTGATTGACTTATGTGGAGTCAGGAAAGAATTGTACCCCTAATATAGAGCTTAAGGGTGAGTTTAGACATTTCAATATCGTTGCGATATCGCAATTCAATGGCGTGGCAGCGCGCATTTAGTGTACGTTTCTCCCGCATCGCATCGGAAGTTTACACGTTGCGATTTAGGAATCCAACGTTCGTACGATGTCTACGCCCCCCAACCCAGGAACGACCATTTAACATGGGAGTGAATGGGTGATGTTGAACTTCGTAGTTGGACTGTCACACAGCACGATCCGGCTCCAATCTCCATTCAATATCGGAGCATTGAATAGCACGCTCATTCAATCCCCGATATCGCATTGACATCGTTCCTGCATCGTATTGGACGTTCACACCATACAACGCAGGAACGATATCGGCTCGAACCACGTGACTTTTCATTGAAATTGGACGCCGATATCGCAACGTGTAAACCCCCCTTGAGGCCCAGTTACACGCTTCAATGGTCGAACGAGCCGACCAACGATCCGATTTGCCCTAAATTGCTTGAACGTCGTTCAATGATCGCTAGTGAAAAGTCACACTTTCAGATATCTTGAACGACACAGTAATGATTCCGTGACAAGCGAACGATATTTGCGGGCGTTTGATCGTCTGCATCCTTCAGTTCTGAATAGGCGAAGTCGTTAACGACATCGTTATCAAGGTGTCACACACACCGATGCTGTAGGTTGGATAGACAATTATCGTCTGGTTTTAGGTCTAGTTCAAAAACGTCCGATCAACGATCAGCCGACTAATCGTTGATCGTTTCTACCTGTCACATGCAACGACGTTGTTACGACGTTGTTGCTCCACCCAAAAAGATGTGACGTACAAATTATATTGTTAACGATATTGTAGCATGTAATGGGCCCTTACGTGTCTGCCGCATAGGGTTTTGCCTTCCTCTGGATCAGGATGTTAGGCTGTGGATTGATCTCGATGGACTTAGAGGTTTTCCACTACTAATTTCACCCCTTTTCTTTTGTCCTAACTATTCCTAACTAAGACTTTCCCAATATACTTCTAACTACAATGCTCCTGTGATCATATCTCTAAGAGGCTTCTAAAATCCTATATTGTTGTTGTAGCTTTGATCCTTCTGGTCTGGAGACTGTATTTGGACCAACAGAGTAGGACATGTCACTGGTGGGGGTGGTGCTGCCTCCTGTGAGTGACAGCAGTCTGGGCACGCATGCCCAAATCAGACTTCTATCCACCCCCAGTGATGTGCCCTGCTTAGCTGGTCCGAATACAGACTCCAGACCAAAAAGATCAAAGCTACAACAACAATAAAGGTATTTATGAACTTCTTAGAGATTAGTTTACAGGAGCAGAGTAGTTAGTAGAAGTACATTGGTAAAGTCTGAGGCTGTGGTCACAGTTGCATTTTTCACATGCGTTTTTGGAGACCTGCGTTTTCAAAAACGCATGTAAAAAATGCACCCATAGGCCCCATGTTAAAAAACGCATGCCCTAATAGCCAAAAAGCATGTGTGACTGTCCCATGCGTTTTTGGAGCATATCCAAAAACGCATGCGTTTTTTAATAAGGGGAACGCATGTACAATTAGTGCCATTCAAAAACGCATGCGTTTCCCATAGGAGCCCATGTTAAAAAAACGCATGCGTTTCCGGAAACGCATGCGTTTTTTAACATGGGCTCCTATGGGAAACGCATGCGTTTTTGAATGGCACTAAAAGGTACTAATTGTACATGCGTTTTTGCATGCGTTTCCCATAGGAACCCATGTTATAAAAACGCATGCGTTTTCTACAAAAACGCATGCGTTTTTCAAAACGCTCAAAAAATACTACAAGCACTATTTTTATGTGCAGATTCAAAAACGCAGCCAAAAACGCAGGGAGCCATCAGAGACCTTAAAAAACTCATGCTGACATGAAAAACGCATGTAAAAAAGCATGCGTTTTTAAAAGGCACTAAAAAAACTGTGACCACAGCCTGAGTTAGGATTATTTAATTAAAAAGAATGGGGGTCATAATATTAGTGGAAAACCTATTTCAGTCTATCTTCAACCTAAAAAACTATGAATCTGTACCATGAAATATAAATTTGTTTTATAAAATGGCCAAAAAAAAAAGCATTTTGGTTGGGTGCAAAGACATGAAGAGGACCTTATCTCTGATATTTCTTCTGTGATAAGTCAGACACTTGTGTATGCGTCACATAACTAGTAGAAACATTTATCCAGTGGTGTACTGTGGGTGACCAGTGCCAGGTTCACACATTTTTAGTCTGATGGCCGCTTTACACACACCAACTTATGTGACCAACTTCTGAACAGATCTCTGGTTGCAGTGAAATCATGGACACATTGTTAGATTTTGTGGCTGTGTACAAGGGAACAATGTGTCCATGATTTCACTGCAACCAGAGATCTGTTCAGAAGTTGGTCACAGAAGTTGGTGTGTGTAAAGCGGCCCTTAATGTGATCCGCGAAGAGCAACAGCCAAGGTGATTTTTTCATTGGCTGCTATTCTCTGCAAAGGCTGCAACTACAATGACACAGCTCAGTAAAATGAAGTAATGAAGTGAGCAGTGTTCTTTACTTTACAATCAATACTTTGTGACGTTGTCCTCTTCTTTGCTGTATGTGCTTAGTGCAATGGCAAATAACAGTCATCTCAGGTACTGCACTCTGCATAGAAATTCATAGTGATGACAAAGCATTTGCTGTCTAACAACAATTTAGATGACTGCACCGCTCGCAGTGGGACAAGTCCCAGCGTCAGATCGTTTGGCAGACGTTTTGTGCTTTTACCCTCGTGATATACTACTGCTTTTATCTACTGGAAATAGAAAAATTAAAGTTACTAGTGAATTACTGCAAGCAGAGATCTTGTATAAATGCATTAAGAATATAGGGGAATTCTATATCTTTTCATGTTACAAAAAATAATAGTTATTTGCATAAATCTAAATGGTGATCTTCCATCTTGATTTTGCTACCAAATCTGAGAGAGATCCTGTATCCACTGATGTGTTAGGCTGGCTTCACACCACGGTTTGTGCATCAGGTTCAAACCGGACAGAACCTGATCCTGTTTTGCCTCCCATGTATCCCTATGGTGCCGGATTGGTCCTATTTGGCCATCAGGTTATGTGTATTCTGTGCCTGATCCGGTTTTGTCAGGTTGTTCACTGTCCCCAATATCAGAGCCTGCAGCATTTTTTTGTCTCTGATGCAAAAATCGGACAAAACAGAATCGGATGCGGCGCAATCTGGTTACCATATAATGGGAGTCTATGGCGCCGGATCCAGTAAAAAACCTAATTCGTTTCCCTGATCCGGTTTTTAGCACTGAGCATTCTCAGAATACCCCTTCAGCACCATGGACAGCCTATGGAGCCTATGGAGAAGTCATTCACAATGCTTTTCAATGGAGAAATGAAAGAAACAAATACTGCATAAAACAGGATCAGGGAGTTTATTTGCCATCCGGTTCAACACATCGGGTTCTGTCCAGTCCTGTCAAAATGATCCTGCAAAAAACAGGATCCACCCTGACAGACACAAACCATGGTGTGAAGCCGGCCTTACTTAGATTACATAGTACAGCAGTTCTGACACAATCAAACTTTTTAGATTTCGCAGTGCAGCAGAGCTGATAAAGCTGCCCCCACCCACACCAGGCTCTGTATATAAAATCTATAGACAGAAGCTGCTAATTACAGCAGTGGGCATTCAGGTCAAGTGCATGCACGCAATGATAAGCTACTGGTGCTAAAGCATAGATTGCAGGTAAACAACAACAAACTGTGTGATTAGAGGCACATACTTAAAATCTCTGTGTTAACCCTTACAGCATGTTGTCTTCAGATTACATAACAAAAACCTGCTTGCAGATTCTCTTTAACATGCTTTGGAAATTAATTTATTTAAGAGTTTCATTAACCAACAAGGTACCTTTCTGGATGCTGTACATTATTGGTTAGCTGTGGCTGAAAGGACTTTGGACAATAATTTTGTTACATTTTGAAGGACACAGCAGCTGTAAGTAGTTAATAATTCCTCCCCTGGGCGAATTGATAAGCTGCTAGTAATGTTAATGATTGAGCTGGAGAATTCAGCTCTGCTGTTAAGTGCAGAAAATAACTGGTTTTCTGGACAAAAAGTATCTTTGATTATACATTTGATAACTGAAAAAAACCTGCACCGCCAAAATACAGCAACTTTGACGCACTTAGGTTTGATCCTATCGTGACCCAGACATAACAGTGCTCATGCATGATAAATTCCAGCAGTAAATAGCATTACCTCCAATGTCACAATGAAGGACATATGGAGTGTGCACATGGTTTATTTACAATTAACGGGAATATATAGTTCATGGTTGACTTGATTTTTTGGACCTCATCTTAATATTTTCTTCTCTTTTTTAGAAGGGGATTGTCAAGAGGAAACACAGACCGTCGGCTATCAGACAAAGGAGGGGATCCTCTGCCGGTACACTTTACGCGGCCTGTACAGGAAGCCATCCATAACTTCACCTGGTAAAATATGGGAATTATTTCTCTAGTTTTCAGATATGACGTGAGCTGTGAGCAGAAAAATATAGCAACAAGTATGTTAAAGAAAGTTAAAATATCCAAAATGATGTATTGACTAATTCCCACATCTAATATTAGCAATATAGTAGGCATGTCACTTTAAAATGGCAAAAGTGGACATCTTAATAAGTTTTTAGATGTTTTTTCCTTTTTGTATAGGATGAATCTGTATTAAAATTCAGGTCACTTTGTTAACAGGGCAGATTGTGTGATGTTTGGAGCTTCATCTGGCCAGATTGCGTCATACACATTAGTGCTGGCGCCATTGATAAGAGTCCATGATAGTGACGCTAATTACTTCACCCACCTTATCTTTATGATTCTGCTGTGAACCTTTCCCACTGAAAATTCTGGCCAATATCCAGTCTGCATATTAGGCCACGAGCACAGATTGAGTATTTGGGGAGTTTTTTACCTCAGTATTTGCAGCCAAAACCAGGAGTGGGTGATAAATACAGAAGTGGTGACGTGTTTCTATTATACTTTTCCTTTGATTGCTCCACTCCTGGTTTTGTCTACAAATCCTGAGGTAAAAATCTCACCAGATACTGAATGTGTGCATGTGGCCTTATAGAGCAGGAACACATCAGCAGACTGAGATGACGTGCCGGTGTTATTGTTTTACTTTATTTTATTTTTTTTGTTTCCACAGTGAATCGATCTCGTCTTTGTCATCCAGTGGGCATACTACTCCGACAGACTTAAATAATTCCTGGTCAGGAATACAAAGCTATACTACTGGACTCTCCTCTGAGCGGAGCTCAGTCTACTCCTGGAGAGATGATGTATGAATCTTCTTATTGCCTACCTCTAGTAACAGATTAGTTTCTTGAGCAATATACTGCCTCCTCCATCTTCTTAAACTCAAGTATCAACAGCTCTTAAAGGGAACCTCTCAGCTACTTTATGCCCCCTAGGATACTCGTTAGTCAGGCAGGCAGTCTTCCGGTATATTACAGTGGTGATTGCCCAGCGCCGTGGCCCTGACCGGACAAGTAAAAGGGGAAGTATTTACAGGGGAATAAGAGTCTATGGATGATCCATGACACCAACTGAGGTATCTGGCCAGGGATGGCCAGAGCTGCTTATAGGGTCCCCAGGGAATAGATGATGGAGCAGCTGGATGGAACACTCTCCTCAGCAGGAGCGAGCTCCTGGGATAGTAAGGGTATAGGTGTTGATGATGGGGTTTGTAGTGAGAGGTACAGCAGACAAAGACAAGGAGGCAGATGAATGTAGTCTTTACCTTACATTTTTTTTAGGTACTTAGTTAAAATAAAAGTAAACAACACACTGTGAAGTGTCAATCCAGAAAAAACAACCCTATGGCATTGTTCACACACACCAATGCGTTTTTTTAGCACTTTGAAAAACTGATCAGTTTTTCGAAAGGTGCCAAACAGTGTCCCCTGTGGGTGTGAACGTTTTTTGTAGTTTTTGAATTTTGTCATTCTTTAATTAAAAACGCATATGCGGAAACGCATGCTTTAACGCAGGTGCCTATATGTGACATGCGTTAACGCATGCGTTTCCCATAGGGCCCCATGTTAAAAAACGCATGCGTTTTTGTAAACAACCCCTGCGCTTTTTTACAGCACCCAAAAAAC
The DNA here is from genome assembly GCA_033576535.1 of Allobates femoralis. NCBI lineage: Eukaryota > Metazoa > Chordata > Amphibia > Anura > Aromobatidae > Allobates > Allobates femoralis. The sequence continues at coordinate 128,415,474 of JARQOC010000003.1, read as the reverse complement.
GCTGCATGCAGCGTTTTTTGGAATGGGTAAAAAAAAAGCAGGTGTAGCTAAAAAACGCATGTACACTTAAGTGTACCATGTGTTAACGCATCTGCATTTTTTAAAAACTGCAAAAAAACGCAGAAAGTGCCAAAAACGCAGGTATGTGTGAACAAGGCCTATATCCACAATCTGACAGAAAAAAAACGCACACTGATTGTCGACCAGAAAAACCCCACATCAATGATCTAGGATATGATAGAGATTCTACCTCACGTCACTTAATGGTAATGCAGATGTCCAAGGTCAGTCGGTGTATTCCTAGACATCCAATAATTAGTAGTACATCATTTAGCAGAGTTTTCAGTGACAAACAATTATAACCATTCACAAAGCTTAAGGTGCCCTGTGCCCGACGCGTTTCACCACTAATAATCGTAATGGCTCTTCAGGGGCAGCACACATTGATGAGATAATACATGGTTACATAGAAAATTATTGATCAACAGTAAACATTTACTGTTCATCAATAATTTTCTATGTAAAGCTCTTCTAAATGATGTACTACTAATTAGTAGGCGTCTAGGAATACACTGACTGATCTCGTACATCTGCATTACCGTTAGGTGACGTGAAGTAGAATCTCCATCATATCCTAGATCATTGATGTGGGGGTTTTCTGGCTGACAATCAGTGTGCGTTTTTTCTGTCAGTTTGTGGGTATAGGGTTGTTTTTTCTGGGTTGACACTTCACAGTGTGTTGTTTACTTTGTTTTTAACTAAATACCTAAATAAATATGTTTTAAAAGTTTTTCTTTGATGAGGATGAAATTCATAGTGCAAATCCACTTTGGAAATTGACATGATGAACAGTTAAAGGAGTTGATCACAACTAGGACAACTCTTTCTAAATCTATATGTTTTCCCTTGTAAAATAACAGCACTTATACTTAACTCTGGTGCCGGCACTATTCCAGTTGTATTGGCACATGCGTCTCCCGTCATTTGGTTGAATATAAGGCTACATTCACACATTGCGCATTTTTGCACGCTTTTTTTCGTGCACTTTTCAAAAATGCGCAATGTGTGTCTGCGTCTGCCGGCAAAGTGAATGTGAAATTCACTTTGCCGTTCAGACACTGTGTAAAGATACACAGCGCTTTTATGGGAGAAAGTGCGAGCGTAAAAAAGATGACCATGTCAATTTTTTATGCACCCGCGCTTTCTCCCATAGGAGCCCATTATTTCAACTGGAATTACACATTGCCATTCAGACGATGCGCAATTCCAGCGGGAATGTGCCGGCGATGCAGGTGGTGAGGTCACACAGGGGAGGAACAATCCTCCCCTGTGTGACATCTGTGACAGCCCCTTATGGGTTTCGTAGTGTATTTATATACACTGTGAAAACCAAATTAAAGTAATCCAAATGTGTAAAAACATAATAAAAACTGAATACTTACCTCTCAGTCGGGTGTTCCGGGAGCCACGAGATCCACAGTTATCGACCTTTCAGGGCCTATCAAGATCGCTTATTGGCCGCTCGCGGTCATGTGATATGTGACGCGCTATGATGCGCATATCACATGACCGCGAGCGGCCAATCAGCGATCTTGATAGGTCTTGAAAGATCGATACCTGTGGATCTCTCGGCTCCCGGAACACCCGGACGAGGGTAAGTATTACATTTTTATTATTTTTTACACATTTTGACTACTTTAATTTGGGTTTTGTAGTGTATATTAATACACTACAAAACCCAAAAGGGGCTGTCACAGATGTCACACAGGGGAGGATTCTTACTCCCCTGTGAGACATCACTTCTCCCCTGCGCTTTTGGCGGAGCAGTGAGCCCGTAAAATAAAAATGCGGTGTGTGAATGCACCGAGTTTTCTTACGGGTCTTTTTTGCGTGGGTGCAAAATGCGACAAAAAAAGTGCAAAAAAACGCAATGTGTGAATGTAGCCTTGGGCTGTGGTCACAGTACCATTTTTCACATGCATTTTTGGAGACCTGCGTTTTCAAAAACGCATGTAAAAAACGCACCCATAGGCCCCCATGTTAAAAAACGCATGCCCTAATAGCCAAAAAGCATGTGTGACTGTCCCATGCGTTTTTGGAGCATATCCAAAAACGCATGCGTTTTTTTAATAAGGGGCCTTATGGAAAACGCATGCAAAAACGCATGTACAATTAGTGCCATTCAAAAACGCATGCGTTTCCCATAGGAGCCCATGTTAAAAAAACGCATGCGTTTGCGGAAACGCACGCGTTTTTTTAACATGGGCTCCTATGGGAAACACATGCGTTTTTGAATGGCACTAAAAGGTACTAATTGTACATGCGTTTTTGCATGCGTTTCCCATAGGAACCCATGTTATAAAAATGCATGCGTTTTCTACAAAAACGCATGCGTTTTTCAAAACGCTCAAAAAAATACTACAAGCATTATTTTTATGTGCAGATTCAAAAACGCAGCCAAAAACGCAGGGAGCCATCAGAGACCTTAAAAAACTCATGCTGACATGAAAAACGCATGTAAAAAAGCATGCGTTTTTAAAAGGCACTAAAAAAACTGTGACCACAGCCTAAGTGTTATTAATTCATAAGGAAACATAGGCCCCTTTCACATCTATGCGTCAGCTGCTTTTTGCCTCATTTGCGTTTTCATGCGTTTTTACCGCACAAACGCATCAAAACGCATGCATTTTAGTCCCCATTGATTTTAATGGAAACGCATGCAAAAACGCATGTAAACACGCATGTGCGTTTGCAAAAACGCAAAACGCATGCGTTTTTGCAAACGCAGCTCAAAACGTGGCAAACAACGTTTTGGGCTGCGTTTGCAAAAACGCATGCGTTTTTGCAATGATATGCTCCAAAAACGCATGGGACAGTCACACATGCTTTTTGGCTATTAGGGCATGCGTTTTTTAACATGGGGGCCTATGGGTGCGTTTTTTACATGCGTTTTTGAAAACGCAGGTCTCCAAAAATGCATGTGAAAAATGGTACTGTGACCACAGCCTTAGGCTGCATTCACACGTTGCGTATTTGTGCATTTACGCAGCGCTTTTTTGCTCTTGTGTAAATGCAGTGAAATGCAACACTGAAAGCACATCCCAGCAAAAGCTATGGCTTTTGCTGAAATGTGTTCAGACGCTGTGTACTTTGGCATCTTTTTGCGAACGCACTTTTACTGCCAAGTGCGTCCTCAAAAAGAATAGACATGTCAATTTTTTGCACATTTTTCCATTCGCTTTGCCCATAGGCCACATTATAAAATGGGCTCAGGAAAAGCACAGCGTGTGAATGCAGTTGCACTTTTTTTGCGCAAAACTTGGGCAGCAAAAAAGCGTACATCATACGCAGCGTGTGAATGTAGCCTTACTCTTAGGGCCACGTCACACTAGGTGACCTCGCCAGAGATGTTGGCGGCGACGGGCGGGAGCGCGCATGCTTTTGGCTCCTCGCCAGCGTCGCCGCCCCCTGTTTACAGGGGGCGACACCTCCGGCGAGGCAACGGCGATTTGACAGGTGGCATCTCCGCTGGGGTGTCTCAAAACCTCTATGTCTCAAAACTCCCATCGCCTGTCAGGTTGCCGTCGGCTGTTTACATGGGGCGATGTGTACACGAAAAAAAACGCGGTCAGAGGCATTTTTTTTTTGCGGCTGCAAGTGCCAGAACCGTGGCTATACTGCACTTGTCGCACCTGCAGCATTGCATGGGGCTTGCCGCAAGTGCGACCGTTAGATAGCAAATGCGGTAAATCTGCTGCATCTGCCGCAATCAGCGAAAAACACTGATGTGAAAGGGGCCTTTAGATCATATTCAGCAACAATCCATTAACACAAAAGTTGTGCAAACACAATTTTTATGTCCATTTTGAAAAAAAAATATTTTGCAAGATCTGATTTATTTAACATTGGAGTCTATGGTAAATGGATCAGTTAACTGATTGCAGTTTATTCATACATTTTTCATTTGTAAAGGATCCAGTTTTTGCTTACTGGATCAGTTTCAAATGGATAAACAGAAATCATTTTCCATAGACTCCAATGTTAAAAAAACGGATCCTGCAGAAATCAATGTTTTCATAACGGTCATAAAAGTTCTGTCTGCACAATGGATTGATGTTCACGATATTTATCAGTCATGTGAACTCAGCCTTAGTTGAGCACTATCTGGTTGAATTATGGAGCTATGTATGGCAGTATGATCTTGGTGCTGATGTCTGTGATAATTTTCCCTTTCTGAATACTTCTGGCAGGAGTTTGATAAAGTCAACACCCAGAGGGTGCACCAGTTATTCTGGGATGTGGACGAGATGCTTTTTGAAGGCAACGTTACTTCTCAAAACAAGAATTTACAAGCAGAATGCAAAGACTGGACCAAGAGATCTCTACATCTTAGGTATCATGATGACATAATAGTATTGTACCAATGTAATCAGCTAAATGTTGTTTCTTTGATAATGTGTACCTAGACAGTAATCATCCACTAGAACATATTCTGCAGCAATACGTTAACAAAAAAATTGTGCAGTTTTAAAAAAAACTGAATTTAGCTAGATTTGATGTTTTTTAACATTGGAGTCTATGGAAAATGGATCTGTTAAAAAGCCATCCGATTTTCTTTTATTTGTAAAGAATCTGTTTTTTGATAACTGGATCAGTTTCAAACAGAAGATAATGGACGGCTGTTTAAAGGGGTTTTCCCATGAACAAAGGTCATTTTAAATTTAATTTTAATCTATAGATCTTGGAATAATAATTTCCACAATGAGATGTGTATAAAAAAATGTTCATGTGCTGAGATAATCTTATATATGTGTCCCTGCTATGTACTGTGTAATGGCTGTGTCTGACTATACAGGGACATCTATAATAAAGGAGACACAAGAGGCGCAAATGGTGCCTTATCACAAGAGACACAATTCACAAAGGTCGTCAAGGGGCACACTCACCTTTTCAGGTTGTGTAACCCACAACCAGCTTGAGCGCTTTAGATGGCAGCTGCTGCAGAACCTCCACCGCCTCGCAACCGCGGGAAAACAGAAGTTCAAATAGAAATGGTGTCAACCGTCCACGCTGCTGCTTCAATAAATATACTCAAAAAGCATTGCTTTCTCCATCTCCTTCTTTATTCCTCCATAAACCGACGTGTTTTGGTGCAACCCTCGCACCTTCCTCACAGTACATTACATACTACATACAGAATCTCTTTTATATGCTTTACAGAGCGGATGTTGTTCACAGAATAGATTATCTTAGCACAGATGTGGCATGATCAGACCATGTCCCTGTACGGTCAGACACATCCATTACACAGTACATATGTTTTATATATCCAGGTCAAACATGAATAATACTCAGAATGTATTAGGGCTCTCCCACATATCATATTACTCATACTAAATTGGTTTTGGAGAGTTTCTATACCAATAATTCAATTGCACAATTTAAACTGCTTTTCTTAAAGATGCTTTTATTACTTCATCAAAAAGGAGATTAAAATACAGATACAAAAGTGCTCACAGATATAATAAAATTAGTAAGTTTACATGAATCTGGATAGGAGGACACTAAGGGGTTAAAGTCATTTTACCTCACACTTCAGGACAAAATACATGGTAGCCATATCAAAAACAAGAGCTATGTGCTCTCCTGGTATACAGATGGTTAAATTGAGAACTACAGCCTGTCAGTATATGGAGGGTTCAGTTTATAATCCCCCTTCCTACTACCAACTGCTTCACTGGATGTTCTCTCAAAATAATTCCAATTACACATCAGCCTTAGCAACAAAGCAATTGTAACAGAGCTTACCCATGTCAGAATGCCAGAGTGTAAAGATGACCTCTAGGGGACGCCCCAACGCGTTTCCCTGAATGCTTCCTCAGGGGGCATGCTTGACTGTGTCCCCCCCATCCTATATACCCCCCACCACCCCTGTCCCCACCTGACTCCAATTGCGCTGCTCCACGCCGCAGATGGGCGGCCGCGCCGTCCCGAGCGGCGGTTTCCGGCATTCACCTACCGGAAGTGTGTCATCTGACACTACTTCCAGTGCATCTGAAGCCTTTCACCGCAGCGCGAGAACGCGCGACCGCGCATGCGCGGTCCGCAGACGCCATATTTGAAGAGGTCCACGCTGCTGCTTCAATAAATATACTCAAAAAGCATTGCTTTCTCCATCTCCTTCTTTATTCCTCCATAAACCGACGTGTTTTGGTGCAACCCTCGAACCTTCCTCACGGTACATTACATACTACATACAGAATCTCTTTTATAGTGGTTAGCACTGTAGCCTTTGCAGCACTGGAGTCTTGAGGTCCTGGGTTCAATTCCCACCAAGGACACTAAGGACAACATCTGCAAGGAGTTTGTATGTTCTCCTCGTGTTTGCGTGGGTTTCCTCCGGGCACTCCGGTTTCCTCCCACATTGTAAAGACATACTGATAGGATGTTTAGATTGAGAGCTCCAAGAGAGACAGCATTACTCATGTATGTAAAGTGCTATGGAATTAATAGCGCTATATAAATGAATAAATTATTATTATTATTATTATTATTATTATTATATGCTTTACAGAGCGGATGTTGTTCACAGAATAGATTATCTCAGCACAGATGTGGTATGATCAGACCATGTCCCTGTACGGTCAGACACATCCATTACACAGTACATAGCAGGGACACATATATAAGATTATCTCAGCACAGGAGATGTGGTATGATCAGACCATGTCCCTCTATGGTCGGACACATCCATTACACAGTATAGCAGGAGCACATATATAAGATTATCTCAGCACAGGAGATGTGGTATGATCAGACCATATCCCTCTATGGTCAGACACAATCATTACACAGTACATAGCAGGGACACATATATAAAATTATCTCAGCACAGGAACATTTGTTTTAAGCACATCCAATTATGTAACTTATTATTATTCCAAGATGTATTGATTACATTTAAAATCACCTTTACTTGTGGGTAAACCCTTTTAACACTTTCACGACCTTTGACTTTCCTGAATATCATAGGTTGGTGGTACCGACCTGTGACATACAGGTTTGTCATGGCGGAATCGCAGCACTGTGGTCGCAGCAGTGCACTGGAGCTTGTTGCCACATGGGATGGATTTTCTCCCCCACAACTCTGAACAGCCAATCACAATGATTGTAATGATTCCGTCAATCAAATTGCAGGAATCATTATGATCTTGCTATGGTAGGGACTGCAATAGCCCCTACCATAGGCTGGAGCTCTGGCGGGGTTTGTGTCACCCCCTCCAGTGCTGATGGGAGTAATCATACTGTGATGCGATCACTCCTATCATTGTGCAGTAGAGCGGCAGTGTGATCTGCCTGTGATTGCTTCCCTCAGCCTTATCCCAAGTATGGAGAGATTGTAGGCTGAGGGGGGAGTGATCTCACATAGCCAGTGATGATAGCTGTACAGCCCTGATTTTCAGTGTCTCACCCCCTAACTCCTGCGGTTGGTATTGATCGCAGGAGTTAGGGTACCGGGAGAGGGATTCAGCACCCTCTCCCCTACACTGGCCTGATCGTCACCATGGTGACACTGCATTGCCATGGAAACCCGACGTTACTATGGCAACATCCGGTCACTTGACCCAACACTCAGAGATCATGTGATCTCTGGATGCTTCTGTCAACAGCTCTGACAGATGCACTGTATAGCAATCAGATCATTGGTCTATTGTACAGCTGCAATCAGAGCAGCACATGATGATGTCACATAAAGGGACTAAGTAAAAAAGTAAAAAAAAAAATGTAAAGAAAAAAAGCAAAAAAAAATAAAATATTCCAATGAATAGTTGGAAAACACCAAGCAAAAAACGACACATGTGATATCGCCACATCCATAATAACCTGCACTATACAACTATTACACTAGTTAAGTTCTTCAGTGAACACCGTAAAAATAAAAGCGTAGCAAAAACAATGTATTTTCATCATACAGCTGATGAAAAAAGTGGAATAAAACGTGATCAAAACGTCATCCTACTATATTATAGTCTTATCGTGTCTGTCTCTCTGTAACGGAAATCCCGCGTCGCTGCGACCAATCAGCAACAGGTACAGTCCGGCCACGAATTGGCACGGGATTTGAACCACGCATGCCACCGCTAGCGCTACTGATCTCCTGACAGTAGCCACGGGTCATCTCCTGCCGCACAGAGGCTCACAGCGGAAGAACCCCGACTGGCGCTAGCGATCTCGCTCACTGTGACACGCAGCAGCGACAAGGCGCCCTCTGTGAGATCGCTGATCGTGTCAGAATGGGGGTACCATCACACTTGGCGACACTCCAGTGATCACTACAACAATATGACCTGGAAGGGACTCCTGACGGTAGCCGCGGGTCATCTCTTGCCGAATGGTGGTCAGCGTCGACGCAGCCGGGATATGACCGGTGCTAGCTCGCAGCGGAAGTACCCCGACCGCCATATTGGAACACCCAATTATGGGTATTCCAAAATGGCAGCCGGGATTCAAATCCCCTGCCAAGCCGCGCGGGACAACAACCAACGACCTCAATACGCCCTAGAGTGACAGGGTCCCAACGAACGCCATATCGTTGCTGCACCGCTGGTGAAACCTGACTGTTTGACATCTCACCAGCGATCACGTAGTGATGCTCCAGTGATCCCTACCAGGTCGTATCGTTGTCGGGGTCGCTGGAGCATCGCCAAGTCTGACGGTACCATACTGATCGCTCATTGAATTATTCTTAAATATTTATAAATAAACTACATATATTCTAGAATACCCATGCGTTAGAATCGGGCCACCATCTAGTATAAAATAAAAATGATATCACGTCATCTTGTCCCTCAAAAAAGAAGCCCCCATACAGCTCCATATGAAATAAGATAAAAAGCTATAGCTCTCATATTACATGTATATATATATATATATAAATGTGGCATTAATTGTACTGATCCGGACAATAAAGCGGTCTTATCACTTTTACGGCACGATGAACAACAAAAAAACAAAACAAATAAAACAAACAAATCCTGAATTGCTTTTTCTACTTGATTCTGCCTCACAAAAAGCAGAATAGAAAGCGATAAAAAATATTATGTGGTCCAAGAAGATACCAATAAAAACTAAAACTCATCACGTAAAACACAAACACATGACAGTCAGCAGAAAATAATGCTGGCTTCACACCACGGCACAATCCGATCCGAGGCTGTTGGGTGTAAACTGGACAGACCCGGACTGGATTTTGGCCCCATAGTGTCCTATGGGGCCAGATGGAGCCGGATGGCAGCTCTCTGCCATCCGGTTTCCATGTGTCCGGGTGAATCCGGGAAGAATCAGATTTTTCTTCCGGACACAAAATCGGAGCATGTACCATTTTTGTATCCGGGGAGAAAAATCTCCCCAAATTGGATCCTCCCAGATTCTCCCGAATCCTCCCGAATCCGGGGCAATCCGATGCTCCCTAACATGGGAGCCTATGGGGCCGGATTGCCCCGATCTGGGAGGATTCGGAACCCTGACAGCCCTGGATCGGAATGTGCCGTGGTGTGAAGCCAGCCTTAAAAAAACGCAGCATTCAAAATACACTTATGCAAAATTCCTTTATTTTGTAAAACACATTTTTAGTGTGATGGTAGCCGAACCTAAAAAAATATATATATAAATCTGGTATCGCTGTGATGATACCGACCTGATTAATAAAGTCTCCTAAACACTTAGAGCCCCGCTACATGTAGCGAAGCACCAGCGATTCTTACAACGATCCAACCTGGCCGGGATCGCTGGTGCATCATTTCGCGGTTGCTGGTGAGATGCCAGACAGGCAGACTTACCAGCCATGCGCCGACACCCGATGGTTGTTGGGATCGTTCATGGTCTCGGGTGCAGACTGGGGATCGCTGGTCGCTGCCTCTGTCACACACAGTGATGCAGCCTGGCCAGCAGGAGATCGCCGATCGAAAAATGGTCCAGGACATTCTCTATCGATCAGCAATCTCCCAGAGGGGGCCGATCGCTGGTGCATGTCACAAACAGCGATATCGCTGGCGAAGTCGCTGCTACGTCACAAAACCTGTGTCTTTGCAGTGATATCGCTTTTTGTGAAGTACCACTTATACTGCAAGGTGGACGGTGTAATAATAATAATAAAGTAAATTCTTCAACTGCTGCGGATTAGTTTTGTTCTGCTCTCAAAGATTGCCGTCAGGCTTGGCTCACATTCATCCTGTGCTCTACAATGAGCATTTACACCAGGGATTACGTGAAAACCTCTGAAAAATGTGCTTCAGGCAAAATTCACAAAAAATTCACTGTAATGAGTCATATGGAGTCACATTGAAATCCCATCTGACCGGTGGTCCGGGAGTGTCCATCCTTTTATGCATCTTTTTAGGCATGTGTAAAAGTGCGGTCAATCACAGTTTTGTGTATCTTTGAAAAGAAGGACAGCACTGCACTGAGGACAGACTGAATCCAGAGTAAGGCAAGGTCACAGTTGCATTTTTCACAAGCGTTTTTGGAGACCTGCGTTTTCAATAACGCATGTAAAAAACGCACCCATAGGCCCCCATGATAAAAAACACATGCCCTAATAGCAAAAAAGCATGTGTGACAGTACCATGCGTTTTTGGTGCATTTCCAAAAACGCATGCGTTCTTTAATATGGGGCCTTATGGGAAACGCATGCAAAAACGCATGTATAATTAGTACCATCCAAAAACGCATGCGTTTTTTTAACATGGGCTTCTATGGAAAACGCATGCGTTTTTTAATGGCACTAAAAGGTACTAATGTACCATGCGTTTTTGCATGCGCTTTCCATAGGGGCCCATGTTATAAAAACGCATGCGTTTTTCAAAACGCACCAAAAAATAGTACATGCACTATTTTTGGGTGCGGATTAAAAAACGCAGCCAAAAACGCAGGGAGCCATCACACACCTTAAAAAACTCATGCTGACATGAAAAAAACGCATGAGTTTTGTTAAATCACTAAAAAAAACTCATGCCAACTGTGACCCCAGCCTATCTCTGCTGCCTCATTGAGGGTTTCACCTGGATCATGTATTTCGGAGATGTAGCTGGAAACCCAAATGTAAATGCTCAGCATAGAGCACAGTATAAATGTGATCTTATCCAAAATATTGGGTATCCAAATCGCCACCAATAGCATTCAACTACACTCACAGTAAATCAATTCCCCACCAAGGTCCGACATCTGGCAACATAAATATAGGCGGTTTCCATATTACTGATAGCACAAAGATTCTGGAAAACCACTATGGATCCCCCAAAAAGAAAACCAGCAAAACCTGTGCTCTCAAATCTAAATCCTCCCTTCTGAGCCCCACAATATCTAAACAACAGTTAACGCCCACATGTTTGGCACTGTTGTAGTGAGAAAACCCACTTAATTTATGGGCTGTATGTCTCTAGAAACACAAGCTGGGCTAAATGTACGAGCACTACAATGTACTGGGCATTACAATGGCTTATTTGCAATCTTTAATAATTCAATATCAAATGTGCTTGGCTCCATGGGTGTTTTCCATAGATAAAATCATCACTACAGCCATAGATTCAATCTTAGAGGGGTGTAATTTCCAAAATGTGGCCACTTGAGGGGTTTCTGCTGTTCTGGTACTTAGGGGCTATGCAAATGGAGTCTAGTCAAACTATCATAGGAAAATCTGTGCTCAAAAATTCAAATGGCGCTCCTTCACTCCCAAGCCCTGAGGTGCACCAAAACAGTGGTTTGCCACCACATATGGTACCCGTATGCAAATGTTTGGGTCCAATTTCTCCTCATATTCTTGTAAAAATGAAATTATTCAGTGCTAAAAAAACATTTTTATGGGAAAAATCTATTTTTTTCATTTTCACATTTTTTCGTTGTAAAGTTCTGTGATGCACCTGTGGGTTCAAGGTTCTCACCACACATCTGGATAAATTCGTCTGGGGAGGGTCTAGTTTTTAGGACCACTTGTAGGGGAATTCTATTGTTTAGGTACATTGACAACTTAACAAATGCGACATGACACCTGCAGACCATGCCATCAAAATCTGCTCTCCAAAATCTTTCTACCCTTCCAAGTTCTGCCGTACACCCAAACAGTGGTTTTCTGCCACATGATCATCATCATCATGATCATCATCAGCGCACTCAGGATATGTTGTCCAACAAATTTTTGGGTCCATAGTCTGTTAAAATTAACAATTGAGGCTAAAAGAACATTTTTGTAAAAAACAAAAGTACTTTTCCATTTTCATGCCTCAATGTATGAAGCACCTGGTGATTCAAAGTGCTCACCACACAGCTAGATAAGTTCCTTGGGAGGTCTTTTTTCCAAAATATGATAACTTATGGGGGTAGCTTCACTGATTAGGCACATCAGGGGCTCTCCAAATTGAATATGGTGTTCGCTAATGATTCCAGCCAATTTTTTATTTAAAAAGACAAATGTCGCCCATCTCCTTCCAAGTCCTGCGCCCAAGCAGTGGTTTGAGGTATCTGTGTACTCAAGACAAGTTGTATAAAAACTACTAGAAACTACTAGCGGTTGGGTAGCTGTCAGACACTGTGCATCATATGTACCAGTGTGAATGGTGCTATATGCAAGCCCAGTGTATGCATGGCAGGTCGCCTCCCACATCTTGCGGGTAGAGGTGATTTATCAGCCTGCAGCTGGGCTTGCTTCACATTTGGGCTCTGACTGCATCCTGTAAGTGCTCTTGGTTTCTGTTTTTGGCATTGATGGTAAGGTACTCAAGACAAGTTGCCCAACAAGTTTTGTAGTCAATTTTACCCTGTTGACACTGAGAAAAAGACAAATTGAGTCTAAAAGAACATTTTTGTGGAAAAATGTTTTTTTGCATTTTCACGGCTCAACGTCATAAAATGCTGTGATGCACCTGGGGGTTCAAAGTGCTCCACTGTTTAGGTACATCTGAGGCTCTGCAAACATGACATGGTGTGCGCTAATGATTCCAGCTAATTTTCTATTCAAAAAGTGAAATGATGCTTCTTCTCTTCCAATCCCTGCGTGTACCCAAACAGTGGTTTTCCACCACATATGCAGTATCAGAGTACATAGGACAAATTGCCCAACAAATTTTGGGGCCCATTTTATCCTGTTGCCCTTGTGAAAATGAAAAAAGTGAGCCTAAAATAACATTTTTTTAGGGGAAAAAAGTAATTTTTTCATTTCACAGGTCAATGTATGAAGTACCTATGGGATCAAAATGCTCATCACACACCTAGCTAAATTCTTACGGGGGTCTAGTTTACAAAATATGGCCACTTGTAGGGGGTTTGTACTGTTTATGCACATCAGGGGCTCTCCAAATATGACATGGTGTCAGCTAACGATTCCAAGTAATTTTCATTTAAAAAGTCAAATATCGCTCTTTCCATTTCAAGCCGTACCGTGCGCCCAAACAGGGTTTTTTATGTCACCATATGTGATGTACTGATAAGAAATTGCACAACAAATTTAAGGTCCTTTTTCTCCTTTTACCCTTGTGAAAATACAATATTTGAGGCTAAAGTAACATTTTTATTGGAAAAAGTAAAATTTTTATTTATTCCTTTCAGATTGCTTTAGTTCCTGTGCAGCACCTGAGTTAATGATTATATTTGAGAGGCAGAATAGCGGGGCACCGATCACTTAAGATCCAAAGTAGCGGTATCAGCAGTGTCAACTGCAGCAGAGTCGGGGGTGCACAGTCTTGTAACAGCCTGAGAGGTAAAATCACATAGGAGAAAGAGGCACTCAACCGGTGATAGTTGTTCCTCAATGGACGACTTTAATCAGCAGTAGGGTACAGGGTGCCGGGGAGGGGGTGTCGGAGGTGCAGACGACGACACCGTTTCGAATCAACTGCCAGCTGAAGGATCAGTTGATCCGAAACGGTGCCGTCGTCTGCACCTCCGACACCCCCTCCCCAGCACCCTGTACCCTAATGCTGATTAAAGTCGTCCATTGAGGAACAACTATCACCGGGTGAGTGCCTCTTTCTTCAATGTGAAGAGTTAATGATATTCTTCAATATGGTTTTGAGCAGTCTGAGGGGTGCAGTTTTTAAAATGATGTCACTTTTGGGTGTTTTCTGTCCTTTAGGCCCCTCAAAGTCAAAGCTCAAAGCTTTGTAAACTTCTTTTTAGAAAAATGAGAAATTGCTGATAAACTTTAAACCCTTCTAACCTCCTAACAAAAAATGTTGTTTCTATAATTGTTCTGATGGAAAGTAGACATGTGTTTCACAAGACTGTTCAAGTAATAGTTTTTATTGTAACTGACTGACTCTTTGTGTATGTTGACCTCCCTGGAGGGTACCATCAATCTGGATTTTTTCAATCAGGTAGCCAGCCGGGGTGAAGGATGCTGTGCGCCCTGGGTCATGCTGCATTGAGCCTGACTACTTTGCCCACGTGCTTTGTGCTCATGGACATATACACTACATTCAAAAGTTTGGGGTCAGTTAGAAATTTCCTTATTTTTAAGAGAAAAGCACATTTTTTTTCAATGAATCTAACATTAAATGAATCAGAAATACACTTAATACATTGTTAATGTGGTAAATGACTATTCTAGCTGCAAACGTCTGATTTTTAATGCAATATCTAAATAGGTGTATAGAGGCCCATTTCCACCAACCACCACTCCAGTGTTGTAATGGTACATTGTGTTTGCTAATTGTAAGAAGGCTAATGGATGTTTTGAAACCTCTAGAAAACCCTTATTCAAGTATGTTGGCACAGCTGAAAATGGTTTGGCTAATTAGAGAAGCTATCCAATTGACCTTCCTTTGAGCTAGTTGAGAATCTGGAGCATTACATTTGTTTGTTCTATGAAACTCTCAAAGTGGCCAGAAAAAGAGAACTTTAATGTGAAACTCAACACTCTATTCTTGTTATTAAAAATGAAGGCTATTCTATGCCAAAACTTGCCAAGAAACTGAAGATTTTCTACAACGGTGTGTATACTCCCTTCAGTGGAGAGCACAAACAGCCTCTAACCAGAGTAAAAGAGAAGTGGGAGGCCCCGCTGCACAACTGAGCAACAAGACAAGTACATGAGAGTCTCTAGTTTGAGAAATCAACGCCTCACAGCTCCTCAACTGGCAGCTGCATTAAATAGTACTCGCAAAATGCCAGTGAAGAAGTGACTCCGGGATGCTGGCCTGCAGGGCAGAGTGGCAAAGAAAAAAACATATCTGAGACTCGCTAATAAAAGAAAAAGATTAATATGGGCAAAAGAACACAGACATTGGACAGAGGAATATTGGAAAAGAGTTTTATGGACAGACGAATCAAAGTTTGAGGTGTTTGGATCACACAGAACATTTGTGAGACACAGAACAACTGAGAAGATGCTGGAAGAGAGTGCCTGACGCCATCTGTCAAGCATGGTGGAGGTAATGTGATGGTCTGGGGTTGCTTTGGTGCTGGTAAAGTGGGAGATTTGTACAAAGTAAGGCTAGGGTCACACTTGCTAAATTCTAAGTTCCCTGCGTTGCTTGCAGAGAACTTAGTATTTTTCTCTCACTACGCAGTAGTGGACAACGTGGCCCCTAGCAACCAGCTTTGTTCCCTGGATACCAGCTACACAGCAGGCTGCGGGGAGTGCAATTCACACCACGCACAGGGGAACGCATCTGTGTAGCGGGTATCCAGGGAACACAGCGGGTTGCTAGCGGCCGCGTTCCCCGCTCTGCAGCCTGCGTGAAGGCTGCGTAGTGAGAGAAAAATTCTACGTTCTCTGCAAACAACGCAGGGAAATTAGAATTTTAGCAAGTCTGACCCTAGCCTAAAAGAGATTTTGAATAAGGAAGGCTATCACTCCATTTTGCAACGCCAAGCCATGATGTAATTGCTGTAATTGCTGCAAAGCAATTTTGAAGGAGAAAATTATTATTTCAAATAAACAAATCATTATTTCCAACCTTGTCAATGTCTGGACTATATTTTCTATTCATTTTGCAACTCATCTGATAAATAAGATTATGAGTTTTCCTGGAAAACACAAAATTGTCTGGGTGACCACAAACCTTTGAATTTGTAGTGTATATGTATATATGAAGCCCCAATAGCTATGCCTTTTTTGTTTTCCATGATATAAGCAGGTATTAAATTACTGTAATTGTTTATGCCTAGTAAAAGGCTTGGGCCATACCCAACAATAGAAATTTAATAACAGAAATAGAGAATCCATGCGGTTATATTTTACTTCTCAGGCCCTGCATCAAATTATTATTATTCCCAGGATTTTCCTTTTGGTCTTTGCTTACACCTCAAAATACCTCAGACGGAGACTGAGCTTTCCCACAGTTATGACATACAACAAGTTGTGAGCAGTCTCGGTTTGCTTTTTATAATGCACCAGATCCTATTGTCAGATTATTATTATGCATTTTACTCTTTTGCACAAATACTGTATATTTTCTATTTAAATTGTTGTAATGTTGAAAATGATAAAGAACACGCGCATGGACAAAACTGTAGGTATTCCTCTGTTGAAGCAAAAAAAAAACACAACAAACACTGATTAACTTGAAACTGCAGATGTAATTTTCAATTTAAATTTACTAAATAACAATTTGGCTGCATACTGACGATGAGTCTATGCAGCGTTGTGAACACAGCGTCTTGCCGCTTTGTCCAAAACGCTGCGTAGTACAGTATCAGCATAGTGGATGGGATTTCATGAAATCCCATTCTCACTATGCTTAACCCGACTGCAGCGATCTGATAGCTTCAGTGCGGGTTGCCGGCATTCCAATCCTCTGCAGCATGTTCATTTCATGCTGCGGAGTAGGTTGACTGCAGGGAGAAGACGCCCCGCACCCGCTTCACACGGTGAGTACAGGACGGCTGCAGTCTCCCTGTGGCCACCCACGGGTTTTCTCAGGTCCGGCGGAGCTGCGTCCAACACCCAGCTCCTCCGGACCGTGAGCACATAGCCTTCATTAATTCAGACATTGCTACTGAATTGTGGTTCAACACAAAAAAACAAGGTATGTAATGAAAATGACCTGGACAATAATGATGGGCTCCTGAAAATAATATTTTGTTGCACAACTTTGTGAATCTATCCCTACAAATAAACGATTTATGCAACTCTCATTGAAACATCTGCCCCTGTCCTCAGGTATTTCGGCCACTCCTCATGAGCAATCTACCTCAGCCATCTCAGGTGTGAAGGTGCCTTCTCCAGACTGCATGCTTCAGCATCTTCCACAGTTGTTCATTAGGATTTAAATCAGGGTTGAAAAGTCTCTTAGCTCTGGCCATTCTTTTCTTAGCCATTTCAGCTCTAAATAATTTGTTTGCAGTAATTGACTTAAAGTGTAACCATCGTTTACATTTTTATTTAATAATGTAGAGCAAGTGATTTAATAAACTTTCAAATATACTTCATAAGAAAATTCTGGTTGAAAACAATTCTTAAACCTTCCACAAAATGTCCCCACTTCACCAAGTGTGAAGCAGACATATGTTCATTATATGTCAGATCCATCTTCACACTGAATATGGGCATGTACCATATAAGGGGGGAGGGGTGTGGCCTACACCGTGTGTGAGCTCCTCACTGCAGCTTACGAGGAAACAATATATCAGATTACTTCAGGTTACAGCTCAGGTGCTAAGCAATGTCAGAATGTCAGGATCACTGCAAAGTCCTCTGTCCTTGGCACAGGCTTCTGATCTGTCATCTGGTTCCACACAGCTAAGTCACAACCTCTTTTATCTTTTTCTCTGCTATCACATTGCACTGCTCCCTATGAGCTACTGGCCATGCCCACACAGCCATAAAATGCAGTATTTAAAAGAGTACAGAAAAATGTGAGAAAATAAGTCAAAGGGCTCAAAAAAAGCATTATCTTAGCTGCTGGGTGACCCATCATTAACAATCAGCACAGTATTGTGTTTTTTTAAATGAAATAGAATTTACAGTTTAAGGGCACCATTCTTTTTGTCCAGGCCATTTTCTTTAGTTTTTTTTTATTGTTTTGAACAAACATTTAAAACCAATGTCTGATTTTAATTAGTTGATAGATAAATTGGTAAATAGATAGATAGATAAATTTAAATTGAAAACTAATTTTTACATTTTCAAGTTGTTTCAGTGACCAATGTCAATTTTTTCTTTCTTTAACAGAAGGAAACCCATGTGGGTATGCTCATTATACATGCTTTATGTTTTTCTTACTTCTGTATTTTAGAATATTAGGAAAACGACTTCTTTCCCTAAAGGATGAAGGCTTCCAGCACTTTCAGGGTAGGACTTCGAGTTCCTCATCTTCAAGTGTTTGTAGAAATTCCCAAAGTATTACTGACAACTCCAGCTCCTTAAGGCAGTAAGTAAAACAATCTTAATGCTTCTAATCAGTGTGACCTTGAGAGAAAAAAAGTGACCCTGAGATAAAGAAGCTGGTACATTACCATTCTGTAGTAGAGAACACTGTAAATGTTCCTATAATGTTCCTATAATTAATTGTAGAATAATAGTTGCTGAGACAGAAAAGCATTGCATACTGATGTCATATCTATTGTAGGCAAGAAAAAAATGCACACTCTCATAACACTTGCATGACTTATGAACAAACAGATTTTACTCGGTCAACTTTTCACAATGAAAATTGAACTTTGTTTTTATACGCAGACGTGAGAGAACCCTAATGGTCTAACTGTTTACAACTCATGGCTGTATCCAGTGAACTAGACTTGTCTTGCTTTCATTTACCAAATTGATGACATTATGAACGATGGATTAGTCGTGTATTGCTCCAGTGCAGGCACTTCGTACTCACCTCATCACTCGGTTCTCTGCTTACTGTCTCCCATCTGGTCCTCTTATTTCCGTTGCATGCTGCATCTCTGGCCTCTTCACTATTTCTCAGGACTTGTGGCTGTGTCCAGGCTGCAAAGGTCACTCACTGCATGTTATAAAATCACAATGTCGTGCCGTCAAGACCTTATAGTGTGCACTGATATTTGAGGTCTTGACACGACTTCAAGTGCTGGCCTGTAGTCCTGTAGAGGAAAGGTCAGGGAGGCAGCATGCAATACCAGAAAGAAGAGTACTGGACAGCGTGCAGCTGGAGAGGTAATCGAGATGAGGTGTTTTTTTTTTCAAGTATCCAAGCCATGTATATTTCGACATATTTACAAATTCAACTGATTGTAAACATCTGTTACACTTTTTTATTTAATAATAATGCACAGCAAGTGATTTTAATAAACTTTCAAATATACTTCATAAGTGAAATCTGGAAGGAAACCTTTCAAAAACCTTCCAGAAGTTCCCCCTATGCTATTTCTAAACCTAACATATGCTGGTTGTCAGGGAGATCCGACTTCAGCCCCACACAGTGAATACGGTCATATAAGGAGGTGGTAGGTGGGGTATACACAGCGTTCACACTACAGCTACTCAGAGCCTCGGGTTACTCAGACAGGGACAGTGCTGAACCCAGGCTGTCAGCACACAGCTCCTGTGATCTTAGGCTATGTGCACACGTTGTCGGGTGCACAGCGGGTTAGGGTCGTCGGCGGCTGGGCGGACCCGACAGGAAGCTCCGGAGCCGTCCACCGGCTTCCTGTCGGGTATGTGCGGCGGGTGTGCGGCGGGTGCACAGCGGGTTAGCGCCGGCGGTTCTGCAGCGGCTGGAAGCAGCACATGATTCTGCTTGCAGCCGCTGCAGAACCGGCCGGATTATAGAACATGCTCATTCTTTGCTAACCCGCTGGGAACCCAGCGGGTTAGCAACGGATGAGCATGTGGAAACCGCCGGTGTGTGCACACCGGGGGTCGGTTTCCATAGGTTTATATGTTAACCCAAAAGCCGCTTTTGGATTAACATAAATTTACATAAACCTCATGGAAACCGACCGGCAGTTTCCGCGGCTAAACCTGCAGTAAACCTTCCTGTGTGCACATAGCCTTATATTACTCCTCACCATTCACATCGACTCTGCTCTGTGATAACATCTGATTGCACAGAGCAGAACCATATGAATGGATAGAGATGGCAGGAGCTGTATGCTGACAGCCTGAGCTCAGCACTGTCCCTGCTTGAGGTAAACTGAGAGTCTGATCAGCTGTGGCACACTGTGTAACCCCTCCACCCCCTTATTTAGCCGTATTCATGTGTGGAGCTGAAGATGGATTTCCTTGACAATGAGCATATGTCAGGTTTAGAAACAGTCTAGTGCTGACATCTTCAGGAAGATTTGTGAAAGGTTTTCTTCCATACTTCACTTATGAAGTACATGTGAAAGTATATTATAATTAATTACTCTAAATTATTATTATATAAACAATTTAAATGGCAGTTACACTTTAAGGACAAACCTACAGAAACTAGCTAAATTGTAACCCAAAAACTGCCTGCACCGTCGCTCTGAATCACCCCATCAGTCTCATTTTATGTCCCTGACCCTAATGTCAATCTCTGGTCTCAGCGATCATGCTTAAGTAGATGGCACAAGACTGTTGAAGTTACTAATTGACTGCAGTGGTCAGATAAATATTCAGGTTATGACTGCAGCAGGACGAAAAGAAAACATAGACCAGCAGCAGGGAGTAGAAGCACTGCTGTGATGGGGATTCATCTTTTTTGATATTCACTGTTTGGCTCTGTGATAAAAAAAAGTACATTTCAATGATTCTGTCTATTGGAACACTGAAGCAATGTGAATGAATGGATAATCAGCACAATAGACAATTTTATGGTAAAAATAGAAGTAGTAATGGGCATTGGATTAAAAATGTTTGATAAATCCTCATAAATCTCACTTGATGGCCAGAGTCTTAAAACAGAGATAAGGTTTCTTACCTTCCCCACACTGACCTTAAGATTTTGATAGTCGGAAGAGTTCCCTATACTTTCATATTTTATTCATTCATTCATTATTATTCATTTAAATTATTAGTTTAATCCTTGAGATTACCATAGATTCCAGGTCTGAAGAAAATATTTTGTTGGACATAATTGCTGAAGGACACCTAGTCCAAGGAGAAACT
The DNA here is from genome assembly GCA_033576535.1 of Allobates femoralis. Classification (NCBI taxonomy): domain Eukaryota; kingdom Metazoa; phylum Chordata; class Amphibia; order Anura; family Aromobatidae; genus Allobates; species Allobates femoralis. The sequence continues at coordinate 128,394,440 of JARQOC010000003.1, read as the reverse complement.
GCCTTTTGTAAATTAGTTAATGTGATCTTGACGTCCCATTCTCGCAATAGGTGTGCGATCCAGAAATGGGAGCCATAATCACTCATGTATGGAATATCCAGTAGATATGCTATAAATGTATGTTATAGGAATATTTCTTTAATTTATGGCTTCTTTAACTTTCCAGTGTCCAGTATTTTACTTTATAGTAATATATTGAGAAAACATTCTCAGTTGATGTAATATCTCATTTATTTCAGGCTCTGTGTATCTGGATCACGGCTTGTCCCTACAGCATCGCCATTACAAAGATCTGACGAGTCCACATCTAGTTCTAGTTCCTTGGGGTCCGAGTCATCAGTTTATTCCTTCTTGGAGGAAGAGATCTATGATGTGGAAGGCACTATCGAGGAGTACCTTGCCTATGACAGCAGAGAGCAGTAAATAGCACATTTTCCTATATTAATTGATAAGATTGTGACTATGAGCAAATATTACAAATAAAAGATCAGTTTAATATGAAGTCTTGAAATGGCTGATAACGGCAGGTTAAAAGCTCCCATACATTTTAAACTAATGCCAGTTGAACCCGCTGATGGTCTTACATCTATGGGAGCACCAACCAATTGATCATCAGGGAAGAAGTTCAATTGGGCACGGTCTATTTTTGATCTATTACGGTCTATTGGGCACTTTCTTCTTTTAGAAATAATCTTCTGTATGTTTTGTATATGGGAGAAATGGTCAAGATGGCTGTTGGGCAAACGATCGGCCAAAGCATTTTTCGGCTGACAGCCATGTATTGTGTATTGTCGTCTGAAGGCTTCAGCACGTAGACCTTATCATTAAATCTAAATCTAAGTAGGAAAATGTTAATGTTTAATGATTGTAAAATTAAGCCTTCTTTACCCATTAGTGATGATGAAAGTATAGATCAAAAGAAAATGCAACAAAAGAGGTCTAAGCGGGGCATTCCTCCTGTCTCCCCCAATGACTGCATGAAGGACACTGTTGCTGGAGAGGTTTTTGATGATACCTGGAGGACAATTGTGGAATCAGTTCAAGAACTTCTCATTAAAACATGGGAAGTCGCCTCAGGTACACACATGAAGACTGAATGGGACATTCATTTTCTGTTGGAGTGTATATTATAAAAGGTGTTTTTGTTGGGACAACAGCATAATTTCTTATAATTTTTGCACTTGTGTTTTGCATATGGTTAAGGTAGCACAATAGAAGGCAGACAGTAAACCTACAATTCAAGGTTCATGAACACAAATTAAAAGTTCTTTTTTGTAGGGAACCCAAGTTTCCTGTTCTCCAGTGCACAGTCCATGTTCAGTCTAGCAGTGCTTAGCAGCTTGGTTAAGATAGTTATATATGGGGTCTCGGGGCTAGGCAGGGTTTTTGAAGTCAATCTGATGACAGTTTCCCATATTCGGGCAGTGCAAAGTGATGTAATGGAGAGAAGCAGGAGAAGAGCTTGTTGGCATTTGAGCATTGTTCCAGCAGGCAAATAGATCGTAATCCTGACAGTGCATAAGGCACACTGTTAAGATTTGGCAAGCTGCTGTCAAACTGACTGCAGAAAAACATGACTGGCCCAGAAATCCCTTCAATCTATGGATAGGCTAAAACAGTAGGAATATATTACCGTACAAATATATATTCTCAATTCTGTATGCAGATTGTCACTGTAAACATAATAAATATCAATGGCCTGTATAAATGCTGATTACCTTGTAGCTGACAGATTAAACTGAATTTATATTTTTTTCATGTTATTTTATTGTTTCTCCATATAGTATAGCATTAGACATGTCAATAAGAAACAAAATCCCAACCAAGACCTGACTTAGGCTTAATATTTCTTATAGGCTCATTACTCATACAGCATAAAACATCTCTATTAATTATATCACCCAACCTTAAAGACTAAAAGTCATTTCTTTGAAAAAAATAAAATATACTTGTAAAAACTTTTCAGATTTTATTGCAACTCATGTAAAATCTCTAATTTTAGTAGACGTAAAGCAAGCAGGAAAGATCCATAATTCTTCTAGCCACTACCTTCAGCTTCCACTTCCACGAATAACATCAGGAACCGCAGGTGTTCCTCCATCTCGAGGCTCAGAGGCGCGGAGCATTTCGTTTGGTGCTTATGTTTTTACATCACAGGTACAATTTACGATAACACAGGCATTCCTCCCATCACCCCAGCATTTTATCTGTCATATGTCTATTATTATTTTCTCTATTTCCATCTCCTACTATCTTGCAGACAAGTCGAAATTTCAATAGTGACTTGAATGGAGTAATGACGATACAAGCTAAACCTCTTCAGCATCGTCATACCAGCCTAGTAGAGAAGACACAGTATGTATACTTCAGCATGTTACCAAGATAACATTACACACACTGGTATAGCCGGGCTGAATGTGGTAACTTCAACTGTGAGAACTCACAGGTTCAGATTAAGTTAGTAAATGTTGGCAGTGGGTCAGAACCTGTGTGTGGACACTTCACTCTTAAAAGGAGTCTGTCAGCCTGTTTTTGCTATATAATATGAGAGACGAATAATATAGGGCAAGAAGACCTGATTCTAGTGATTTATCACTTACTGGACTGCTTGGTGTTGTTTTCATAGAATACCTGTTTTGTCTCATGGAGATGTAGCAGAGCTTGGAGCTGATCTGTGTATAACCCGCCGTCACCATGACTGGCAGCATCCTGTGTACCCAGTGCATTGAACAAACCTGACTGCCTGGTTTGTGAGATGTACTCCTGGTGTGTTAATCTCCTGCTCATAAAATACTTACTGTATTGAATCACCACCATGCAGCCTAATAAGTGACATATCCCTGGAATTAGGTCTTGTGCCTTATATTATGCTTAGTGATGAGCGAGTGGTGTAATATTCGCACTCGCTATACTTGTAACGAGTACTTTTTAATATATTCGTCTGAATAGCGAATACAATGTTGGTCAATTAGTGATAGGCTCCGCCCAACACATCCGGCCATAAAAGAATCTTTCCGGGACAGGGCAATAGGGTGGGCTATTTTACATTTCTATTGCATAAAACACCTTGCAGTGCCCCCCAGTGAGATCCTACCCTTCAATCTGCTCTCACTGAGGTGCCAGCTCACTTTGTGCACTGAAGAGAGCTGGCTATATGTGTCAGATCGATAACAATGGACACATCACTCACGAGCACCAGCGATACTCGCCGAGTAATGAGTCTCACGAAAACTGTACTATCCGTGCGAGTAGCGAATAGTAAAGAATACACTCGCTCATCACTAATTATGCTCCTCTCAGATTAAATAGCATAAACCTGTGACAGATTCCCTTTTCCTAAGTATAAAGCAGATAATTGTGATGGTCACAGTCTATCACTGAGATACAGCCTTAATAGTTACATATGAAAATTGAGTCACTGAACAGTCTATAGACTAAATACTTACATTACTAGGATGTACTGAGCTTGGTGGGTATAGGAGGTTCAATGATTGGGGGTTATACTACTAAGAAGCATCAGTCTTGGTGGTTATACTTCCACAAACGTTAGTGTTTATGCTTCTAAGGCCACGTAAACACTTTCAGTATTTGGTCAATTTTTTACCTCAGTATGTGTAGCCAAAACCAGGAGTGAGTAATAAATACAGAAGTGGAGCACAGGTTTCTGTTATACTTTTCCTCTGATTGTTCCATTCCTGGTTTTGGCTACAAATACTGAGGTAAAAAACTGACCAAATACTGAAAGTGTTCACGTGGCCTTGGAGGCACAAAGCTTGATAGTTGCAGAATAAAATTAGTAACAGTCTCTTTCACTCCAACAACAGACAATTCTAACCAAACATATCTCATCAACAATACTCAGAGATTGAAAGCAACTATCATTGCTTTTCTTGTACTTTTTCACTTATTCAGGACATCATTTATTTTGAAGACAAACTCTTTCTCAGCTCAGGTCTCCAAAAAAGCCCACAGTTTCTGGTGCATTAAAGTTTTTTTTCTCCACTATACTTTTTAAATGACTATAGTGTTGTTAAACATAGTAACATAGTTTCCAAGGTTGAAGGAAGACCTTAAGTCCATCTAGTTCAACCCATAGCCTAACATGTTGATCCAGAGGAAGGCAAAAAAAACCCCATGTGGCAACACTAATCTCCACATTGGGGGAAAAAATTCCTTCCTGACTCCAGATACGGCAATCAGACTAATTCCCTGGATCAACGCCCTATCAAAGAATCTAGTATATATAACCGGTAATATTATAGTTTTCAAGAAAGGCATCCAGGCCCTTCTTAAATGTTAGTAGTGACTCACTCATTACAACATCATGTGGCAGAGAGTTCCATAGTCTCACTGCTCTTACAGTAAAGAATCCGCGTCTGTGATTATGATTAAACCTTCTTCCCTCCAGACGTAGAGGATGCCCCCTTGTCCCAGTCTCAGGCCTAAGAGTAAAGAGATCATTAGAAAGGTCTCTGTACTGCCCCCTCATATATTTGTACATTATTATAAGATCACCCCTAAGCCTTCGTTTTTCCAAGCTAAATAACCCCAAGTTTAATAACCTGTCTTGGTATTGCAGACCCCTTAGTCCTCTAATAACTTTTGTCGCTCTTCTCTGGACCCGCTCTAGTTCAGCTATGTCTTTCTTATACACCGGAGACCAGAATTGTACACAGTATTCTAAGTGTGGTCGCACTAGTGACTTGTATAGAGGTAAAATTATGTTCTCCTCATGAGCATCTATGCCTCTTTTAATACATCCCATTATTTTATTTGCCTTTGCAGCAGCTGCCTGACACTGGCCACTAAATGTGAGTTTGTCATCTACCCATACACCCAGGTCTTTTTCAGTGATAGTTTTGCCCAGTGTTTTATAATTAAGCACATAATTATACCCTTTGTTTCCTCTGCCCAAGTGCATGACTTTACATTTATCCCCATTAAAGCGCATTTGCCATTTAGCAGCCCAAGCTTCTAGTTTACATAAATCCTCCTGTAATATAAAATTGTCCTCCTCTGTATTGATTACCCTGCAGAGTTTAGTGTCATCTGCAAATATTGAGATTCTACTCTGTATGCCCCCTACAAGGTCATTAATAAATATATTAAATAGGAGCGGGCCCAACACTGACCCCTGTGGTACCCCACTGTTAACTGTGACCCATTCTGAGTGTGTTCCATTAATAACCACCCTTTGTTTCCTATCACTAAGCCAGTTCTTAACCCACTTACACATATTTTCCCTATCCCCATTGCCCTCATTTTATGTATCAACCTTTTGTGTGGCACCGTATCAAAAGCTTTTGAAAAGTCCATATACACCACATCCACTGCATTTCCTTGGTCCAGTCCAGAACTTACTTCTTCATAGAAGCTTATTAGATTAGTTTGACAGGAACGGTCCCTCGTAAAACCATGTTGATAATGGGTCATGAGGTTATTTTTGTTCAGATACTCCAGTATAGCATCTCTTAGAAAACCCTCTAGGATTTTACCCACAGTAGAGGTTAAGCTTACTGGCCTATAATTTCCAAGTTCAGTTTTTGTCCCCTTTTTGAATATTGGCACCACATTTGCTATACGCCAGTCCTGTGGTACAGACCCTGATATTATGGAATCTTTAAATATTAAAAATAATGGTCTATCTATGACAGTACTTAATTCCTGCAGCACTCTGGGGTGTATCCCATCTGGGCCCGGGGATTTGTCAATTTTAGTGATTTTTAGACGATACCGTACTTCCTCTTGGGTTAAGCAGGTGACGTTTAATTGAGAATTTTTGTTATCACTGATCATATTGTCTGTCATGGGATTTTCTTGTGTAAATACTGTTGAAAAAAAGTCATTTAGCATATTTGCTTTTTCCTCATCCTCATCCACCATTTCACCCAGACTATTTTTAAAGGGGCCAACACCATCATTTTTTAGTTTCTTACTATTTATGTAGTTAAAAAATATTTTGGGATTCTTTTTACTTTCTCTGGCAATGAGTCTCTCTGTCTCAATCTTTGCTGCCTTGATTTGCTTTTTACAAATGTTATTTAATTTTCTGTATTTATTTAATGCTTCATCACTACCTACTTGCTTTAATTCCCTAAATGCTTTCTTTTTGTCACATATTGCACTTCTTACCGCTTTATTTAGCCATAGTGGTTTCCTCCTATTTCTAGCATGCTTATTCCCATAGGGTATATATTGTGCACAGGTCCTATTCAGGATGCTAATAAACATCTCCCATTTGTGTTGTGTACTTTTATGTCTCAGGACATCGTCCCAGTTTATTGCACTAAGATCATCTCTCAACCGTTGGAAATTTGCCTTCCTGAAGTTTAGTGTCCTTGTGGCCCCTCTACTACACGTCTTAGTAAAGGATACTTGAAAGCTTATTAAGTTATGATCACTATTACCCAAGTGACCTCCAACCCGTATATTTGATATGCGGTCTGGCCTGTTGGTTAATATTAGGTCCAGCAGTGCCCCCCTTCTTGTTGGGTCCTGAACCAGTTGTGAAAGGTAATTGTCTCTTATAGTTTTCAAAAACTTATTACCTTTGCTAGAACTGCAGGTTTCTGATCCCCAATGTATTTCAGGGTAGTTGAAGTCCCCCATAATAATGACTTCTCCCTGAGTCGCTGCTTCATCTATTTGCTTTATGAGGATATTCTCCTCCACTTCCATTATTGTTGGGGACTTATAACAAACCCCTATCAGTAATTTATTATTTTTTCCCCTCCCCTTATCTCCACCCACAGAGACTCTACATTTCCATTAGATTCACCTATATTATCACGCAGGATGGGTTTTAAGGATGATTTTACGTATAAACATACACCTCCTCCTCGCCTATTTGTTCGGTCATTTCTGAACAGACAATAGCCCTGTAAATTAACAGCCCAGTCATGACTCTCATCCAGCCAAGTCTCCGAAATCCCCACCATGTCATAATTATTTTCCAACAAAATCAATTCTAATTCCTCCATTTTGTTGGTGAGGCTTCTGGCATTAGTGAACATGCACTTTATGCATCTCTCTTTACCTCTATTCCTTCCTACTAGATTGACTGTTCTAACCCCACCCCCATGCCACCCCCAATTTTATTACTTGTGCCCAGGTTACTGTTTACACTATCTTCCCCTCCTATACAATGAATACCCTCCCCCCAATCCCTAGTTTAAACACTCCTCCAACCTTCTAGCCATTTTCTCCCCCAGCACAGCTGCACCCTCCCCATTGAGGTGCAGCCCGTCCCTAGCATAGAACCTGTAGCCAACAGAGAAGTCGGCCCAGTTCTCCAGGAACCCAAACCCCTCCTTCCTACACCAATTCCTGAGCCACTTATTTATCTCCCTAATCTCCCGTTGCCTCTCTGGTGTGGCACGTGGTACAGGCAGTATTTCAGAGAATACTACCTTGGAGGTCCTTGCCTTAAGCTTGCAGCCTAATTCCCTGAAATCATCTTTAAGGACCTTCCACCTACCTCTAACTTTGTCATTTGTGCCAATGTGCACCATGACCGCTGGGTCCTCACCAGCCCCTCCCAGTAATCTGTCAACCCGATCAGCGATGTGCCGGACTCGAGCGCCAGGTAGGCAGCACACTGTTCGACGATCCCTGTCTTTGTGACAGATTGCCCTATCTATTCCCCTAATAATTGAGTCCCCCACTACCAGCACCTGTCTGGCCTGCCCTACTCTCCTGTTTTCCCCCTTACTGGAGCAGACACTCCTCTGGCTTTCAGAGGTCATGCCCTGCTGCAGCAGTGCTGTACCTGAACTCACACCCCCCTCATCTGCCAACATAGCAAATTTATTGGGGTGTGCCAGATCAGGGCTAGCCTCCCTGGCTAAAGGAGGTTAAAGGGATCCTGTCACCTCCAAAACGCCTCCTAAGCTACCATAACATGTCCCTGCCGCATCCCATCACTAATCTCACACTCCTTTTGTCTCCTAAAAGCATCCTGTGAAAGTGCATAAAAACGTTTTAATATTCACTCATTAGTGATTATAATTAGCAGGGGCTATATTCTTTAGCCCTTAGGGCGTGTTGTTTTGCAGCCTGAATGATCCAGCCCTCTCTGTGCCGCTTCTGCTGTTATGTGGAGCTGAAGGCAGGACTAATGATTTGCATTCTGTGAGTGACAGAGAGGGGGGAGGGCAAAGCCTGCACAAGCAAAGCAAACAGACAGAGAGGGTGGATCCTGGAGCCTGCAAAACAACACGCCCTAAGGGCTAAAGAATATAGCCCCTGCTAATTATAATCACTAATGAGTAAGTATTAAAACGTTTTTATGCACTTTCACAGGATGCTTTTAGGAGACAAAAGGAGTGTGAGATTAGTGAATGGATGCTGCAGGGACATGTTTTGGTAGTTTAGGAGGCGTTCTGGAGGTGACAGGATCCCTTTAAGGTTTCTCCTTATGAAGAGTGACATGCCAGAGGAGCATCAAGGCATTTAAGTCTCCTCATGCTGGCATGTCACACTCCACAAGGAGAACTCTTATCGCTTAGATTGTCAAGTCTGAACCTCCCACCTAGCCAAATCAGATCTCATACGTTGCACTGATGAGAAGCAATAACCCAAAACTCAGTGTCTGAAAATTGACATTATGGTTGGCTTATATCCTTAGAAGGGATTTGCGAACTTGATGTTTTTCCCCGGGTTCGTGCCCGGGCTTACTATGTTGTTGTAAGTGACTGGTTAATTCCCCTACTAATTATACTTACCGGGTCCACCTTATCATTTTCAGGTGTGCCATGGCGCTGTGTGACTTCCGGGCTTCCATGGTGGATGGTCACTTGATAGGCTCCAATAGTCAATCACATACGCCAAGAACACAAGGGGCGGCCCGGAAGTGACACAGTGATGTGTCACACCAGGAACAGAAAGCGTGGACCTGGTAAGTATGATTACGTAATTAACTATTGCCTTAGTTTACCACAGCAACCCCGATCATGATCTCAAACAGTTCGCCCATCCCTAATACTTAGTCATATAGAAGGCTCATTAAATGTTTGATATTGACTTTTAAGATTGCTACTTCCAATAGGTGGTGCTAGTCCTCTTCGAAGATGCAATTTACATATAGTGTAGTTATGATTTAAAAAAACAAAACAAAAGAAATCAGCCATACTTATTATGGGAATCCTCCTGCAGCTCCGACAGTCACTGCTGAACCAGAGATGATGACGTCCCTACCATCAGTCACCTGATCCTGCACACAGTCGGTAGCCTCAGTGACCGATTCACGGCCAAAGCTGTCACTTCCAGTCTGGTGAAGACTGTTGGATCTGCAGCACTGGAGTGGAGGAGGAGTTCAGACATAAGTGGGACTTGTTTCCTTTCTTTTAGCATCCCTACACTAATTGACCAGAAAGTTTCCTTTATTTTGTACAGTTTTCCCCTTTAAATAAAAATGCTAAGTCTGCAACTTATTGATAGTTGTAAAGAGCTTTAGGGAAATCACCATGACCATGCACAGTCACCTTCTTTACTCACACTTTGTCTATCAATCATTTAAAAGGAATGTCTATACAGTAAATTCCCTGTTGCTTGAAGTCAAGATATTTTATGTTTGTTAATTGTATTGGAGTGAAGTAATATAAAGCAAATAGTTTCCAAATTATATATAATATAAATATTCAAGACACTATGTACATAGAGATGATGTGCTGGTGTTTTTATGAATTACCATGCAAGAAAAATGATTATTTATTTGCTTTTATTTGAAGTGAGCAAGAAGATAAGAGTTTGTCCGTTATGCCAAGAGTTTTAAACTCTGCTCGAAATCGACTTGGAAGACAGAGTGACAATAGTATTTTCTCATCCTCTCGGATTCTACACACTCCTAGGAAAACAGCCACTCAGCGAAGACTGCCTTCTCTTACATTAGATCCATCTCGGTCAAAAACACCCAATGTTTACAGTGATGAAGTCCTCAGGGGAACAAAGCTGTGAGTATGTGCAAGGAACATGCAGTTCTTGTTATTGGCGGCACAGTTATAGACTGTTTGTTTACCACCAGTTCTACATTGGGGAACAACACATTATTTACGGAACAGAAGATGTCCTATTCTAACTCAGTAAGGCTTGTTTCACACTAGCATTCGTGTCTGCATGCGAAGGTCATGCAGATGCAAAAGCAGTGCAAACGCTGCCATACTGATGTGAACGCAGCGGAGAGTCTCCGCATGCATTCACATCAGTACGGTGCCTGGCCAGCCAATCAGCAATCTCGGCGGCGGCCGGGAGGCGGAGATCAGCGTCAGAGATCCTCCTCCTCCCGGCCGTTGCTGATCGCCCAAAGGTGTCAGCGCAGGAGATTTGAAGAAACAGCTGATCTGACAGCTGTTTAAGTTTCCTGAGCCGACATCACCTCTTCGGTGTCGACGCGGGAGATTTAAACAGCTGTCAGATCAGCTGTTTCTAAAAATCTCCCACGCCAACACCATCGAGTGGTCAGCAGCGGGCGGGAGGAGATCTCCGGTTGCTCAGGCTGATCTCCCGGTGGCCGCCGCTGATTTCCCAGGAGATCAGCGGCAGCCACCGGGAGAGATTTCAATGGGATCAGCAGTATTCTACTGCACTGTCATGCAAAGGACACTGCAGATCCATTGACTTCCATGCACTTGAGGGCGCTTGCTGATAAAACAAGCGACTGCACAAAAAATGCAACATGCTCCGTTGGGAAGGTGGAGGAGGGCGCACAAATTATGCGCATCCGAATGCAACTGCAATCGAATGCAGCCAAACACATGTATCATGCGTTCCCATATTAAACGTAAGAACGCAGTGCGCATGCGTTTGGCTGCATTCGGTTTGCTGTAGTTTCATACGCAAATGTGAAACCAGCCTAACCACTTTCATATACAGTCATGACCGAAAGTGTTGACACCCTTAAAATTGTTCCAGAAAATTAAAGGGAACCTGTCACCTAATCTAGCCCATGTACCCTATGAATACCTGTCCCTGCAGCCTAAAAGTGCTATACTAAGCATCCCTGTCTGGTATTTTATTGCTGCCTACAAGCTGCATAATTCTTTTTATAAACTTACATTTTCTCTGGTGGCTGGGCGTTCCCCTGGGGGTCTCTGACGGGTAGGCAGGGTCTCCTTGGGCACGTTCCCCCCGCCTCAGTGCTAAAACTACGCCCTAATGGGCGTAATCCTTAATCCTGAGCATATTTAAATTTACCCGCCTACTGCCCGCATCACTGTGACGCGGGTCACATGATGCCGGGCCGCGTCACTTACGGTCAACCAGCGCTGGCTGTATGATGTGCACAGGCCAACTTCAGCATGCGCTGAAGGCGGCCTGTGCACTGCGTGCACACAGCCCTACGTCACCGGAAGTGACACGATACAGGCATCATGTGACCCGCCGCGTCACAGTGATTCGGCCAGAGGCGGGGAAATACAAACATGCCCGCGCTCTGCAAACACCATTACGCCCATTAGGGTATCAATTTGGCACCGAGGCGGGGTCAGCGTGACCAAGTAGACCCTGCCTACCCATCACACAGACCCCCAGGGGAACGCCCAGCTGCCAGAGATAATGTAAGTTTATAAAAAGAATTATGCAGCTTGTAGGCAGCAATAAAATACCAAACAGGGATGCTTAGTATAGCACTTTTAGGCTGCAGGAACAGGTATTCATAGGGTACAAGGGCTAGATTTGGTGACAGGTTCCCTTTAATTATTTCTCCCAAAAAATTATTGCAATTATCTGTTTTGTTATAAACATGTATTTCATTTGTGTGTATTGGAACAACTCAAAGAAACCAGAGAAATACAGACAAATCGGACATAATTCCACACAAAACTCCAAAAATGGTCTGGACAAAATGTTGACACCTTAACCTAATATTTGGTAAAACATCCCTTTGGAATAAATGACTGCAATCAATCACTTCCTATAATCATCAACAAGTTTCCTACACCTCTCATCTGGAATTTTGGACTCTTCTTCTGTAAACTGCTCCAGATCTCTCATATTTGAAGGCGCCTTCACCAAACAACAATTTTAAGATCTCTCCACAGGTGTTCATTGGGATTTAGATCTAAAGAGCCAAAGACTGAAGGAAAGAAGAAGGTCTTCTGTAATGACGCGCACAACCGTTGCAAGTGAAAAGATTTATTGAACAAAGTGATAACAGGAAAATAACGTGACCATTTAAACACAATTAAAAGCAATGATAATTTGATTCCGTCTGCAACATCAAACTGTAAAAATTCATAAAGAGCTATAGAGCATAATTGGGTATAAGGTGGAAAACTGCCTGCAAGGAGGCATGCAACTATAACATGTGCAAGACAGGTGACAATTAATGGGTCACAGTAGAGTATAATGTAGCACTCATCAAGACAGATCGGGGGAATTATTTTGAGCAGATTGTGTTCAAAACACCGTATCAGAATCAATAAGCCCCCCAGGTACAGAACAATCATCAAGACATGTGCTGCTCGTGACAATTTATAACTTTGTACTAATGGTCACCCATTTCATGCACCCCACAAAGATCAGACCTTATATCATCACTGGCATATACCTTCTACAGTTATAAGCATGATTAAACAACCAATGTACCGATTGCCCTGTAGAGATATACAATCAGGGACAGGGGTAAATAGCAGGTGTGGTGACTGCAGTCACAGGTAGGCTGGGCACAGGGTTAACACACAGGGTAGTGATAATGCAATGGTTAAATTGTTTTTAGCCCTGTTATTAACCTTATAGCCTAGAGCACTGAGAGCCCCTGCAATGCACTCAATAAAACCCCTATTTCAAGAACCATAAACAATCTGCTGACATAGGATACACCATACAAAAGGATGGAAGCGTGGTGTATGTTTGGGCGTTGAGGTAAGGAAGATCTCTGATGCTGGCTTCTTTTCCGGACTTTATTAAAATAATTGCAGTTATAATTATTCAAGCTTAAGGCTCTCAAAACCCACGATGCATTTCGACGTGCACACACATCTTTCTCAAGTGAATGAGAGCCCTTCAATTCCTCCTATCTTATATTCCCACCCCTCAGTTATCATTGGTTCCTATTTTTAACTCAATAGTTACCACAATACCAGGTTATCCACCTCACTATAACATGCATAATTTAAAATACATAACATTATAACCCATCATTACAATCATTCCATCAACAAACATTATATAAATACAAAATAACCAATTTCCATACACTACCATTAAAAAATTATTAATGAAACAGGAATAGTTCTTAAACGATATAGTACATCAATATGGACACTAGGTGGGGATATATACTACCATTTATTCAGGTCTATCTTTCTCAGGTTAGTAATCTAATATTTTATTTTGTTAGTATTCCAGGTGGGTCACACAATATTCCGAATTTTACCTGCACTATTACTTATATTCTTTCTAGTGCCAGGTTTAAACCCTCAGGCGAAAGCGTCCCCATTTTAAAGATCCAGAATGTTTCTTTTTTATTTAATCTCTCAATTTTATCATATGTATATTCATTAATTTGATCTATAATAATTAATTTTAGGCCTGATGGGTCCTTATTATGAACAGATGCAAAGTGTCGTGACACACTATGGAGAGGGAATCCTTTCACAATATTATGGTGGTGTTTATTCATTCTTGCCCCCATACTTTGGGTTGTCCTTCCAATATACTGGTATTTACAGTCACATTCCAGTAAATACACCACAAATCTGGATCCACAGTCCAGTCTGTGGGGTATCTTAAATAATTGCTTTGTTGTATTGGAAAAAAATGTTCTACTCCCATTTATCATGTTTTTACAACATTTACATTTAACGGATCCACACCTAAAACTCCCTTTTTCCCTTTCCATCTCTTCATTTTCATTTTTCTTATTTCTATCCTCTTTCTGTTTTATTTCATTAGTACTTCTAATCCTGCTTGGTGCCAGTAATCTTTGGAGATTCATCCCTCTTCTAAATATAATCCTAGGATTTTTGGGAATGATCCCTGCTAAAATGGGATCACTCCTCAAAATTGACCAGTTCTTTTGCAGAAGCTTATAGATATTCCTGTGGGAAGCATTAAAACTAGTTATTAGATTGCAGCCAAATTCATTTTTATTTTCATTTTTATTTTCATTTTTCTCTTCAGGGATTTCACCGCTGATTTTTTTGCTACTGATTTTTTCGCTGCTGATTTTTTTACTACTGATTTTTTCGCTGCTGATTTTTTCGCTGCTGATTTTTTCGTTGCTGATTTTTTTATTATTTGTTCTCTTTATTTTCTTTTCCTCCAATTTTTTGAGGCAGGTTTCCTGTGTAAACTTGCTACTTTTTCTAAAGGCATCATTCAGCAATTTTTTGGTGTAGCCCTTCTCTATAAATCTAGTTTTTAAGATCTTTACTTCTTCCAAAAAGTCTTCTTTATTAGTGCAGTTTTTTCTGACTCTCCAGTACTGCCCATATGGTATATTTCTCAACCATGAGGGAAGATGACTACTGGAGAAGTTCAGATAGCTGTTCACATCCACCTCTTTAAAGTACGTGCTGGTACTAATTTTGCCTTGATCATCTATCCTCAATTGGAGATCTAGAAATTGAATATTGCTGTCCGAGATGTTAAGTGAGAACTTCAGGCCCCAGTCATTCGCATTGAGGTCCTCCGTGAACTGTAATGCCTCTTTTTCGGATCCTGCCCATATAAATATCAGATCGTCGATAAATCTCTTAAAGAGTTTAATATACTTACTGTATATACTGTAAACGAAACAATAAAAGAGAAATCCGCTAGTGCTAGAAAAAAAGAAAACAAAGGAAAAAAAGAAAACAGAGAAACTAGGGTGAGAAAAGAATTAGGAGCAGATTGTATAGTACTCCCTAAAGAAACGAATGATATCTTAAAAACAGCTAAACAAAGGGAGGATTATGAAAAACATAAAAAAACATTAATAATTAATAATAAAATTATTGACCAGGAGGAATTAAATAAAACTAGAGAGAGTAAAATTATCCAGAAGGTAGAAAAAAAGCGAAGTATAAGAAAATTAACAACTGCTAAGGAAATCCAGATAGAAAGAAAAGGGATAGGTGGGGAAAAGGATAAAGGAAAGAGGATAAGAAGAAATAGTATGATTGAAAGTGGGAAAAAGAACAGGAAAGAGAAAACTGGGGTGGTGGAATGTGAGGAAGAAGAAAATGGAATAAGAACTAGTAAATTTATAGACAAGGTACAAGAATCACGGAATATACGGGTGGAATTAGCTTCAATGTTTTCTGATATGGAGGTAACCGATTCTGAGGATAATGTATCGTTTGAATTATTTACTGTCCATAATATTACAGATTCACAACAGATTGATAAAGAGAATGGTAATATAAATAATGAGAATGAACTTGTTACTGAACTTGATAATACGATGTATCATAGATTACCAGAATCACCGAATCCTTCCCCTCTATTAATAACCCTGAACTCTCCCCTTGAAATACCTATGCAAAGAATAAGGGATAATGTAAGCAATGGTATTACATCGACTCAAGAAAAAGGGATGGGAGATAAGGTTCCCATAGGGGACAAAACACAGAATAAAATAACGCATTATTTTCACGAGGCTGTAGGCAGAAAGTCCAAAAAAAACGAGACCAAGGGGTTGTAGAGGGAGCGGAATTGAATCTAGACCAAGAGGCATCATTAACAGAAAAGAAAAAAACAAAATTGGATTAAATAATCAGGTACAGGATAATAAAATAAAGGAAAAGGGGAATGTTAATGAATATGGGATTTTTAATCTCTCAGGAGCTAAACTAACGGAGGATGAAATGAGATTAATAGGAAGAGGGTTATCCTTTTGCCCAAAAGCCCAAATTAATTCCCTAGAGTTATATGTTGACTTCAATTAATTTGTGAGGAAATTAACGGTGCAACGACATTTTGCGCTAGAAAAAATACAGGGTAAAAAATGTATGGTTAAGAATAAGAATGAGAAAAATATTGATGTACAGGTAAATAAAGAGGAGGAAACATCAATTTTTGAAGAAAAGGAGTTCGTCCACGTTAACCCAAAAAATAAAAGTAATTTTTATCCAATGCATTATAAAGGGTCTTATCTTGAGACATTTCAACATATGTGTCTACGTGAAATCAGGGAGATAAAAAACATAAAAGGGAAAGATAATTTAACGGTGGGTGAACGTTTTGCCCTGAAAAATTTGAAAGAAAAGCATAATTTAGTGATTAAAAAAGCAGATAAGGGGGGTGGTACTGTAATAATGAGTCATGAATGGTATAGCAGAAAGGGGGTCCAAATGTTATCGGATGAGATTTATTATATTAAGGAAACAGCTAACCCCATGGATATGATATTGAAGGATTATCGGTCACTGATTGGGACAGCCTGGAAACGGGGGATCCTCGACAGAAGAGAACACAAATTTTTACAAGTCACAAAATTTAAAATTCCCCATTTTTATTTTTTACCTAAATTACACAAAGACATGGTGGACCCTCCTGGTCGCCCTATAATTTCTGGTATTGGATCACTCACTACTAATTTATCACATTATTTAGATTTATTTCTTCAAAAATATAATTTAGCACTTGATTCTTATTTACGTGATTCTTCACATTTGATCGGTATTCTGTCGGAGCTTCCCCCGCACCCAGATTGCTTATTGCTGACGATGGATGTGAGTTCATTATATTCAAATATACCACATGAGTTTGGCATTAGAGCGGTAAATTGGTCCTTGGAAAAGGATACAAGAATCCCCCCCCCAAAAGGAGTTTATAAAGGAAGGTATCAAATTTGTGCTACTTAATAATGTCTTCACTTTTCAGGAGGATACATATAGACAGATAAGGGGCTGCGCAATGGGGACGAGATTCGCCCCCAGTTACGCAGGGTTATACATGGGGTGCTTTGAATCAGTCACCATTGCGCAGTCCCCACTAGGGAGTAAGTATATTAAACTCTTTAAGAGATTTATCGACGATCTGATATTTATATGGGCAGGATCCGAAAAAGAGGCATTACAGTTCACGGAGGACCTCAATGCGAATGACTGGGGCCTGAAGTTCTCACTTAACATCTCGGACAGCAATATTCAATTTCTAGATCTCCAATTGAGGATAGATGATCAAGGCAAAATTAGTACCAGCACGTACTTTAAAGAGGTGGATGTGAACAGCTATCTGAACTTCTCCAGTAGTCATCTTCCCTCATGGTTGAGAAATATACCTTATGGGAAGTACTGGAGAGTCAGAAAAAACTGCACTAATAAAGAAGACTTTTTGGAAGAAGTAAAGATCTTAAAAACTACATTTATAGAGAAGGGCTACCCCAAAAAATTGCTGAATGATGCCTTTAGAAAAAGTAGCAAGTTTACACAGGAAACCTGCCTCAAAAAATTGGAGGAAAAGAAAATAAAGAGAACAAATAATAAAAAAATCAGCAACGAAAAAATCAGCAGCGAAAAAATCAGCAGCGAAAAAATCAGTAGTAAAAAAATCAGCAGCGAAAAAATCAGTAGCAAAAAAATCAGCGGTGAAATCCCTGAAGAGAAAAATGAAAATAAAAATGAAAATAAAAATGAATTTGGCAGCAATCTAATAACTAGTTTTAATGCTTCCCACAGGAATATCTATAAGCTTCTGCAAAAGAACTGGTCAATTTTGAGGAGTGATCCCATTTTAGCAGGGATCATTCCCAAAAATCTTAGGATTATATTTAGAAGAGGGATGAATCTCCAAAGATTACTGGCACCAAGCAGGATTAGAAGTACTAATGAAATAAAACAGAAAGAGGATAGAAATAAGAAAAATGAAAATGAAGAGATGGAAAGGGAAAAAGGGAGTTTTAGGTGTGCATCCGTTAAATGTAAATGTTGTAAAAACATGATAAATGGGAGTAGAACATTTTTTTCCAATACAACAAAGCAATTATTTAAGATACCCCACAGACTGGACTGTGGATCCAGATTTGTGGTGTATTTACTGGAATGTGACTGTAAATACCAGTATATTGGAAGGACAACCCAAAGTATGCGGGCAAGAATGAATAAACACCGCCATAATATTGTGAAAGGATTCCCTCTCCATAGTGTGTCACGACACTTTGCATCTGTTCATAATAAGGACCCATCAGGCCTAAAATTAATTATTATAGATCAAATTAATGAATATACATATGATAAAATTGAGAGATTAAATAAAAAAGAAACATTCTGGATCTTTAAAATGGGGACGCTTTCGCCTGAGGGTTTAAACCTGGCACTAGAAAGAATATAAGTAATAGTGCAGGTAAAATTCGGAATATTGTGTGACCCACCTGGAATACTAACAAAATAAAATATTAGATTACTAACCTGAGAAAGATAGACCTGAATAAATGGTAGTATATATCCCCACCTAGTGTCCATATTGATGTACTATATCGTTTAAGAACTATTCCTGTTTCATTAATAATTTTTTAATGGTAGTGTATGGAAATTGGTTATTTTGTATTTATATAATGTTTGTTGATGGAATGAATTGTAATGATGGGTTATAATGTTATGTATTTTAAATTATGCATGTTATAGTGAGGTGGATAACCTGGTATTGTGGTAACTATTAAGTTAAAAATAGGAACCAATGATAACTGAGGGGTGGGAATATAAGATAGGAGGAATTGAAGGGCTCTCATTCACTTGAGAAAGACGTGTGTGCACGTCGAAATGCATCGTGGGTTTTGAGAGCCTTAAGCTTGAATAATTATAACTGCAATTATTTTAATAATGTCCGGAAAAGAAGCCAGCATCAGAGATCTTCCTTACCTCAGCGCCCAAACATACACCACGCTTCCATCCTTTTGTATCATTTTGACTCCCTATGGGGAGAGTGGTAGAGTGAGCTGCAGAGGAGGGAGAGCACCTGAGAAGACGTCAGCTGGATTGGCCCCTTTACTAGACACGTGACGCCGCCCGGCACTAGTGTTTCCCCGGAGAAGACCTCGTAGGAAGCACGAGGACGAAACCGGAGGATTCCGTTGCTTGATTTAATAAGCTTATCTACGGGCTGTGGTTTATAACCAGACCAGGTGAGTTTAAACGCAAAAGAACCGCCTGCTAACAACCCCATGTGTACAGGCGCACTATAAGCTGTTGTTGTTTTCCTTTACATAGGATACACCATAGATATACTAATATGGGATATGTTGGCCGCAAACAGTTCCCAGAACACCCTCAAAGGGGGAAGATATTCGTATAAATACTGCACTCAAGTTTTAGGACAGACAGGCAGGGAGGCCTCCCATTGCATTATCACTACCTTGTTTGTTAACCCTGTGCCCAGCTTACCTGTGACCCCACCTGCTACGTATCTCTGTCCCTGATTGTAAATACCTACAGGGCAATCTGTATACTGGTTGTTTAATCATGCTTATAAATGTAGGATGTATATGCCAATGCTGATATAAGGCCTGACCTTTGTGGGGTGCAGGAAATGGGTGACCATTAGTACAAAGTTATAAATTGTCACGAGCAGCACACGTCTTGATTATTGTTCTGTACCTATGGGGGCTTATAGATTCTGATATGGTGTTTTGAACACAATCTACTCAAAATTATTCTCCTGGTCTGTCTTGATGATTGCTACATTATACTGTACTGTGACCACATTGATTGTCATCTATCTTGCACATGTTATTTTTAAATGGTCCCATTTTTTCCTGTTATCACCTTGTTCAATAAATCTTTTCACTAGCAATGGTTGTGTGCGTCATTACAGAAGACCTTCTTCTCTCCTTTAGTTCATGCTCACTTCTGTGACACAGCACCTGTAGTATTGACCATCCAGGCAGTGCACCCCATCTCTCCGTGGGGTTTAGATCCAGATAAATTGCTGCCACTTCGGAACTCTCCAGGTCTTTGTTTACATCCATTTCTGGGAGCTTCTTGAAGTATATTTGGGATAGTTGTCCTTTTCGAAAACTGAAAAAATGACTTAGGACGCAAACCCAGCTTTCTGATATTGGGCATTACATTGCAACCCAAAATCCTTTGGTGATCTTCAGATTTCACGATGCCTTGCACACAGTCAAGGTATTCAGTGCCTGAGGTAGCAAAACTACCACAAAACATCTTTGGACCTCCACTATTTTTGACTGTAGGTACCGTGTTCTTTTCTTTGTAGGCCTCATTACATCTTCAGTAAAGAGTAGAATGATGTGCTTTACCAAAAAGCTCTATCTTCATCTCATCTGTTCACTAGATGCCTTTGCAGAAGGATTTTGGCTTACTCACATACATTTTGGCAAACTGCCAAGCTTTTTATATGTCTCTGTTAGCAATTGGGTCCTCCTGGGTCTTCTGCCATAGCATTTAACTTCATTCAAATGTGGACAAATAGTTCCCAAATGTGGACAAATAGTTCCCACTGACACCTATGCGTCATCAACCTGAAAGACAACGGGCTGCTTATCCGCCATCCGTAATATAATACGTTGCATCCTTTCATCAATTTTCCTCTGCTGTCCACATCAAGGGAATGTAGCTACAGTGCCATAGGTCGTAAACTTCATGATTATTGCTCACATCAAGATCTCTGGAGATTGTTGATATTTTTCAAAAATGTTGGTTCTCAAGTCCTCAGACAGTTCTCTTCTCCTTTCTGTTCTCAATGCCTAGTGCTACCCACAAAAACACACAATGCAATTATTGAGTTAAATTCTCCCCTTTATATCTGGTATCAGGTGTGATTTTCCTATTGCCTACACCTGTTACTTGTCACAGGTGAGTTTGAATGAGTATCACATGCTTGAAACAAAATAGTTTACCCACAATTTTGTCAGGCCTACTTTTGGGGTCTTGTGTAAAATTATGTTCAATTTTTTTCGGTGTTTTTTTTTTTTTATTAAACATCTGTATAACAAAACATGTAATTGCAATAATCATCTGGGAGACATACTTAATCGTGTGGAATAATTTCAAGGGTGCCAACACTTATACATTTACTTATTAGATTTATAAAGAAACAGACAACTTTTACTTAGCATTGAAATGACTGAATTATTGCACATTTGAGTCTGTGGTTTATGGCACCATTTCAAAAAAGTATCAGTGCCATATATGTTTTAAACATATGAGCAAACAGGGGAGTAATAATAATAAACCCAACCCCTCATAGTGACCTTGTGCTACACTTACGCTAATGTGCTGTACTGTTTTCCTGGTGTTTGATGACACCTTTCTCTTCAATCATACATGCAATCATTGGAGTAAAGGTATGATTGCACTCAGTATCCCAGAGCCTATAACTGGGACACTGGCTTCACTTTATAGCCCTAAAACGTGCTGGGTGTTTCCCTTTAGACTTGATTTTCTTAAAGCTTTAATTAATGATAATTTCAGTATTGAGTAACTTAAGGGGAATCAGTCAGCAGAGAATGACAGTTCAAACCAAGCACGGGCTCTTGGTGCATCATAGTGTGTCCAAAGACTATATAGACTGTACATATTTCAACAGCACACTTGTGACATCATTTATGAGAAGGGCTGAGAAATATAGAAAAGTAGAAAACAAAACAGATAGGAACGTGCACATAAATGTTTGGCCGCGCCATGGTGCTCTGAGCTCTTGTACTTGGTTTGAACAGTCATTCTGTGCTGACAGATTCCCTTTAAGCTTCTATAGAACAAGTGTATGACTATGTTTAACTACATCCTGAAATACACTGTTATCATAATACTCACAGATAGAAATGAACGAAATGAACTTTAAATTTGGTGTTCATACCACAACAGACTTTAGGATAAAAATGTAAGAAAGACGGCACTCACCAGGTCAGCAGGTAACGGGATCTTTATTTCGGGAGCATACAAAGTGCAGGGAGGGGGCTCTGAGGTGACGACGGGTCCTTTTCGGGCAGAGGCCCTTCTACCGGTCACGGTGAGCCGTGACCGGTAGAAGGGCCTCTGCCCGAAACGGACCCGTCGTCACCTCGGTGCCCCCTCCCTGCACTTTGTATGCTCCCGAAATAAAGATCCCGTTACCTGCTGATCTGGTGAGTGCCGTCTTTCTTACATTTTTATGACGTTTTGTTCCACTATACTGGCACCACCAGTTGCACTAGTGCTTCCCGCCTCACATGCTTATTCCACTGCCTGAGAAGGATTGCTGGTCGTAGTGGTGCCCCTTTTTCGTTTCTGTTGGATTTTTCATTAGACTTTAGGATAAAATTCAGTGTTCGGGTTTGGAGTTCTGGTACTTTACATATGCAAACCTCTGGAGTGACACGGCTGTGCTCGGGTACACTAGGTGCTGGCCCATTCTGATCTAATTTCAGTGTGTGAATGGCTGATACTGGGGGTAATATCAGCATTATCAGATGTAGTGTGTATAAAAAAAACATGAAATAACCTTGCCCTCCTGAATTTCTTTGTTTATGGCTGGCTGTATGTGGGCAGAGAGCCGAACTACCCAATCAATGACTTCCAGTGAGGTTTGGGTCAAGTTTGGGTCCAGAACAGATATAATTTATATTTATATAAAGTCCAGGCTGAACCCCCAGACCCTGAACCTCCACAGCTCCGCTCATATCTACTCACAGATCATATGATTAATACAGAGTTGTTTTGCTTAACTCCCTATTGCCGTTGCATAAGTAAGATGGTATTTTAATTTTCTATTTCAGATACACTGGCCTAGACAGGCTATCTTCACCATCCATCCAGACCAGCAGAAGTAAATTACCACCTATTAACTCAGTGGAAACAGTAGATCCGCAATTATCGGTGCCCGGATCACGGCGTTCTGCTGTAAGATAACAATGTTCTCTTGTTTAAACAGTTTAATTCAATATAAATATCAAGAATTGTATTTATATAACAAGAACATATTGCACAACACTTTACAATTAACAAAAATGCCTTTACAACATTGTTTCATAAAATCAGCTGCATTCATGGAGCATTCTGGAATACAACTGCAACGTAGAGAATAAACACTGTCTATTAGTGGTGTACCTTGAAGCTCATGGCCCCAATACAAAACTCCAACGGGGCCCCCACTTATAGGAAATCTTTAATGGTAATAGTCTTTTTCTACAGTCCAAAGAGACTTTTGGGTCCCCCCAGGCTCCAGGGCCCGGGTGCGATTTTATCCCCTGTACATATGGGTCATTCCATGTCAAGTGAACCAATGATTATTACCTCTATATTTTTAATTCCTTTGAGATTTTGTTATTTGATAATAGCATGTCAGACAATGGAAAATGTGAAGAGAAAAATTTTTTAAAGAATTTATTTTTTTTTTAAATGATTTTCAAAGTTCGGAAAAAGTGTGAATTTCGCTGTTGCCTGCCTTTACGTTTCTCCTCATAACTAAGGGTAGGAATAAGATAGAGAGGCAAAATAAACACCATTCTACTCAGAACTATACAAGCTTTCACCAGATATGTCACAAGAGGATCTTTGTTAATATTTTACCCATGTGATCGCAAGCGCAAAACTTTAAAACGTATTTCCGAAAAATCGGCGCGCTTTAAATATTTCAAAAACTGCCCATGTGTCTGCTTTGCTCTTAGCCACATCTGTACCAAATTTCAAGTTGGGATCGCAATGGGATCATATTTTAACATATTTTACTATTAATAGCGTCAATGGGTCATTCCATATCAAGTGATCTAAATATGAATATTTTTTTTTACCTGACGTCTTTAGATTTTTTTTTTTTTTTTCCTTTATGAAGTACTACTTTAGTTAATTACAAATTAAAAGTTTGGAATTTTTTTCTTCATCAGTTAATTTTTTACAGATTTTTAAAGTTTAAAAAAAGGGTGAATTTTGGCCTGGTACGACTTTAAATTTTTTTATCTCGGGCTAGAAATAAGATAGAGAAACAAAATAAACACCATTCTACTCAGAACTGTCCAGGCTTTCACCAGATATGTCACAAGAGTATATTTGTTAATTTTAATTTTTTACCTATGCGAATGCAAACGCAACATTTTGAAACGCATTTCCGAAAAAAACATTTTAATAAAAATTTTCCAAAACTGCCCATGTGTCTTTTATGCTCTTAGCCACATCTGTACCAAATTTCAAGTTGGGATCGTGATGGGATCATATTTTAAAATATTTAACTATGGTTAATCTCATTTTTATTAAATTTTGAAAAAACATATGAAAGACATACATTCAATCTTTTAACAAAATCTTGAGACATATAAAATATACAAAAAGAGAATTCACAAAGTTATTAGTAACTTTAAGATAAGCTGCAAATTTACTTTTGCGCTTATCTCTGGTGCAATCTAAATATAATTCCAAACACTCAAGTATACAACCTTTCTCAGGGTTTTGAGATGTTCTGATGTCAAGGGGACAAGCAGCCCCAGCAGAATGATTTTTATTACTTGGCCCCTTCTAACAGGTTGACCACGTAAGTGGGTCATTACCCGTTGAGGCCTAGTTGGAATAGTCTAGCGACTGGTGTACCGGAAAGGAAGGCTGAAATATTAATGATCTACTCACAGCTCAGAGTTTCCGATACCTGTCTAATGTTCACTAGAATTCTGAAGGTATAGGTGTAGAAAGGAAATACCTAGACTGAATGTATCAGATGGGAAGAAAAGAGAGATAGAAAAGAAGAGAGAGAGAAGAGAAACAAAAACCATTAGAAAAAGTTATACTGGGAAAGAAAAGCCACGTAAGAAAAAAAGAAAAAAAGAGGGGGGGGGGGGACGGGTTAGGTATGGGAAGGAGAAAGGGTACTCATCCCACTGGCTCCCCATCAGCCAGAGATCGAGCCATATTATCTGTGCTGGAAAAGATACTCCTAAATTCTGCAGAGTCGTGAAAAAGAATCCATTCAACCCAAATCCCTAAGAATTTGTTCCGAGATCCCGACGCATCAGCTGCGAGCTCCTCCATTCGATATATGTCCATCAATTCTTTGAACCAATCAAGTAGAGATGGAGCCTGGCTTGATTTCCAGAACCTCGGGATCACAGCACGAGCAGCCGAGATGCAAAAGCGGAGAATATCCCTCTTCTGTAGCCCAATAGGACCTGGAAAAATGGATAACATTGCCGATTCTGGGCAGCATTCGGCTTGTTTACCTGTTATCCGGGCGTATGCATTGAAAACCTCAGACCAGAACCGCCGGATTTCCCCACAACTCCACCAAATGTGTATCATTGTACCCTTCTCTTCCTCACAGCGCCAGCAGGTATCAGGGGTTCCAGGGAACATGTTCCGGAGTGTCGTCGGGCACAAGTACCATCTAGTGAGCAGCTTATAGCTTCTTTCTTGTGCAGAACAAGCGCTAGCTAGTGAGTGAGTAAATATAAAGCATTTCTGCCAATTAGCTTCTGAAATGCTACACCCCATTTCCCTCTCCCAAGCACGTTGGAAGTAAAGGGTGCCCTGCTCTCTCATGGACCCTAAGGCCTGGTATAGAAATGATATTTTGCGCCTCGGTGGAGCCTCCAGTTGGAATAACCTCTCCAATACGTTGGGCGTCAATCTTACCCTGCAAGAGTGGTCAGCTGAATATAATTATGCTCTGTATTGGAGAAATTCGAATCACTTAAGAGGTCTCGTAGGTTCTTTGAGTTGTAGCTCTGCCATCGGGGGCAAACCACCACTGGACAGAGTCTGTCCTACTCGGGTGTCATCCACAATCCGCCAACATAAAAATCTCTGCCTGTCAAATCTGGGTGGGAAAGATGGGTTGGAAAAAAGGGGAGTCAAAGGGCTAAGTCTGTCGTTTAAGCGGAGTGTTTTCGTCACTAGGTGCCATACCTTCAAGGTGTTTCTGGTCATGTCTGTCAAAGGTACTAGGTCTGTGGAGTCTTTAGGGGAAATCCAAAGCAGGTGTTTCAGCGGAATCCCCAAACCCTCTTGCTCCACCCCTACCCATTTCTTGGAGGACGCATGATAATGCCAATCTAGAGCTCTAACAAGAGAGGAAGCCTCAAAGTACGCTCGTATGTTGGGTAGTCCAACCCCTCCTCTGGTCTCGGGCAAGGATAGGATATTCATTCGCAATCTGGACCTGTTGCCCCCCCAGACAAATCTAAGGATCATAGATTGCATTTTGGAGAGGAAACCTCTATCCAATAGAACAGGAACTGTCTGAAAAGTATATAAGAGTCGGGGCAAGACATCCATCTTGACTACGTTTATTCTCCCGAACCAGGATAGCTTTAATTGTCTATAGGAGGTAAATGCCGATTCCGCGTTAGTCAAAAGGGGTTGATAATTTAAATTGAATATTTGTTTAAGATCTTTTGGTATAAGGACTCCCAAGTACTTAATGGCTTCTACTTTCCATTTAAATGGGAACTGTTTAGATAGATGAGAAACCAATTCTCCAGGCAAAGAAATATTGAGTGCCTCGGTTTTGGAGCAATTCACTTTAAAGTTGCTCAATTGTCCGAACCGTTCAAACTCCATTAAGACCGAAGGGATGGAGACCAGGGGCTGGGAGATGTAAAGTAGCAGGTCATCTGCAAATAAGGCTAATTTGTGATGACTCTGTCCCAGCTTGACCCCATGGACGCATTCATTGGACCTAAGTGCAAAATATTTAACTATTATAGTGTCAATTCAAAAGTCACCAAGAACACAATCAGTCATTTTTTCACAATTGCCCGTCAATAGTTTGAATTTGATATAAAGAAACATAGTCTTGTAACATCTCAAATGAAAGCTGTTACCGTTCTGAGTAAAATGACGCCTCTCCCACTTCATTATCTTATTTCTAGCCTGAGATAAAAAAATGTAAAGTCATACCAGGCCAAAATTCACCCTTTTTTTAAACTTTAAAAATCTGTAAAAAATTAACTGATGAAGAAAAAAATTCCAAACTTTTAATTTGTAATTAACTAAAGTAGTACTTCATAAAGGAAAAAAAAAAAAAAAAATCTAAAGACGTCAGGTAAAAAAAAATATTCATATTTAGATCACTTGATATGGAATGACCCATTGACGCTCTTACTAGTAAAATATGTTAAAATATGATCCCATTGCGATCCCAACTTGAAATTTGGTACAGATGTGGCTAAGAGCACAGCAGACACATGGGCAGTTTTTGAAATATTTAAAGCGCGCCGATTTTTCGGAAATGCGTTTTAAAGTTTTGCGCTTGCGATCACATGGGTAAAATATTAACAAATATCCTCTTGTGACATATCTGATGAAAGCCTGGACAGTTCTGAGTAGATTGGTGTTTATTTTGTTTCTCTATCTTATTTCTAGCCCGAGATATGATAGAAAATGTAAAGCCATACCAGGCCAAAATTCGCACTTTTTTAAAACTTTAAAAATCTGTAAAAAATTAACAGATAAAGAAAAAAATTCAAAACTTTTTTTTTGTAATTAGATAAAGTTGTTCTTCAGATAGAAAAATTTTTTTAAAAATCTGAGGACGTCAGGGAAAAAAAATATTAATTTTTGGATCACTTGACATGGAATGACCGATATTGTAGTTATGCCCCTGCTGTCTGTTGTGTTGTAGCAGAATATTTATCAGCCTTTTTCAGCCTTTATACGCTGCAGAGTAAGGCTA
Source organism: Allobates femoralis (assembly GCA_033576535.1). Taxonomy (NCBI): domain Eukaryota; kingdom Metazoa; phylum Chordata; class Amphibia; order Anura; family Aromobatidae; genus Allobates; species Allobates femoralis. Next base: position 128,366,924 of record JARQOC010000003.1, on the reverse strand, counting down.
TGTTCACACATCGCACTTTTTTTGTGCGGGTGCTTTTACCAGCGTTTGTTACCGGCGCAAAAAAGCGCAAAAATGAAGCAGTGCTGTTCACACAGCACACTTTTTTATAGCCCGTGGGGAGGAGTAATGTCACAGAGGGGAGGAAGAATCCTGGTTCCTCCTCCCCTCTGTGACATCTGTGACTGCCCCATTTGATTTTATTAATGAGTTTATTAATATACACTGCGAAATCAAAATTAAATAAAGGCAAATGTATTAAAAATAATAAATAATGAATACTTACCCTTTCCGACGCTTATTAGTGGTGCCAGGTGAGGTGGGCCAGTTAACACTGCATGACAATATTCACAATATCTGAACAATGGCCTATTAGTTACGCCGAGCATGGCGACCAGGTTAAACCCTATACTATACCTCACATGAGAACAAGGCGTACGCAGCAAAAATATGCTGTGTCCAGAACACCACATAACCCTGATCATGGGCATTAAACAGGTTTAAAGTTCATTGTAGACTTCCATTAATTACATTCTAACAAAGTTAGAGAAGTGTTAGGCTGCGTTCACACATTGCGTATTTTTGTGCACTTTTTTACGCTATTTTCAAAATACATAATGTGCCTTTTGTCTGCCAGCAAAGTGAAGGGAAATTCACATTGCCATGCAGACACTGCGTAAAAATACGCAGCGCTTTTTATGGCAGAAAGCGAAGTTACGTAAAGAATTGAGATGTCAATTCTTTACGCAGGAGCGCCATGATTTTTTCTCTCTCTGACGTCACAGAGGTGAGGAAGAATCCTGCTTCCTCCTCCCCTCTGTGACATCTGTGACTGCCCCCATTAGATTTCACAATGTATTAATATACACTGCGAAATCAAAATTAAATAAAGGCAAATGTATTAAAAATAATAAATAATGAATACTTACCCTTTCCGACGCCTTTTCGTGCCAGGCCCTTTCATGATGTCAGAGTGATGTCACGGGCACTGATTGGCCGCTCATGGTCATGTGATATGTATTTACATGCCCGCGAGTGGCCAATCAGCGCCTGTAACGTTACTCTGACATCACGGGAGGTCCTGGCAGAACAATACATCGCCTTGCCTCTGTACCGGAGACCACAAAAAGGCGTCGAAAAGGGTAAGTATTAATTGTTTTTTATTTTTAATACATTTGCCTTTATTTAACTTTAATTTCACAGTGTATATTAATACACTGCGAAATCAAATGGGGCCAGTCATAGATGTCACAGAGGGGAGGAGGAACTAGGATTCTTCCTCCCCTCTGTGACATCAGATCCAGTAGTGCCACTTCCTATGGGGAAAAGTGCGTGCGCTGCTGCGTAAAGAATTGACATGTCAATTATTTTTACGCATGCGCTTTTTCCCAGAAAAACGCGGCTTAGTTTTACGCGCTGCTTGTACGGCAAAGTGAATTTCACATTTACTTTGCCGGCAGACAAAAGGCACATTGTGTATTTTTGAAAAGCTCGCGCAAAAAAGCACTCAAAAATGTGCAATGTGTGAACCCAGCCTTAATAGCAATCTGGCATTGCCTGCTGACATCAGACACCACAGGCATACTATTCAGGCTTACCGTGTGACTGATTACTTTACACTGATTGGAGGAGGAAGCCTTTTTCTTGTGCACCAGAGCGAAGTACTGAGCAAACACCACAGCATTTACCAACATCACTAAAGGCCCCGTCATACACTACGATATCATTAACGATATCGTTGCAACATCATCGGTTTTGTGATGTTGCAGCGACGTCGAAACGACATCGTTGTGTGTGACACGTATCAATGACCAACGATAAGTTGATTGATCGTTGATCGTGGAATAATGGCCAGGACCATTATTTTATCTTTGGTCTCCCGCTGGGCGGCCAGCAGCGGCATGTGCGAGAGCGGGAGACCAATTATGAATGAGCTATGCTTAGTTACTTGATGTTTGCCCTGGTTACCAGCATGGTCGGTGGTGAGTCTGCCTGTTTGACAACTCACCAGTGATCAGCTAACGATGTCCCAGCGACCCGATCGTTGGTCGGATCGCTGGGACATCGTACTGTGTAACGGGCCTTAAGGCATCACTGCGCTCACATGTGGGGCTCATATTGTGGTCTTCCATGATTTTTCCAAAATATATACACAGCCCTAGAAGGAAAATGATGACACAAAGGGGATCAATATAAGGTGCTGTATTTCAGCAATGATTTGAGAGCTGCAAAGTGGAATAAAACTTTTTTGTTTTTTTTGCCTCTGTGTTGTGGAGGTATTAGCAATCAAAGTATTTGGCACCTAATGGGTACCTTTACACGCCGCAACCGCGGCGATAAAGATTGTCGGAAGCATGCACTGAAATCAGGCGACCGGAGCGAGGTGACATATCACCGCCAAATTCCCGAAATACACGCCGCAATTAGGAGGGATTTTGGTGGTGATGGTTCCTGGACAACATATCGCCAACAATCTTTATCGCCGCGGCGTGTAAAGGTACCCAATGAGTTACCTTTAGTAAAGTCTAGATGGATATTTTCATTTGGGGGTTGCAGTCTCTCCCTGTATTAGTCGCTATTGGTACCTTTACACGCCGCCACTGCAGGATGCATACAACCCGCTACAGGCTACAAATGTAGCTTGTCGCGCCAATATCGCCCGTAGTAGCGGCGTCTGAAGACGGGACGACACAGCCGGCTACAGATACATCTGTATCCGTGCACTGCCCATAAACAGATGGCTACATCGCCGATTGTAGCGAGCTGTATCGGCGTGTAAAGAAGGAACAGAAGGGTTGTTCCTACACCATGCTATGTACCTGGGGCGTGACACAGGCTCCGGGTTTCCGCGCCCCCTTCAGCGATCATTGGAGGAAGCTCCTGCGTTGCGATTGGTTGTCGCCGCACAGGGCGGCATATTTAAGGAGCTGACGAGTCACACTACACAATTGCTCGAGCGTCAAGTATTAATCAGCCTCCTGCGATGCCTGGCCAATCATGGTATTATTGCTTTGTCCTATCAGCGTACGGACGTCTCGTAATCCACAATTGGAGCACGCCTATGTGCTGTCCCTGCTGCACCAGGTCCGCCCATATTAGCTGGTTGTAGCGGTGTGTAAATGACGTACGATGGGCTACAGATGGCTACTTGAGACACCCGGTGATGTAGCTAGCTGTAGATGTAGCGTAGCGTAGCGCACCTTGTGGCGGCGTGTAAAGAGGGTGCGTTTCCCGTTGGTAACCGTTTGAGCATGCTCGTGCACAAGAAGTAGCCGTTGGTATCCGTCCTGCAGTGGCGGCGTGTAAAGGTACCATATCTGATAACTTAACAAAATTTAACTTATTAGGTGCCAAATATTTTGATGGCTAAGGCTGGTTTCACACTACTGTTTTTTGGAATCTGGGGAAATCCAGCTGTAACCGTTTGCACCCGCATTTTCTCCCCCATTGACTCAATGGGGACACAGGAACATGCGGGAGCATAAGGTTGTATATGATTTGTGGCCAAAAACAAAAACGCTAAATATTTACGATTTTGTTGCTCGTTTAAAACCTGGAAGAACCTGGATCTGGTGTTATCTGGCTGGCATTAAAATGGTGATCTATGGAACCCGGATCTGGCGGAACCTGGATCCTGCTGGATATGTGATGCGCCCCCAGGCTATGGGGTACTCGGGAGCCGGGTCGGTGCTGTCTCTCTCAAGTATCACGGTAGTCGCGACCCGGTCCTGTGGCCTGGGATCAGTCCAAAATGGGGTATTTACAAGGGATTTATCGTGATGCCACCCGGGGTATATGGTTAGTAGAACCACCGCTGCCGTATTCCTGTTGGGGATGGTGACTTGTGGCAGTGTGGATGGTAAGCCCTCCTTGTGTAGGGCTGAGGGTCCCCAGGACAGGAGTGATAGTGGTATTGGATGGGGCTTTGTGAGGGATCGTGATTCACACAGTCACTTGCTTTGCTGCAGCTCTCCACGGTGCTGATAGTCGGCGGCTCTGCAGGTATAAGGTTCCGTTATAGAGCACAGGGCAATAGTCGCAATCACCATGCAGACTCACTGATATGCGCTTTCTCAGTCTCTTTACTGGAGTCAAGTCAGATGTTATAAACTGTCCACAGAGTCTGGAGAGCAGTTTGAGGTAGTTCTCACCAGACTGAGTCGTATTGGATTCCTCACTGCGCTTGTGTTGCGGCCTCTGCAGTTGCTAAAGCTAGGCAGCCAGCCCTGTCTCTGTCTGCGTCTACCAGTATAACAGGCAACTCGAGTCCTGAACTTCTCTACCCCACCCTGGGAAGAAGTGTTACTGGATTCTATACGTTGCTGTGCTCCTGGTACCGTGTAGCTGGAGAATCTGGAGTCCCCCACTCTCCGGTGTTGACTGTCACTGTGTGTGAACCTGCCCATTCTCAGACTCCGGTGTCCGTTCTTGTGTTTTTCCTCTCGTGGAGGGTAAGCATAAGGTGGTGCAGCCTCCCGGTAGGTTTCTTTCTCTCCTCTTTTCTCAGACCCTAGCCTTAGGCCTGGTGTTCAGCAGTGGACCTTGGGATGAGCCTGGCACAGCTCGTTTATACCTAGGTCTGGTTCTCAGTTTGTACAGGAACTGCACTCAACTGTGCTCCTCACAGTCCTCACAGGAACTGACCTGAATTTGCTTCCTCCCAGACCAGAATATATAGGGGAGCTCACCCTGAAGTCGGGCTTGGTCTCCCCCTTCTGTCTGGGAGGTTTTGATGTTGTTTGCATGTTGCCTGAGTGGAATACCCCTTACTGCTCTCTGGTGACACCTAACAATGGTGACTCTGTGGCACTGTGACTCTGGGGTGCCACATATGGACGCTAGATTTGGGTTTTTTGACTGAGCATGCCCAGAAGCCAGTTTCATATGACACACCCACTAGGGGACGTTTACTGAAACTGTCATTTTTCACCAAATCCGTCAAAAAAATGTACACAACCCAATGCAACTGGATGCTATTGTGGCGCCCCACCGGTCTGGAAGTCAAGAGGGGTACTGCACCCAATCCTTGGTTGTGGTTCTCCACTAGTCAGGAGATGAGGGGTGATAGGTGTAAAAATGCTCAACACACACACTTAGAACCCAGGGGCCCAGGGGCGAACCCGAGGGGGGGAGGGCCCAATGGGGCAACAGGGGTAGAGAAGTGTGGGTGGGAGGTAGAAGGAGCAGAACAGTTTCCAGTTGGGAGTAAAACAGAGAACAGCTAGAATGTAGAGCACAGAAAAGTGAGAAGTCGAGTCGAGTGAGGATGAGAAGGAGAGACAAGAGAGTGCGGTGAAACTGAGAGAAGCAGGGGACTTGAGCTGTGCTATGCCAGTCCTGTGAACAGGAAGGAAGGAAGCCTAGGGGCACTGGCGGATCTGAAGCGGCCGTGCGCCCGAATCCGGGACTGGTAATACCAAATGAAGGGGTTGTGGTCTAGAAACAGGGACCGAACCTGAACATGGCATGGGAATCCAAACCTGAACCATTGAATCAGAGGCTTCGAGCTTCATAGGAGCTGTGGCTCACATCTGTCCACCAAGACTCGTGGCTGCCGGATCAGGGCTCTGTGCGCAGAGGCGCTAAAAGGGGCGCTGAGGAACAGGACCAGAGAGAGGCAAAGACAGGAACACCATTGAGGATCTTATACCTGCTGCCCCGATCTCTTAAAGACTACACAGGCCGGAGTTTATCTGAGAGAGTGTAACATCCATGACCTGTTGAAATTTGAAGCTTGCTGTGAGCAAACCCGGGTATAGTGTTGCAGAACTGTGTGAGACTGTTATTTGCGTGGCAACCGATTGTAAAGGCCACTGAGCAAGGTGACGAGGCCTAATGTTAACCCCCTACCTGCCGGAGACAACCAATTCCTCCATCCGCTGCCCTGGGGACCCACTCCGCCCGTGGGGAGCCACTCCATCCCAGCTGCCGGTCCATCGTCCCTAGAGGTTCGGCAGCAGAGGCAGCTACCTATAGTCACAAACCATGGGTGGCGTCACAAACTCTTCATCCCTTATGGCCCCTTTACACGCAGCTACAGGTGACAGGTTTTCCACAGGTAACTTACTGGTTGCAGTGAAATCATGGAGACATAGTTCCATTTGTACACAGCACCAAGATAGAACTATGTCTCCATGATTTCACTGCAACCAGTAACTTACCTGTGGAAAACCTGTCACCTGTAGCTGCATGTAAAGGGGCCATTACACCACCCTTTTCCTATAAACTCCCAAAGAATTCTGTGACACTGAAACGGGGTCACTGATCCGGGTCTCAATCCCTGCAACTCCCCAGAAGCAGTAAAGTCCGGTTCCGAGTGCCCTGCGGCCCTGGGGTGCATCACTATTACGCCAGATTTGTCAGCCTGATCAGTAATAATACCCATGTGGAAGCATCCAGTTGCATCAGGTTTTACAATTGTGGGGGTATGTGGGGGGATGCATATGTTCGCTTTATCCCTGCCAGATTAAAAAAATGTTAGTGTGAAATCATCCTAATATCTTTTCAATGGTGAGGTGAAATTACAAAAAAGAAATATTTTCTTCCACTCTGCAGCCATTAGTACATTGTGTGTCCTGTTCAATATGCAAAGTGAGCTGACGATCTGTCTATTATCAGGTGTCATAGCGAAGCTTGTTGTAAAGGTACCGTCACACACTATTTTGTTGCTGTGTACAAATGGAACAATGTGTCCATGATTTCACTGCAACCAGCAAATGGCCAGTGAAATTGCTAGCAATATTGCCGCGTGTGAGGGTACCTTTAGTGCTTATCTTAGAGCTGACTCTGAAGAGCATGTTAGAAGAAACAAGAACCAATATATGTAAGCAATGGATCAAGCACAGACAGTACAGTGACTAATTGTAGCCTATATGTTAATATACCTTGACGATGTGCCACATGGGCTTCTCATCCACGTGGAAAAAACTTCAGCATGTGCTAGACTGGTCCATACTATGCTACATATCAATGCATGTAAATAGCAGGCAGCTCCTGCACTACGTGGACAGGTGCTTGCCTACTTATTATTAATGATGAGGTCTTAGGCTACCTTCACATTACGATTTGAAGGGAGCCGATGCTGTCCGATATAAATCGGACAGCATCGGCTCCCTTCTGATGCCTGGAATCGGGTGCCAAATAGGCACCCGATTCCGGCATAAAATCGGCGCCGGGCTGCAAAAAAAAATAAAGGTTATTCTCACCTCTCCCCGAGCCCCCGCCGTCTTCCGCCATCTTCTGCCATCTTCTTCTAGGCTCCCGCAGGCTGCCGGTGTCAGCAGAGGTGTACCTCTGCTGTACACAGGACCTGCGGTGATGTCACAGTCACGTGACCGCGGGTTCACCATGGTGAACCCGCGGTCACGTGACTGTGACATCACCGCAGGTCCTGAACAGCAGAGGGAGCTCTCTGCTGACACCGGCAGCCTGCGGGAGCCACCGGGAGCCTAGAAGAAGATGGCAGAAGATGGCGGAAGACGGCGGGGGCTCGGGGGGAGGTGAGAATAACCTTTATTTTTTTTTTTTTAACACTTGTGCTCCTAGTTAGGAGCATTTTTACTGTACTGAGCATGCTCAGTACAGTAAAACGGGGTCCGAGGAGACATAGATGTTTCCTTGGACCCTTATCCATAGGGCCCCATGTTATAGGGATCGGGTCAGATCGGATGTGCACTAAATGCCATCCGATTTGGTCCGATCCGAATCTGTCAGATTTTATTTTCGGTGCTAAAATCGGAGCAGGCTCCGATTTTAGCACCGATAATAAAATCGGACAGAATCGGATCGGACCAAATCGGATGGCATTTAGTGCACATCCGATTCGGTCCGATCCCCATAGGGATACATGGGGCCCAAAATCGGTCCGATGCTGTCCGATTTTTTTCGGACAGCATCGGAAATCCGAAAATCGTTATGTGAAAGCACCCTTACCCTCGCTTATAACAAAGCAAAACTCTGCAAAAAGTATTTTAAATTCAAACAGACTTTTCTTGAACACACAAGAAAGAGGTCATAACACAAAAAGTTAAAGGGTATATCTACTTATATAATCAGGAGTTTGGGATTCGGGCGTTGTAGCCGAATCCCAAAATCCTTTGCGGCACTGTGAGCGCAGCCGCACTAGCTCCCACCGCCGCCACTCTCACCGCTGGGGCCTCAGTGTCGCCATGCTGGTGGAGTAGCGGTGTAGGGGCAACGCCCCTCTCCCCGGAATACACACTGGCCGCAGCGGCGGCTCTCCTCACAGCGCCCCCGCGGCACCCCTGCTCCTCCTCCTGCCTGCCCCCGCTCCTCCTCCTGCCCCCCCAGTCCTCCTCCTGCCCCCCCGCTCCTCCTCCTGCCCCGCCCGCGCTTTCCCCCATTCCTTCTCCCCCACTTGCGCTCCCCCCTGCTCCTTCTGCCCTGCTCGCGCTCCTCCCCGCTTACGCTCCCCGCGTTCCCCCGCTCCTGTGTCATCTCTTATATTTACCCTCCGCCGACCACTTGGTGCTGGGAGTAGTAGCAGCCGTTGTGCTGATAGGACCTTGCATGATGTCAGAATGACATCTGCGTTCGGCGCTGTGATTGGGGCACTCGCGGTCACATATTACATGACCGCAAGCGTGCCAATCACAGCGCAGAATGCAGATGTCATTCTGACATCATGCAAGGTCCTATCAGCACAATGGCTGCTACTACTCCCAGCACCAAGCGCTCGGCGGATTGTAAGTATAAGAATTTCACAGCCTCCTCCATCCTCACAGCCTCCTCCATCCTCACAGCCTCCCCATCCTCACAGCCTCCTCCATCCTCACAGCCTACTCCATCCTCACAGCCTCCTCCATCCTCACAGCCTCCTCCATCCTCACAGCCTCCTCATCCTCACAGCCTCCCCATCCTCAATGCCTCATCCATCCTGACAGCCTGCTCCATCCTCACAGCCTCCCCATCCTCACAGCCCCCTCCATCTTCACAGCCTCCCTATCCTCACAGCCTCCTCCATCCTCACAGCCTCCTCCATCCTCACTGCCACCCCATCCTCACAGCCTTCTCCATCCTCACAGCCTCCTCCATCCTCACAGGCTCCTCCATCCTCAAAGCCTCCCCATCCTCACAGCCTCCTCCATCCTCACAGCCTCCTGCATTCTCACAGCCTCCTCCATCCTCACAGCCTCCTCCATCTTCACAGCCTCCCTATCCTCACAGCCTCCCCATCCCCTCAGCCTCCTCCATCCTCATAGCCTCCTCAATCTTCACAGTATCCCTATCCACACAGCCTCCTCCATCTTCACAGCCTCCTCCGTCCTCACAGGGTCCCTGTCCTCACAGCCTCCCCATCCTCTCAGCCTCCTCCATCCTCACAGCCTCCTTCGTCCTCCCAGCCTCCTCCATCCCCTCAGCCACCTCCATCCCCTCTGCCTCCTTCATCCTCACAGCCTCCTCCATCCTCACAGCCTCCTCCATCTTCACAACTTCCCTATCCTCACAGCCTCCTCCATCCCCTCAGCCTCCTCCATCCTCACAGCCTCCTCCATCCTTACAGCCTCCTTCGTCCTCGCAGCCTCCTCTGTCCCCTCAGCCTCCTCCATCCCCTCAGCCTCCTCCATCCTCACAGCCTCCTCACAGCCTCCTCCATCCTCACAGCCTCCCTATCCTCACAGCCTCCCCATCCTCACAGCCTCCTCCATCCTCCCAGCCTCCTCCATCCTCACAGCCTCCTCCATCCTCACAGCCTCCTCCATCTTCACAGCCCCCCTATCCTCACAGCCTCCCCATCCCTCAGCCTCCTCCATCCCCTCAGCCTCTTCCATCTTCACAGCCTCCTCCGTCCTTACAGCCTCCTCCATCCTCACAGCCTCCCTATCTTCACAGCCTCCTCCATGCTCACAGCCTCCTCCATCCCTCTGCTTCCTCCATCCTCACAGCCTCCTCCATCCTCACAGCTTCCTCCATCCTCTCAGCCTCCTCCATCCTAAGCCGCACTACCTGACACCGCCGCCATCTGCCAACTGTCGGCCCGCGTCATCACGACCGGCCTCACGCCCTCCGCCAGGTCCACGCTGCCTGGATGCCGGCGGTGGCTTCCGCCCCTCGCTGCTCTCTCACAACTGCGGCCTCAGTGTCGCCATGCTGGTGGAGTAGCGGTGTAGGGGCTGTGGGCGGGTGCCGGGAGCCTGTGACGTCGTCCTGTGGGCAGCGGCGGCCAATGGGAGTGAGCGGACCCTGTCAGGCTGCAAAGCCTGACACGCCCCGCTCACTCCCATTGGCCGCCGCCCCTGCAAGCGGATTGGGCGCTGTGTTGTACACACAGGACGCCCATCTCATTGGCCAGGACTGGACTAATCGGATGCCGTCCTGTGTTTACCACACACCGCACCAATCCGCTCCTTCCCTCAGGTCACACTGAGGGACTGATCCCTCTCTGCAGCACCCAACCCGTCTGCAGGTCCAATGCCGTGTGACTGGGGCTGTGTCAGCCCCAGTACGCCAGCCTCGTCCTGCCCCGACCGTGATGTCGCCGCTCCAGCCGCATCTTCCTCACCCCTCCACCGGACCTCCCTCACCCCTCCAGCCAGACCTCCTCCCCCTCCAGCCGGACCTCTCCTCACCCCTCCAAACGGACCCCCTCCTCAACCCCTCCAGCCGGACCCTCTCCTCACCCCCAGCCACCTAGGAGCTCTCCTCACCCCTCCAGCCAGAGCTCTCCTCACCCTCCAGCCGGAGCTCTCCTCACCCCTCCAGCTGCACCTCTCCTCACCCCTCTCAGCCTCACTCTCTTCACCCCTCTACCACCCTCCCTTCACTCCTCCAGCCTCTGCTCTCCTCACCCCTCCAGCCGGACCTGTCCTCACCCCTCCCAGCCGAACTCTCCTCACCCCTCCAGCCGAACCTCTCCTCACTCCTCCAGCTGGACCTCTCTTCACCCCTCAGCCTCGCTCTCCTCACCCCTCAGCCGGACCTGTCCTCACCCTCCAGCCGGACCTGTCCTCACCCCTCCGGTGGCCTTTTCCTCACCCTCCAGCCGAACTCTCCTCACCCCCAGCCAACCTCCTCCTCCCCAGCGACCCTCCTCACCCCCCCCGCACCTCTCTGATCCCTCACCCTCCCCGTCCCTCCACCCATCTCTCTCACCCCTCCAGCCACCTCTTCACCCTCCAGCCAACCTCTCCTCACCCCTCCAGCCGACCTCTCCTCACCCCTCCACGCCTCACTCTCTTCACCCCTCCACCCACCTCTCCTCACCCCTCCAGCCTCTGCTCCTCCCACCCTCCAGCCGACCTCTCCTCACCCCTCCAGCCGGACCTCTCTTCACCCCTCCAGCCCACCTCTCCTCACCCCTCCAGCCTCCACCTCTCCTACCCCTCTACCCCCACCTCTCCTTCACCCTCCAGCCTACTCTCTCCTCACCCCTCCAGCCGCCCTGTCCTCACCCCTCCAGCCGACCTCTCCTCACCCCTCCAGCCGACTCTCCTCACCCTCCAGCCTGACCTCTCTTCACCCTCCAGCCTGCTCTCCTCACCCCTCCAGCCTGCCTTCTCCTCACCCCTCCAGCGACCTTCCTCACCCCTCCGCTGACCCTCTCTTCCTCACCCCTCCAGCCACCTCTCCTCACCCCTCCAGCCACCTCTCCTCACTCCTCCAGCCCTACCTCTCCTGACCCCTCCACCCACCTCTCCTCACCCTCCACCCTCACTCCTCCTCACCCCTCCACCCTCATCTCACCCTCACCCCTCCAGCCTCACCTTCTCTTCACCCCTCCAGCCTCACCTCTCCTCACCCCTCCAGCCCACCTCTCCTCACCCCTCCAGCCTCACTCTCTCACCCCTCCACCACCACCTCACCCCCACCCTCACCTCTGCTCTCCTCACCCCTCCACGGACCCTCCTCACCCCTCCACGACCCTCTTCACCCTCCTCCTCACTCCCTCCAGCCCCTCACCCCCCCTTCCTCACCCCTCCCCTCACCTCTCCAGCACCGCCCTCTCACCCACCGCCTCCTCACCCCTCCACCCGACTCTCTTCACCCTCCACCTCAGCTCTCTCACCCTCCACGCCCTCACCCCTCCTCTCCCTCACCCCTCCACCCTCCTCACCCCTCCACCCGACCTCTCCTCACCGCTCCAGGCCTTCTCCTCACCCATCCTCTCCCACCTCCTCACCCTGCACCCTCTCTCCTCACCCTCTCCAGCCCCACCCGCCTCACTCCCTCCACCTCCACCTTCTCCTCACCCCTCCAGCCGACCTCTCCTACCCCTCCACCCTCACCTCTCTCACCCCCCCTCACCCCTCCAGCCCACCTTCCTCACCTCCAGCCCTACCTCTCCTGACCCCTCCAGCCTCACCTCTCACCCCTCCCCCTCATCTCTCCTCACCCCTCCACCCTCACCCCTCCAGCCCACTTCTCCTCACCCCTCCTGCTCACCTCTCCTCACCCCTCCAGCCCCACCTCTCCTCACCTCTCCAGCCCACTCTCCTTCACCCCTCCATCCCCACCTCTCCTCACCCTCCAGCCTCTGCTCTTCTCACCCTCCTGCCTCTGCTCTCCTCACCCCTCCAGCCGGACCTCTCCTCACCCCTCCAGCCTCACCTCTCTTCACCCCCCCCTCTCCTCACCCTCCCCTGCACCTCTCCTCACCCTCAGCCGCACCTCTCCTCACCCCTCCAGCCGAACCTCTCTTCACCCCTCCACCACCACCTCCCTTCACCCCTCCAGCCTCTGCTCTCCTCACTCCTCCAGCCGGACCTCTCCTCACCCCTCCAGCCGGACCTCTCTTCACCCCTCCAGCCTCAGCTCTCCTCACCCTCCAGCCGGACCTCTCTTCACCCCTCCAGCTTCTGCTCTCCTCACCCCTCCAGCCGGACCTGTCCTCACCCCTCCAGCCGGACCTCTCCTCACCCCCGCCTGGACCTCTCCTCACCCCTCCAGCCGAACCTCTCCTACCCCTCCAGCCGAACCTCTCCTCACCCCTCCAGCCCTACCTCTCCTGACCCCTCCAGCCTCTGCTCTTCTCACCCCTCCTGCCTCTGCTCTCCTCACCCCTCCAGCCGGACCTCTCCTCACCCCTCCACCCTCACCTCTCTTCACCCCCCCACCTCTCCTCACCGCTCCAGCTGCACTTCTCCTCACCCCTCCAGCCTCACCTCTCCTCACCCCTCCAGCCCCACCTTTCCTCACCCCTCCAGCCCCACCTCTCCTCACCCCTCAAGCCCCACCTCTCCTCACCCCTCCAGCCCCACCTCTCCTCACCCCTCCAGCCCTACCTCTCCTGACCCCTCCAGCCTCACCTCCTCACCCCTCCAGCCTCTGCTCTCCTCACCCCTCCAGCCTCTGCTCTTCTCACCCCTCCTGCCTCTGCTCTCCTCACCCCTCCAGCCTCTGCTCTTCTCACCCCTCCTGCCTCTGCTCTCCTCACCCCTCCAGCCTCTGCTCTCCTCACCCCTCCAGCCTCCCGCCACATCATACTCTGCTATCCACAGAGCCCCCTCTATTCTCTGATACCCAAAGAGCTGCCTCTATACTCTGATACCCACAGAGCCGCCTGTATACTCTGCTACCCAAAGAGCTGTCTCTATACTCTGATACCCACAGAGCTGCCTGTATACTCTGCTACCCACAGAGCCGTTTCTATACTCTGCTACCCACAGAGCCACCTCTATACTCTGCTACCCACAGAGCCGCCTGTATACTCTACTACCCACAGAGCCGCCTGTATACTCTGCTACCCACAGAGCCACCTCTATGCTACCCAAAGAGCCGCCTCTATACTCTGCTACCCACAGAGCCGCCTCTATACTCTGCTACCCACAGACCTGCCTGTATACTCTGCTACCTACAGAGCCGCCTGTATACTCTGCTACCCACAGAGCCGCCTGTATACTTTGCTACCCACAGAGCCACCTTTATAATCTGCTACCCTCAGAGCCGTCTGTATACTCTGCTACCCACAGACCCGCCTGTATACTCTGCTACCCACAGAGCCCCCTGTATAGTCTGCTACCCACTCACCCGCCTGTATACACACAATTCATTTCACCGCGCTCCCGATGCAATTGCATCGGGCCTTTTTACTAGTTTAAAATAAAAGAATGTCTAAGCATTATCAAGTAGATAGTTGCCACCTACCCGCCTGTTGTGCTTGGCACCGTTCACCTCTCACATGAAGCAGTCTAAGATAGATCCTGCTGGAGATTCTGGAGCATCTGATGACGTCACGTCAACAGAGACATGACTGCTCTGCTCTGTTGATGGGCGTCATAGCCAACGTCCAATGTCATAACTTGAAGCTCATGGACCCTGATGCAAAAGCTCCAACGGGGCCACTAATTATTGCAAATCTTTAATACAAATAGCCTTTTTCTATAGACCAAAGAGACTTTTGGGGCCTCCTTCGCTCTAGAGGCTGGGTGCGATTACAACCCCTGCACCTGTTGTAATTACCCCATGCCTGTCACTGCTGCAGCCAAATCACAGAGATTGGAGCAGTGACGGACCATGGGTGCTGGACAGGGATAGGGGAGTACCAGCTGCACCAGGGCCCCTCAGGCACCTGTAGGAGGGCCCCTCCACCTCCCTGCAGGGGGGTCCGGGCCTCCAGCCACCCCCGCAGACCGCGATAGTGTGTCAGAGGAGAGGTGAAATGAGGGAAGCTTCCTGCTTCCCACCCCGCAGCTGATCCCGCCCTTCCGCTTCTCTCAACTCGCAGACGCAGGTGGCAGCCCGCTCCTCACTAGCACCCCACATCCCCCCGCATCCCCCCCCAGTCCTCACCTGGGACAGCACCTGCAGCACCAGGGCCCGTCCGGCTCTAGTTCCGCCACTGGGGAGTACTATGTGTCTTATTTTACATTACTGCAAACATTTGAAAACCAATTTTTTTAAAGTAAGAAACCCTGTTAATGTAACCATTGTATAGGATAGGATGACATACAAGTCTAGGTTCACACATTATTTCTCCTATTATAGATATCTAATATTTGCATGGAGCAAGTCTAATTGCCTAATGCTGTGTGGGTGAATTTTTTAGTGGAGCCTGGGACTGCCTACCTGTGCCACTAGACCGGGCCTATCCTCAGTGTTATCACATTTTGTGTAAAATTTGTCTTTTTTTTCCCTTCTGCTATAGGAAATTTCTAATGGTTTATTTTCCATCCAACAGAACAGAGCAAAGCAGCCACACAGCCGGGTATCCAGTGCAGTACCCGACACCACGGGGCGCAGACTCCTACGGGAGAGAACAGTGGTAATGGAACAGTTTTCACGACCCAACACAACACACACCTTCAGAGTAAGTCCAGAATCAGCTACACAGTTGGGGTAATAGTTTATTACTGTTCTAGAGACTATAACAAAGGTAGCTCAGATATATAATATATGAACAAGTAGATTCCAAAAAGTAGCAAATTATCAAATACATATAAACCTACAAACAGTCCTGAACATCAAAATCATCACAAAAATACACATTGATGTACTGCACAAATGGGTGATCTATAAATAATCTATACAAAAGATACAACATAAATAAAATTAGTTACAGTTAGCGGAGGAGGGAAGCTGATAGTAATAGAGTGCCCATTATTATATAGAAGCTACAACATGATAGACAGAAATTCCAACAATGAGCCACTAGGTGGCGTAAAAGAGTTAGATAAATTATATAATGCACAGTGGTGGGTCAGTCTGATGCAATAATATGTGACTACTGTATGTATAGTGTGGGTCATTTATATGGATGCACCTACATAAAAGGGGAATGGTCGGTGATATCAACTTCCTGTTTGTGACACATTAGTATATGGGAAGGGGAAAACTTTTCCAGATGGGTGCTGACCATGGTGGACATTTTGAAGTCGGTCATTTTGGATCCATCTGTATTTTTTTCAATGGGAAGAGGGTCATGTGACACATCGAACCAATTGAGAATTTCATAAGAAAAACAATGGTGTGCTTGGTTTTAATGTAACTTTATTCTTTCATGAGATGTGTACAAGTTTATGACCACTTATAAAATGTGTTCAAAGTGCTGCCCATTGTGTTGAATTGTCAATGCAACCCTCTTCTCCCACTCTTGACACACTGATAGCAACACTGCAGAAGAAATGCTAGCACAGGCCTCCAGTATCCGTTGTTTCAGATGCTGCACATCTCATATCTTCACAGCATGGACAATTGCCTTCTGATGAGTGATGAGGCTAACGTTTGTGAATGGTGAAGATATTGGTCTGACACTAACCCACAGTGGATAGATCCTTCCTGTTTAAGGCTGCCTTCAGATTTGCAGATGCCTTCGCAGCGTTTTGCAGAGGCATCTGCAAGCATCTGCATGCAGACGGCAGCCCCTATCTTTATAATGGAGCGCACGGTGTCTGCAGATGCTTGCAGACCGCCGTGCGCTCCCATTGCCCGCCATGAGTGATCTGTGCGCAGGCGATTGCCTGCGCACAAATCACACAGTCTCGTCCGCACCGACAACCTGCACCGCAGCTCCAAAGACGCTGCGGGCGGGTTACACATAGTGAAGATGGGATTTCTTGAAATCCCATCCACTATACTAGTACTGTATGACGCAGCGTTTTGGACGCAGCGCAAAGACGCTGCGTCCAAAATGCTGCGTATCCTGATCATGAGGATGCACCCTAATAAATCCTCTATAGTGGGTGGTTTGTCATCTCTCCACAAAGAAGCAATAAGTTTTTTTGCTGCTAAGAGGATATGTATTATAAGTAAACGTTTGTCTTTTGGAATCTCACGGACCCCTATCAGGAGTAGCACTAAGTCCATTGTGAGGGTGACTTTATAGTTCATAAGTAAATTTATTAGCATCTGAACATGTAACCAAAACTGTCTAATCACATGACAGCTCCAGAAAATGTGCTTAATAGTCCCTACTGAGCCACAGTGTCTCCTTAAAGCAGATCATTTACCGAATGAATCAAATGCCACTTTTGTGGGGAGAGGTACCATTTCGTGAAGATCTTGTATTGCTTTTCCTGGAGCGACACACAAGGGACTGTGGAGTAGATCATCGGTAGAATGCGAGTAAAATGATCACACAAGGTCTTGTGGTCTATCTCCAACTCCCCCTCCCAACACACCCAAGAATCTTTTATTATCTAGAGTGGCGTCACTATTGAAAAATTGATACAATTTTCCAGTCCTCCACCCCATTCAAATACAGTGTGTCGGAGGAGTGAGCCAATGTTGCTAGGTTAAGTAAGAGACAATTTCCCGCTGCTTAAAGTATCATTGATTACACGCCATTTAGCATCTTCAGTCATAGGCAAACTAAACTGTGCTTCTAGAATGGAGAAGGGTTTCAAGTGGTCATTATTTAACAAATCTGAAACAGACTTAGGGTAGGGTCACATTGCAAACATGAATTGCATTCACCGCATCCGGATCCGGATGCGGTGAACGCAATGCCGGTCGCACACAGTTTTTTTCAAAACTGTGTGCTGAATACCGCACTGCGGTCACCGGATGGCTCAGGATGTGTAATCCTGAGCCATCCGGTAATTGCATAGCTTGTGGTTCCCGATCTGGCAAGTTATTAAAGAGTTAAAATAGCTGACCTAAATGACTTTTTGAGGTCTGAAGGGGGGCTTAGACCCCCCTACAGACCGGCCGGCGACTTCTATAGTGTTCTACAATTTCTCAATGGTCACAGGCTCTTCGGAGCCCGTGCATGTAAACCAAAGGGCCCCCCCCCCCCCCGTATCACTATACTGGGGTGCATAGACCCCTCTATTACAAATAAGCTGTATTGGTCTAAAGTACATGATAAATGTGGCAATTCGCATTGTAAGTATATACTTACATTCTTTCGTAGGCAGCGATAAGGAAATCCATGGGCGGGGCTGTGTGCAGCAGCCTCCGCCCGCTCCTTCTTGATGCCCGCCCCCTCTGGCCGTAATCCAGTGTTTTGTGGGCGGGCACGTCGTTAAAGGGGCGTGGCTAACTATGTGCCGTGGTTAGCCACGCCCCTTTAACGACGTGCCCGCCCACAAAACACTGGATTACGGCCAGAGGGGGCGGGCATCAAGAAGGAGCGGGCGGAGGCTGCTGCACACAGCCCCGCCCATGGATTTCCTTATCGCTGCCTACGAAAGAATGTAAGTATATACTTACAATGCGAATTGCCACATTTATCATGTACTTTAGACCAATACAGCTTATTTGTAATAGAGGGGTCTATGCACCCCAGTATAGTGATACGGGGGGGGGGGGGCCCTTTGGTTTACATGCACGGGCTCCGAAGAGCCTGTGACCATTGAGAAATTGTAGAACACTATAGAAGTCGCCGGCCGGTCTGTAGGGGGTCTAAGCCCCCCTTCAGACCTCAAAAAGTCATTTAGGTCAGCTATTTTAACTCTTTAATAACTTGCCAGATCGGGAACCGCAAGCTATGCAATTACCGGATGGCTCAGGATTACACATCCTGAGCCATCCGGTGACCGCAGTGCGGTCCCGGTAAACGCTGCGAAAACTGCTGCCTGCATGATTTTAAACGCAGGCAGCAGTGCCGGATCCGGCCACCTGATGGCTTGTGAAGCCATCCGGTGTTTTGCATTGGATCCAATGGGGAGCGTTTCCTGGTCCGGTTTTGAGCTTTTTGGAAGCTCAAAACCGGATCAGGATTTTGTTCCAAAAACGGAAATGTGACCCTGGCCTTAATAGTTTCAGTGATGGGCAGGTAGCCTCAAGGATCTCTATTGGGAGCCAGCAGGGAGTAATGCTTTTAAAGAAAGGCTTGGAAACATGTTCAAGACTCAGCCAGGCTCTAATGGTAGCTTTCAAAGAGTCAGATACTGGCTTACGTTTTACGTTAAAACCAAGCACACCATTGTGTGTGTTATGAAATTCTCAATAAATTTGATGTGTCACATGACCCTCTTCCTGACTAACCCAGGGTTGTATGGGGACTCGGGTGTCTGGGCCCTGCTGTGGCCTGCCCAGACCCTGGCCCTTGTGGTCAACAGGTAAAGGAGTTGGGGAATGGTAATAAAGAGTTTAAAACCAAAAAGGAGAAGAAGAAAGGGCACCAATGCTGGTTAAAAAAGCTTTTCAGTGGAGCTTCGCGTCAAAGTTTTGGACAATATTCAGCGCCACGCCGGTGAGTGCTATCTCTTTATTTATGTGGAATAAAGAGTTTAAAAGTTTGTCGTGACGCCACCTGCAGATTCTGGCGATGAGCACCAGCGCCGCTACAGACTTCAGGAGACGATGTAATTGCAGCTCGGATGTCGCAGCTCCCTGCAGGTGGAGCTGAGTCCCTGGGGCAGTGTAGCTGCTTTGCTGGTTGTCATAGTGCTGGATGTGGTAGCAGCTCTGTGAGCTAGCTTGCTGGAATAAGACACTGGATGCTTATGGACTCTGTACAGGTGTTTACTCATAAAAGTGCACGGATCAGGTTCACAAACGCACAGTCTTTAGTGGGTAGCTGGCCAGGTAGTCACTGAGGAGAGTAAGGTCTCTTTGAGGCCCCCAGCGGGTACCTTCTGCTTTCTTTCTCTGTCCCATTCTATTCCTTGCGCGT
Source organism: Allobates femoralis (assembly GCA_033576535.1). Taxonomy (NCBI): domain Eukaryota; kingdom Metazoa; phylum Chordata; class Amphibia; order Anura; family Aromobatidae; genus Allobates; species Allobates femoralis. Next base: position 128,347,411 of record JARQOC010000003.1, on the reverse strand, counting down.
CCTTACTTCCTTGCACTGCCCTGCAAAACCCGCTTGTCTACCAGGCCCGTTGGGTGATATGAGGGACCCTTGTTTTCCTCTCTAAGGGGCTCAATCCGGTCTAGTGCTTCTGGCGGGGCTGCACATTCTGGACGGGGGGTCGGGGCTGATAATTCAACCTCTCGACTGGCTGGTGTACACGGCTCAGGGGTGAACTCGCCTGTACCGTGACTCGGAGCCGGCACTCTGTTGGTTGACTAAGATTTCCCGGATTGTAGCAGGTGCGGCACTGGGTCTCCTCTTTCTGTCTGGGTCGCCTCTCCTTCTGGGCGCCCTCCCTGTGGTGTCCCCTGGAGGGTCCTTCTCCGTCTCTCCACAGACGTTCTGCTTCTCTCTGTGTGTTTCCTGTTCTCCCACTCTGCTTTAGCCTGAAACTCCTCCCACCAGGACTGGGTCTCTCAGCAAAGGATTTAACCCTGTAGTCCCCTGCTCTAGAGTGTGTGGATTCAGGATAAGAGCCTCAGGTTGACATTACACTCCCCAATGACAGAAATACTGCACACTCTGTTGTGGGTGCAGTACCCCTACTGTAGCGCACTGACCAGTGTGGCACCACATTCCCACCCTGTATTATTCACTTGCTGGTGTGCACATCCCAGGATCATCAGTCTCCACCCTAAACACATGCTTTGCCTCCTGTCATTGTCAGGGGTTATCTTGTTATGATATATATTACAGGTTCACCCTGAGAAGACTAGATTTAAACACAAGGTAAATGGTAAATGGGGCTATACCTTAGGGTGTGTTCACATTTGCGTTCCCTTCCGCAGCGTTCTGCGGAGGGGAACCGCAATGTGAGCGTAGCCACCGCAAGTTCGTATGTTTATAATGGGGACGCACGGTGGTGCACTTGACTGCGCATGACCGTGCGCTCCCATTCATTTGCCTGTGTAATTTGCACGTATGCGCATGCTTGTGTACAAATCACACTCATCCGCACCAGGAACACGGCATGTCGCGTTCCTGGTGCGGACGACAATGTATGATTTGTATGCAAGCATGCACGTGCATACAAATCACACAGGCAAATGAATGGGAGCGCACGGTCACGCGCAGTCAAGCCCATTATAAACATAAGCACTTGTGGTGGCTGCGCTCACATTGCGGTTCCCCTCCACAGAACGTTTCGGATGGGAACACAAATGTGAACCCAGCCTAAGGAGTGAAGAGATTCAGGAACAAAAGAGAAAGGCTAGGGTCACACATCAGGTTGTTTTTTTTTTAAAACTTGATCCGGTTTTGAGCTTTCAAAAAGCTCAAAACCGGATCAAGAAACGCTCCTCATAGGAGCCTATTCTAAAAACCGGATTGCTTCACAAGCAATCTGGTTTCCGTCTCCGTCTCTGCAGCCTGCGTGAAAAATCACGCAGGCTGCAGTTTTCGGAGCGGTTTTAGCATCCGCAATGCGAGAATCGGATTGCTTAGGATGTGTAATCCTGATCAATCCGGTTACCGGGTGGTTTGCTCATCCCTGCTGCCGCCGGGATAAGCAAAGTGCTCGGTGTATAGTTAAATTATTTATTTAATAAATAAATAAATGTTTGTACAATGTCTCTAGGGGGTGCCCAGTCCCCCTAGAGACCTTCCACCCACTCAGGTGGACATATACTGCTATAATGTGTTATGTACAACAGCTGACTCCTGTCAGCTGTTGTACAGTTTTATGAATGAAAGCTCCGGGCTCCTCAGAGCGGCACGCATACTATTGCTATTGGTATAGTATGTGCGCCGCTGTCTGAGGTCCTGAAGCCTTATACAGTAGATTTATGGGCAGCGCTGCCCATAGATCTTACTGTAAGTGGCTTCAGGAACTCAGACAGCGGCGCACATACTATACCATTAGCAATAGTATGTGTGTCGCTCTGAGGAGCCCGGCGCTTTCATTCATAAAACTGTACAACAGCTGACAGGAGTCAGCTGTTGTACGTAACACATTATAGCAGTATATGCCCACCTGAGTGGGTGGAAAGTCTCTAGGGGGACTGGGCACCCCCTAGAGACATTGTACAAGCATTTATTAATATAATAAATAATTTTACTATACACAGAACAGTTTGCTCATCCCTGTGGCAGCAGGGATGAGCAAACTACCTGGTAACTGGATTGCTCAGGATTACACATCCTGAGCAATCCGGTTACCGGATTGCGGCTTCAGCAATCCGGTTCCCGGTTTGCTGAATGTCCGAAGACAATTGCGTTCACCGCATCCCGATCTGGATGCGGTGAACGCAATTCAGGTTTAAAGTGTGACCCTAGCCAAATTCTGCCAGATAGAGAATAGCAGCATTTACACCAGGTTAAAAATAAATGGGGAATTTTGGTAAATGACAGGTCATCTTTGCAATGTTAAGTACGTAGACTACTTGACTTAAACAAATTGTCTGATGGCTAATATCTTATTTGCTAATGAAAATCCATCAGCAGGTTGCTGTGGGTCTGGCTTCTTTACTACTGAGCAATGTGCTCTTAATATTTGGTGAAGCTGCCACATATTTACCCAGAGTGAACGGTACCTGTCATTAGATTCTCACTGCCCAAACCTCATATGTCCTGAGTTGGAGCCTGGATGCATGATTGCAAACTATACATATTTGTCTCTGAAATGCCGGCGCAAGTCTACAAAGAGATAGAACAAGAGAAGTGTGGGAAAAGCCGGCATCTTAAACTGTGTTCTCTGAAACAGCGGAGTGATTCAGAGAAAAACGTACCTTTGTGTAATCGCACAGCCACGCTCTGATTTATGCTGCCTGTCAAAGTCGGAGACATAGAGAGGGTACCAAGAGGGAACATGGACGAGGGTTATCGTGATGAGACCTGACTCGTTTTACAGCATGTTTACATTTTTGATCATCCCTGCAGCTTATAATATATTTATATTATCTGTGAGAGATGAAGTCTATGTATATGCGTGCTGTAATAGTAGTGCTATCAGTTAATTACTATCAATATCTGTTTATGTGGGACTACATTATTGACTGAATTATTAATGTGACTACATTATTGTCTTTTTTACCCCAGTCTGAGACATCGCACAGAAGATCCTTTACTCCATTGGATTTTGCTAACCACATGTGGACAGGACATTCTTTCCTGACAAGTAAGAAGCTATTTCACTATAGGGGTCAACAATAGTGATGAGCGAGTACTGTAGTATTCACACTCACTATACTCATAACGAGTACTTGTTAATACTCGCGTAATAGTCCGAATAGTGAGTACAATGTAAGTCAATGAGTGATAAGCTCTGCCCACAGACTTCCAGCTATAATATGAATCTTTCCAGGGTAGGGCGGGAAAGTGGCCTTTTTCACATTTTGACAGCATAAAACACCTTGCAGTGCCTCCAGAGAGAGCCTAACATTCTATCTGCTCTCACTGAGGTGCCAGCTCCCATTGTTTACTGAAGGGAGCTGGGAATTTGTGTCAGATCAATAACGATCGATACATCACTCACGAGCACCAGTGATACTCGCCGAGTAACGAGTATTGCGAATACCGTACTATCCGTGCGAATAGCGAATAGTAACGATTACACACGCTCATCACTAGTCAACAACCAGTTTCAATCTTTTTAGCCACATGAAGTGCAAAGGAAAAAAAAAATTCTATAAAACATATCACTTAAGGCTATGTTTACACATTTGCGCAGCAGAAAAATGCGGCAAAAAGCGCAACAAAATACGCTGGGGCTTTCACACACTGCGCTTTCTTTACCCCAGAAAGCGCAGGTGATGTCACAGAGGGGAGGAAGAATCCTGCCTCCTCCTCCCCTCTGTGACAGCTGTGGCCGCCCATTAGATTTCACAGTGTATTAATATACATTGCGAAATCTAAATTAAACAAAGCTAAATGTATGTGAAATAAAAAAGAATCACATACCTCTCTGAAGCCCTTTCCCGGTGTCTGGTGCCGAGGCCAGGCGATGTGTAGTGCTGCCAGGACCTGCCGTGATGTCAGAGAGGGCATATCACATGTCCGCGAGCGGCCAATCAGCGCCGGGAACGCCCCCTCTAACATCACAGCAGGTCCTGGCAGCACTACACATCGCCTGGCCTCGGCACCAGACACCGGGAAAAGGCGTTGGAGAGGAAATATTTAATTCTTTTTTATTTTACATACATTTAGCTTTGTTTAATTTAGATTTCGCAGTGTATATTAATACACTGCGAAATCTAAAGGGCGATCACAGAGGGGAGGAGGAAGCAGCATTCTTCCTCACCTCTGTGACGTCAGAGGGAGAAAACGCAGGTGCAGCTACGTAAAGAATTGACATCTCCATTCTTTACGTAACTTCGCTTTCTGCCATAAAAAGCACTGCGTATTTTTACGCAGTGTCTGCATGGCAATGTGAATTTCCCTTCACTTTGCTGGCAGGCACAAAACACATTGCGTATTTTGAAAAGAGCGTAAAAAAGACCACAAAAATACGCAATGTGTGAACGCTGCCTAACACTTCTCTAACTTTGTCAGAATGTAATCAATGGAAGTCTACTATGAACTTTATACTTGTTAGGGCACATGCCCATGATCAGGGTTATGTGGTGTTCTGGACACAGCATATTTTTGCTGCGTACGCCTTGTTCTCATGTGAGGTATAGTATAGGGTTTAACCTGGTCGCCATGCTCGGCGTAACTAATAGGCCATTGTTCAGATATTGTGCATATTGTCATGCAGTGTTAACTGGCCCACCTCACCTGGCACCACTAATAAGCTGCTGTTCAGGCACTACATGTATATCTCATTATCCATATAACTGACTCCCTATGTAGCATCATTAGTGGGTATTTATGTAAGCAGCTGCTCCCCTCTATTTAATGGATGTGAGCGGCTGGCCTATCTACATGGTGCACCAGTGCTGCTCCCGGCTCCTACTTGGTAAGTTCCTTGCACCCAGCTTATGCAGAATTGGTTTTGGCCATGGGTGATTTTTCTCCCGTGCAGGAACTCAAACGTCTCTGTATGAAAAAGTGATGTGCTGTGAATAGTAAACCCGAACCACAGGTCAGTTTAAAAAAGAAGCACAGTGGGCAGGAGATTTCTATGAATCCATCCACTGTGCTTGTACTGTACAACACAGCATTATGGACACAGTAAAAATACGCAGCATCCAAAACACTATTTATCCTGATCGTGGGCATATACCACCGTACGGGTAAAAAGACCAAAAAAAACTAAATTATTTTTATTTCTGGAAACACCCATAATAGCAGCATTACAGACATAAAGTTAAATTCTACATTGTAAACTGCGGAGTAAAGTGCAAGTTACCAGGAGCCAAGTGTCACTGATATGGTCCTTTGGCTGAGTTAAAAACAAAAAAAAAAACACCAGCGTCTTGCCAATACCAAGTCTTCTAAGGGTGGCTTCACACTGCAGTCAGATCCGGTCTGGGGCTGTCAGGGGTGACAGCCCCGGACCGGATTTTGGCCCTATAGTATCCTATGGGGCCAGATGGAGCCGGATGGCAGCTATCTGCCATCCGGCTTCCATCTCGCTGGAAGAATCCGGGAGAAGTGGGATTTTTCTCCCGGATACAAAAACGTTGCTTGCAACGGTTTTGTGTCCGGGGAGACCAATCTCCCCATAATTGTTGTCTCTCGGATTCCACCAGATTCCCCCGGATCCTCATGGATTTCCCCGGATCCTTCCGGGGCAATCCGGCGCTCCCTTAAAATGGAAGCCTATGGGGCCAGATTGCCCCGATCCGGGAGGATCCGGGAACTGGACACCTGCGGACACCTGTTATAATTCAGGATCATGGCTAGCTCCCCGCGAGCCGCGGTCCTGAATCATCAGCAGCGGCAGCTGCGGCAGGCTGCACACCGGACCGGAGGGCATATTAGCCCTCCGGTTCTGCATGCTGATCCGGTCTGGGGCTGTCAGGTTCACCCCTGACAGCCCAAGACCGGATCTGACCGCAGTGTGAAGCCACCCTTACTAATACTATTTTTTTTCTTTGTGATAATTCATTTTCAAATCTCATATCCCATTAATTATGAGAACACAGGTTTCTACAGTGTGTTAGCCCGATATCTTATCCTTGTCAGTTTTCTAGAAGATATTTTTACCCCTTAATGACATTTTGCTCTCTGAATTATCAGCATGAACTTTATACCATGGTCCTTGTTCTCGTACTGATAGATAAGAGTTCGGCTTTATAGATAGTTATTTTCTTATAAACATGAACTTTCCTTTCATTAACACACCAAGGTTAAAGTTCTATTTTGTGGATAACCAGATTTATATTTCCAGATTCTACAATGAATGATCTAGCAGGAAGCAATGTGTAGAAATAAAATATAAGAAAGTTACAATGTAGAGAAAAGGTGTAAAATCAATATTATAAATGTATATGTTCCAAAGTGAGTGGATACAAATCTTCCCTGGAGGAACTAACGAAGTCTACCATGTATCGTAATGGTAGATGCACACAGAGGTTTTTTAAAAGTGCTCAAAAAGGAGTTTTGTAGTGGAAATCACTTCAGTAAACTTCCCTTCTTTGGTTTGCGTGCACACAATGTCTTTTTCATACAGGTTCCAACTAAAATCTGCCTGAAAAACCACTGCAAAAAAAGGAACCTAATACAAGACACTAAAAAGAATGTTGATGTGCACACGTTCAGTCTTTTGTTGCTTCTTTTAATAGTAATAGTACACCCTTGACCACATCTCTCCTTCTGATGCAAGCTGACATGCTGAGATGATGACCACGGATGCTGATTAAATCACTTTCTGCCAGCGATCCCTTAACTGCGTTGCCGGCAGAAAGTCATCATTTGTACTGTGCAGAGGGATGCTGAAGCATCTCTCTGCATAGCATAAGAAATTGTAGTGTACAGTACTGAAGTGAAATAGGGGGCCATGTAATATAAAGGAAAAGTGACAGGTCAGCGGTCCTGACCTGTCAGCGGCTGCAGCTGCGCGCACTGCACACAGGACCGGAGGGCATAATAGCCCCCCAGTCCTGTGTGATGATCCGGTCCGCAGCTGTCTGGGTCCTCCCGGACAGAACCAGACCGGATGATGCCGCAGTGTGAAGCGGCCCTAACTAGTCATTATGTCTGGAGCTTTCTAATAATAATCTCATGGCTTTCTATGAAATTGGTTTTGCAATCTCATACCATGCTGGAAGTCCTATAATTATAAGGAGTGTGAAACCTTTTTCACAGACTGTGGTATACTATTGCAAAGTGTTGTTTGTTGGCTTTCCTATTACCTGTCCTATATCAGACCCAATGGCTTTTCATACTAAGAAAATATACAGGAGCATCTCAATGAATGAGAATACAATATCATCAAAAAGTTAATTTATTTCAGTAAACCAAAACATAAAGTGAAACATTTACTGTATATTATATAGAGCCATTACAAACAGAGTGATCTATTTCAAGTGTTTGTTTCTGTTAATGTTGATGCTTATGGCTTACCCAAAGGTCATTATCTCAGAAAATTAAAGTAGGGATGTTGAAGGGAATGAGAGATAAAATATTACCTAAATACTGTAGGTATCAGAGGCTTCACCTTGTGTGATTGTGAGAGTCACAACCACTATAAAAGCATATTGCAGCTGCTGCAGTCCCCAGCGGGGTGCATATAGAGTAGGGAGGATGAAGGGTTAAAAGAAATGATGCCGTATTCCACAAGGCATCAAAGTGTGAATATAATATTGATTTATTAGTCAACGCATTTGAGGGCTCCATGGCATCTTCCTCAGGACAAATTTGCAAAGTTTCAAGGAAACTTGAAACACGTTGACTAATAAATCAATATTATATTCACCCTTTGATGTCTTATGGAATATGGCTGTGCAGTTTGTAACCCTTATTCTTCCCTACTTTAATTTTTTGAGATAATGACCTTTGCGTTTTCAATGGCTGTAACATTAATCATCAACATTAACAGAAATAAACCACTTGAAATAGATCACTATGTAATGACTCTATATAATATATGTGTTTTACTTTTTATATTGTTAACTGCAAAAAATGACATTTTTGATGATATTCTAATTTATTGAGATGCACCTGTATTTTCTATTAAATTTTTTTAAATAAATCTCAAAATATATAAAATGTCAATTGCAAAAAACTGTCTGATTGTTAGTATTGTTTCCTTTACTAATTTATGTTCTTCTTTGCAAAGGTTCACAGTATCAACCAAAATCCTTCCAGAGGAATCCCCCAAATACAAGGAGGAAATTTACAGTGCCATCTTAACGGAGAATGAGGAGGGACAATTGGCCATGGTTTTTTTTATATGTTTTTGGCCATGTTCGGACACATGATCATTTTTATGCAAAAATGTTGCAGAAGCAGATTGATTACAAGAAATTAGGAGCATTTTGGGACAAATTTAATTGGATATTGCAGTAAAAGTATCTGCTGTATGTGGACTTTCCCTTACACGTTCACTTGCTGAGCCCCAAAGGTTACTCACATTTTTTTTGCAACTAAATGAATCATTTCTGAGTTTTATACCTTGTAATATCATTCTGAATAGCTGTGCTTATCCTATTACCCAGCATCTGTTCTGCCTGCATGCCAGGTTACATCACACCAGATGAGTGCGCCAGTACTCAGTGCCCTACGGGCTAAAGAGCATTTCACCAGGTCATAGTTCCTTGACTTAATGAACATTACTTTACTTGACTAAATAGGTGGCTACAATATACTGGTTGCTGGTTCAGATTAAATATTGAATTATTGATAAGCCAGTAAATAGTCTCTTCAGGGAGGAAGCAGACAAACTCTAGTTCCACCCATTGGAAGTAGCAATCGTAAAAGTCATAATCGACTCTTGAACAAGCCTTTTAATATGACTTAGGATTTGTGCCAGATCAGAGCACCAATCTGCAGATGCTGCGTTTTGGGTTGATTGCCCCTCATCAGTGCAAGGTGTGGGAATTCTGATCTGGCTGTATGAGAGGCTAAGACGAGGTCTGGGGGAACAGCAGTAAGGACAATGGTGTAACTTAAAGCTCATGGGCCCTACAATTATTGCAGTTCTTTAATAGTATTGGTATTTTCATATGAGGCAGAATGACATTTGGGACCCCAAGGTTGCAGGGCATGGGTGCAATTGCAACCCCTGCAGCTATTGTAGGTACACTCCTGAGTAAGGAGTGGTTTACTTAGGGTGGAAACACACTATCCTACTTACATGCGAGTCTCTCGGATGAGACTCGGATCAGTGACCCCGAACGGCCTCTCCCTCTCTGGACAGGAGTGTCAGCTGCTTGTGTTTTTGTGCAGCATCACACTCCCGTCCAGAGAGGGAGAGGCCGTTCAGGGTCACTGATCTGAGTCTCCTCCGAGAGACTCGCATGTAAGTAGGACAGTGTGTTTCCAGCCTTAGCCTGAAGATGTGATGTGCTCCTAGTAATAGCAAAATAATCCTCAGAGGTTGCACTCTTTGTATAGCAAAGTACTCTTTACAGCATGAAAAAGTATTATAGAGATGCTTTTATACCATTAGAGGTGAAAAACGTTTCATATGGAGGTTAACTTTATTTTAAAAAAAAAAGCAAGTTTTCATCTGTACAGATTAAACATCTGGCTGATACATTGTGTTTATGTGGTATGAAAGCCTTGTCTGAACATGACTCAGAAGAAGCTCATGCAAAAGTGTTTTACTTCCCACACTTTTTATATATATCCCCCACGTAACAATGCCACCATTTGTCCTAAACATTATATTTTACAGGGTGACATCAAGCAAATGAAAAGACAGCTAATAATCATGAAGAAACTATAGGTGATAGCTTCTCTGCTTGTATTTGAATGATCCCTAATTATTTGTGGAGAGTGAAGCTTATTCCATGGGATGCACTTTAAAATGCTGCACAAAGCACAAAAACACACAATGTGTGAGGCTAATATATAATGTTAATAATCAGAATATATTTTTATATAAGACGGTGATGAAATGTTCCCAAACTTAGTTGTTAGTGTGTTTAAAGAAATTGCCCCGTGCAGTCACGGTAGCTAGTCCATTCCTGACTCAAGGACACTTCTTGACCTCTGTATCTGGTCATTTTATAGCACAGCTATTACTTATAGATACTGTATAGAGTTGTGCACACACAATGGTGTATGCGTTCAATAGTAAACTTGTACATTTCCAATCAAGTGGTGATAAATTCACTTTCGGATCAGATTAAGATGTCAGTTTTTAAATTGACAAAGATTTGTCATGGACACTTCAAGGAATTGTCCTATGATCAAAGTTTTTGTTATTACAGTCAATAGATTTTGGAATAATAAGTTCTCCAATTGGATGTGTTAGAAACATGTTCCTATGCTGAAAATATCTTTTAAATGTGTCTCTGCTATGTATTGCTATTTGCTGTGCCCAACCATGCAGAGCTGCTCCAGATCATGGTCGGCAAGTACCATGGCTCCTGGCCAAGGAAGGAAATATAAGTCACTTACAGTGGCGTAACTACCGCGGTCGCAGCGGTCGCGGCTGAGACCGGGCCCACCCCCTGGGGGGGCCCGCGCCCCCTGGGGGGGCCCCATGTCCCGTGCTTACAGCCGCCCGCTGTGACCTCGAACCCCCCCCTCCCCTGCTCCTCATGTGAGGGGGGACAAGCTCATCACCCAAAAATTCCTACTAGCACCCCCCAAACCCCCCCGCTCCTCACATGAGGGGCCCCGGAGCAAATCCTGCACCGGGACCCGGATCAAAGTAGTTACGCCACTGATCACTTATGATAAGTGAGTATACAGATGACACAGTAGGAGCTTACGGCTGCTGCTTCCTGAGGCCACACATTTCCCTGTCTGTCTATTTTATCACAGCAGTGAGTCAAGTCAGCGACATATGAATTCAGCGACCACTGGAGCTCCGTTATCAGTGACTTATACTGAGCTCAGAGGCCTGGAGGTGATCAAAACACTCGCTCCTTTGATAAAACAGGCAGGAAAATGTGCTGACTCAGAAAGCCAACCCCTTCTATTTCTTCTGTATACTCACTTATCATAAGTGACTTATACTCATGCCCCTTGCCAGGAACTGTGGTATTTGTGGACCATTCATTTTTAGCAGCTCTGTATGATTGGACAGAGTAAATAAGGGTATGTGCCCACATGTAAGGTTTTGCTGCAGCAAAACCTTAGGGGTTTCTAGTAAGGCTATGTTGCACAGGTAAGATTTTGCTGCATTTTTGGGGTCCGGTTTTGCCTTGGTTTTATGCTAAACTAATCCTGCATTTTTGGTTCCCACCAAAACCTTTGTGATTCAGGGATTAGCTGTTTTTGCTACAGATTTGCCATAGAAACTATAGCAAAAACGCGGAGAAGATTTGACGTGCTCATTCTTTCAAAACCTGTGGTGTTTCCACTTTCTGCAGAAAAATAAAGCCAGCATGTCTGGATAGCTAATCCTTGAATCACATAGGTTTTGCTGGAAATTAAAAATTCAGGATCAGATTAGCATACATTTACATAAAACCATGGCAAAACCTGACCCCAAACACGCAGCAAAACCTTACGTGTGGGCACATGCCCTTAGGGCTCTTAGATGGGGCACATTTACAGTGCCTTGAAGAAGCATTCATGAACTTTTTCATGTTACACTCAGAAAATAAAATTAATTTTATTGAGAGTTTATGTGCTATACCAACACAAAGCAAAACAACAGGTATTTGTGAAGTGTAAGAGAAATGATACATGTTTTCTTCAATATTTAAAATCTATAAATCATAAAATTGTGATATGCAATTGTATTCAGCCCCCCTGAGCCAATACTTTGAAGGACTACCTGTCCTTGGGGTATGTCTGTACCAACTTTGCAAATCTAGATGCTGAATTCTTGCCCGTTCACAAAACCTTGCTCTTTTGTGTTGGTATATCACATAAATGTATTTTATTGGGATTATAGGTATGTGGGTGTGAATGGTAAAAGTTTGGAAAAGTTCATAGGGTATGAATACTGTCACATGTAGACTGCTCTGCAGTAGTTTATATTGAGTTTATTTCTATTTGTTCCTTAAGGGTTAATGGCATCAGCTGTAGCTAAGCAGTATTAGCTGTCCATGGTATTAGCTGGCTGTGGCTCTCCAGTACTTGTTATTGAGTGAATCAGGTGATGTGGTTGACCACTTCCCTAGCCTTTATATAGTCTTATGACCCATCACCTGGTGTGCTAAAAGAGTCCATTTTCTATTCTGACCATGAGCTGTATTGGACGCTGTGCAGTTCTTGCTGGAGCCTTTCAGAAGCTTTAAACCTTAGAGTTAAGGGCCAGTTACACGTCACGATATCATGAACGATATCGTTGGTACGTCACAGCTTTTGGGGCAGAGAGTGTGAGACGTAGACACGAACAACGATAAGTTGGCTGATCGTTGATCGTAGGTTTATGAACAGGACCATAAATCAGTCGTTGATCGTATGTTCGATCTGCTGCATCGTCGTGTGTGACACCGTGATAACGATCTCGTTTACAACTTCACCTATTCAGAACTGAAGGACGTAGGCAACTAAACGACCGCAAGTATCGTTCGCTTGTCGAAGATTCATTGCTGCGGCATTCACGATATTTGTACGTGTGACACCTCACCAGCGATCATTGAATGTAGTTCAAGCGATCCAGGTCAAGTCGGATCGTGGGTCGGATCGCTGAGACATTGAAGCATGTAACTGGCTCTCTAGCCATCTTGTGTGGGAGTTGCTGTTTGTATCCCGGTTCAAAAGTAGAGGTGGGGTGATGATAGACCAGGGCTGGTCAAGAGCAAGGCAAGGGTGGTGGCCCAGACATCCTCACTATTAGAGGTAATTCTGGGAATATGGTCAGCTAGGTAACCCCAGTCTACAGGATCAGACTAGGTACCCAGATTAATTTTACCCATTACTGCCATCCTGCTATTATTCCCATCCAGTGACAAATACTTTTTCAAGAAACATTACTAAGATTATCACCACACAGGAACATTTAACACATCCAATTGTGCGATTTATTATTCCAATATCTGCCTATTAATATGTACTATATTCATGGCATTTCCCGCTTTAATTGAGATATTCCTTACCTTTAAAACTAATAGTTATGGAATACAATTAATTCATTATTATTGATCAGTTTTTTTTCATGGAAAGTTTTTTTCCTAAAGTTATATTTGCTTGAATTGGAATTGTCAGACGTTGAAATTTTGATGTGAAATTACAGTATAATTCTGGATTAAAAATATTAATCTATAGTAACATATAAAATGTAATTTGATAATTTGCCTTATTCCATTTTGACATTGAAGCATTGTGTAGATTTTCTATTATTCCATGTCGAAACCCATAAACAAAATCATATATCCAATAAACCATTGACTATGCCATTTAAATATACATTCACTCATATAAATATTATCCAATATCACTGTCCTACCCTGCAGCTACTGTAATAACCAGATATTCATTTTCATTTCTTATATAAGAGGTGTTACATACAGTCACAAAAAAATCCCCAACTCATTATGATTTGGAAATAGAAGTAGTGCAAACCTGTGGGTCTGACCTCTAGGACCACCCAATTTGTGTGGATTTGACATCTAGGACCTGCAAATCTGTGTGGGTCTGACCTCTAAAATCCCCAAATCTGTGTGGATCTGACCTCTAAAACCCCCAAATCTGTGTGGGTCTGACCTCTAAAATCCCCAAATCTGTGTGGGTCTGACCTCTAAAACCCCCAAATCTGTGTGGGTCTGACCTCTAGGACCTCCAAATCTGTGTGGGTCTGACCTCTAAAATCCCCAAATCTGTGTGGGTCTGACCTCTAAAACCCCCAAATCTGTGTGGGTCTGACCTCTAGGACCTCCAAATCTGTGTGGGTCTGACCTCTAGGACCTCCAAATCTGTGTGGGTCTGACCTCTAGGACCTCCAAATCTGTGTGGGTCTGACCTCTAGGACCTTCAAATCTGTGTGGGTCTGACCTCTAGGACCTTCAAATCTGTGTGGGTCTGACCTCTAGGACCTCCAAATCTGTATGGGTCTGACCTCTAAAACCCCCAAATCTGTGTGGGTCTGACATCTAGAACCTCCAAATCTGTGTGGGTCTTCACAATAAGACCCCTAGCAATCTTGAGAATTAAAGGGTTACAACACTTGTGTGGCACAACATCCTCTCTGAGTGTTTTCCAGCACAGCCGCTTGTCTGACAACCAGTTTTGCAGAGAACTTTGGACAACCCCATTTATATGATTGGGGCCACTCTGCAGCTTGGATGGCCAGGGTACTATTTGCAAGGAAAAACAGTAAAAAGGTGGCCCTAACATTTGTAGGATAGGATGTGTGGTCTTACAGGTAACTATAAGGTGATGGCATGTCCAAGTTATGTCTTTCATTTATTGAATAGTAAAGACATTTTCAGGCAAGAGTACCATAAAGGCATTATTTCCCAATATTATCACCACAAACCCTGCCCTGACCCTAGGGTTATTGTAAATGGGATGAGCTGAAGTAGAGTTTATTACAACCAATCCTTTCCTGCGTGCCGGTGAGATGTTACATGAACGCAATATAGCAGTATTTACACTGTGCAATAATATCTTTCCTCTATAATTCTAATTTTGCTATGACTCATATGCTGATAAAATCCTTGTTGTTCATTCATTCTTACTACCTACTCAGTGTGTGTCCATACAAATGTATATCTTTGTATTTACTTGCCAAATGATATTTTTATACCCAATTATGGAAAATATTAGCTTTTTTATATTATACATTACAGTCAGTTATGCATTTAGTTAAGAATGTTTCCAATATTACTCTGTATTACTTTATGTGAATGAACTGGAAATAAATGTTCATTTTTTGTATCAGCTGGTGGTTTCATTTTATTGGCTATGATATACCGTATTTTTCGCTTTTTAAGACGCACTTTTGCCTCCCCCAACCTGGGGGAGGTAAAAGGGGGTGCGTCTTAAAAAGCGAATGTGCAAAAATAAGTGATAAAAAAAAAAATTATATATATTACCAGGAGGGGGGGGGGTGTGGCTGCTGAGTAGGAGTGCCGGAGGCAGCTTCCATAGGGTGAGGGGCACAGCTGCACTACCGGAGCAGCGGGGGGATGATCGGCGGTAGCGAGCGGTGGGCGTCGCCATATTATCTCTGCCCGGCTGCATTCACTAAGCAGTGTGCAGCCGGCCGGTAGAGGTAGAGACTCCAGAATGGCCGCGGGTCTCCGTTATGGCCGCGGCCATTTTGTTGAAGTCTCTCCCGACTGGCTGCACAGTTAGCAGCAGTGAATGCAGCCGGGCAGAGACAATATGGGCACGCCCACCGCTTGCTGCCGCCTCTCAACCCCTGGTACTCCGTTCCTGCATCCGAGCCCCCCCACAGCATCAGTCCTGCACCTGTGCCTTTCCTGAACCTGCCTCCGGGACCCCCACTCAGCAGCCACATGTCGGTAAGACATTGGGGTCCGGGAGGGGGGGTTGTGGAGAGGCACAAAAGTACATAAACAGGACACTACACAGGATGGGGACATATATACAAGATGGGGGGACATAGTTTCAAGATGGGGGGCATATATACAGGATGGGGGTACATAGTTTCAGGATGGGGCATATATACTGGTTGGGGGACATATTTACAGGATGGGGGTACATAGTTTCAGTATAGGGGCATATATACTGGTTGGGGGACATATTTACAGGATGGGGGGCATATATACAGGATGGGGAATATATAGATAAGATGGGGGAATGTATAAGCCAGGGTGGGGGGCCATATTTACAGCATGGGGTCATGTATGACATGATGAGGGACATATATGCAAGGATGAGGGATATATATACCAGAATGGGGGGGACATATATCCCGGGATACCAGGATGGGGGGATTATGTACCAGGATGAGGGACATACCGTATATACTGATTTGTAAGACGGACACTGACATTATAAGACGGACCCCATTTAACATTAAAAATTATTTATTTTCTCTTTTCCTTCACCAAATTTGGGGGTGCGTCTTATAATCAGGTGCGTCTTATAAAGCGAAAAATACGGTATTTATTTTTTTTCCATAAATTGAAAATGTGCTAATGTTCAGTGCTGGAGATATCCAGACTGCGAAGGTTGTTATCACAGGCAGATGCCAAACCCTGGAATATTTTTGGGCCACCATACAAATGATCTCATATGAGTATGAAATAGATATGGGATTTATCCCACAGCTGAACAAATCTGCTATATGACACCCATATAACAGGATAAGCCAGTACTGTACGTCTTGTACCTTTGGATTTATATTTGTTTTATATAAAGGTTATATTTACATAATGCCATATCTTATACAACCGAACATCTAAGTTGTGGATAGTGACAATTCAGGTCTGGTATACCAATGTAACATTAGAAATATATAAAGTATGCTTCACTCGCCAAAATACTACTAAATCTGCAGGGAAACCGAACAAGGCAGCTGGCTTCTGCCTAATGACAAAGCAAGACTTTCCAGGACCCTGGGTAACTTGTGCAATGAAAACTTCATTCTTTATTGCAATTCCATATAAAAATGGTTAAAAAAAGCCGACAGACCACGCAGTGTCCCGCCTAATATGCTTTGGACCTTAACAGCCCCCTTACTCATAGGCATAAGGACTTTTTAACAAACTCCACATTTAAAAAACATATCCGTGAAATAACACCTGATCATAATAAGACACTGATTACACCATGCACAAAGTTTAACCCCTCAGTTATATACAAATATGCAAATATACATCCAAATATACACATACAGAGCTGTGCTATTTTATGAGACATATATGTAAATAGTGGACATATATATACTAGCTGTAGAGCCCAGCCTTGCTCAGGCATAGTAACTGACTGTTATAAGCTGAGTGCATGTCTGTTTGTGTGTGTATGTATGTCCACTTAACGCATCAAACCTGCCCCCATCACATCTCCCCCAACCCATCCCATCCACCCATGCTACCTTCCAAACCTACCCCTCACCCCCCGCCCCCACCCCAATTCTTCACTTACCCCTAAACCTGCCCCCCCGCACCCTCCCCAAACCTGCACCCCCACCCACCCAGAAAATGACCCCCTTTGCAACCCTTGACTGGCACCCCTCCAACCCCCACATGGAGTGGGCGGAGCTATGGAGGTGTGGCTTTGTGGAGATTTACTGTGAAGTGGGCATAGCTATGTGAAGAGGTTGTGTGCATGGTCATGTGGAGTGGGCATGGCTTGATGCATACACTCATCTTTGAGGGGTGAGTGTGGCTATGGAAGTGGGGGTCATTTTGTGAAGTGGGGATGACTATGTGGAGTGGGCAGGGACTGATACATACATACACACACACTCAACTTTATATATTAGATAAATACGTAGATATTCTCATACCATATATTACATGCAATATATGTTCAATAAAAATGCTAATAATCTAATCTAATTGCACCATATAATATACATAATACAAACAAAAATAAATATCCTGACAGGCATATTAATAGAAATACATTAAGTCAGTTTTATAGTTGAGCCCCTCTGAACACTGGGCATTAAGCGCCATTATCCTGAAGGCTTCTCAGTTGTGTAGCAACCGCCTCCAATTCCCTCCATGAGGGGACCTCGCAATCATCTCTATATTTTTAATCAGCAACCTTTGAGTATTTCATCCATGGCAATACTTCAGATGCTTAGAAAGACCCGGTATAGACATACCCAGAGATCATGTGGTCGGATCTGCTGCCGAAAGATGTTTGGAAATCCTCTATTTCAAGGGGCAAGTGGTACACCCAATATAATATTTGCAGTAGATAGAAAAGATAACCATGTATAAAACATGCGTCATATTGCAGTTAATATAGGACTTAGTTTTAAACTGCTTCTAAGTGATGTTATTTTGAAAGGTATTCGGTCTCATCATACCTACAAAGGTTACAATGCCTGCCATTACATCTCACAGTACCTGTATACTTCACCCATGTGGGCTGGTCCTGTGTATGACTAAACAAACTAGGAGAAAGTATACGTCACACATTCCGGGCTTTTCGCGCAACAGAGCTATATCCTTCACCAACAATCCTACGCAGATTTTCATCCTGATACAGGATAGGAAGGTTACAATTCAACATAGATATAATTCCCTTGTAGTCTACACTATATGGTGTAGAGAAGGTGGGGAGTGAATTATTTGCATTTCTATTTTTCTGCTCCATTTCTTTTTGAGTCAGTAAGGAGATTGTCACAGTTCTTTTTCTCAACTATATAGTTGGCCCAGCTCTTATATCCTCTCTTTTTCAGTCTCTCAGAGATTACTACACTGTCATTATGAAAATCCCTTACAGAAGAGCAATTTCTCCTTGCTATCATTAGTTCTCCGCTAGGCAAGTTTTGAACCGCATGTGCAGGATGGCAGCTGTCCGCCCTTAAAAGTGTTACCCCGCAATGGGCTTATAATTAAAAGCAATAACATCCCCCATTAACCTGACATTCAAAAAATGTTCACAATGGCTGTGGTCACCCAATAAAAACTGGACACCACGATCATTCAACTAATTCAAAAAAACCTCTTAAATCCAATAATGGAGACATCCCAGATGACCCGGCCCAAATTAGGACCAAATATCTTTCGTACCAAAAATTTTTTGCCAGGAAGTGGTTGCTGATAGAGTACAAAAAATCCTGCCCCCTTGAGTATATGTACAGATTTGCCATCGATGGGAAAAATTTAGCCCCATCAGACATCTGCAAATATTTAAATCTGTATGGGGAGGGAGTAATAAAAATAAACCCAACTCGACATAGTGACGCAGTGCTGCACACTTTGTTCGCCTCCTCCCCTCTATGCCATAACTTCTATTAATCTTTTCTCTGCAATCAAACCTTGAATCTTTGAAGAAAGGTATGATTGCACTCAGCATCCCAAAGCCTGTAAGACCCTGGCTTCACTTTACAGCCCTAAATCCTGCTGGTTGGTTCCCTTTAAGATCCATTTTTATGGACCAACCGGTGGCACGATATGACTGCCGATCCATATATTTTTACAGATCGGCAGGCATTTGAATGACTGTTTACACAGGAAATCCAAACACTGAGCAATTTACACTAGATCGCTATGTGCACATAGGCTGCCATGGTTCTCGGCCGTGCAAGTACTGTGTACACAAGACAATATACCTCCAAAAATGTTGACCTCTTCTTACGCTGCGCAAAACATTTAACCCAATGAACAATCATCTTGATCTGCAGCCTGTTTGCAAGGCCAAATTGCTGAAAATAGTGTTTTTGACAGAGCTCGTTCACAATTATCTTACATTGTTAAATGTCCATTTACTGTGCATGGCTTTCCTACTGGCATGGGCCATCACTGTACCTTATCTATTTCGGGTAACCGCATATGATATATATTTTTAACCATGGATCATTATTTTTTTCATGACCTTACTTTAAACACGGCTCATAATTTACAAATACTGAAAGCATATAAACTGATAAAGATTGATTAGTATAGCAGAATCCATGGTACGGCCATAAGTCATGATCATCTAGAAATATGAGAGACAAAAGAGTGCATAGGGTCTTATCTGCAGAGAGGGGCAAATGCCCGATGAAATGTGCTCACCTGGTCAGGTTGTGTGAGCCCACAACCAGTATAAACGCTCATACAGCTGCCGCTGGATCCACACTCACACATGCAATGTGGCAAACAACTGGAAAAAACAGGAAAAAGTGCTAGTGATCGGCGCTGCTGAAGTGATGAACCAAGACTCAAGAAGTCTAGTGCAATGGTGTTCTTTTTTCTGATGCAATTCGGAGCAGCCTCTGCTCCTTCCTCAGGGATACCCTGATAATCCCTGAGAAAGGAGCAATGGCTGCTCCGAATTGCATCGGAATAAAGTACACCATTGCACCAGACTTCTTGGATCTTGGTTCATCACTTCAGCAGTGCGGATCACCAGCACTTTTTGTCCTGTTTTCATGATCATGACATGGCATAAATTCTTGTGTATAAGATCAAAATAAAATTAATATATCTTGTCATTTCCTGTATATTCATCTTCTAGTTCTGCATATTACTTCTCCAAATCTTCATGTAGATCATTTGACTAGAAACCTATTAAGAACTTAATAATGAATAATAAATTATGTTATGTTTTTATGGAAAAAGTTATGGCTCTCACAGTAAATGCATATATTTTTTAAAGTTACGTTTTTGCTTAACAAATAGTCCAGGTATGTGGTCAAATGTCAATTATTTTTTTGCTTATCTGTTGTGATGTTTTAAGGAAACACTTGGAGGCTGAAGGATGCTGGAAAATCCAGATTTTGAGTTCACTTACGGTTAATAAAATATGTGATATCTGATTGTTATTTTTAATTATCTGATTTCCGTGTTGATCATATAGCTCTACTTGCCATAAGGCCTAATGTTACTCCTAGGTGATAAAACCTTCACTATACACTGGTGATCAAAATTAGAGAACAACACATTCCCCTTAATGTTAAAGTCATTGTGTTGTAATATGTGAAAATATCCGAACATGAGTAAAATAGCAGTAATTTAATCTTATTTCATAAATTGAATATACGGTATTCCAAAGCACAGAATAAAAATGTAAATGAGATTAAAAAAAAGAGTACCGATCAAAATTAGAGGCCGCTATCAGATACCTGCAAGTTATTGGGGTTAATCTGGGACCTGGCGCTATTAATTATCTGCCAAACCCTGGCAGAGAACTTTCCAGTTTGCACTCACTTTGCAAATATGATGTGCTGTTCCAAAGTGATTGAAAAACCTCCGGCAGCATGATGTCTAGATGAAGTCCAGAGGGGTCACCCTATCAGCCATAGTAACAGAAGTTGGTCTGTGATTTCTACAATCCCTGGCAAAAATCATGGAATCACCTGGCCCGGGGGATGTCCATTCAGTTGCTTAATTTTGTAGAAAAATGGCACAAAACTAAAGTCATTTCAAATGGCAACTCTCTGCCTTGAAGACACAGGAAAAGAAATCAAGATAAAAAAATATGCTAGCCAGTAATGGTTAGTTTTGTAGACCAAGCAGGGGGAAAATTATGGAATCACTCAATTCTGAGGAAAAAATTATGGAATCATGACAAAAAAACAAACAAAACAACACTCAAATACATTACTAGTATTTTGTTGCACCACCTCTGGCTTTTATAACAGCTTACAGTCTCTGAGGCATGGACTTAATGAGTGACAAACAATACTCATCATCATTCTGGCTCCAACTTTCTCTTATTGCTGTTGCCAGATCAGCTTTGCAGGTTGGAGCCTTGTCATGGACCATTTTCTTCAACGTCCACCAAAGATTTTCAATTGGATTGAGGTCCAGACTATTTGCAGGCCATGACATTGACCTTATGTGTCTTCTTTCAAGGAATGTTTTCACAGTTTTTGCTCTATGGCAGGATGCATTATCATCTTGATAAATTATTTCATCATCCCCAAACATCCTCTCAATTGATGGGATAAGAAAAGTGTCCAAAATATCAATTTAAACTTGGGCATTTATTGAAAATGTAATGACAGCCATCTCCCAGTGCCTTTACCTGACATGCAGCCCCATATCATCAATGACTGTGAAAATGTGCCTGTTCTCTTCAGGCAGTAATCTTTATAAATCTCTTTGGAACAACATCAAACAAAAGTTCCAAGTTCCAGCATCATCACCTTGCCCAATGCAGATTTGCAATTCATCACTGAATATGACTTTCATCCAGTCATCCACAGTCCACGATTGCTTTTCCTTAGCCCATTGTTTTTTCTGTCAGGTGTTAATAATGGCTTTTGTTTATCTTTTCTGTGTGTAAATCCCATTTCCTTTAGGCGGTTTCTTACAGTTCAGTCACAGACATTGACTCCAGTTTCCTCCCATTCGGTCCTCATTTGTTTTGTTGTGTATTTCCTGTTTTGGAGACATATTGCTTTAAGTTTCTGGTCTTGACACTTTGATGTCTTCCTTGATCTACCAGTATGTTTCCCTTTGACAACCTTCCCATGTTGTTTGTATTTTGACCAGATTTTTGGACTGTGAACAATCAACATCTTTTGCAACATTGCGTGATGATTTACCCTCTTTTAAGAGTTTGATAATCCTCTCCTTTGTTTCACTTGACATCTCTCATGTTGGAGCCATGATTCATGTCAGTCCACTTGGTGCAACAGCTCTCCAAGGTGTGATCACTCTTTTTTAGATGCAGACTAATGAGCAGATCTCATTTAATGCAGGTGTTAATTTTGGTAATTAACATTTACAGGGTATTTCCATAATTCTTTCCTCAGAATTGAGTAATTCCATAATTTTTTCCTCTGCATGGTCTGAAAAAAATTACCCTTACTGACTACCACATTTTTTATTTTGATTTCTTTTAGTATTTCTTAAAGCCATAAAGTTGCCATTTGAAATTACTTTAGTTTTGTGCCATGTCTGTGATCTCTTTTTTTCAAAAAAATTAAACAACTGAATGGACTTTCTCCGAGCCAGGCGATTCCATAATTTTTTGCAAGGGGTTGTAGAATATTGCATCTTTCTAACATCACAAACTCTTTCAAGTTCCTCAAGAAGGCTGGTCGCCCTCAAAAGACAAATGCAAGAGAGGACAGGATAATGCAAAGAATCTCCACCGGTAATCGTTTCAACCCTGCAGTTGGAATAGCTCACCAGTTCAGCACTGAACAGGGTAAGAATCTGTCTTGTCAAACAGAGTCATGTTTAAGAGCATTTGGACTGAAAAACCACTCTGCAGTGACCAAACCTCCCAACAAAAGAATGAAAATGCTCAACTCACCTTTGGTGAGGAGCATGTTTTGTGGACAGAGGAGAAGTGGTCCACTGTTCATTTTATTGATGAAAGCAAGTTTAACTTATTTGGGTCTGATGGGAAACATTATGTTCATTGGCAAACTAGGAAAAGAATGAACACAAAGTGTGTAAAGAAGTAAGTGAAAGGTGGTGGAGGAAGAGCCATGGTTTCTGGAATGTTTTCTGCTGCAGTGGTTGGACCTCTTGTACAACTACATGGTAGAGTGAATGCAAAAGTGTATCAGAACCTTCTTCAACAACAGAACCTTCCTTACTTGTGTTCATCACTCCTCAATCAGCCAGTAATTTTCATGCAGGACAATGCCGCCTATCACACAGCAAAATGGTTAAAGCAATTCTTGAAACAGAAAACACTGAGACAATTAAATAGCCGCCCAGAGTCCTGAGCTAAACCCAGTAGAAAATCCTTGGTGATAAAGTTATGGCCAAGAAATCCACAACAGTCACAGAACTGTGGAAGAGACTGGAAGAAGAGTGGATCAAAATCCCCCCCAGAGCAGTGTGAGAAACTAGTGATATTCTGTGGTCGTAGAAGTGCTGTAGTCATTTAAAGCAAAGGCCTGTACAAAGCAAATGCTTATACACTTCCTACTGAGTGGTGACTGTTGTAACCTTCACAAAATGTAGTTTTAATCTTTCTCTGTGCTACAGTCATTACTGTTCTCTAATTATGATCATCACATGTTTTGTAAAATTAAGGTTTTAAGTTGATAAACTTTGGTTATTGTAGAAAGCCCTCTTCTAGTGGCATGGTGTACCCATACACAAAAACCACTAAATGTTGATCAATGTAGATTACATTCTGTCTGAAAAAATCAAGAGATCATACATTGTTCTCTAATTTTGTTTGCCATTGCACGTAAACAACACTATGTAGAGTAATTAATGACACATCATTGATATCTATGTGCCATCCCATATCTCCTGCCTGTGGCTGATTAATCCTCCAGGCATTTAGAAGGCTGTGGGATGGAGGGGATTCCTTTGTCACCTCAATTTTTATCCCCTGCAGCAAAATCACAGGTGTCCATGGTTGTCATGGTCGGAGCAAGATGTAAACAAACAATCCATTGATTTTGAAGAATAGCTTTTTCTCCTGCAAAAATGTCTCCTAACAATTCTAATTGCTGCATGGTTTTGCGGGAGCCATAGCTGTTCCTCACAAAATAAAGTTACTTGCTTTGGAAAGTTCACCAAACAGCAGCAATCGATCTCTCCTGCCATTTTCATCCTTGTTATGGCAGCACCTCAGCCGCGGCCTGGCTACTCCTTCTAGCCTTATACGTTCCACCTTTAACTAATAAAAGAGCTGTTCGTGTTCTTAAAGGGAACCTGTCACCTGATTTTAAGTCCCTACACTATCTCTAGCTGTCCCTACACCTTCCTAGCAGCTCCCTATCTATCCCTTTCTTATTTAAAGTGTCCCTAATAAACATGTGTAAATGAAGTATAAACTTACTGCAGTCCGCGTGGTTGGGGACTGGGTAGGCGTGGCCACGCTGCCTTCATCACTCCTTGGTGTTCTAATGCACGCCCCTCTAGGCGGCATTATTATATGTCCTCTCTGCCCCCATTCTTTGGAATCTCCCACCCTCTGTGTAGTTCTATGCTCCGTCCGGACGTCACATCCAGCGCGGTGCATTATGGGGCCGATCACGTGATCGGCCCCAGTGCATTATGGGCGTGATCACGTGATTGGCCCGGCTCCGCGCATGCGCAATGCTCTTATTGAAGCCGGGCCGATCACATGATCGGCCCCATAATGCACTGGAGCCGATCACGTGATCGGCCCCATAATGCACCACGGCGGATGTGACGTCCGGCTGGTGCATAGAACTACACAGAGGGCGGGAGATTCCAAAGACAGGGAGCAGAGAGGACCCAGAATAATGCCGCCCAGCGGGGCGTGCATTGCAACACGGAGGTGTGCGGATGGAAGCGTGGCCACGCCTACCCAGTCCCCCAACCACGGGGACTGCAGTAAGTTTATACTTCATTTACACATGTTTAATAGGGACACTTTAGATAAGAAAGGGATAGATAGGGAGCTGCTAGGAAGGTGTAGGGACAGCTAGAGATAGTGTAGGCACTTAAAATCAGGTGACAGGTTCCCTTTAAATTGTCTCTCTTAGCAATCCTGTGCTGTCCTACCTAAAGATGGAAAATGGGGAAATTTTGGTTGAATTTGTCAAGTATGTTACAAACATTTCGGCGAAATTCCCATTCAGATGAATAATGTTCAGGTGCAGACAATTCTGCAACAAGTAATATGAATTCATCCTCACTGCACCATTTTCCTTTCTTTCTTCCAAGAGTCGTAATTTTTTTTCTTCCACACAGCTATATAAACTTGCAGGACAAGTAGTTTTGAATATCTAATAGTATTTGCAGTTTGAGAAAAATAACATCTTTTTTTAATGTCAGCACAATAGTACATAGATATTTTGCATTATTGGAGCTAGCAGCAAATACTGGAATGCCATGATTATTTTATTGGATATCATTTGAGAGCTCACAACTACCTGGACATCCGCTAGAAACCAATGATGCCTAATCTATCTAGTAGTATTGAATGACACCATTCACTGTAAATGCTATACACCTACAGTTATGGGGTTAATCTAGGCGTTCTAAAGCTGTGTGGCCACCACACTGAAATCCCAACTACTGGGAGGAAATGAGCTCTATTTCTCCTGGCATCCTCCAGGTTTCAGACACAGAGGTGCGGCCAGCACTGCTTCAGTCACCGATCAGTACATAGTGAGTGGAGGCTGTAATCATGCCCTAGCACTGACAGCTAGTTCGGCACTGATACACTATTGAGATGTCAATCATGCATGCTACTCTTCATGCTCTTCCTTCTGATAGGCAGGCAACATCTTCAAGTAATATCTGCTCAGTGTCATCCTCTACGACAGGGGTCTCCAACCACGGTCCGTGGACCGGGACCGGGCCGTCGGGGTCTTTGTGCCGGTCCGTGGCAAACTGCCGGCTTCCCTGCCCCCTGTGACGTCCCCGCCCACTGCAAACCTCACCTCCTGAACTATGCCGCTCTGAGCTGAGACCTCTGCCTCAGCTGCGTGCATAGATGTATGAGGGGAGCTGTCGGCCAATCAGTGCAGCAGCCATGCCCTGCCGCGCTGTTATTGGTCGACAGCTTCGCTAATACAGCTAAGCAGCTGAGGCAGAGACGTGGCCAGAGTTTCATATCCAAGCGCATCAGTGACGTGAGCTTCCGCGTCACATGATGCGCTTGGAAATAGCGCGAGATATGAAAAAACTTCGGCCACATCTCTGCCTCAGCTGCTTAGCTGTACTGCTGGCAGGAGCGGTGAAAATCAGCAGAAGAGCATCTGTGTGTGTGTGTTTCAGGGTCTGTGTGTGGGGGGTGGATTGTACTGGGGTCAGTATGTCTCTCTGTGTGTGTAGGGGCAATATGTGTGTGGGGCTTTCTGGGGTCAGTCTGTGTGGGGGTGGATTGTACTGGGGTCAGTATGTCTGTGTGTGTGTATGTGTGTAGGGGTAATATGTGTGTGGGGCATTCAGGGGTCAGTCTGTGTGGGGGTGGATGGTACTGGGGTCAGTATGTCTGTGTGTGTGTGTGTAGGGGCAATATGTGTGGGGGGTATTCAGGGATCAGTGTGTGTGAGGGGTTATACAAGGGGCAATGTCTGTGTGTGTGGGGGGAGAATTTACAATATATGGAGGGATGCGACGCTGCATTATATTATATGGAGGGATATGAGGCTGCATTATATTATATGTAAGGATATGAGGCTGCATTATATTATATGAAAGGATATGAGGTTGCATTATACTTTATGGAGGGCTGTGATGCTGCATTGTACTATATGGAGAGCTGTGAGGGCTGCATTATACAATGTGGAGGGCTGTGACGCTGCATTATACTATATGAAAATAAGATGTAGCGCATCTTTTGAGGAAACAGGGTAGCAAACTCCACCCTTCTCCATAGCCCCGCCCCATAAGTTCAAATCACCGCCCCACCGGGCTCTGGAAAAACTGTCTTGCATGAAGCCGGTCCTCAGTGCAAAAAAGGTTGGGGACCCCTGCTCTACGACTGCTTGTTGTCCTCCAATTGCTCTTCTTTCCTGCAGCACCACAACCAGAACAGGAGGTGAAACCTCAATGGTTGGGAACTAAGTCTAGATCAATCAACAGGCAGCACTTGCACAGCACATCTCCTCCTACACCTCTTCAACATTCTCCTCAATGGACATGATCTTATTCCAATTCCCAAACAACAGGACAGAATATTGCATCCACTCCCTTCTCATATGTTGTTCTTGCAAGTTTAAATGCTGACAAGCTATTTTACAGCTTGTGGGCAAGTTTGAAGAAAAGAAATAACATGCACAAGTTGCTCACCTGCACTAGACAGCAAATCCCGGCAATCTCCCCATCAACTCCAAGTGAGCAATGTCATGAATAACAATGCTCAAAATATTGTAGCTGCACTACTTTTGGGCAAATTATCTCATGCTCCCTGCATGGAAAAAATCATTAATTTAATCATGTCAGATGTACATTTAAAATATTATTGCGTGACAAAGTATACCTTTCAGGATTTGCAAAACACAGGACGGTTTGCCTGGGAAATGACTGATTTGCAGTGTTGTATTTGTTGAGTGTATGTGCTACATAAAGTAGTGACTAATTATACCATGCAGACAACTGGAGCTTGGTTTACTTTGAAATCCACCATTGTCAGCTGATGAGGACCATGTGATATATACTGATGTGCTTTGAAGATGCTGCTAACATTTTTACTATGAAAAACTGTGATATCAACAATGTCATCCCCCTCACACTTGCAATACATTAGGGATAATACTCATAAGGATGAGGATGACAAAGGATGGAGGAAAAACTGCAACTTCTATATGTTCATCCCTGCCTTTTGACTCTTGAGGAACTTCAAGGACAATGTTACATGTATCAGGATGTGTACAATAGGGTGGAGGGGGAAGAGAATGAGAAGGGACAGCAGCAGATGGATGTGTGTGTGTGTGTGTGGGGGGGGATGGGGGGGGGTTGAGTTATACAAGAAACAGGCAGGAAATGATGCCAATAGAGTGAAATTGAAGATGACAACAACAGTTATGAAAACCAACAATTGCAGTAAGTTGTGGACAGTGAATCATTATCTTGGTCACATTGTTGAGCATGACATGTGGCACAATCACAGAGTCATCAAAAGATTTATTGCAAATCATCAACAGGGTCACAAAAATGTGTTGGGAATAAAAGACACCAAAGATTTTAAAGGGAACCTGTCAGCTTGATTTTACCCCCAAACCTATCACTATCTGTCCCTTTAGCTTCCTAGCACATTCTTAACCATCCCTGTCTGACCTAAAACTGTCCAATAATAGTTGTAAAATATGAGCCACACAACATGTGCAGTGATAGGGACACATACGGCAGCAGCAGCTTAGCGTTGGGGTATCAACGGGATGAGGAGTTTTTTCAGGTTTGGAATATAAGTGATAGTTCTGGAAATGTGAGAAGTCAGATGTGCCTTTGTTGTAATCTCTACAGATGAGAAGTTGTTATGACTGTCTAGACCAGATGAAAAAGATAGGAATAGTGAACAACTACATCAGAAAGAATGTCACCTGTAAGTCAGAATATATAACTGCACTATAATCACATGAATGTTCTGCAGGACTTGTAATTGTCATTGTATACCGTAATCACCATGTGGCAGTATTATTAGTGTTGGTCCTTATATAGGGATTACATTCAATAACACTTTGTTCATCTGCTAAGGTTCCCCTATACCAGGGGTGGGGAACTCCAGACCTTGAGGGCTGCCAACAGTGCAGGTTCAGGATTTCCTTAATATTGCACAGGTGATAATATACTTACCTGCACTGGGGATATTTCCAACCCCTGTGCAATCCTGAAAACATGCACTGTTTGGGCCTTGAGGCCTGGAGTTCCCCATTCCTGCCTTATACCCATGACAGGGCCGTATCTATGGGGGGACTGGCGGGGCATGTGCCCCGGGCGCAGCAGTCAGGGGGGCGCTGTAAGCCTCCTGCTGCAGCGCCCGAGGTGTTTCCCTACCTGCCATATATTGTGCCCCCCCCGCCGCCGCCATGGGAGCCGCAGCGGTGAGCAGAGAAAGTGGCGCGTGCCGGCTCCTGCACTTCCGGGTCAGTGAGGACTTCAGCAGATCAGCAGATGAGATCACCTGACCACGTTGCTGACGACACCCGGCGGCCCTGCATTGGCTGCAGGATGGGGAAAAGTGCTCCAGCTACAGGAGCTGAAGACCCCGAAGATTAATGTGATTAGGGGAAGGGGGTATATGTCAGTCAAGCTAGGGGAGAGAGGGTGGGTATGATATTTTAGTCGAACTGCGGGGGAGGGTATGAGGGATTATATGTGAGTAAAACTGGGGGAGTATATGTGTTCCAAACTGGGGGGGTTGGAGGGGGTGTGTCGAACCCACTGGGACGAGGGTACTCGATACCGGACCGTGTCTGCTTCTGGGGAATGTCACGGGTTCCTGGTCCGGACCGTGTTCCGGGCCCTGGCAATAATAAGGGTGTATTTACAAGGGAGAATAGTTTATCGTGACGCCACCCACAGTGTGTGGCCAGTAGTGGGGCCACCGCTGCCACAAAACCTCCGGGGATGATGTGATGGCAGCTTAGATGGGATAGTTCTTCGTGGGCTGAACTGAGTTCCCCGGGGCAGTGTTGGTAAAGTCTATGATGGAGGTGAATAGTGGAGACGGGGTTAAGGAACACACACTCACGTTTTGTAGTTTCCAAAGCTTTACTGCGATGTTATTGCAGACCGTCCACGGAGTCTGTACAGGGCCGGGTTTTCCTCCCACCCTGTCCGGGTCATCAGCTTCCTCGTGCTGCGCTGTGTGTGTGTGTCCTGGCTGCTGCGTCTAGCTGAGCTGCTAGGACTGTCTCACTCTCTCTCTGTTCTGCTGGTACCACTTGGCTAGGCAACTTGAGTCCTCTGTGCTGTACTGACCCCGCCGTGTTGCTTTGCTCTGGTACTGTGGTGGTCTAGAGTCTAGAGACTCCACTACTCCTGGATTCACTGCGCTGAGTGTGTTAGTCACAGTGCCCGATCCGGTGTCCGTTCTGTGCGCTTCTCTGGGGCGAGTGAAGATGGCACTCCAGCTCCCAGATGTGTTCCTCAGTCTTTCGGTTCTCCTTCCCTCAGACCCTAACTAGGCCTGGAAGCGTGAGCAGACTGTAGAGAAGCCTCTCGCAGCTCCTAGACACTACAGTCTCTCTCCTCTCCACAGTACTGCCTCGTACTGAACTCTGCACTAAACTCTCTACTTCCTGTGGACCTGGAGTATATAAGAGAGCAGGTTGTGCTCCCCCTCCTGGCCCAGAGGTGCTAGTGTAAGTCAGTGTGGTGTGGAGAGGGAACCCGTGTGATGTTACTGTGGCACATTAACCCCTGGGGTGTCACAGGTGACTTGTGAGTCAAACTGGGAGGGGGGAAGGGTGTAAGGGATTATATGTGAGTCAAACTGGGGGGGGGGAGAATATGTAACCCTAACTGGGGGGAGGGGGTCATGTGAGTCAAACTGGGGGGGGGGAGATAGTGGGGGTCATATGTGAGTCAAACTGGGGGGGGAAAGGTGTGAGGGATTATATGTGAGTCAAACTAGGAGAAGGGGGGAGTATATGTGATCCAAACTGGGGGGAGAGGACATGTGAGTCAAACTGGGGGGGGAGATGGTGGGGGTCATATATGAGTCAAACTGGGGGGGAAGGAAGGGTGTGAGGGATTATATCTGAGTCAAACTGGGGAGAGTGGGGGAGTATATGTGATCCAAACTGGGGGGACGACATATGAGTCAAACTGGGGGAAGGGTGGGGACAGAATATCTGAGCCAAACTGGAGGAAGAGATTATATGTGATTCAAACTGGAGAGGGGGAAGGTTGGGGTAAATATGTGACCCAAGGGAGTAAATTTGAGGATCCAGCATAAGAGTGAGGGGGGATCATTGTTGACACAGTACGAGGAGTGAGGGGGGATGGCTGCAGCACAGTATGTGGAGTGAGGGGAGATGGCTGCAGCACGGTGTGTGGAGTGAGAGGGGGATGGCTGCGGTATGGTATGTGGTATGAGAAGGGGAAATGTGTAGACACAATATGAGGAGGGAGGGGGGATGGCTGCCGACACATTTTGTGGAGTGAGGGAGGATGGCTGCAGCACAGTATGTGGAGTGAGAGGGGGGAAGATGGCTGCGTCATGGTATGTCGCGTGAGGGGGGAAGAGTGTAGACACAATATGAGGAGTGAGGGGGGATGGCTGCTGACACAGTATGTGGAGTGAGAAGGGTATGGCTGTGGTACGGTATATGCTGTAAGGGGGGAACAGTGTGACACAGTATGAGGAGTGAGGGGGATGGCTGCCGACACAGTATGTGGAGTAAGGAGGAGATTGATGTAGACACAGTATGTGGAGTGAGGGGAGATGTCTGTGGCACAGTATGTGGAGTGAGGGGAGATCAGTGTGGACACAGTATTATTATTATTATTATTATTTATTTATATAGCGCCATTAGGTTCCATGGCGCTTTACATGAGGATAGGGGAGACAGCGCAATTACAATAACTCTAGACAATCAGGACATATAGGTACAGGAGGGGAGGGGACCCTGTCCACAAGGGCTCACAGTCTACGAGGTATGAGGTGTGTGGGGGATGGCTGCGCACAGTATGTGGAGTGAGGAGGACATTGGTGTGGACACAGTATGTGAAGTTAGAGGGGGGAGTGAGGTAGTGAAGAAACAGTATGGAAGAGAAAAATATAAGTGGGCAGAGAATAGAGAGTGAGTAGTGTGAGGGTGTATGGAGAGGGGCCAGCATGTGTGGACAGTGTGAGGCCACAGCCAGCAGGTGACAGTATGTCGAGGAGGGGGAGTGTGATGAGGGAGAACAGTATAAACAGTGGACAGAATAGGGGGACACAGTGTGAGAGGACAGTGTCATCAGCGAGTTCGGTATGAAAAGGAGAGGGCAGTGTGATGAGCAGGCAGTGTGGAGGGCATGTACCACAAGGGGGATAGTGTGCAGTGGCGTAAATTCAGGCCCAGGGGCCCCAATGCAAAAGCTCCAACGGGGCCCCCAATTATTGCAAATCTTTAATAGTATTAGTCTTTTTGTATGGGCCAAAGGGACTTTTGGGGCCCCCCAAGGCTGCAGGGCAGGGTGCGATCGCAAGCCCTGCACCTGTTGTAGTTACGCCCTTGATAGTGTGTAAATTATATTTTGTGCAGGGAACACTGAGGAGGAGCAATTATTTATTTCGGGGTCAGTGTAGGACAGATATTTTTAGTCATAAGAATTATGATCATTCTGCTATTTTTAAGGGTATCGTGCTGGGATGTGCTGAAGACCGGAGAAGATGGACATCTCCAGAGACTAGCTATGGATGTGAAACATCATCATAGTGCCTGGACAAGATGAAGAAAAGAAAAAGACGACCCTGATCAGAGACAAGGTCATCTATAAGGTACCTGGATGTAAATAATTATTTGTGATAATGACTAATTCTCATCAGTGCTGTGGTTCCTGTATGGTGTGATGATGACTGGCAACAACAACTCCCAGTACCAGTGGCGGACCTTGTGCCAAGAGGGCCCTGGTCCAGCATTTGATGGTGAGGAGCGGAAGGGGGGGAATTCTAGTGGATGTCAGCGGGACGAGGAGCGCTTGTACTAGTGGATGTTGGCGAGGAGCGGGGGGGAAGAGGGATGTTGCTATAGGTGCTGCGTCTCCTACCTGCGTCGGGCCGCGCAGTCCTGGGAGCCGGGGCAGCAGAGGAGGGGCGGGATCAGCCGAGGGGAAAAGTAAGCTTCCCTCAGTTAACCCCCTGTCCTCTGACACAGGGTCATGGGGGTCAGCTGGGGGCCCCCCTGCAGGCTTGAGGGGCCCCCTAGCCTGTTAGGGCCCTGGTGCAGCTGAACCAGCTGCACCATGGTAGGTCCGCCCCTGCCCAGTACTCCTAGCCATTGTTAAGGATGTAGTGGGAGTTGTATGTTCATTCAGCACAAATGTGTATGGGTGTGACCTGACATTACAATTGTTTGACCATGTACTGATGGTGGTTGTGATGATGAATTTCTGTACTGATGAGGATTGTGATGCTGTGATTCTATAGTGATAGGAGTTATATGGATATATTCCTGTTCTGATGGGGTCTCTAATTATGTATTCCTGTACCTCTGATGGGTCTGGTAATGTATTTCTGCACTGATAATGGTTTTGCTGATGTATTTCTGTACGTCTGGTGGGTCTGGTGATGTCTTTCTGCACTGATGAGGGTTTTGACATATTGTTTCTGTAATGATAGGGGTTATATGGATGTATTTATGTACCTCTGGTGGGTCTGGTGAGCTCCGTAATTTAAACACTAAGCCCTGTAGCCAAATCCTAACAGCATGTAATATACTGTAATTTCATGGAACATTGAGAGAATTAGGTAGAGCAGCTGACTGTAAGTGTGCAAATCATATATGAATGATCGGTCACATGATGACGGGGGGGGCACCAAACTGAAGTCTTGCCCCGGGTGCCAGAAAACCTAGATACACCTCTGTTCATGAATAGGGGGCACCACCATAGCTATGAACATTGTTATCTGGTTAGGGACCTACTTATAAATATCCCCTCCCTCAACCCTCCGGAGCTGAAGCCTGAGCGGTGCCTCTGGCTATGACCGATGTGCCTGCAGCTGATCTGTCAATAAGAAACAAAAGAAAAAACAAAACATATTTACAAAGGAGAACAACTTAAGCCAATATAAAGAAGAATATGCTATTGTTATAGCAATCTAATAAAAGTATAATAAAATGCGATTCCCTTAGTTCTCTTATTTCCGAATGTTTATTCACGATTTGTTCGCTTATATACTTCAGCCTAACAAAAGAATCTTTGTGTCCATGATCTAACGTTAGTACTTTATTTTATGATATACCGTTTGTTGGCACATACATTCTGGAATTGTTAACTGTTCTCAGATGTCACTCGCCCTCTATTTTACCATCAGTGCTGAGAGTGGTGTTTGACTGTAGCAGTCAATCACTACTCTTCAAATATATCCACATATCTGTGTTTGGACTGTGATCTCTACAGTTCTCAAAAAGAGATCAATGTGGCCACCAAAGTGGCAGTGCAGGCACTGTTGGATTATGGTTGACTCAGGACAATTCAATCCGCTTTGCTGTACTGTGCCAGATGCAAATCTGCAACGGAACATTTGTAGTGAATTTATCCTGTGCAACCATTACTCTTAACATCATCAGTTTCTTGCTGAATTTATTTCTGCCGAACTGTACAATTCTCAGATATTTTGGATTGATCAAACTGTACAGAAAAGATTGTATTGAAAAGATACACATCCATTTAAAAGAAAGTGATTTTTGGGCTGCTTCAGTTTGTGTTCCTGGTCTGAATTTTAATCCCAAATATTCAACACTTAAGGCTCCGTCACACGGGGCAACATCGCCAGCTATGTCGGCGGTGATTTGCGGGAGCGCGCATTACCGCTGACATCGCCGGTGAGGAGTCAGACGAGGCAAAGTTGCTGGCAATTTCGCCACAATTTAACCCACAATGTTGTTGATAGCCGACGTCTCCCGCAACATTGAGTCTTGCCGCGTCATACAGGGCGATCAGGCAAGATCGTCTGAGCAACATTGCCAGGTTTCAGGACATTGTCCTGAAACCTGGCGATGTTGCTGAAGCAACAATCAACGTTGAAATCACCCTGTCATACAGGGCAACTTGCCGACAACGTTGCCGCAACTTGGCCACGCCCCTCAGTTGCTGGCGATGTTGCTCTGTGTGACGGAGCCTTTATTCAGACGAAGTACAAAAATATACTTATTCAAAACAGCTAGAGTTAAAAACCAAACAGACAAGAAAGACAGGTAATCCTCATACAAGGAGGGTGGTGGACAAAATTAATATTGCAGGTGGTCTCATAAATTTATAAGCAAGAATTATAAACACTGGTTAGCAAACAAATTTATCTGTTAAACCACACTTCATCACAAAGAACAGTCATCAAATGGTCAGTTAGGGCAAAGTAGCTCAAACAGACTCAATAATGCATAAATTACTGGCAAAGCTAAAGAGTAAAGGGGAGATTAAACTGACCCACAGTAACCACCTCCTCACCTTATTATTACATATGGACTATCTACAAAATAAAGTGCAAAGTATAAGGTATGGGATATATAACCCCCTCATACACTGATCCTATCACCCTTTAAACAGTATGGAGTACACAGAGAAAAAGTAACCAAGGGTTAAAAAGTATGCATAGGGATTTATGAATGTTAACTCCTAAAGGCCCTGCCAGGGAATCCTCAAAGCAGTGGTCAGGTTCCTCTATAGGAAACCCGGTGACCAAAGCCCCTAACCAATAAACATCAGCCACACACAGCATTAAAAGTAAAAGGAGCCATGTTTAACCTGCTTGTACTAAAGGAAATGAACACCTACTGCAGCAAAGCCGCCACCACACCTCGCCTCTACGAGAATGAAAAAATGAGAAAATGAAATAATTTTAATATATATATTATTTATATAATATCTGGCTTCATTTAAACTGCTCACCCAAAGCAGTAGTATATCAGGCTTCCTGTCCATGCGGTCTATTCTATATTGGGATGACCACACGGAAATTTAAGATCCGTGTGGGTGAACATGTGTGAGATAAAAAACACGCCAAAACAGCAGAACCGGATGAACCTTTAAAACCGATCATTTCAAGAGTCTCCATAACTGGGATTCAAGACTTTTAACAGTAAAGGCGATTGATCAAATCAAAATTGATGCACGTGGCGGTGACTTCAGCAGGCGACTTGCGCAACTGGAAAGCAGGTGGATATACAGACTCGGTACAGTATCACCTGCAGGACTCAATGAAAATTTTGGGTTTAGTGTCTTCTTGTAAATATTTAAGAAATAAGGGTATTTTTAACTTGTTTTTTACTTTTCTTTTTCCTTTTGTAATGAGTTGAGTTGTTGGGTCATTTAAAATAGGTGGGGTTTAGGTTTCCATCTATCTGCCATGTATATGACTTGTGCGATATTGTGTTGCGTAACTATATTTGTTACTATCCTTTTAGATCATTGTGTGAATTGTGGTTATTCGTGGTGAATTTGGATATCTCCTTAACGGTGAATATATGGACTTTGGAAAGTGAATGGAAATCGAAGAAGAATAGGTGACTTCCATGTTGGACTTATGCATCCATATTGACTGATCCTTTAATCATTGTGGTCCTAATATGTGTTATTATGTTCTTCTTTCCGTTTTTTCCTTTACAGCACTGGTTCAGTCTTGTGAGGGTTACTTTCACACTCTCCATGTTAGATATGTACTCATCCAAGTTCCTATGTAGGCTTAAGAAACATTGCTCGTCCCTGCCTCTTTCTTTGGGTGCAGCTACTGAGTGTGCATATGCGCTGAGGTTTGGCGGGTCCACTTTCTGAATGACGGCATTGGTTCAGTGGGCATGGTCACGCTCGGACTCCGTGGCATCACCATTTTGTCATGGAGTTCGCAACTGCACGTTCCTCCCTGCCCGCTGGCACAGGAAGGGAACCATTTTGTTTTGCTTCCGGGTGTATTCGATGGTCATGTGCCATATCCGGGATGGCCGGTATTTCAGTCACTAGTGATCATTGATGGAAGTATACAGGGACCCCTCCGATACCCCACCTTAGCCTCCTGACAAAGCCACAGGCGAAACGCATAGAGGCGAGGTGTGGTGGCGTCTTTGCTGCAGTAGGTGTTCATTTCCTTTGGTACAAGCAGGTTAAACATGGCTCCTTTTACTTTTAATGCTATGGGTGGTTGATGTTTATTGTTTAGGAGCTTTCGTCACCAGGTTTCCTATAGAGGAACCTGACCACTGCTTTGAGGATTTCCTGGCAGGACCTTTAGGAGTTAACATTCATAAATCCCTATTTTATTAATATATATAATATTTCTTAACCCTTGACAAGTTACTTTTTCTCTATGTACTCCATACTGTTTAAAGGTTGAGAGGGGGTTATATATCCCATGCCTCATACTTTGCACTTTATTTTGTAGATAGTCCATCTACTTATATAATCGGGAGTTTGGGATTCGGGCACTGTAGCCGAATCCCAAAATCCTTTGTGGCACTGTGAGCGATGACGCGATAGCTTCATTGCGAGCCGCAGCCGCACTAGCTCACACCGCCGCAATCCTGGCAACCGTCGGCCCCGCCGCGAGCGATGACGCAATAGCGTCATCGCGAGCGGCTTTGCGGCCTCCGCGAGGTCGACGCTGCCCGGATGCCGGTGGTGGCTTCCGCCCCTCACCGGTCTCTCACCGCTGGGGCCTCGGAGACACCATGCTGGTGGAGTAGCGGTGTAGGGGCTGTGGGCGGGTGCCGGGAGCCAGTGACGTCGTCCTGTGGGCGGCGGCGGCCAATGGGAGTGAGTGGGGCATGTCAGGCTGCAAAGCTTCACACGCCCCGCTCACTCCCATTGGCTGCCGCCGCCCCTGCAAGCGGATTGAGCGCTGTGTTGTAAACACAGGACCCCATCCTATTGGCCAGGACTCGGCGTCCTGGACCAATCGGATGGCCATCCTGTGTTTACTACAGAGCGCCCAATCCGCTACTTCCCCTCAGGTCACATGTGTGACCTGAGGGGACGGACTGATCCCTCTCTGCAGCCCCCACCCCGCCGCAGAGGACAATGGCGTGTGACTGGGGCTGCAATCAGCCCCAGCACGCAGCCACGTCCTGCCACCGAGCAGTGATGTCATCGGTCCAGCCGCATCTCTCCTCACCTCTCCAATCGCATCTCTCCTCACACCTCCAGCCGGACCTCTCCTCACCCCTCCAGCCGGACCTCTCCTCACCCCTCCACCCTCACCTCTCCTCACCCCTCCACCCTCACCTCTCTTCATCCCTCCACCCCCACCTCTCTTCACCCCTCCACCCCCACCTCTTTTCACCCCTCCAGCATCTGCTCTCCTCACCCCTCCAGCCGAACCTCTCCTCACCCCTCAACCCTCACCTCTCCTCACCCCTCCAGCCGGACCTCTCCTCACCCCTCCAGCCGCACCTCTCCTCACCACTCCAGCCGAACCTCTCCTCACCCCTCCAGCCGGACCTCTCCTCACCCCTCCAGTCGAACCTGTCCTCATCCCTCCAGCCTCACCTCTCCTCACCCCTCCACCCTTATCTCTCCTCACCCCTCCCTCTCACCTCTCCTCACCCCTCCACCCTCACCTCTCCTCACCCCTCCAGCCGAACCTCTCCTCACCCTTCCAGTCGGACCTCTCCTAGCCCCTCCAGCCGCACCTCTCTTCACCCCTCCAGCCTCTGCTCTTCTCACCCCTCCAGCCGGACCTCTTCACCCCTCCAGCCGGACCTCTCCTCACCCCTCCACCCTCACCTCTCCTCACCCCTCCACCCTCACCTCTCTTCATCCCTCCACCCCCACCTCTCTTCATCCCTCCACCCCCACCTCCCTTCACCCCTCCAGCCTCTGCTCTCATCACCCCTCCAGCCGGACCTCTCCTTGCCCCTCCAGCCGGACCTCTCTTCACCCCTCCACCCCCACCTCTTTTCACCCCTCCAGCATCTGCTCTCCTCACCCCTCCAGCCGAACCTCTCCTCACCCTCAACCCTCACCTCTCCTCACCCCTCCAGCCGGACCTCTCCTCACCCCTCCAGCCGCACCTCTCCTCACCACTCCAGCCGAACCTCTCCTCACCCCTCCAGCCGGACCTCTCCTCACCCCTCCAGTCGAACCTGTCCTCATCCCTCCAGCCTCACCTCTCCTCACCCCTCCACCCTTATCTCTCCTCACCCCTCCCTCTCACCTCTCCTCACCCTCCACCCTCACCTCTCCTCACCCCTCCAGCCGAACCTCTCCTCACCCTTCCAGTCGGACCTCTCCTAGCCCCTCCAGCCGCACCTCTCTTCACCCCTCCAGCCTCTGCTCTTCTCACCCCTCCAGCCGGACCTCTTCACCCCTCCAGCCTCTGCTCTCCTCACCCCTCCAGCCAGACCTCTCTTCACCCCTAAAGCCTCTGCTCTCCTCACCCCTCCAGCCGGACCTCTCCTCACCCCTCCACCCTCACCTCTCCTCACCCCTCCAGCCGGACCTTCCCTCACCCCTCCACCTTCACCTCTCCTCACCCCTCCAGCCGGACCTCTCCTCACCCCTCCAACCGAACCTCTCCTCACCCCTCCAGCCGGACCTCTCCTCACCCCTCCAGCCGGACCTCTCTTCACCCCTCCAGCCGAACCTCTACTCACCCCTCCAGTCTCACCTCTCCTCACCCCTCCAACCTCACCTCTCCTCACCCCTCCACCTGAACCTCTCCTCACCCCTCCACCCTCACCTCTCCTCACCCCTCCAGCCGAACCTCTCTTCACCCCTCCAGCCGAACCTCTCCTCACCCTTCCAGCCGGACCTTTCCTCACCCCTCCAGCTGCACCTCTCTTCACCCCTGCAGCCTCTGCTCTCCTCACCCCTCCAGCCGGACCTCTCTTCACCCCTCCAGCCTCTGCTCTCCTCACCCCTCCAGCCGGACCTCTCTTCACCCCTGCAGCCTCTGCTCTCCTCACCCCTCCAGCCGGACCTCTCCTCACCCCTCCAGCCTCACCTGTCCTCACCCCTCCAGCCGGACCTCTCCTCACCCTTCCATCCGCACCTCTCCTCACCCGTCCATCCGAACCTCTCTCCACCCCTCCAGGCTCACCTCTCCTCACCCCTCCACCCTCACCTTTCCTCCCCCTGCATGCTCACCTCTCCTCACCCCTCCAGGCTCACCTCTCGTCACCCCTCCAGCCGAACCTCTCCTCACCCCTCCAGCCGGACTTCTCCTGACCCCTCCAGCCTCTGCTCTCCTCACCCCTCCAGCCTCCCGCCACATCATACTCTGCTATCCACAGAGCCGCCTCTATACTCTGCTACCCTCAGAGCCGCCTCTATACTCTGCTACCCACAGAGCCGCCTGTATACTCTGCTACCCACAAAGCCGCCTGTATACTCTGCTACCCACAGAGCCGCCTCTATACTTTGCTACCCACAGAGCCGCCTGTATACTCTGCTACCCACAGACCCGCTTGTATACTCTGCTACCCACAGAGCCGCCTGTATAATCTGCTACCCTCAGAGCCGTCTGTATACTCTGCTACCGACAGACCCGCCTGTATACTCTGCTACCCACAGAGCCCCCTGTATACTCTGCTACCCACTGACCCGCCTGTATACACACAATTCATTTCACCACTCTCCTGATGCAATTGCATCGGGCCTTTTTTACTAGTATGTAATAATATGGTGAGGAGGTGGTTACTGTGGGTCAGTTTAATCTCCCCTTTACTCTTTAGCTTTACCAGTAATTTATGCATTATTGAGTCTGTTTGAGCTACTTTGCCCTAACTGACCATTTGATAACTCTTCTTTGTGATGAAGTGTGGTTTAACAGATACATTTTTTTGCTAACCATGTCAGTGTTTATAATTCTTGCTTATAAAATTACAAAATCGCCTGCAATATTAATTTTGTCCACCACCCTCCTTGTATGAGGATTACCTGTCTTTCTTGTCTGTTTGGTTTTTAACTCTGGCTCTTTTGAATAAATTGTTGTACTTTTCTTGGATAAGAGTGCAGCATGTTCATTCAGCGTCGTCTGAATAAGTGTTGAATATTTGAAATATAAATGTTGTCCAGTTCCTGTTGACCAATGCTTGACATGTAGACAATGGGTGTATATGAGCTTTAATCCCAGTCTGGCCCTGGTGGGAATGTACCCTCTAAGCTTTTTTTTTTAAATCAGGTTTATTTTTATTGATTGAATTTAGAAAATGTATCATATAAAGCAAGAAAATCCACAATACATAGATCAAGACACAAAATATAGATCAATACTTCAGTAACAACTTGTTAGAAAAGTCATAACCTCATTCTGCCCCTACAACATTGCATTGGTGCAGATGATCAGCTAGAACATGCATTCAAGTAGTAACAAATGTCAATGTATCTCTTATAAGCTTTAACTATAATAATAATTTTATATTCTGCGGAACGTTACACTTCTATACAAAGTGAAACTACAGGTACGAAAATAGCAAAAACGATGAAACAAGTAAATCATAAAAAGGTAAATAGATCCAGATGATACAATGTTGGAGGAGGCTGGTACATACAGAGCTATGGTGTAAAGTACATGTCACACTGGAGGAGAGGCCTGTGTGCAGCAATGTGTCCGCCCATACAGTGTTGTATTGTGAGGAAGCAATGTCTCAATGCTAACTGGCTGATAGCTCCAGGGGAAGCAGAATACAGGAAGCTGAGGATCCTACAAACACAAGGATTCACATTCACCATCAACATCAGTCCATAATCTTCCCCAGCAGTGCAGGGCAGGGGGACATGGAGCTGCTGAGGGGAGAGGTGCATCTGATGGTCTGGCTCACTGCAGCTGTTGTGCTGATCACCTTCCTACTGTTCTCTACTGTCCCTTTCTTCATTGATTATATTCGGAAATGGACAATAATGAGGCCAATCCCAGGAGTGGGCCCCAACTATCCACTGGTGGGGGATGCACTGATGCTGAAGCCAAACGGCGGAGGTAGAGTATACGTTATAATATATTAGGTCAATCTATAGTTCTAGGTGAAACCATAAACAGTTAATCCAGGACAGGTTAAGACAAGCAGCAAATTTAGTTCTACTCTGCTGTAAACATATGGCTCAACTGAAAGCGTAATAGTTTCTAAAATTCTAATGGACAACCTCACGAATGGCCCGGTAACGTTCAGTAAGTTTAGCTCAGGGCACGCTGTACATTGATATTTACCATTGTGCAATCTGGCCTCTCACCTGGAGTAGAAGGTCCTTTTGATATCTATTTAGTTTGGAAATACCGTAGTTATTAGAGTATGCAATATTCTCAGATATACTTGAAATCTTCATTCCAGAAACGCAACTTTTAATCTTTAAAAAAATATAGATGGAAAACAATAAAGTGGTTCAGTCTTCACAAACTCTTCTGGAATACTCTTCTTAGAGGCATAACGAAAAGCTTTTTGGCCCTCATGTAAAATCTATAATGGGGCCCCTTACCCCTCATGTAAAATCTATAATGCGGCCCCTAACTCCTCATGTAAAATCTATAATGGGGCCCCTAACCCCTCATGTAAAATCTATAATGGGGCCCCTAACCCCTCATGTAAAATCTATAATGGGGCCCCTAACCCCTCATGTAAAATCTATAATGGGGTCCCTAACTAACAACTGTTATCTATAAAACTGGTGTCTTCTTCTGTGGTAGTGAGGTCAATGGGCCTTAGGCAATAAGGTCTGAGTGCAAACACTGCCTTTATACTCTTGTTGTTATGCCCCTGGTTTAACTGTTAAATTGGGCAATTACTTAAAAGAGGTTGTCGGTTACTTAAACACTTATGACCTTACCCTTTGGATAGGTCATCAGTGTCTAACCGGCCGGGATCCGACACCTAGCAGCACCATCGATCATCTGTTCTCAGTGCCGGCTGCAACAACAGGTGGCCAGACATGCTAAGTTATGGAGCTGTTCTGTCTTCTGATAATGTTCATGGCCAGGTACTGCACATTCACCTACTATTGAGTTAAATAGGAGTCAGACGTGCAGTACCCAGCCATGACCAATTTCAGAAGATGGAGCAGTTCCAGAACTATGCATTTCCAGTCACGTGCTACCATCAACGGGACTGGGAACAGTTGATCTTATCAGGTGTCATGTGTCAGACCCCGGCCAATCAGGCATTAATGACCTATCCTAACAATTGCCCATCAGTGTTTAAGTATTGGACAATTTCTTTAATGAGCAATGTTATGAGTGGTAATGGTCCATTTAGAAATGGAAGCCCTTTTTAAGATTTTAAATAATAATAGATTGTAATAATAACTGCTTTCACACTCTGCATATTTGCTGCATATTTGTACGTGAGTGCTGTTGCAGTTATTGTAGCCAAAACCAGGAGTGGAACAATCAGAGGAAAAGTCTAATAGAAACAAGTGCCCCACTTCTGTATTTAATCACCCACTGCTGGTTTTAATCAGCCACTCCTGGTTTTGACTACAAAAACTGCAAGAGCTCTCACATAAAAATATGCAGCAAATACGCAGCGTGTGAACGCACAGTCACAGGACATTCTATTTTTCTGTTGTATATCCATATCACCGAGTGGCAATTTTCTATACACACTATACATTGAAAGAAAGTTGCTAATCAGTAGTGGGGGCAGGGTTACACAGAACAGTTGACTAGTAGGCATGACACACCTTTCAGATTACATAACAAAAACCTACTGTTATATTACCTTAAAGGGTTATTTTCTACATTTAATGTATGGAATATGCAGGTGTCTATAAACTCCATCCTCCCTGTGATGATGTTCAACATTTCACACTTTTATAAAACATCTGTGCACAACATTTTAGGACTAAAGCCAAGGAAGGAAGTTTCCAGAATTAGAAGCTAGGTGTCTGGAGGACTTGATTATTTTTTTAAGTGAAAAATGGCAATCATAGCTAATAAAACTTTCCACAAAAGTTGGCCTATCATTTTTTTCCAAAAGTAAAAATGGCTTTACAAAACCCCATACATATAACCACTAATCCTCTACCATATATATCCTCAAACTCATTCATCAAGCACACACAATGCTACCACTCCTGTCCATACCAACTATGTTGGCTCTTCCAGTATTCAGGTGGAGCCGACATCCTACTTCTTCCTCTTCTTCCAGGAGGCAGTTCAAGGATTCTAATGAATGTCATCACACGTGCTGTAAAGCCACTGAGCCTTCTTCCTGTGTGTTGTTGTGAGGTCATTGTTACAAGTTTTTAATAGCGTGTTAATAATAAGGTTTTGTAGATTTTTTTTTCAACACTGCTGTGAGTTGAACTTCCATTATTCCACCGGACACTTATTTGTTTAGCGTTTCTTTAGGAAGCCATTATTTTGCATTGCCCAACTTTTCTGCACTTTTACAAAGTCAAAAAAATCTTGGTGAACCATTTTTACGTAGGTAGATGAGTTTTGACAGGGATTGTACAGTTTTTGTAGTTGTCAAAACTCTAGCGACAAAGTTGCGCTGTGAAAATATACCATAAGAGTGTATTCACAAATGCTGAATAGCATCAGTAGTGTGCTGCAGGGCCAAGTGTCCAGATTGTTCTGTTAGGCTGGTTTCACATTGGTACTTGTGCAAGTCCGTGTGGATCATTGAATTTCAAGGAACCACAATGACAGGCACAGATTGTGCAAACGGATGACAACGGATGTCCATGAACCGTTTTTCTTTAATGGATCCGTTATCAGTTGCCAGAGATAGGAGTGGGAGGAGCTGTGTCCGGCTTCTGAGCATGCTCAGTACTGCAAAACGGATCTCTACGACGGATCCGTCCTCCACAGAGCTCCATGTTATTTCATACGGGCAGATATGGATTCATGTCTGCCCGCTTGTGTCCGCTTTTTTTAAGGCAGCCCAAAATCGCAACAGTCTCTAATTCTAGGTGCATGAATAAAATTGACAAAAAAATGGATCTGTGAAAAGAACAGACACACGGTTGGCCACTTAGGACCAATCTGTG
Organism: Allobates femoralis; assembly: GCA_033576535.1. Lineage (NCBI taxonomy): Eukaryota > Metazoa > Chordata > Amphibia > Anura > Aromobatidae > Allobates > Allobates femoralis. The sequence continues at coordinate 128,302,898 of JARQOC010000003.1, read as the reverse complement.
CCCATAGGATAACTTGGGAGGCCATAGCGGATCCGTGTTAATCCATTTTAAAATGGATAGACACAGATTTAAAATTTGCCAGAGTGTGAAACCAGCCTTAGTCCATTGTGTTTTACTAGTTTCTGGACCTCTGGAGTTATTCATACTCAATGCCAACACTTGGCAGATGGATTGTAATAAAGTATATAGCATGAATATAACAGGTCATGCTTTCAGTGGATTTTGTGAGATGGAATATTCAATCCTATATAGTATTCCAAAAACATTCATTTATATCAACCATTAAATTCAAGCATTGCCAATAGGAGAGACACGATTTGAAGGCCACAGATCTATATGATTATACTTCAATCATTCTTCATCTCCTTTCCAAGGTTTTGTCATATATTAAACTTAAAAGCCAGGAGATTTTTTTATTGGAGACCAGTATATCTGTGCAAATAATTTACAGCCATGTTGTTTAACTCTGAGTGTAAACCTCTGAGCACAACTATGGCCGTATCCAGACTTTCTTATTTCACGTTGACACTTTTGCTGTAGGGTTAATGTTCTGTTGGTAAGTACGGAACTTTAAGATCGTTTTATTTGCTGTTGACTCTCAGTGTTGGCGTCAGTGACACTCACCGCACAATTTCACTAAGTGGAGTGCTTGATAATGGAATTTTTGTCATTTTTCCATACCGTCCATTGCCATGAGCATTGTATTCTATTGTACAATACAGCAATATAATCAAAATCAGAATGGTACATTGGAAAATATTTTCCATTTAAAACTACAAGATAAGCTTGTAAATACACATTATAACACATGAAGAATATCTAGTAAACTTGATTCCTTTTTGAGGTACTATTTTCATTAAATAATGTGCACATTTCTGTTTAACAAAAATAGTCCAGAATGTCAGAAGAAGGATGCAGAGTAATTGCTATCTTTTCATTGCTATCTTTAAAGCACTACTTCAGCATTTGTTTGTTTTTTAATTTCATCATTGAAGTGGTGCATTAATTCCGAGTCCCCTGACCTCTGTCTTATACTCACCTTCTGGGAACTTCATCTACTACATAATCTCCTAATCATGTCTGTCTGACACCGAAATCACGCGCCAGCTCTCATTGGTTTCCGCCAGCCGCGGCAACCAATGAGCGCAGTGTATGCAAAACAGCCGCGCGCATTCAAAACCAGTGCCTTTTTGCAACGGTACGGTGTACCAGAAAATTTGAGCTGGGGGTGGCTGGGGGAGGCTGCAGGAGGGAGCGGGAGATCTCCCACTCCCGCTCATATAATATGCATAGCCGCTCTCCATCACCATGGTGCTGAAACCGCACCACGGTGATGGGCTGGGGGATCGGCGCATATCATATGGTCCTGTGCCCCCTCTGTGATGGCACATGCCCCCCCCTATGTTAGGTATGGCCCCCATGCTGCTGCCATAGTAAAATAATAAACTGTATACTTACCTCCTGGCTCCTCCTCCAGTGCTGATCTCCCGGTGTCTCTCCGGTCTCCCGGCTGCTGCTGTGATCGCACACAGAGATGATGTCACTCTCTGCCGATCACATGACCGCACAGAACCAGGAAGTGGAGGAACTCTGCAGCATCATCTCTGCCCGATCAGAGCAGCATGGAGGGAGACCGGGAGATTAGCGCAGGAGGAGGGAAGAATAGAGCAGCATGGGGGCCATATCTAACACAGGGGGCATATGCCACATATAGGCGACGTGTGCCCTGCATAGAGGACGTGCCATGCATAGGGGACGTGTGCCATGCATAATAGACGTGTGCCATGCATAGGGGACCTGTGCCATGCATAGAGGACGTGTGCAATGCATAGGGGACGTGTGCCACGCATAGGGGCCGTGTGCCACGCAAAGGGGACATGTGCCATGCATAATGGACATGTGCTGGCTGGGTGCGACCAATCAGCGACGCAGGATTTCTGTTACAGCGAAACAGGCACAGTCCACCTGGTCTCCCGGCACCCCTCCGCTCGGTTTCCTGCCCGCTGCTCACCTGCTCCACGCTCCCTCCCGGCCACCGCTCCATGCTCCATCTGCCCGCCGCTCACCCTGCCATTCTTCTTCTTCTTTTCGTGGCATAGACTCCAGAAATTCAAAGGCCGCGGGGGTGGAAGTGGAGCTATCAAAGGAGGCGTCGTAATGGCGGTGAACAAGGGCACGCCCACCACATCAGGGCTATGCGCTTGGACACGCCTACTATGATGCCCCCTGTTAACTCCACCTCCTGAGGCCTTGGAATTGTTGACATCTATGCTGGAGGAAGAAGAAGACATGCTAGGGTAAGAGGTACCTGGACAGAAGCCTGGAGCGGGTGAGAACTGAGGGGGCCACCGCTGCACACTCACACAACCGCACTGCCATACACCCGCACTGCCGTACACCCGCACGGCCGCACACCCACATATTCTAGAATACCCAATGCATTAGAATCAGGCCACCATCTAGTCTTCTATAATTGCTGCTCCAGTTGGTCTCCAGTGACTTGTGACCAGCTGGCAGTTCCTGTGTTTTATGGAGCGCACTAGAGGTCACGACTCAGTGCATCTCTATGGGAAAGTTGCTCTGGCCTCGTTTTGGTTCTCATAGAGATGCATTGGGAGCTTGTGATGTAACGTCTGACTTTTGTCCAGTTAGCAGCTACTGTCACAAGATGGCACTGTGGGACCGGATCAGTTTCAGTAAAAAGTTAAAAAGTGAAGATGCCAGAAGGTCGTATATGACATGAGGCAGGGGGCTTAGTCTTTAAGCACAACTCTAGCTATGAAAAGAAAACAAAATGCTGGAGTGATGCTTTAAGTCGTGTCAAGAACAACATGTTCAGGAATTCGGTTTGTTTTTGTTTAATAATTATTTTTTCAGATTTTTTTAAGCAAATTATTGAATTCTCCGAGGTGCTGAGAAATCTTCCGCTGATAAAACTATGGATTGGTCCTGTTCCTTTCTTGATATTGTACCACGCAGAAACCATAGAGGTTAGTAATGTATTGTGAGCACATTTTTTTCTTTGTGTTCCCTATTGAAGATTTAGACTGGATTTAAGCTCCCTTTTCTTTCCCTTGCTAGATATTGCTCCTTATGCTGATACTATTGGATTGACCCCTTGTGTTCTGACCTGACTTCTATTTTTTGACTACTCTTCAAAATAACCCCTTAGATGCTTTTCAGTCATTTGCCCTTCTTGTCCCTTGTCAGTTATTGTATTGTGTTTTATATTACTCCCGGTGTGCTATTTAATATAATAATAATAATATAATATTTATTCATTTATATAGCGCTATTTATTCCATAGCACTTTACATACATGAGTAATGCTGTCTCTCTTGGAGCTCACAATCTGAACATCCTATCAGAATGTCTTTACAATGTGGGAGGAAACCGGAGTGCCCGGAGGAAACCCACGCAAACACGGGGAGAACATACAAATTCCTTACTGATGTTGTCCTTAGTTGATTATTTCATTGTCCACATCTGTCCTGTTCTGTCTTGGATATCTTACTTAAACTCAGACAGTACCCACTCCTTGGAAACAATACCGGAGCCTCTGCAGTGATAGATTCCTGTGCTAGAATGAAAAGGTGAAAGCTCAAGTGGCCTTTACAGCCATAACTCCACTGCTGTAATTGAACAGATAGGGGCTGATTTAAGGGCAAACATATCATTGGTGCAACTTGCGCAGCCGCACAGCACGCCAAGAGGTGATTGAACCCACTATCACTTCCAAATAGGCACATACAGGGTGCATTATGATGAGCTATTGGACTGCATAGGGTCTATGTATCGTTTTTGCACAGGGGGTTCTTCTGTTTGTGTCTGGTTTTGAGCTGATTCATCAACATTTTAGACTAGTTTTCTGGTGAGCTAATGAGAAATGTCTAATGCATTGTGCAGTGGATGAAGTGTTCTTACTTATTTTACCTGCTATACAATGCACTTTCTCATATCCATGCTTTTCTTTGATTCATAACAATAAAAGTACAGGAAGAATTTACAGATAATTAAATATGAGTGAACTTGGGATTTGTACTGAACACTCGGTGTCCAGGAACTGGACTCGAATATGGATTTTAAAAAAAGGCAGTGTCTGAGTTTGTTTTTCTGATATTGTTCACATGTTATAAAGTTATTGTACATGACTAAGATTCCCTGCATCTCTTTTCCCCTGCAGTGCTGAGGAATGGTGTTACTATGTGTGACGATGATAGCTCCGCCACACCTGCCCCGACATCAGACAGGGCCACTGTGCATGTGTGGGATGCCGTGGCTGCGCAGATGGCTGCTGACGTTAGAGAGGCGGTTGTTGGGGAGGCGGAATGCATCAAATCATGCATGCGTCGGCATTCGGCGTGTTTACCCGGCAGGGACTTGAGTGCAGTGCTATATAGGCATGCTTAACCATGCAAACTCCCTGACAGTGTTTCTGTCATGTACCAATGGTTTGCTTGTGCTTTTTTTTATCTGTATCACTGTAAAATAATAAATTTAATCAGCTTTTTGAACTCCTGTTTCTCTCCTTTGGTTATCTGTATTGAGTTGTTGTAGCAGGGCAGTGGGCTGACCCAGTGGCCATTTCTGTAGTGCTTTATGTATGGATATTTTGATATGAAGTTTGTTGAAATCAACAAGCTTTATTGCATACGGTAGATGACTTTGCACTGCTGTGAACAACAAAAATAAAAATGGCATGGGCACTGGCCTATTTTTGATAACCAGCGCAGATAAAATAGACAGCTACAGGCTGCAACCCTCCATGAGTTAACAATCAGGGTAATAGGTTAATGGGGTTGATGTCAGAGGTGAATTGTCAGCTGGCATTAAGGTGTTAGTAATGGATACCAGACATCCTCATTACTAATCCAGCATGTATATAGTTAAAAAAACGAAGACACAGGGGAAAGTTTGTTTGAATAAAGACTTCCCCACACACCCTCATTCAACAATATATTACTTCAAAATAAATCCTGGAAATAATCCAAAGAGTAACATCCCACGACACCCATCAATTCCTATGGAGCTTTTTTCTGCAAACTTTCTCAGAACGACGCTCATGAGAAAATCCATACATACCGCTGACTGGACCCGCTCTGGAGCCTCGTTCTGAAAACGTTTATTCAGATTGAAGCTGCAGAGGTCACTGCCTGTCAGTAATATGTATGAAATTGCTCTTTATTCAAATAAACTTTTTTTTCCTATGTCTTTTTGAAATCCATATTTGCTGGTTTAGAATTGGAGGTGTGTGATAGACTAACACCAAGGCTTGATGCCAGATGTCAATTCAGAGCTGACATCAATTCCCTTTGCGATTACCAAAATTGCAACCACACGAGGGCAATCGGGAAGAGTAGGGTAAAGAGACAGAATTGAAACCTCTAATATGATGCGACAATTCTGGGGTGGCTGTGAGCTGGTATATTTAGGCTGAGAAGGGCCAAATAACCATGGGCCTTCAAACCATGGTAATACCAGCCCCCAGCTGTCTGCTTTATCTTGGATAGTTATCAAAAATATTTTAAATAGTTAAAAAAACTGACCTGGGATCCCTTCTATTCTCAGTAACACAGTTCAGTAATGTTGGGTAATAGTAACTGAAGGTTGCAGCCTGCAGCTGTCTGCTTTACTTGGACTGTTTAATATGTTCAAAATATGTTTGCAGGGAAATTGTCCCCACTTTTCTTCTTTTTGCAGCCCCCCTAGCCCTTACTACGACCATTTACAGCCATTTTTCGTAATAGACGTTTGGGTCCCCATTGACTCGTAAGGGGATCGAGGTCTGGGGTCAAGTTCAGGTCCCGAACAAAACTTATTTTTAAAGACTGGACAAATCCGGCGAGCCTAAACATCAACTAGTCCACTCATCATTATAGATAAATAAGATATGATCTATGATGATACATATCACAAAAATAAGCACAAAACTTGTCAGGGATAAAAAAGTTAACACTTCTATAATATATGTGAAGCACTGTAAGCTTATACGGTAATTACTGAAATAGAAAGTAGCTTATAAATACTAATCCTGATATAAAATCTGTACCAGAGAATCCAGTTAAACCATATATAATACCTTTGTGTTCATTAAAGAAAAATTAGCCTTTAGATTCCTTTACAGACATCAAAACTTTACTCATTGCAGCTTCCATGCTATATACTGTACATCTGGTCATAGGGGTAAGTTTGGAAATTAGGTCTGCAATATTAAGAATTGTAGCTGAACATCTATGTATCTTTCCTGGTGTAACAAAAGAGGGTTGTTTGTGCTGTTGCAGACTGCAGTTAGAGCTAGTTATATGCTATTATTTGGCTGTTGTTACTGATACTGGTAATCTGAGCAGAACAACTTGTTTCTGACTGGCATTGAGAAAATGTGGACTAAGGCTGGCTTCACATTAGCGTTTGTGTCTGCATGCTGATGGCATGCAGACACAAACGCTGTCAAAAGCAGGGTCCAAATGATGTGTCCGCAGCGGATAATGTCCGCCTGCGGACACATCACTATGGAGCCCGGCAGCCAATCGGCGCTGTCCGGGGGCGGGCCGGGGGCGGAGATCAGCGCCGGAGATCTCCGCCCCCCGGCCGCCGGTAAGCTCCGGGACGTGTCGGCGGGGAGAACAGCTGATCTGAAAGCTGTTTGAATCTTCCCGCGCCGACACTGTGAGGAGATGTCGGCGCGGGAAGATTCAAACAGCTTTCAGATCAGCTGTTCTCCCCGCCGACATCGCTAGGAGATTACCAGCGGCGGGGAGAAGGAGGACAGCAGAGCGTCAGCTGATCTCCCGGTGGCCGTCGGTGAGCTCCTGTGACATCACCGGCGGCCACCGGGAGATTTTTCAATGGGTCCGCAGCGTTCTCCCGCGCTGTCAAGCGCTGGACACTGCGGACCCATTGACGTCAATGCATTTTTTGTGCGCTTGGGGACGCTTGCTGATCTCCAAGGTCCCCAAACGCACAAAAAATGCAACATGCTGCGTCCCGGGTGCGGATGCTGGACACCGGAAGGAGCAGATATCGTCCGCATCCGCACCCGAACGCAGCAAACGCAGGCACCATGCGTTCCTATGTTAAACATAGGAACGCAGTGCGCATGCGTTTGAATGCGTATGGCAAGGCAGCATACGCTGCGGCGCCAAACGCTAATGTGAAGGCACCCTAAGAGTTACTGCAATATTAATCATGTACTATATTCAGGTACATTAGAAGACACGGCCTGGTAAACATACATGTACATTCTGTGAAAAATATTAACAGAAAAAAATGTGTTCTATTATTTTGGTGTCACATCAAGTAAAATGTGGAGCTGTGACAGAACTGACTTTGTAATTTAAAGCATAACTGCCATTTAAATTTTTATTTAATAATAATGTAGAGCAAATGATAACAAATTTTCAAATATACTATATTTAAGAATTCTAGTGGAAAACTATTCATAAACATTGCACAAGGTGTCCTCACTGCACTGTGTGTGAAGCAGACAAATGTTCATTATCAGTCAGATCCATTTTCACATGGAATACAGCCACATAACCATATAAGGGAGGGGGCATGGCCTACACTGTGTGCGGGCTCCTGACTGCAGCTGATGAGGTGAAAATGTATCAGATTACCACAGTCTACAGCACAGGTGCTAAGCAATGTTAGGATCTGTGCAAACTCCCCTTTCCTTGGCTCAAGCTTCTGATCTGTCATCTGGCTCCACACAGCTCAGTCAGTATCCCTGCCTGCAGGATCCCTTATTTGCTGGCACATTACACTGCACCCTATCAGCCTGCTCTCAGAAGAGGTGGAAATACACACATGGTGTTGGAAGACACTGAGGTATCCTGGCAATGCCCACACAGCCATAAAATTCAGTTTTTAAAAGCGCACAGAAAAATGTGAGAAAATAAGTCAGATGGGACAAAAAAATCATTATCTTAGCTGTTATGTGACCCATCATTAACAACCAGTGCAGTATTTTTTTTTTCTTTAAGGAAATAGCATTTACACTTGGCAGTCCTGTCATGCTGATGGTGAAGTTGGGTAAAGTTAAAGGGTAATATTTCAAAAAGTTTCAAGTTGTAACTAGGGATGAGCGAGTCTACTCGCTAGGACTCGTTACTCGGCGATTCTTAAGGGACTCGCTGGACTCGGTAATCGGCGAGTCTTTTAGCGAATACTCGCTCAGTAACAAGTCCAATGCAAGTCAATGGCAATCTTAGTTTTGTCAGAGTTTACTTTATCTCACTCGCTAGACTCGCTAGACTCGCTCTATCACATCGCTATATAGCTTGAATCTCCCCAAACAGCAGCGAGTCTGAGCGAGTCTACGAGTCCGAATCCTAGCGAGTCTGCGATTCCGAGTCCTGTATTCTCTATTCGGGACTCGCGAATCCAGAATCTTTTATGTTACTAGTCAGCATTGCGTGTTAGGTCAGAAAACTTGTGAAGACAGCCAATCATAGTCAGTAATGGCATAGCAGTTTTGGTTGTGTCAGGACTATGATTGGCTGCTGTCCATCGTGATGCCTATGTCATCTATGACAGGCAAGGCAGTATATAAGGCTTGCCCCGCCATTTTGGGCACATTCCTGAGAAGAGCTGACCTAGTGCAGGGAGACTTGGAGCAGATCTAGGGACAGTTAGGCAGTGTAGGAGTCACATATAACCCAAAAGTTATTTTCAGAACTAACAGGACGGAGTGTAGGAGTCAAGATTCCTCACACATAACCCAAAAGTTCTTTTCAGAACTACCAGGACGGAGGATTGCTGTACAGGACTGTAAGGAAGGGGAGATAGGAGCAGCCTTACAGTGAATCCAGCACCATCCTCAGAGCTTAGTTCACCCAGCTTTCCGCAGAGCTGTAATCCTAAGCTTTTTCTTATTTTTGGCACTAGTCTACCAAAAAATTTTGGTGCCATTTTTCCACAAAAAATTTCCTGTGCCAGTGCGTTGCTGTACGGTGTCCTGCCTGCAGCTCGCACGGTACTTGTAAACTTGCACGCAGCCAGCACCGCAGCCTAACAGTGCCTGGTTCTGCGTACTAAACAATTTTTTCCTGTGCCAGTGCGTTGCTGTACGGTGTCCTGCCTGCAGCTCGCACGGTACTTGTAAACTTGCACGCAGCCAGCACCGCAGCCTAACAGTGCCTTGCTTCTGCGTACTAAACAATTTTTTCCTGTGCCAGTGCGTTGCTGTACGGTGTCCTGCCTGCAGCTCGCACGCACGGTACTTGTAAACTTGCACGCAGCCAGCACCGCAGCCTAACAGTGCCTGGTTCTGCGTACTAAACAATTTTTTCCTGTGCCACTGCGTTGCTGTACGGTGTCCTGCCTGCAGCTCGCACGGTACTTGTAAACTTGCACGCAGCCAGCACCGCAGCCTAACAGTGCCTGGATCTGCGTACTAAACAATTTTTTCCTGTGCCAGTGCGTTGCTGTACGGTGTCCTGCCTGCAGCTCGCACGGTACTTGTAAACTTGCACGCAGCCAGCACCGCAGCCTAACAGTGCCTGGTTCTGCGTACTAAACAATTTTTTCCTGTGCCAGTGCGTTGCTGTACGGTGTCCTGCCTGCAGCTCGCACGGTACTTGTAAACTTGCACGCAGCCAGCACCGCAGCCTAACAGTGCCTGGTTCTGCGTACTAAACAATTTTTTCCTGTGCCAGTGCGTTGCTGTACGGTGTCCTGCCTGCAGCTCGCACGGTACTTGTAAACTTGCACGCAGCCAGCACCGCAGCCTAACAGTGCCTTGCTTCTGCGTACTAAACAATTTTTTCCTGTGCCAGTGCGTTGCTGTACGGTGTCCTGCCTGCAGCTCGCACGGTACTTGTAAACTTGCACGCAGCCAGCACCGCAGCCTAACAGTGCCTGGTTCTGCGTACTAAACAATTTTTTCCTGTGCCAGTGCGTTGCTGTACGGTGTCCTGCCTGCAGCTCGCACGGTACTTGTAAACTTGCACGCAGCCAGCACCGCAGCCTAACAGTGCCTGGTTCTGCGTACTAAACAATTTTTTCCTGTGCCAGTGCGTTGCTGTACGGTGTCCTGCCTGCAGCTCGCACGGTACTTGTAAACTTGCACGCAGCCAGCACCGCAGCCTAACAGTGCCTGGTTCTGCGTACTAAACAATTTTTTCCTGTGCCAGTGCGTTGCTGTACGGTGTCCTGCCTGCAGCTCGCACGGTACCTTCCATCTGTCTTAAAATATCTTAGCCTCTAGTGTGTACCTTTCACGAAATAGTACCTGCTACTTGTTTTACAAGCCCCCAGAAAGCCACCAGAAATTATAAAATGTCACACAAAAAACCAAATCCCAAAAAAAGTCTTGCTAAGGGACAGGGACGAGGTACAGGCATTGGTAGTCGTGGCCAACTATCCACCAGTTCGGGCAGACAGACGAGGATTGATCGATCGTTCCTCCTGTCTAACTTTCCCCGTCAGGAAAGTAAACGAGTATTGAGGCCGGAAGACGAACAGCATCTAACGTCTTGGCTGGCAGACAAGACCTCAACAACAGGTTCTTGCAGAACTCAAGGTTCCTTGAGCACTGTGTCTACTGTTGGTACATACCATGCTGGGTCATCTAATCCACAACCTCTTCACAGTTCCTCAGACCAACAGCAGCCCCATGAAAATGTTGACACAGACATGGGTCACTCAGATGACTTATTTGGTACATATAATCCTTTACATGAATCCGGTTTGCCAGACTCCGTAGTAGATGAGATACTTGATGAAGAATTGTCCAATCATGGACAAGTTTTAGAGACACCCCGGCCACATGAACGTGTCTTTCAGCAAAGTCTTAGACCGTCTCAGGAGTTGGAGGATGATGATGATGAGACAGTGACACACTTGTCATCTGGGGAGCAAAATCTATCTTGTTATCGGGAAGATTTAGAAGAGGAAGGGGTTGATGATGAGACAACTGATCCCACGTGGAATGTTGCGATGCAGAGCCAGCAGAGCAGCACGGAGGAAGAAAGTGTGTATGTCCCACCAACAAAGGCACCAAGGCCTACTCCTCCCACCAGAACTGAAAGAGTCACCACTGTTGCCCAAAATGTGTCCACTGTGGCTCAAAATTTGTCAACTGTTGGACAAAATGTCTCAAATGTGGGCCTCAGTAATCCCTCAGGGACTACAGTCAAGCCTAGAGGTCGGTCAGCCACTGTGTGGAAATTTTTTAAAGATGGGCCTTCTCAAGAAAATGTGGTCATCTGTACCATCTGCCATGCAAGGCTAAGCAGAGGCCACGGGAAAGGAAACCAGAGCACCAGCAGTATGCGGAAGCACATGGCTGGTCAGCACCCTATTCAGTGGTCAAAAGTGCAGCCTTCCACAACAGTGTCATCTGACCCAAAGACTGCGACGGTAACTCAGATACGTCCGTCACAATCAAGTGTTGCTGAAGCTGGTCCAGCTGATATGTACTCATCACAAGCAGCGGTTGCAGAGAGACTGAACACGAGTGCAGACAGTTCTCGGTCAGCAACATCCTTACAGTTATCAGTGACACAGCTGTACGAAAGGAAGCAGAAATACCACTCTTCCCACCCATTAGCCAAAAAAATAAATGCCCAGATAGCTAAGTTGTTAGCAGTCGAGATGTTGCCGTTTAGGCTTGTGGGTACCGACTCTTTCCGTGAGCTTTTGGCTGTGGCAGTACCACGCTACTCGGTTCCAAGCCGCCACTACTTTTCACGTTGTGCCCCCCCCGCGTTACATGAGCATGTCATTAACAACCTCAAGCGTGCCCTCACCAACGCTGTAACCGGGAAAGTACACCTTACTACGGACACGTGGACAAGCAGTTCAGGACAGGGCCGGTACATCTCGCTCACCGCGCATTGAATCAACGTTGTGGAGAGTGTGCCAAACGATGTTAGTGTTACATCAAACATCCTACCCACGCCACGGATAGCTGGCACAACCTCATTCAGGGTCTCTGCATCATCCTATATGTCCACTACCCCATCTTCCGCTTCCTCGACCAATCCTCAATTGCCCTCAACATCACGGCCAAGTTGGGAGGTTTGCTGCAGTGCTTCAGCAAGACGCCAACAGGCTCTGCTGAAGCTGATCTGTTTAGGTCACACACCGCACACTGCAGTAGAGCTGTTGAAAGGTCTGAAGCAACAGACAGATGAGTGGCTATCCCCACTCCAACTCCAGACCGGTCTCGTGGTGAGCGACAATGGTCGTAACCTAGTGGCTGCACTTAAGCTCGGAAACCTTGTGCACGTGCCTTGCATGGCTCACGTGCTGAATCTAGTAGTGCAGAAATTCCTGCGTACATACCCAGAGCTATGTGACCTACTGGAGAAGGTGCGTCGAGTTTGTGCACATTTTCGTCATTCGTCAACAGCGGTTGGAAAACTTTCATTGCTTCAAAAGCAATTGAATTTGCCCAACCACAGACTCATTTGTGACATGCCGACACGATGGAACTCTACATTCCATATGTTATCGAGGATCAATGAGCAGCAGAGGGCAATATCCGAGTATCAGTTGCAACATGCCCGTCAGACCGGCAGTCAGCCACGACATATTAGTACAATGGAGTGGGTGTGGATCGCTGACACATCTGAGGTTCTTGATAATTTTGACTACTGCACAAAACTGGTGAGCGGTGATCAGTCCATCATCAGTGTCACTGTACCCATGCTGTGTCTGCTGAAAGAATCCCTCATTAATCAGAAAAATGAAGCATTGAGAGCCCAGCAGATGGCTATGGAGCCAGATTTAAACAGCGCAGTACCTAGCCAGCAAAGCCAGTATGACCAGGCCACAATGGCTCCTGAGGAGGAACAGGAGCAAGACGATGAAGAGGATTTATTTTTTGTTGGTGCCGATGTCAACCCAGATGGTACTCACAACCCCAGCTTTGTGTCTGTCCACCATGGGTGGCCTGGAGAGGAGGAGGCGGAGACAGACTTTCCGGATACAATGGGTATTGAACATCGTTCTGAGGACACTGAAGACATGAGTCTATGCAGCTTAGGACACATGGCTCACTTCATGTTGACTTGTCTGCTAGAAGACCCACGAGTGATTAACATATTGCACAACGACCTCTACTGGTTGGCCACCTTTCTGGACCCACGTTATAAAGATAAATTCACCTCGCTGCTGTTTCAGTCACCACGTGGCTTGACAATTGACTATTTCAAGAGGGTTCTTGTGGATAATATGCTTCGAATATCACCGTCAGACAACACTCTGCCCATAGTTAGCAACTCTGTGCAACAGCAGCCTTTGGTCGGGGCACAATCATCCACGCTGTCCAGAAGAGATGCTGGAAAGATGTCCGCAAAGTGGGCTATGTTCAATAAGCCATCGAACCTGCAGCGCCATGTTGCTCCAGTAACCATCTCTCGGAGACAGAAACTTACCAACATGGTACAAGAATACTTAAGTGACAGTACCTGCTTCCTGACTGATGCCGCAGTCCCGTTTAATTACTGGGTCTCCAAGCTCCACACTTGGACCGAGCTCTCGTTGTATGCCTTGGAGGTGCTGGCATGCCCTGCAGCTAGTGTGACATCAGAGCGGGTTTTCAGTGCCGCTGGGGGTATCATAACTGATACCAGGACACGTCTTACTCCAGAGAATGCAGACAGGCTTACTCTAATTAAGTTTAATAGGAACTGGATTTCACAAGACTTCTTGAGCCCTGAAGACGACAGTACTCAGAGCTGAAGTGCCACGTTCAACATCAATATGATATAATTAATCATTGTATTATATTGTGTCTTTTTGGTACAAGCAGTATGTACAAGACCAGTAACGATTTGCGTAACCATGTTCCTGCAACCTGGTAATGAGGCTGCTTCATCTTAAACCAACACTACACCTTAACTTCGGTTTCATTAACCATCACAACACCTTTTCACAAGGAATCAACCTTTATTTTCTGTTAGCAAACATTTAAAAGCCCCTTGGGCTAATTTTTTGAGCCACCCTGGCTAACAAGCTGATCATGGCCCTTAGGCCTGCATTTATACCCAAAATGCAAAACAGCCCCTTGGGCTAATTTTTGGAGACACCCAGCCTAAGAGGCTTATCATGGCCCTTAGGCCTGCACTTATACCCAAATTGCCAAACAGCCCCCTTGGGCAAATTTTTAGAGCCACCATGGCTAACAAGCTGATCATGGCCCTTAGGCCTGCATTTATACCCAAAATGCAAAACAGCCCCTTGGGCTAATTTTTGGAGCCACCCAGGCTAACAAGCTTATCATGGCCCTTAGGCCTGCATTTACACTCAAAATGCCAAACAGCCCCTTGGGCTAATTTTTGGAGCCACCCAGGCTAACAAGCTTATCATGGCCCTTAGGCCTGCATTTACACTCAAAATGCCAAACAGCCCCTTGGGCTAATTTTTGGAGCCACCCAGGCTAACAAGCTTATCATGGTTTGGGAGACACACTGGCTAACAAGCTTTTTATGGCCCTTAGGCCTACATTTATACCAAAAATGGGAAACAGCCCATTGGGCTAATTTTTCCAGGCACCAATCCTATGCCTGCATCGTGGGCGTTGCTTGGACTATCATCCTGCTGGAGCCTGTTGAAGGGTCCCACTGTACGCTCCATACAAAACGCGTAGACGCGATGTGTAGCATGTAGACGTCCCAGCCTCTCACATGTGTGTTCATAGTCTTGTTGCCATAGCGAGGCAGAAAGTAAGAAAGTAACCCCCCAAACACAGGCACTGTTTGTCAGCAACAGTTGTATGTGGAGTCATGATTTGACACTTAGTAACCAAGGTGACTTCATGCGCCATGCGGGCCGTAAAGTACTTGCTAATGATGCTCTCTCCCCTGTCCCCCACGCCAAATGTCTCGGTTTAATCCTTGACTCCTCCCTCTCCTTCAAGCCCCACCTGTAGTCCCTAACCAAGTCCCTGTGACTCCAACTCAAAAATATTTAACCAATTCGGTCGTTCCTCAATCCTGACACTGCTGAAACACTCATAAATGCCCTCATCATCTCCCGCCTTGACTACTGCAACCTCCTTCGCATAGGTCTCCCTGCCAACTCTCTTGCACCTCTCCAATCTATACTAAACTCTGCTGCCCGACTAATACATCTGTCCTCACGCTACTCCCCTGCCTACCCCCTCTGCCAAGCCGTTCACTGGCCCCTCCGGCCCACAGAGAGCTCACTTTAAAACACTGACCATGACATTCAAAGCCTTACACAACCTATCCCCACCATACATCTCCGACCTGATCTCCCGATACCATCCCTCACGCAACCTGCGTTCATCCCAAGAACTTGTCCTACAGTCCACCCTCATCTCCTCTTCCCACAACCGCATACAGGATTTCTCCCGGTAATCCGCCATGCTATGGAACTCCCTGCCCCACCTCATCAGTCAGTCGCCTACCCTCTGAACCTTAAAGATACTTCTAAAGACTCACCTCTTCCGACAGGCCTACAACCTGCCATGAGACCCCGCTACACGCCCCACGACCGACACCTTCCCCACCCTATTGTATCCCCACCCACCCCTCGTTGAATGTGAGCCCACGCGTACAGGGTCCTCTACTATTGTACCTATATGACCTTATTGTCTATGTTTATTGTACTTGTCCTTCTCTACCTTTTCCTCATGTAAAGCGCCATGGAACCTATGGGCGCTATATAAATAAATAATTATAATAATTATGATGACTTGAAGCCCAACCACAAAAATAACTCCACATTCATTCCTTGAAAAAATACAGACACAAAGCTGGTTTTTAAAACTGTGTTTAAAAAAAAAAAATGGCAGCACTGTTTGGACATTCCAAAAAATACTACCTTTTAAAATTGTAGTAACAACAAGAACAACAACAAATGGAGCCCTACAGGTCCTGGTAGGTGGGCTGTCCGTCCTGCAAAAGGTCAAGGGCCCCACGTATGGCCTGGCCGAACCCTTCAGGGTGGATCCTCTGAACAGGTGTAGGGAACGGTGGTAGGTCCCTGTTAGCTGGCCACTGGCAGTGAGGCAAAGCCCTGTGGGGTGGGACATGGCTGTCCCGTGTTGTGGGCCTGCCTAGCCTGTTAGAGTTTATTTTCCACCCATCCAAATATTGGAACACATCACCGGGGTCGTTATTTGGCTGACAGGCTTCCAGCACTATCTGTAATGCTGACCTTGCCCGCAGTAGCCTGTCAAATGGAATATTATCCATGAATGGTATAATACTGCGGGTCAAAGTCTAGCTTACCTGTTGCACACTAAATGTGCTGACCCCTGGGATCGGACCATTGGAAGCTGGCGCCTGCCGCTGGTGGTGGCGGTGGTGGTGCTGGCCCATGCCGCTGGTGGTGGCGGTGGTGGTGCTGGCCATGCCGCTGGTGGTGGCGGTGGTGGTGCGGCCCTGCCGCTGGCTGGCCCTGGTGGTGGTGTGTGGTGTGGTGGCGGGGACGGCGGTGGTGGTGTTGATGGCCCTGCCGCTGGTGCCGGCGGTGGTGGTGCTGGCACGGCCGCTGGTGGCGGCGGTGGTGGTGCTGGCCCTGGCGCTGCTGGCGGCGATGCTGGTGGTGGTGGTGGCGGCGGCGACGGCGGTGGTGGTGGTGGCGCCGGCCGTGGTGGTGGGGTGGGTTTACTCCACGCCGCCTTCTGTTTGGAGGTGGAGAATTAGCAGCACGCCGCCCTCTGTAGTAAGCTTCTCTGTGGGTAAAGTAAAAAAAAATTTGGTGAATGCATTGCATTTGGAAACAAAAACATAGTCAAACATTAAGTTGCACGCTTTTTAGACTCTGTGTATCTGTGTATTCTTAATCAGATATTTGTTATTATTATGAAATAATAACCAACTGTACATAACATAAAGGAATACGTGACTTTCTTTGCTAATTCCATACTAATACATAATTTTTCACCCCCTGATTACCACCCACCCCCCCCCCATCCCATCTAATCTAGACGATCAATAACACCAATGGTTCACATGAAAAAAAAAAGTCCCCTGACTTCACGTTTAACTTGACATACTTAATTCACAAAACTTTTAGCTTATATCATCTATATAAAGCAGGGAAGGGGTTGAAAGGTATACAATATATATATATAATATATATTTATATAATCGGGAGTTTGAAATTCCGGCACTGTAGCCGAATCCCAAACTCCTTAGCGTCACTGCGAGCGGAGACGCGTATGCGCCTTCGCGAGCCGCAGACGCTTAACTCACACAGCCGCTATAGCGTTTTCTCGAGCGGCCTCGCGCCCTCCGCTCACAGCAAGACCTGCGCCCCTCACAGCGCCCAATCCGCCCCGGCATGCTGGCATTTGTACTTCCCCCGTCTGTGCACCCACAGGTCTTAGCAGATCACTGATGATGACAGCGGGGGGGGACAACACAGACAATCAAATCAGGAGGAGGTCAGTGTCAGGAGGAGATGACAGCCGCCCGCCGGGGCCTGTGACACTGCAGAGGTCACAGCGGGGCTGTGTGTGCGGACAACGGGGAGGCCGGGGGCTACGGACGTACCGGACACGTCCTCTGCTCCTGGAGATGTGCCGCGGTTCCGCGCTCGCAGCGTATCTGACGCGGGAGCCGCGCTCACCACGCCCACACCACGCCCTCTGCCAAACAACCCACACCTCTCACTAACCTCCTGCAGCTAACCACACCCCATGTTTACCTTTGCCATGATGTCATTTAGCTGCGGCCGCTATCTTTAATAAGGTCAGTAATGATGGCAGTAATCGGATCTCTGCTCCCTCTAGCACGCCCCAACACTGTAGCACCATCTATTAACCCTATTCTCATCACCTATATACTCTGCTACCCACTGAGCCGCCTGTATACTCTGCTACCCACAGACCCGCCTGTATACTCTGCTACCCACAGACCCGCCTGTATACTCTGCTACCTCAGACCCGCCTGTATACTCTGCTACCCACAGACCTGCCTGTATACTCTGCTACCCACAGACCCGCCTGTATACTCTGCTACCCACAGACCCGCCTGTATACTCTGCTACCCACAGACCCGCCTGTATACTCTGCTACCCACAGAGCCGTCTTTATACTCTGCTACCTCAGACCCGCCTGTATACTCTGCTACCCACAGACCCGCCTGTATACTCTGCTACCCACAGAGCCGTCTTTATACTCTGCTACCTCAGACCCGCCTGTATACTCTGCTACCCACAGAGACGCCTGTATACTCTGCTACCTCAGACCCGCCTGTATACTCTGCTACCCACAGACCCGCCTGTATACTCTGCTACCCACAGAGCCGTCTTTATACTCTGCTACCTCAGACCCGCCTGTATACTCTGCTACCCACAGACCCGCCTGTATACTCTGCTACCTCAGACCCGCCTGTATACTCTGCTACCTCAGACCCGCCTGTATACTCTGCTACCCACAGACCCGCCTGTATACTCTGCTACCCACAGACCCGCCTGTATACTCTGCTACCTCAGACCCGCCTGTATACTCTGCTACCCACAGACCCGCCTGTATACTCTGCTACCCACAGACCCGCCTGTATACTCTGCTACCCACAGACCCGCCTGTATACTCTGCTACCCACAGACCCGCCTGTATACTCTGCTACCCACAGAGCCGTCTTTATACTCTGCTACCTCAGACCCGCCTGTATACTCTGCTACCCACAGACCCGCCTGTATACTCTGCTACCCACAGAGCCGTCTTTATACTCTGCTACCTCAGACCCGCCTGTATACTCTGCTACCCACAGAGACGCCTGTATACTCTGCTACCTCAGACCCGCCTGTATACTCTGCTACCCACAGACCCGCCTGTATACTCTGCTACCCACAGAGCCGTCTTTATACTCTGCTACCTCAGACCCGCCTGTATACTCTGCTACCCACAGACCCGCCTGTATACTCTGCTACCTCAGACCCGCCTGTATACTCTGCTACCTCAGACCCGCCTGTATACTCTGCTACCCACAGACCCTCCTGTATACTCTGCTACCCACAGACCCGCCTGTATACTCTGCTACCCACAGAGCCACGTGTATACTCTGCTACCCACAGAGCCGAAATGGAACCTAATGTATATATTAATAAATAATACTAAATGTACACAACAGTGCTGCAGACACATACCTTGGCATACGGGCCACCGGGTGAAGGAAGGACAGCCGGTCATAAAAGTGGTAGTGGTTGAGCAATGGAGCGGCTCCCGGTTGTCTCTCTGAGTACTGCCGGTACTGCTTCTTATGCTGGTCCCGGCAGCTCCTCCACCGTTTTTTAAGATGGTCAACTGTGAAATGATTTGAAACCGGGTTTAGAGATGTGTAATATTTGAAACAACAAAAGTATGTGTACAAATCAACAATAACATTTTATTCATTTTGTGTGTGTAATGTGTATACAAGGCACAGTGACACGACAGTGTGGAACATCATCAACAGCATTACGGACATTGAGCTCACGTGGCCACAATCACAAATGAGGCAGGACACATGTCCACGCATAGAGAATGTAATAGTGCGGGCACCAGACTCTGGTCATTAGTGGTATTTATATACACCCAACCCCTTTTCCGAAAGAGCCAGGAGGATCAGACATTAAACTCATTGTACTGTTGTGACCCCATCCAAATATAGGCAACTATGCGGTGGAGCATGATAACACATTCAGGGTCCTGTATACCCTGCTATGGGGGCCCTGTATTCCCACTGCTGGGGGCCCTGTAAACTCACTGGGCCACTGTCTACCCACTGCTGGGGCCCTGTATACACACTGCTGGGGGGGCCTGTACACACACTGAGGGCCCTGTATACAGGGACTGACTGGCACCCTACAGTTTGGGTCGCAACCCTCCCTCACCGGCCCGACACAGGTGAGGACGGGGGGTGGGGGGGGGGGTGATGACTGGCGGCCGCCTCACAGTCACCGCAGCTCCCGCATTCTCCTATGGCTCGCTCCCAGCCGCAGCCTCGCGCTCCTTACAGCCGCTCGCTAACAGTCGCAGCCGCACGCCACTCACAGACGCTCACTCCCGGACGCAGCCGCGTGCTGATGACGTCATCGCGCGCCCAGGAGCTTCCGTTTCCGCCTGCTGCTTCAGGGACATGCGGATTATTCATGCTCCTGCAGCCGCATGACCCGTGGCACCTGGGCCAGTCCGCCCCTGCCTGTATACCACAATATGGGGGGATGTATACCCATCTGGGGGCCTGTATACTCTGCAGGGGGAGGTGTATACTCTGCTGGGGGCTGTCTACCAGTGATAGCCGCTGTATACCAGGATGGCGGTGAATATGTTTTCATAGTTTTTCGGGGCAAAAATAGGGGGGTCGGCTTATACACGGGTCGGCTTATACACGAGTATATATACAGTAAATGCAATATATAACGTGTAAACTCATTTAACTTACTTAGATTGCTCTGTTCCTCATGGTCACTCCGATGGAACGCAGGGAACATCTCTTGGGCGATCTCTCTCCAGGCTGTATTAATTTGGGTCGTATCCCCATAGTCAGGATCTGTAGGGAGCCATAGAAATGGACGAGCCTCCACAAGTGCAATAAGACGCAGTGTGTTCACCGTGCCACATCCTGCTGCCATGATTGCACTGATGAATGGATTGCTCTGTGTGTGCGCCTGTCAGCGCGACTCGCTTCCTGTTTCCTTAAAGCATGGTGTGTGCTGGAGAATCCCTTCCCTCGCATCATCGGCTACAAGCCTCAAAATAAGAGAAAAAACAGCGAGTTTGGACTCGCACACTTTCAGAGACACATCAGCGAGTTGTAAATGTCATTATTCGCTATTACTCGGGTCCCTATTCATTAACATTGGACTCGCTGGACTCGTAACGAGTCCCGAGTCCTTGACTCGGACTCGTTGGGGTCTTGCGATTCCGAGTCTTTTCGGACTCGCTCATCTCTAGTTGTAACCCATCCACATCTACTCATTGGTGAGAGCCTTAACAAGGCTATTAAATTCCCTCCTTAGAATAGAGCACCTTTGCATCACTGTTTCACTCACTGTCTACGAGAAATCCAGAGAGAACTAGCACTATAGTCTCCGATCTCCACCAGTCCTATAGGCAGTGAACAGAGTGGAGGTGCACACGTGCGTCCGATGCTCCGTTTCAAAAGGACTTCAGAGCTCTGTTGTCAACATTGTTAGGGTCCCAGCAATCCCTCACTAATCATAAATATATCATCTATGCTGCAAATATGTGATTATTTGAAATGTTGGCAATAATCCTTTCAGACAGCAAGGAAGCTCTGTGGTCACCACTGTAGACTTGCCCATGCGGGGTCCTAAATTCATATACCGCTAGGAACAGCCAAGGACATACCGAGCACCTCATCAGGGTGATGACGATGTCTGTAAAAGACAATGAATTATAGCAATGCTAAAAATGAAGTTGGAGCAGGATAAAGTGGGTGCAAGATCTTACTGGCAAAAACCAAACCATCCAGATGAGAAGTAGTGGCAACGTTTCGGTTCCCTTTTCAAAGGGAAGGTGATTATACAATGTTATTTAAAATACATAGACAGTGTGGATATACAATATACAGATAGATTGCCCTGTGCATATACATTAAAAATACCTGTAAGTAAAGGTATTATAGTATCACATTGTAAGAAAAGTGCAATAGTGCTTACTTATGCAGGAAAATACCAGGTGAAAAATTCACAATTAGATATTGCTCAGTTACTCACACTATAGGTCACAGGAACATCTATATAACAAAAACCGCCATATCCGGCATCCTAATTAGAATACTGCACATGTCAGAGAAAAAGGCAAAGTGATGTGGCCTTGGATAAAACATATCACATAGAATATGTTATTGAAAAGGCAGTGAGTCTCCAAAAAAAATGTGCCTTGTATAAGATAAGTTATCGGAATTATCTATCTATCTATCTATCTATCTATCTATCTATCTAGAAACATATATCTATCTATCTAGTATATCTATCTATCTATCTATCTATCTATCTATCTATCTATCTGTCTGTCTGTCTGTCTGTCTACCCACACAGGGCTGCCACTAGGAATTTCATGGCCCTATACTGGCAACATTTTGGGCCCCCCTTGAGACTCCGCCCAGGCTCCTCACCAGCTCTGCTTCCACCTCTTGAACCTACCACAGTCCCATTGCCAATCTGAGAAAAACTCCACTTCTGCACTCCACTACCCCCCAAAGCGGTCTGAGTAGCCATCATGTCACCAATCATTCATAAGCAATTTGCACACATAGCTGGTACAATTGATCAGTCAGTGTGTGCTGTGCTGCTGGGCCACTAATATAACAGATGAGCACTAACCATACTCACCATTGGCGCATGCCATGCAGGAGGACAAAGACACTTGCCAGTGAGCGCCCTGATGTCAATGACACCTCCTTCAGAAATGCCCACTTGCCACAGTTCTGCTTAAAATGTATTTTACTGTATCCTTATGATGTCAGGCAGGGGGAAGGGGCCTGGTGCGAACAGGGGCATGATAACATGGAAAGAGGGCCGACTAGTCTGTTGAAACAACACCCCTCGACTAGTCAAAGGCCTTATTAGCATACAATAAACAAAGGAAATAAATGCTTTTTTACCCATTCATTTTAAATAATGATGTTATACAGGGCTGGTTAGGAAGATAATTTTGATGTGCAATTGTGTATGCTGCTGGATTGACTGTCTGTCCCAGCCAAGTCAATGCATTTGATACACTTCGCTTTTTACAGATCCGTTCTTGGGCTCAAGAATGGATCTGTAAAAAGAATGTGCATGTCAATTATTTTTGCACTTTTCGGATGTGCTATTTACTCACCTCCCCACACTCCCCCGGTAATCTCCAGCGATGTCTCCATACAGAGGCTGCAGGACCTGTGAGAGGACCTGGCACTGCACCATGTGACTGAGCGACATCACTCGGTCACATGACTAGGGTGCAAGGTCCTAGAAGCACCAAGCCCTGCAGTCTCCGGGATGAGAGGACATGACCGACAGTCGCCGTGGGAGCGCGGGGAGGTGAGTAAATAGGACAGCAGCATTCACACACAGAAGGCTGTGCTTTGTGAGGATCCATTCTTGGGGCAGTTTCTGCATCAAAAACAGATCCTCACAGAACACAGCACAAATGCTTTGTGTGAATGTAGCCTTAAGGCCACTTTACACACACCAACTTATCTGTCCAACTACTGAACAACTTACTGGTTGCCTACTCAAGTGGGCATGTAATGTGTTAAAAACCCCTGTACAGTAAGCCGATTCCTGTTGGCTCTGTACAAATTTCTGAATAAAGCCCCGGCTCCCGTCAGCTGCGCGCATACTATACGTAATGTACGTATAGTATCTGCGCTGTCCGAGGTCCTGTAGGCTTTTACAGTAGATCTATGGGCACCGCTCCGCCATAGAACTAATGTTAAAGCTTTCAGCACCATAGATAGCAGCATGTACAGTACGCAATTTGCGTAAGAAGCAGGATCAGCTCCTTATTGAGGATGCTGCCCTGTAGTGTGCTTACGCACATTGCGTACTGTATCTCCTCCTTATAGCGAGGAGCCCCAGGCTTTCATTGATAAAATAGTAAAAGCCGACAAAAGCCGGCGATACTGTAATAAAGCAATTTAACCCTTCATATGCCACCCTATATGGACAACATGTCTCTAGGGAGGGTGGACACTCCCTGGAGACATGGTGCCCACATATTACATTAACATTAACCCTTTGTTCATCCCCACAGCAGGGATGAACAAAGAATCTGGCAACCGGATTGCAGATTATGAGCAATCCGATTACCGGATGGGATCCCTTAGGCGCCCATTATAGCAGCCCTGCTGCGGTTTTGAAACCGCTCCGAAAAACGTTGCCTGCATGATTTTTCATGCAGGCAGCGAAACCAGTTTCATAATGGGCGCCTATGGCTGTGGATCCGGATCCGGTTTTGAGCATTTTTAATGCTCAAAACCGGATCCGAATGGAAAAAAAATGCTAATGTGACCCTAGCCTAACTGGGCTTTTAGGCTATGTACCCACTGTGCTTCATTTTTGTGCTGCATTTCTATGTGCACAAATGCAGCCAAAGCAGCACAAACCAATTGCATTTGTGCACATTACAAACACAGCACAGAAACAAAGCACAATTTAGGGGACCCAGAAACACAGACAGAGAGACACACACCAAGACAGACACAGACAATTTCTCACCTCCCACTCCTGGTGATCTTTGGTGACTCTTCCTTCGTACATCGGCATGAGATGTCTGTATTATCCTTCCAGGACCTTGCACTATGTGACTCATCCTGTCACATGGTGTGCAGGCTCTGGCTCTGGTTGGTCGATACCCGCAGGTCCTTTAGCTAGTGTGCATGGATTAAGAATCACCATGAATCATGGGGATATCACTGGGGGATCACTGGGGAGGGTGAGTATTGCAGCGTTTATGGTGCAGAAAGTGATTGAAAAAAGCATCATAAACGCGCTGTGGGAACACCCATGCATTTGTGATGTTTTTTGGGGGGTTAGAATGGAGTCCAAGGGGAAAATGCAGCCAAAAACGGGCAACTTAATTGCAGACACATAAAAAAATGCAAGCAATTTCTGCTATAAAAACGCACCTGTGGGCAAAGCTTTTGTAAAAACACATTGGCTTTCATTACAAAACTGTGGGTGCTGCGTTTTTGGTGCAAAAAACATAAAAAAATCACCAAAAAGACACAGTGAGCACATAGCCTAATACAAAGAAAGATCTCAGAAAATCCCACAAAGAGCAGAAATTTGAAGGGACTCTTGTCAGGTCATTTTTCAGTATGATACTAATATTACTAATATTACCATTGAATAGTGCCTTTAACCCGTTCATGACCCGGGAATTTTTCGTTTTTCATTTTCGTTTTTTGCTTCCCTGCTTCCAGGAGCCATAACATTTTTATTTTTCCATCAATATAGACATATGATGCCTTGTTTTTTGCGGGACGAGTTGTACTTTCATATGTAATCATTTATTTTACTATATAGTGTACAGGGAAATTGCAAAAAAATTCTAAATGCAGTGAAATTGCAAAAAAAGTGCAATGACACGTTTGTTTTTTGGGTATTTTAGTCGCCATGTTCACTATATAGTAAAACCGACATGACGGGGTGATGCCTCACTTCGGTACAAGTTCATAGACACCCAACATGTATACCTTTATTGGTATCTAGGTTGTGAAAAAAATTCAGAAGTTTGAAAAAAAAAACAAAACTGACTTTTACTGCCATGTTCTGCGACCCGTAGCGTCCTTATTTTTCGGGATCTGGGGCTAGGCGACAGCTTATTTTTTGCGTCTTGAGCTAACGTTTCTAGTGATACCATTTTTGGGGGGAGACGCAGTTTTGATCGCCCGTTATTGCATTTTCTAACAATAATGTGCCAACCAAAAAACGGAATTTTGCCGTTTGGACCATTTTTTCCGTTATGGAGTTTACAGCTCTCATTAACGGATTTAACATGATGATAGATCTGGCGATTCTGAACGCGGCAATATCAAACGTGTATTTTTTTTTATATATATACTTTTATTGTGATTGGGGGAAAAGGGGGGTGATTTGAACTTTTATTTTGATTTTTTTATAGGTTTTTAAAAACTTTATTTTTTTATTCATTCTTATTTTTACACTGCCTCTTTAAGAGGCACCTTGCTGCACAGTCCGATAGCTTCTGGGAGATACAGATGAGCTGCAGCGCCTGCCAAGCACAGCAGGAAACTGCCCTGTGTCAGCATCCGGGGTCTAGCCAGGATCCTGGGCTATCACGTGAGCACTGGAGATCCCGCGATACTATCGCCGGATCTCCGGAGCAGGCTGGGAACAGCGCGTTCCCCGCCGCAGCCGCCTTGGATCCCGGTGTCAGTGATTGACAGCGGGATCCAAGGGGTTAACAAAGCCGATCGGATCCCGGATCCGTTCGACGCTGTTACCCTGACATCTCAGCTGATGAGATCAGCTGAGATGTCGGGGCTTTGATGTGAGCTCACATCAAACTTCCCTTACCAGCCCATGACGTCCTCCTACGTCATAAGTCGGGAAGGGGTTAAAGACCTTTTAAAAACATGTAAAATCATTATTGTTCCATTTGTAGTTTCCTTGCTATAAACATTTTCAGACCATGCAGGGAGCTGGTACATTGGTCCTCTCCATTATTTTTACAGAGGATTTGTTTGGCTGCTGTATAAGTGTTATTTAAATATCCACACCCGCTCAAGCTGGTGTTCTGTCCCTCCCCTTTGTGCTCTGGGCTGGGAGGGGGGAGGTGTTTTGTCCTGCACTGTGTGCACTGTGTAAGAGATTTCTATTATAAGAACATTGGTTTTCCTGCACACATGTAATGTGTGTATCTGCTGAGCAAATGATCGAATGTTCTTATAATGACATAGAAATATCTCAGACTTCACACACTACACATACTGTATGTCTCATACACACAATGACATGAAGAGCTCAGAGCTTCAGCTAAGCACACTCCTCCTCAGCCCTCCTTTCTGAACTGTCTGCAGACTCTGCAATAGGGCAAGGAGTCACACAGCAGACAGATCAGAGAGGAGGGCAGGACAGTGTAGTGATGCATGAATAGTCATTCCTTGGGGAGTGGGCAGCAGAGCGCTCACTGTGATTGACAGATGGAATTAATGTTTTATTTTGAAGTTTACAGAGGATAGGAGGGACGCATAACTAATAAAAGTACATAAATAGAGAGCACTTACAGAAAGGAATTAGAAAATGATATCTGTTACATATGGATTTTCGACCTGACAGGTTCCCTTTAATTGTTGAAAAGACAGATTTTACTGACTATACAGTATGTCAAATCTACTCAGTTTGCCCTGCTATACATCATTCTACCTGACAGAGGGTAACTGTATTTGTTTGCAGCATAAGAGAGGGCTAAGTTCAGGCCAGTGGCTCACTGGTTTGAACTGACAATAATCAGGAGCACACCGCCCCCAGGAGGCTGGCAGGCAGAGGAGCAGTGTGCAGCTATTGCAGATTTCTTTCTTGGGAAAGGTGTCATGTCTGTGTAAGTTTTTAGCCTCTGGATATGACACGCCCACTGCAGGGACGGGAGAGACTCGGGAACCAGGTGGTTACTCATTGTTCTCTTCACCTCTTTCGGTTATTTTCACGGGGACAGACGGGGGCCGAGACCCGGTCCCAGGACCCTGGCGGTGTCATTGGTAATAAACGGGGGGAAGATGACAGGGAAAGTCTGAGGTCACAAAAGGGGTATTTGTGACGCCACCTGGGGTATGCGGCCAGGGCGGCCGGCGCTGCTTCTGAACCTCTGGGGACGGTGACCTGCAGCTTGGATGGTTCCGCTCCTTGCAGGTGGAGCGCGGTCCCCAGGGCAGCGGGATGGAGGAGTCAGTTCGTACCTTGGTATATGTTCACAGGGACGTCAGTAATCCGATGTCTCAGACAGTATCATGTGACCCGCGTCATAGAGATGCGGAAATAGTTTTGTCCCTGTCCGGCAGCATCAGGCTGCTTTTCATTTTTGCCCTGGACACAAAATCAGAGCTTGCAGCATTTTTGTGTCCAGGGCAAAAAGTTAAACAAAACTGGATCAAACCAGATCCTCCTGGATCCGGCGCGATCCAGCACCCAATAACATGGGAGTCTATGGCCGCTGGATCGTGCCGAACCCGACAGAAAATCTGTCCGGTTCCCAGATGCCGGGTGCTGAAGCTCAGTGCCGGCCGGCACTGAACTTCAGCACATGGAGAGCTCCCCGCTCAGAACCGTGGGTAGCCCCCGTTAGCCGTGATTTTGAAATGTCAGGACCTGGACAGTGGCAGCAGCCGTGCAGTCCTGAATCTGGCAGAAAACAGGATCGGAGGGTATATTCGCCCTCCACTTCTGTTTGTCCGGAGCAGTCAGGCTGTGTCTGGTGCTTCCTGTAAAACACCGGACACAGCCTGACAGCTCAAAAACCGTGGTGTGAAGCCGGCCTTATACTTGTTTAAATATGTAATTTTTTTTGTATTTGCAGTGACTGCAAGTAATGTACTAGTGAGAGACTACAAAAGCCAACTGTTGTTAGAAACTTCGGTTTGTCCCACTATTGGTGATGTGGACCTGTGGATGTTTAGGTTCACCGGGTTCAGACGGACTTTAAAAAAAAAGTTGAATTTAACCTGAGGTTTCAAACCTCATACAAGTCAATGGGGACCTAAATTTCTATGCTGAAAAATGGCTGTAAGATGGTCATAGTAAGGGTTAGGGGGCTGCAAAAGGAAGCAAAATGGGGGCAATTGCCTTGCAAACATGTGGATATTGGATAAATTAACGAAAAATGATGGGGACTCTCACCTATTTTTGATAACCAGTGCAGGTAAAAGAGACAGCTGTAAGCTGCAATCCTAAGCTGTCTGCTTTACCTTGGCTGATTATCAAAAATAGAGGGGATCCCACGCCATTTTGTAATTATTTAATCTAATCATAAAAAAGAAACAGTGACGGCTCTAACCTATTTTTGATAATTGGCCATGGTAAGGCAGACAGCTGTGGTTAATATTATCAGGGTGGGAAGGGATATTGGTATTTGGCCCTTTCCAGCCTAAATATACCAAATATGGTATGCCCTGATGTTAGTAATGGAGAGGCATTTATCAGATACCTCTATTATTAACCCAAGTATACAGTTAAAAAACACACTGACACAGGGAAAAAAAAGTTCATTTGAATAAAGACTGCCTCACATTGTACACCAATTTATCGCTTCAAAATAAATTGTAGAAATCATGAAAGTTCACAGAATAAAGCTCCATAGGAATTGATGGTTGTCATGGGACATTACTCTTTGAATTATGTCAGAACTTACAGGATTTATTTTGAAGCAATAAATTGGTGAATGATGGCTTCTTGGGGAGTCTTTATTCACAATTTTTTTTCTATGTCTGTGTCTTTTTTTAACTCTATACTACCGGGGTTAGTAATAGAGGTGTCTGATAGATACCTATCCAATAATAACACCAAGGCTTGATGCCAGCTGTCAATTTACAGCAGACATCAACCCCATTAACCATTACTTTGATTTCCCTAGTGCGTTGAGGTAATCTAATGCAATACATCACGTTTCGGGTGGTTGTGGGCTTGTATATTTAGGTTCGGAAGGCCCAAATGACCATGTGCTTTCCGATCCTAATAATACCAGCCCACATCTGTCTGTGTTACCTTGGCTGGTTATCAAAAAAGGGTGGAGCCCATGCCATTCTTTTTTTAATTATTTTTAAAAATAATTATAAAAGATGGTGAGGGATCCTCTGTATTTATAATAACCAGCCAAGGTAAAGCAGACAGCTGAGGATTGCAACCTGAAGCTGTCTGTTTTACCTGTGTTGGTTATTAAAAATATGCAGGAACCCAAGCCATTTTTTTTCTAAATCTTTATAGTTCACAGCAGCATACAGACTTCTGCATGCAATAAAGCTTGTTGATTGACTGCGCCACAGTTTTTCAACAAAGTTTATTAACATACGAACAATACCCAAACAACAGACTCAGACTTTTTTTTTAAGTCAATGTTTGAGTCCGAGCCCCAGACTTCATTGTTCGGGGTAGCTCATCCCTACCCATGATAACACTTTTGCATCCTAGCAGTATAGAGTCAAAATTATATTATAATAAATTGTTGATCCCAGAAGATTGGTGTCACTCGGTTAGAATTATTATTCAAATTGTAGAAAGAAGGGTGAAATAGGAAGAACAAAAAAAGTTAATCATCCTCTTATTTACATGTGTTTCTCTTCTTATTTTGTAGCCTATACTGAGCACTTCAAAACACATGGACAAATCCTTTGCTTATAAATTTCTTCATCCTTGGCTGGGTTTAGGCCTCCTAACAAGGTAAAAAAAATATTTAATTCACTTATTATTTTAAATACGTGTTCAGTCATTTCAGCAGGAAAATCTCATTTGTAGGAATGAAACTGTAATGTTCTCTACAATCCTACTATATAATCGCCTCATCGTGTCTGTCTCTCTGTAACGGAAATCCCGCATCGCTGATTGGTCGCCGCTGAGCGCAGTGACCAATCAGCGACCGGCGCAGTTTGGCCGCTAATTGGCACGGGATTTGAACCACACACGCCACCGCTACCGTCGGGAGATCAGCTGATCTCCCGACGGTAGCCGTGGGTCATCTCCTGCCGCACGGAGGTCAGCGGCGACGTAGCCGAGAGATGACTGACGTAAGCCGAAGTACTCTGACCGGCACTAGAGATCTCGCTCAGAGTGACACGCAACAGCAACCAGGCTCCCGTTGTGAGATCGCTGATCGTGTCAGACTGGGGTTCCGTCACGCTTGGCGACGCTCCAGCGATCACTACAACAATACGACCTGGTAGCGACTCCCGACGGTAGCCGCGGGTCATCTCCTTCCACATGGAGGTCAGCGTCGACGCAGCTAAGAGATGACCGGCGTCAGCCGCTCATCTCCCGGCTGCTCGCAGTGGAAGTACCCCTACCGGCGCTAGCGATCTCACTCAGTGTGACACACATCAGCGACCAGGCCCCCGCTGTGAGATCACTGATCCTGTCATGGAGGTCAGTGGCGACACAGCCAGGGGATGACCGTCATTAGCCGGTCATCTCCTGGCTGCTTGCAGCGGAAGTACCCCGACCTGCGTTAGCGATCTTGCTCAGTGTGACAATCTCACCAGCGACCACGTACTGATGCTCCAGCGATCCCTACCAGGTCACATCATTGTCGGGATCGCTGGAGTGTGGCCAAGTGTGACGGTACCTTACTGATCGCTGGTGAGGTGTCACACGTGCAGATATATTGAACGAAGCCACGTCGCTGATTGGGGAAAATCTTAAGTATTCATTGCATTGTTTTTAATCTTTATAAATAAACTACATATATATTCTAGAATACCTGATGCGTTAGAATCGGGCCACCATCTAGTATGTGATAATGGGTCATGTATTGTATATCCTACTGTGTAACTGATATGCATTATTGTGGCATTTCATATTCAACATTATTTATATTTTGCTTTATTTAGAGATAGATTCTGCAGTGAATATCTACAGTAATTGTACAAAACTAATGAAATATGGTTTTACAAAATCCCATTCACAGTAAAGATTCACAAAATGGGATTATTGATGACATCTAGTGGTCATGTTGTTAACAGCATGATGAATTAGGAACAATATGAGCAATCCTTAAGGGTATGTGCACACTGGGCGGGTTTTCGGCGGTTTACCTGTGTAAACCGCCGTTTTGCATACATTAGTTTTATTTAAATTTGTGTTAATCCAAACCGACGTTTGGATTAACATTGAAACTAATGTAACCCGCCCAAGCCTGTGCACATACCGGCGGTTACCCAGCGTCATCCGTTGCTAACCCGCAGGTTTCCCAGCGGGTTAGCAAAGAATGATCATGTTCTAAAAACCGGCCGGTTCTGCAGCGGCTGCAAGCAGAATCATGTGCTGCTTCCAGCCGCTGCAGAATCGCCGCGGAGAACCCGCTGGGCAGCCGCCGGATACCGCCCGGCTCCCGCAGCTCATACCCGCCAAGAAGCCGGTGCACGGCGCCGGAGCTTCCTGGCGGATCCCGCCAGCAGCCGCCGACCGAACCGCCGGGTAATGTGCACTTACCCTAAGGGTACCTTCTCATGCCACAACCACGGGAGACATTTTTGGCGGCTATATTTCATCCTGCAAATATCGCTGCCAAATTGCCTTCTTATTACGGCGTGTATTTTGGGAATTTGGTGGCGATAAGCCAAATGTCATTCAATGGGTGACTTATGCCAACTGAAGCGTAGAAACTGAAGTGAGCGTGATAATTGGGTATTACTAAAGCATCGGATGGGAGCAACTGAAGAGTATAGATAAATGGCTAGGCCCCTTAGCCATTAAGGTATTAAGGTATTGGGTTTTCATAAAGTAGAAGTAAAGCCAGCTCATCTGACATGGTATAAATGGACTGGAAAACGAAATGCCTCTCTGACCAGCGTGAGCAACCGAAAAACAGATGGAAAAAATGTTTTAAATAATAATAAAATGTTTATTAAAGTGTTAAAATCCAAACTCATGTCTAAAAATTGTTGATGAAGTACATTAGCCTAAATTACTAAATCGCATGGAGAGAGAAACCATGTGGGGTACAGCCTTTCTTCTCTATTATTTTACATGCTTTGTATTTTCCAGCACTGGAGAGAAGTGGCGGTCCAGAAGGAAGATGATAACGCCGTCCTTCCACTTTGCTATTCTTTCGGAATTTCTGGAAGTTATGAATGAACAATCAAAAATATTGGTAGAAAAGCTCAACGACCGGGCCGGCAAAGGGACTTTTAACTGCTTCATGGATGTAACACTTTGCGCCTTGGATATAATATGTGGTAAGTAAGAGCAGGGGACGACAATGAAGTGATTCTTTTGGCAAAACATCCTGAATACTGGGGCACAAAAAAAGGCAAAGCGTATATACTGTCTAAGGTACATAAACACTGCAGTAAGAAGAGAGTTAGAATTTCCCACTTGTTCTCACCTCTATTTACAATTGGTCTCAAAGGACTACAATCCCTACTATATTCTCCAAAAAATAACATGCAACAAATACTGACAACCACATAAGTGCATGAAAAAGTTAAGGCTAAATTAAAATGGCTAGAAGGTTGGAGGAGTGTTTAAACTAGGGATTAGGTGGGAGGGTATTCATTGTACAGGAGGGGAAGATAGTGTAAATAGTAACCTGGGCACAAGTAATAAAATTGGGGGTGGCATGGGGGGTGGGGTTAGAACAGCCAATATAGTAGGAAGGAATAGAGGTAAGGAGAGATGCATAAAGTGCATGTATGCTAATGCCAGAAGCTCACACAACAAAATGGAGGAATTAGAAATGATTTTGTTGGAAAATAATTATGACATGGTGGGGATATTCGAGACATGGCTGGACGAGAGCCATAACTGGGCTGTTAATTTACAGGGCTATAGTCTGTTCAGAAATGACCATACAAATAAGCGAGAAAATGTAGAGTCCCTGTGGGTGGAGATAAGGAGAGGGGGAAAAAAGTAATAAATTACTGATAGGGGTTTGTTATAAGTCCCCAACAATAATGGAAGTGGAGGAGAATATCCTCATAAAGCAAATAGATGAAGCAGCGACTCAGGGAGAAGTCATTATTATGGGGGACTTCAATTACCCTGAAATACATTGGGGATCAGAAACCTGCAGTTCCAGCAAAGGTAATAGGTTTTTGACAACTATGAGAGACAATTACCTTTCACAACTGGTTCAGGACCCAACAAGAAGGGGGGCACTGCTGGACCTAATATTAACCAACAGGCCAGACCACATATCAAATATACGGGTTGGAAGTCACTTGGGTAATAGTGATCACAAAATAATAAGTTTTCAAATATCCTTTAATGATGTATAGTAGAGGGGCTACAAGGACATTAAAAGTAAATAAAGTTGCCTGTTAATGAAATCCGTTTAGGTGCCTGTCATTTGAGCGCTCCCACAAAGACCGCTTTTCATCATTGTAACATATCAGATTAGTTTGACAGGAACGGTCACTCGTAAAACCATGTTGATATTGGGTCATGAGGTTATTTTTCTTCAGATACTCCAGTATAGCATCTCTTAGAAAACCCTCTAGGATTTTACCCACAGTAGAGGTTAAGCTTACTGGCCTATAATTTCCAAGTTCAGTTCTTGTCCCCTTTTTGAATATTGGCACCACATTTGCTATACGCCAGTCCTGTGGTACAGACCCTGTTATTATGGAATCATTAAATGTTAAAAATAATGGTCTATCTATGACAGTACTTAATTCCTGCAGCACTCTGGGGTGTATCCCATCCGGGGCCGGGGATTTGTCAATTTTAGTGATTTTTAGACGATGCCGTACTTCCTGCTGGGTTAAGCATGTGACATTTAATTGAGAGTTTTTGTTATCACTGATCATATTGTCTGTCATGGGATTTTCTTGTGTAAATACTGTTGAAAAAAAGTCATTTAGCATATTGGCTTTTTCCTCATCCTCATCCACCATTTCACCCAGACTATTTTTAAAGGGGCCAACACAATGATTTTTTAGTTTCTTACTATTTATGTAGTTAAAAATATTTTAAGATTATTTTTACTTTCTCTGGCAATGAGTTTCTCTGTCTCAATCTTTGCTGCCTTGATTTGCTTTTTACAAATGCTATTTAATTTTCTGTATTTATTTAATGCCTCATCACTACCTACTTGCTTTAATCCCCTAAATGCTTTCTTTTTGTCACTTATTGCGCCCCTTACAGCCTTATTTAGCCATAGTGGTTTCCTCCTATTTCTAGCATGCTTATTCCCATAGGGTATATATTGTGCACAGGTCCTATTCAGGATGCTAATAAACATCCCATTTGCTTTGTGTACTTTTATGTCTCAGGATATCGTCCCAGTTTATTGCACTAAGATCATCTCTCAACCATTGGAAATTAGCCTTCCTGAAGTTTAGTGTCCTTGTAGCCCATATAATACACATCTTATTAAAGGATATTTGAAAACTTATTATTTTGTGATCACTATTACCCAAGTGACCTCCAACCCGTATATTTGATATGCGGTCTGGCCTGTTGGTTAATATTAGGTCCAGCAGTGCCCCCTTTCTTGTTGGGTCCTGAACCAGTTGTGAAAGGTAATTGTCTCTCATAGTTGGTAGTTGAAGTCCCCCACAATAATGACTTCTCCCTGAGTCGCTGCTTCATCTATTTGCTTTATGAGGATATTCTCCTCCACTTCCATTATTGTTGGGGACTTATAACAAACTCTTATCAAAAATATATTGCAATCTGAGAGTCCTCAGTGGTTGATACCTTTTAATGGCTAACTGAAAAGATGGTAAACATAGCAAGCTTTCAGGACACTGAGTCCCCTTCTTCAGGCTGGTAATGACACAAATTCTGAAGAAGAACCCTTCTGAAGAAGTAAGGATACGAAACGCGTTAAGGGTGAGCTAACAGTAAGGACCGTGATAAGTGAATATCCCCCTTGTGTATTGTAAGTGTGGAAGTTTGGAATAATCTTCTTATGTATTATACCGTGTTGTCTTGTTCAATAGGTGTTTTTCTATGCAAGATGCACCTTGGCACTAGACACTAGGAGTAGCCTAGTGCTACAATTCTAACCAAAAAGTGTCTCCCTTGAAAGTTTATATACAACCTGATTACAGGTGAGGGAGATCATTGGAAATCAATCTATGTGCCAGAGTATATCATTGTAAAGGAAAAAAAAAATGTTGTCCTACTTGGAGGCCATTAATATTAGATTTTTTTATTTATTTTTTTACATTTTTATTTTTCTGTCTAATTTTCCACATTTCAGCACAAAAAATTTATTTTATTTTTGCAGATTGGCACTTTATATATTTATGCACTTTATAGTGATCATATTGCTTATATTATAAATAATACACTTACACATTTTATTGAAATTAATGCTTAGTTTTTTTTTATGTGGCTTTAAGGTGGCTTGAACCTGTAATAGCCCTGTGGGTAATCTCTTGTTGCAGAGAATTACCACTACACCATCTCTGCTATGCTAGTTCAGTGAGAGTGCACACATCACTTTTCCACGATTTTTTCACATTTCAGCACAAAGACTTTTTTTATTTTTGCACCTTGGCACTTTATATATTTATGCACTTTATAGTGATCATAGTGATTACATTATAAATAAGACACACACACATACAGAAATTTTATTGAAATTGATGCTAACAGTGCACATGTCACGATAAGCAAAATATTGGATGGTCTCCTGGGGAACAATATGTACAGTTCAGGAATATATTCCTCTGTCTCCTTGTTTTAAAATACACTTATATGATATTTAATGTATGAACAATGGCAATAAAATTATACTGTGGTATGAAAATATAATATTCCTCTTTCTTGTAAATAAACGGTGGGATCACAGGTCTCTTGTAACTATTGAACACAATCATTGTGAATATACTTTGTTATATGTATAAAAATGTGTTTTATCTGAGTATTCCAATAAAGTAAAAATTTTTATATTCTAATTATTGGCTGAAAGACTCTTTTCATATATAGGTTTTTCTCAGATCGAGTTTAAGCCCTAAATATTTCTTATTGGCCATAAATAGGTAATTTTTTATTTTTTTTTTTATTATCACGCAGGATAGGTTTTAAGGATAATTTTACGTATAAACACACACCCCCCTCACATATTTGTACGGTCATTTCTGAACAGACTATAGCCCTGTAAATTAACAGTCCAGTCATGGCTCTCGTCCAGCCATGTCTCCGATATCCCCACCATGTTATAATTATTTTCCAACAAAATCAATTCTAATTCCCCCATTTTGTTGGTGAGGCTTCTGGCATTAGTGTACATGCACTTTCTGCATCTCTCTTCACCTCTGTTCCTTCCTACTATATTGACTGTGCTAACCCCACCCCCATGCTACCCCAATTTTATTACTTGTACCCAGGTTACTATTTACACTATCTTCCCCTCCTGTAAATGAATACCCTTCCCCCCAATTCCTAGTTTAAACACTCCTCCAATCCTCTAGCCATTTTCTCTCCCAGCACAGCTGCACCCTCCCCATTGAGGTGCAGCCCGTCCCTAGCATAGAACCTGTAGCCAAAAGAGAAGTCAGCCCAGTTCTCCATGAACCCAAACCCCTCCTTTCTACACCAATTCCTGAGCCACTTACTTATCTCCCTAATCTCCTGTTGCCTATCTGGTGTGGCACGTGGTACAGGCAGTATTTCAGAGAATACTACCTTGGAGTTCCTTGCCTTAAGCTTGCAGCCTAATTCCCTGAAATCATCTTTAAGGACCTTCCACCTACCTCTAACTTTGTCATTTGTGCCAATGTGCACCATGACCGCTGGGTCCTCACCAGCCCCTCCCAGTAATCTGTCAACCCGATCAGCGATGTGCTGGACTCGAGCGCCAGGTAGGCAGCAGACTGTTTGACGATCCCTGTCTTTGTGACAGATTGCCCTATCTGTTCCAGTAATAATTGAGTCCCCCACTACCAGCACCTGTCTGGCCTGCCCTTCTCTCCTAATTTTCCCAATTACTGGAGCAGACACTCCTCTGGCTTTCAGAGGTCATGCCCTGCTGCAGCAGTGCTATCCCTGAACTCACACCCACCTCATCTGCCAACTTAGCAAATTTATTGGGGTGTGCTAGATCAGGGCTAGCCTCCCTGGCACTCTTCCCTCTACCCCACCTTCTAACTGTCACCCAGCTAGCTACCTGACTGTCCTGCAGCTCTATGCTACCATCCTCCCCCACATCTATCCCATTGAGCAGCTGTTCAGTGAGCAGCAGACTCCTTTCCATATTGTCTATGGATCTCAGTGTTGCCAGTTGTTTACTTAGATCCAGTATCTGGGCTTCCAAATGTACAACATACTCACATCTCACACAGCAGTATGCACCCTTGACCGGCTGTGCAAGGATTGCATACATGTGGCAAGATGTACACTGGATGGCATTGTCAATTATGGAGCTCATATCCTAATGGGGATTGCACCAGACAGAAATGATAAGTAAAAAGTAATGAAAAGTATTAATAAAATACAACCAGCAATTCAGTAAGTCCTCCCTTCCAAACTCCCTTAATCCAAAGTCACTGAATCACAAGTCACACACTTACTTCCGTCCGCACTTACACTCCCGGGTCACACTAAGCTTGTGTCACACTCGCTAAGAAATAAGATTTAAATTTTTTTTTTTTTGCACATGTGCATAAACACATATACATACACACATACATACCCACACACACAGATACACATGTGCATATATACATGTGCATATATATATATACATACATGCACATACACACACATATGCATACATACATATGCACACACAGACACATGCGCATATATGCACACACATATATATACATATACTCACACACATGCATACATTCATACACATGCACACGTACATACACACATACACATACATACTCATACACATATACATACACATACACACATACATATGCATACATGCATACACATACACACATGCATGTACACACACATGCGTATACACCCACATATGTGCATAAATGCACACACATGCACATGAATGCAAACATATACACACACATGCAGACACATTCAGATACACAAACATACATACACACGCAACCACCATCTTTAGACACTCGGGTATGAAAGGATGGCGGCCACATAACGCATACATATACATACATGCACATACACACGTATACACTTACATACACATGCACACAGACACACATGCACATACGTGCACACACATGCATATACATATAGACACACATGTGCATACATGCATACATATGCACACACACATACATGCACATACACATGTATACGCATATATACACATGCACACACATACACATGTGCATACGTGCACACACATGCACATACATATAGACACACATGTACATACATGCATACATATGCACACATACGAACACACACTCATACACATACACACGCACATACACACATGCGCATATGCACATACAGTGCCTACAAGTAGTATTCAACCCCTGCAGATTTAGG
This sequence comes from Allobates femoralis, assembly GCA_033576535.1. Lineage (NCBI taxonomy): Eukaryota > Metazoa > Chordata > Amphibia > Anura > Aromobatidae > Allobates > Allobates femoralis. The sequence goes on along the minus strand of JARQOC010000003.1, from coordinate 128,264,381 downwards.
TGGTTGACACATGCGGAATTAACTTGGCATTGTGACATTTGGACTGTAGATCAGCCTGGAAGTGGGAAATGTACTGCAGCCAAAAAGATTTTTTAATTTTTTTTTTTTTTTTTTTTTAAAGCGTTAAAAGTTAATTCAGAGGGTCATTTATTATTCAAGCCCTCAAACCTCCAGCATTCTGTTTGGTCCCCCTAAAGTATTAAGAAGTAGTTTAGGCACAAAGAACAATGAGCTTCACATGTGGGATTAATTATCTCTTTTGCCAGCCTTTTCTGACTATTTAAGACCCTCCCCAAACTTGTGAACAGCACTCATACATGGTCAACATGGGAAAGACAAAGGAGCATTCCAAGGCCATCAGAGACAAGATCGTGAAGGGTCACAAGGCTGGCAAGGGGTACAAAACCCTTTCCAAGGAGTTGGGCCTACCTGTCTCCACTGTTGGGAGCATCATCCGGAAGTGGAAGGCTTATGGAACTACTGTTAGACTTCCACGGCCTGGACAGCCTTTGAAAGTTTCCTCCCGTGCCGAGGCCAGGCTTGTCCGAAGAGTCAAGACTAACCCAAGGACCGCTGGGTCCTCACCAGCCCCTCCCAGTAATCTGTCAACCCGATCAGCGATGTGCTGGACTCGAGCGCCAGGTAGGCAGCAGACTGTTTGACGATCCCTGTCTTTGTGACAGATTGCCCTATCTGTTCCAGTAATAATTGAGTCCCCCACTACCAGCACCTGTCTGGCCTGCCCTTCTCTCCTAATTTTCCCAATTACTGGAGCAGACACTCCTCTGGCTTTCAGAGGTCATGCCCTGCTGCAGCAGTGCTATCCCTGAACTCACACCCACCTCATCTGCCAACTTAGCAAATTTATTGGGGTGTGCTAGATCAGGGCTAGCCTCCCTGGCACTCTTCCCTCTACCCCACCTTCTAACTGTCACCCAGCTAGCTACCTGACTGTCCTGCAGCTCTATGCTACCATCCTCCCCCACATCTATCCCATTGAGCAGCTGTTCAGTGAGCAGCAGACTCCTTTCCATATTGTCTATGGATCTCAGTGTTGCCAGTTGTTTACTTAGATCCAGTATCTGGGCTTCCAAATGTACAACATACTCACATCTCACACAGCAGTATGCACCCTTGACCGGCTGTGCAAGGATTGCATACATGTGGCAAGATGTACACTGGATGGCATTGTCAATTATGGAGCTCATATCCTAATGGGGATTGCACCAGACAGAAATGATAAGTAAAAAGTAATGAAAAGTATTAATAAAATACAACCAGCAATTCAGTAAGTCCTCCCTTCCAAACTCCCTTAATCCAAAGTCACTGAATCACAAGTCACACACTTACTTCCGTCCGCACTTACACTCCCGGGTCACACTAAGCTTGTGTCACACTCGCTAAGAAATAAGATTTAAATTTTTTTTTTTTTTGCACATGTGCATAAACACATATACATACACACATACATACCCACACACACAGATACACATGTGCATATATACATGTGCATATATATATATACATACATGCACATACACACACATATGCATACATACATATGCACACACAGACACATGCGCATATATGCACACACATATATATACATATACTCACACACATGCATACATTCATACACATGCACACGTACATACACACATACACATACATACTCATACACATATACATACACATACACACATACATATGCATACATGCATACACATACACACATGCATGTACACACACATGCGTATACACCCACATATGTGCATAAATGCACACACATGCACATGAATGCAAACATATACACACACATGCAGACACATTCAGATACACAAACATACATACACACGCAACCACCATCTTTAGACACTCGGGTATGAAAGGATGGCGGCCACATAACGCATACATATACATACATGCACATACACACGTATACACTTACATACACATGCACACAGACACACATGCACATACGTGCACACACATGCATATACATATAGACACACATGTGCATACATGCATACATATGCACACACACATACATGCACATACACATGTATACGCATATATACACATGCACACACATACACATGTGCATACGTGCACACACATGCACATACATATAGACACACATGTACATACATGCATACATATGCACACATACGAACACACACTCATACACATACACACGCACATACACACATGCGCATATGCACATACAGTGCCTACAAGTAGTATTCAACCCCCTGCAGATTTAGGTGGTTGACACATGCGGAATTAACTTGGCATTGTGACATTTGGACTGTAGATCAGCCTGGAAGTGGGAAATGTACTGCAGCCAAAAAGATTTTTTAATTTTTTTTTTTTTTTTTTTTAAAGCGTTAAAAGTTAATTCAGAGGGTCATTTATTATTCAAGCCCTCAAACCTCCAGCATTCTGTTTGGTCCCCCTAAAGTATTAAGAAGTAGTTTAGGCACAAAGAACAATGAGCTTCACATGTGTGGATTAATTATCTCTTTTGCCAGCCTTTTCTGACTATTTAAGACCCTCCCCAAACTTGTGAACAGCACTCATACATGGTCAACATGGGAAAGACAAAGGAGCATTCCAAGGCCATCAGAGACAAGATCGTGAAGGGTCACAAGGCTGGCAAGGGGTACAAAACCCTTTCCAAGGAGTTGGGCCTACCTGTCTCCACTGTTGGGAGCATCATCCGGAAGTGGAAGGCTTATGGAACTACTGTTAGACTTCCACGGCCTGGACAGCCTTTGAAAGTTTCCTCCCGTGCCGAGGCCAGGCTTGTCCGAAGAGTCAAGACTAACCCAAGGACAACAAGGAAGGAGCTCCGGGAAGATCTCATGGCAGTGGGGACATTGGTTTCAGTCAATACCATAAGTAACGTACTCCACCGCAATGGTCTCCATTCCAGACGAGCCCGTAAGGTTCCTTTACTTTCAAAGCGTCATGTCAAGGCTCGTCTACAGTTTGCTCATGATCACTTGGAGGATTCTGAGACAGACTGGTTCAAGGTTCTATGGTCTGATGAGACCAAGATCGAGATCTTTGGTGCCAACCACACACATGACGTTTGGAGACTGAATGGCACTGCATACGACCCCAAGAATACCATCCCTACAGTCAAGCATGGTGGTGGCAGCATCATGCTGTGGGGCTGTTTCTCAGCCAAGGGGCCTGGCCATCTGGTCCGCATCCATGGGAAGATGGATAGCACGGCCTACCTGGAGATTTTGGCCAAGAACCTCCGCTCCTCCATCAAGGATCTTAAGATGGGTCGTAATTTCATCTTCCAACAAGACAACGACCCAAAGCACACTGCCAAAAAAACCAAGGCCTGGTTCAAGAGGGAAAAAATCAAGGTGATGGCGTGGCCTAGTCAGTCTCCTGACCTTAACCCAATTGAAAACTTGTGGAAGGAGCTCAAGATTAAAGTGCACATGAGACACCCAAAGAACCTAGATAACTTGGAGAAGATCTGCATGGAGGAGTGGGCCAAGATAACTCCAGAGACCTGTGCCGGCCTGATCAGGTCTTATAAAAGACGATTATTAGCTGTAATTGCAAACAAGGGTTATTCCACAAAATATTTAAACCTAGGGGTTGAATAATAATTGACCCACACTTTTATGTTTAAAATTTATTAAAATTCAACTGAGCAACATAACTTTTTGGTTTGTAAGATTTATGCTTCTGTTAATAAATCCTACTCTCATTTGCAGTTTGAAGGCTCTAACTTATTTGCATCTTATCAAACCACCTAAATCTGCAGGGGGTTGAATACTGCTTGTAGGCACTGTACATACTCCATGTTCCAAATTATTATGCAAATTGGTTTTAAGTGTCATAGGGTTTTGTTTTTTTTTAATGAAACTCATTGATGGTATTGTATCTCAGGGTTTTTTGGATCACTGAAATCAATTTCAGATACCTGTGATAATTAGTTTGGCAGGTGAGCCCAATACAAAAAAAAACTGGGTGTTCCACAATATTAAGCAGACCACAGTTTTCAAGTAACATGGAAAAGAAAAAGGATCTCTCTGCTGCCGAAAAGCAAAAAATAGTGCAATGCCTTGAACAAGGGATGAAAACATTAGATGTTGCATGAAAACTTAAGCATGATCGTTGTCCTGTGAAGAGCTTTGTGGCTGATTCTGAGCACAGATGTGTTTGTGCAGATAAAGGCAGAATGAGGAAGGTTTCTGCCAGGCAGGTTCATCAGATTAAGAGAGCAGCTGCTAAAAAGGCCTTACAAACCACCAAACAGATATTTGAAGCTGCTGGTGCCTCTGGAGTCCCTTGAACCTCAAGGTGTAGGATCCTTCAAAGGCTTGCTGTGGTGCATAAACCTACTATTCGGCCACCCCTAAACAGTGCTCACAAGCAGAAACGGCTGCAGTGGGCCCAGACATACATGAACACTAATTTTCAAACAGTCTTGTTTACTGATGAGTGCTGAACAACCCTGGATGGTCCAGATAGATGGGATAGATGGAGTAGTGAATGGTTGGTGGATGGCCACCATGTCCCAACAAGGCTGCGATGTCAGCAAGGAGGTGGAGGAGTCATGTTTTGGGCCGGAATCATTGTGAAACAGCTGGTAGGCCCCTTTAAGCTTCCTGAAGGTGTGAAAATGACTTCTGCAAAGTATATAGAGTTTCTGACTGAGAATTTTCTTCCATGGTACAAAAAGCAAAAACGTGCCTTTAGGAGCAAAATCATCTTCATGCATGACAATGCAGCATCTCATGCTACAAAGAATACCTCTGTGTCATTGGCTGCTATGGGCATAAAAGGAGATAAACTCATGGTGTGGCCACCGTCTCCAACCCTATAGAGAACCTTTGGAGTATAATCAAGCAAACTCGCAAGTTCAATGGATGCAAGAATTGTGAAGGTGATATCAAAGAAGGGTTCCTGTGTTACCATGTAACATGGCCTTTTAGGATGTTTTGGAGTTAAATAGCTTTTTATTTCAGTGAATGTGACCTCCTAATGTTGCAAATTGAACAAATGAACATTTTCAGTTCTTTGAAACAAAAAAATGTTTAGAAACTCTACTGTGCCTAATAATTTGGAACAGTGCATTGAGAGTTTTTTTTTTTCATTTTGAAGATTATACTGTTATCATTGGGAGGTTTCTGCAATAAAATTTGATGTATACTCTAACGGGTGATGACTTTTATTACACTGACTGTCATTTGCACCGACCATTTAGGAAAATCAAATAAAAAGAAAATGTGAATAATAATTTGAACATGGTGTATACATACACACATATACATGCACAAAAGCATGCTGCACCTACTAATCAGAACAGGTGTTGGTAATGCCAGCAGGTAGTAGGAGATGCGCAGAGCTCTGGTCAATTTGCTATGTACTACCACAAGATTTATGGAAGAAAGGCCTGGACATTTTTTTCTCAACTCTACCACTGCCATGTACATCAGGATCAGGCATGAAAAGGAGTCTGGGGCTATCAGTGGCATTGAATATTTGTAGACTATGTTATTGACATCAATGAAGAAATAGCCAGTTGGAGGTCACAAACAAATTCACATATCTAAAATTCAATCAGCATACTCAGTGGACTCATAGTCCTCTAAAAACATGTCTGATGTACTCCAATTGGACATGACTGAGTACCGCACAATGAACTATTCTTATATCTGCTTAGAACTGTACTCAAAGTATGAAGCCTACGAGACTGCAAAACCACATTACATAGAGGTCGTTTGTGACAGGTTCTGGAGCATGACTTTTAGGAAGCTGTTTGCTGGCCCTTGGATCAGCTCCTTTTCACATGTAGCCAGCGCTTATTGAACTGATCTGCAATGATTAAACATGTTTAATTCATGTTGGTAACTTTGGATTCAATGTCAGAAGCTGCTACTGTCCTTGGTCTGTTGTGGCTCTTCAGGTGAGAGGGTGTGTCAGGTTATGCATTTGTCCACACCATTGCCCTTTAAATAGTTTCTTCTTCCATCAGCAGATGTCGCTGATAGAGTTTATTTCTGCAAAGAACATTATCATATATGATTAACCATTGCAAACTATGAGATCATTTCCTCAATCAAGTTCCATTTGAAATGTTATTTAAATGCAGCAGCAGAGATATGTTCAAGGGGCGTAAGTCCTAAACCTACATCTGACTGCATAAGAATACTGAGCTATAGGTATAGGAACAAAGTATATGAGAATTCAAACCCCACAGTATTCCTGAGATAAAGCAATTGGCATTTATCTTAGGTATTTAACACCATTCCATCACAGCCGAAAGAGTCATTATGGTTTTTTTTACGGCATTTTATGTGCATGACATAAATAATAATATTTTAATAGATCTGACTTTTACAGGCAAGGGAACGGCAATTATGTTAATGTTATTTTTTTAAATTCTTTTATGATATTTTCATATGAAAAACAACAGTGAACATTTTTCTTTACTATTTCCAAGATAAAGATTGAATAGTTTGACATTTAGCTTGTAAACCTGTAAAAAGGCCCTCTACTTTCCCAGGTCTCTCTGTGTTCTCACTTGCTAAGTTCTTTAATGATCGAATAGACTTTACTTCTCTTCAGATTTTAGTCTGATTTTATACTATGTAAATTAGGATCAAGGAGAAGATCTGGGAAAAATCCACCCGTTATTAGAAAATTCAAAAATTGGTATTTAATGTTGACATGTAAAAACGACTAATTATTGGGCAAATACATTGATATCTAAATGATCAGTGAGCAAAATACATAAATGTTGTCACTTTTATACTTTTATATGCTTCCCACCATGTGTGACAAATGGCATAATATTTTACTATTTCTGAATGTTCACAGATTTGGCAATACCAATTATATTAATTATATGTATTTTAATTAGCTTACATTTTTAAAAAAGTGTTCAAAAGTAAAAGATATCCACATCATAAAAAACTGGTTTTAAAAACTTCAACCTGTGATCATCCAATTGCTGGTGCAATATACAGCAGGGTTCCCTAACCAGTGGCTCTGGATCCACCTGAGGCTTGTGGGCCTGTGATATGTGGCTTGTGGCCGTCTGCCAGCTTATTCCATTATCAGCACCTGGTCTAGAAAATAACTATGAAGAGCAGGTTTCCAGATGGTGAATTATGTGAGCAGACCAACACAGGAAAGCAGATCTGGATGCCCAAAAACTGACTTTGTGGGTTTAGAAATAACTCAAATATAAAAAACTGGAGACAGTATGATGCTACCAGTCAGAGGAGTTTGAAGGTGGAGGTGACAGTGTGATGGGAATATTGATATAAGAATACTGAATGGTGGTAATGTGTGAACCACCGCATCATGGTATACTGCCTCAGTGTTATTTTTGCAGAAAAGCTTTGGCTGTCACTATACCTGAAATGGAGACAAAAACAAGAAGAGAGGGGGCACTTCTAGAGTATGACCCGGTGGTCAAGTGGAGGATACTTTAGGTATAGTCAAACTAACCTGGGATGGTTATGCATCCTGCATAACCAAGGTTTAGAGCTTTCAGTGACAACGCTCACCACAAGATGTTCTTGCTTCCAGATCCGGTAAGCTGCAGGTCACAGGAATCAAGCGGTTATGTAAGGTGCTTAAAATAAAAAGGTAGGGGCAAAGATTTCAAGATGTACTTTTCTTTAATGGTCATTTCATCACTATGCGTTACGTTACGGTGGTGAACTCTGCGTTCCTCAGATAATCATATTAAAGTAGAGTTCATCTGGAAATACTTGACCCTTGCCATTGATGTTGAGTGCCTGAAATAGCCGCTTTGTAAGTTTCTAATTATACTGGAAATGGGGGCTCTTGGTGTCACTACTATGAGTGGTCGGCGGCTGGATTTGGCTTGCAACCCTCTCAGTTCTGAATGTGGCTTGAGATCATCTCCCAGAGCTGAATGTGTCTCAAGATTACAAAGGTTGGAGACCATTGATACTCACTAATACGTCAACATTACAGTGAATTGTCCACTTACCATTATTCTATAAATCCTTGCCTGTGTCAGAACTTATTGGGATTACTAACCCGGCTGACACGGCACGGGGCCATAACTGTGCACTGACAACATATTGGCACTCTGCAATCACACTTCAGGCATTCCTGAAATGTGATTGCAGATTCTCCTTCTTATTACTGTATGTCTAACCGTATACTGTAAATACCATGGTCGCTATTCACCAATGCAGCAAAGGAGTTAAACCACAATCAGAATCGTCTCTAATGTTTCCATCCTTGTCTGAGGCTTCAATTAATTCCTTGTTTTCCTTTGTTAGAAAGAACTTTATTATGTTAAATGTCAGTGAATGTATTTCAGTACTTTCTAGATTCACCAAAGTATCACTGTTAGTGAATCAGGATAGCGATGGAGTAATTTGACATTTAGCTCGTAAAGTTCTAAAAAGGCCTTTTGCCCTCTCAGGTCTTTGCGAGTTCTCGCTAACCAGGCTCTCCAGTGTGATAATAGCTTTTTCTTCCCTCTTTAGTGGAAGTTTCAGATCTTAGTCTGAATTTATAGTATTAAACAGGATAACTCTTATCTCAACGAAGTCTTATGAATGTGTAAAATAAAAAAAAAAACATGCTTTCAGGCTTCTCCCCTCCCTAAGGTCAGGCGGCTGCACAATTAAAGAGGTTTTCTAGGGATAATAAAGCTAAAGTGGATCTGTCACCAGATTACACAAAGTTATTATTATTTATTTTGAAGCCTCATTAAATCCAGGGTGCTGTACATGTGAAGAGGGTTTACATTACATACAACACATATGTAAAATATAAGTACAATAAAAAAACAACAGTGACATGATGTATACATATTTAATACATACATTATTAAATACATGTTTTAGACTTGTTGAAGCAGGGCTACTTACCGTAAAGTGAACCTGTTACCAGATTTCTCATGTGTGAACAAAGACTACCATTTTCAGCAGGACCTGTGCTGTATTTCATAGAGGTGTAAGTTATCTCTGACTTCCCTGTTTACTACACAGAAACCTTTTTCTATTCTCCTGCACTTTATGTAAATCAGGTCCGATAGGCCTCCTTGCTGCGGTGCCTATGCCTTCTCCCCTCTACTGATCACCATGATCTCTCTTTAATTCACGTGGATGATGCCTCTAGTGTCATCCACATAGTTGAAGGAAATCTGGCTCCTGCGCAGATACATCGCCGGTTCACGCATGTGCACATTGCTTTTCCCTGCTGTGGGCAGAGCCTACAATATGAGTATACATGTGCAAGCTGGCAATGTGTCTGTGGAGGCACAAGATTTTTCCTAGTTACCTTATCATCCGCATAGCTGGGCGATATCTGGCACCTGCGCAGATATTTCGCTGTCTCATGCATGCATACTTATGTTTTAGGCTCTGCCCTCAATAGGGCAGGACATAGTGCACATGCATGAGTCGGCAGTGTTTCTGTGCAGGCGCTAGATTTTCCCTGGCTATTTGGATGATGTTGGAGACATTATCCACATCAGTTGAAGGAAGAGGATGGCAAACAGTAGCAGAAAGGAAAGATAGATGACATAGCAGGATTGCCCATTGGACAGTCTGGATTTACATGTGTTGCGGGAGAATATAAAAAGGTTTTTGGGGGTATATGGGCGAGTCAGGGGATAATACAGACCTTTATAAAATGCAGCACGGCACTGCAGAAGGTGGTAGTCTTTGTTCACATATGAAAAATCTGAGGATAAGTTCCTCTTAAAGGGGTTGTCTACTACTTGAACAACACTTTCTCATTTCCCATGTTTGGCACCATTAATATTAGAGAGTTTATACTCCTCTCCTGTACTGGCACTGTTCCAACAGTGCCACCATTTGCCTTCCTGGGGCTCTCATGAGGTTGTGGTATCTTATAAGCCCCATGCCCAATCATCGCCGCCTACCCCGGCTGCTGACGAATGAGAAATCAACAGGGAGAGAGAGCTGCGACTGGCATGGAGAGAGAAGCAAGCAGTGAATGGCCGCGGGGCTCACGTGACATCACAACATTGTGTGAGCCAGGAGAACATATTTTTTTTTATTTTGATGGGGCAATGAGAGGAGGTTGTTCTAGTAGTGGACAACCCCTTTACAAACCCATGTCAAAATGTCTATACAATCCTCAAATTGCTTTACAATAAGCAGCTATTAGACAAACTTTCAGAAAGGATTATAAAGTCATTATTACAAGTTTTTTCAAAGTCATAACAGCAGCATTATCAGGTCTAGTAATAAAGCATGCAGTTTGCAATATGAAATCTGGTGACAGATCCTCTAAATAATAATTTATACAACTAAGGGTGCTTTCATATTGGCGTCTTTGCCCGGATCTGGACAAAAAACGCATCTGCCGCAAGTGCCGCCTAACGGTAACACTTGCGGCACACTTGTGGCAAGCCCCATGCATTGTGTACGGGGCTTGCGGTAAGTGTGCGGCAGACGCGGCAAGTGCAGTTTCGGCAGTTGCGGCCGCGAAAAAAAAACGCCGCTGACCTCAAGTATGCCGCACGTGCTGCTGTTAGGCGGCATTTGCGGCAGATGCGTTTTTTTGTCCGGATCCGGTGAAAGACGCCAATGTGAAAGCACCCTTACTAATATACTGTAGTTGTGTTTGCCCATTTGTAGTCCTGATGTTACTATTAAAAAATGAAGTTTAGTAATCTCAAGATAGATACCACAGAACAGATATACAACATTAAACAAAGAAAAGAAACATGATTTCAAAAGAGCTTAAAAGGAGCCTGCCATGTTGAAAATGGAATCGGATCTGCAAGTAGGATGTTATATAGCAGAAGGAGCGGATTAGATTGATAGACCTTTTTTTATGGGAAACATGCATGACTGCATAGAAGACCAGTGGGAGGTCCTAATAGTGATTGACTATCCTCCTTGCATAACTCTATAAGCAGAGATAACTGTCAATCACTAGTAGCACCGCCCACTGGACTCATTCATACAAACATCACAGATTACAATGAATAAAATAGAATTTATACTGAATCTTTTCCAACAAATGTATATATCACTCTTCTCAGCTTCTCCTTCTCTATACCCTGCTCTCCACATATAAGACTGATTCTACATCGTGACAGGTTCACTTTAATAAAAAACAGTCCAAACAAGAATGCAAACCAAATATTTATTAATCCTTCAGATTAAACACATTTCACAAAAATGACAAAGTAGAACAAACTCATTCATAGGGAGTGTTTTCTGGAAGCAAATGTATATCGATGGTCAGAGCAGTGTTAGGACCCCAGAGGAAGCTCAGCGCGACAAGTGACACAAGTGAATCCCACTATGTATTACAGAATATTTTCTCTAACATTTGTGTATTGATTTAAGCATTATGATCATATATTTGTTATACATTTTTTGCTGATTGAAGTAATAATGATCAATATCTTATGGCACAGCCAGAGACATTTCTGTTATCTATTGAATATTGGTATTACTTTTATTAGATATTTTTTGTAAATAGAATTTTTCTTCTCCTCAGAGACAGCAATGGGACGAAAAATTCAAGCACAAAGCAACAGCGATTCAGATTATATTAAAGCTATATATGAGTAAGTATATATAATGTATTTAAAGGGGAGATCCCACAATTACTAATTTCCACTTTTATTATCTACTATCTGTACTACCCGGCTACGCCCGGGATAATAAAGAACTGCTGTTAGCTATAACAAAATAGAATTTGAATATGTCATATTAATGACCTGTAGGAAAATAGAGGGTGAGCTGTGATTGGTTGCAATAGGCAGCCTAATAAATCTCCAGCCAACAGTAAACCCTCCCCCCCGCCGGGCAGTATATATTACCTCACACATATACATAAAAGACAGCTCATGTGACTGACATCTGCCTTAATTCCCTATATGGCACATGTGTTGCACATTGGCTATTTGTAATCAGATGTTTTTTTTTGGAAATTAAAGATACCAGACGTATGAGGCGATTTGTGTGAGGCAATTTGTGCACATCTGTGTCTGTCTTGTGTGTCCCTGGGGTGTGTGTATCCCTGGGGTGCTTGTGTGTCCCCGTGGTGTGCGTGTGTCCCTGTGGGGAGGAGCGGTGTCCTTGTGGTGTGTGTCCTTGTGCAGGGAGGGGTGTGTTTGTGGTGTGTGTCCATTCCTATGGGGTCTGTGTGTTCCTGTGGGGTGTGTGTGTGTCTCCGTGTCCCTGTGGGGTTTGTATGTGTGTATGTCCCTGTGGTGTGTGTGTCTCTGTGGGGTGAGTGCATGTGTCCCTATAGGGTGTGTATGTGTGTGTGTCACTGTGGGAAGGCGGGTGTCTGTGTGGTGTGTGTCTCTGTGTTGTGTGTGTCTCTTTGTGATGTGTGTGTTTGGGTTCGTGGTGAGTATCCAATGTTGGGGCTCCACCTTAGGTGTTACTCTTTGTGTGCATATGGTTTGTATACATGTCCCCGTGCGTGGTGAATATACCATGTCAGGGTCCCACCTTAGTGACTATATGCTGGTATATGCTGTTAGTCTTTGGTGCTGTCATTAACCCCTTCAGGAACCAGCCTATTTTGACCCTAAAGACCTTGGCCTTTTTTGCAATTCTGACCAGTGTCCTTTTATGAGGTTATAACTCGGGAACGCTTCAACCGATCCTAGCGATTCTGAGATTGTTTTTTCGTGACATATTGGGCTTCATGCTAGTATTAAATTTAAGTCGATAATTTTTGCGTTTATTTGTGAAAAAATCAAAAATATGGCAAAAATTTTGAAAATTTCACAATTTTCACATTTTTTATTTTTTTTTCTGATAAACAAGAGAGATATGTGACAGAAAAAAGTTATTAAATAATATTTCCCACATGTCTACTTCACATCAGCACAATTTTGGAAAAAAAAAAATGTTTTGTTAGGACGTTATAAGGGTTCAAAGTTCATGAGCAATTTTTCATTTTTCAACCAAAATTTACAAAACCATTTTTTTTAGTGACCACATCACATTTGAAGTCCTTTTGAGGGGTGTACATGACAGAAAACACCCAAAAGTGACACCATTCCAAAAACTGCACCCCTCAAGCTACTCAAAACTACATTCAAGAAGATTATTAACCCTTCAGGTGCTTCACAGTAACTCAAGCAAAGTGGAAACAAAAAATGGATATTTTAATTTTTTTATCAAAAATGTTCTTTTAGCCTCAATTCTTTCATTTTCACATGGGCAACAGGATAAAATGGATCTTAAAATGTGTTGTGCAAATTTTCCCGAGTACATCGATACCTCATATGTGGTCATAAACCACTGTTTGGGCGCACGGCAGGGCTCAGAAGTGAAGGAGCGAAATTTGAATTTTGGAGCTAATTTTACATTCAAAAAATGAAATTGCGCTCCTTTCCTTCTGACCTCTGCCGTGCGCCCAAACAGTGGTTTCTGACCACATATGAGGTATCGGTGTACTCAGGAGAAATTGCCCAACAAATTTTAGGATGAATTTTATGCTGTTGCCATGTGAAAACGAAAAAATTTAGGCTAAAAGAAAATTTTTGTAAAAAAAAAAAGTACTATTTCATTTTCACAGATCAATTTGTAAAGCACCTGGGGGTTCAATATCCTCACTACCCATCTAGATATGTTCCCTGGGGGGTCTAGTTTCCAAAATGGGAGTCACTTGGGGGGAGCTCCAATGTTTAGGCACACAGGGGCTCTCCAAACGCGACATGGTGTCCGCTAACAATTTGAATAAAAATCAGCTCAAATTGTTAGCGGACACCATGTTGCGTTTGGAGAGCCCCTGTGCGTCTCCACATAGGAGCTCCTCCACATGTGACCCCATTTTGGAAACTAGACCCCAAAGGAACATATCTAGATGCATAGTGAGCACTTTCAACCCCCAGGTGCTTCACATATTAATCTGTAAAAATGAAAAAGTACTTTTTTTTCCGCAAAAATCTTTTTTTTTTCATTAATTTGTGAAGCACCTGGGGGTTCAATATGTTCAATACCCATCTAGATATGTTCCCTGGGGGGTCTAGTTTCCAAAATAGGGTCACTTGTGGGGGAGCTCCAATGTGGAGACGCACAGTGGCTCTCCAAACGCGACATGGTGTCCGCAAACAATTTGAATAAAAATCAGCTCAAATTGTTAGCTGTCACCATGTTGTGTTTGGTGAGCCCCTGTGTGCCTAAACATTGGGGCTCCCTCACAAGTGACCCCATTTTGGAAACTAGACCCCCCAGGGAACGTATCTAGATGCATAGTGAGCACTTTGAACCCCCAGGTGCTTCACAAATTCATCCATAAAAATGAAAAAGCACTTTTTTTTCCACAAAACTTTTCTTTTTTCATTATTATGGTCAATTTGTGAAGCACCTGGGGGTTGAAAGTGCTCACTATGCATCTAGATACGTTTCTTTGGGGGTCTAGTTTCCAAAATGGGGTCACTTGTGGGGGAGCTCTAATGTGGAGATGCACAGGGGCTCTCCAAACGTGACATGGTGTCCGCTAACAATTTGAATGCAAAAAACAGATTAATTTGTGAAGCACTGGGGTGTTCAAAATGCTCACCACCCATCTAGATAAGTTCCCTGGGGGGGTCTAGTTTCCAAAATGGGGTCACTTATAGGGGAGCTCCAATGTTTAGGCACACAGGGGCTCTCCAAACGTGACATGATGTCCGCTAACAATTTGAGCTGATTTCCATTCAAATTGTTAACGGACACCATGTCACGTTTGGAGAGCCCCTGTGTGCCTAAACATTAGAGCTCCTCCACAAGTGACCCCATTTTGGAAACTAGACCCCCCAGGGAACGTATCTAGATGTATAGTGAGCACTTTGATCCCCCAGGTGCTTCACAAATTGATCCATAAAAATGAAAAAGTACTTTTTTTCCACAAAATATTTTTTTTTTCATTAATTTGTGAAGCACCTGGGGTTTCAATATGCTCACAACCCATCTAGATAAGTTCCCTGGGGGTCTAGTTTCCAAAATGGGGTCACTTGTAGGGGAGCTCCAATGTTTAGGCACACAGGGGCTCTCCAAACGTGACATGGTGTCCGCTAACAATATGAGCTAATTTTCCATTCAAATTGTTAGTGGACACCATGTCACGTTTAGAGAGCCCCTGTGTGCCTAAACATTGGAGCTCCCCCACAAGTGACCACATTTTGGAAACTAGACCCCCCAAGGAACTTATTTAGATGCATAGTGAGCACTTAGAACCCCCAAGTGCTTCACAAATTGATCCGTAAAAATGAAAAAGTACTTTGTTTCCACAAAAAATTTATTTTTTCATTTTTACGGATCAATTTGTGAAGCACCTGGGGGTTCAGAGTGCTCACTATGCATCTAGATATGTTCCTTGGGGGTGTAGTTTCCAAAATGGGGTCACTTGTGGGGGAGCTCCAATGTTTAGGCACACAGGGGCTCTCCATACACGACATGGTGTCCGCTAACAATTGGAACGGTTAGCGGACACCATGTTGCATATGGAGAGCCGCTGTGTGACTAAACATTAGAGCCCCCCCAAAAGTGACCCCATTTTGGAAACTAGACCCCCCAAGGAACGTATATAGGTGCATAGTGAGCACTTTGAACCCCCAGGTTCTTCACAAATTGATCCGTAAAAATGAAAAAATAATTTTTTGGTGGAAAAAAAAAAGGTACTTTTTTATTTTTATGGATCAATTTGTGAACCACTTGGGGGTTCAAGTGCTCACTATGCATCTATATACGTTCCTTGGGGGGTGTAGTTTCCAAAATGTGGTCACTTGTGGGGGAGCTCCAATGTTTAGGCACACAGGGGCTCTCCATACGCGACATGGTGTCCGCTAACAATTGGAATTGTTAGCGGACACCATGTTGCGTATTGAGAGCCGCTGTGTGACTAAACATTGGAGCTCCCCCACAAGTGACCACATTTTGGAAACTACACCCCCCAAGGAACGTATATAGATGCATAGTGAGCAAAGCTCCTTGTCATTTTATTGGTAGAAGTAAAAAAAAATGGCATGGGGCTCCGCCATATTTTTGGTCCAGCCAGGTACAACTTGGCAGCTACGGACTGCCAGCAACCCCCAGCTGCCTCGTTGTACCTGGCTGGTAACCAAAAATACAGTGAAGCCCATTTTTTTTTTTCTAGGACTAATTCTAGAAAAAAAAATGGCATGGGGCTCCGCCATATTTTTGGTCCAGCCAGGTACAACTTGGCAGCTACGGACTGCCAGCAACCCCCAGCTGCCTCATTGTACCTGGCTGGAACCAAAAATACAGCGAAGCCCATTTTTTTTAAAATTTCTAGAACTAATTCTAGAAAAAAATTACGTGGGGCACCGCCATATTTTTGGTCCAGCCAGGTACAACTAGGCAGCTGGGGACTGGAATCCTCAGCATAGAGAGGCCCAAGCATTCTGGGCCCCCCATGCTGCGAATTGCAGCCCGCAGCCGCCCCAGAAAATTGACCCACTATGTGCATCACTGCGCCTGGTCTGTCAGATCGCTTTCTGCAGCTCGATGCCCATGTAGGGAGATCGGGCTGCAGAGCAGCGATCTAAGAGCCTGGGCGTAGTGACCCACTATGTGCATCACTGCGCCCAGGCTGTCAGATTGCTTTCTGCAGCTCGATCCCCCTGCATGGGGATCGAGTTGCGGAAAGCGATCTGGCAGCCCAGGCGCAGTGATGCACATAGTGGGTCACTGCGCCCGGGGTGTCAGATCACTTTCTGCAGCTCGATGCCCATGCAGGGAGATCGGGCTGTAGAGCAGCGATCTAAGAGCCCGGGCGCAGAGACCCACTATGTGCATCACTGCGCCTGGTCTGTCAGATCGCTTTCTGCAGCTCGATGCCCATGCAGGGAGATCGGGCTGCAGAGCAGCGATCTAAGAGCCTGGGCGTAGTGACCCACTATGTGCATCACTGCGCCCAGGCTGTCAGATTGCTTTCTGCAGCTCGATCCCCCTGCAAGCGATCTGGCAGCCCAGGCGCAGTGATGCACATAGTGGGTCACTGCGCCTGGGGTTTCAGATCACTTTCTGCAGCTCGATGCCCATGCAGGGAGATCGGGCTGCAGAGCAGCGATCTAAGAACCCGGGCGCAGAGACCCACTATGTGCATCACTGCGCCCAGGCTGTCAGATTGCTTTCTGCAGCTGGATCCCCAGGATCCAGCTGCAGAAAGTGATCTGACAGCTGCAGCACAGTGATCCACAGTGATCACATAATGGTCACTGTGGATCACTGTGCTGGATCTGTCAGATCACTTCCTACAGCTGGATTCTCAGGATCCAGCTGTAGAAAGTGATCTGACAGATCCAGTACAGTGATCCACAGTGATCACATAATGGTCACTGTGGATCACTGTGCTGGATCTGTCAGATCACTTCCTACAGCTGGATCCTCAGGATCTAGCTGTAGAAGTGATCTGACAGCTCCAGCACAGAGCTGTCAGATTCCGGAGGCGGCGCAGAAGAGGAGGAGGAGCGGGATGCAGCGCTGACAGCCGGGCCGCCGGAGGGGTGAGTGGGAGAGGCGATCGCCGCTCCGGTGATCGGGGGGGGCAGGAAGGGGGAAGAGGGGGATTGACAGGGGATGGGGGGCTGACAGGGGCACCTAGGAGGAAGCGGGGGCAGTCAGGAGCCGGGCGGCAGGAAGAGGAAGTGGGCGCAGGGACAGGAAGCGGGCGGCAGGGACAGGAAGCCGGGGGGGGTAAGAAAGATGAAGAGGGGGCAGGAAAGAGAGGTGGGGGACAGGGGGGCAGTTAGAGGAGGACAGGGGAGCAGATCGGAGGGTAGGGAGAGCAGCGGCAGGCAGGGAAGCATTACAGGCGCGGTGATTTTCACTTTCACTTTTGAGTGCCAATCACCACGCCTGTAGCCGGGGGGGTGGGGGTGGGGGCAAATCGACCCCCCCTGGGGTGTTGTACAACTCCCCATGTACCTGCAGGCCGAGTGACAGGTCAGTGAGACCCTCACTCGGCCTGCAGGAGCCCGATCATTCCATGGCCCACCCCTAGGGCCAAGGGTCGGGAATGACTTTGTTTTCATGGCCCAAACGTAGGGCCAAGGGTCGGGAAGGGGTTAAGCCCCTCTCATTCACAACTGTCAACTGGTAACTGTCACTTTCTCTCCATTATGTAGATAGGGCCAAAATTGTTTGGTGAATTTGAATGCGCGGGGTTCAAATTTCGACACACAACATAGCCTATGACGCTCTCGAGATCCAGACGTGTGACTGTGCAAAATTTTGTGGCTGTAGTTCCGACGGTGTAGATGCCAATCCCGGACATACACGCACACCCCACCTTAAAAATTGTTTGGTGAATTGGAATGCTCGGGGTTAAAATTTCACCTCACAACATAGCCTATGATGCTGTCGGGGTCCAGACATGTGACTGTGCAAAATTTTGTGGCTGTAGCTGGCAGCTGTCGATTTTCCTCCAACACTTTTCCTTTCACTTTTTACCCATTATGTAGATAGGGGCAAAATTGTTTGGTGAACTGGAACGCGCAGGGTTAAAATTTTGCCTCACAACATAGCCTATGACGCTCTCGAGATCCAGACGTGTGACTGTGCAAAATTTTGTGGCTGTAGTTGCGACGGTGTAGATGCCAATCCCAGACATACACACACACAAACACATGCACACATTCAGCTATATATATTAGATATGGTACATTTGTTTCTCTTGTAGTTTTGCTGCTTATTAATCAGATTTATATTTTTAAAGGATAATACCAGACTTGTGTGTGTTTTAGGGCGATTATGCGGCGAGCTTAGTGTATGTGTGGTGAAATGTGTGCTGAGGGTGGTATATGTGTTCAAGCACGTGGTAGTGTGTGGCGCATGTTGTGTGTGTGTTCATATTCCCGTGTGTGGTGAGTATCCTATGTCGGGGCCCCACCTTAGCAACTGTACGGTATATACTATTTGGCGCCATCGCTCTCATTCTTTAAGTCCCCCTTGTTCCATCTGGCAGCTGTCAATTTGCCTCCAACACTTTTCCTTTCACTTTTTCCCCATTATGTAGATAGGGGCAAAATTGTTTGGTGAACTGGAATGCGCAGGGTTAAAATTTCGCCTCACAACATAGCCTATGATGCTCTCGGGGTCCAGACGTGTGACTGTGCAAAAGTTTGTGGCTGTAGTTGCGATGGTGTAGATGCCAATCCCAGACATACATACACACATTCAGCTTTATATATTAGATGGGACTGACGATGCCAACCAACCACTGTAAATTTTCCAAAACATCCTATACGGTTGAAATAATATAATTAAAGAAAACTCATACAATACTGAATGACTATGCTTCTATACTACTATAGAACTAAAAAAGTGCATTAGGTGCAGACTAGTGATGAGAGAATATGTCGAGCCCCAGGCTTTGGGGTACTCGGGTATCAGGCTACAAGGGGTTAACGGTGTCATGGGGAGTGGTGGCCGTGCCTGATCCCGTGTCCTGGGGGACTTCTTTGAAAAGGGAATATTTACAGGGAATGCTATATACAAGATGTCTTGACACCACCTGTAGTCTCTGGTGATGTGTCGACAGCACCGCCACAGTCCGCCGGAGGTAGATGGTAATGCGGCAAGTTGGTAAAGTCCCCTACATGTAGGGCTGGACCTCGGGGGCAGTGTTCCTGTATGGGGAACAAGTTCATTCAAAGGAACACAGGTAGAGTCAAAGTTACTTTTCCTCCGGGTACTTTACTGTTCACTTGCATTCATACAAAGTTACAGTTCAGCACTTTTGATGTTATGAGGACAGGTATCTTATCGGGTGGCTGCAGGCGGATCCCAGGTGGTATAGTGGAACCCTTGGTGTGCCTTCCTTCTCTAACCCCATCTGTTCCTACTTGCTTTTCAGTTTGGTGTGAAGCCTGGTGACTTGTAATCAGCCTGACCTCCTTTCCTCTCTCACCTTTGCTGCCGTCGGGTAACCCTCTACTGGCTGGCCGCTCGTTCCTTTGGCGGTGCCTGGTACCCTCTTTCGGTCTGCTCTGGTGAACGGGAGAATTGAAGACTCCACGGGAATCCGGATTCTCTGTTGTGCTTGTAGCTACGGCAGTCTGCGGGCTCCGGTGCCCGGTAATCTGTCTGGGAGAACCTGACGACGGCCCCTCTTCCCAAACCGGCTGCTCTCCTCAAAAACTCTTTTCTTCTTAGAACCTCTCCTCCTCTTCCATCTCTCCCTGTTCCCTCAGCCGAGTGACCTAGCAGCAAGGACCTAAAAGGCCCAAAACTTAGAGGCAAAGACCTCCTTGTTCCCCCTAGAGGTGTTTTTATTCCCTCCCGAGTAATTTCCCACGGTGTAAACTAATGTGGTAGTGCTGGTTGTGGGTTCCACCCACCATCCTAGGGTACACCTGCAGCTGGAGTATCTGCACCTCTATGACGGGTGCAGTACCCCTCTGTGATGCCTGCTTGGTGGGGCGCCACAAATATACTCGTTCAATTTGCTACTAGCATGGATAGTATGGTATTCGCGATACTCATTACTCACCGAGTATCGCTTGTGCTTGTGAGTGATGTGTCCATCAATCTGACACAGATTGGCAGCTCCATTCAGTACACAAAGTGAGTCGGCACCTCAATGAGATTGAATGTTAGTGTCTCTCTGGGGTGCACAGCAATGTTTTGTATGCAGTGAAAACTCAAAAAAAGACCACCCTCCCACCCTGTCCCAGAAATGTTCATTTTATGGCTGGATGTGTGTGGGTGGAGACTATCACTTATTGACTTACACTGGACTCGCTATTCAGACGAATACATGAGTATTAAAAACTACTCGCTACGAATCTCCCGAAACCGAGTATTTCGCTATACGCTCATCCCTAATGCAGACATCTTGTCTAAAGCCCCCGTCACACATAACGAGATAATTAGCGAGATCATTGTAACGTCACAGGTTTTGTGATGCAACAACGATCTTGCTAACTATCTCGCTAAGTGTGACACTTAGCAGCGATCAGGCCTCTGCTGTGATATCGCTGATCGTTACAAAGTGCTCTGGGTCACTTTTTGATCGTTGGTCAGCATGCATCGCTGTGTGTGACAGCGAGAGACCAGCGATCAGCGGTCTCACAGGATGGTAACCAGGGTAAACACTGCGTATCTAGGTAGCGCGCGCTGCCTAGATACCCAGTGTTTATCATGGTTACCAGCGCTAAGCAGGGAGGACGCTGGTAACTATGATAAACACCAGGTATCTAGGCAGCACGCGCTGCCCAGATACCCGCTGTTTATCATAGTTACCAGCGATGTGGAGGTGGCTCCCTGGTCCCTGGTCACTGGGGAGATCTGCCTGTTTGGCAGCTCCCCAGCGACCAGGTAACGATGCACCAACGATCTCTACAGGATCGTTATCGTTGTCGGGATTGCTGGTACGTCGTTGTATGTGGCGGGAGCTTAACCCACAGCTGCTCAAAATGTTTTCAGAGGGGTCTCATCAAACCAAGATAAGGCCTGTGCTTTATGTGTAGTGAAAGTGTGTGCTGAAAATACAACTTTTTAGCATTCCTTTATTTGCCTCTTGAATTATTATTTACAACAAAAATGGGCAAAGTCAATTTTGTTGTTAAACTAGAGTTTTCTGGAGCCAAAGAAAGGACTGTGCAGAATTTGGTCACTTCTATGAAAACAACCTTCTCTGTTGAGCCCTAGTCTTCTCACCTCACCGGATAGGTCAGAGTCACAGATTGGGAAGCAGTAGTCTTCTAACCTCATCGGAGAGGCCACTAGTTTCACCTAATTAGGGCAAAATAAGTATCTGATCACTATGGGTCCACCCCGGGAACACGAATACTCAAGCCCCGATTCATCAAAGCAAAGTTCTGTCAGTATGCCCTTAAGCAAGGGAGGAAACCAGCAACCCAAGGACACCCACGCAAACATGGGGAGAACTTACAAACTCATATCAGATCTCCTTAATGGGAGCTGAACCCTTGAACACATCGGATTGCCACCCTCTTTGTTAATTTTATTTAATAAATATTTGCCTTGATTAAATTGATTAAAATGTTGAATAAGAAACATGTATTTTGCTTTGTTTTATCCATTAGAATGAGTGATATGATACATCGTCGTCAGAAAATGCCTTGGCTGTGGCCAGATTTTATTTATTATCATTTGAAAACGGGAAAGAAACATAACCAAAACTTAAAAATTCTTCATTCATTTACTGACCAGGTTAGTGATGATGCCATTTATTGCATAAAACACTGGTTTAGAAGTGTATAACTTGTTTAGGCCCTATTCACTTCAGCTTTTTCGCTGATGTATGGCAGTTCTGGCAGATTTACCGTCTGCTGGATCTGCTACTTAACGACTGCACTTGCAGCACACTTGCGGCAAGCTCCATGCATTGTCTATGGAGCTCACGGCAGGTGTGGCATAGCCGCGGTTCCGGCACCACCGCTGATCATGTTTATTTTTTGCGGCTGCAAGTGCCGAAACTGTGGCTATACCGTACTTACCGCACCTGCCGCAAGCCCCTTAGACAATGCATGGGGCCTGCCGCAAGTGCGGCCGATAGGCGGCAGATGCGCCAGATGGGGTAAATCTGCCGCATCTGCCACAATTTGTAAAAAACGCTAGTGTGAAAGGGGACATATTACTCAGCAGGATATATTTTCTCCCTTATAGGGGATTTCACCCTCTCTATCGGGAAAAATGGGTTTAAACAATTTTTTATAGCCAAAGTGTTAAGAGGTTAAAACTCAACATTTAATCATAACGTATTTAAAAAGACTAGATTGTCTACACAAATACACACGTGCTCAAGTGTCATATCACAAAATTAAAAAAAACCCTCTATTTGTTCTAGGAGTTTGTAGATAGGTTGTGGTATTTAAACAACAAGGGTTATGTTCCCTCTTGTTCCAATCCACCTCAACCTAGTATATGTCAGCCTACAGATGTTCCAAGGTTGTTTCATATATATCCCCTTGATTAGGCTGGCATATGTACCCCTGTATATGGGAAGTAAAAAGCCCCCCCCTTATAAAGGAAGGATCTCACCGGCTTTCTTCCCCTAAGTCAGGGAGTTTTCTGAGTCTCTCTTCTCCAGGAGGTCCTTCTGATAGTAACTGCCTGGTACTGGACTCACAGTGACTTTCTTATATTACCACCATGCTCCACTCCCGACGCGTTTCGGATCTAATGTCCTCATCAGGGGATATGTGGCTTGGTTCTCTGTGGGGTCCTACTCATAGGTCCCCCTTTATGATGGTTCGTGTCCCTATAGATGGAACATCAGATGTTATTCTCATTGTATATGGCGCAAGGTGCATAGCACCGATAGCTACATGCATAGTCACAGCCCCCCGGGTGCTATTGCCCCCTGGGTACTTACCCAGCATAGTCCAGTTAGCTGTATGTTGGAGCACACTGCCGCGGCCGCTCTGCCGCTCTTTATGACCGTGTTTTTTCCGGTCACATGGTGTGCTCCGCCCCCGGAAGTGACGTTCGCGTCATCCCGCGACGTCACATCCGGTCCGGCGATCGTGTGGAACGCACTCATGCGTTCCACGCCTCCCTCCTAGCTCCCTTACAGGGGTGGGAGTGAACCAGGGCTGATTCGTTACTCCCCCTTGGAGTGAGGTCATTGTAGGGGGCAGATACTCAGTTGGAGATACTGCCTTCCATTTTTTGGAGATTCTTTAACCACACACAAACGGGTGAGGGACCCTTCACAGACCTTAAAAACAAAAGCTCACGAATGCCACCACCGACAGGGGATGTGAGCGCGGTTGACGTATTTGTCAATCTGGTCTCGGAAGAGATCAAAGGTCTGGGTAACCTGAGGAGCGATAGACACAATCTCAATAAAAAGGAGATGACATGTATATGTAATCTGGAAAGGGATCAGTCCATCACAATCAAGCCGTCGGATAAAGGCGGCAATGTGGTTGTGATGGACACAGATAGATACATTGAGATGTGTAATACAATCCTTGGGGATGAGGGGAACTATGAAACACTCAGCTGCAGTCCAATGAAGGACTTCATGAGGGATTTGAAATGTCTTTTGGATAGAGGTCTATCTGAAAATGTGATTGATAAAAAGGAGTTTGAATTTCTAATGCCGGATCATCCAGTGATGGCCACGTTTTACTGTCTCCCGAAAATCCATAAGGGTACTAACCCTCTAAAAGGGAGACCAATAGTATCGGGTATAGGCAGTTTAACACAAAATCTAGGCGTCTACATTGACAAAATACTGAGACCATTTGTGATCACCCTGAACTCTTATCTTAGAGACACCACCGACCTCCTGAAGAGGATCGAGGATGTGGTATTGGAGGATGATATGCTGCTATGCAGCATTGATGTAGAGGCACTCTACTCATCAATACCACACGAGAAGGGATTGGAGGCTGTAAGATACTATCTGAGGAGTAGAGGGAGACAATTTGATAAACACAATAATTTTGTCATGGAACTATTGAAGTTCTGTCTGACCAGGAATGTGTTCACATTCAACGGAAAGTACTCCCACCAGTTCAGGGGCACAGCGATGGGGAATTCAATGGCCCCCTCGTATGCAAACTTGCTCCTGGGCTGGTGGGAGGAAACCGTTGTGTTTGGTGAGAACACTCCAATTGACATGGAAAGGATGATTTTATGGACAAGATTCATTGACGATGTCTTTGTCATTTGGAGGGGATCAGAGGCTAGCTTCAAGGGGTTAGTAGACTGCCTGAATAAGAACAATCTTGGCCTCAGGTTTACTTTCGAGACTCATAGGGAAAGACTCCCCTTCCTAGATGTCCTAATTGAAAGGGACAGTATGGGAAAGATACAAACGAGTACTCATAGGAAGCAGACTGCCACTAACTCTTTACTGAGATGGGAGAGTGGACATCCTAATAGTCACAAAAAAGGGATACCAAAAAGTCAGATGATCAGAATGAGGAGGAACTGCTCATCAGAGGAGAAGTTCCAAATACAAGCAGATGATCTGAAGGAACGTCTGAAGGAAAGGGGGTATCCCAAGAATGTGATAAAAAAGGCATGGAAGGAGGTCAAGGGGATAGAAAGGACAAAACTCCTTATACCAAAAGAGAAAATAGGGAGGAGGAAACTGAGAAAATACGCATGATTACCACTTACACTAGTGGGGCAGATCATATCAGAAAAATCATGAACAAGTATTGGCCAATCTTACAGATGGACGCAGAATTGAGTCCATTTTTAACTATGGGCCCTAACATCACATATAGAAAACCTAGGTCCTTGAGAGACAGACTGGTTCATAGCCATTTAATGACTAAAGATAAGAACTGGATAAGAAACAATCTGAAAGGGAGCTTCAAATGCGGGCATTGTATAAGCTGTAGTCAGGTTATAACAACAAAAACATTTGAGAGCAATTTCACCCACCAAACTTATGACATTAGGTCATTCATAAACTGCGGGACAAAAGGTATAATTTACAAAGCCAAATGTCCGTGCAACCTTGAATACGTGGGGAAAACAATCAGAGAATTTCGGAAAAGAATCGGGGAACACCGGAGCGATATTCGCAACAAGCGAGACAAACCGGTGGCCCGACACATCAATACTTTCCATGGAGGGGATGAAAACTGTCTTACTTTCATAGGTATTGACCATATCCCACCGCCGATACGGGGAGGGGACTGGGATAACAAGATCCTTAAGAAAGAGGTGTTCTGGATCTATACCCTAGAAACAGTGGCTCCAAAAGGGATGAATGAGGCTCTTTCCTATTCTCCTTTCATCGGGGCACATTAGTACAGGGTAAGGATAGGAGGGAGAGTCGTCAAGGAGCGGGGGCGCCACGGGCGGGGAGGGAAGTATGTAGGGTGCCAACCTCCGCAAGTAGGCAGGGATAGAGTGTTGAGAATAGGGAGACATAGGAGCACGAGATCACTATTGTTACTATCCCTTCTCCAAATCTGTCTGCTGTGAATCTGATAATGCGAGGAACAAACCCCAATAATATCACACATAGTTATCTCCCCCCTCTAATTTTCATAAAACCCCCCCCTCGACCACCTCACCCACGATCCAAGAGCAAGAGACACCCCCCAGAAGAAGATGAGACCCCACATGCCTAATACACATCATAACTCCATTCTAATAGTGACCGGTCTGTAACTCACAGGGACCTTGAATATGATCACCCCCTAAAGGGTTAATCTTAATCATGCTCCTTAATATCATGACAGATTCGACCTAGTGAGAGAAATCTAAAGATATGCCATAATGATGTAACATTGTTCTAATGTGCAAAGAGGTGTTTCAACTGATTTGAAACTACCATTTGTGGACTGTTTTGGATAACCGGGAGATATCTATACTCTTAAAGAATCTCCAAAAAACGGAAGGCAGTATCTCCAACTGAGTATCTGCCCCCTACAATGACCTCACTCCAAGGGGGAGTAACGAATCAGCCCTGGTTCACTCCCACCCCTGTAAGGGAGCTAGGAGGGAGGCGTGGAACGCATGAGTGCGTTCCACACGATCACCGGACCGGATGTGACGTCGCGGGATGACGCGAACGTCACTTCCGGGGGCGGAGCACACCATGTGACCGGAAAAACACGGTCATAAAGAGAGGCAGAGCGGCCGCGGCGGTGTGCTCCAACATACAGCTAACTGGACTATGCTGGGTAAGTACCCAGGGGGCAATAGCACCCGGGGGGCTGTGACTATGCATGTAGCTATCGGTGCTATGCACCTTGCGCCATATACAATGAGAATAACATCTGATGTTCCATTTATAGGGACACGTACCATCATAAAGGGGGACCTATGAGTAGGACCCCACAGAGAACCAAGCCACATATCCCCTGATGAGGACATTAGATCCGAAACGCGTCGGGAGTGGAGCATGGTGGTAATATAAGAAAGTCACTGTGAGTCCAGTACCAGGCAGTTACTAGCAGAAGGACCTCCTGGAGAAGAGAGACTCAGAAAACTCCCTGACTTAGGGGAAGAAAGCCGGTGAGATCCTTCCTTTATAAGGGGGGGGCTTTTTACTTCCCATACACAGGGGTACATATGCCAGCCTAATCAAGGAGATATATGTGAAACAACCTTGGAACATCTGTAGGCTGACATATACTAGGTTGAGGTGGATTGGAACCAGAGGGAACATAACCCTTGTTGTTTAAATACCACAACCTATCTACAAACTCCTAGAACAAATAGAGGGTTTTTTTTAATTTTGTGATATGACACTTGAGCACGTGTGTATTTGTGTAGACAATCTAGTCTTTTTAAATACGTTATGATTAAATGTTGAGTTTTAACCTCTTAACACTTTGGCTATAAAAAATTGTGAAAGGGGACAGACAGACCGTGCTGAACAGACATTTATTCAAACGGCCATTAGTTTAATGCCACAAGTCAGCTCGTATTAAGAGACCCGTGGTTTTGGTCACTAATCATCAAATTCCACAAAGCTTTTATCACATATGTTAGTTTCAAATCCCTTTTTGTGCTGAGAAGGCAAGGAGATCATTGGATATCTGAATCATGCAGCCATTTCATATATCCAGTGGCATTGATGTGTTAACCCAGGGGTTAATGTGCCACAGTAACATCACCAAGGGTTAATTCCCCACACAACCCACAACACTACACTAGCACCTACAGGCCAGAAGGGGGAGCTAAAGCTGCTTCCCTATATATTCTGGGTGGAGAGGAAGTGGCAGAGAGTTCAGTTCCTGAGAGGACTGAGGGAAAGGACCTGGGTGTAAAAGGGCTGCGTTAGGCTCACCCCACGGTCCACTGTCCAGTTCCAGGCCAGCCAGGGTCTGAGGAATAGGAGAAGCAGAGGAACACACCCGGGACACAAAGTTACCCTAAACTCACCCCGGAGAAGCGCAAAGACCAGATACCGGATCCGCAATTGTGCCTGACACAAGCAGCACAGAAAACACCGGATAAGTGAAGATTATATATCTTCACTGTACCACAGCGAAGGAACACGGCGGGGTCAGAAACACAAAGATAAGACTCAAGTTGCTAAGCAAGTTTGGTACCAGTGAGGAGAGACAGGGCCAGCAGCCTAGCTAAAGTGGCAGCAGGGCCACACACACAGCGCCGGAGTAGGAAGCCAAGGACCCGGCCAGGGTGGGAGCAACCCGGCCCTGGTATAGACTCCGTGGACAATATCTACTGAATACCATCTGCAGTAAAGACTTGGGAAACTACAAATCCTTGTGCTCGAGCCCTACTCTTCCTCACAAACTGTTATCATCTCTACCACTACCTCTACCCTGCATCATCTCTGCCCGTGGAGAGCTGTTACATCACCGGCTGCCAAAGATCATCCCCAGA
Source organism: Allobates femoralis (assembly GCA_033576535.1). Taxonomy (NCBI): domain Eukaryota; kingdom Metazoa; phylum Chordata; class Amphibia; order Anura; family Aromobatidae; genus Allobates; species Allobates femoralis. The sequence continues at coordinate 128,236,098 of JARQOC010000003.1, read as the reverse complement.
AGTTCTGCAGCAGCAGTGGTCACCCTGACCACATACCACGGGTGGCGTCACGACTATATCCCCTGTAAATAACCCCCAAACACAATACTTGTGGGCTCGGGACACGGTCTGGACCAAGGACCGCCGTGATAACCCCCGTGATACCCCAGTCCGGTGCCGAGTACCCCGTCCAAGTGGGCTCCACATTGAGGTTTCCATTGATGAAGAATGGCCCCACTTTCTTTGTACCCCATATCCACACCATACAATCCATTTTTGTGTTCCAACAGTCTTGGAGGGATCTATCCACTGTGGGTTAGTGTCAGACCAATTGCGGTGGCTTTGTTTGTTAGCTTCATCATTCACAAAAAAGTTTGCCTCATCACTCATCTGAAGACAATTGTCTATGCTGTGAAGATACGAGATTTGCAGCATCTGAATCAACGGATACTGGAAGCCTGTGCTAGCATTTCTTCTCCGGTGTTGCTATCAGTGTGTCAAGAGTGGGAGTGTAATCAATGATGCTTTAAGCAGCAGGAAACTGTCTCTTACTTTATCTAGCAACATTGACTCACTCCTCTGACACACTAACTTTGAAATAGGGTGGAGGACTGGCAAAATGTATCAATTTTTCAATAGTGACGTTACTCTAGATAATAAAAGATTCTTGGGTGTGTTGGGAGGGAGAGTTGGCGATAGACCACAAGACCTTGTGTGATCATTTTTCTCGCATTCTACCGATGATCTACTCCACTGACCCTTGTATGTCGCTCCAGGAAAAGCAATACAAGATCTTCACGAAATGGTACCTCTCCCCACAAAAGTTGCATTTGATTGATTCGGTAAATGATCTGCTTTGCTGGAGACACTGTGGCTCAGTAGGGACTATTAAGCACATTTTCTGGAGCTGTCATGTGATTAGACAGTTTTGGTTACATGTTAAGACGCTAATAAATTTACTTATGAATTGTAAAGTCACCCTCACAATGGACTTGGCTCTACTCCTGATAGGGGTCCGTGAGATTCCAAAAGAAAAATGTTTACTTATAATACATATCCTCATAGCAGCAAAAAACCTTATTGCTTCTTTGTGGAGAGATGAAAAACCGCCCACTATAGAGGAGGATTTATTAGATAAGCTTTCCTCGCATAAGTTGTTTGAATATATTTTTGCGGTTGGAAACAATTTGCATCGTAGATACTTAGAAAAGTGGATCCCCTGGGTGTCTTTGTTTCCGACATTGACATTTGATATTGATTGATAGATTGGTCTTCTTTCCTGAATTGTATGTATGTTTGCTTGTTTATAGTATAATTGAACATACTTTATCTACTTTTATTCTTCTTGATAGATTGTACTTGATTAAGGAGATTGCTCTTTATTATGATCTTTAGGGATGTAACCCACTGTATTAGTGTATATAGTTTGGGTTGATACACCCTTTTATTGACCCCTTTCTTCCTCCTTCCTCCTTTTTCCTTACTCCTGCCTTTTCCCCTTTTCAGTTTAATGTATGCTGCACTTTTCCTTCTCCTTTCCTCTCCTTTGATACTTATCCTTTATTTTTCCACTCCTCTTTTTCTCTTTTATGTGTATCTTGCTAGTGACATACCAGTGACGCAGCAATGATGTGGAATGATACGGAGTTCATTGGGACCCTGTTTCTCAGACCTGTAGTATTGAGGTTGTTGACCCTGCCAAACACACCGATGCATGCTGCACAGCGGGACCCCAACGATCAAAAAATGGTCTAGGCGACTCTGACACGACCAGCAATCTCACAGCAGGGGCCTGGTCGCTGCTAAGTGTCAAACATAGCGAGATTGCTGGCGAGGTCGTTGTTGCATCACCAAACTTGTGACTCAGCAGCAAACTCGCTAGCGATCTCGCTTAGTGTGACGGGGTCTTTAGAGTCAGACTAATAGCGGTGGTTTTGTTTGTTAACTTCACCATTTACAAAAAAGTTTGCCTCATCACTCATCTGAAAGCAATTGTCTATGCTGTGAAGATACGAGATGTAAAGCATCTGCAACATCGGATACTGGAAGCCTGTGCTAGCATTTCCTCTGCGGTATTACTATCAGTGTGTCAAGAGTGGGAGAAGAGGGTTGCATTGACAATCCAACATAATGGGCAGCACTGTGAACACATTTTATAAGTGGTCATAAACTTGTAAATAACTCATGAAAGAATAAAGTTAGGGTACCGTTCCACGTCGCAACATTGCAGGTAATTTCACTTGCAATTTGCTGGTTGCAGTGAAATCATGGACACATTCTTCTATTTTGTTGCCGTGTACAAATGGAACAATGTGTCCATGATTTCACTGCAACCAGCAAATTGCAAGTGAAATTACATGCAATGTTGCGATGTGTAACGGTACCCTTACATTAAAACCAAGCACACCATTGTTTTTCTTATGAAATTCTCAACCCACCCATCTGGAAAGGTTTTCCCCCTCCCATATACTAATGTGCCACAAACAGGAAGTTGATATCACCAACTATTCCCATTTTATTTAGGTGCACCCATATAGATGGTCCACCCTGTATTTTACATTTTTTGATAATTTTTGTCAGTCCTTGAACTACTGTTTATTTTGTATCTAGACAATTTTAGAAAGAGCTCAAGAACTGAAGAATGCCAAATCTAATGTTGACCAAGATGATGATAATGACGCAAAGAAAACTAAAAAAAGAAGTGCCTTCCTAGATATGCTTCTGAAAGCAACCGATGAGGCAGGCAACACATTGAGCTATATGGACATCCGAGAAGAAGTGGATACATTCATGTTCGAGGTATAAAGCCTGATAGAAAGTTATTGTAGCACTGTCCTTTTAAATGTAAAAATATCATGTAATATTCACAACACTTATATTACAACTTTTAGCTTTTAAATATTTGCGATACCTATTAAAGTTCCATTTAAATGTGAAATATGTCATGGGCAGACCCAAAAGTCATGTCTTTCTCAATTATTTATATCAAACAAATTTAAAGGGGTTATCCACAATTTGAACTACCCCTCCACATTTCCCGTGTTTGGCATCATTAACCCCTGCACGATGGGGCCAATTTCTGTTTTTGCATTTTTGTTTCTTCTTCCTCTTCTTCTCACAGCCATAATTGTTTTATTTTTCTGTCCACGTAGACAGATAGATAGAGGGCTTGTTTTTTGCAGAACGAGATGTATTTTCGAATGACACCATTTATTTTACCACAGTGTACTTTAAAACGGAGAAAAAATTCCAACTGTTCAAAAATTGTGAAAAAAAAACGCAATTCTAACTTGATTTTTAGAGATTTGTTTTTAGTAATTTACTACAGTAATAGAAAGTAGTGCTACTTGCATGCAGCAATGTTATTTGATACAACTAATATTAGTGTGCCTTGGAGTTCAAAATTTATTTCTGTATTGCTATTATGTCAATTAGGGATGAGCGAGTACTCGTAACTATTCGGTACTCGCCAAATAGTGCGGTATTCGGGCTACTAACACCTTCTATTAACTTTTATTTCACTTTTGCAGTGTATATAGATACACTGCGAAAGTACTCGCATTTCCCATTGACTTACATGGGACTTGTAATTAGTACCCGGGTATTAGGACCTACTCGTTACGAGTATAGTGAGTCCGAATATTTCACTACTCGTTCATCTCTAATGTAAATAAATAAAAAACAAATCAACTTGTGTGAATCTGCTACATCTAATTCCTTATTCAACTTGCTGGTCCTCAAAACTAATCCTACAACTAGTTCATTTATTTGAAGGAAAATTGATTTTAGGTTACAAAAGGATACATTTAAAACTCTCTATAGCATTCCACTGAGACTTTCCTATTCCAAGTGTTACCTTACCGTATTAGCTAATAAATGTAATTTTCATAATTATTAATTTTAATATACGAATAAAGGTTAAATTTTAATTCACATCCTTTACTCCCTTTTCCTAATCTTCATTATCTACATATAATAAATGGGCAGCTAAAACAGAATACCCTTTTATATGAGCTGCATGTGCATCCGGAGTAATTTTCTGATTAATGGTCGCTAATGTTTACACTTTCATATACCTGTTTTTCCTTTTCCTTTTTTCTATTTTACTTTAATAAATAATAAGACTTAGCATTTCACATGTCCATTTGCTACATGTGAGAGACATTTATATTTTAAAAGTTTAACGAGAACCTGTCATCAGGAGTTATGCCCCCAATTCAAGGTATATACAGATAGGTCCAGGAATATTTTAACAGAGACACACGTTTTGGCATTTTTGCTGTTTACAAAACATATGCAAGATACAATTACAACCCCTGGCAAAAATTATGGAATCACTGGGCTCAGAAAAGCAGATCACAGACATGGCACAAAACTAAAGTCATTTCAAATGGCAACTTTCTGCCTTGAAGAAACACTAAAAGAAATCAAGATAAAAAATGTGCTAGCCAGTAACGGTTACTTTTACCAAGCAAGGGAAAAAATTATGACATCACTCAATTCTGATGTAAAAATTATGGAAACACCCTGTAAATGTTAATTCCCAAAACTAACACCTGAATCAAATAAAATCTGCTCGTTAGTCTGCATCTAAAAAGGAGTGATCACACCTTGGAAAGCTGTTGCACCAAGTGGACTGACATGAATCATGGCTCCAACACGAGAGATATCAATTGAAACAAAGGAGAGGATTATCAAACTCTTAAAAGAGGGTAAATCAACACGCAATGTTGCAAAAGATGTTGCTTGTTCAGTCAGCTGTGTCTAAAATCTGGTCCAAATACAAACAACATAGGAAGGTTGTTAAAGGGAAACATACTGGTAGACAAAGGAAGACATTAAAGCGTCAAGACCGGAAACTTAAAGCAATATGTCTCCAAAACAGTAAATGCACAACAAAACAAATGTGAAACGAATGGGAGGAAACTGGAGTCAGTGTCTGTGATCGAACTGTAATACCGCCTAAAGGGAGTGGGATATCCCTACAGAAAAGCTAAACAAAAGCCATCATTGACACCAAAAAAAGAAAAAAAACAAGGTTACAATGGGCTAAGGAAAAGCAATCGTGGACTGTGGATGACTGGATGAAAGTCATAATCCTTGATGAATCGCGAATCTGCATCGGGCAAGGTGATGATGCTGGAACTTTTGTTTGGTGTCGTTCCAATGAAATTTATAAAGATGACTGCCTGAAGGGAACATGCACATTTCCAGTCATTAATGATATGGGGCTGCATGTCAAGTAAAGGCAATGGGCATATGCCTGTCATTACATCTTCAATAAATGCCCAAGTTTACCTTGATATTTTGGACACTTTTCTTGTCCCATCAATTGAAAGGATGTTTGTGGATGATGAAATCATTTGTCAAGATGATAATGCATCCTGCAATAAAGCAAAAACTGTAAAAACATTGCTTCAAAGAAGACACATAAGGTCAATGTTATGGCATGCAAATAGTCCAGACCTCAACCTAATTGACAATCTTTGGTGGAAGTTGAAGATAATGGTCCATGACAAGGCTCCAACCTGCAAAGCTGATCTGGTAACAGCAATCAGAGAAAGTTTGAGCCAGATTGATGATGAGTACTGTTTGTCACTCATTAAGTCCATGTCTCAGAGACTGCAAGCTGTTATAAAAGCCAGAGGCGGTGCAACAAAATACTAGTAAAATGTAATGAGTGTTGTTTTGTTTGTTTGTTTGTTTGTTTGTCATGATTCCATATTTTTTTCCCCTGCATAGAGTGATTTCATAATTTTTCCCCCTGCTTGGTCTACAATAGTAACTGTTACTGGCTAGCACATTTTTTTTAAAGATTTCTTTTATTGTTTCTTCAAGGTAGAGAGTTGCCATTTGAAATGACTTTAGTTTTGTGCCATGTCTGTGATCTGCTTTTTTTCTACAAAATTAAAGGGAACCTGTCATGTGGCTTTTGACTTCAAACCTATGGCTACCTGTCCCTGCAGCTTGTAAACACATCCCTAACCATCCCTGTGTGAGCTAACAGTGTGCTATATTTGTGTTGTAAATTGATTTTGATATCTTGGTGTCCAGCATCCCATAGGCGACGGGATGTTGGACACTAAGGTATCAAAGTCAATTTACAAAACAAATATAGCACACTGTTAGCTCACACAGGGATGGTTAGGGATGTGTTTACAAGCTGCAGGGACAGGTAGCCATAGGTTTGAAGCCAAAAGCCACATGACAGGTTCCCTTTAAACAACTGAATGGACATCTTCCGAGCCAGGTGATTCCATAATTTTTGCCAGGGTTTGTATATAATCAATATGGCTTAAAGTGCAGGCTTTCAGTTTTAATTTGAAGGTATGCACACCCATACTGGAATAAGGATTTAGGAATTACAGCTCTTTAATATGTAGATGCCTCTTTTTCAATTGACCAAAAGTAATTTAATGGGCTCCATGGGCTTTTCCTTTGTTAATCCATCATTAATTAAGCAGTTAAAAGGTCTGAAGCTGAATCTAGGTGTGGCATTTTCATTTAGAATCTGTTGCGGTGAACCCACAATATGAAGTCAAAGGAGCTCTCAATGGAAGAGAAACAGACCATCATTAGGCTGAAAAACAAAGAAATCTATCAGAGGGATAGCAAAAATATTACAAGTGGTCAACAGTTTGATATATTCTGCAAAAACATTGCACACTGGTGAGCTTGAGAGCTCAAAAATACCTGAAAATTCACAGAAGACAATAGTGGTGGATGATTGTAGAATCTTTTCCATAATGAAGAAAAACCCCATTATAACATTTACCTATATGAAGAACACTCTCCAGGAAGTAGGTGTTTCAGTATCTTAAGTATACCATAAAAAGAAGACTTCATCAGCATACCATTAATCAGCTTTAAAAATAGAAAGGCCAGATAAGGACTTGAAGAAAACATCTGAAGAAGCCATCAACGTTCTGAAAAAACATTCTTTGGACAAATGAAACTATGATTAACTTGTACCATAGTGATGGGAAGAAGAAAGCATAGAGAAGGCTTCAAATGGCTCATCAATAATCCAAAGAACATCACATCTTCAGTAACACATGATGGAGGCTGTGTGATGTTCGGGCATGCATTACTACCAATAGCTTTGGATCACTAGTATTTATTGATGATGTGATTGAAGAGACAAGCAACTGGTTGAATTCGTAAGTGTACAGCAAGGTTAATTGAATGGCGTATAGATGAACAATTACCTAAAATAGACAGCAAAAGCAGCCCAGTAGCTTTTTAAGGCACAGAAGTGGAATTTTCTGCATTGACCAAGTCAATCACAATATCTTAACCCCATCGAACATGCATTTCACATGCTTTACTGTTACGTCCTAGGTCGTATGCCTGCATTAGATGTGGGCTTACACATTGAGCCCACGTTTGCTGCACATGTTGGTTGAGCTGATCAGCCGACATGTGCCTCAAACAGAGATCCACCTGCACTTGTTAATCAGTTAAATCCTGCTGTCAGTCTCTGATAGCGAAATTTAACACACTCAGTCAGAAATCCCATAATTCCCATCAATGGCCCCATGACTAGAATTGCATTACTGCTACAGAACCTTTGTTAAAAATGGGTTATTTAGAACACAAATTGGCCAATTCAAGAGAGCTAAACAGTCAGCGACAAGGCATAACCTTTCTTCAGATCATAACCTTATATGCTTGTACAGAGACAAGAGGCGTGCAGCAGGCTGGCAATAGACTGCAATAAACTAAAATTGCAAAATGGTTTTCTAGAAGAAAGGTAAAGCTTTCATCAGCATTAAAGCACCTTTATATGTATGCCATTAGTTAGAGATATAAGAACTTGATGAAAGGCTCTCTTTAATGAAATAACAAAATATAATCAGCCATTTAAAGGGTGAGGGTAATGAATCCACTCCCTTTACATATGTTCTTTCAAGTTTCCCTGCACAAGATTTCCCCTGTGAGGCAGAACTTGAATCTGGTAAATTTGGCTGTCCTTGTAGGAAAATAAATCCATCCTTGTGAATGGTCGCCATGTTATAATAAAATCATGCATAGCTGACTGTGGCTCCCACAGAATGGGTCCAAGGGTGATAATATGATCAAAGCAGGAGCGGACATATCATTGGAGCAACATGTGCAGCCACATCAGGGCCCAAATTTATCTTCAAAGCAGGAAGAATTGTGTGTTAGGCTGGGGTCACAGTACCATTTTTCACATGCATTTTTGGAGACCTGCGTTTTCAAAAACGCATGTAAAAAACGCACCCATAGGCCCCCATGTTAAAAAACGCATGCCCTAATAGCCAAAAAGCATGTGTGACTGTCCCATGCGTTTTTGGAGCATATACAAAAACGCATGCGTTTTTGTAGAAAACGCATGCGTTTTTATAACATGGGTTCCTATGGGAAACGCATGCAAAAACGCATGTACAATTAGTACCTTTTAGTGCCATTCAAAAACGCATGCGTTTCCCATAGGAGCCCATGTTAAAAAAACGCATGCGTTTTTGTAGAAAACGCATGCGTTTTTTTAACATGGGCTCCTATGGGAAACGCATGCGTTTTTGAATGGCACTAAAAGGTACTAATTGTACATGCGTTTTTGCATGCGTTTCCCATAGGAACCCATGTTATAAAAACGCATGCGTTTTCTACAAAAACGCATGCGTTTTTCAAAACGCTCAAAAAAATACTACAAGCACTATTTTTATGTGCAGATTCAAAAACGCAGCCAAAAACGCAGGGAGCCATCAGAGACCTTAAAAAACTCATGCTGACATGAAAAACGCATGTAAAAAAGCATGCGTTTTTAAAAGGCACTAAAAAAACTGTGACCACAGCCTTATAGAGAGTAATTGGACTGCAAAACGCTCATATATTGTTCTTGCATAGGGGCCCTACTCTGTCTGTCTGCCAGTAGATCAAACAGAGTAGAAGAGTGGGACTTTTGGTAATCAAATGTTCAGATAGAAACATTATAAAATCGGTTGTCTCTGAATAGATAATCTCATAGTTATTTATCTCCTAAACAGAATTAAAATAACACATGCTTGATACTGTTGGAATCAGTACGGAAAATTCCAATTCCAAAAAATTCTGCATAAAATACACTACTTTTTTATGCATTTTTTAGGTATTTTGTGACACATTTTGTATGCTTCTTTTCCTTATTCACTTGTGTGGGTGAAAATGCAGAAATCTCATTCATTTTGTAGGTATTGTAAACTTCACTAGTTTTAGTGCAGAATTTTGTGTTGCAAATACTTAATGTGTTACCATGAATACAAAACAAAATACCATAGATACTGCTACAGATGATAATATTTTCAGTGTAAATTCGAAGTCACAAAATCTAAAGTTATTGATATAATTGGTTAATTCTTAGAAATAAATATTGCTTTATATACAATTTACCATTTAAATAGTAATATAATACAACAATGAATTTACACTCATCCACTTTTATCCTTAGGGCCATGATACGACAGCTGCTGCGCTTAACTGGTCCTTGTTTTTACTGGGATCTCATCCTGAAGTTCAGAAAAAGGTACACAAAGAGCTAGATGACACATTTGGTAAGACCTGTCTTCAAAAAATGATTCCTTAGCCAATATTAGTTGCTCTGTCGATCAAAAACACTGTTCTATTCATAAATAGTATATTACGGTAATTACTATACTCAAAGCGGATAAGATCAGGATCGACCACTGTTGAGTGCTCGGGGGTAAAACCGTTAGATAATACACACCAAAAATGTGGAGATAGCACTGTTGCTTATACAGTTTTTTTTATTATTTTTGTTGTGCAAAAAAGAGTGGTTTCCAAAGCAAAAAAATTGTTTTCCTGATGAAGGCTCCTGCTTGAGCCGAAATGTCATTTAGAAACCACTCTTTTTTGCAAAAGAAAAATAATAAAAAAACTTAATAAGCAACAGTTCTGTCTCCACATTTTTGGTGTGTTCCGGGGTTAGATCTTTTTGTATTAATTACTGTAGTCCAGCCAGCAATACATTATTTATATGTGTATGATATAGAAAAACTAAAATGAAATGAAATAAGTTTCCATAAAGGGGCTGTCCGGCTTTAGAGTAAAATTTCTTAAAAATATGTTGGGCTTCAACTTAACAAGATCAGTTGAAAACATGACCTGTGACAGACTGTTAATCTATGATGCATGTTGACTGTTGTCACATGCATGTTGTCACATCAGTGACAAGTTCACAGAGTCTGAGCAGGGAGGTGGTGAAAAAAGGGCTATGCCAGTATGGCCAATTAATTTTCCCAAGGGGCCACATGAGAGACTGTGACTGTGGTGGAAGGCCAAACCAACTGTCCGATCTTAAGTCTATTGCTTTATATTAATTTGTATACCTTAATATTAAACAAACTAAGTCTGTTGACTAGCTGCTACTCCTAATACATGTTACAGTATGGCTTATTGTAACATGTATTCTTATCACTAACAGCTACCAATGTACCATGATCAACAGCTCCCAACACAATATGATGCACCCAAGGCCACTCAGCTCAACTCAGTATAACGTCCTATCATGCAGTATGTCACTATAGAGACACTTTTATGTGGTATGATGTTTCCAAACAGCCACTTTACACTGTATGACATCTCTTAATAGACCCCATACCCAGTCCCCCTGAACACTGTTCCTCACACAATACATAGTATGATGTCCACTCACATAATAGGCAATTACAAAGTCCCTCATGTGACAGAATGTGCCCACACAGCCCTATTACGTAGCATAAAGTCCCAACAAAGCCCCTCTACACAGTATATTGTCCCAAGCCGAATTATGTCCATACACAGCCAGCCCTCTTACACAGTATTATATCCTTACACAGCACCTTATGCAAAAAGATGTGGCCATACAGTTTCCCCCTTACACAGTGTAATGTCCCCTAACAGCCTCCAGACACATTACTATGTCCCCACAGAGCTCCCTTGCACAGCATTATGTTCTCATACAGCCCCTTGCACAGTAGTATGTCCCCATATGAACCCCTTGCACAGTTTTATCTCCCACATAGCCCCCCCATAGAATAATATCCCCACCCAGCCTCTTTGCACAGTATGATGTCCCCACACAATCCCTTATACAGAATGATTTCCCCCTACAGCCTCCTGCATAGTATTATGCTTCCCCACACAGCCCCTTTCCACAGTAGTATGTCCCCACACAGCCACCTTGCACAGTAAGATGTCCCTTGAAAGTATCCATGCAATTTCTGACAAAGTTCTATGAATAAAAATAAAAAAACACCTACTCACTTAACATTTTTCTCCCTCTGCTTCAGTTTGCGCTGTGTAGTGAGGCACATTGGGCACAATGTAGTGACTAGCGTTGAGCCGACCTGTAGAAGTTCGTATTCATCAGGTTCAGCCAGACTTTATTAAAAAGTTCAGTTTGGGACCTGGACATGACCTGTACTTGACCCTGGCCCCTAATCCACAAATAAGTCAATAGGGACCCGGTCTTCTGTGCTGTAAAATGGTGAAAGGCTAGGGGGCTGAGAAAGGAAGCAAAACGGAGGCAATTACCCTAACAACATGTGAATATGGAATAATTAAAAATAAATGGTTTGGGCTCCCACCAATTTTTGAAAACCAGCTCAGGTAAAAAAGACAGCTGCTGGCTGCTAACTCTGGCTGTCTGCTTTATATTAGCTGGTTGATGATACCACACACCATTTTCACACGAGCGTGAGAAATTCCAGGTCTGCCGAGAATGAAGCTCCATCGATGGACATGAGGGGGAGTCTTTATTCAAATAAACTTATTTTTTTACGTGTCTGTGTCTTTTATAAATCTATACTTCAGGAATAAACAGCTGAAAAGAAGCAAAATAGCGTTTATATGTCGGCAGAAAGTGTGTAAATAAGTGGTGGATTTGCTCACCTGTTTGGGTTGTGAGATGTCACAACCACCCTTTGCGCCTGTAACAACTTTAGATGTCAAGCTTTTTTCGCGGTCTGCCACAGTCCTCCCTCCCGTAGTAGTCCAGGAAAACAAATATAAGAATAGGGACATGTGGCCGCGCGTCCGCTCCAACAAAATCCAAGAATCAAGGATTATTTGAATTCATATGATGGTATTTATTTCTATGCATTTTGTTGGAGCGGGAGCACAGCCACTAGTCCCTATTCTTATATCTGTTTTCCTGGAATAAGTCTATACTTGTCAGGTTAATAATTGGGGTGTCTGATACATGTCTCTCCATTACTAACACCAAGCCTTGATTCCAGCTGTAAATTCACAGCTGACATTAACGCCACAAGTATTACCCGGATTGAAAATGCACCAGCACAATTGTGAAGAGCCAGGTAAAGCAACAAAATTGGCGCATCCTATGGATGCACCACTACTGGGGTGGTGGTAGCCTGATATATTTAGACTGAAAAAGGCCAATAACTTTGGCTGTCTGCTTTAGCTTTTACCCTGGGAGGATATCAAAAATAGGGCAGATTCCAGATTTATTTTACTTATTGAAATTAATAATGGAAAAAACAGCGTATGATCCCCTCTGTTTTTGATACCCAGCCAAGGTAAAGTAGATAGCTGAGGGTTGCAGCTCATAGGTGTCTGTTTTGCCTGTGATGGTTATCAAGAATAGGCGGATTCCACATTATTATATTTTTATCTTTATAGTTCACTACAATATACAGTCATCTGCAGCGTTTGAACATACTTTATTGACACACAAACAGAACCAAACTCTGACATTTTTTCAGTTCATGTTGTTCGAATCTTAGTCCTTGACACTTGGTGTCTGATACAAACCCCAAACTTTATAGTTTGTGCTCTCTCATCCCTAGTAGTGACGTCATAATATCTGCTATGGTCTCTGGAGTTCAAGCTCAATGATGGAAGAGAGAGCTGACAGCTCCCAGTTCCATCATTGTTTATATCAGTATCTGCATCTCAGGTGCGAGGCACAACTGTTATCAGCCCCTTAGCTGTCACAGTCCGCATGCCGCATTGGAACAGTGAAAGAGCCACATGTAGTCACCATTTTCCTAATTCTTATATATTGTGCTTGGGTAAGGCTGATCAACATACAAGAAGTTTATTAACTATTATTTATAGCATTATTTATTGTGTCTCAAGGGCTGCTGCCCTCCTCCACCTCTCCTCTCTCTTTGTGTACAAAGCTGCAGCAGTGATACCCCATCCACAACATATTACCTTTGCTTAGCGGTCCTTATAAGGTTGATGGTACTGTTCTGCTGAGGCCAGTAATTTGCTGCAACAGTCTGGTGTTGCCGCTACAGCCATAGTAACAAAGACAAGCTGGGAGCTTCAAGGAGGAGGTCATGAAATGGCACATAATGTTGGTCCTTTGTCCCTCATTTTGTATTAGTCAATAATGCTACTTGAGCTGCCTGTTACAGAAACTGCAGGTCATGTATACCTTTTTACACTGTAGTAGGTGGACTTGCCCACAGGTGACGAGGTGAATCCCTCAGTGGAAACCTGTGGAAGAATGGGTCACCCCTATCTATACAATGGGTGAAATAAGTATTGAACACATCACCAATTTTCTAAGTAAATATATTTCTAAAGCTGCTACTGACACCAATTTCTCACCTGATAGCCGTAACAATCCATTCAATCCACACAGGCAAAGAAATCAAATCAAGAATGTCCATAAATTTAGTGATGTGTAATATGCATAAATGACAAAATGAGGTGCAAAAAGCAAAGGAAATTCAATACACAGGGTGAAATCTGTCAGTACTTATAAGTGTATTAAATAGAATTTTTGGTAGATTTGTAAATACAAGTAAAGTAATATTTGCATGTAGCTGAACATTGGGCCTCCGGAGACAATGTTACCCTTGGAATCCTATTCTAACATTGCCGAGTAGCTTGTGTTTTACTTATTCTTAACAAAAATATGTTTTCCCTTTTTAAATCTTATAGTCTAATAGGGAGCACAGTAAAGGTTTGTGAGTGATCATGTTTGTGACTAGCCCAGGGTATGGAGACTAAGGTATCTGGGCCCTCTGCTGCAGTAGGGATGTCACTGGTGGTCTGCCCAGACCCGTGGCCCTAGTGATCAACTAAAAAGGGGTAGTTGAAATGGGAATAAATGTTTATAAGTTTATCGTGACGCCACCTGTGGTATCTGGTGACTGCACCAACGCTGTGTGGGACCTCCAGGGATGGTGGATGAGCAGCTAGCTCCCAACATGTTAGACACCTTTCCCTTTTGTACATCAGCTAATCACTCATGTACATATACATGCATATTTTCAACCAAAAATTGTCACATATTTTTAATATTTGCTGTTTTTTAGCAAATCATGTTCCACTTTCAAGGAAGTTTTTTCCCATTGCGTCTTGTAGTAAAGTGTTTGTGTGATTTCTGAAGATTTGCACAGAAAGGCCAGTAAAGATATGGAACAGATTTAAAGGGGTTGTACACTACTATGACAACCTCTTCTGAATCAACTTGTTTTATGCATGTGGACAACCCCTTAAAGAAATAACCTGACCATTTTTCTGGTGGCTTTCAGTTGGAAGCTGCTCACTATTTTATAGATAAAACTACCAGAAAGGTGGATAAAATATTCGTCAGGAAAAACACCATTGATTTCCTTATGGAGCTTCTCTTTGTGGAGGTCACTCACTGCTTCTCGCACTGCCCTTAAACCAATCATCATCAGGGGCAACAGTAGTGGCAGTTACCCTGTTTCCCCGAAAATAAGACACTCTCTTATATTACTTATTGCTCCAAATTGTCTTATTGTCATGGGATGGCTTATTTTTCCATCATCCACTTGCAAGCCCCAATATTCCCATGCAGCTCCCAATATCCCCATCATCCCTTTGAAGCCCCCAATATTCCCATGCAATATTCCCCCCCCATCTTTTTTTAGGGGAAACAGGGTAGTAACAGCAAGGCCACGCCCATTGACGATTGCTGGTGTCACTCACTGCTTTTATCTCTATTCCTTGCTGTTGTATTTTAGCTACAGATAGAAATAGAGTGCTGGCGCTGCACTCACATCCCCCACAGCATCTATCAATGTGGATCCAAGTTGTCTTCTGGGGATGTTTTGTTTGAGTGGAGTCTGAAATGTGACATTACAGGAGGCTGGGGCTGCACTCACTCCCTGCTGCATTTATGACCCCTCCTGGAACAAGACTTTTCAGGGGGATGGTGCTGCAGTAACATACTGCACTCTCTTGTATCTCCATCCCCCTGAAAAGTCCTGTTCCAGGAGGGGTCATAAATGCAGCAGGGAGTGAGTGCAGCCCCAGCCTCCTGTAAGGTCACATTTCAGACTCCTCTCAAACAAAACATCACAGGAAGTGCAGTAAAAATACACACTCGGGAAATAACTAGATAACAAGAAATGTATTGTGCCATAAAGCAAATTAAAGAAAGTCGTTGGTGTGTAATGATAGGTAGTTAGAAATGACATTTTAGGTGCCAGACCCCCCTTTAATATTTATTTAGTTCAATTCTTGAAATATGACAATGAAAATTATTTAATCATTTGATTTGTTAACTGAATCATCATGTCATTCTCATTAGGTCAGTCTGACCGGCCAGTGACAATGGATGACATGAAGAAGCTACGATATCTTGAAGCAGTTGTTAAAGAAGCTCTTCGAATTTTCCCTTCAGTGCCATTCTTTGCACGGACCATTACTGAAGATTGCACCATCAGTAAGGAACCTTACCCAGATTGGGAATTGTGTCATCTACAAAATACTGTATACATAGATATGAGAATAAACAATTTGCATTTGCATACAATTAAACTTAAAGGGAACCAACCACCTCAGATGACGACTATAAGCAGTTAATACATGTCCCTGCACCCTACCTACACCGTTCCAGCTATGTTTTTGCTAAGAATATTGATAAATGCAAACCGAAATATACACTTTGTAAACTTACATTCCTGCGTACTTGAGGGCGTCTCCCTCGGGCTCTCGTACTAGAGGGCTGTGCTCGTCATGCCTGCTCTCCCCCTCCCTTATGCACGCCCCCTCTCAGCCTGCTATAGTGATGTGAGGCTGATTGCGTCATAAAGGGGCGGGGCTACCGGGATGCCCCGATTTAGCCCCGCCCCTTTATGACGCAATCAGCCTCACATCACTATAGCAGGCTGAGAGGGGGCGTGCATAAGGGAGGGGGAGAGCAGGCATGATGAGCACAGCCCTCTAGTACGAGAGCCTGAGGGAGACGCCCTCAAGTACGCAGGAATGTAAGTTTACAAAGTGCATATTTCGGTTTGCATTTATCAATATTCTTAGCAAAAACATAGCTGGAACGGTGTAGGTAGGGTGCAGGGACATGTATTAACTGCTTATAGTCGTCATCTGAGGTGGTTGGTTCCCTTTAATATAATGTGTGAGAAGATTGGAGGAAATAATAGAAAGTAAGATGCCGATGCTCCACTGTGTTATACAATTGCCAGTCCACTTATGACTCCAGTCAAGTAATATGTTATAATAATGTAATGACTTACATACTTATGTTTGTTACTACAGGAGGATATACTATACCCAAAGGTGTGAATGTAGTTATTTTGCCTTATGCTTTACATCGGGATCCTGAATATTTTCCTGATCCTGAGGAATTTAAGCCAGAAAGGTTTTTCTCTGAAAATGCAAGTGGACGCAATCCATACGCATACATACCATTCTCTGCCGGGCTCAGGAACTGCATTGGTAAGCCACAAAATGCAAAATACTAACAAAAACATATATATTAAGCCTTAATATACATGTTCACCTTTTGCTGCTTATAAAGTTGAAAACCTGAGCATATGAATTGGCAAAGAGCATTAACTGTCGACAAGCACATCAAGACACCTTAACGATCTACTTTATAATTGTCTAAGGCGTCTGTCGGTCACAGAAATCGCGCGCCAGACAGAGGCCGCTCATTGGTGCCCGTAGGAGGAGCTCAGACTATGTAAATAGGTGCGAGAATTAAAAGTTTGAATTCCGCGCCAATATGCAGCGAGGATACACGGTCCTCCTCACAGCCCCCCGTTCCTCCTGCCCGCGCTCCCTGCGGCCCACCCGCTCTTCATGCCCCCCTCCGCTCCTCCTGCCCCCCTCCGCTCTTCCTGCCTCTGTTCCGCTCCCTGCAGCCCCCTCCCTCTGCCCTCCGCTCCCCACGGCCCCCAGCTCCCCCTGGCTTCCCCCGCTCCGTCTAGCTTCTATAGGGCTTGAGGACCTGTCGTTGCCTAGGAAACTGATCAGCTGATCGGTATCCCAGGCAACGACAGGTCCTGTCCTGGGAGCCACAAGACAGAGGTGGAGTGAGACGGCGTTCGGGTGAGTATCCTCACTGAGGTTTTTTTTTTTTTTAATTATCAAGCGGGGGGGCGGGGGGGCTGCGGGGATCGGAGGGGCAGAGGGGGGGGCAGCGAGGATCAGAGGAGGGGCAGGAGCAGCGGAGGGGGGCAGGAGGAGTGCCTCCATCCTGCCCCCCTGCCACCATCCTGCCTCCCCGCCACCATCCTGCCCCGCCGGCTCCATTCTGCCCTGCCGGCTTCATCCTGCCCCCCACCACCATCCTGATCCCCCCCACCACCATCCTGATTCC
Organism: Allobates femoralis; assembly: GCA_033576535.1. Classification (NCBI taxonomy): domain Eukaryota; kingdom Metazoa; phylum Chordata; class Amphibia; order Anura; family Aromobatidae; genus Allobates; species Allobates femoralis. The sequence continues at coordinate 128,218,550 of JARQOC010000003.1, read as the reverse complement.
CCCCGCCACCATCCTGCCCCGCCGGCTCCATCCTACTCCCCCCCCGCATCCATCCTCCTGCCCACGCTGGCTCACCATCCTGCACCCCCCCACCATCCTGTTACCCCCATCCCCACCATGCCTCCGCCCATTCCTGCCCCCCCGACACCATCCTGCCCCCCCACACAATCCTGCACCTGCCGGCTCCATCCTGCCCGCCGGCTCCATCCTGCCCCCCCCACCACCCCATGCTGTCCCCTCCCCCTGCCACCATCCTGCCACAATCCCGCGCTCCATCAATGCTCCCCTCGCATCCATCCTGCCCTGCCGGCTCCATCCTGCACCCGTTCGCCTACCATCCTGCCCCACCGTCCATCCTGCCCCGCTGGCTCCATCCTGCCCCCCCCCGCATCCATCCTGCCCCACGGGCTCCATCCTGCACCCCACCAACATCCTGCCCCACCACCATCCTGCCCGCCGGCTCCATCCTGCCCTGCCGGCTCCAATCCTGCCCCTTCGCCACCATCACTGCCCCGGCTCCATCCTTCCTGCGCTCCATCCTGCCGCTCCTATCCTGACCGCCTCTGCTCACACCTGCTCCATCGCCTCCCTCCATCCTGCCCGCTGGCTCCATCCTGCCCCCCCGCATCCATCCTGCCCCACTGGCTCCATCCTGCACCCACACATCCTGTTCCCCCCACCACCATCCTGCCCGCCGGCTCCATCCTGCCCCAGCCGGCTCCATCCTGCCCCCCCCATCATCCTGCCCCGCCGGCTCCATTCCCGCCCGCTGCTCCATCCTGCCCCGCTCGCTCCATCCTGCCCCGCCGGCTCCATCTCTCCCCGCATCCCATCCTGCCCCTCGCCCCATCCTGCCCTGCCTCTGCTCAGCCCCACCGGCTCCACCTGCCCACTGGCTCCATCTGCCACCCACACTGCGTCCGGTTTCCTCCTGCCCCGCCGCCCCATCCTGCCCCCGCGCATCCATCCTGCCCTACTGGCTCCTTCCTGCCCCCCCACCACCATCCTGCCCCGCCGGCTCCATCTCCCCGCCGGACTCCATCCTGCCCGCCGGCTCCATCCTGCCCTGCTTGCTCCATCCTGCCCCGCTCTGCTCCATCCTGCACCTGCTCGCTCCATCCTGCCCCCCACCACCATCCTGATCACCCCGCCACTATCCTGATACCCCCACCACCATCCTGCCCGCCGGCTCCATCCTGCCCCGCCGGCTCCATCCTGCCCCCCCGCATCCATCCTGCCCTACTGGTCCTTCCTGCACCCCCACCACCATCCTGCCCCCCGCCCCACATCCTGCCCCGCCGCTCCATCCTGCCCCCCCGGCCCCATCCTGCCCCGCTGGCTCCATCCTGCCCCGCACTCTCCATCCTGCTGCCCGGCTCCATCCTGCCCCGCCCCCACTGCTCCACTCGACTCCACCGCCCGCGCACACCGTTCCCCGCCGCCTCTGTCCTGCCCGCCGGCTCCATCCTGCCCGCTGGCTCCATCCTGCCCCCCCACGCATCCTCCTGCCTCCTATCTCCGCCGCACCCCCAACACACCATCTTCCCCCCCCGCCACTATCCTGCCCCCCCGGCCCATCCTGCTCACCGCCCACGCCCCGCCCATCCTGCCCGCCGGCTCCATTTGCCCCCACCACCATCCTGCCCCGCCGGCTCCATCCTGCCCCGCGGCTCCATCCTGCCCCACTGCTCCATCCTGCCCCCACTCGCCACCGCGGTCCTGCCCCGCCGCCATCTGTCCTGCCCCGCCGGCTCACTCCTGCCCCTGCTGGCTCCATCCTGCCCCCCCACACCTATCCTGCCCTGCTGGCCTCCATCCTGCCCCGCCGCACACCATCCTGCCCCCCCACACCATCCTGCCCCGCCACTATCCTGCCCCCCCACCACCATCCTGCTCACCGGCTCCATCCTGCCCCGCGGCTCCATCCTGCCTCCGGCTCATCTGGCTCCCGCTCCATCTGCCCCCCCGCTCCATCCTGCCCGCTCACTCCATCCTGCCCCGCCAGCCATCCTGCCCCCCCACATCCTGCCGCTGCCATCCTGCGCCCCACCATCCTGACTGCCTCCACTGCCCGCGCTCACTCGTCTCCCGCCTCCACTGCCCCCCCCACCATCTGCCCCCGGCTCCATCCTGCCCGCCGCTCCATCATGCCCCCCCCCACCATCCTGCCCCCTCGCACACCGTCCGCCCACCAACTCACCTGCGCCCCCCGCATACATCCCCGCCGGCTCCATCTGCCCCGCTGGCTCCATCCTGCACCCCACCACATCCTGCCTCCCCGCCACCATCCTGCCACCCCCCCCGCCACCATCCTGCCCCCCGGCTCCATCCTGCCCCACGGCCTCATCCTGCCCCCTCGCCACCATTCTGCTCCGGCTCCATCCTGCCCGCCGACCCATACTGCCCCCCCGCTCCATCTGCACCCCTCCACCACCATACTGTCCCCCACACCACCATCTGATCACCCCTGCCACCATTCTGACCCCCGGCTCCATCCTGCCCCGCCGGCTCCATCCTGTCCCTCCACATCCATCCTGCCCCCCAGCTCCATCCTGCCCCCCACCCCATCCTGCCCCCCACCACCATCCTGATCCCTCCCTCCACCATCCTGCCCCACCGGCTCCATCCTGCCCCCCCCCATCATCCCGCCCGCCGACTCCATACTGCCCCCGCTCCATCCTGCCACGCTCGATCCATCCTGCCCCACCACCATCTGATCCCCGCCCCATCCTGATCACCCTCCACCATCTGACCGCCGCTCCATCCTGCCCCCCACATCATCCTGCCCCTCCAGCTCCATCCTGCCCCCCCCCGCCGCCATCTGCCCCGCCAGCTCCATCCTGTTTCCCTGCACCATCCTGCGCTGCTCGCTCCATCCTGCTCCTCCGGCTGCATCTGCCCCTTCAGCCCATCCTGCCCGCTCGCTGCATCCTGCCCGCTCCATCATCCTGCCCGCTGGCTCCATCCTGCCCCCCGCCACCATCCTGCCTGCCCCCCGCCACCATCCTGCTCTGCCCCCCCGCCCCATCCTGCTCCTCTGGCTCAATCCTGCCCTGCTCGCTCCATCCTGCCCCGCTCGCTCCATCCTGCCCCGCTCGCTCCATCCTGCCCCACTCGCTCCATCCTGCCCTGCTCGCTCCATCCTGCCCCCCGCTGTTCTTGCTCCCCTGCGTCCACCCTGCCCCCTCCGCCTCCATCCTGCCCCCCCGGCTCCATCCTGCCCCCTGCGGCTCCATCCTGCCCCCCCTGCTCCATCCTGCCCGCTCGCTCCAACCTGCCCCCCTGACACAATCCTGCTCCCCCTCCCAGCTGATCAGTTTCCCAGGCAACAACAGGTCCTAAAGGCCTGTAGGACCTAGAAGACGGAGGTGGAGCGAGCCGGCAGACAGGTGAGTATCCTCACTGAGGATTTTTTTTTTTTACTTTTACTGTGGAGGACCGGGGGCCAGGAGGAGCGGGGGGCCACGGGGTGCGGAGTATCGCCATATACCATAGTGCTGCTATACAAGTACTATAATGTACCGCCATGTACCATAGCCCTGCTATACATGTACTGTACTGTACGGCCATATACTAAAGTGCTGCTATACATGTACAGTAATGTACCACCATATACCATAGCGCTGCTATACATGTACTGTAATGTACCGCCATATACTATAGTGCAGCTATACATGTACTGTAATGTACCGCCATATACCATAGCGCTGCTATACATGTGCTGTAATGTACCGCCATGTACCATAGCCCTGCTATACATGTACTGTAATGTACGGCCATATACTATAGTGCTGCTATACATGTACAGTAATGTACCACCATATACCATAACACTGCTATACATGTACTGTAATGTACTGCCATATGCTATAGTGCTGCTATATGTTGCGTCGTTGAGTAGGTCTGACTGTTTGACATCGCACCAGCTATTTTTAGGTGACAGGTTCCCTTTAAGTCTTGGTCTCTGCTTTGTGTCTATATAATATATTTATTCATTTATATAGCTCCAATAATTTCATAGCAGTTTACATACATCATCAACACTATCCCCATTGGGGCTCACAACCTAAATTCCCTATCAGTATATCTACCTATCCTATTAGGGAGAACATACAAACTCCTTACAGAATCACAAAGCCCTAGTGGCCTAATGGATAAGGCACCGGCCTCCTAAGCCAGGGTTTGTGGGTTTGAGTACAATCTGAGGTGGTACTTTTAAAAATAAAAACTCCTTGAAGATGTTGTCCTTGATGGTATTTGAATCAAGGACTTCAGCACTGCAAAACTGCAGTGCTAACCACTGAGCCTCCGTGCTGCCCATGAAATTGTATTCGTAGACATAGCAAGCTTTATAACAATGGTACATATGGACAGAAAAAGAGTCCATCACAGCATTGTTTCTTGCAAAACAATTCCATTGGTAATGAGACATGCACAAGAAAACATGGCTGTCATGATCATGTTTCAAGCTAAAAGTTCTTTATGATTGCCTCTAACATTGACTAAGACTATGAACTGTTAGCTCAAAACGGGGTTGTAGTGTGATCAAAGTTGTTTGTGCATGCCTTTGTACTATCACAGTAAAAGACATCAAACGTTTTGCAAGAAATGCTGCCGTGCTGATATTATGGCCCACTTAGAGACGTGTTGTCAACATCTGTGTGGGGTTACATGAAGAGACAAGAATTTTGGTAGGCCTACATATATAGAGGATCAAGGGTTTGTTATCTAACATGTTCAGAATAACTTTTTACCGAGTATAAGTGTACCAAGTAGAATTGATGCTTTGTTGCTGTTTTGAAAGCAAAGTGTGCTCGCACCAAATATTGACTTCTTTCAGATTACTCTATTGTTCATTCACTTTGCTTTTCAATAATTGATAAAGCTAAGCAATTAAAACATCAAGGTAGATTAACTATAGTGCCATGGCATGTAAACTACTTCATTATGTTGAACACCATGGGCAAAGGAACCTCAAGATGTGGACATGGACTTTTAACCTTGGGTTTGTTGAAAATTTGTTTTGGTTTTCAGGTCCTTAGACAGTCCTTCTCTGCTATTTCTGTTCTTCATGCTTAGTGTAGAACACACATAATGCAAATATTGAGTCAACTCCTCCCCTTTTTATCTGGTTTTGGGTGTAATTTTCCTATTGACTACACCTATTACTTGCCACAGGTGAGTTTGAGCGAGCAACAAACACATGTTTGAAACAAAATGGTTTACCTACAATTTTGAAAAGGTGCCAACAATTTTTGGTCCGACCAATCACACGATTTTGTCCAACCAATGTACTAGTTTTTGTGTATATGTACATCTCTTCATTACGTCTTCTTATACACAGGCCAACGCTTTGCTCTAATGGAAGAGAAGGTGGTTTTATCGGCCATATTGAGAAACTTCACCGTGAAGGCAAAACAGAGCCGTGATGATCTTTGTCTAGTGGGAGAACTCATTCTTCGCCCACAGGATGGAATATTAATCGAACTGGAGAAGAGGAAACCAAACTCATCACAATGAAACTTGTGAAACAACTTCTGTATTTGAGGACACATCATTTATCTAAAATTGTCATTAATTGTAAATAGTTAAATGTGTGACTGGTGATGTAGAGAATATTCCTACTGGAAACTATCTGGAAATTTAATTTGTATATCAGGTTGATATAAAAGTCTATGTATATCTTCACACATTTTTTTTGTATAATTAATTCGCTAAATGCAACATTCATCAACTTTCTAAATATTCTTGATTAAAAAATGTTTATCATTTTGCTGCTGTAAACTTTTTTTTATCTAGGTCAATAAAAACGTGTACAAATCTGTTCGAGGTCCTGCTTCTGGTTCTAACAGTTCTTTCTGCTCCCTCTTCTGAGTGTTAAGGTACCGTTACACACAGATATTGCTTTCAACTCACAGGTTGCAGTGAAATCATGGACACATTGTTCCATTTTGTTGCCGTGTGCAAATGTAACAATGTGTCCATGATTTCACTGCAGCCAGTGAGTTGCATGCAATATATCTCTATGTGTAACAGTACCTTTAGAAATAGCAGAAATAGCAGATATCCAAAAGAGTTTCTAGACAGATCTCCAAATATGAGAATGAGTTAAAAAGCATGTTAACTATTGAGTAGAGAAAACAGGCTACAAATAAGGAGGAAAGCACATGTAGAGGAAATAAGTTCAGGATAGAAGATGTGCTGACACTTAGCTAAAGAAACGCTGCAGCCACAAAGACCTCCAATCAACACTATATTCCAAGGAAAGACACTCCTACAAAAGAGAAATTGTAACAATACAATGAGGACACAAACTGCATATGAAGAGGGTCTGGAAATGAAGGAAGGAATCAAAATGTCAGAATTAAACCTAAAAGGTAACCTTGGACATAAGTAAAAATAATTTTGTAAGGTAGTCTACCTAGTAACAGCAACATATTGAAGGAGTATAATCATGCAGCAGACACAAAAGAATACAGATGTAATACATAACCAATATAGTAGATCTGTCCCTTTGTATTATCTATGATAAAACAATTCTGGGATATCTTTTCTTTAAGTCCTTTATTGTGCTCCTTCTGTGACATTCTTTAGGTCTCCTGACTCGACAGTGACCTGTATATATTTCTATGCAGCTCTCCCCCTCAGGTCAGAAGTACCATGGTCAGTGTTTGAACTTTTATACAATGTTCATGTTGTACGGCCGTCTGATGGCCACTTTACACACACCAACTTCTGTGTCCAACTTCTGAACAACTTACTGGTTGCAGTGAAATCATGGACACATAGTTCCATTTGTACACAGCCACAAAATGGAGCAATGTGTCCATGATTTCACTGCAACCAGTAAGTTGTTTAGAAGTTGGACACAGAAGTTGGTGTGTGTAAAGAACCATGACAGATCTGGGCTGGTGAAAGATACTGGGGCCAATTCATTAAGACTGACATTGCACCTCACCGGTCTTAATGAGAGTCTGGAGTATAATATGCCAAGTTAATTGAAAGGATAAAACCAGTGAATCAATTTGCCACATCTTCTCAGTGGTATGCACCTGCCAGAATTGCTACTTGACTCAAAGACGGGTGAAAGAAATGCTGGCACTTTTGGCAAATTTGACAGGTGGATCTAACGATGCCCTGGTCCTGCCCTAGCCCCTCCCCAGTTCAGAACATTTTGGCAGAGCTGCTTTAAATTGGTGTGAAAATGCCAAAAGTGGCAAACATTCTGCAACTTTTCAATCATTTGAAGCCAGTTTTCTGTCGTAAACGTTTTAATGAATTTGCCCCACTATCTCTTTTCTCTTCATCCAGTCGATACTCCCACAACTGACACAACCCATCCTGCTTTGTGTTTATACAAGTTTTGATCTTCACTAGGGATGAGCGAGTCTACTCATTACTACTCGCTACTCGGCGAATAGTAGGACACTCGCCCTACTTTTTACTCTGCGACTTTCCTAGCGATTACTCGCACAGTAACGAGTCCACTGTAAATCAAGTGAAATGCAATTCCTCTGCTGCTGCACCCTATAAAGAGGTCTGGAAGCAAAGGAAAAACCTGCAATTCCCCATTTCATTGTTTAAAAGCCAGCGGTAAAGAGCCACCGGCTTTTAAACATTGCTGACAGCCGCTGACAGCTTCCCTGCCGCCTGACAGCAGGATCCTCCTCTCCCCCCTCCGCCTCCCCACCCTATCCTAACTGAGGATCGGGTGGGGAAGCTGCGGGGGGTGCGGAGGATTCTGCTGTCAAGTAGCCGGGGAGCGCAGAACCGACTGCAGACAGCAGGGAGCTGTCCACGGTCGTACATTAAGTGAAAACTGGATTCTCCCGGATTACCTGGTCCGGGGCAATCCGGGACCATAGAGCCCCATGTTATGGGGCGCCGGATAGCACCAGACGGGTACAATCCGGGAGAATCCGGTTTGAAAACTGGTTTGAAAACCTGTTTCTCCCGGATTGTACCGGTCCAGTGCCTTGTATTATCAGCTGGCCCTAAGCCCGAAATTCTTGGCGGTCACGCCAATAGTATACATTACCGTCATGAATTTCTAGTAAATTATGTAAAAAAAAACACAACACATAGAAAAAATATTTTATTAGAAATAAAACAAAAAAGACACTTAGACTCCATCTTTAATTATTAAAAAATCCTCTTCCGTCCCTTTATTACCCAGTGAGCCACAGCCCCAGGGCCCTGGAAGAGTTGGGTTCAGCGCCAGAATATGGCGCTTCAATGAACGCACCATTTTCTGGGGTGGCTGTGGGCTGCCATTCGCAGCGGGGGGTGCCCAGAAAACTTGGGCCTCCCTGCGCTGCGGATTCCAGCCCCCAGCTGCCTAGCTGTACCTGGCTGGACATAGAAATAGTTTGAAAACCGGATTCTCACGGATTGCCGGCGGTCCGGGGCAATCTGGGACCATAGAGCCCCATGTTATGGGGAGCCGGATTGCACCGGACCGGTGCAATCCGGGAGAAACCGGTTTTCAAACCGGATTCTCCCGGATTGTACCCGTCCAGTGCAATCCGGCACCCCATAAAATGGGGCTATGTGGTCCCGGATTGCCCCAGACCAGGGCAATCCAGGAGAATCCGGTTTTCACTTAATGCACGACAGCGGACAGCTCCCTGCTGGCCGCGGTCGGTTCTGCGCTCCCCGGCTGCCTGACAGCAGGATCCTCCGCTCCCCCCGCAGCCTCCCCACCCGATCCTAAGTTAGGATAGGGTGGGGAGGCGGTGGGGGGAGTGGAGGATCCTGCTATCAGGCGGCAGGGAAGCTGTCAGCGGCTGTCAGCATTGTTTAAAAGCCGGCGGCTTTTTACCGCTGGCTTTTAAACAATGAAATGGGGAATTGCAGGTTTTTCCTCTGCTTCCAGACCTCTTTATAGGGTGCAGCAGCAGAGGAATTACTCGCAATACTCGCTTCCCCATTGATTTACATTGGACTCACTATATCGGGACCTACTCCTTACGAGTCTAGCGAGTCCGAATATTTCAGTATTCGCTCATCCCTAATCTTCACTAATATACAGTTAGGGCCAGAAATATTTGGACAGTGACACAATTTTCGCGAGTTGGGCTCTGCATGCCACCACATTGGATTTGAAATGAAACCTCTACAACAGAATTCAAGTGCAGATTGTAACATTTAATTTGAAGGGTTGAACAAAAATATCTGATAGAAAATGTAGGAATTGTACACATTTCTTTACAAACACTCCACATTTTAGGAGGTCAAAAGTAATTGGACAAATAAACATAACCCAAACAAAATATTTTTATTTTCAATATTTTGTTGCGAATCCTTTGGAGGCAATCACTGCCTTAAGTCTGGAACCCATGGACATCACCAAACGCTGGGTTTCCTCCTTCTTAATGCTTTGCCAGGCCTTTACAGCCGCAGCCTTCAGGTCTTGCTTGTTTGTGGGTCTTCCGTCTTAAGTCTGGATTTGAGCAAGTGAAATGCATGCTCAATTGGGTTAAGATCTGGTGATTGACTTGGCCATTGCAGAATGTTCCACTTTTTTGCACTCATGAACTCCTGGGTAGCTTTGGCTGTATGCTTGGGGTCATTGTCCATCTGTACTATGAAGCGCCGTCCAATCAACTTTGCAGCATTTGGCTGAATCTGGGCTGAAAGTATATCCCGGTACACTTCAGAATTCATCCGGCTACTCTTGTCTGCTGTTATGTCATCAATAAACACAAGTGACCCAGTGCCATTGAAAGCCATGCATGCCCATGCCATCACGTTGCCTCCACCATGTTTTACAGAGGATGTGGTGTGCCTTGGATCATGTGCCGTTCCCTTTCTTCTCCAAACTTTTTTCTTCCCATCATTCTGGTACAGGTTGATCTTTGTCTCATCTGTCCATAGAATACTTTTCCAGAACTGAGCTGGCTTCTTGAGGTGTTTTTCAGCAAATTTAACTCTGGCCTGTCTATTTTTGGAATTGATGAATGGTTTGCATCTAGATGTGAACCCTTTGTATTTACTGTCATGGAGTCTTCTCTTTACTGTTGACTTAGAGACAGATACACCTACTTCACTGAGAGTGTTCTGGACTTCAGTTGATGTTGTGAACGGGTTCTTCTTCACCAAATAAAGTATGCGGCGATCATCCACCACTGTTGTCATCCGTGGACGCCCATGCCTTTTACAGTTCCCAAGCTCACCAGTCAATTCCTTTTTTCTCAGAATGTACCCAACTGTTGATTTTGCTACTCCAAGCATGTCTGCTATCTCTCTGATGGATTTTTTCTTTTCTTTCAGCCTCAGGATGTTCTGCTTCACCTCAATTGAGAGTTCCTTTGACCGCATGTTGTCTGGTCACAGCAAAAGCTTCCAAATGAAAAACCACACACCTGGAATCCACCCCTGACCTTTTAACTACTTCATTGATTACAGGTTAACGAGGGAGAAGCCTTCAGAGTTAATTGCAGCCCCTAGAGTCCATTGTCCAATTACTTTTGGTCCCTTGAAAAAGAGGAGGCTATGCATTACAGAGCTATGATTCCTAAACCCTTTCTCCGATTTGGATGTGGAAACTCTCATATTGCAGCTGGGAGTGTGCACTTTCAGCCCATATTATACATATAATTGTATTTCTGAACATGTTTTTGTAAACAGCTAAAATAACAAAACTTGTGTCACTGTCCAAATATTTCTGGCCCTAACTGTAGCTGTAGACATTTTAAAAAACTTAGCAATTGTCCCTTAGACAAAGAGCTTAAAGAAATGATTTTAAAAATATATTTTTATATTATTAAATTGATGAATATTTTTGTTAATTATTTTTTCCTGAAGAACTCCTTTAATCCCTTAGCACAAAATGGCAAATAGGTACTTCACTGAACATGGACAGCTGTATAGTGGGGACTATGTGTGGGGTCCTGCTGTATATTGGGGGTTGTATGTGGCCTCCTGCTTTATATCGAGGACTGTGTGCGGCCTCCTGCTGTATAATGGGGGCTTTGTCTATGCTCCTGCTGTATACTGGGGCTGTGTGTGGCCTCCTGCTGTATAATGGGTGCTGTGTGCAACCTCCTGCTGTATCCTGGGGCTGTGTACAGCCTTCTGCTGTTAACTGGGGGCTATGTGAGGCCTCCTGCTTTATACAGGGGTTGCATGTGGCCTCTTGCTGTTTACTGTGGGATGTGTGGCCTTCCGCTGAAGTTTGCTGGCTATGTGTGGGGTCCTGCTGTATACTAGGAACTGTGTGTGGGGTTCTGTTTACTGTGAGCTGTGTGTGGCCTTCTGCTGAAGAGTGGGGGCTATGTGTGAGGTCCTGCTGTATACTGGGGGTTGTATGTAGCCTCCTGTGGTATACTGAGGGCTCTGTGTGCATTCTTGCTGTATATTTGGGGCGGTGTGGGGGTCCTGTTGTATACTGGGGGTTGTATGTGGCCTCCTGCTGTATACTGAGGGCTGTATGTGGCCTCCTGCTTTATACTGGGGGTTTTGTGCGGCCTCCTGCTGTATAGTGGGGGCTGTGTGTGTGAGGTCCTGCTGTATACTGGGGGCTGTGTGTGGCCTCCTGCTGTATACTGGGAGCTGTGTGCACCCTCCTGATGTATACTGGGGTCATTGTGAGGCCTCCTGTGGTATATTGGGGCCTGTGTGTGGCCTTCCGCTGTATGAAAGAGGCTCTGTATGGCCTCTTGCAGTACACTAGGGGCTGTGTGAGGCTTTCTACATTATACTGGGGTCTGGGTGTGGCTTCCTGCAATAAACTGGGGGCTGTAAGCAGCTTCCTTCCATATACTGGGGGCTGTGTGTGGCCTCCTGCTATATACTGGTGGCTGTGTGCGGCCTCCTTCAGTAGACTGAGGACTGGGTGAGGCCTCCTTTGGTATAATGGGGACTGTGTGAGGCCTCTTTTGGTAAACTGTGGGCTGTGTGCAGTCTCTTGCTGCAGGCTAGGTGGCTATATGTTTTACTATTGTTCTTGTTTTGCCGCTACGGATCTGTCCCTGTGTGTTAATCCTGTGACCTATCACATGATCTTTTAAAAATTGATTATGTGACTGACATGTCACTTACTACTTGGGGCTGGGCGAGCCCCGGCCCTGGCTACTTTTAATCCGCCCCTGGTCCTCACTGAGTTCACTTTTGTAGTTTGTCCAAATCTCCAGTGCATTCAAAATGTTACAGGCTGTTAGAAGAATAGCGAAGAAGTGTCTTAGTTCATTTGGGTCTTGTGTGGCAGCTGCTTCATTGAAAGTCATGTGCCAGTGTGCAGCATTTTCCAAAAGTCCTTGTCTTCAGCAGCTTCCCTGAATGTTTCAAAGACATGTATAAGCATGAATGTCCTTAGTTGCCTATAGCAACAAATTAGAAGCTGAGCTGTGATTAGTAGCTATAGGCCACCTGATAAATATCCAGGCTAACTGTCAAAACAGCCATTGCAGTATCTATTGGCTTACACATACCAACAGTACCGCAGGTTTCACACTGGCGTTTGGGTCCAACACATCAGCAGGCGTCTCAGTGTGCCAGCCTACGGGTCCTCCCTGGGTCCCTATGTTTAACATGAGGATGCAGGGTGCATGCGCAGTCATTCGTTTGACTGCGCTTGCGTCCCACCGCGTTTTTTTATGTGGCTGCGGGATGCAACATTGGCCATTGTTCACACACATGCGTTTTTTTGACCATCTCTGCGTTTTTTGGTGTGTTAAAAAAAACGCAGGTGCGTTAACGCAGGGTACATTTGAGTGTACATGCGTTTTTCACCTCCACCTGCGTTTTTTACCCCCAGTCCAAAAAACGCTGCATGCAGCGTTTTATGGGTGCTGGAAAAAAACGCAGGGGTGGTTTTCCAAAAGCGCATGCGTTTTTTTTAACATGCGCCCCTATGGGAAACGCATGTGTTAATGCAGGGCACATATAGGCACCTGCGTTAACGCATGCGTTTCGCATACGGCCCCATGTTACAAAAATGCATGCGTTTTCTAAAAAACGCATGCGTTTCTATAACATGGGGCCCTATGGGAAACGCATGTGTTTTTAAATGGCACATTTAAGCACCCTGCGTTTTTGCCTGCGTTTTTGGGTAAAAAATGAAAAAGTGCAAAAATGATTAAAAGCCTTTCAGACACGCAAGGGACATTTTTTAGCACTCTTAAAAAAACGCATGTGGTTTTAGGAGTGCTAAAAAAAACGCAAATTGTGTGTGAACATGGCCATACTGTGTTTTTTGACCATCTGAGGCTGCCTGAAAACAACGAATGAATCCTGATATGCACAAAGACTACATAGAGTTGAATTGTGGCTCTTTGCAATCCAGATCATTCTCTCTCTCTTTTCATTCATGCGCATCTGCATAAAAAGCACAGCGCTGCCATTCGTCTTTATGTGTTCTGTCATCCGTCTGCTTCTCTACACACAGACGGATGCGTCACAAACGCTAGTGTGAAAAGAGCCCAAGTAAGGCTAAGTGCACATCAGGTTTTCAGTCTGTTTGGACACATTGCATTTTTTCAGGTGCATTAACGCATAGAAATGCAGTAAAATGCATGCAGTATCGCATCAATAGACTTGTATGGGAAAACGCATGCAAAGATGGTAAAAAAGCATTGCAAAACGCAGTTGTGTTTGAATGCATGCACTTTTACCTAGCGCACAGGGAATGTTGCTAGAAACGTTAGCTGTGCGCTCAGGAAAACACGTGTTCAAACACAACCACATTTTGCAATGCGTTTGTGTTTTACAATAGACGTATATGAGTTCGTTAATGCAATCAAACGCTTGTGTTTAATTGCTTTAACGCAGTGAAAAACGCAATGTTAAATGTGATTTGAACCTAGCCTCACTTTCTCTCTTTTGTTCTGTCAATACAATACACTGCCTCTTCATGCTGCACAGTGTTGTTTATAGTCCATCTATTCAGACAAAAGAAGCATGCCCGAGAACTGAGGCATTTGCACAGGCTCCGACATTGCTCTCAAGGAAGAGAGGAGGAGAGAGGGGGAGGGTCCTGGAAGGTCAAGGAGAAGGGGTAACAACAGCAAGACGTTTAGGTCTAGGGAGGGGTGTATACTTCCCACACCAAAAATGATTTCTTATAAAGTGATTATTTTAGTGTCCCAAAGGGATAGGGGGATAAGAGCCACCTTCACAAAATGTGGCATAAGCACTGCTGAAGGTGGCTCTTTTAGTTTAATAGGCTCTTGGGGGGGTTACAGGTTCCCTATAAAAATTGTGGCAGCTCAATTTCTTTGAATGAAATTGATATTTAAACAGAGTAAATCTGCCTGCTGTATCTACAGCACAATATTTAGATAAATCAGATAACAAATTGTTGGAATTAGGGTGTCATAATGTAATGGTATGAGAGAATTAGTCTATTAAAACATGGTTTCATCATAATTTGAAAATGAACCAAGAGCTTGCAATCTAAGGCTGGGGTCACAGTACCATTTTTCACATGCATTTTTGGAGACCTGCGTTTTCAAAAACGCATGTAAAAAACGCTCCCATAGGCCCCCATGTTAAAAAACGCATGCCCTAATAGCCAAAAAGCATGTGTGACTGTCCCATGCGTTTTTGGAGCATATCCAAAAACGCATGCGTTTTTTAATAAGGGGCCTTATGGAAAACGCATGCAAAAACGCATGTACAATTAGTGCCATTCAAAAACGCATGCGTTTCCCATAGGAGCCCATGTTAAAAAAACGCATGCGTTTGCGGAAACGCATGCTTTTTTTAACATGGGCTCCTATGGGAAACGCATGCGTTTTTGAATGGCACTAAAAGGTACTAATTGTACATGCGTTTTTGCATGCGTTTCCCATAGGAACCCATGTTATAAAAACGCATGCGTTTTTCAAAACGCTCAAAAAAATACTACAAGCACTATTTTTATGTGCAGATTCAAAAACGCAGCCAAAAACACAGGGAGCCATCAGAGACCTTAAAAAACTCATGCTGACATGAAAAACGCATGTAAAAAAGCATGCGTTTTTAAAAGGCACCAAAAAAACTGTGACCACAGCCTTAGTGCCGTTCAAAAACGCATGCGTTTCCCATAGGAGCCCATGTTAAAAAAACGCATGCGTTTCCTATGGGAGTTTTGTTAAATCACTAAAAAAAACGCATGTCAACTGTGACCACAGCCATACAACGTTTTGGGCTGCGTTTGCAAAAACGCATGCGTTTTGCGTGTTTTTTCAAACGCACATGCGATTTTACATGCGTTTGCATGCGTTTTTGATGCGTTTCCATTAAAATCAATGGGGACAAAAACGCATGAAAACGCAAATTAAGAAAAACGCAGCAGACGCATAGGCCATGTTCACACACAATTTGCGTTTTTTTAGCACTCCTAAAAGCACATGCGTTTTTTTAGGAGTGCCAAAAAATGTGCCTCTTGTGTGTGAAAGCATTGAAAACGTTTTTGCAAATAGCCATTTTTTTCACCAAACACCCACACAGCCAAAAACGCATGGCATACAAATTGGTGTTTTTGCTGAAGAACATTTTTTTTTCGTTTTCATGCTGACCAGGGGGGGGAGGGGGTTCTATCATAAAAATTTTATTTCATTTTAATGCTTTGGTTGGGGGGGGGGGGGGGGGGTTGGGGGGGGGGGTGGTTTGGGGGGTGCTATTGAAAAAAAAAAAATTCCATTTTGATGACCCCTTTACAAAAACGCTACCGTTAACGCAAGTGTCTGCATGTGCACTGCGTTTCCGTTTGCGTTTCCCAGCGTTTCCCATTGGGGCCCATGTTAAAAGACGCATGCGTTTTTGGGGAAACACACCTGCGTTTTTTTCTAGGGCCCGAAAACGCTGCATGCAGCGTTTTTTGGGCTATGGGAAATAAACGCAAGTGGGCCTGAAAAACGCATGCACACTCAAATGTACCCTACGTTAACGCACCTGCGTTTTTTTTAACAGCCCAAAAACGCAGGGATGGGCAAAAAAACGCATGTGTGTGAACATGGCCATAGATGTGAAAGGGGCCTACGTGATTTTCCAAAAGCAGCATGTTCGTTTGTGGGTGCTGCATTTTTGGTGCAGAAGTCATGTGTTTTTTAATGTCCCTGCAAGCAACATGCCCGTTTATGGGCTGCATTTTTCCCATTGACTCCATTCTAAGCTCCAGAAAAAAGCACCACAAATGGATTGGTATTCCCACAGTGCATTTGTGATGTTTTTTTTCCTGCGATTTCTAACACAAAAACGCTAAAATACTCACCCTCCCCAGCGATCCCCGCAGATCCGCAGAGTTTCTTCCTCCATGTGGGAAATGCGAGATGTGCAGCCAGGCTCGGTGCCAGCACCTGCCTTAGCCGGGCAGATACCAGGGCCCTGAAGAAGTGAGAGAGCCCGCTCTTTGTCTGTGAGCGTAAGCAGTGAGGAGACTCGATCACAGACAGCTGCTTTCTCTCTCTGTACCTCTTCTCTCCTGCTCTGCATTGATCTATGTGATCAGTACACAGCAAGAGAGAAAACTTACTGGGAGCTACAGGGAGGATGAAGGACCTTCCTATCGTGACTGGTCACATGACTGAAATCAAGGCCCTGGAAGATACTGCTTCTGCTTAACTTGTGCAACTTCCTGCAGCTCCCAGTGTCTCCTCCTCTGCTCTGCACCGATAAAGAACAGTTGGATGTGATAATGTATAGCGTGTGTGTATCTGTATGTATGTGTGTATCTGTATGTATGTGTATATATCTGTACGTATGTGTGCATTTGTGCCGCCCCAGATAATCAGGCGTCACACCGGAGTATTACACACATAAAAGCAGTGCAATTTTCCCCAACTGTAGTTGGATGCAGAGGCAGGTGGGAAGGACCCAATTCCAGCACTCCCACACTCAATCCAGGGGTAAGGTTACCTGGGGGGAGAGTTAGGAGCGTCGGGAGGTCAGAACAGGAAAGTTGCAGACTGCACCTGAGGGAAGATGAAAGGGGGTCCTGAGGGGACCTTGAGAGAGGGTGCCTGACGCGTGAGTCTTGACCCGAGAGAGAAAGAGGGAACCCCAGTGCGGAGCAACCATACTCCGGGAGCTTCCCCAGTCCACCACAGAAAGCCAGATCCGAGGAAACGGCCAGAATCCAGCACCCTGCCATTACGGAGCAGTCCACCCGTGATTCCATAGAGGTCGGGATTGAATTTGGAGAGGCAGAAGAGAAGGAGAGGAGCCCCAGGATTACCTCGAGGGAACAGGGAAAGAACTTATCCCAGGCAGGGAACACAGAACACGGGTTCGTCAAGTAAGGTATACCACGGGTACCTCCATACCGCTTTGCATCTACTTACAGCCACCCGGAAGGCTACCTGTTATGCATCTATTCCGAACTGTGAACGCTGTATCAATAGATGCTGGTTTCCAGTAAAGTACCTGGGAGAGAGTGAACTTGTCTCTGTGTCTCTGTGCTACACCCATTGAACCCCTCTACTTCTACTTAACGCTGCCTCGGAGGCCCAGCTTTACCTGTTGAAAGCTATACCACCTAGCCGCAATACCAACGCCCTCCAGAGGAATGTGGCGGAGCTGGTGACCCCTCACCAGGTACTACAGGTGGCGTCACGAAATAACTTTTATCTCATCACCTTCAATTTACCCCCCATTAGGAGTCCGCCACAGGGTCACGGGCTCAGACATCACCACCAGTGATTCCGCCGGACCTCGCGCCTGAAACCCTAGTACCCGGCCTGGGCGCGACACATATCTGTATGTGTGTGTATTTGTATGTGTTTATATCTGTATGTATATCTGTATGTGCATATATCTGTATGTATGTGTGTGTGTCTGTATGTGTGTGTATCAGAATGTGTGTGTATCTGAATGACAGTATTATCAATGTAGCAGAGCTGTGTGTGTTTGCATGTGCATGTAGCAGAGCTGTGTGTATTTGTATGTGCATGTATTATCAATGTAGCAGAACTGTGTGTTTGAATGTGCATGTAACAGAGCTGTGTGTTTATGCATGTATTGTGCATGCAGCACAGCAGTGTTTGTATGTGCATATATTGTACATGTAGCAGAGCTGGGTATGTAGTGTCCATGTAACAGAACTGTGTGTGTCTATGTGTATGTATTCAGCATGGAGCAGTGCTGTGTGTGTGTGTATCTGTATGTTCATGTAGTAAAGCTGTGTGTGTGTACTGAGTGTGGTGTGCATGTAGCAGAGCTGTGTGTCTACATGTGCATGTAGGAGTGCTGTGTGTATCATATGTAATTTGCAGTAGTACACTAACTATAGATTTATATCCTCCGTATTCTACCCTTGTACATTAAAATTAGCGCTAATGATAATGAACCCTCCCTTTTACACTGCCAGGACAGCTTCAATTAATAGGAAGAAATATTTTCTTATTTTCAGCAGATTAAGATGTGGATGTTCCACTGTGGCGAGGGGGGGGGCAGAGTGTTAAAGGGACCCACTGCTGAGACGCTATTGCCTGGGGCCCACAAAAATCTAGAGCCGGCCCTGTGTGCAGCATCTGAAACAATGATTACTGGAAGCCTGTGTTAGCATTTCCTCTGCTGTGTTGCTATCAGTATGTCAGGATTGGGAGAAGAGGGTTGCATTGACAATCCAACACAATGGGCAGCACATTCAACACATTTTATAAATGGTCATAAACTCATAAATAACTCATGAAAAAATAAAGTTACATTAAAACCAAGCACACCATTGTTTTTCTTATGAAATACTCCATACGTTTGATGCGTCACATGACCCTCTTCCCACTGAATAAAATTAAGTTGGATCCAAAATGGCCAACTTCAAAATGGCCACCATGGTCACCACCCATCTGGAAAAGTTCCCCCTCCCATATACTAATGTGCCACAAACAGGATGTTTTTCCAGTTTATTTAGGTGCATCCATATAAATGGCCCATCCTGTATATAACTATTAGAGTGCAATGAGGTTATTACACAGCACTATCTAAATCCATGCTACAAAAATAAACTAGACTTCAAGAGGTCAATGTTCTTATGTTCAAGGTTTCAGTTTTTCAGATGTATGAGTAGAATACAATGGCTCAAGAAAAGTAACTGTAAGGTAGAAATAGGAAATTTCAAAGCTGGATGTAAGAGCTTTACAGCACCAGGTGTGAGATTACAATAAAAACTTAATACATATTTAAAGGGATCCTGTCACCCCCAAAACACCTCTAAAGCTATTAAAAGCTGTCCCTAGAGCATAGTAACACTTACCCTACACTCCTTTTAGCTCCTAAATGCAGCAAGTGAAACTGAATCTAAACGTTATAAAAGTACCTCATTACTGATGTTAATGAGTGACTATGGTATTCATAGTCACTCATCCAGGCTGTCCCTCTTCATACTATCACGCCTCAATAGGCGTGATCTTCATGATACATTCAAATGCGCGCCTCCCCGCTCTCCTATTCTGGACCGCTGCTGTGTGGGGGCTGTATGACGCGATTCGCGTCATTTCCAGCGCCGGGTGACGTATTTACACCCCCGCCGCTGTTAGAGCTTCAAGCCCCATACTGAGCATGCGCTTGCGCATGCGCAGTGCGGGACTTGAAGCTAACAGCGGCGCGGGTGTAAATATGTCACTCGGCGCCGGAAATGACACAAATCGCGTCATACAGCCCCCACACAGCAGCGCCAGGCCGAGAGGAGAGCGGGAAGGCGCGCAGGGAGGCGCGCATTTGAATGTATCATGAAGATCACCACTATTGAGGCGTGATAGTATGAAGAGGGACAGCCTGGATGAGTGACTATGAATACCATAGTCACTCATTAACATCAGTAATGAGGTACTTTTATAACGTTTAGATTCAGTTTCACTTGCTGCATTTAGGAGCTAAAAGGAGTGTAGGGTAAGTGTTACTATGCTCTAGGGACAGCTTTTAATAGCTTAGGAGGTGGTTTGGGGGTGACAGGATCCCTTTAAAAAACACTGCTTGAAGTATCCGCAATTCCCTTGCACTCGGTGTAATGTCTTTAGTTATGGCCATCAGCAGTATGATAAAAATAAACTTTAAACGCAATAGCCAACCAATCAGAATGCTACAATAAGTTTGAGCATATTTTGGTCTTCTTTACTTTGTCAAGCAGGTCCTATTTAAAGGGGTTGTGTCACCATACATGATACAGCTAATGTTGCAGACATCTTTTAAATAAATATTTTTGTAATTTAGTATTTAAAATGATGCCCTATTTGAAAGATATGAACTAATGATGTTAAGTATTGCGCCCCCTAGTGTCAATAGGACAGGCCTCCCTGTCTGACCTGCTAACAGCCTTCTACAGTCATGCATGCACAGTTCTCCCTCTTTGAAGTGGCCACTCCTGCTCTGTATCCCTCTGCGCACCTCAGCCAGTATCTCATCCAGCTGACTGAAGTACAGTAATATGTGACCTGTGGCCAGGATTTTTGGTAGGCGGGGCTGCAGGTTTGGGGGTGTGTGGATTTAGGAGCAAGTGCAGGTTTGGGGGGAGGGGTGTGGGTTTGGGGAGAGGGAAAGTTTTGGGGTGGGTTTAAAGGGGAATCGGGGTGGTTGGGGGGAGGAATGAGGGGGCAGGTTTGATGCATATCATCGACATACATACACACAAATACACTCAGCTTATAACTAAGAATAGTTAGTTACTATGCCCGGGCAATGCCAGGCTCTACAGATAGTATATATTTATATACTTATTAGCATTTTCTTTTGGGTTCCTGCCTAATTACTTTCTGCTTGAAGGTATGTTTAGTGATCACTATTATGTTCCTATATATCAATGCCTGTTTAGCTGTACATGATGCCCTTGTAAAAAGCATTTTTGGCGAAACACGCACTGGTCTCTGCAGTAAATATGCACCTTTTATATACAATTCTACACATGGAATAAATATATATCTTACCTGACTGATCTTATATTTTAATGGTGTTGCCTGGGATAGTAACTAACTGGTCTTATCTATAAGAAAATACAGTGGGCTAATAAAGTCTTACTTCTGGTTGTAAGTGTAACACAGGGGATATGTGGGGGCTACTGGTGTAATACAGAGGATATGTTTGGGCTCCTGGTGTAATACAGGGGCTATGTGTGGGCTCCTTGTGTAATACAGGGACTATGTGTGGGCTCCTTGTGTAATACAGGGACTATGTGTGGGCTCCTTGTGTAATACAGGGGTTATGTGTGGGCTCCTGGTGTAATACAGGGGATATGTGTGGGCTTCTGGTGTAATACATGAGGCTGTGCGCGGTCTCCTGCTGTATACTTAGGTTTGTGTGTGGTCTCATGCTGTATACTAGGGGCTGTGTGCGACCTTCTGCTGTATACTGGGGGCTGTGTGCGGCCTCCTGCTGTATACTATATGTTGGCTCCTGGTGTAATACAGGGGATATGTGTGGGCTCCCAGGGTAATACAGGGACTATGTTTGGGCTCCTGGTGTAATACAGGGAATTTTTGTGGGCTCCTGGTGTAAAACAGGAGCTATATGTCAGCTCCTGGTGTAATACAGGGAATATGAGTGGGATCCTGGTGTAATACAGGGAATATAAGTGGACTCCTGGTGTAATACAGAGGCTATGTGTGGGCTTGTGTAATACAAGGACTATGTGTGGGCCCCTTGTGTAATAAAGGGGCTATGTATGGGCTCCTGGTGTAATACAGGGGCAGTGTGTGGCCACGTGCTGTATACTGGGGGCTTTGTGCGTCTCCTGCTGTAAACTGGGGACTGTGTGTTGCCTCCTGGTGTAATACAGGAACTATGTGTGGAATCCTGGTGAAATACACAAGCTATATGTGGGCTTCTGGTGTAATACTGGGGCTATGTGAGGGCTACTGGTGTAATACAGGGGCTAAGTGTGGGCTCCTGGTCTAATACAGGGGATATGTGTGGGCTCCTGGTGTAATACAGGGGATATGTGTGGCTATTGGTGTAATACACGGGATATGTGTGGGCTCCTGGTGTAATACAGGGCATATGTGTGGCTTCTGGTGTAATACAAGGGATATGTGTAGGCTCCTGTTGTAATACAGGGGGATGTGTGCGGTCTTCTGCTTTATACTGGGGGCTGTGTGTGGTCTCCTGCTTTATACTGCTGGCTGTGTGCGGTCTCCTTTTGTATACTGGGGGTTGTGTGCAGTCTCCTGCTGTATACTGATGATTGTATGCCATCTCCTGCTGTATACTTGGGGCTGTGTATGGTTTCCTGCGTTATACTGGAGGCTCTGTGCAGCCTCCTGCTGTATTGTCGCCTGTGGGTGGCTTCCTGCTGTATACTGGTAGCTGTGTGAGGCCTCCTGCTGTATACTGGGC
Organism: Allobates femoralis; assembly: GCA_033576535.1. Classification (NCBI taxonomy): domain Eukaryota; kingdom Metazoa; phylum Chordata; class Amphibia; order Anura; family Aromobatidae; genus Allobates; species Allobates femoralis. Next base: position 128,196,305 of record JARQOC010000003.1, on the reverse strand, counting down.
ACTGTGTGCGGCCTCCTGCTGTATACTGGGGGCTGTGTGCGGCCTCCTGCTGTATACTGGGGGCTGTGTGCGGCCTCCTGCTGTATACTGGTGACTGTGTGCACCCTTCTGCTGTATACTGGGGGCTGTGTGCAGTGAAACACTCAAATAATCATCATCTGCACATGGCTTTACAGATACTGAAGTGAAACGCACCAAATAATCATCATCTGCACATGGCCTTACAGATACGGAAGTAAAACACACCAAATATCATCATCTGCACATGGCCTTACACATACTGAAGTGAAACGCACCAAATAATCATCATCTGCACATGGCCTTACAGATACTGAAGTGAAACGCACCAAATAATCATCATCTGCACATGGCCTTACAGATACTGAAGTGAAACGCACCAAATAATCATCGTCTGCACATGGCCTTACAGATACTGAAGTGAACCACACCAAATAATCATCATCTGCACATGGCATTACAGATACTGAAGTGAAACTCAACAAATACTCATCGTCTGCACATGGCCTTACAGATACTGAAGTGAACCACACCAAATAATCATCATCTGCACATGGCATTACAGATACTGAAGTGAAACTCAACAAATACTCATCGTCTGCACATGGCCTTACAGATACTGAAGTGAAACGCACCAAATAATCATCATCTGCACATGGCATTACAGATACTGAAGTGAACCACACCAAATAATCATCATCTGCACATGGCATTACAGATACTGAAGTGAACCACACCAAATAATCATCATCTGCACATGGCATTACAGATACTGAAGTGAAATGCACCAAATAATCATCATCTGCACATGGCCTCATAGATACTGAAGTGAAACTCAACAAATACTCATCTTCTGGACGTGGCCTTACAAATACTGAACTAAAACACACCAAATAATCATCATCTGCACATGGCCTTACAGAAACTGAAGTGAAACGCGCCAAATAATCATCATCTGCACATGGCCTTACAGATACTGAAGTGAAACGCACCAAATACTCATCATCTGCACATGGCCTTACAGATACTGAAGTAAAATGCACCAAATACTCATCTTCTGGACGTGGCCTTACAGATACTGTAGTAAAACTCAACAGCTACTCATCGTGTGCATGATGCCTTACAACTACTGTAGTAAAAACTGATTTTGGAAGGGCATGACATGCTGATATCTGTGTCTCCTCCCCCTTTTATTCATCTATCTCTTATCTTTTCACATTTTTATATGTAGTTTTCACTTATCCATATGTTTGTTGTATCTTCTGAGTAGTTTGTCACCTTTTGGACACTTTAGAAGGTATTTTCTATGTGATTTCTATGTGTTTGTATGTATTTGTGTTTGGCTGCCATTGTTTTCAATGGGATTCGATGGTGTTCGATGAACAAACGCCCATTTCGGCGAACCGAATCGAATTAGAACATTAGAGTGGTGGCTCATCTCTACCGAGGAGACTCCAGTCTCCCGGACACCTATCATGCAACCAATAGGGGAGCCATGGACTGCCGGAGAAGTCATAGCGGTAGCCCACACAAAGGTTCTCGACACTACAGAACGCTCCCCTTTATTGAGCTGACCTCCAGGGCTACCTGCTCAGGCATCAGCCACCAAGACAGCATCCCCATATCAACGCCTGGGTACCGAGTTCCCATAGACCCCTTGGCGGGTCATTAATATCCAGGCTGTTAAAACAGGCAAGGCAGTATCTATTACCTCACAGATACAAAGAGTAAATAGGTCTTTTTTTTGTCGAATGACTGTAAAGCGCGAGGTTAAAATTTCATCACAAAACATTATCTAGAACGTTCCCAAAGTCTAATGAGCAGTGTGTGCAAAATTTCGTAAAATTTTATAAAATGCGATGATCTGGATTCCTTTAGGGGACAGAGACACATACACTCAGTTTTATATATATTTAACGTATGTGTGTTTGGAATGGACAGGTGCAAGCTGCCATGGCGCGTTAGTACATATGTATACGTATAGAGCAAGAGCATGACACTTACTAATAAAAATCTTCATTTATAGACTGCTTCTTGTATTTACATATATCTTTATCTAATATTTAAAATTGTTTAATAATCTGAAACATTTAAGTGTGACAAACATACAAAAGAATAAGAAATCAGAAAGAGGCAAACACTTTTTTTTACACGACTGTATGTGCACACAATCCACTAAATGTTCAACAGATATTAACACAAGTAGATGCGTGCACCATACTATCGCATTGGGAAGGCAGTAACATCATGATGGGGTAGGGCTCTATGGTGCTGGGCACAATGGTTGTCTCTTCCCTGTCCACTCTCTCTCCTCCCTGTGCTGTCTTATCTCTTCTGTGCTCTCTCCTGTGCGCTCTCCCCTTGCTCTTTACCCTCATGTGCTGTATTCTCCCCTGTGCTGTCTTCTCCCCTCATGTGCTTTCTCCTTTGAGTTGTCCCCCGTGTGCTCTCTCCCTGTATGTGGTCTCTCTCCCCCCTGTGCTGTTTTATTCCCTCTGTGCTCTCTCCTTTGAGCGGTCTCCCCTCTGTTTGCTCTCTCTCCACCCATTTGCTTCCCCTCCCCTGTGTGCTCTCTCTGCCCTCCTGTGTGCCCTCTCAAAATTGCCGTGTGTTATCCGTCATCCACTTCCATCTGTACGAGGCAATATAACATAATTCCTTGTGCCACAGGATTCATGCCAGAAGCCATATTGGAACACCCAAGTGATAGGTGTTGCAATATGGTGCCTGCTGACAGTTCTCCAATGAGAAACCCAATGTCCAGGCCCTTTCCTGTCCGCCAGCTGCTCACCAACCCCCGCAGGTCCACGCTCTCTATCGCCCACCTGCTCCTCACCGACTCGCCACCTGCTTCTGACCACCCCCTGATCCTTGCTCTCTCCCTCCTGACACTTGCTCACTGGCTCTTGCCTGCCCCCTGATCACCTAACGGCTTGGTGGCTCAGTGTTAGCACTACAGCCTTGCAGTGCTAGGTTCCTGGGTTCAAATCCCACTAAGGACAACATCTATAAGGAGTTTGTATGTTATCCCCATGTTTGCATGGGTTTCCTCTAGGTACTCTGGTTTTCTTCTACATTTCAAAAATGTATATAAAATGCTATGGAATTAATAGTGCTTTATAAATCAATAAATATTAATAACCGCTCCACACTCACTTCCTCCCTCCTGCTCATCTGCTCCACGCTCCCTCTAGCCAGTCCATCAGCATGCTGCTCAACTTCCGCTGAACATGCACAGCCCCCTGCTCAGCCTGCACACAAGGCTCCCGGCTCAGCCATGCATAGTCCCCCTGCACAGCCGTTCACAGCCCACTGCACAGCCCTTGCTCTCCCTGCACAGCCCCTGCTCACCCTGCATACCCCGCACATCCCACACACTCCCTGCTCACCATTGCACAGGCTCGCTCACCCTTCACAACCGTCACAACCCACACATTCCCTGCACAGCCCACTCACCCCTTGCAGCAGTCTCTCTGCTCATGTGTGCCACTCCAGAGTCATAGTGCCACAGTGTGAATAGAACCCGGTAAACATTGTGTACAGAAGGGAGTGAGGAGAGAGTAGCGTAAGGTGCTAGTTATAGAGAGTGAGACCTTGGCCACATAATGCGGTGACCCGAGGGAGGCCTGCAGCACTTACGGCCAGGAGCAAGACACCCGTAGGGAAGTTGTTTATATGTGTAATATCAATATTTATATATGCAGGGTTGAAACAGTTAGCCCAGTACCTACAGATACTTTCCTGTAAGAACTTTGAATGTTCTTAAACTTTATTTAAATATGGACCAAATAGACCACTGGACTGGTTGTGGTACAGATTCCTTATACATATTGTTTACCAGCCTCGGAGGAAAATAGACTAACCTCTGGAGAGACTGCTTTTTGACTCTTTTGGACTACGTTTTACAATTTTATTGGTTTTTGTAATTTTTACTTTTAAGACACTGTGCAATTTAATGTGTTTACTTGTTGAAAAATTGTCACAGTCCCGGGGTACTGTCCTTCACTAAGGGGGGAATGTGGCACCCCAGAGTCATAGTACCACGTTGTCACCATTGTTAGGTGTCAACAGAGAGCAGTAAGGGGTATTCAACTCAGGCAACATGAAAACAACACCAACACCTCCCAGACAGAAGGGGAGACCAAGCCCGGCTTCATGGTGAGCTACCCTATATATTATTGTCTGAGGAGCAACAAAAGCAGTGCAGTTCCTGTGAGGACTGTGAAGAGCACAGTTGAGTACAGTTCCTATGCAAACTGAGAACCAGACCTGGGTGTAAACGAGCTGTGTCAGGCTCATCCCAAAGCCCATTGCCGAACACTAGGCCTAAGGCTAGGGTCTGAGGAAAGAGGAAAGAAAGAAAACCTACCGGGAGGCTGCACCACCCTGTGCTTCTTCTCCACAAGAGGAACAACATAAGAATGGACAGCGGAGTCCGAGACTGTGCAGGTTCACACACACCGACAGTCAACACCGGAGGGTGGGGGACTCCAGCTACAAGGTACCAGAGACACAGCAACGTATAGAATCCAGTAACACTGACCTCCCATGGTGGGGTAGAGAAGTAAAGGACTCGTGTTGCCTGTTATACTGGTAGACGCAGACAGAGACAGGACCGGCAGCCTAGCTTAAACAACTTCAGGGGCTGGAACACAAGCGCAGTGAGGAAGCTAATACGACCCTGCCAGGTGAGAATTACCTCAAACTGCTCTCCAGACTCCGTGGACAGTGTATAACATCTGCCTTAACTCCAGTAAAGGGACTGAGAAAACACATACCCTGCCTGTTGATTGCGCCTGTTGCCCTGTGCTCTACAATGGAACCTTATATCTGCATAGCTGCCAACTACCAGCACCGTGGAGAGCTGCAGCAAAGTAAGTGACTGTGTGAATCATGATCCTTCACAAATCCCCATTCAATACCGCTACACTTGCCCTGGGGACCCTCCGCCCTACCCGAGGAGGGCTTACCATCCACGCTGCCCCAAGTCACTGTCCCCAGCAGGAATAGGGAAGCGGTGGTTCTATTGACCACATACTCCGGGTGGTGTCACAACAAATCCCCTGTAAATAACCCCTTTTTGGACTGATTCCAGGCCACAGGAACAGGTCACGACTACCGTGATACCCCAGAGAGACAGCACTGGCCCGGTTCCCGAGTATCCCATAGCCTTGGGGTGCATCACATGCACAGCCCAAGCACCCTTGCAACATGCTCCCCACACAGCCCACTCACCCTTGCAGCATGCTCCCTGCTCACCCCCACACAACCCACTCACCCCTGCAGTACACTCTCTGTTCACCCCTGCAACACACTCCCGCACAGCCCACATGCTCCCTGCCCACAGCCCACACACTCCCCGTTCAACCCGCACAACCCACTCACCCCTACAGCATGTTCCCTGCTCACACCTGCACAGCCCATTCACCCTTGTGGCACACTCCCGCTCATCCTCACACAGCCCACTCAACCGTAGAGAGCACATGGCACATGGCCGCCATCTTTGGACACTTGAGTATACAAAGATAGCTGCCATGTGACACATCACACTGCCCCTTCGCGTCCACTGCAAAATTGCAGTAATTACAGGATTATGTTGAAGGGGAACTTGGTGGGAGCTAATAAATTGGATAATGAGGTGTCTCTTTCTATTTTGTATGCAAAAAAGAATGTATTTTGGTGCTGTGTTTTTTTCTCTCTACTGAAAATATTGCTAATGGCTGGATGTCATATTGACGGCTGACACTAGCAATAGGGCTTGATGTCAGCTGCCAAAAAAAGCTGATATCAACTTCTATATTATCCAGTCTGCCACTGCTACACGGCAGCTTAAAGGGATCCTGTCACCCCCAAAACACCTCATAAGCTATTAAAACATGTCCCTAGAGCATATTATCACTTATCCTACACTCCTTTTTGCTCCTAAATGCATCTAGTGAAAATGTAGAAAAACGTTATTAAACTCACTCATTAGGTATGTTAATGAGTGGCTACTATATTCATAGTCACCCAGGCAGGCTCTCCTCTTCATAATATCACACCTTAATAGGTGTGATCTTGAACGCTGATTCAAAGGTGCGCCTCCCCGCTCTCCTCTGTGCCGGCGGGGCTGCAGTGCGGCTGTAATGACGCGAATCGCGTCATTTCCGGCATCGGGTGACGTGTGTACACCCGCGCCGCTCTGTTAGCTTCAAGCCCCACACTGCGCATAGGTGCTGGAGGCATAACAGAGCGGCACGTGTGTACACACGTCACCCGATGCCGGAAATGACGCGATTCACGTCATTACAGCCGCACTGCAGCCCCGCCAACACAGAGGAGAGCGGGGAGGCGCACACTTGAATCAGAGTTCAAGATCATGCCTATTAAGGCGTGATATTATGAAGAGGAGAGCCTGCTGGGTGACTATGAATATAGTAGCCACTCATTAACATACCTAATGAGTGAGTTTAATAATGTTTTTCTACATTTTCACTAGATGCATTTAGGAGCAAAAAGAAGTGTAGGATAAGTGATAATATGCTCTAGGGACATGTGTTAATTGCTTATGAGGCGTTTTGGGGATGACAGGATCCCTTTAAAGAGCAAGGTAACTGCCAGTTTTTCATGTAGGCACAAATTGTGAGGTGACTGCTGGCTGCACTTTTCAGCGTTGGTGGCCCAGAATGCTTGGGCCTTACCACGCTGAGAAACATAGCCCCCAGCTGCCTGGATTACCTTGGCTGGCAAACAAAAATACTTCAAAGCCCACACCATTTTTTTTAGTTATTTATTTAAACAAGTAAAAAAAACAAAAAATAGGGCTCCCCTGTATTTTTCATTGCCAGGGAAGGTAACACCAGTCAGCGAGGGTTGGCAGCCAGTAGCTGCTTGGTTCTACTTGCACTGGCAATAGAAAATACAGCGAAGACCTACACATTTTTAACAATGAATTTAAACACTTTAATAAAAAATAACAGTTTTTTTTTAGTAAAAATGCATTCTAATCAGACTGGATGAAGGCCATTACTGAGTCACGCCCAGGCTATGATACATTAAAGCAACAATATATTTATTCCTATAACTAAATGCCTTTAACTACGGTACTTGCTTCCTTATTTTCCACGTGAAAATATTGTGTACACAACCGCTAGTTTTGGATGAAATTGCTTATTAATATTAGTAACACATATGGAACTGATACCTTCACTAAATTCTACAAATTGAAAGTTACTTTTACCTTTGTAGGCCTATAGGTTTGTGAACCCAGTGGGACCTAAGTAAGGCCGGTTTCTTATCAGCGTTTTCCACTACAGCGTATTGCGGCGGGCAAACGCGAGCAGAATGTATGCGCCGTCCATCCCCATGTTTAACATGGGGACGCACAGTGTATACAGTTGCCTGTGGATAGCCCCGACTGTGTCCGCATTCGTTGTTCCTTGGCGCCCAGAAACGCAACATGTTGCATTTTCTGTGCGTCCGAGGAGGTATGATTTGTATGCCAGCCTCTGCAAGCATACAAATCATGCATGGAGGAATCATACATGGAGGGCAATGAGGTTGCATGGCTATCCGCAGGACACTGCAGACAAACTCTGCGGATCACATAAAAATCTCTAAAGAAATCCATTCTCTCTCTCATTACAATGAGCCCGACTGTCAGGAGGGGAGAGAGAGGACCTGAATCAGCTGACTAGCTGATTAGTTTATATCACCCGCCCACCGATTGGTTTTGGTGAGGGGGCGATTTAAACTAACAGCTGATACTGTTAGGGGACACATCAGCTGATTGGTTTAAATCGCCTGTCTACCAACACCGATCGGCAGGGGGATGATTTAAACTAATCAGCTAATCAGCTGACTCAGGTCCGCTCTCTCTCTCACCCCTCCCGACAGCTGGGCTCATAATGATTTCCTATTCCCGGACAGGCCTACAATGCATTCCTATGGACATTTTCATGTGAACGCATGCAGACAATCACCGCTGCATTCACATGAAAATATCTGCGTTCGGCACTGCGTTGTGTATGCACCCCATACACTGCCGTGCCGATCGTTAATGTGAAACCACCCTAAGAGAATGGTTGGTATAGGAGTAACATAGTAAATAACATTCCCTATTTTCACATTCCAATACAGTTGAGCAACCATATATAAAAACAACACTATAAATGATAAAAGTGTGTGCAATATAAATAAGTCATATAATATTTCATTAAAAGTTTACAGTACAGGTAAAAATGGCATTCCCAAAGGAAAAGGATAACTCCAACTTTTCATTCTGCGATTCTGTCTGAATTCTTGGAGGTCATGAATGAACAATCAAAAGTGTTGAGAAATTCAAGGTAAAAATGAACAAAGTAGCCTTCAATTGCTTTATGGATGTAACATTTTGGGCTTTGGACATTAATATAGTGTAGGTTTAAAAGTTTGTCTATTTATCTATCTTTCTATCTCTAAATACTTTGCTCAGTTTAATTTTTTTATGTTTAGTAATATATTCTTCTTGTTGGTTTTTCAGAAACTTCTATGGGAAAGAAAATATATAGCCAGAGTAAAAGCAATTCTGCTATTTTACAATTTATAAGTAAGGCTTCTCTTCTTTTTGTGACATCTTTTTTCTACGCTGAATGACTATATAATCTTTTTCTCAAAGTCAATTTATCAAAGGGCAGGTCATGTCTGCCGGACTTCAGTGCCTTAGCATATCTTCCAACATTTTCTCCTGTAGTGAAATCTTAGATAAGAATCTAAATGAAAAGAAAAAGGGGGAAGGGGAACAAGAGGCGCAATAGTGCCTTATCACTTAGACACTGTCAATCCGGTGGTATAAAGGAACCACTCACCTATTTCAGTTGTGCGACCCACAACTGGTATGCAGACATGTAGTGTATAATCCGGATGGCTGCTGCTGGACTCCCACCGACCACTTGCACGTGGAATCACACAGTAAAAAATGGGAAAGGAAACGGTGTTCACCAGTCCGCGCTGCCAGGATCCACTTATTCCAGGGAAGAAACTCACGATCAGATGTGATGTAATCAAAACTTTTTATTGCATCCAATAAAGTTTTGATTACATCACATCTGATCGTGAGTTTCTTCCCTGGAATAAGTGGATCCTGGCAGCGCGGACTGGTGAACACCGTTTCCTTTCCCATTTTTTACTAGATAAGAATCTAGGTTCATGCATAAACACACATATTTGTAGCTATGCAAGCTAGTCAGTATGTATACATTGATATAGGTGTTTATTTGGACTTAAACTATAACCCACATGTACCAGAAGTGACATCATTTTACATGTAAATATGTAGTCCATGTCTTTTTCTACAACTATTGTGTATATTGTATATGTGGCGCCCCCGTGGTCAGGCTGCCATTAATGGTATTGCATGCATTTTACATGTATGGTACTATGCACAGTGGTAAGAGGGGAAAGCTTTTCCTAGATCTCATTTGCACCCAACACAATCCAAACTTCTGGCCAGGGAGGTGCTCGGCAAGGAAACCCACATTCAGGGCAGTTCCACCTACTGGATAGAGGGAGGAGGTAGGTTAGGGGTAGGTGGCAGAAGGAGACAGCTCTAGTCAGATCAAGTCAGGCAGCTTGGGAAGCTAGTACTACAAGTGGAGTTAGGAGCTAGTCCCAGGCCCAAGGACATGAATCTGCTGCCGGCTGTTCAAGCCAGGCAGACAAGCTAGATGGAGTAGGTGTTCCAGCACCAATTCATTTTGGAATCTTCAAGACCATCCATGTAATTGGAGGTCATTGGGCTTCAGGTACATTGGCTACCTTAGTGGACCCTCGCCAGGCTGAAGGAACTACATATAGTTGGAGATCGAAAGACCGTGGCTCACAGAACCCGCAGTCACCTGCCTGCTGGGACTGTCAACCACAGGACACTGAGGAAAGGACAGGAGAAACTAGTGTGAGAGAGGAGAAGGCAACAAAGAAGGCCAAACACCCTGTGTTTCTGCAAAGTGGACTCTGGGCTGACCAGGCTGTAAGCTTTTTGGACCATGTAACCTGGCTGGGTTGTACCTGCACTGAACATCAGCAAATAGTAAGAACCACAAGAACTTTGTGTTGTCCGTTCCTTCTGCGCCTCCCTGTTCCCACTTGCAGAGCCGTCACCCTGCACTACAAATCATACCACCTACTCTACATACACTAAACCTACTACTTCTCCCAGGGTCCTGCTCCTGTGGAGGGTAGTGCTCCATCTAGCTGCACCAACATATATCCCCTGGGACCACGACCTGCAGCACTGGTCACCCTGGACCAGAACCCTCAGCTGGCATCACGACAAAACCATAAAATGTTATCCACTGTAAATATCCCCTTAACAACATCTAGTTGAGGCCACGGCTTCTGGGGTAGCCATCGTGATCAGAGACTGTTACTTCGGAGTGTCCAAACACCTCGGCCCCATAACCGCAGCACATAGTTTGTTCCATCCTTATTTTGTCTTACTTGGACGAGTGTTCAACTTTGGCCTAGGTTTTTTTTAACTCGCAGCAGACTACAAGTACAGTTAAACTTATTTTTTGCTCTAAGCTCAAGGTATATATATTATATTTAGAAGTTGAGCTTTCCAGCTTGGTGCAGGTGCTCTGTGGTAGGAGTGTAATGGTGCTTGGAGCCAGGCCTGGCACCAACACCTGGCATACCCGGGCAGGTACCAAGGCCCTGAAGAAGTGAGAGGGCCCAGAGCTGTCTGTGAGCGGAAGCAGTAAGGAGCCCCGCTCACAGACAGCTGTCCTCTCTCCTCTCTTCTCTCCTGCTCTGCACTGATCTATGTGATCTGTACACAGCAGGAGAAGAAGCTTACCAGGAGCTGAAGGAAGCTTTTCTTAGCAAAATGCAAGCTTTGCCACTCTTCTAGCCCCGTACTTATTGAAACTTTTAAAGTTTTGGCAACTCAAAGAGGAAATTAAACAAGAAGGATTGGAGGCAGTCACTTCCACCCTCCCTAAACCTGGTAAACCCCCTACATCGCCCGGCAACTTCCGTCCAATTGCACTCCTCTATTGTGATGTTTATCTATGCCAAAATTTTAGCCAACCATCTTATGCAAGTTCTTCCTGCTCTGATCGGTCTAGACCAGGTTGGTTTTGTCCCTGAGAGGCAGGCGAGGGATGGCACCAGAAGGATAATCAACCTTCTTGAGATATTGGAGAGGGGGGCTGCCCCGATGCAGTCCTGTCTCTAGACACTGAAAAAGCCTAACTTTGAGATCTCTAACGGGACTCAGCAAGGCTGCCCTCTCTCTCCTCTCATCTTCGCTTTGGTGATGAAACACTTGGCAGCGGTTGTCAGAGCGAATCCTAAAATTCAAGGGATTAAAGTAGGCCCCATGGAGCAAAAGATCGGCTAATATGCGGATGGTATCATATTCATCTGTACAATTGTTGCTCTCATGATCTCCGAAATAATGATCACTCTAAATGACTTTTCTCGTGCTTCCTTTCATAAACTGAATTTGTCCAAATCCTCCCTTTTTCCAGCGAATCTCTCTACTTCAGATCAGGCAATTTTATGCAATCAATACCCATTCATCTGGTCTACTGAGGGGTTCTCATATTTGGGGATTTGGATCACCAAAATTGCTAAAATTGTCCAACATAATTGTGATCTTTTACTTAAAGATATTAAGGCTGATCTCAATAATCATTCCTCCCTTCAACTTTCTTGGATAGCTAGAATTCAAGTAATAAAGATGATTTTTCTACCTAAAATATCTGCTAAGATGCCTCCCTTTACAATTCCCCGGCAAATACCTCAGCTTATTTCAATCAGTGATAGGATGTTTTATTTGGAGTAATAAACCCCACCGTATAGCTATTGGCACTCTCATTCTCCCTTATGCAGCGGGCGGTTTGGGAGTTCCTGACATCTGTTCATATTATAGGGCAATGTTTCTTGATGCAGCAAAAATCTGGTGGGCAGAATCTGCAGCCCCATTTTGGATGCAGACCGAATCAAACTTTGCTCCTCAAAAATCCACTAAACTGCTTTTAGAGATGAATTTACTCCAACACACTTCATCTCCTTTATATTTAAGTACTATGAGGGCCTTACTGAGGGTGTGGTCTCAACTAGGAAGGGAATTCTTTCCTTTTTTGTACCATTGTATTTGCCTAATGGCAGTCGAACATTTGGTTGAATCTTTGTCATTGGTACGTTGGAGAGCTCAGGGAATCTTGCTCCTGGAGAATGTAATGGATCATTCAGGTTTACTCTCATTTACCGCTATAAAAAACAAATATTCACTACCTAACACCCTATTTTATCAATCACTGATCCAATACCCAAGATCTCTACTGGGCTATAGTTCTGTTTACTATTACTGGTCGATACAATCCTGCAACCCTCCCCTTCTTCTCCCCCTTCCCTACACAAAGTTGTTTGTGTTGTTGCTTCTGGAAAACCTCTCGATGAGGTTTGTAAACTATCTGTGACAAACTGTTTAATTTTGCCAAATATAAATAAAAAATTTATTGGTTAAAACGATGCCAAATATTTTCACAATTGATAAAAGTACAGCAGTGCACTTTTTCTACATTAGTGTCTGATTGGAGAAGGCAAACAAACTTTATTATTTATTGTAACTATTTTCTGGTACTGCTTTAAGGGTGATTGTTCATCTATATTTTGCTAGATAAACTAAGAGCACCAGGGTCGGTTTTCCCAAAAAACCTAATTAGGCCAGCAGTCATGTATCTGTACAGGAAAAAGAAATAATAACAACATAAGTACATATTTTTCTAAATTATTTTGTAATGGTCATAATACTTGCTGTTTTTTAAAGTTACATCCCCATATGTTAAATAAAATGAGCCTTACATTTACGGTGCCCATCTCTACACCTTGCGCTGCCTTGTTCAGTCACAGGGGACTGCACAGCATTTACTTACTTTAGTTACTTGCATTGCTGCCCCTCTGAAGATGTCTTGGATCCTGGGTGATAGGCATTGGGGGAGTTGGAGTTGAGAGTGCAGCGCTGCCTTTCTGCAGCTATCTCATCCACCGCTGTAGTTTGTAAATCAGATTAATTTAAAATCCATTAATAGCATTATTTAAATTTTTGACCCCTGGTGATCATATGTCACCTTTCAGGAGCATTTGCACCATGAGAACAATCAATGAATGGAAGAAGTACTGGAGAATATAGCAATTAAAATCAATTTATTTAATACATATCAAAAATGTGATAAAAGAGTGCAGAAAAATCAAAGGGGAACCCACCGGCAGTAGAACAGGGTAACTTGGATACAGTAGTTTATACCACAATTTCTCTACACATGTAGTTATTACTTCAACAGGTATAGTATATAGTCGTATACATATAATATGTCATATTTGCAACAATAATTAGAAAAAAAACCTGGAGGAAGACACATGTAGTGTCGAAACATGTCATCCAAAAGGAACTGACTGTGCGAGGGACCTGGAGGAAGATACATGTAGTGTCGAAACATGTCACCCAAAAGGAACTGACTGTGCGCAAAATTGTTGTTAAAGAAACCTGGAACTTTTTAATGGATAAATAAGAGTTATATTTTACCCCACCACTGGACTGATCGCTTGAGAAACATAAGCCATTATCCTTATTTACAACAATATATAGTGTCTACTGAAGTACATTACAGTCTGTGATTTTGGTTTAAATATGAGGTACGAATATATAGTGCGCTATCTACCTCATACTAGTTACCTGACTGTGCACACATTCACATATATCTACATATACAGATATAACACATCATATCAATGATTTTTAAGGTGCTTCACTCCCTGCCTACATGATACAGTACTAATCCAATCTAGATCATACCCAGTGCAACAATAGCACTAAGATGGAGAAGTCCCCCAGGAAAAGGAAACAATGTGATCCTTTTTTAGCTCCAACACGTGTTTTGCATCACACTATAACAGCTTCCTCAGAGGGAGAAGGTAAAAATCACAGCCTGCGTAACCCATTCCTCCAACATGACCTGTTTAAATGACGTCCCTGTCTCAGACATCCACCTGGCATTTCCGGGTTTCTATGACGTCATTGTGCATGTGCAGTAGCCCCATGCTGTTTTCCATGAGAGACCTGGATCGAGACTTACAGCGCATGCTCTCAGTCATGCGCGGATGCTTAGATCTGGCCAGCTCAGAGGGAGGGGGCAACACTGCACAGAAACACATTTGTGTACCTATATAAGAAATAACACATTTATGTATTATTCACAGTATAATCTTCTTAAAGTGAGAGTCCATTAGTCCCAAAGGAAACATAGTGCAATAGTAAATAATAAATCCAAGATCCAATTGGAAAATATACTCCAGGGGCGCAACAGTGCAGTCCAAGCGGATTCAGCATGGGTTACAGGGCAGACAATTTCACAAAAATATATATTCCTAAAACAAAAAAGAGGACCAAAGAATAGGATAAAGAAAAGATGAAAAAATTGGAAGCAAAGAAAGACCAGTCGCTACAGGAAAGGCAGATATGATAATCCCTCGTTCAAACAATGCTGCACAAGTGTGTTCAGTACAACAGTTGGTGATAGACATTGTGGGAGTTGGAGTTGGGAGTGCAGTGATGGTCCTCTGCACCTATCTCCACTATCGAAGGAGCCTCTAAATGTGACAGAAGATGTTGTAAAGGGCGAAGTTTGTAGCAGTGACTGACACCATGATACCAACCCAAGAGGGAGGTATGCTGAATTATGTATTATAATCCAGGGCATAGAAATGAGTAAATCCGGCTCTTGAAAGAATAATGATATAGGGGAAAAGTGCATGATTCCAAACATGTGTATTTTCCTCTTTCAGTACAAGCAGTGTATTTTTTTTTTTATCACTACAGGGCTTGGTACATTCTGCCTCCTGGTACAACTTTGCCCACAGCACTGATTAAACAGAACCTATCACCCAGTCTCGTGCTTTCAAAAGTTAAAGCACTACTGCATGCTGCATTCAGGAAAGCTGTGTACTAAGGCTCTAGCCCCTGTACCTCGAAAAAAAACACTTTGAAAACCTTACAGTTAAGAGTTCCCATGAGTCCGATCTGATTAAGAGGTCCTAGCCGCTGGCACAGTCCTCCCAGCCTCCTCCTTGTGTGTTCTGCCCCCTCTATGTGTCTGCCTCCTCTTCTTCTGGGTCTGCCCTCCTCTTCCGCTCCTGGTGATGTCACGCAGGCGCACAGCGCTTGGGTGAACGGGGCCTGGCGGCTGTAAGGCCACCCTGCTAATGCTTATGCTGCATACAGCCACCTGACCCCGCTTATCCAAGCGCTGTGTGCCTGCGTGACATCACAAGGAGCAGGAGCAAAAGAGGAGTGCAGACCCAGAAGAAGAGGAGACGGCGGCAGACACATAACGGGGGGGCAGAATACACAAGGAGGAGACAGGGAGGACTGTGCTAGCGGGAGGACCTCTTAATCAGATCCAACAAATGGGACCTCTTAGGCCCCTTTCACATCAGCGTTTTTTGCTGATTGCGGCAGATCTGGCAGATTTGCCGCATCTGCCGCCTAACGGCCGCACTTGCTGCACACTTGTGGCAAGCCCCATGCATTGTCTATATGTTCCGCCGCAGGGTATGGGAACTCGGATGTCTGGGCCCTCAGCTTCGGTGGGGAATCTCACTGGTGACCCGCCCAGACCCGTGGCCCTGAGGGGGAGACAGCCTCCAATTGAGGGGTTGCAGTCTTTATCTCATGATGTCACCTGCAGTGCCTGGTGACTAGACACCAGTGCCGCCACTGTCCACCGGAGGGTGGTGGTATTGTGGCTATGGTGGAACAGCTCTCTACAGGTAGAGCTAATCCTCCGGGGCAGTGTTACCTGATATCGGCACAATGCAAACCATTAAGAAAAGTCAATGAAGCAGGACAGAGACACAGAGGCACTTCACTATTCCAGGTACTTTACTTGTAGGACCAAACCGAACAAGATGGTGGTACAGTTCACAGTACTCCAGCAGGACGGACGGACGGGTAGTCGCAGCAGAATGCAGAATCTGTGAAAGTCTCTGGTGGTACCTTCTTGGATCTACCCTTGTCCTGTCCCTTCTCTCTCTTCGGTGCTTGCTTCGCGAGCAGTAGTACGACCCAGGGGATAAACACCCTGAGAGTTTCTTTGGAGCCGGGATGAGTACGGTCGGAGGATGAACACTGCAGGCCATGTTGTCAGACCCGTGTACTCCGGGTGTACAATTCAGGGCCTTTCTGTCTGGGTAACATATTTCTCTAGCCCTCTTTTGAAGCGCCCTTTATCTCTCAGGTAAGCTCCTGTTCTCCGTCTTTCCTCGGGGAAGACAGTCCTGAAGACTCCACCTTGCTCCTCTCACACTTTCCAACTCTCCAACCCTCCATCTAACTCTGGGACCTTCCCGGTTATATTGGTGGGTGTGTTTTGGGATCAGATCCTTCCACAGTGTTCTGCACACTACTTACAACAGGGATGACCACACGCTCATCTTTGGGTGTAGTACCTCACTGGTGACACCTGACCAGTGGGGCGCCACGTTCTTCCTTGATGGAATATACTCGTCCACGAGTATGGTGTTACAGGGTTTATCAGAAAAGTAAACGTTTTTAAATTTTCATTAAACACTAATGGTACCTTTACACGCCGCTACAACATGGTGGAAACAACCGGGTAGATGAGAGAAATGTATCTTGCACCGCCAAATCAACCCGAGGTAGCGGCGTGTAAAGACGGTTGTTTCCACCCGTCACTTGCGGCACCTGTTTCAGAGCAGTGCTCTAAAACAGGTTGATTTCAAACCGATGGTAGCGGCCTGTATCGGCGTGTAAATAAGGAACAGGAGGGTTGTTTCCACACCTTGCTATCTACCTGGGGCGTGACACAGGCTCCGGGATACAGCGCCCCATCAGCGATCATTGGAGGAAGCTCCTGCGTTATGATTGGTAGTCGCTGCATAGGGCGGCATATTTAAGGAGCTGACCAGTCACACTACACAATTGCTCGAGCGTCATGTATTAGTCAGCCTCCTGCGCTGGCTGGCCAATCATGATGCTATTGCTTTGTCCTATCAGCGTACGGAATTCTCGTAATCCACAATTCTGGCACGCCTATGTGTTGTCCCTGCTGCACCAGGTCCTCCCATATTACCCTCTGTAGTGGCGTGTAAATGAGGTAAGGTGCTTTTCAGAAGGTAACGTTAGGCACCCGGCGGTGCATCCAGAGATAGATTCAACCTTCTGTAGTGCACCTTATAGCGGTGTGTAAAGGCGATGCGGGTACCGTTTGTAACCGTTGCTGCGTGCTCGTGCACGGGAAGCACCCGGTTGTTTCTACCATGTTGTAGCGGCGTGTAAAGGTACCCTAACAGGTAACATATTTACAAACAAGCATTCTTCTTCCCTTTATGGGAGGCTCGGTTCCTTTAACGTTACTGAACAATACGAAAGCTAGCTATTACTATAGACCTCGGGGTCCTCGGGTCACCTCTTGGCCAAGATCTTACTCTCCGGTTCATAGTATCTTTCTATGAACACAATTCACTTTAAAACAACAACATTATCTAACTTTTGATCGGCCACACGGGGACCGGTAACTGCACGGACCCAACGGTAATTATTGTCCATCACTGTCCAGTGCGATTTATCACTGCCGGGCCGCTTTAAATGACTACATGATATTACACAAGAGTCTCTGTCTAAAACGGGTTAATAGTCCAGGCTCAAACAACATTATGCACTCAAGGGTAGGAAAGAGTTCTCATGGAAGTCTGAGTCTCCATTTAAATCAGAGAATTTTACAAAAGTTCACACTGCAGCAAAAGTAACTATTCACGTTTTAAGTCTGTGGCAGTAACAGGTGCTTAATGGCAGGACGCATGAATAGCGAACCAGCCAAGTGGCCCCGCGTCTCTCATAAGTTGCCTCATCTCCACTGGACACATCCCAGTCCCGGTGACCATGAAGCAGGTGCGACTCAATGTCTCTACGTACCACAAAGATTTCTTCACGCAGTCCTGGCTCGTGTATGAATCCACATCCATTCGCATAGTTAAACGACACTATGGTGCCAGTCTTTCTCGTTCCAATGGCAATGGGGGGTGTCTGCGGGCTTCTTCCCTTACACTACGGCTTTCCATCTCTCGCTTGTAGTACTCCTCACAACGCCTTTTCTGGGTTTCCCGGTCGGACTCACTAACCAATGGGGTATACTCGGTGGTGGAATACGGTGTAACGTGGTGTTAGTGGGAGCAGCGGGCAGGTTCTCTGGGAAGTCAGTTTGGACTCCTGCCTCCTGAGTCTGAACAGCTGGGATGGCGGACAAGAGATCTGTTACAGCCTGTGCAGTGGCTGCGGCTTCTCTCGCTCTCCTATCCATGGCTCTGCCCCTGAGCCCCATGTCTTGCTCCGCACTCCACTGCCGTACTACCCACTCTAGCATCTTGGATAGTTGGCTCTGCAAGTCTCGGAATGCGACCATCCAGGACCCGGCATCACCCTCATCCGTTAGCAGGGACGGGGCTTCCGACTCACCGCGGGCAGCACGGGTCTCCTGTTCCACTTGTTGGAGAATATCCATCCACCTGGTTGCCATATTGCCGGGTATGTCGTACTTTCTATTGTGTCCTTCTCTTCCGGCTGTCTCTTTATGGGCGTGTAATGGCTTCCCAGGGGCCACTTCCGTTGGGCCGCCCCCTTGATTGTTTGATGGCCATAGGGACGGCCAAACATTTTCGCGCCTACGTCTAGACCCTCCTTCGTCAAGGGGCTGAGGCACACCCCCGGGCCTGCACATGGTCCTTTACGTAGTCAAATCGCCATCTTGAAGTTCCCGGTAAAAATGGCGGGAACCAATTCTCATTGCCGTACAGTGGCAGTAAAAGTTATTTTCAGTCCAAAAAGTTCAAAGGCACACAGTACCCGGTTGCACAGGGCACGCGGTCCTGTACGTGTCGCCAGATATTATGGGACTTTCTGTACCACCCCAGGGTATGGGAACTCGGATGTCTGGGCCCTCAGCTTCGGTGGGGAATCTCACTGGTGGCCTGCCCAGACCCGTGGCCCCGAGGGGGAGGCAGCCTCCAATTAAGGGGTTGCAGTCTTTTTCTCGTGATGGCACCTGTAGTGCCTGGTGACTAGACACTAGCGCCGCCACAGTCCTCCGGAGGGTGGTGGTATTGCAGTTATGGTGGGGCAGCTCCCTACAGGTAGAGCTAATCCTCCGGGGCAGTGTTACCTGATGCCGACACGATGCAAACCATTAAGAAAAGTCAATGAAGCAGGAGAGAGACAAAGGGGCACTTCACTATTCCAGGTACTTTACTTGTAGGACCAAACCGAACAAGATGGTAGTACAGTTCACAGTACTCCAGCAGGACGGCCGGCCGGGTAGTCGCAGCAGAATGCAGGATCTGTGGAAGTCTCTGGTGGTACCTTCTTGGATCTAACCTTGTCCTGTCCCTTCTCTCTCTTCGGTGCCTGCTTCGTGAGCAGTAGTACGACCCAGGGGATAAACACCCTGAGAACTTCTTCGAAGCCGGCATGAGTATGGTCGGAGGATGAACACTCCAGGCCGCGCTATCATACCCGTGTACTCCGGGTGTACAAGTCAGGACCTTCCTGCCTGGGCAATGTCTTTCTCTAGCCCTATTTTGAAGCGCCCTTTATCTCTCGGGTAAGCTCCCGTTCTCCGTCTTTCCTCGGGGAATACAGTCCTGAAGACTCCCCGTGTGTTCCACCTTGCTCCTCTTACACTTTCCAACTCTCCAACTCTCCAACCCTCCAACCCTCCAACCCTCCAACTAACTCTGGGACCTCCCCCGGTTATATTGGTGTGTGTGTTTTGGGATCAGATCCTTCCACAGTGTTCTGCACTCTACATACAACAGGGATGACAACACGCTCATCTGTGGGTGTAGTACCCCACTTGTGACACCTGACCAGTGGGGCGCCACATATAGGGCTTGCAGCAAGTGCAATACTGATGCAATACGGCACTCGCAGCAGTTGTGGCCGCGCAAAATAACCACAGCTGACTGCATTTTTTTTGCGGCCACAACTGCCGCAAGTGCCGGATCGCGGCAATACCGCACTTGTCGCAAGCCCCATAGACAATGAAGGGGGGCTTGCCGCTAGTGCACCGCAAGTCGGCCGTTAGGCTGCCAGTGCGGTATTTCTGCCGGATCGGCCGGATTCAGACAGAAACACTAATGTGAAAGGGGCCTTATTCAGATCCGACCCACGAGACCTCTTAGCTATAAAGTTTGCAAAGTGTTTTTTTCAGGGTATAGGGGGGCTAGAGCCTTAATACACAGCTTCCCTGAATGCAGCATACACGCTGCATTCAGTGGTGCTTTCACTTTTCAAATACCAGGGGGGTGACAGGTTCTCTTTAAGAGCTCTGTCAATATACATTGTACACAAAAAATTGCCATTCAGTTGTGTGGGCTGGGTAACATCTTTCTAAGCTTTGCTGGATCTGCAACAAAGAAAACTGTGTAATTCTACAGTATTACAACTGCTTCACCCAGTAAACTAGTGATACAGCTATGGAATCAGGTTCTCTGATCCTACCTTAAATTGGTGGCAGATTATAAAGAAAAAAACCTGCTGGAAATTTTCCTTTAAAATATGCCCAAACCCCATTCAAACAACAAGCTGTGAAAACATTTTGCTCCTGTTTCACCAATTGCCATGTATAACACAAGCACTTCTAAATTCTAACATAAAGGTCCCTATTCGTCAAACATTTTCAGTAGAAACCTGACGTAACACTGCTTGAAATATTATGACATTTATGCATATCTAATAGTGGCATAAATTAGCACAGAAATTTATTGCAGTCAATAACTGGAGAGCATCTTTTATGGTGGAGCACACAGGTTGAAATATGAACCAATTTAAGGAATTTTGACATTTTAATGAATTTTCAGTCTCTTACTCCAGTGCACCTTTCACTAAGGCTGGCATACAAAACACCAATCTTTAGGAATTGTGCAATAGTGGCTACAAGCAACTTTTCGTTTACAAGAATCTGAACTCCCCACTTGGGAAAAGATATTCAGATACATAAACAAAAAAACACCAAATTTTCTTCTCCCTCAACCTGTTGCCCAATTATACAAGCACAACCTATCCCTAGTTTTTTGGTCCACCAAAAGCATTTATAAAATTGTGAATTCTGATAGTGCTCTTACTAAAACACACAACTTAACCGCCTGGGAAAGGGAATTGGGAACCATTATTCACCCCGAGCTTCTTAGCAACTCACTTGCGAAACTCCAAAAGATGATTCCGAATGCATCACTCATAGAAACCCATTACAAAACTCTCACCCGATGGTACTTCACCCCGCAAAGATTACACTCGATCAAAGAGGAGAACTCCCCACTTTGCTGGCGCTGTCTCGTAGAGATTGGAGACATCTCTCACATCTTTTGGCATTGTAGAGCATTGGAGTCTTTCTGGAACGAAACCCAAATGCTGCTCACGGACTTAACAGATGACGGATGTATTCTTTCTTCGGAACTTGTCATCCTCCTTCTTGATACTGAACACATCCCCCCTCACTATAGACCTCTGACGGTTCACATTATCTTAACAGCAAAAACACTCGTCGCATCGATGTGGAGAGACACCAAGGCACCCTCGTTCTCTACTCTTCTAGAGAAGGTCTCTACACACAATGCTTACGAGCTATCCTATGCACTTAGGCACAAATCAATTAATAAATACAATAAAAAATGGGGACCTTGGAACAGGCTATTTCCCTCTAGTCACTTCCCGAACGTGCAAGTCTAAACACACATGAACTGTATGGACCAAGTCATTCACAAGCACACTTCCAAACTCTTGAACAGTGATGACTCTTCTCCCTCTTACCCCTTCCCCTTCCCTCTCGACCCTTCTATCCTCCCCCCTACCCCTTTTAACCAAACATCAGAATTTTTGTTTATTGAATTATATTATTCAATTAGTTATAAAAGCTCATAAATTATGAGATGTGTTGTTAACCTTAACTATGCTGATTTATCGCAGACTTGTCCTATGCTCGTTGGCAAGGACATTACCTTACCTGTTTTGTTTGAACTAACTGAAACTGCCGCAGACTCAGTTATATCATATATCATATGCATGTTTAATCGTTTACCTTGTATTATAAAACTCAATAAAAACTTTTGAACAAGGAATTGTGCAATAGTGCAAACTGTGCACTATTTGGGGGTAAAACAGGAAAAAGGAAAACATATGCTGTGAAATTACTTAATCAAGTCTACAGAGCAGATGTGGAGTGCTGATATGCAGTCAAGCTGTGGAAATGAATAAATAAGTAAGCAAGTAAATATGTTTTTCCCATTCAAAATTGAAATCCTTTTTGGACTTTCAGATCCTACTTCCCTCATGAGTGCTCTATCCTTTTTTTTTAGTTTTAGTGTTTGTTATTCTCAAATAATAATTGCTATCAAAAGTAATAGGAAGCCTGATTACAGAAAATCAGGATAAGCACATTTATCTTGGGTACTGGATGTGGTCCTAATGCTATCACTTATGATACCTTTACCAAAAGGTAGAAACCGGCAGGTATCGGAGACAATTGCACCTTTTACCTTCAAAACACCGCGAAGTGGCGGCGTGTAATTCAGGTTGTACCTTCCTGTCTCTTTGGATACCTGTCTTTCAGCCGTGCTGAAAAACAAGCAGGTATAAACCCTATGGTAGCGGCGTGTAATCGGTGCTTGAGCGTCATGTATACCACGCTCCATCAGCTATCATTGGTGGGGACTACTGTGTACCCATTGGCTGTCCCTGCACAGGGCAGTCACACTACACATTTGCTATAGTGTCATGTGTTAGCCAGCCTTCCTGCGCTGGCTGGCCAATCATGATGTTATTGCATTGTTCAATCACCGTACGAGCGCCGCATAATACACAACTCTGTCATGCCTATGTAGTTACGGAGCACAATATGTACGCCCAGATTCCCTTGTGGTAGCGGCGTGTAAATCAGGGAAGGTGCTCCACAGAAGGTAACCTGCGGCACCCGTCGGCACTTCCAGGGAACGAAAATACCTTCTGTGGAGCACCTTGTAGCAGCGTGTAATTGCGGTATCAGATACCGTTAGCAACCGTTGAAAATGTGCACATGCAGTGCCTACCTGTTGCTACCTTCGGTAGCGGCGTGTAAAGGTACCATTAGGGAAGGAGGTGACATGACAATGGGGGAAGGCTGTGTTGTACTGGGGGCTGTGGCTGTCTCCCCCTATGTGGTCTCTCCCACTGTGCGGTCCCTACACCCCGTGCTCTCTTCTAATGTATGTAAATAAATGTTTTTTAGTTAAAAACCTGTTTCTGTGTTTTTTGTAATAATTGTTTAATTATGTTGCTGTGGGTGGCAGTGGCGGCTGTGATGTTCTACGTCTGCGGCGGCTGGGGGTGGGCAGTGGGGTTTGTTGCATCAGTGTCCTTCTGGTGGTACTGCCAGCGGGCACCATATTGGGGCACCCATCACTTGGGTGTCCCAATATGGTTTACGGCATTCCTTCCAGCAGCACGGTGCCTTATTGGATATGGCCTCATCCAGATGGAATTTGAGGACAGACACCACTAGGTAAGTATTATATTAGGTTAGTTTGTATTAATGATGTGTCCAAAGATGTGTGATGCCCATTTACACTTCTATTTACCTTCTTGTATCCAAAATGAGTGATGTCGTCCATTGCAGGCAGAAAATGCCCTGGCTATGGCCAGACTTTCTATACTCAAAGGTAAAAGAAAGAAAGGAATGTAGCGACCGGTGGTAAGGCCGCGGGTGTGTGTGTATGATCTTTCTCAACAGAATCCCCATACTCAGGTTTAACCGATAATAACATTTCTTTACTGTAAAACATATTTATCTCACAGTCAACCGAACTATATGCGCACTTGTATATATTAGAGTCTCTGAATCTTCACTTCTTCCGGGTACGCAGCAAGAAAAGAAAACACAACAATGAAGGTATCTTTCCCTAACTTTCCCTAAAATCACGTACCAGTCTTATCACAGAAGAAGATGTCGCTCCCACGTAGCAGGCCTGGGGATCTCCTCACTCTTCTTTGGTCTCCTTCTGCAGGTAACAGTCTGTCTCTCCCAGTCTCAGGGCACACAGATCAGGAGAAGGGAGATCACAGCAGCACAAATGGCTCCCTTATGTAGGTCACGGCCCCTGCACAAGCACTCTGGGTGCACGGCGGGCAAGGTTTTGCAGAGCGGCCAGAGTCACAGCACCAAAGTCCAGTGGCCCAGGATCAGTCACAGGGGCTTCTGCGGGGTGATTTTTCCAGGAAAGGTGTTGCAAAGTAGCCCTCTTTCAACAGACATCCACAGGTAGATGTTCTCTTGTTCAACTCTGTGTCTGTACTAATCTCCCGCCCTCTCTCCTCCTCAGCACATGGCTGTTGGGGGAGGGGAGCAGCAATAAATGCTGTTTTTTTTTTCCTCTCTGCAGTCATTTCAGCAATTGTCCACAAGGGGCAGTAGCGGACTGTGCACAGTTCATTTCTATATCCATTTCTATTATACAGTCAGAATTGCACACCTCATTACATACCCCCCCACTTAAAGGTTGACAGTCCCTGTCAACAACCATCGGCTCCAGGGCAGTGATGGCCGTTGATATCATAGGGATTGTTCTCCGGCGGAGTAGGGACCTCTGTCGGGGGAAACCATCATCCCCCCGTTCACCTTCGCTCCCTTGTTCGGGGCTCACAATATCTCCAATAAACTCAGTCACATTTTCTACCCGGGGAGAGTAGGATCGCCGGCGGTAGCGGCGCCGGTTGGGGGCAAATCTGCTTCCTTTAACGGGAACACCCCCGGGACCGGTGACGTCGGCGGCCTCTGTACCCTTCTCTCCCTTCACAACATCAAACTGTACCAGCTCCCCATCACCAACGCTGCGGAGGCACTTACGAAGATTGTTACACTTTATGGCAGTCTGATGTACAAACACGTCATCCTTTGTGTCATTCCTGTTGATGAAGCCATACCCATCGCGGACATTAAACCACTTCACCGTCCCCTGGACCCGAGTGACCAGCACTTGCTTATCGGTCTGGCTCTGTCTCTTCACACCCTTTTCCCTGATCTCCCCTGCCGAGCAAGCCGCTTTGGCTGGGGCGTCTAGTTTAAAGGTGGCGGCTGTTGTGGGGCACGACTTGCTGGTTCTAGTATATCGGACCACGGGTGGAGGATTCGGACAACGGTTTGCCCTATGGCGGGGGTCGCCGCATGTCCAGCACCTTCCCATAGGCCGACTGGGTTGCTGTCTCGCTTGCCTGTCCGCCTGTTGGTCTAGCCTGAGCTGTAGCTGCAGTATCTGTTTCTGCAACTCTGCTACTATCTGCTTCAATTCTTCCGTGTCACTGCTCGGACTGCTGGCACCGGATATGGACCTGCAGGCCGTAGTATAAGTCTGGTTATAAGCTACTACCGGGAGGAGATTCTGTTGATCACACATCCTGCCGACTACGCCAGATGTAGCGACCGGTGGTAAGGCCGCGGGTGTGTGTGTATGATCTTTCTCAACAGAATCCCCATACTCAGGTTTAACCGATAATAACATTTCTTTACTGTAAAACATATTTATCTCACAGTCAACCGAACTATATGCGCACTTGTATATATTAGAGTCTCTGAATCTTCACTTCTTCCGGGTACGCAGCAAGAAAAGAAAACACAACAATGAAGGTATCTTTCCCTAACTTTCCCTAAAATCACGTACCAGTCTTATCACAGAAGAAGATGTCGCTCCCACGTAGCAGGCCTGGGGATCTCCTCACTCTTCTTTGGTCTCCTTCTGCAGGTAACAGTCTGTCTCTCCCAGTCTCAGGGCACACAGATCAGGAGAAGGGAGATCACAGCAGCACAAATGGCTCCCTTATGTAGGTCACGGCCCCTGCACAAGCACTCTGGGTGCACGGCGGGCAAGGTTTTGCAGAGCGGCCAGAGTCACAGCACCAAAGTCCAGTGGCCCAGGATCAGTCACAGGGGCTTCTGCGGGGTGATTTTTCCGGCAAGGTGTTGCAAAGTAGCCCTCTTTCAACAGACATCCACAGGTAGATGTTCTCTTGTTCAACTCTGTGTCTGTACTAATCTCCCGCCCTCTCTCCTCCTCAGCACATGGCTGTTGGGGGAGGGGAGCAGCAATCAATGCTGTTTTTTTTTTTCCTCTCTACAGTCATTTCAGCAATTGTCCACAAGGGGCAGTAGCGGACTGTGCACAGTTCATTTCTATATCCATTTCTATTATACAGTCAGAATTGCACACCTCATTACAAGGAACATGATAGGGACCTGGGGATCGTTCATTCATTTACTGACAGTGTATGTACATTATTTTCACTTATTCCTTCATTGTTGTGGCAGTCAACTTAAGATCTCACTCACATGGCCAAACCATCTAGACCCTGTGCAACACAGAATCCCTACAGTTCTGTGCTATAGACTTGTAGATACACTGTGTTCTCTGTTGTCAAGTAACCGTGAGTTCTCGTTATAGTGCAGAATCATTCAGTAATAAGACATGATGGTAAATTGTCTGTATGTTAGTCAAGATGCCTGGCCTTTTGGCCACATTTATGCACTTAGCTCCTACAAAGAATCATGTTCATTCATGTCAATGGCCAATATAAGAAGATATAAAGATGGTAGGTTTTTCTGAATAGAATAAAGACTTGTTTCTGTGATGTGCTTTAACTGTCAAGATGCTACTGTTTAGGATTGAGTGCTCTATTGTGATCATGAACATGTTTATGTAATGCAAAGTGCCATGATTGTCTTAATTCCTATGAGTCTTAGGGTTATGGAAAAATAAAATATTTCTTTTACTTGAACTCTAGTTCATTAGCAATAATAACCCCTACTACTTTGGAAAATGTTTATTCAATAGAAAAAATAACACTTCACTAGTACACACATCAGCTCTATCATTTGATTTAAACAAACTCATTACAACATAGTAGAGTAAAATCTATACCCTCTTGTCACTAAGGCTAGGGTCACATTTGCGCCTCAATTTTGGAAACCTGATCCAGTTTTGAGCTTCCAAAAAGCTCAAAACCGAATCAGGAACCGCTCCCCATAGGAGCCCATTATGGTAACCGGATTGCTCTACATGCAATCCGGTTACCAGCTCCGGATCTGCAGCCTGCGCTAAAAATCATGCAGGCTGCAGTTTTCGGAGAGGTTCTGGCAACCGCAATCTGGTAACCGGATTGCTCCGGATGTGTAATCCTGAGCAATGCAGTTTCCGTCTACTTTGTTCATCCCTGCTGCCGCAAGGATGAACAAAGTGTTAAATGTGTATTAAAACATTAATTATTAATATTAGCTGTGGGCAACATGTCTCTAGGGGGTGCCCACCCCCTCTAGAGACATGCTGTCCACTCCTCTCAGCATTTTAGGGGGTTAAGAAGCCATTTACAGTAAGCTGGCTATTGTCGGCTTTGTACAAATTTATGAATGAAGCCGCGGCTCCTGACAGTACAGGAGATATTGTACGTAATGTAAGTATAGTATCGGCCACTGTCCAGGCTCCTGTAACCATTAAGATTAGGTCTATGGGGGTGCGCTGCACATAGACCTAATGTTAATGGTTACAGGACCTTGGACAGCGGCAGATACTATACATACATTACGTACAGTATCTGCTCTACTGTCAGGGGAGCCTCGGCTTCATTCATACATTTCTACAAAGCCAACAATAGACGGTTTACTGTAAATGCATAATTAACCCCTAACATGCTGAGAGGAGTGGACAGCATGTCTCTAGGGGGGTGGGCACCCCTAGAGACATGTTGCCCACAGCTAATATTAATAATTAATGTTTTAATACACATTTAACACTATGTTCATCCCTGCGGCAGCAGGGATGAACAAAGTAGACGGTAACCACATTGCTCAGGATTACACATCCCTAGCAATACAGTCACCGGATTGTGGTTTCCTGCACACATTTTAGAAAAAAAATGTCTGTGAAGGCAATTGAGTTCACCGAATCCGGATCTGGATGCGGTGAACGCAATTGCCTGCCCAAATGTGACCCCATCCTAACACTGCACATCACCCTGAAAGCACCATTTCCACCATCAAACATGATTTTGGCAACATCATGCTGTGTGGAGACTTTTCTTCTGCAGAGTCAAGTAGGTTGGTCAGAGTTGATAGGAAGACGGATAGAGATAAATATAGGGCAATCCTGGAAGAAATCCTATTAAAGGCTAGGGTCAAACTAGCATTTCATGAGGGCTCCGTTAAAAAGACATAATAGGGCAGCAGACTGCATTTACGCTGCCAATTCATGGACGTTATGCGATGCGCTTGGTAATAGCGCAAGGTTTTAAACACCAGCACTTAGTACCAGCACTTAGATGCCGGCGTTTGAACTGCGCTCGGGGTTCCGTCAGCCATAGGAATGAATTGGCAGCATTAACACAGTCTAACCTTTCCGGTAACACTATGTAAATGCTGCCAAATTCTATCTTTTTATCGGACGGAACCCTCCCTGAACGCTGGTCTGACCCTAGCCAAAGGCTGCACAAGACATGAGATGGGGGATTAGGTTTACTTTCCAGCAGGACAATGCCACTAAACATACCGCCAGAGGTACAGTGGAATGGTTTAGGTTAAAGTATATTCATGTGTTTAAAGCAGGGGTGGGGAACTCCAGTCCTCGAGGGCCGCAAACAGTGCAGGTTTTCAGGATTTCCTTAGTATTGCACAGGTGATAACATAATCACTTGCAAATTGGTGATGATTCCAATCCCTGTGCAATACTAAGGAAATCGTGAAAACCTGAACTGTTTGCGGCCCTCGAGGACTGGAGTTCCCCACCCCTGGTGTAAAGCTTTTAGACTGATGGAAAAGAGGGATGGATCTGGAGCTCTCATGCACAACATGGGTTAAAATATTTCTTCATACATCACAGCCAGTAGGTGACTGGGCTTGGAGATTTGGCATTGGTGTAAAAAACAACGATATATGAGGTTGGCTGATCGTTGATCGTGTGGTTTGAGAACATGTTCTCATACCTGCTATCAGCAATACAACGATTTATTGTTACAACTTGGCAGAGTTACATGCAATGAGGTCATAACGATGTCGCTGGAACGCATCCAAACCCGTGACGAATCAGCGATGTCGTTAACGGTGTCGTGCCGAGTAATGAGGCCTTAAGGAAGAAATCCCTGAAACTCCCATTGCAGAGGAGGAACCAGTTTGCCGGTCATGGAGAAGTTCCTGGATGCAGATTGAATAACACGGAGTGTTTGTCTGCTGTGGAGATCCAAACACAAACTGATCTAAGGGGGAGCAAAGGTTCTGCGGTTGGAGCCAGAGGGCCTTTTCACATTACGTTTTTGCTCCGTTTGGATGCAATGTATTTTTTCAGGTGCAAAAACGCTTAAAACGCAGTAAAAATGCATGCATTTTTGCACCCGTAGACTTGTATAAGAAAAACGCAAGCAAACGCAGTAAAAAGATATTGCAAAATGTGGTTACATTTGAATGCATGCGTTTTTACCCAACGCACAGGAAATGTTTCCAGCAAGGAATTGCCAGAAAAGGAATTGAAGTAAAATCACAGAAAATACTGTGATTGAGGAGATAACGGCAATACATTATTTTATTTTTCCTTTCCTGTGCGCTGATCAAAAGCACATATCCGGGTCTTCTCAGTGGAGCCAGCGGGTGCAGGAACCATAATGTAACCATAGCAATGCACAGGCAGGCGGCGCATAGCGTTACCTGCCGTTAACACTATGCACTATGCCTGCCAGGGACTAAGTTTTTAATGGATGCGCCAGGCTAGGGCCAGACGCAAGTCTATGACAGATCAAAAGTGCTGTGCCCATGTTGATTGTTTTTTTCCTTGCACATGTGGTTCAGATGTATTTTTTCTTCAGACATTTTCCTGTGCGTTCAGCTGAAGCGCACTTCTTGGGGCTCTGTGTGTGGCCTCATCCAAGGTAAACTATGGGTTACTATGGAGCAGCGTTGCTGGGCAGCGAGCAACGCTAACGCTAGCCATTACAGCAGACTGGGCCAAGCGTTAGCGGATCCGGGAAACGTGGGTCAGCCTCCAAGTGTGACCCTAGCCTTACAACAATATGTTGGGGTCATGTTCACAGAAATCATACTTCATATGTTGTTAAGGGCCTGTCACACGTGTCAATGTCGCCCGCGATATCGCTCATGCGTCACAAATTATTAATCGCCTGAGCGATGTGGAATTATCACAGGTAAGATGTCACACGCGTCAATATGACCCAGCGATGCGGTGATGTCGCCATCTTGCGAGCGATTTTATTTAGTCGCTTGTACGATGTCAAAATAGAAAATACATCGCTGAGTTTAGTGTCACACGCAGCGATGCACAGGGTCTACTGAGCGATGAGCGACAGGTTTTACATCTGGCAGTGAAACCTGCGATCGGCAATCAGCGACATATCGCTGGTTGCATCGCTTGGTCACACGCTTCAATGTCGCTCCTGCGTCACTTTTACGTCGCTTGAGCGACTGAAAATCCGTGACGTATGAGCGTCATTGACAGCGATATCGACGCGTGTGACATACCCTTTATGGTGCCGTCACACAGCACGATCTGGCCAACGATGTCGGAAGCGATGCGCGGGTGCCCGCTCGGTTCCGACATCGCTGGCCAGCTGTCACACAGCATCGCTGCGGCCGGCGACACCGCAGCGATGCGGGCGGTGACATCGCTCGCTGGGCTGGGCTTAGCCCAGCGAGCGATCCGCAGCAATGCTGCGGTATAGGCTGGATCGCCGCCGACATCGCTCTGGCGATGTCACAAGGCGCGATCCAGCCTTATCGCAGGTTGACAGGTTTACGGTTCTTCCCGTAAACCTGACAACCTGCGACCAGCGATAAAACGTGGTCGCGCAGCTCGTTTACACAGCGCGACGTCGCTAGCGACATCGCTGATACGTCACTTTTTCGGCGATGTCGCTAGCGACGTCGCCAGGTGTGACAGCACCATTAGAGCAGGCACTGGTGAAAGTGTAACAAGAAGTGTTTTTACAAAGATTACTGCAGTTCAGACTTGAGAGGTCACACAGGGGTTATCCCGCAAGTTTAAACTGCGCTGCACTCCCTGACGTCACTGCTCCTCACACACTGTCTCATGTTATCGGTGAGATATACCCGAGACATCTCGTGTAAGAATCAACAACAAGTTGGACACAATTGTGAAGTGTAACAAAATTTATTGCATAAACTTTTTTAACAAATAAAAAACTGAAAAGTGGGGCGTGCAATATTATTCACCACCTTTACTTTCAGTGCAGCAAACTCACTCCAGAAGTTCAGTGAGGATCACTGAATGGTCCAATGTTGTCCTAAATGACTGGTAATGATAAATAGAATCCACCTGCTTATAAATGCACCTCCTCTGTGATAGTCTCAGAGTTCTGTTTCAAGTGCAGAGAGCATCATGAAGATCAAGGAACACACCAGGCAGGTCCGAGATACTGTGGTGAAGTTTAAAACCGGATTTGGATACAAAAAGATTTCCCAAGTTTTAAACATCTCAAGGATCATATTGAAATGGAAGGAGTATCAGACCACTGCAAATCTACCAAGACCCGGCCGTCCCTCTAAACTTTCATCTCGAACAAGGAGAAGACTGATCAGAGATGCAGCCAAAAGACCCATGATGACTCTGGATGAACTGCAGAGATCTACAGCTGAGGTGGGAGAGTCTGTCCATAGGACAACAATCAGTCGTACACTGCACAAATCTGGCCTTTATGGAACAGTGGCAAGAAGAAAGCCATTTCTCAAAGATATCCATAAAAAGTCTTGTTTGAAGTTTGCCACAAGCCACCTGGGAGACACACCAAACATGTGGAATAAGGTGCTCTGGTCAGGTGAAACCAAAATTTAACTTTTTGGGCACAATGCAAAATTATATGTTTGGCATAAAAGCTCATCACCCTAAAAACACCATTCCCACAGCCAAACACGGTGGTGGCAGCATCATGGTTTGGGCCTGCTTTTCTTCAGCAGGTACAGGGAAGATGGTTAAAATTCATGGGAAGATGGACAAAGCCAAATACAGGACCATTCTGGAAGAAAACCTGTTGGACTCTGCAAAAGATCTGAGACTGGGATGGAGATTTATGTTCCAACAAGACAATGATCCCAAACATAAAGCAAAATCTACAATGGAATGGTTCAAAAATAATCGTATCCAGGTGTTAAAATGGCCAAGTCAAAGCCCAGACCTGAATCCAATCGAGAATCTGTGGAAAGAGCTGAAAACTGCTGTCCATAAACGCTCTCCATCCAACCTTACTGAGCTCCAGCTGTTCTGCAAGGAAGAATGGGCAAGAATTTCAGTCTCTCGATGTGCAAAACTGATAGAGACATACCCCAAGAGACTTGCAGCTGTAATCGCAGCAAAAGGTGGCGCTACAAAGTATTACCCAAAATTACCATGTTATTAAGCCACTGTTTTTAAAATTGTGGCTGTTTTGTGGATATACTTTTTTAAAAAATGTTTAAAGTATAAAAATATGAAACAAATGAATTACTCTATTGCTCTACATAAATCAGAGAAAAGTGTCAATGACTCTTGGTCTTTCAATAACATCATTATTCATTTGTAGTTCTTTTGTTAGCTAATATAAATTTATATTTATGTACATATTATCCTCCTAAAGACCAGCAATTTAATATGCCGGTCTGA
Source organism: Allobates femoralis (assembly GCA_033576535.1). Lineage (NCBI taxonomy): Eukaryota > Metazoa > Chordata > Amphibia > Anura > Aromobatidae > Allobates > Allobates femoralis. The sequence continues at coordinate 128,163,581 of JARQOC010000003.1, read as the reverse complement.
CCTACATAACAAACAGGAGTATATACAATAAAAGACACAGGAGAATAAAGGCTGTACGTATTCTTGCCAGAACTCACACAGTGTTAATCTGTTTTAATACATAAATATAATGCACTTTCCTTAGCTAAATAAGTGGAACTAGTTCTTACTAATTACAATAATTATTTGCATTGACACCATTATATCTATCATAAATGTATTTTAAAGGGGAGCACTATTTTGTGATTTACTTCTTTTCTACTAAAGAACTGTACAGTCTGTTAATTTTAATTAACTACTCAATGTATAGTAAATGATATCTGTTATACATGTGGAAATGAGGTCAAGGTTACTTCACATTCAATTCGGCATCATAGAATAAAGAGTTGATTTTCTGATAATAATAAAGAAAAAATGACACGCTCTTGGCGTTACAAGCCCACAAAGGTCTGGGGACTCAGATCTCGGGCGGTTCAGTGCAAGGATGTCACGGGTGGTCGGTGCCCAATCCTGTGCCCTTGGGGCGACAATAAAAAGAGGAGTTTTTAAAGGGAAATAGAGTTAATGTTTGCCATGGTGCCACCTGTAGATCCGGTGATGGCACCGGCACTGCTGGGGCCTCCGGGGTGATGGGCGGCAACAAGGTGATATGGCTCCCTACTAGTGGAGCAGCAGTGGCGTAACTTCAGGCCCAGGGGCCCCGATGTGAAAGCTCTTACGAGGTCCCCAGTTATTGCAAATCTTTAATAGCATTAATCTTTTTTTATAGGCCAATGGGACTTTTGGGGCCCCCCTAGGCTGCAGGGCCTGGGTGCGATCGCAACCCCTGCACCTGTGGTAGTTACGCCCCTGTGGAGCAGGGTCCCGGGGCTGTAAGGGTATAATGGTGGAATAGGGTAGTGCAGTCTTTGCTGTGTGTGACAGGCTTCAAGGATGGACACACACACAAGAAAGTCTTTTCTGTACCTTTACAGGTGGTTTGCAGGTACACTTCCAGGGTTGAAGGATGCACTCTGGGATTTCCACACCGAGTGGGCTATAGGCCTCCTTGTCCTGCTCCCTTGTCCTGAAGTCTGGCTTGTGTGGAACCAGGCCTGACCTCTCTTGTCTCTATCACACCCGTGTTGCTGCATTGAGGGCTCTCACTTGGCTACCCCTACCTGTTCTGCAGCTCCTGGCTATCAAATGGGGAGTGCTGAGGGTGTCCGGGAAGCTAAGCATCCGTGGCATACCTGGATTCTCTGCTGGGCTAATCTCTCCCTTGCAAACTCGGACTCCATTGTCCGATGTTCTCTTGGGGTGAGCCAGTATGGCTCCTCTGCCCCCGCTGTACTGTTCCTCGCCTCTGCCTTTGGTCCTCACTCTCTGGATCCTATCACTGGCTTTGGCGGTGCACTGGTTTTGGGCCCAGCATGGCTCCGGTATCCAGTTTTGCTCACTAGGCATTGAGCTGATCTTCACAGTTCTCCTAGCAACTGCACACCCTGGCTAACTCCCCTGCACCTGTATTTATAGGGGATCTGGCTTAACAGCAACCAGTGGTGCTCCCCCCACAGGCCTGGAGTGGAAGATGTTGTGTTTATGTGGGTACCAGATGTGGAAATCCCTTGGTGTACTAGTTGGTCCTGGGGCTACCTAGCACAGGGCACCACAGGGGGGTGTCATTTGGCTCCAGACCTGGCAGAAACAGGTGTGAAACTGGACGAAACTGTATGCTCCTGCATCGGTATTATCACTGAGCCCGGATCAGTGATAACACCAGTGTGGGGGCATCAGTTTTTACAATTGCAGGAGGTCCAGGGTAATTCAGGGGGATGCAGATAAAACCAGGAGGATGCTAGAAAGTGGAAAGTGAAAGAGAATGGAAAGTTGTGTACTTCTCAAGAGACAACTTGAGACTTTAGAATCCACCTGAATTGCTTTTGCTTTTTCCCACTGCAAAGTGCAATTCTGTTTTCCACAAAGCTTAATACTTTATTTTTGTATGAAGTTGTAGCTTTTATTTAGAAATTATTTTTGTGCAAATTATTTAGCGATATTTAAAGCATAAGCATCTGAGAACACCTAATATATGTCCTTACAGCGACTTTCAGTATACTGCATCTTGGCAGACATTTGTTAGCTTCTGGCTTAATAGCATAAACTATCATCCCTAGTATACCAATGTTTGGACTAATGATTTTAAAACAAAATGAGCCTTGTATGCATTGATTAAGGTACAGAAAGGGTTAAACCGCCTTTATCTGCATTTACATTTATTTTCAGTATTAAAGGTGTTATCTGGTTTTTTTTATAAACAAATAAATAAATTAAAAAAAATGTGCCGAAGCACTAATAGGCTGGTGGCTGCCACTTTCCTACATGTTGTACCCTGCGCCAGTCAGGACTGTTCACCCTGGCACAGAGCTGTCACAGACTACTCCTGCCTGGGGCAGCATGACAGGGTAAATAGACTAGAGGTGGCTTTCCTGCTCTGCTCTATTGGAATTAGGCGCATAGACAATTCAATCTGATTGACAGCCAGCTCTGCACTACCTGATTGGGGGAGCCAGCTGCCAATCAGCCTGACGACAGAGGGTCGAAGCCACCCCATCTATTGACATGATGTCAGTGGAAGTGGCAGAATTGCTGACAGGAGCGGCCTCAGACTGCTTTGTGTTGTTCGTGAAGCGCCCTCAGGGCTGTGGGGTACTCGGCTCTCGGGACTCTCTCTCTCTCTCTCAGTCAGGGATGTCACGGGTGGCCATCCCAAGGCCGTGACCCTGGGGGTCAACTTTAAAGGGGTTTCTTTCTGAAGAAGGGGATCTGTTTACAGGGGATTATTTACAAGTTGTCTTGTCGTGACGCCACCTGCTGAGTCTGGTGATGTTCACCAGCGCCGCTCCAGTCCTCCGGTGGTCGATAGTATAGCGGCTTAAATGGAATCGTCCCCGCAGGCAGGACGGGACCACTGGGGCAGGAATGTTGTAATAAAACACAATTTATGTTTGAAAGGATGCAGGGGAGTCAAAGCTTCACTTCACCGAGTATCTTTTACTTCAACTCTTTCTTTCAGCTTACAGTTCAACAGTTCATTAGATGGTAAACGGCGAGTACTTCAGGCTGCAATTGGGATTCTGGCTAGAAATGGAACCCTCCTTTAAGTTCCTTTCCTTTCCTTCGGTCCTGTTCCCTTTATGAAGCCTAATCTCTTATAGATGATCTGGCCTCCTGTTGCTTCTACTTTCTTCGCCTCCCTTGTAACCGTCGGGTCAACCTTCTGTCTGGACTGCTACTCCTTGCTAGTCCTGGCTTCCCTCTCGTGGGATTTGTGGGAGTCAGGGCAGTATTTGTAATATCCCTGTTTCACAGATTTTCTATGGGTCTTGAAGAACTCACAGTTGCGGGCTGCGGTACCCGGTTTCCTTCCTTTCGGGGCAAACTCTCCTGTTACTCAATTCCACTTACTAGAGTACACTCTGCTTCTGAGTTGTTCCTCTCTTTCTTTGTTCCTTTTTTGGGATCTGTTCCTCTTGGACCTCTCAGCCGAGATGGCCCCTCTGTCTCCTTCAGGCTGGCTGCCTGGTTCCCTCTGCTCTCCTCTCCGACTCCTCTCGAGTCTCTGACTCACTAGTTCCCCCTAGAGGCCACTATATCTATCCTCCCAGTGTTCCCTCCCACCTACTGTCCTAGTGTGTGGGTGTCAGCTCTAGGGCTCCATCTTGTGACCATTGTCCCAATTGCAGCGGAGTACAACACCGCTTTTCTGGATGCAGTACCCCTTCTGTGGCACCTACGTAGTGGGGCGCCACATTCGTGTTGGTGGTTACTGGAGCCGGGCACAACAGGCAGGTAGGTAACAGCTACCTGCCTGTTAGTGCTTAGGCACAATTTTTTTTTTTTTTTTGATAAATCCCGAATAACCCCTGAAGGGTGGCTGTACATTGTCCTCTGGCATGTGTTTAGCCTGGCACAGCTTCTTTATCTCACATCATCACTATCATGTACAGTGTCTTGTGAAAATATTTGGCGCCCTTGAACTTTTCAAAGTTTTGCCACTTTTTAGGCTTCAAATATAAAGATATAAATTCTAATTTTTTTGTGAAGAATCAACAGTAAGTGGGACACAATCGTGAAGTGGAATTAAATTTGTTACATATTTTAAACTTTTTTAACAAATAAAAAACTGAAAAGTGGGGTGTGCAATGTTATTCGGCCCCCTTGAGTTAATACTTTGTTAGTGCCACCTTTTGCTGCGATTACAGCTGCAAGTCGCTTGGGGTATGTCATTATCAGTTTTGCACATCAAGAGACTGAAATTCTTGCCCATTCTTCCTTGCAAAACAGCTGGAGCTCAGTGAGGTTGGATGTTGAGCATTTGTGAACAGCAGTTTTCAGCTCTTTCCACAGATTCTCGATTGGATTCAGGTCTGGACTTTGACTTGGCCATTACTGTTTGACATCTCACCAGCGATCCTAACAGTGACACACCAGCGTTCCCGGCAGGTCGGATCGCCGTCGAATTCGCTGGTGCTTCGCCAAGTGTGATGGTACCCTTACACCTGTACCCCTGGATACGTTTAATTTTGAACCATTCCATTGTAGATTTTGCTTTATGTTTGGGATCATTGTCTTGTTGGAAGATAAATCTCCATCCCAGTCTCAGGTCTTTTGCAGACTCCAACAGGTTTTCTGCCAGAATGATCCTGTATTTGGCTCCATCCATCTTCCCATCAATTTTAACCATCTTCCCTGTCCCTGCTGAAGAAAAGCAGGCCCAAACCATGATACTGCCACCACCATGTTTGACTGTGGGGATGGTGTTTTTAGGGTGATAAGCTGTGTTGCTTTTATGCCAAACATATTGTTTTGCATTGTACCCAAAAAGTTTGATTTTGGTTTCTTCTGACCAGTGCACCGTATTCCCCATGTTTGATGTGGCTTGTGGCAAACTTCAAACGAGACTTTTTATGGATAACTTTAAGAAATGGCTTTTTTCTTGCCACTGTTCCATAAAGGCCAGATTTGTGCAGTGTATGACTGATTGTTGTCCTATGGACAGACTCTCCCACCTCAGCTGTAGATCTCTGCATCCAGAGTGATCATGGGACTTTTGGCTGCATCTTTGATCAGTCTTCTCCTTGTTCGAGATGAAAGTTTAGAGGGACGGCTGGGTCTTTGTAGATTTGCAGTGGTCTGATACTCCTTCCATTTCAATATGATCGCTTGCACATTGCTCCTTGAGATGTTTAAAACTTGGGAAATCTTTTTGTATCCAAATATGGCTTTAAACTTTGCCACAACAGTATCTCGGACCTGCCTGGTGTGTTCTTTGGTCTTCATGATGCTCTCTGCACTTGAAACAGAACCCTGAGATTATCACAGAACAGGTGCATTTATATGGAGACTTGATTACACACAGGTGGATTCTATTTATCATTACCAGTTATTTAGGACAACATTAAACCATTCAGTGATCCTCACTGAACTTCCAGAGTAAGTTTGCTGCACTGAAAGTGCACGCCCCACTTTTCAGTTTTTTATTTGTTTAAAAAGTTTAAAACTTTGATGGACCAGTGGAAGCGTTGAAACACGCTAAATGGAGCGCCCATAGTCCTATCTGTACCCCCACCCCTCCCTGCACTGTGTAACCCTAGATTCCACTGTAATGGAATAAAGCATCAGCACTAACGAAAAAGTCTTGTGGTGAGTGCCATCCATTTCTATGTAAAAGCTTGCATCTACTCTTTGGGATTGAGCAACGCCACTTGGTCTCCATATATTGTAGTCTTTTGACATCTTACCCATGATGCGCCAGTGCCCGGTAACACTCTTTTTTGCATTTTGAAAAAAGTTTTAAATATGCAATAAATTTCATTCCACTTCACGATTGTGTCCAACTTGTTGTTGATTTTTCGCAAAAAAATTTAAATTTATATCTTTATGTTTGAAGTCTGAAATGTGGCAAAAGGTTGAAAAGTTCAAGGGGGATGAATACTTTCACAAGGCACTGTACATGGATTTTGGAAAACTAAGGTAGAAGTAATGTTATATAAAAGAAAAATCATAATTGAGAGTAATGACTACTTCTGTTTATTTTCTACTTTACAGAAATGCTATGGATAGAATATTTAAAGAGATCTCAAACTACCAGATTGACATATAAAGCTGTGTATATGAAGAATGCACCATATAAACAATGAGATGAATATTTAAAACTCCATCTCAAATATATTTTTTCAATAACTAAGGTCATTCAAGAAAGAGCCAAAGAAATAAAGACACAACTTTCACAAGGACAAGGCTTAACCGGTGAGCTAGAAACCATTAAGAGAAAAAGCGGAGTGCTTTATTACATATGCTTCTGAATGCAACAGAATAATCTGGAAATGCATTATATTACCACAACATCCAGGAAGAAGTGGAAACCTTTATGTTTGAGGTATGTTTAAGTGCTGACAGACTATGCCACGCTGTGCAATCAAATACTCTATTGACAAGAGGAACAGTAATGCCAACTTGTCAACATATTCATACAATTCAAGGAGAAATACAGAAAGAACTATTCTCAATGCAGAGTTCTTGGAAAATATGCTCCAGCATTATTTTTTCTTATTAACCAAACATATTAGTAGAGTTGACAGGTTCATCTTAAGTAATATAAATACACTATATATCGTATCTGCCAAAACCATACATAGCAATTAATATTTTGGAGTATTGAATTTTTGCCCATTCATCCAGAAAGGCATTTGTAAGGTGAAACACTTATGTTGGATGACAGAGTTGATGTCATGGCACTGAGAGGTCAGTTGAGTTCATGTTGACTAAAGTCAACCAGCAATGCCTTTGTGGACATTGCTTTGTCATGTACAGTCAAGTTGTATAGTAGAGAATATATCCCAATATGTTCCCATAAAGTTGGAAGCATGACATTGTCCAAAATGTCTTGTTATGCTGAAACAATAATATGTCATTCAAAGAAATAAGACACCTAGGACAACCCAGTAAAACACCATCTCATTTTCCGTTCACCATCAAACGTTAAAGTTTGCACAGTCAAGCAGGTAACATCTTTACACAGTCAAGCAGGTAACATCTTCTTGGCAATTGCCAAACCCATGCTTACTCTCCAGTGCTCCGGAGTACAATGGTGATGTGCTCTATATCATTCCTTCTGGCACATGGCGTTGTCTTTGGTGATGTAAGGCTTGCATGTAGCTGCTCAAAAAGCCATTGAACTCCTGGTGCACAGCTTTTGTGATGATGTAAATCAAGAGGAGGGTGGACCCCTGTAGTTAATAATCCAGCGGAGTGCAGGCAAACTTTGTGCACTTTCTGTCTCAGGACTCGGTAATCTTGCTCTATAACACTAAAGTACACCACTTTGTGGCTGAGTTCCTCTGGTTCCAAAATATTTCGATTTTTCAATAATACCACTCACAGTTTATTGTTGACTATTTTGGAAGAAAGAAATGTCACTAACTGACTTTTTGCAGTTGTGTCATCTTATTAAAGGGAACCTGACCCCTCCAAATCACTCCCAACCCTATTAATACCTGTCCCTGCACCCTAACATATCAGTATTAGTGCTCCTTTTGTATAAAAAAGCGCTCTGTAACATTAGAATAATCAACAATATACACTTACAAATCTGAGACTTCTTGCCCCTGAATAAGTCTCACAGGGCGTCCCCTGTGAGACTCTAAGCCCTCCCTAGGTGCTCATTTTCACGCCCCGAATGATCCACCCTCTCTCTGTCTGTGCTGCTGTGATGTGGAGCTGAGGGCAGGAGTAATGATTTGCATTCTGTGAGTGATACAGGGGGGAGGGCAAAGCCTGCACAAGCAGAGCACACAGACAGAGAGAGGGTGGATCCTGGAGGCTGCAAACAACACACCCTAAGGGCTAAAGAATATAGCCCCTGCTAATTATAATGCCTAATGAGTGAGTATTAAAACGTTTTTATGCACTTTCACAGGATGCTTTTAGGAGACAAATGAAGTGTGAGATTAGTGATAGGATGCTGCAGGGACATGTTTTGGTAGCTTAGGAGGCGTTCTGGAGGTCACAGGATCCCTTTAAGAGTACCACACTTCACTTCACTTCAATGAACATTTTAGAAACCCATTCATTCATATGTTCACAAAGACAGACTGCATGGTTAGGGGCTTATTTTTATCCACATGCTGAAATGGGATTGATTGAAAAACCTGAAATCAATGATTAAAAAATCACTCCTATTAACTTTTTTTTTTCCTGTAAGCCTCTCTATATGTTTATGTACTGTAGTGACAGTCTGTTAATTTACTCTTTTATCTCTGGCTTCTCCAGTTTCCAGCACCATTCTGAGCCTCTTCTGAGTGACGTCACTGCTCTTCAGACTCACTGGATCACACTGCCTGGTGACCTGGAATTGCTTTATGTAATCTAAGCTTATTGAGCATTTGAGTAACCTCCATAGGCTTACATTGTAAAAGAGAAAACAGGGTCACACATAGAGCACAGAGTGATTCTAAAGGGCCCATTACAAGCTTCAATGTCTCAGTGATCAGACCAATGATCTGACTTGGCCGAAATCTCTGGGACATCGTTTAATGATCGCTGCTGAGGTGTTACACAAGCAGATATATTCAATGACGCAGCAATGATTCCGCAACAAGTGAACGATACTTGCGATCATTTGGTTTCCTACGTCCTTCAGTTCTGAATAGGCAAAGTCGTATACGACATCGTTATCAAGGTGTCACACACGCCGATGCTGCAGGTTGAACAAATGGCAAACAACTGATATATAGACATGTTCATAAACCTATGATCAACGATCTAATGACTTATCATTGGTCGTATCTACGTGTCACAAGCAACAACATTGTTATGACTTCGCTGCACCACCCCAAAAGCCGTGACGTACCAACGATATTGTTAATGATATCTTAGCGTGTAACGGGCCCTTAAGACTCTGAATTGCTGTCAAGTGAGTCAGAAGAGAAGTTGAGCTGTGTTAGGTACAGGAGAAGATGGCAGAAGATGAGTATATTAACACAGTACATACATATATCGGGTGAAATAAGAATTGAACACGTCATCAATTTTCTAAGTAAATATGTTTCTAAAGATGCTATTAACATGCATTTATCATCAGATATGAGTAAAATCCTATCCAATCCACACAGGCAAAGGAATTAAACCATATATATCTATAAATGTATTGGTGTGTAATAATGAGAAATGTCACAGGGAAAAAGTATTGAACACACTTACTGACATTTACTTAATACTTTGTGCAAAAGCCTTTGTTGGTAATGACAGCTTCAAGATGCCTCATGTATAATAAAATTAGTACATGCATTGCTCAAAACTGATTTTATCCTGCTCCTCCACACAAACACTTTTAAACCCTGAAGATTCCATGTGCTCCTTCAATGAACTCTGAGCTTTAGTTCCTTCTATAAATTTTCTATTGGACTCAGGTCAGGGGATCAGCTCAGCCATTCTAGTGTCACACCCGCAGGGACCGGGGTACTCGGAGCTGGACCGTACTGTCTCTTGGGTGCCACGGTGGTGTGGCCAGGCTCTGTGGTCCCAGGTGTGGCAATAAAAAGAAGGATCAGTTAATAAAGTTTTTATGGGGTGTTATTTGTGATGCCACCCATGGGTCGCTACCAATGTGGCCACTGCTGCCGTGGGGTCTGCCGGGGACGGTGGTAGTGGCGGCAGCTGGGATGTGGGGCCCTCCACGGGTAGGGCTGGGTCCCTAGGCAGAGGGAGAGGTCCTGCGCGCTTAGGATGCTGCACTTCTCTACCTCGCACAGCTCCTCTAACCGACATACGCAGGTGACAAAGTATGGCTCCGCAGGCGAGCCGCTGCACTTACTGTCTCAATAAAGGCCCCGTTACACAGCACGACGTTGAATCAATGTCGGCAATGATTTCACGGGAGTGCAGTCGTTTCCGACATTGTTTCAACATTGCTGGTGAGATGTCACATGTATAGATATCGTGAACGACGCGCCAACGATGTTGTGAGCAGGTATCATTTGCACAACCCTGCGAATGATGCTTGTTTACTGATGTGAATGGGCGAAGTTGTGAATGGCATCGTTATCGCGGTGCACATAGAATGATGCAGCAGGTTGTCCGATCTCAAATCTGCTGTATTTTACTTTTCTCGTTACTCAACACACAGTTCACAGTGGTTCACAAGCATGGTTCTTTGTACACAAGCTGTGGACCGGGTACACGCAACAGTCACCGGCTGGGGCTGTTACTGCAGTGGGAACAGTTCCCCCACATCACTCCCCTCAGTGTAACTCTCGGGCCCTTCTGTTCTCTCTGCTCTCACTTACACGGGTTTGGTCCGGCCGTCACGGACTCTACAGTGAGTCAACCCACACTCTGGGTTTCTAGCCCTAGTCCGATGGCTTTGTCCTACTCTGTACTGGTTGTTAGATCTCGGGGACTTGGAGTTCCCGCACCCTGCTGGGTGTCTCGTGGTTATGGGCATAAAGCATTCCCAGCTACATCTACAGAGTCGGCACTCTGGTTTCTCTGGCCCAACCATCAGTGACCCGGGTTAGCCAGTCTCACCTGACTCCTTCTACTGTACATGATTTTCGGCTTTGGGCTCCTGGCCGGCCATTAGTGCCGCCGGGCCCCATTGTTCTCTGTCTCTGTTTGTCAGTACTCAGCTGAAGGGTGTCTCGGCTTGAGGATGCTTCCCTTCTCCTCCACCCTCCAGGGAATCTCTCCACCTACTCCTCTCCCATGGAAAGCTCTCAATCGTCTTACCCAACTTAGTGTTCCTAGGTCTTTTTTGGAGTCTAGTTCCTTCACCCCTTTGTCCGTGTTCTCTCTACTTCTCTCTCCTGCCACCCCGTGTTCTCTCTCCTGCCACCCCTCGCCCGACCCAAAGTGACTTGGGCTCAGGGTCGGAGCGTGTGTGGGTGTGTGAGCTGACTATCTTTCCTGTCTGGCTGCAGTTCACCCTGTGGCAAAGGCATCAGCTGTGGCAGTCTGAGATATAATGGCTCTGGGACAAAGTGGTGTAGGTCACTGATAATGTCTCGTGTGAAGCGACCTCAGATGGTGAGGAGGTCTGGGTCACCAACCTTGCCCTTAACTCCACAACCAGTCCTGTGCTACTCCCTCTCACCTCCATGGACAGGGATAAACAGCAACTTCCAAAAGAATCTTCAGCACAAAGAATATACAGCAGGGCAAAGATGGCTTCAGCTTACTCTGTCAAAGGCAGAGAAACTCTATCAGCAACGTCAACTGGAGGAAAAGAAGGCTATGCCTTTAAAGGCATGGTCACCTCACAACTCACCATGGTTGGCAAACGTCTTAATAACATTGAACACTGTTAAAACTGGGATACCAGGGTCTTTGGAGATGGCATTATACTCTTTGGAAGTCTTGTGTTTGCCTATAATAGCAGTTCTGATTTCCTCAGAGAGCACCTTTGTCTTCACCATTGTCACAAAAGAACAGGGCCTAAAGTGTTTTTTTTTTTTAAACACTGAAGTCATTATTCATTGGCTAATTCATGTCACATGGGCACCGACAATTTATGAAAAGTGATTCTCATTTGTGATTTACCATAGTCAATTAAAAATGTGTTTTCCATACTAAAGTAATACATAGGGTGCCAAAGCCAGTGCCACAGCAAGCTTTAGTTTTTTCTAGTTGGGCTAAACCCCCAGCTATCTCCTTTTCCTTGGCGGGCTATCAAAAATAGAGGGGATCCCAAGTCGTTTTTTTAAATTATTGAACTAAATAACTAAAATAAATGGCTTTGTCTCCACACTATTTTTTTTATAACCAGCAATGATAAAGCAGAAAGCTGGGGAATTACATCTGCAATTGACAGGCCTTTGGAGCCTCGTTCAGAGCAAGTACTCCGAACAAAGCTCCATAGGAATCGACGGGAGTCATGGGACATTACGCTATGGATTGCAATGGAACTTCCAGGATTTTTTTTAAAGTGATATACTAGTGAATTGGTGAATGAGGTCATGTCTTTACTCAATTTAACTTTTTTCCCTATGTCAGTGTTTTTTTCAACTCTATACTTGCGAGAGTTAGGCTGGCTTCACACTACGTTTTTTGTCATCTTGTTTTGTTCGTTTTTGAAACGAACAGAACCGGATCACTTTTGCCTCCCTCCGGTCTGGGACACTTAACATGGGGGCTTATAGAGCCGGATTCGGGAAAAAACATAATCGTTTCCTGGATCCGGTTCCAGGCTACAGAGCATGCTCAGAACAAGAGCACTGATCTGTTCTTGTGGTATATGTGTATAATTTCACTTTAGCAGTGTATGTGCATAAATAACTTCCGGGTCAGCTGATGCACAGGTCCTTCAGCCATCGGAGGTGAATGCATCGTGGGACACATGGTGGAAAGGTGAGAATTTTTTTTTTTAACCATTCCTTTATTTAATATTACTTTAGCAGTGTTTGTAAATACACTGCTAAAGTGATATTAAACAGCGCCGACACCACTTGTCTGGCTCGGCTCCCCCCTGCTCTTTCTGTGTCCGAATCCCGGACCAGTACACAGAAACGGCATCCAGAGTTGCCAATCAGGACCTGTCCATTCTTGTTTGTGAGGTCTTGCAAAAAACAGGATCCCCACGGACAGGAACAAAACGTAGTGTGAAGCCAGCCTTAGTAATAATAGACCCATTCCCATTACTAACTGCGGCTTGATGCCAGCTGTCAATTCACAGATGATATAACCCAATGAACTATTACTCAGATTGCCACAACAACACAGCAGTCGGGAAGAGCCTGGGCTTATAGGTGTCTGTACAAATGCTGTGCACTTTAGTAAAATGGCAACCTGTAAAATATCTTATGTGCTGCCCATATCCTATAGGAATCACTATTGTGCACATGCGCAGGTTCTGCTGTGGTGCCTCACTGGTCAGGACGTCACGTAGGGGTACTTTCCGCACAAGAGAGTGAGTGGAATGCCTGTAGTCAGGGAGCAGGGAAATCACATAGGGATTCTCAATATACCCATCCACACACACCTTAGCGTAGGAAACCATTGAGTTAGCCCATTGCTAGGAAACCCAGTCCTGGTGGGAGGAGCTAAGTTTGAGTGGTGAAAGAGCGGGAAGTCAGTTAGGCTGGGGATGAGCTTAGCAAAGGATGTCTCTGAGGAAATTCACCTGACAGAGGGAGGACCCTAGGGTGTGGTGGTGCACCCGAATCCGGTCCCGGTATGTTTACCAGCTGGATGGGTCCAGTCCAAGGATGGAGAAAGGGCTCAGAGAGCGGTGCGGGCGTTTATCCTCGAGCTGCCAAACCGAAGTCACAAGCTTTTTGTAGGGAGTCATGGCCAACACCCAGCATATACCTCAAAAGGCTCCATATAAGTTCACCTGATGAAGGCGGAACCACCGCCGAAACGCGTTGTGAAGACCTCCTGTATATGCTTAATAAAGGAAAGTATCATTAACTTACTGTCTCCTCCTTGAGCGCCCCAAAACCGCTGTTTCAATTTTACACTTTTTCCCAGCACCTTTGGCAACTACCCAGGCCAGCTGTACCCAGGAACTGTGACAAGTTAATGCTGCCTGAGGGTTGCAGTAAATCCCGTACAGAGATAAGAGACTGTGTGATGTGTCTTATTTGCCCGCACCAGAGGAGCCATCGATTGCTGATGTGAAAGAGACTGTGAGGTAAAATCTGCAAAGGGTCACCTCCCAGTGTGGAATCCCCATCCTTGAACACAGCTTCGGGGACACTACTCCACCTACAGGGAGCATTATCAACAAGCTGCCTTATCATCACCCCAGAAGCCTGTAGCAGCGCCGGTATCATTATCGGGATCCGTAGGTGGCGTCACAAGACAATTTATTATTGTATTTATTTCTTTTATTAACCCCCTTTTTAAAAGGCGTCCCCAGGGAACGGAACTGGGACGCCCGTGACATGATCCCAACTGAGAACCATAAGACCAGGACCGGGTACCCCAAGCCTTGGGGCAGGACACTGCTATTCGTCATGCACTGGTCTGACGCACAGTGTAGATGACGTTTACTTTTTCTTTGACCGCTACTGCTCTGAATGCCGGATGAGATGCAGGACCCAGCGCAGTAGCCTCCACGTATGCGCTGAATAGACAGCGAGATTTCCTTCAGCTGTACATTGTACTATTTATAGCTCTACATATGTGGTATCTAGTCACCGTTCCTTGAAGAAGGCAAATGCAGAATGCAGAGCTGCGAAATGCATTTGGACTTGGATTCTACCGTATACATGGAAACACTGGGAGGAATAGCTGAGCAATAGGTTTTATTATAGTCTCCAAATTTTCCCTGGAGACTTGGTCACTTTTACTTCTAAGACCATGTGTTCCATGTTATGATATAGGGGACCGAGTCCCAGTGACATTGTTATTTGATCCCTGATTTTGTCTTGTGCTATCCACTCCTTACAATGTGTGGACCTTTGGTGCTAGTTTCCATTTGAGTGTATCTCACTGCAAGTACGGCTTTGTTTATGTTATGCATGCTGTGTTTTTATTCTGATTGTTAAATAAAATTTATTTAATTTTTATCATGTGTTGTTCTTGAGGCTATTAACTCCATACTATATTTTATTGGATTAAATTCCCAATATAATTCCCATATTCTACATTGATCCATTATATGCTTATATGTTGTTATCATTGTAGCCATTGTAGAATTTGCAAGATGGGTCCGATTGTTCCAGCACCGTAACTATTTTGAACATAGCCCCATGAGAGCGTTGTGTGCTGCATCCATAAGACTTGATATATAAGGCAAGCCGATGCTCTTTATTCTTTGTGTTAGTTCATAATAATTACATTTAAAAATCCAATAAAACAAGGATTTTTCTCCTCTGAAGAACAACTAAAAAGATGTGTATTTAATTTTTAAAACATCAAAGAGTTTCTCTCTAATGCATCAGCCGGTGGGATTTGGAAATTCATTCACTGTACGTGCAATTTTTCTTTTTCTTATATAAACAGTTGATTAAATTGAAAATTTTCTCAGCCTTGAATTAATATCCTGCATAAATGCATAGTAAAATATGCCTACTAGGAAATAATCCATGGAGTAAAAAATAAGCGACACTGCCAGTGCCTCACCATAAAGCATTTCTGACATAGTGTCCTAAACATCAAGTGATGCAACAAAGTATGATATATGGGAAGAGATGGAATAAAGTGATCTACAAGGAAAGACAAAGCTAAGTATGATGTATGGGCAGAGATACGCCGTCGTATGATCTATAGACCAAGCTCTAAAACAAGAAAAAGTATATATAGAATACATTTATTATGAATATCTAAGACAGTTTATGGGAAACTTTTGATATTATCAATCATTTGATTTATGGAATTTTAATCTACTGTCAAGAAAAAAATTCTAAAAAAAAAAAAAAAAACTTGCCGGGCTTTGCTATGGTAAAAATAAAAGTAAATGTTATTAATCATGTCATTCTTCTTTACTCATTTAGATGGCTAATTACCTAGTATAGTTATAAGCTGTAATTGTTCAGATCCTAAAACAGTAATGCTTCCCTACATGATGACTGTAATACTCTTGATTTTTTTAATTATAGTTTGTGCTGTGAATTAACCGTTTCATGACCATGCGATTTTCCATTTTTGGTGCTTTCGTTTCTTCCTCCCCATATTCCAAGAGCCATAATGTTTTTACTTTTCTGTCAAATTCAGCCATTTGATGTACTTTTGAATGACATAATTTATTCTGCCACATAGTGTACTGGAAAATGGGAAAAAAAACATTCAAAGTGAGGTGAAATTGCAAAAAAAGGGCAATTCTGACCTTTTTTTTTTTTTACATTTTTTTTACTTTATTAACGATGTTTACTATATGGTACAACCAGTGGCGTAACATGAAGCTCATGGGTCCTGATGCAACAGCTCCAACGGGGCCCCCAATTATTGCAAAACTTTAATAAGATTAGTCTTTTTCTATAGGGCAAAGGGACTATTGGGGTCCCCTAGGCTCCAGGGCTCGGGTGCGATTGCAACCCCTGCACATGTTGTAGTTACGCCCCTGGGTACAACTAATATGGCAATATGACTGTCCAGGTCAGTACTAGTACACAGATACTAAACATATATAGTTTTTTAAATTTAACTGGTGAAAAGAAATTTAGAAATTTGTTGAAAAAGGATTTCTTTTTTTCAAGGATGTATTTGTAATTTATGAAACCGCTGGGTCCTTGGAGGCTGCCATGTCCTTGATTATAGGTATGGATACACGCCTCCGAGATAGACGGGTTAGACCGCTTTCCCCGTAGACCATTTCTTGAGGCAGCACTCTATTGCCAGGGGAGAATGATTTGAGAGTGGACCATCACTCATGGGTTTGGAGGAGCCAAGGCTGCTTGGGGGAGCCACTACTTCGCATATTGCCACTGAAATCTAGTAAAAACAGAGATCATTTATTGGGGTCTGTCCCTTGGTTCCTAAGCAAAAAGCAACATCTAGTACTCAACAGACCCTTGGTGATGTGGGAGTTAACAATCAGGAAGTATGTTTCTCTTCCACATGTAATTCTCAGTTTAAAAAAATCATTTAAAGCTTTTAAAGCATTTAGGTGTTGTTCCTGGCCTACGGGTATTCTGGTAAGCATTTTGGCCCCAAACAAACAGGGAAAGTTTTAGGGCCATTTTAAATTTCAAACTTTTTTCCCAAACAAAGTCGTGTTCACCGATTTTTGGGGAAATTGCTCGGGTTTCCGATCCCAAATAAAATCTGCAATGTTCGTGCTAAATTTGAAATTGGTGAACATGTTTGGGGAAAGTCCGTTCATCTCTTTTAGCCAGCTGTTCAGTTCTAGAATCATAATCCATCTCCTGATGCCCTGACCATCCACTGGGAGGATTAATGAGAAAACCATCTGCACATCCAGCATTCCCTATCTGGCTGCTAAGCTTAGAACTTGTCTTTTACTTCCAGCCCAGTAGGGAATGATTGGAGTGGCAGTCAGGGATCAGACCTGCCATTTCATATTGAAAAAGGGATAAAAGTTCCTCCAATCAGTGCTAGTACCAGTGATTGGACCCCTACTGGTCAATAAGTTATCACATATACTGATAAAAGTATTAGTCAGTAATTAGAAAAATATTAAAATTAGATAGTCCTCAGTGGTTGATTCCTTTTAATGGCTAACTGAAAAGATGGTAAATAATAACTATTTAATAACAAATTACCAACTTTTTAGCTATTAAAAGGTATCAACCATGAGAGCTCTTAAATTTTAATAGAGCTCGTCATAAGTAATGGCACTTACCCGAGATGAATCTTGGCGTCAGCTATTTATTTCCAGTATTCCAGTGAACAATGGTCCACAGTTTCATACCAGATAGGTACTTCTACGGGTCTTTGGCGTGTGACATCAGATCCTTTCCTTTTAGCAGACACCGCCTGCCACACATCACTGCTTAATTAACATGTGTAAATCAAGACAACACATGTTAAATAAGCGGTGACGTGTGGCTAAAAGGAGCGGATCTGATGTCACGTGCCAAGGACCCGTATAAGTACCTATCCAGTACGAAACGGTGGACCATTGTCCGTCCCCCCCCTCCCTCCATTTGTACATTTGTATATGGAATATTGGAAATAAACAGCTGATGCCAAGATTCATCTCGGGTGTGTGCCATTTCTTCTGACCGGCTCCATGTTCAATATGTTTACCTGAAATAGTTGAACACCCGTGTTTGTCAATTTCCCTACTCCACTAATTTGGACGAGCTTGGCTGTCGGCCGATGTCCGGTCCGGATGTGTAGTGCCCGGTTTCTTTTGTAATCAGCCTCTTAAATTTTAATATTTCACTGATATACTGAGGAAGATGACAATTTATTTTTTACTGAAGAACCCCTTTAATTTATACAACCGTAAATTAACATCACAGTTTATGTACAGTAGATGTGCAGGGATGTATTTTACATTTGACACTTCACTTTAATGGGAATAACGCCTAAATTTAATCTGCATATTTGAAATTAAGTACCATAAATTTTATGTGGAAATAACCTTGCCAGAGATGATGAAAAGAGGAACTCAGGTGCCATCGATTGGACGCAGCAATACTAAAAATTTTGACTTAGGATAAAAGTCATACCACAAAATCTATTTTCATACAAATCTCGGGTTATATGCTGCCTCATAAATGCCAATTAGGATTATTGATTTGACTCTGTGAGAACCTCTGATTGGGGGCTCCAAAATTTCTCCTTGTGGAGAGTGCCAGGCCGGTGTAAGGAGACATATGCTATGCAATGCTCCCCTGGGAATTAAAATAAATCTTGTGCAGATTAAAATTTCATTGATGTTTATACCCCCATTGTTAAATTTATGGTGAACGAACAATTGGGCATGAACAATATTCATGAACAAGAGTGAAAAAAAGCCCTTTGTGTTAAAATTCTCAAACACAGTGAGGTATTCTTGAGGGGTTGTTCTAATTTGTTATCTTCAGGAGCACAATGCTCCTCTGCCTCCTGGCTTCCTGCTTGACAGGGGAAGGTGGACTCCTGAAGATGGTCAAGTCTGACCAATGACATGAATGGCTGCTGGTCTGAACTTTGCACTCTCCCATGTTGGAGTGCAGAGTAGGGAAGAAAGACTACAGCTCGTTTGATCATGCTCTCCAGAGATTTCACCAGATTTACATCAGAGTCTGTAAATGCTGCATATGCTTGGTTATGCTGCAAGACTGCAGTGGTGATTGGTAAGCTAGACACCTATTATTAGTATTATTATTTATTATTATAGTGCCATTAATTTCTTGGCACTTTATATGTGAAAAGGGTCATACATAGACACATACAATAATTATGGTTAATACAAGGCACAGACAGGTACAGGAGGAAAGAGGACTCTGTCTGCGAGGGTTCACAATCTACAAAGGATGGGTGAAGATAAAGTAGGTGAGGAGAAAGGACCCTGCCCATGAAGGCTCAGTCTACAAGGGATGGGTGAGGATACAGTAGGTGAGGAGAGAGGACCCTGCCCATGAGGGCTCACAGTCTACAAGGGATGGGGGAAGATAAAGTAGGTGAGGAGAGAGGACCCTGCCCATGAGGGCTCACAGTCTACAAGGGATGGGTGAAGATAAAGTAGGTGAGGAGAAAGGACCCTGCCCACGAGGTCTCACAGTCTACAAAGGATGGGTGAGAATACAGTAGGTGAGGAGAGAGGACCCTGCCCACAATGTCTCACAGTCTACAAGGGATGGGTGAAGATAAAGTAGGTGAGGAGAAAAGACCCTGCCCACGAGGTCTCACAGTCTACAAAGGATGGGTGAGAATACAGTAGGTGAGGAGAGAGGACCCTGCCCATGAGGTCTCACAGTCTACAAGGGATGGATGAGGGTACAGTAGGTGAAGAGAGAGGACCCTGCCCATGAGGTCTCACAGTCATCAAGGGATGGGTGAGGATACAGTAGGTGAGGGAAGAGCATTAAACAACAATATTAAAACTCCCATTATTTTTGAGAAGTACAAGTAAATGTAACAAGACTAAAATTGCAAGGGTGATTGGTTTTCACTGTTTTTAAACAACCACTTTAAGTAAAAAGGGCTATTGCAAAACCAAGCTTTGAGCCTTATCACAGTTAAACATTGCCCACACACACAATTTTGTAATGCAATGTAAATATGCCCCTTCGGAAAGCTTGAGAACCAAGGGAGATGCTTCAATCACAGCTGAGAACAAAACCGCTCAAATCAGGTACGGTAATTTATGTGCTGCTTTTTTGCTAGAAATTAAGAACAAATGTAATTATTCTAACAATACAATTTATGTATTAAGGGCTTATGTATCCATTAAACTTTATTACAGGATGAATTTTTATTATACCGTGGCAAGTCTTTTCCTGCTGTTTGATTTTTCTTGTGCAGGTAAAACAACATTTCTGTTAAATAACTATTGATGTAAGAGCAAATATAAATTATTGCATCAAGCAACATTTCTGTTTTATAAAGATTGATATAACATTGAATTTAAATGCATACCAAAGTATTTGTCTTATAATTTTCCTTTTCAAATTGTAAACAAAAATATAAAATATCAATTACCGTAATACCATGGGTGCAGTGACACGTAGTTGGTCACCTCTTTACTGTGGCCCCATTGTAGTCATGTGGACTACCATGATAGCGTTGTACGTATGCTTTCTTATGTACACTCTTTGTCATATAATTATAAAGCACTGTACTGTCCCAGTATGTAATTTCCATTTAATAAAGTCTCTTCCCTTTTGCTAGACTGTGTACCAGAACTACAATATGACATGCTCCTTCAAGGAGGAGACCTGGGTTCTGTGTTTGCTCCAGATGTTGAATATTGTCAGATGGTCTGTACCTTTAGCCCACGTTGCTTGATGTTTTCTTATCTACCAGCAAGTTGGCCAAATGATAATGAAAGGTGAGACAACATGGCAGACAATTTCAAATTGGATTTACTTTGAGTTTAGTACATGTATGTGCAATATTGTTAGGAATTGCATTTGTGCATTGCAAACTTATATATAAATGTTATATTATCATATGGGAATAGAAATATGAGCTTTTCAACTTCACTCAAAAGCTAAAAAGTGTGTAGAAATATCATTTTTATTAAAAAATGTGTCTTGGAGATCTTAAAGGGGGGAATTAAAGTGAACCTGTCATTAAACATGCAGTGTGATCTACTTTCAGAATGCTATAGAATAGGAGGAGCAAACAGATATATATTTTTTGGGGAAAAGACTCAATATAACGGGCTTTTCACATCAGCATTTTTGCGGATGTGCGGCAGATCCGGCAAGCCCCATGCATTCTCTATTGTATTGTGGTATTGGTATGGCATGGTAAGTGCTGTATTGCTGCTATCCGCCACTTGCGGCAGTTGCATCCGCGAAAACAAACGCAGCTGACCGCATTTTTTTTACGGCTGCAACTGCCACAATTACCGGATTGCAGCAATACAGCACTTGACATAAGCCACATAGAAAATGCATGGGGTATGCTGCAAGTGTACCGCAAGTGCAGCTGTTAGTTGGCAGATGCAGCAGATGCGGTTTTCTGTCTGGATCTGCCAGATCTGGACAGAAACATAGATGTGAAAGGGGCCTTAAATTGATTTTTGATGATATTCTAATTAATTAAGATGCACTAGTATTTTTTAGCTTAAAATGTTCTCTTGTAGTCAACTATGAAGCAAAACTGATCCTGTAATTAAGGGTGCGTGCACATGATCAGTGTACGCAGCGTTATGGACGCAGCGTCTTGCCGCTGCGTCCAAAATTCTGCGTAGTACAGTATATGCATAGTGAGTGGGATTTCAAGAAATCCCATCCTCACTATGCGTAACCCGCCCGCAGCGTGTTTGAAGCTGCGGTGTGGGTTGACGGGAGTCCGCTCCTCCGCAGCATGTTTATTTCATGCTGCGGAGTCGGAAGTGTCTCCCATCGGGTGACTGCAGGGAGAAGCCGCCCTGCACCCGCCGCACAAGATGAGTACAGGGCGGCTGCAGTCTCCCTGCGGCCAACCGCGGCTTCCCTCAGGTCCGGAGGAGCTGCGTCCAACACGCAGCTCTTCCGGACCGTGTGCACGCAGCCAAAAGAGTTTTCTGTAGATACGGTAATTAAAAAAAAAATTATTTTGTGCCATAGGTTTGCATGCATTCTTAAGGACAGTCCAACATTATCATTACAGAAAGTGGTAATGCCAGGAACCATTTCAGGACATTCCTTAAAACATTGCACAAAAAAAATTTATGGTAAGTCATTACATTATCATAACCTACTAAGAAATTTCCTTGTTATAACATTTAACATTTACAGTAAAGAGTCTAACATAAAGGACATCAAATGGAAAATTTATACCTAATAATAGAAATTAATGAATACATTCTTAGGTCTAGCAACCAGGTCTCAATTGTATTACTCTTCCTTGCTAGTATCTGTGGCCCCTCTTTTGATTAACCAGACTGGCGTAATATTGTGCATGCATCACGCTGTAATAATGATGGACTGAATAATCGGAAAAAGTGAAAGTCAGCTCAGTAGATCCTGTATTCAATGGATAGATGAAATTCAAATATCACTCGAAGACACCCTGGTCTAAGCTATGATTGCCACATGATAAATTAGTGATGGAAAAAGAACTATCAGTTATAACTAGGGGTGAGTGAGCCCAAACTGTAAAGTTTGGGGTTCCTATTGGACAATGAGACAGACTTAAAAAAAAGTCTGTGTCTGAATTCGGTGTTTGATTCCTGTTTCTTCCTTAATAAAGTTTGTTGAAAGGCTGCAGTGCAGCCACTCAACAAGCTTTATTGCATGCAAAAGATGAAAGTACACTGTTTTGAGCAATAAGGATTGCAAAAAAACTATGTGGGCTCCCATTTATTTTTGATAACCAGCACAGGTAAAACAGACAGCTACAGGCTGCAGCCCTCAGGTGTCTGCTTTACTTTTACTAGTTATCAAAAGTACAGGGAAACCAACAACATTTTTAAAAATTATTTATTTAAATAATTAAAAAAAATGCTTGGGCTTCGTCCTATTTTTGATAACTAGCCAAGGTAAGGCAGACGGCTAGGGGCTGATATTATCAGAACGAGAAGGGTCATGGTTATTTGGCTCTTCCCGGCCTAAATATATCCATCCACAGCTGTTGCAGAAATGGTGCATCCATTAGATGAGCAGGTAGCCTAAAATAAGTAAATAAATGAATTGCAATAGTGCATGAAATAAAAAATAGGGTCCTTGGTAATATTATTTTGATAAAAAAATGTAAAAGCCATCCCATCATGTTAAGGTGACCCTATTGGGACAGTCCTATCATAGCATCAAATATTTAAAAACCTTATTGGATGTCAAGTGACATAACTATGATGAGGACTGAGTATGGCTCGGGGACCCAACAGGGAACAATTAATTGGGATTTCAGAAAAACATATTATGCAAAATAAGCTGCTTTAAAAAAATAAAAAGAATAAACATGTGTGCTGTGGTGAAAAAAGCACCCTGTTGTTTAGAGTTTTTGACTTTCTGAGCATCTTCTAACCGCCTTGGTTTTTCAAAGAGATAAAGTTATTAAAAGAAGGCACTAGTACATTTTTGTGGTATCTTCCCCTTGGAAGATGAGCACAACACATAGAATGTTAAAAAGAATGCTGCAAAAATAAATCTGAAACAAAAGAAAAAGATGAGCCGTAGCATGAGGTGGTATAAATGCAAAGTATAAGAGCATGTTCACACTGGCAATTAAACAGATGAAACATAAAATCTACTTCTACTAGCGATCCCCATTCTGTGGCCGAGAACCTGACAGATACCAACGACCGTCAGGTGTCAGACGCAGAATGGGGATCGCTGCCGGGATCGCTGGTGCGTCGGTATGTGTAATGGGGCCCTAATGCCGCTTTCACATCAGTGGTAAATGTAATTTGTGGCAGATCTGGCAGATGTCGCCACACCTGCTGGATCTGCTGCATAACAGCCGACTTGCAGCACCGATCCGGCAAGCCCCATTCATTCTCTATGGGGCTTGCGGTCAGATGCAGCAAGTGCAGTTTTGCCGGATCCAGCAAATCCGGCACTTGTGCAACAGCCATAAGGGCAGGGAGGTACTCAGTAGGTGGGCCGGTTGACTGTCTTGGGGAGGCCATGGTGGCTGTGGGTCAGTTCCATGGCCCTGTACATGCAAGGAAGGGGTTATTTACAGGGGAATTTAGAAGTCTATTTCGTGAATGGGGAGAGAAAGAACCACTGCATGAGGGGTGCACACTGTATGCGGTGAAAAACACAGTTTTATTGGTGCTCAGCAAGTGACAGGCTACAACAGAGAAACATAAAAACAATTAAAAACAAGTTACAAAGTAACAACACTGTACCCACACGCTCTTGCAATAGATCAAATGCAGGGAGGATCAATAGTAAACATATAGCATTAGCAATGCAGTGCATCTGGCAATCTAAGATCAGATAAGACTAGAACCAGGGCTATGTATGGATTGACCTTCCAGCCAGATGGTTAGGGACTGTCTTGGTGAATTGGTGATTTATAAGGTGATGGTATTAGAGTAATTCACCAAATATCAATAACATCAATAACTAAAGTACGGTAACATTAATGTTAACATCATATACACTTCCATTGCAATTCGTAGAAACAGCACTGGTATGTTAAGTATATATAGAACACTTTAAAGAAAGCACTCATGCATGAGTAGTTACCAATTTTAGATCCCACCAGGGTAAGAGATAAGCCCAGTGGCGTGTGGGGTGCAAAGAGCGGCCTGACGCGTGTTGCCTTGGGAGGCTTTGTCAGTCTATTTTGTGACGCCACCTGTGGAACCTGGTCATAGGTGACCAGCGCTGCGGTTGTGGACCTCTGGGGTGGATAGAATGGCTCCCCACAGGTAGAGCGGGGCCCCAGGGTTAGCGTAACAGTCTATTGGGACAGTGATGCTGACTGTGCAATGGTGCAGGAGGGTGCGGGGAATAACTGAAGGACACCAGGGTTGCAGTTCGCAAGCGTTTACTCACAGTTCAGTTCAGCAGTCCAACCCAGCAGGGGCACCGTGTCCTCTGGGTCTGCCATCTAGCCAACTCCCAGGCAGCTTGGGTCCACTCCTCCGAGACACCCTGTCATAAGCCTCTCCTGGTGGACTCTTATGTGGCACCCCAGGGTTCATGTGTCACAGTAACACCACAAAGGGTTAACTCCCCACACAATCCATGACAATACACTAGCGCCTCCAGGCCAGAAGGGGGAGCTAAAGCTGCTTCCCTATATATTCTGGTGTGGAGAGGAAGTGGTAGTTAGTTCAATGCGGGGCAGCACTGAGGAAGAAAGACCTGGGTGTAAAAGAGCTGCGTTAGGCTCACCCCACGGTCCACTGTCCAGTTCCAGGCCAAGCCAGGGTCTGAGGAAAAGGAGACAGAGCAGAGAGGAACACACCTGGGAGACTGAGTCCCCTGAGACTCATCCCAGAGAAGCGCACAGAACGGATACCGGATCTGATGCTGTGCCTAATACAAACAGCATAGTGAACACCGGATAAGTGAAGGTCCCACATCTTCACTGTACCACAGCGAAGCAACACGGCAGGGTCAGGAACACGGAATAAGACTCAAGTTGCATAGCAGATTGGTACCCGAGAGGGGAGAAAGGGCCGGCAGCTTAGCTAAAGTGGCAGCAGGGCCACACAAACAGCGCAGAAACAGGGAGCCAAAGGACCCGGCCAGGGTGGGAGCAACCCAACGCCTGCACAGACTCCGTGGACAGTACTCAGCTGATGTACCATCTTCAGTAAAAGACCTGGAAAACTACAAAACCGTGAGTCTGTGTAATCCTTGCAAACCCTGTTCTCCCTCACAAACTGTCATCATCACTACTGCCCCAGGGACCAGGCTCTGCCCGTGGAGAGCCGTCACATCACAGGCTGCAATCCATCATCCCCGGAGGTTCTGCAGCAGCGGTGGTCACCCTGACCATGCACCATGGGTGGCGTCACGACTCTCTCCCCTGTAAATACCCCCCATTACTTGTGGGCTCGGGACACGGTCCGGACCAAGACCGCCGTGATAACCCCTATGATACCCCAGTCCGATACCGAGTACCCCATCCCAGTGGGCTCCACACTTACACACTGGCTACTCGCCTCTCCTCCCCTGAGTCTTCATACACAGTGTCCCAAGCAGGTGGCTGTGGGCTTTGTCGGGCGACGAGCGACCTGTCCCCTGACCCTAGGTCTAGCCACCATTTCAGCTTGTATATACAGTCAGTAGCCACTGCCCATACAGGTGCAGCAGCCTCTGGTTTCCTAGTGGAACCTTGGAGAGTTCCCACCAGATCGGGACCGGTCCCCTTTTGCAAACAGTTCCTCCGCCCCACTCATGTTGGGTCCAGATTTGGGGCCCCACAGATGAATCCTCCACTCCCGTGCCCCCTAGGACTCCCACTTCTTACTCCTCCGCTCACTTTGACTCAGTCCTCTCTCCTTCTCCGCTCTCTTTGAACTCTGAACTGTTGTCCTCCAACCCCCTCTACTTACTCCCTCCCCCAGCCAGAAGATGGGGCCCTTCCTAAATAAGACCCACTCAAGATCCCCTGGCCTGGGGTTAGGATGGGTGTTGGGTGCAGGTGTTCATGTGTCTCGGATTTGTGTCCCCTCCTTACCTGGGAGTGGGATACCACACCTATGGCTTAGGTGCAGTAACTCTGTGGTGACTAGATCACAGGGGCGCCACACTTGCGGCCATGCAAAAAAAGCGCTATAGAGTTAGGGACAGATGACAGTTCTGCATGCAAATTAGCCATGTGGTGGCACCAAGCAGGGCTGGCGTGAGCACCCTGTGCACTCTGTCTGACCCACATACCTGTCAAGAGACCCATGTATGCTCTGTATGACACCCCTACACCGCTGTCAGGGAGGAAAGACACATTGAACAGGGAGAGGGACAGCACACAGTGGGGGAGAGAGCACAGGGTGGGAGAGACAGCATACAGGGGGAGAGACAGCGCATGGGGGTAAAGACAGCACAGGGGGGAGATATAGAGCACACTGGGGGGAGAGACAGCACATTGGGGGGAAAGACAAAGCGCACAAGGGGTAGATATAGCACACAGTGGGAAGAGAGAGTGCACATGAGAAAAGAGAGTGCATGGGGTAAGAGAAACAACCCACAACCTCTGTATAATATATTTAAAAAGACTGCAGCCTCTATCTACTTAAAAAAAATGCGCTGTCCCATCCGTAATCGCTCTGAGCGCCGGGTTGTCCGCCTATTAGATGCTGGCAGCAGCCATGTTTGTACACCCAGTTGATGGCTGTGCAAATATGGTGATAGTAGCCTTTTTCACAGTACCATCAGCGGTGCTGCTGACACCCGAAAATAATGTCAACCGAAACCAATGCCAGATACCTGATGCACATAGCCTGCCACACACACTGCTAAATGAGGTACTATGCCTGAGCTTACCCAGCGTGCATGTGCAGTTCCTGACACTGCTGCCATCTTTGGACACCTGCGTGTTCAAAGATGGCGGCAGCCTCAGTAAATGCGCAAGGATGTGCTGGGCTTGCGCAGGTGCAGTTCCTCACATGACCACCATCTTTGTACAACTCAGGGCGTAGAGAGACAGTACAGAGCAAGTAGAATGCACAAGAGGGGGCACAGGCCTTGTTCACACACACCAGCTTTTTTGGCATTCTCTGCATTTTTTAGCTGTTAAAAAAAAACGCACATGCGTTAACGCATGGTGCATTTAAGTGTAGCTGCGTTTTTTAACAACACATGCGTTTTTTTTCAGCATTCCAAACAAACACTGCATGTAGCGTTTTTTGGGTGCTGTAAAAAAACGCATGGGTTTTGTAAAAAACACGTGTTTTTTTAACATGGGGCCCTATGGGAAACGCATGCGTTAAAACATGGCACATATAGGCACCTGCGTTAACGCATGCGTTAACGCATATGCGTTTTTAATAAAAAAATGACTAAGTCCAAAAACTTCTCAAAAACGTTCAGAACCACAGGGGACACTATTTGGCACCCTTAGAAAAACTGATCAGTTTTTCTAAGGGCTAAAAAACGCATTGGTATGTGTGAACAAGGCCACAGAGAGCACACAAATGGGGGCACAGATAGCAGACAAGGAGGCACAGAGTGTGCACAGGGAGCAGAGAGAGCACACGGGGGCAGAGAGAGTGCAAAGTGGGGCACAGAGAGAGTTAACAGGGGCAGAAAGAGTGCACAAGGGGGCAGAGAATGATGGATGTGCACATATGGCACATTGCGCAGTACCACCAGTGTTGCTGCCACCAACTGAAATCATAACCACCACAGCTACCACCATCACAGCCTGAGTAAGTGCGCATGTGCATCCCCAGATCAGTGGACTGCTTTGGAGTGATACCTGGTGACTGCCATCAGCCAAGTCCAAACTTAGCATCTAAGATTTGGTGAATACCTAGCAGGCACTTAGTCACTCCTCTTCAGGGTAAGTCTGTGATCCGTGTTCATGTGGATCCACATTCCAATCCCGGCCAGATTGGTTGTTGCTGTTCCACCTGTAGCAGTTCTGAAGTGGCCAGAAATAAGTCCGGATCTAAAACCTATTGAACACCTGTGGAAAGATCTTAAAATTGTGTGTGGAGAAGACGCCCTTCATATATGAGAGCCGAGGAGCAATTTAAAAAGTATGAGTTGTTCCAAAATTCCAGTTGAGTGATGTAAGAGGCTTGCTGATGGTTATAAGAAGAGATTGATTGCAGTTATTTATTTGAAAGGGTGTGTAACCAAATATTAAGTTGAGAGTGCCAACAATATTGTCCAGCCAATTTTTGGGGTTTAGTATTAAATGATGTCCAATTTGCCTTTTTTGCCCATTTGTGTTGTTCCAATACACACAACGGAAATAAACGGGTGTATAACATGACATGTGTAATTGCAATAATTTTCTGATAACTTTCTGGGTGAATTGCTTCATTTTCTGGATCAATTTCAAGTGTGTAAACACTTTTGACCATGACTGTAAACTAGCTAGAGGTGTGAAATACTGTAAACACAGGGGCGGACCGTCACCCCCGGGGTCCCTGGTGCAGGTGTGGACCGGGGGGGTGGGGGGGTGCTAGTGCGCTCTTACCGCTGCTTCTCTCCCGCCTTGTCCTGCTCCTGCCGCGCTCTCCCGCCTGGTCCTGCCGCGCTCTCCCGCCTGCTCCTGCCGCGCTCTCCCGCCTGGTGACGGCGGCTTGTGGGGGTCGGCTGGGAGAGCCGCGCTCTCCCGCGGCTTGTGGGGGTCGGCTGGGGGCCCCCTCCAGGCTTGAAGGGGCCCCCTAACTGGTCGGGGCCCTGGTGCAGCTGCACCGGCTGCACCAGTGTAGTTCCGCCCCTGTGTAAACATATCCTGTAGTCTTGTTTCAAGTAAAGATGTCAGGCATGTTTTTAATGCAGAGTAACCCTATACCTGTAGGTAAATATCGTGTGATGTAATATCCATCGAGCTGCTAAAATCTAAAATAGGACTGTGTGCAGTGCTGGCAAAAAAAAACGTGTGTGACAAAAAAAGCTTTACATGTAAAATCTGTGTCATGATTTCACTTCTTAAAAGTGCCCATAATGGCGGAGATAATCATATACTGTGAATAATAAAACTGGCTTAGTTGCCCATAGCAAACAATAAAAGCATTCGTGGTGCGGACGAGACTGGGTGATTTGTGCGCAGGCGTCCGCCTGCGCACAGATCACATATGGCAGTGAATGGGTGCGCACGGTCATCCACAGCACCGTACGCTCACATTATAAAGATAGGGCTTGCGGTGCTGCGGTCACATTGCGGAAATGTGAAGGTAGCCTTAGGGTGACATGATGAAGTACAAATTGTAATGAAATACCTACAATAAAAGTCTTGCATGTTCAGATTTTGAGGTTTCGTTGAAGTTGTAAAGACTTTATTTTGCCGGCACTAGTCCTATTTTATATTCTAGCAGTTCAATGGATATTAAGTCACAGGATATTTACCTACAGATATAGGTTACTCTGCAGTGACCTTTTTACTGGAAGCCTAGATACAAGCAGAAAATTTACTTATCCTCCCTGTAGATGATTACTTTCAGTCATAGGGGTATTCAGTGGTAAAATCTGTATTAAGTGAAGACAAAATCCAAATTTGCCGGTTTACACAAATTTTACCATGAAGTTTGATTGACAGATAAATTATAATCTACTAATTTATGATCTAGACCCCAGAACATAGTAAATGAAAGATGTGAATAATAAAAATACTGTGACTCCCCTCACCGCTCACCTCTCCAGCGGTTCCTGCTGCAAATTACCCACTATCTGAACCTCCATGCCTGTTTCGTCTCACAACTCCGGTCTATTGATTACTCTTGACTGCAGCTTCTGGCTGTGTGCTGGACCGAGAATTAACTACACATGTGCAGTGACCTTCAAGGCTTGAATCCAAAAGTCGTAGTATATGCATAAGCATGTGAACAGTAGTGCCTGCTTGCTGTCCAGAGCACCAGCCTAAAGTGGACAGTGGACCAGAGAGCCACTGTGGCAGAGGAACAGATAATGGGCAGGGAGCAGCATGGGCATTTGAGGTGAGTGGTGAGTCATGAGGTGTTTTTTTTTTCTCCTCTTTTAAAACTTTAGCCAGGGGTGTGGCCTGGCCATGGAGGAGGGCGGATGCTAAGAAACTCGCTCCTCAACATTCTAGAATCCACCGAAACTTGGCTGCTACAGCTCAGGCACGGCACCCTATGCCGGCCAAATGTTGCAGCACCCAGATAGCATCAGTTTCCGACACTCTGGTGCACCCCTCCGACAGGATTTCGCAGTTCCTCCGCAGCACAAGCAGACTGCAGCAGGCGCAAGAGCTGCTTAACACAAGAAGTCCCAGAGAGGGGTCATTTAATATTTCTACTTTTGGAACCCAGAGACGGGTCGAATGACCTGAAGGATTTTAAGCCACATTTACAAATGAAAGGCTGCTAGTTGGAGCCATCAGAGTTGTCAGTTTGGACTAAGGGTCATTTGACCCTCTTTCGGGACTTCAGGGGGGAGCTCGAAATTTCTGGTACTTCTAGTGTTAAGATGGCGGATCCTCCCTCCCAGGTCTCGCGCCACGAGGAGACAGAGGGAACGCCGGGTCAGAGACATAGTGCGGCACCGACAGAGTCGCAGCGACTTCAACTTGTACAGCAGCCTGTATCACAAGAGGTACTGGAGGTCCCCCTTACCGCTATAGCCCGGCCAAAACTACCACAGGTAATGGCAGAGTTTCCCTTCACCACCCAGACTGTGGCACTGGACAATCTCTATGGTCAGGTGCTCATTCCACCATCAGCCCCAGCATACAGGAGCCCCTTTTGGAGAGAAGGTCAATATCTCCTTTAGAATCCATGGATGCTGTTGCAGCAAAGTACCCAAAAGTGCAGCAGACCTACAGCATGGATATGACCCCACACACCCAGGCCCCAGCGTCTCCAAGACCCACACTGCAGTCAGACCAAACTGGGGCACCACTCTGTACCACCAGGGCCTTCCCTTGGCCTCAAAACTCCCAAGATCCCTTTCACACCAATCCCACAGTGGGGCTCAGGGAGAGCAATCTTACCTTGGAACAATAATTAGAGACATGGGGGTCAGCAGTGCACTTGGGACCACTAAAAGGGATCTGGCTCCTCTCTTCCCTGATGGAGCTATCTGGGAAGACTTCAGGGCTCGCATTCTTACTATCCTCACTAAGGAGGAGATGGAAAGGTTCCTAGCTAAACTTGAATCATCCGTTAAATCTGAAGCAGGCATACTGAGAGGGGAAGTCCGACAGCTATCTGACAAAGTCTCCAACACTGACTTCACTGTGGAGGGCCTATCCAGACAGCTGGGAGCTCTAGAAAATCAAGTCTCTCCCAAGCTGCCAACTATGAGCACTTCGTAGACCTAATGGAGGACCTTGAAAATAGGGAGAGGCATAATAACATCGGAATCCGAGGCCTCCCAGAGTCGATTCCCTCCAGAGACTTGGATGATTCCCTACAGGAGTTCTTTACTTCAATTCGAAATAAGCAGCCCGAAACCCACGTTGAATTTGACCGTGCCCATAGATCTCTGGGTCTTCCACCTCCTGAGGACGCCAGACCCAGAGATGTCAACTTTCAAGTGCATCAGTTCAAGATCAAAGTGGACATTCTCTCTCGCGCTAGAAACCTGGATACCTTATCCTTTTAAGGAAGTTCAATACAACTTATGACGGATCTCTCTAGACGGACATTGCAAAAGAGAAGAGCTTTGAAACCACTTGTGGAGCTAGTCTGGAGTCACCAAATCAGTATTTCCTGGGGTTACCCCTTCCACCTCTAGGTCCGTTAGGAAGGGCACGTAATCTCCATGTCACACCCGAGAGAAGTCCCAGAATATCTGTCTGCCTTATGACTTCCACTCACTAGACTCACCTTTGAGGACTGGCCTGGGCCTCTGGGAAGCACACTACTGTTCCCAACTTGGGCAGAGAATGAGAGAAAGGGGAGGTGGTGGCTCTAGAACCCGGAGGAGGCAGCGCATGGAATCAAACGAGGATGGATGAGCGATCCCTAATGTGCCCCCTTTTTGATCTCTTACTTTTCTGTGCCTATTAACCTTTTTGCCAAGGCTGGACTATTTTTTACCCATTCCTGATTAGGAACTGGCACATATGTTCTTGTTTTTTCCTCTTTCTTGCATATCGCTTATTAGGCCAGCTGGTTCTCCAATTACTGGATATGTCACGTCTTCCCTGCTTCCTCTCTCTTCTCCTTAACTCTCTCCCTTTCCCCCACCATTCCCCCCACTTGCCCTTTCCTTTCCCCTTTGATCCTCCCCCTCCCGCTCTTCCATCCTTTTTCCTGCCCCTTCCTAACTTCCAAATTCGGCTCGCACCGACCTCTCCTCTTCCCCCTCATCTCCCCTTCCTGAATACCTGCTTTCTTTAAGGCTCGGAAACCAATTTAACACAATATTGTAGTATGAAGCTGAGTTTTATTTTACTTGACAGTTCAAGGATTCTGGACTGAGGAGGTTTAATTCACTGTGTCAATTAGTTGTGACCCGGTTTCCTATATTTTTGTGCTACTTGACTACTACAATACTTTTCTGCTTGGAAAGGAGACATCCCCCAGGGGTCCCACACACCGCTTACGGGTGTGGTTATTTACCACTGATTATACCCCAAACTAAAAACTGCATACCACTTAAGTGCCTCTTTACTGTTCATCCTACCTTTGCTATATCTGTTCTTCTTTACCCCACTTTCCTCTTTTTCTTTTTTTCTACCAGACCCATACACCACCTACCCCCTTTCACTCACAGATTAGATGAGAACCTTCCCGGGCATGTCCTCTATGAAGATTGCGACACTCAATGTCAGGGGCTTCAATACCCCTCAAAAGAGAGTTCAGACCCTTTATGACATGCACAAATGCATTGTCCAGATCCTGTTCCTATAGGAAACTCATTACAAAACTGGACATGTTCCAGCATTAAACAATAGATATTACTCTACCTGGACCCACAGTACAAACCCAGAATCCAGGACAAAGGGTGTGTCCGTTGCATTTCATAAAGGGCTGAATTGCTTGATCCTAGACTCAGTGATCGACGAGGGGGGAAGATTCATATTTCTCAAGCTACGGATTGCCACCATGACTATCACCTTAGTGAATTGGTACTTCCAGAATAGGGAACAAACTAAAGTGTGCCAATCCCTATTGCGTAAACTCGCAGACTTTGCCGAGGGTATGGTTGTGATTAGAGGAGATTTTACCTTTACTCTTGTTCCCACAGTCAACTCCTCCTCAGGCAGAGGGCGGTTCAACAGATGGCTGAATGCTCTAAAGAAACTTCTGCACACTCTCCAACTGTCAGATGTGTTGCACATTCTCAATCTTCAAGATAGGGATTATACTTGCTTTTCCCGGACCCACAACTCCTATAGCCATATAGATTTTTTTCTGGTCAGTCATGGTGTCCTTTTGTGGAGGTCGGAGCATTCTTTCAAGAGACATACTGGTCTCCGGTCATGGCCCCATCTTTTTATCAATCTTCGTGCCGGATTTGGCTTACAAAAGTTGATCTTGGAGACTAATTAGCAACCTCCTTAAGGATGTTACATGCCTGGCTGAATTGAAAGATAATATTATCTCGTTCACCCAGATGCATGCCTCTGACCCCACTCCACAGTCCCTTAAATGTGAAACCTTAAAATGTATCCTCCAGGGCTCCCCACTAAAGAGGATGAACACAGAGACTATTGCTGACCTGATCTCTCAGATCCACATCTTAGAGGACAGACATAAACAGACAAGAACACAAACTGACCTAGTGGACCTGACAGTGAAAAAACAAGAGGTCAAAAGGCTCTTAGAACAAAAATATACGAGAACTAGGGAACGAATTGCATTTTTTATCTATAATACAGCGAATAAATGTGGGCGCCCCTTAGCTTGCCTTCTCCATCCTATGTCGGGCCCCACATTTGTCTGCTCAATTAAAACAGCTAATAAGACGGAGGTGTTTAACACCACGGACATTCTGGAGGTGTTCAGACGTTACTATGAGGGTCTCTACAATATTAAGGGGAAATTTGCTGATATGACCCCTCTCAACCTGAGGGTGAGGATTGGCGATTATGTTAGGGCCACGACTGTACCGTCTTTAAGGCCCCGTCACACGGGGCGACATCGCCGCCTATTACATAAGCGACGTAGGGGCGTGGCCTATCGGTGGCGTCATCGCCCCTACGTCGCCTCATGTAAAGGGGCGATGTCAGCACCGCCGGGAGGTCGCCTGGTTTCACAGCAGCGCACGCATCGCCCCATGTAACCGGCCACCGGCGAGCTGACAGGCGATGGGTCCTGCAACGCCGCTGGGGTGATGCCGCCTGTCTGCTCGCCAGCGCGGGGCTGGAGGTGTCGCCCCGTGTAAATGGGGGACGGCAATGCTGGCGGGGCGCCAAAAAACGTGCGCGCACCCGCCAGTTGCCGCCGACATCCCCAGCCCCGTCACCAGGTGTGACGGGGCCTTTAGAGACATCCACCATAGATATTTTGGAGAGGGAGATCACGGAACAAGAACTCCTTGACGCAATCAAGTCCACCTTGGTTTCAAAGAGCCCGGGGTCTGATGGCTACATGACAATATGTTATAAGGCCTTACAGGCTTACTTAGCACCCCAGATGCTTCTTATGTTTAATTCCATAGCAGAAGGGTTAGACTTTGCACCCCAGTCCCTAGACATTTGTATTATTCCCAAACCCGGTAGAGACCTGACGTCCGCAGCAAACTATAGGCCGATCTCACTACTGAACGTAGATGTTAAGCTGTTTGCAAAAATTCTGTCTGACTGACTGGCCTCACTCCTTCCTTCAATTATAGATCTGGACCAGGTGGGCTTTGTCAAGGGCTGTGAGGCACGGGACAACATAATTGTTCACACTGTTCACACTGAACTCTCCACCTTTACGTGGGATATCTGAGCTTTATCGGACAATGGGTACAGGGGAACTGAGCGACAAATTTAACTTCCAGATTTCTTGGGAGCGGGAGTTGGGTACAGAGTTTTCTAAAGAGGATTGGGACCGATAATTTCTATATTCGCATAAACTGAATATTTCTAGTGCTGCCCTGGAGAAGAGCTATAAGTTGTTGACCAGATGGTACCATGCTCCACTGCGGATTCACAGGATGCTCCCCTCCATTCCGGGATCGTCTTGGAGGTGTGGGTCCGGGGAGGGCACACTCCTTCACGTCTGGTGGGACTGCCCCTTAGTCAAGGGATTCTGGGAGAGGGTCATTAAGAACTATGGCTTAGTGACAGGTAGATTTTTGGTCGTCAGTCCAGAGCTTGCATTGCTATCCATCTTGCCAGGCTCAATCAGAGCTCAAAAGAGGGATATCTTACGTTTTTGCCTTTCGGCAGCCAGGGCAGTGGATCCTCGCTACTGGAAAGTGCCGGAACAACTCCCTATATCGGAACGGTTTACTGAGATGGAGACATGCTTCCATATGGAAGAATTATCAGCTGAACTCTCCAGGTCCCAGGATGCATTCACTTCTACCTGGATGGAGTGGGTCCTCTTCAGAGACGCACCCAATTTCCAGGAATTATTCACGTAAGACATGAATCCTGCTATTCAGGATTGCTTTTGGCATTCTGTGGTTGGCATGGGAATGTAAAGATATAGAAAAATGAAGACAAGTATTCTATTGACCCCTCTCTCTCTCATTCTAACTTCTCGGTTTTCTTCCAGATTCTCTCTACCCTTTCTTCCTGCTTTTCCCTACACTTTTCTCTTTCTTCTTTCCTCTCTTGGAGGATGAATGGAAACGATTAAGCACCACCGGTTTCAACAACGAGACATGAAAGGAATTGGGGATGCGAAGTGAAGCAGGCAGTCTCAACTTTTTTTGCGCAAAAAAACGGATAGACTAAGTACCCTGTATTTGTTACACTATTTTTTATACTGCACTTGCATTTAAATACTTTTACTGCAGTGTACTGTTGTTTTTTGGTCGCATTTAGCTTTTTGTCTCCAAATATGTTGGCGGTGTGAACATGTTCTTACAGACTTGTTCTCTGTGTGCAGTACTCATTTGTTTCTAATTAAGTTGCCTCTTGCTTTGCAAGAGATGGAGTCTCCGCCCCTCTCTGGGCCCTGCACACATAGAGCCCCGTCGCCTTCAGTCCATCTCAGACACAGGTCTTGCTGGCTCCTGCTCACTGGTAAGTATACACCTAGTCAGGTTTTTTAATACAACAGTTAGGACCGCGTCAGAGATGGGTACACTTTGAAGTTAGTGACGTGGCTTGATATAACTTTTTTTGCGCAAAAAAACGGATAGACTAAGTACCCTGTATTTGTTACACTATTTTTTATACTGCACTTGCATTTAAATACTTTTACTGCAGTGTACTGTTGTTTTTGGTCGCATTTAGCTTTTTGTCTCCAAATATGTTGGCGGTGTGAACATGTTCTTACAGACTTGTTCTCTGTGTGCAGGACTCATTTGTTTCTAGTCTCAACTTGTAGGCAACGTTGTTAATGCGTCCAAGGACTTCGAAAGGACCGATATAACACAGTCGATGTGAGTGGCTAGTGAGAACAAGTCCTCCAGCTTGTCTGGGATATCCCGACCCGCGAGCTTGTCCTTTATCCTGCCGGAGAGGCCACGCCAGAAAGCTCCGACCAGTGCTTCGTTATTCCATCTGACCTCGGAGAGGATGCAGAAACGAATGGCATATTGCCCAATGGTGAGCGTCCCTCGACGGAGGTTGAAGAGTGACTCCGTAGCAGATGCGACCCGACCGGGTTCATCGAAGACCCTCCGGAATGTCTCCAGAAAGGTTGACAAGTGGGGGACTGCTGGGTCATCACTCTCCCATAGAGGGTTAACCCACGCCAGGGCCTCGCCCTCTAGGTGGGACACCATGAAAGTCATCTTGGCTCGATCGGTTGGGTACTGCTATGGCAGTAGTTCAAAGTGTAAGCGACACTGGTTGAGGAAGCCGCGACACATCTTGGGGTCTCCGCTATATCTAGGTGGTCTCCCGAGATGAGGCGGAGGGTTCGGGATGCCACCTGGGGACCGGTAATAGGATGCAGCCTAAGCCGAGGCCATTGTTGCAGACTGCACGGAATCCAGATGATCGTTCACGGAGGATATGTACGACAGCCTGCAAGACTGCATGTCTCGTTATGCTGCCAGCTCCTGCTTTAGGCTCGCAGGCTGGGTGGCAGATGCCGGGTCAGAGGTTTGCAGGGAGGCTTATCGGTTATCCATGGACTGAAGACAAGTCGCTCCAACTCTCCCGAATGTAAGCCAGCTCCTTTTTCGCAGATAATGAGGTACCAGCGTGGTCCATGGCCTGATTATTCTGTCACGCTTCTGGGGGAAGGCGCCCTAGAGTGGACCCACGGGGCCGTCGTACCAAACTCCCCTGGGTGAGCTGGACCTAGTTTAACCAACCCCTATACAGGGATTGTCAGGGGCAAGACCAGGGGGTCTAAATACCACAGCTGCTAGTACCAGGGGGGTGACTCGTAAGGTTAGCCTATGCTACGGCACAGCTAAGGATTCAGGGTAACGGAACAAGGCTAGGCGAGCAGGAATGGTGCTATCGGGAAGAGCACAGCTAGGTGGCCTGATATACCAGAGGAAGAGCGGCTATTGGTCAAAGGGAGTGTCAGGTTGGACCGTGCCGGCCCCTAGAGTCACAGGGGAGGAGTGCACCTAGTGCACCCCTGATTGGTTACATGAATATGACCATTGTAGTGTGCTCATGTGTGAGCCCGGTGGTCAGCTGACAGGAAGGGAACCCGGCGACGGCTCCGAGACACAGTATGCCTGGATGCCCGGTCGGCAGAGGAGCTGAGAATGCCGACCGGGAGAGGTGAGCTGGGGAGCGATGTCAGGGGACCTAACAATACCTTTGTCCATATCTAGTTTTCATATTGCTGTGACAGGAGTTACTGGGGTAGGGAGCTCCAGGCCTCGAGGGCTGCCAACAGGTCATGTTTT
Organism: Allobates femoralis; assembly: GCA_033576535.1. NCBI lineage: Eukaryota > Metazoa > Chordata > Amphibia > Anura > Aromobatidae > Allobates > Allobates femoralis. Next base: position 128,125,545 of record JARQOC010000003.1, on the reverse strand, counting down.
CAGGATCTTCTTAGTATTGCACAGGTGATAATATAATCATCCGCATTGTTGATGATTCCAACCCCTGTGCAATACTAAGGGAATCCTGAAAACATCACCTGTTGGTGGCCCTCGTGACCTGGAATTCGCCACCCCTGTTTTAGGTGAACATGCAGCAGAATGTCTATGTTTGCCTTTAACTTTTCCCTTTTTCGGCAGAAATGGCAACTGCCATCTCCTATATCAGTATTATGACAATCTTTATTCTGTGAATACAAATTCTTTTAGTGATTTAAAAATATTGAGCATGATAGATAAGACCAAATAAAGAAAGAATCATATTTCTCTGATAAAATACATTAGAAAAAATATTATTTTCATATATACTGTTTGTTTATGTAGCAATATATAAGTAAAATGACTGCTATTCTATATATTTATATATTCATATGTCACATTTTTTAAATCTGGAATTTTGGTTTATAAGACTGATATGCAAATGGATGGCCGAATAAGTTACTCAAATTCAGATGTGTGCACCTCTTAATAGGTTTTCCACCACCTCCAGAAATGCTTCCCCAGTCAGGACCTCAAGGACATTTCTTTAATAATTGAAGCCACTTTCGTGTCATAAATTACAATAAATTTATCAGACATGCTTCATCATGCCTATTTCCTTCTTAGCCTCACCCACTTTTAAAAAATATGGGCAGAGCTGGCTGGGACTGGGGAAAAAGGTTATAGACATCTTTGCATTTTGCAAAACCTTTGCCACATTTGAATAAATCTTCCACCAGAAAAATAAGAAAAAACGGCTAAATGAATTGAGGCAATTGTTCTTTTTTAGCTTGTAAAATAAATAATTCAACATTTCTTTTATTTGTTCTAGCCTGTCGGGATAAGATTTTTTCTGGACTTGACATGATTGGGACAAGTTATAATATTTCTAGAGTAACCAGTGTGGAGGAATGTAGAGAACGCTGCACTAATAATGAACATTGCCAGTTCTTCACATACGTTACAGATAAATTCCAGAGTGTTCAACTCCGGTGAGTGAAGTGACTGACCTACGAGTATTTTATATCACGATTAGAGATGAGCGGACCTGTGGAAGTTCAGGTGCAGCAGGTTAAGCCAGACTTTAGGTAAAATTTTGCGCCAGACTCAAACTTGACCCGAACCTCATTGGAAGTCACTGATTGAGCAGTTCGGCTCTCATCCCGCATACAGCCAGTCATAAACAAAGCACTTCCAGGGGAGGGAGGGTGGGGTTCTGTCATTTTTTTTTGTACACACTACATCTGATAATATATAATATGTAATAATATTTATTCATTTATATAGCACTGTTTATTGCATAGCACTTTACATACATCAGTAATAATGCTGATTTTATCCCCAGTACGAGCCATTCAAACACTGTAATCCGATCACACTGGTCCGAGCACCAAGTGTACCTGAGCACAGTGGTTTGCATACGTAAAGCACCAGAACTCTGAACTCGACCACTGCTTTTTTTCTAAAGTCTGTGTTTGGTACAAACATCAAACTTTCAAGTTCGGGTCCGTTCATCTCTAGTCACAATAATATCTTTAATAAAATAAAGTAAAAAAATGTTTGCACCGTGTTAGCTAGATAGAAAAATATGTTAGAATCTGAGAGTCCTCAGTGGTGGATACCTTTTAATGGCCACTTTACACGCAGCAACAGGAAGATAGAAACCGGCAAGTGTCGGAGACAATTTTACCTTTTACCTTTAAAACACCTTGCAGAAACCTGAATTACACGCAGCCACTTCAAGGTGTTTTGAAGGTAAAAGGTACAATTGTCTCAGACACCTGCCGGTTTCTATCTTCCTGTTGCCGCGTGTAAAGTGGCCATAATAGCTAACTGAAAAGATGGTAAAAACAAGCAAACTTTCGAGACACTATGGCCTCTTCATCAGGCTTAATAATCACACAACTTTTGAACACACACATATATACACATGTACAGAGTTGGATGCCGCGCGACACATTAATTCCTGCTCTAAATCTGTCAAAGGTTGTTAATAGAAGATTATATTCCTAGACTCTTCTGTCTCTGCGATTTGAAATTACCTTTTAAAACTAGTATATTCATGTCCATTACGGTATGATCAGGGCTACAAAAATGATTGGAAACATGTAGATTTATTCTTTTTTCTTTTATTGTGTGGCGATGAGAGTTCATCCTAGTTCTGAGTTGTTGCCCTGTCTCTCCTACATACAGATTCCCGCTCACACATTTTGTACATATAATTAAGTACACCACATTAGTTGTGATGCAGCTGAAGTTACCTGGGATCTTGTAGTCCCGATTTGTGCTGGGAATCTTTATTTTGTTCTTTGTCATTATAGATGGACAGGTTTTGCACCTGTTCTGGTTGCAGGGAAAGGTTCCTGTTATTTTTGGAGAGGACAGTGAACTTCTGACAATGATGCTTTTTAGATTCGGGGGTAGTTAAAACAAAGAAGTGGGGGGTCCGGAAATATTGATTTCAGTTGGGCATCTTTTTGTAGGAGTGTTTGCAGTTTCCGTGCAGCTTCTCTTAACACCTCCAGACTTGGATTGTAGGTGACTACAAGAGGAACTCTGTTGTTTTCTTCTCAAGTTTTGTAATGTAGGAGATGATTCCTTAATATTCTGGTGGCTCTTTTAATCAGGTTTTCAATTGCGCTTGGATGGTAGCCCTGGTTCAAAAAGGTCTTTCTGAGGCCCTCAAGGTGATTGTTTCTATCTGTAGGGTTGGAACATATCCGATTATATCTGATGGCCTGGCTGTACACAATAGAGTTTTTTAATGTGTTTTTGATGAAAACTGTCCCATTGAAGATATGTTGGATGGTAAATTGGCTTCCGGTATAGGAATGTCTCTACTTCATTGCTTCGTAGCTTAATGATTGTGTCCAGAAAGCTGAGTTCGGTGCAGGAGTAGTTGAGTGTTAAGTTGATGGCGGGATGAAACTGATTGAAGTGTTCATGGAACGTCTTTAGCTGTTGTTTACACTCCGTCCGTTTATGAGTTGATGACCTGATACCAGAAAGTCTAAGAATAGGCGCATTCTACGTGCTTCCTAAGATTCACAAATCAGGATAAATAAAATAATCACCTAAAGGTTCATAAACAATGTCATAACCCATAAAACCTTTATGGTTGCTGAGTTTTATTTGTACTCTGCATGATCATTTTTTTATATTGATATGTTAGCAATTACCATATATATGTTTGATAAAAATTCATGATGCTTTTATTTTTCCAGAAACATGTGCTACTTTAAATACTCTGGGAAAGGAATGCCAACAAGAATAAGACAACTTCCTAATGTCATGGGTGGCTTCTCATTAAAGGCTTGTGGACTCTCTTCACTGGGTAAATATATACTGTATATATATAAATTTTTTATATAAGTATCAGTATTTAGAAATGTTACGCAATGGCTTTTAGCTATTAGTAAAAAGAAGGCTACTACTGTCTTGTCAGTTGAGATTGTCAAGATAATGTGAAGTAGGTTGTACAGTATTTATTGCTCTAAAGCAAAGTGTAATTTCCCCAGAGTCCCCAAAGCAATACGCAGGATTCATCATATAGACAGCAAGTTTTCATTGTGGATTTAAAACAAAAAAATTTATATTCGAACAAACTCCCAATTGTTTGGTGTTTTTAGTAAAAAAATGATTTTATGAATGATGGCATTAACTTAAAATTTGTCATTAATGTGTATACAAAATTACTCAACTTTGAAATTACGGAATTAATTAAGAAAAGTCATGGAATTAGGAAAATCACAGGATTGATAGATATGTAAATGATATGCAAATTCTGAGAAAATGGAAAAAAACATTTATTTCTGTCACACGGACAATCTTTGCCGACTGTTATGACAGCTTTGGGCTCTGCTCAGATTGCCGATTCTGAAACTCTGCCCAGTTCTTTCTCTAATGTTTGGAATCAACACAGGGAAAACTTGGGTGTCGAGCTGCTGTGTGCTGATTCATAGGTAGGGATGGGCGAGTATACTCGCTATTATTCGGCACTCGCCGAATAGTAGCGGTATTCGTGTACTCGCTACCCGCCGAGTAAATTAGGATTACTCGGCGAGTAGCAAGTACCGAATACTTTTGCAGTGTATCAATAGATACACTGCAAAAGTCCTGTAAAATAAAGGAAAAGTGGTTAAAAAATAAAAAAATGGGATACTCACCTTAACCGACGGCTGTACCGGGACCGGCTGATGCACGTCTATCCATGTAAAAGGACCTTGCACTCTCTCAGCCAATCAGATGGCTAGGAGAGATCTGGCCAATCAGATGCCGCCACGTCACAATGACGTAATCGCTAGCGGCCACCTGATTGGCCAGATGGAAAGGTCCTCAGTGTACCTGAGAGGACCTTTCCATCTAGCCAATCAGGTGGCCGCTAGCGATTACGTCATTGTGACATGCGGCATCTGATTGGCCAAATCTCTCCCAGCCATCTGATTGGCTGAGAGAGTGCAAGGTCCTTTTACATGGATAGACGTGCATCAGCCGGTCCCGGTACAGCCGTCGGTTAAGGTGAGTATCCCATTTTTTTATTTTTTAACCACTTTTCCTTTATTTTACAGGACTTTTGCAGTGTATCTATTGATACACTGCAAAAGTATTCGGAATCGCTATACTCGCAACGAGTAGCGAGTACCGCTACCTTCTCGTTGCGGGTATAGCGATTCCGAATATTATGGTACTCGCCCATCCCTATTCATAGGCAATAGGCAGGCAAGCAAAGGGTTAATCTCTGCTGGTCTGCATGCTCATAAGTAATAAAAGAAATCAACCTCGCCGTGTCCTAATATTATGTTAAGCCGTCCAGCAATGATGCGCGCCTCAAGCCAGTAGCCTTAACTTCAGCACCAAATAGAATTTTTGGGGAGTCTAAATTGTAATACAATCTTCAATTTATTTCAGGTACATTAAAAGATCATACAGGTTAGGGATACATCTCACCATGTTTTTGGCACAAGCCCTTATTTACAGCGAAGTATCTGCAACCAGTATGATCTTTTAATGAACCTGAAATAAATTGAGGATTTTATTACAATTGGGACTCTCCAGTGCCAGGAAAGGAGACTCCAGGCCTCTTCACCATCAGGAGTATCCCTGAGACAAGGATAGTTGAGGGCTCCCTAGCTTGAAGGGCAGGTCAGGTGCCACGGTTCTCCATTTACACGTAGCTGGCGTCAGTGCTGAAAAGTGAGCATGGGGATCAGTAAATGAATGTTCATTTATTTTAAACAGTGGATACACGTGGTTTTCCCAGCCACCGAATTCCTGCAGCAGCTGGGGAAATTGTGTGTCCGATGGTAAAGGAGGTGGCAGGAGAAAGGAAGCTCTGCAGTTGTGCCTGGTCCAGAAGAGGTGCAGATCACTGCAGTCACAGGCCAGGTATGGCATACCTGACAGCACAGTGTAAACTGTGCTCAGTGCTCATGTCAATGCAGATCAATTGTAGGGCCTTCAGTAATGTAATGAAGAGGGAGGGCTCTGTGCTGTTATGTGATGCTCCAGCCCTCCCTGTTCATTACATTACTGAAAGCCCTTAACTAGATGAGGGTCTTCATGGATTCTAGCTTCTAGTGTGGCTTCAGGACCTGCACTGACGTGAGCACGCATTGTAGAATTAAGGCAGCTTTAAAAGTTTAGAAAGTACAGTATATGAAAACACTCTACGGGTACCTTTACACACGGCTACATTTGTAGCTTGTCACCAGGTAACTTACTGGTTGCAGTGAAATCATGGATACATGGTTCTATCTTGTTGCTGTGTACAAATGGAATCATGTATCCATGATTTCACTGCAACCAGTAAGTTACCTGGTGACAAGCTACAAATGTAGCCGTGTGTAAAGGTACCCTAACATTCCTGTGGTGAACTATAACTCCCAGCATGCCATAGGATTTGCATGACATGCTGGGACTTATAGTTCTCCCATGGGATCTTAAACCAGCACTCCAGTGTTTCTTTTTCAGTGATGGAGTGGTGCTTTACACTCCCTGACAGAAGTTAAGTCGCTTATCCATGTTATGTAAATAAAAGCTTATAACCTGACGTTAAATTCATCCATTGGTTGCATAAATTACTCTTTTGAAAGCTGAAACCCTCCAATTTTCTAACCAACAAACGTTCCTCCTGAACAGTTGTCTTGCGGGGTCTGCCGGACCTAGGCTTGTCAAACACATCTCCAGTCTTTTCAAATCTTTTTTAATTCTTTGTACTTGACGCTGAGACACATTAAAGGTGCCAGCCACCTCTGCAGTGGATCTAGTCTTCAGCCTCTTGATAATCAAGGCTTTGCAGGGTGGATTTTTGGCATGTTGTCATGTGGAGCCCAGTGAAACGGGGTACTTGGTACCGGACCGGGGTATCACAGGGGCTATCACAGTGGTCTTGGTCCGGACCGTGTCCCGGGCCCACAAGTATTGGGTTTGGGGGGTTATTTACAGGGGATATAGTCGTGACGCCACCCGTGGTATGTGGTCAGGGTGACCACCGCTACTGCAGAACCTCCGGGGATGATGTTTGGCAGCCGGTGATGTAACGGCTCTCCACAGGCAGAGCCTGGTTCCTCGAGGCAGTGGTGATGATAGTCTATGGATGATGCAGGGCAGGGGTAGTAGTAGAGATGATAACAGTTTGTGAGGGAGAGTAGGGCTCGAGCGCAAGGATCACACAGACTCACGGTTTTGTAGTTTTCTAAGTCTTTACTGCAGATGGTATTCAGTAAGTTTTGTCCACGGAGTCTGTACCGGGGCCGGGTTGCTCCCACCCTGACCTGGCTTCCTACTCCTATGCTGTGTGTGTGGCCCTGCTGCTGCTTTAGCTAGGCTGCCGGCCCTGTCTCCCCTCACGGGTACCAGACTTGCTAGACAACTTGAGTCTTATCTTTGTGTTTCTGACCCCGCCATGTCACTTCGCTGTGGTACAGTGAAGATATATAATCTTCACTTGTCCGGTGTTTTCTGTGCTGCTTGTGTCAGGCACAATTGCGGATCCGGTATCCGGTCTTTGCGCTTCTCCGGGGTGAACTTAGGGTAAGTCCGTGTCCCGAGTGTGTTCCCCTGCTTCTCCTACTCCTCTCCTCAGACCTTGGCCGGCCTGGAAGTGGACAGTGGACCATGGGTTGGGCCTAACGCAGCCCTTTTACACCCAGGTCCTTTCCCTCAGTCCTCTCAGGAACTGTACTAACTGCCACTTCCTTTCTACCCAGAATATATAGGGAAGCAACTTTAGCTCCCCCTTCTGGCCTGGAGGCGCAAGTGTAGTGTTGTGGGATGTGTGGGGAATTAATCCTTAGTGTTGTTACTGTGGCACATTAATCCCTGGGGTGCCACAGTCAGAGCTCAAGTTGCAGTTCAAGTGAAGGTCTGGGGTGCTGGGTTTCTTTTTAGACACACCCAATAATTAACTGTTCATTTACTGAGCACAGGTGAGGATGTAAACTAGGATTGGGTGCATTATATGACCAATCGACAAAACGTTTGTCTTGCCAAAATCTGACCATTCTTTGATCATTGAATGATCAATATTTCAGCATTGATGCCAATTTATTTTCTTAACCTAAACCACATTTTGGAGGGTTTCAGCTTACAAAATAGTAATTTATACAACCAATGGATGAATTTAAAGTCAGGTTATAAGCTTTTATTTACATAACATGGATAAGCGATTGCTGGTGACACTGTTGGGGATTTATTCAAAATTGAAGGCATACTGAACCATCATGGCTACCACAGCATCTTGCAGCAGCATGCTATTCCATCTGGATTGCATTTAGTTGGACCATCATTTATATTTCAAAAGGACAATGAACCCAAACACACCTCTAGGTTGTGTAAGGGCTATTTGACCAAGAAGGAGAGTGATGGGGTGCTACGCCAGATGACTTGGCCTTCACAGTCATCAGACCTGAACCCAATCGAGATGGTTTGGGGTGAGCTGGACCGCAGAGTGAAGGCAAAAAGTCCAACAATTGCTAAGCATCTCTGGGAACTCCTTCAAGACTGTTGGAAGACCATTTCCGGTGACTACCTCTTGAAGCTCATCAACAGAATGCCAAGAGTGTGCAAAGCAATAATCAAAGCAAAAGGTGGCTACTTTGAAGAACCTAGAATATAAGACATATTTTCAGTTGATTCACTCTTTTTTGTTAAGTATTTAATTCCACATGTGTTAATTCATAGTTTTGATGCCTTCAGTGTGAATCTACAATTTTCATAGTCATGAAAATGCAGAAAACTCTTTGATTGAGAAGGTGTGTCCAAACTTTTGGTCTGTACTGTATATACAGAGAAATATATTTAAAGAGGACCTGTCAACCCCCCCCTGCATGGAAATCTAAATGAAGCACTGAATGCAGCATGTCTGCTGCATTCAGGGAAGGGGTCCCCCATGTGTCCGTATGCTGTGTACCCCGAGATATAGACTTAGGAAAATTCACAGTTAGAAGCCACAGTCCCTGTGGCTGGAGTGAGCTTGCTTGGGCAGTACATTGAGACCCAAAATCCTTTTATAATCTTCAAATTTCATGCTGCCTTGTACACAGTCAAGACACCTAGTGCCAGAGGCATCAAAACAGCCCCAAAATAGCTTTTAACCTCCACCATATGTGACCATAGGTAATGTGTTCTTTTCTTTGTAAGCCTCATTCCATTTTTGGTAAATAGTAGAATGATGAGCTTTATTAAAAAAAGCTGTCGCTTGGTTTCATCTGCTCTGAAGATGCTTTCCCAGAAGGATTTTGACTTACTCACCTACCCTTTATCAAACGTTAGTCTAGTTTTTTAAGGCTGAAGGCACATTGTCATGCATCAAATGTGGAGCATGTTTGATGCACGACAGTGATGCGAGTGATGTGCGTGTTGTGGGGTGTGTGTGGTGCGAGTGTGGTGCGTGTGGTGAATTTTCCTGCCTGTATGCATGTGAGTGTGCTGCGAGTGTGAGGTTTGAGTGCGTGTGTGCTGCATGTGAGTGTGATGCTGTTCGTGGTCCTGAAGGATCGTGGACAGCATTTGCGGTGAATTTAAACTCGCCAGCTGCCAAAGCCAGCGAGTTTGAATTTACCGCTTTCCCAGTACAGTAATCAATAATGTTCCAGCGCTGTCAGAGCAGTGCTGAAACATTATTGTGTAATAAACTCATTTAGAAAATGAAATAATAAAGTGCTGTGTGTTATTAATTATTTTAACCCCCTCTGCAGGCTCTGTGCTACATGTCGGCATAGAGACTGCAGATGCGACTAATAAAAGCCGGTGTCATAAGGGTTAAAATGCAGTTAGTGTGCACACATCATGTTTAAACAGAGTGTGTACACTCTGTGTAGACATAGTGACAACACACCCTCTCAGTGCAGGGGTTAATTCCTTTATTTTACTGATCCCGGCAATTGTCGGGTCATTTTACATTAGTGACAAGCTGCTCTCCTCCTCCACTGAGCTGTCCGTGGTCCTGAAGCTTTAGCGTGATATTACTACAATATCACGCTGAGATTTCAGCACCAGGGACAGGGGGCGCATTTACGCAACTGGCGTAAGTACGCAAAAAGCTTTTTGAACACAAAAATCTGGTGCTGGATTTTGATTAATCTTTATCTATTATCTGTGGCACCACATCTTTCCATGCATGGATCTTCTTTTGGGTCACTTTTTTTCTATCTTTTTGACAATCTTTAATTGGATTTAATTGGATTTAATTATTTTACAAGACCTAAACAGATTTGAAGACCTTCTATATTAAAATACTTTTATGTGAGATGTTACCCATTGTCCTCATGAGATTTGTCTCTGTCGCATGTCTTTGTGCAGCCATATGTCTCTGGTTTTATACACGTTGGATTAACATGGTAACTGATCTTGCCCTTCTGATGTAATCTCCCTAGGTCTTTTAAAGTCTACACAAGTGGATTATCGCTGCCTGAGTATTCACATAGTATGCCCACTTTACTACCACGTGTACTATTCTGGTCGAACTAATTCACAAACCCAGGTCTGTTTTTAATCAGCTCTGCAAAATCAAGGTGCCTGATTGCCATCTCAAGCTTTGATTTTTAAGTGTTATCCACACACCTGTCTTGATCGTGCATTTGCAGGTGCTGTCCATACTCTTGACTCTGCTACACCTAAGTGACTGACTGCTGTTTCAGTTCTCTTGATCTAAGGTGCTGTTTGCACACTTGGCTTTACCATGTCAAAGTGCTTGGCTGCTGTCTGAGCTCTGAGATCAGATCAGCCTACGTGCGGGGAATGATGCGAGCAGGGGCGTATCTAGGGGGGTGCAGTCGGACCTTTTGCTCCAGGCGCCACTCAGTGGGGGGCGCTGGTGCGGCGCCATCATCAGGTGACCAGCCGCGTGGCACTGCAGCGCCGCCGCCGGAACTAATATCCTCCGCGCCGCATGTTGTGCACGGGCGGCCACGGAGCTGTGAGTGCACACAACAACCAACCCCTGCTGCTGGTCCGCCCCCTGTCAGCAGTAACCACCCCCCCCCGGTCACGTCGCGCTGCGGCTGACGTCACCCGGCGCGCCGCACAGTGGGATGGAGAGGAGAAGAAGAAGAGCCGAGGTCAGGAGCTGCTGACTGCTGTGGCCTGCCTCCTCCTGAGTCCCGACTTCTGTCTCAGACTGAGTCGTCCGGGTCCGGTCCGTCCTATGCTAGCTGCGCCTACAACTCTACTCCAGTCCTAATAAAGTAATAAAATAAGGTAACCTAAACAGGCGGTGGGTGGGAGGGGGGGTGCCTGTCCTGGGCTGGCCCGGCTGGGAGTTATGAGGTGTATATATATCTACATCAGGGCAGGTGCAGGCACACACTATGAGGTATAATATTATACCTCATAGTGTGTGCCTGCCTGGTGATGTATACATATATACACCTCATAGTGTGCCTGCCTGATGTATACATATATATACCTGAGCTATATAAATGTATACATCAGGCAGGCACACTATGAGGTGTATATATGTATACATGAGGCAGTCACACACTATGAGTGGTGTATATATGTATACATCAGGCAGTGAAACACATAATACACAGAGCACAGCTGTATATAGAGGACAGACTGCACACACAGAGCACAGCTGTATATAGATGACTGTCATCTATATACAGCTGTGCTCTGTGTGTGCAGTCTGTCCTCTATATACAGCTGTGCTCTGTGTATTATGTGTTTCACTGCTTTGTGTCTCCCCCTTGTCCAGGGCCAGCAGGGCTCCGGAAATAGTCTGTTGTCACCACCTGCAAAACCGCTACTTTGATGAGGCCGTTACATGGGATGACATCGCCGGATTTATCGCTGGGGGGGGCGCCAAAATAAATCCTTGCCCCGGGTGCCAGAAAACCTAGTTACACCTCTGGATGCGAGCTCAGTGTGTAATCAAGAAGGGGTTAAAAATAATGGTGCCAATTTGCTAAAATAAGGTGTACAGCATTTGGCAGATACCCTAATTGGGACTAAACAGACCCCGTTATAGTTAGAGGAATACAGATGAAGCTTTATATGTCTGTCATGTGACAAATACAGTTTGCAACATTACAGATGTTGACTCTGGAGCTGATTTTCTGTTCTGATGGTGGTTCTGGTTCCATATTCCTGATGGTGGTTTTTATGTCACATTCCTTTACTGATGGTGGTTCTGATGATGTATTTATGTAGTGATGGTTGTTCTGGTGTTGTAGTCAGGCACTACTGATGGCTCTGGTGATGTATTCATGCAGTGGTGATGGTTCTGGTGGTGTACATAATCAGAAAGCCAAAATCATTATCAATACATAAATAGAACACCAGAGGCATTAGGAGTACATACATACAGTACCAGAACCATAATCAGTAATATATAGGTCGCTGGAACCTCCAACAGTACATGAGTAGAGATGAACCACCACCTTAGTGTTCTAATTCGATTCGGTTCGCCGAATTGGGCATTTGTTAGTCGAATGTTTGTCGAACACTGTCGAATCCCATTGAAAACAGTGGCAGCCAAACACAAACACATACAAACACATAGAAAACACATAGAAAACACCTTCTAAAGAGTCCAAAAGGTGACAAACTACTCAGAAGATACAAGAAACATATGGAAAGGTGAAAACTACATGTAAAAATGCGAAAAGAAAAGAGATAGATGAGTAAAAGGGGGAGGAGACACAGATATAGGCATGTCATGCCCTTCCAAAATCAGTTTTTACTACAGTAGTTGTAAGGCATCATGCACACGATGAGTAGTTGTTGAGTTTTACTTAGTATCTGTAAGGCCACGTCAAGAAGATGAGTATTTGGTGTGCTTTACTTCAGTATCTGTAAGGCCATGTGCAGATGATGATTATTTGGTGTGTTTTATTTCAGTATCTGTAAGCCATGTGCAGACGATGAGTATTTGGTGCGTTTCACTTCAGTACCTGTAAGGCCATGTGCAGATGATGATTATTTGGTGCGTTTCACTTCAGTATCTGTAAGGCCATGTGCAGATGATGATTATTTGGTGCGTTTCACTTCAGTATCTGTAAGGCCATGTGCAGATGATGATTATTTGGTGCGTTTCACTTCAGTATCTGTAAGGCCATGTGCAAATGATGATTATTTGATGTCTTTTACTTCAGTATCTGTAAGGCCATGTGCAGATGATGATTCTTTGGTGCATTTCACTTCAGTATCTGTAAGGCCATGTGCAGATGACGATTATTTGATGTCTTTTACTTCAGTATCTGTAAGGCCATTTGCAGACGATGATTATTTAGTGCGTTTCATAGTAACATAGTAACATAGTTTTTAAGGTTGAAGGAAGACTTTAAGTCCATCTAGTTCAACCCATAGCCTAACATGTTGATCCAGAGGAAGGCAAAAAACCCCCATGTGGCAACACTAAGCTCCACATTGGGGGAAAAAATTCCTTCCTGACTCCAGATACGGCAATCAGACTAATTCCCTGGATCAACGCCCTATCAAAGGATCTAGTATATATAACCGGTAATATTATAGTTTTCAAGAAAGACATCCAGGCCCTTCTTAAATGTTAGTAGTGAGTCACTCATTACAACATCATGTGGCAGAGAGTTCCAGTCTCACTGCTCTTACAGTAAAGAATCCACGTCTGTGATTATGATTAAACCTTCTTTCCTCCAGACGTAGAGGATGCCCCCTTGTCCCCGTCTCAGGCCTAAGAGTAAAGAGATCATTAGAAAGTTCTCTGTACTGTCCCCTCATATATTTATACATTATTATAAGATCACCCCTAAGCCTTCGCTAAATAACCCCAAGTTTAATAACCTGTCTTGGTATTGCAGACCCCTCAGTCCTCTAATAACCTTGGTTGCTCTTCTCTGGACCCGCTCTAGTTCAGCTATGTCTTTCTTATACACCGGAGACTAGAATTGTACACAGTATTCTAAGTGTGGTCGCACTAGTGACTTGTATAGAGGTAAAATTATGTTCTCCTCATGAGCATCTATGCCTCTTTTAATGCATCCTATTATTTTATTTGCCTTTGCAGCAGCTGCCTGACACTGGCCACTAAATGTGAGTTTGTCATCTACCCATACACCCAGGTCTTTTTCAGTGACAGTTTTGCCCAGTGTTTTACAATTAAGCACATCATTATACCTTTTGTTTCCTCTGCCCAAGTGCATGACCTTACATTTATCCCCATTAAAGCTCATTTGCCATTTATCAGCCCAAGCTTCTAGTTTACATAAATCCTCCTGTAATATAAAATTGTCCTCCTCTGTATTAATTACCCTGCAGAGTTTTGTGTCATCTGCAAATATTGAGATTCTACTCTGTATGCCCCCTACAAGGTCATTAATAAATATATTAAAAAGAAGTGGGCCCAACACTGGCCCCTGTGGTACCCCACTGTTAACTGTGACCCATTTTGAGTGTGTTCCATTAATGACCACCCTTTGTTTCCTATCACTAAGCCAGTTCTTAACCCACTTACACATATTTTCCCCTATCCCCATTGCTCTCATTTTATGTATCAACTTTTTGTGTGGCACCGTATCAAAAGCTTTTGAAAAGTCCATATACACTACATCCACTGCATTTCTTTGGTCCAGTCCAGAACTTTCTTCTTCATAGAAGTTTATCAGATTAGTTTGACAGGAATGGTCCCTCGTAAAACCATGTTGATATTGGGTCATGAGGTTATTTTTCTTCAGATACTCCAGTATAGCATCTCTTAGAAAACCCTCTAGGATTTTACCCACAGTAGAGGTTAAGCTTACTGGCCTATAATTTCCAAGTTCAGTTTTTGTTCCCTTTTTGAATATTGGCACCACATTTGCTATACGCCAGTCCTGTGGTACAGACCATGTTATTATGGAATCTTTAAAGATTAAAAATAATGGTCTATCTATGACAGTACTTAATTCCTGCAGCACTCTGGGGTGTATCCCATCCGGGCCCGGGGATTTGTCAATTTTAGTGATTTTTAGACCATGCCGTACTTCCTGCTGGGTTAAGCATGTGACATTTAATTGAGAGTTTTTGTTATCACTGATCATATTGTCTGTCATGGGATTTTCTTGTGTAAATACTGTTGAAAAAAAGTAATTTAGCATATTGGCTTTTTCCTCATCCTCATCCGCCATTTCACCCAGATTATTTTTAAAGGGGCCAACACCATCATTTTTTAGTTTCTTACTATTTATGTAGTTAAAAAATAATTTGGGATTATTTTTACTTTCTCTGGTAATGAGTCTCTCTGTCTCAGTCTTTGCTGCCTTGATTTGCTTTTTACAGATGTTATTTAATTTTCTGTATTTATTTAATGCCTCATCACTACCTACTTGCTTTAATTCCCTAAATGCTGTCTTTTTGTCATTTATTGCTCCCCTTACAGCCTTATTTAGCCATAGTGGTTTCCTCCTATTTCTAGCATGCTTATTCCCATAGGGTATATATTGTGCACAGGCCCTATTCAGGATGCTAATAAACGTTTCCCACTTGCTTTGTGTACTTTTATGTCTCAGGATATCGTCCCAGTTTATTGCACTAAGATCATCTCTCAACGGTTGGAAATTTGCCTTCTTGAAGTTTAGTGTCCTTGTAGCCCCTCTACTACACATCTTAGTAAAGGATACTTGAAAACTTATTATTTTATGATCACTATTACCCAAGTGATCTCCAACCCGTATATTTGATATGCGGTCTGGCCTGTTGGTTAATATTAGGTCCAGCAGTGCCCCCCTTCTTGTTGGGTCCTGAACCAGTTGTGAAAGGTAATTGTCTCTCATAGTTGTCAAAAACCTATTACCTTTGCTAGAACTGCAGGTTTCTGTTCCCCAATGTATTTCAGGGTAGTTGAAGTCCCCCATAATAATGACTTCTCCCTGAGTCGCTGCTTCATCTATTTGCTTTATGAGGATATTCTCCTCCACTTCCATTATTGTTGGAGACTTATAACAAACCCCTATCAGTAATTTATTATTTTTTCCCTCTCCCCTTATCTCCACCCACAGGGACTCTACATTTTCATTAGATTCACCTACATTATCACGCAGGATGGGTTTTAAGGATGATTTTACGTATAAACATACACCTCCTCCTCGCTTATTTGTACGGTCATTTCTGAACAGACTATAGCCCTGTAAATTAACAGCCCAGTCATGGCTCTCTTCCAGCCATGTCTCCGATATCCCCACCATGTCATAATTATTTTCCAACAAAATCAATTCTAATTCCTCCATTTTGTTGGTGAGGCTTCTGGCATTAGTGTACATGCACTTTATGCATCTATCTTTACCTCTATTCCTTCCTACTATATTGACTGTTCTAACCCCACCCCCCATGCCACCCCCAATTTTATTACTTGTGCCCAGGTTACTATTTACACTATCTTCCCCTCCTGTACAATGAATACCCTCCCCCCCAATCCCTAGTTTAAACACTTCTACAACCTTCTAGCCATTTTCTCCCCCAGCACAGCTGCACCCTCCCCATTGAGGTGCAGCCCGTCCCTAGCATAGAACCTGTAGCCAACAGAGAAATCGGCCCAGTTCTCCAGGAACCCAAACCCCTCCTTCCTACACCAATTCCTGAGCCACTTATTATCTCCCTAATCTCCCGTTGCCTCTCTGGTGTGGCGCGTGGTACAGGCAGTATTTCAGAGAATACTACCTTGGAGGTCCTTGCCTTAAGCTTGCAGCCTAATTCCCTGAAATCATCTTTAAGGACCTTCCACCTAACTCTAACTTTGTCATTTGTGCCAATGTGCACCATGACCGCTGGGTCCTCACCAGCCCCTCCCAGTAATCTGTCAACCCGATCAACGATGTGCCAGACTCGAGCGCCAGGTAGGCAGCACACTGTTCGACGATCCCTGTCTTTGTGACAGATTGCCCTATCTGTTCCCCTAATAATTGAGTCCCCCACTGCCAGCACCTGTCTGTCCTGCCCTTCTCTCCTGTTTTCCCCCTTACTGGAGCTGACATTCCTCCGACTTTCAGAGGTCATGCCATGCTGCAGCAGTGCTATCCCTGAACTCGCACCCCCCTCATCTGCCAACTTAGCAAATTTATTGGGGTGTGCCAGATCAGGGCTAGCCTCCCTGGCACTCTTCCCTCTACCCCGCCTTCTAACTGTCACCCAGCTGGCTACCTCACTGTCCTGCAGCTCCATACTACCATCCTCCCTCACATCTATCCCATTGAGCAGCTGTTCAGTGAGCAGCAAACTCCTTTCCATATTGTCTATGGATCTCAGCGTTGTCAGTTGTTCATTTAGATCCAGTATCTGGGCTTCCAAATGTACAACATACTCACATCTCACACAGCAGTATGCACCCTCGACCGGCTGTTCAAGGAATGCATACATGTGGCAAGATGTACACTGGATGGCATTGCCAAATCATGGAGCTCATTTCCTAATGGGGATTGCACCAGACAGAAATGATAAGTAATAAGAAATGCAAAGTATTAATAAAATACAACCAGCAATTCAGTAATTCCTCCCTTCCAAACTCCCTGAATCCAAAGTCACTGAATCACAAGTCACATACTTACTTCCGTCCGCACTTACGCTCCCAGTCACACGAAGCTCGCGGTCACACTCGCTAACAACTAAGATTTAAATATATATATATATATTTTTCTTATCAAAAAGTCAGCCTACAGCTCAGTGTACTTCCACAGTGCACTTCAGTATCTGTAAGGCCAAGTGCAGATGATGATTATTTGGTGCATTTCACTTCAGTATCTGTAAGGCCATGTGCAGATGATGATTATTTGGTGCGTTTCACTTCAGTATCTTTAAGGCCATTTGCAGATGATGATTATTTGGTGCGTTTTACTTCAGTATCTGTAAGGCCATGTGCAGATGATGATTATTTGTTGTGTTTTACTTCAGTATCTGTAAGGCCATGTGCAGATGATGATGATAATTTGGTACGTTTTACTTCAGTATCTGGAAGGCCTTGTGCAGGGAATGAGTATTAGGTGCGGTTTTTAATGCAGCATCTGGAAGGCCTCATGCACACGCTGAGCATTGTGTCACATTTAGGGGACTACAACAACAGTCTCCATTTTTCCCAAAAATTTGGGCCCAGACACCACTACAGTGACATCAATTACCCACAGTTGCAAGCTGAAAATAGTTCGTGAGGTGACTTTCATTTAGCACATTCCAAAATCCACAAGCTTTTAGTCTCCCCATGTTATCAGTAAGATTTGTCACCAAAATGTAAGTAGCGGCCAAAAAATCTGGGTAACTATGAAGACAGCAGGAGAAGGGGCTGCTGTCCAAGTCTTGCCATCCCCACGAGTTGTGCGTCAATCCTCTGTATGTAGAAGTTCCTCCACTGCTTCTGCCTCCTCAACCTCGTCTCGGTCCTCCACCTGCACCCAAAGCCTGTCTGGTAATGCCACCCGCGTTCTAACTGTGCACAAGGAATCCTGCACACCTCCTTGCTATGATGGCAGCAGGGCTCAACGGCATCATGCGGTCTTCACCTTGAAACGTATGGGAAATGTGAGTCACTCAGCTGAGGAGTTGTGGTCTGCTGTGGAGATCGAGTTTCATCAATGCTTGTGTCCACTGAACCTGCAGCCAGGGAAGGCCGTGTGTGACAATGCTGCAATGCTGGGTGCAGCCCTCCGCCGGGCAATGTGACACACATGCCTTGCATGGCTCATGTCTTAAACCTGGTTGTCCAGCAAATTCTTGCACACTATCCGTCCCTAGATGGTCTTCAGCAGAGGGCACGGTCGCTATGTGCTCCCTTTGCTGTTCGCATCCCGTAGCTCAACGCCTTGCATCTCTACAGAAGTCGTTCGGCCTGCCAGTTCACCGGCTGAAATGCGATGTGCCGACACAATGGAATTCAACTCTGCACATGTTGCAGCAACTGTGGCAGCACCGACGAGCCCTGGTGCAATACGGCATGACGTATAACCTGGGCCTACGAGATCCAGAGGTGGGCAAATCACACTGCTGGAGTGGTCTGAAATGAAGGACCTATGCACCCTTCTGTACAGTATTGAAATGTAAACGAAGATGTTTAGTGATGATTATGCCATTATCAGCATGACTATTCCCGTAATTTACATGCTGGAGCACTCATTAAACAGTATTCGGAGTCAGGTGGTGGCACTAGAGGAGGGGGAGGAAGTACAGGAGGAGTCGTATGCAGAAGGGCTCACAAGATCTCCAAGGTGCAGTTGATACTTTATGAATGAGGGTCTACATTATGCTTGCTCAGAACCTACTTTATCTGGGCCCAGATCCAACTCCTTCTGGGCATCAGTGCAGATCATTACCTCGTCTTGACTCACAAAAGCTTGGGAGCAGACCTCTGATTCCCAGGCTATAGTATGATTGAAGAGCGATGCATAGTCAACCATCTGTCTTACCCCATCCTTAGATGGGTGGCTGGAGACTTGGGATCTGTGCGGAAGCAAGTGGGATTGTAGTGACACCTCTGAGGTCTGGTGTATTTGTGATGTAGAAGTTGAGGTGGAGGAGAGCCCACTTGCTGAAGCACTTGCTATCCATTCAAGCGCCTGCTCTTTTTGTGCCTCATCTAGAATTGGTATTGATCGCTGTCTGAGTCGTGCCCGTACGAAAGGGATCATTTCAGAATCTCCAAGGAAAGAAGTAGACATCTTACTTTGGCTGGAAGATGCTCTTTCTCCAGCAGATGTTACTCTTGCTTTCCCACGTACCCCACGGACACAAACTGTTTTTCCCTCTCCACCACGCCTATTCCCCCTTCCACCAGCAGCAGGCCTTTTGCAAATCATTTTGTATGTGAACAAATTGGTAACTCTGCAGTTGTTGGCAAAAAATATTTTGATGGAAATCGAGCACAGCTGATTGGCCAGACAGTGGTACTAGACACAAAAAATTACCTTTGCTTGTTCCAGTAAAAAATTATTAGAATGAACTACACTCAAGGTGTATTTGGTTTTATTAAACGTGGCCTACAGTAAAGGTTTAGTGAACACTGCTTTTAAGCAAAAACTGACAGGTTAGCTTGTTTCAGTAAAAAATTAGTAGAATGAACTACACTCAAGGTGTATTTGATTGTATTAAACATTAGTGAACACTGCTTTTAAGCAAAAACTGACAGGTTAGCTTGTTTCAGTAAAAAATTAGTAGAATGAACTACACTCAAGGTGTATTTGATTGTATTAAACATTAGTGTACACTGCTTTTAAGCAAAAACTGACAGGTTAGCTTGTTGCAGTAAAAAAATTTGTAGAATGAACTACACTCAAGGTGTATTTGGTTGTATTAAACGTTAGTGAACACTGCTTTTAAGCAAAAAATGACAGGTTTGCTTGTTGCAGTAAAAAATTAGTAGAATCAACTACACCGAAGGTTAAGCTTCTCCCACAAGTGGGCTACACCACTGTGGGACACTGCTAGTCTGCTACTAGCCCGAATAAAGTGCCTGGACTAGCTGCAGCAGAATAAAAAAAAAGGCTTATTAAGACAGGTGGTGTAGCTTTCTTCACAGCAGTGCTACACTACCAGCCCTAATGGATTCAAAGAGCTATATTACTGTAGCCAGATGCTGTGAGAAGGACTTGCACAGCACTGGCACACACGTGACACACCCCTGCCTGGCAAAAACTAATAGAGACTGCTCTAACCTAGCCTTGATAAGGGCTGCAAGTAAAACTAGTCCCTACTACTATGAAGAAGCCCTGAAAAGGGCTGATAGACTACTAGTCCTTAGTTCCTATCCCTAATCGCTACTCCTATGGAGCAGCCCTAAAAAAGGCTGATATTACTAGACCCTACTCCCTAAACCTATCTATCTAACTTTGTATTCACTCACTACCTGACTGAGAGAACACAATTTAGTTTGCACTGTTTAGCGGTCGCACACAGCAGCAGCTGCAGGTGCTGTCTAACCCCTGCAGCAGCTATCAGTAAAATGGTGGCGATCTTTAAGATGGCCGGGTTTTATAGGGCTAGGACATGTGACAGACACAGCCAATGATGACATTAGTTGTTTGAAAAAATGCACTTTGCAGTGTGGCACTGTGATTGGCTAGCAGCCTGAACCGCCCCACTGTACATGCTTTAGGATTAGGTTTAGGGTTAGGAAGATTAAGCTTATGTGGATCGAAGCGTTATTAAACATATACTAGAACTGCCGAATTTCAAACAAATTGTTCTAATTCGGTGAATGACTCGAACACCGCCAAACACAGCTCGAATTTGAGATTGGAGAACAATTCGAATCGAACATCGCTCATCTTTCTACATGAGTACAGCATCAGAACCACCTTCGGTATATTAATTCATCACCAGAGCCTCAATCAATACATGAATACATTGCAAGAACTATCGTCCATCAGTAAATAAATACAACACCAATACCATCATCAGTACATATATACATCACCAGAACCACGACCAGTACATGAGTACATAACTAGCACCACCATCAGTACATTAATGTCACCAAAACCTCAATCAGTACGTGATCACATCACGAGAACCATCATCAGTAAATAAATAAAATAATAGTACCATCATCAGAACATGAGTATGTCAACAGAACCAAATATCACTCTGACACTTCAAGAAATAAGGTAACTTAAATCAAATGATACACAGCAAATTACAGTGACTTAGGTGAAAAAATAATAAGACCTAAAACTGAGCATTTACTTCACAAACATTAAAAAGGTTAAAAAACCTAATAGATAAAATGTAAAATGCTGCACAAAAGATATGGATCCCCTTATACTAACACTAAGATCAAATGATTAGAAAAGGGTTCCAACAAATGCCAGATCAACACGTAGCCACACATAACCTACTGCATCAATGATTTCAGCAGTAACTTACTAGCCAGACTAAAACGATCTCACCAAATCATGGTCATTCCCTGAGAATGCTTAATCATTAGAGTTAACACTCAGGATAGTGACCTATTGAAATTGACATATATTTCCTTAAACTCATAATGGCATTCTTTTTGTTCGGGCATCCTCTCTAGGCAGAGTCTCCTGCCCACAAGTGCACGTGTCCACAGCTGTTGTGCTGTTGCTGTGATCAAAGGCAGGAGGTAGCACACTAGGTCTACCCTGTCTACCCCTCATCCTGGCCCTTCTCTACCTTTTGGTCCAGGGTCAGATATACTTTTCTACCAACTGTAGTCTTCTGCCTATGATTGATTTTGTATGTGTAGCATTGGTCTCCCTGTTAATACTTTAATTACTTATTTTATAATGTTTATATGTATTGGTGTGTGTGCCCTATTCCTTTCTATTGTTCATCCACTGCATGCCATTACTTGTATTTAATAAAGCTGTTAGTTTTTTTCATGTTACCTAATTTTATTTTCTGACCTCATGATTGTTTTTTCTTCCAATTGGGTTCCTGAGGATTGTTACCTATTAGTTTATATGACACCATGGTCAGGTTGACATCTTATGTATACACAACTATTAAATACACATACCACCTGCATTTACCAGCGTGGAGATATATATAGTCACACACGCATATGATCCCCCCTTTTTTGTCTTCTTTAATTGCAGTGTGCTGACGCATAGTGTATGTATATATACCTTGACAAGACTGATAACAGCTACAAAACAAAAGATAGATATGCTGCATCAGCAAGGTCTCTTGAAGCCAAAGATTTCAAAGAAAACTTAAGATTTGCAGATCAAGCACTTTTGAAGAAGCACCAAGGGATAGGAAACAATTAGTACTGTAGATGCAATTGTTCTAGGAGACATAGTGCAGCAGATGGAAGGCACGTCAGTTTTACTCACTTTTGAAATCAGAAGATCTCTGACAGTGGAATCTAATCAAATTCTTTCCTCCCTTCGGCAGCCCTTTGATGTGATCAAGGGATGCCGATAGGTTGTCATAACTAATGACAACCGGTAATTAGCTGATGACTTCTGTATTTCTCATGACAAAATACCTGTGAACACTGGCTGCGCACTAACATTCACAGGAAGTGAGCTTTACTGCAGTCCAGAGGAGCTGATGCACTGCTCTGTACAGCACAAGTGTTTGGATTATGGAAGATTAAAGTCTCCTAAGGGAACTAGTAAAAGCAGTAAAGAAGGAAAATAAATTGTTTTTAAAAATCTGAATATATGAAAAAAGGCCACGAATGTTCAAATCACCCGCCCCCTTTTGCCCCATTGAAGGCAAAACAATTTCTAAAAAAAAATAACTTATTTGGTATTGCTGCATTTAGAAATGTCTGATCTATTAAAATATAAAATACATTAATCTCATTGGTAAACAGTGTAATGAGAAAAAAAATAAAAAACCTAGCATTACATTTTTTTTGGTCGCTGCAACATTGCAATAAAATGCAATAGGAGGCAATCAAAACATCGCATCTAACCAAAAATGGTATCAATAATAACATCAGCTTAATAAAATAAGCCCATATGCAACCCCAGATCCCAAAAGAGCAGAATGTTACAAGTCTCGGAAAATGGCAACTAAAACTGCATTTTTTTATTACAAATACTCGCATTTTCTTTCACTAATTAAATAAACAAAAACTGTGCATGTTTGGTATCTACAACCCATACTGACCTGGGGAATCATACTGACAGGTCAATTTTACCATATAGTGAACTTGGTAAATAAAAGATCCAAAAAACAATCGTGAAATTGCACTTTTTTTTCAATTTTACCGCACTTGGAATTTCTTACCCACTTTCCGGTACACTATATGGTAAAATTAATGGATTCAATCAAAAGTGCAACTTGTCCTACAAAACAACAAGCCCTCATACTGCCTTATTGATGGAAAATACAAAAAAGTTATGGCTCTTGGAAGAAGCGGAGTAAAAAAATGAAAGTGCAAATTAGGGAAAAGGCAATGTGATGAAGTGGTTCATGACTAAGGGCAGAGACACACTATGCGTGATGCATGCAAGATACTCGCATAAGTCTCACATGACTCACCCGGTCTGACCTCCTCTTCTCTGGACAGAATCGTGTCAGCTGCTTGTATTTCTATGGAGCTGACGCACTCCCGTTCAGAGTGGCCGGGGCCGTGCCGGGTGAGTCATGTGAGACTAGTGCGAGTATCTTGCATGCATTTCGCATAATTTGTCTCTGCCCTCAGTCATATCTTCCATAGTTTCCATTCATGAAGACTGACGTACAAAACTCCAGTTTTAATTAACTGGGCTCTTAATCATTACCAGAATATATACCTACAATTTTTAAAAATGTTTAAATCTATTTATCTGGAATTTAAAGTAGATATTAGGAATTATTGCTGACTAGATGGTGGCCTGATTCTAACGCATCGGGTATTCTAGAATATGTATGTAGTTGACATACTGTGACTGACAGAACTTGTTCAATCAACGTGAGTGAACCACATATGGAGGCGGCGGGGGGGCAGGATGGAGGCGGGGGGGCAAGAAAAGCGGGGGCAGGATGGAGGGAGCGGGGGGCAGGATGGAGGGAGCGGGGCAGGATGGAGGGAGCGGGGCAGGATGGAGCCGGTGGTCCAGGATGGTGGGAGCGGGGCAGGATGGAGCAATTGGGGCAGGATGGAGTCTGGTGGGGCCGGATGGAGGCAGGTGGGCAGGATGGGGCTGGGGGGGCAGGATGGAGCCTGGGGGGGGGCAGGATGGAGACAGGAGGTCAGCGCAGTGCGGTGGCTCGGTGGTCATCGCTGCGCGGTGGCTCAGTGGTCAGCACTGTGCAGTGGCTCAGTGGTCAGCGCTGTGCGGTGACTCAGTTGTCAGCGCAGGACGGAGGCAGAGTGGTCAGCGCAGGACAGAGGCAGAGTGGTCAGCGCAGGACAGAGGCAGAGTGGTCAGCGCAGGACGGAGTCTCGGTGATCAGCGCAGGATGGAGGCTCGGTGGTCAGTGCAGGACGGCGGCTCGGTGGTCAGTGCAGGACGGAGGCTCGGTGGTTAGCACAGGACGGAAGCTCGGTGGTCAGCAGAGAACGGTGGTTCGGTGGTCAGCGCTGTGCGGTGGCTCGTTGGTCAGCGCTGTGCAATGGCTTGGTGGTCAGCGCTGTGCAGTGGTTCGGTGGTCATCGCTGTGCGGTGGCTTGGTGGTCAGCGCTGTGCGGTGGCTCGGTGGTCAGCGCAGGACGGAGGCAGAGTGGTCAGCGCAGGACGGAGGCAGAGTGGTCAGCGCAGAACAGAGGCTCGGTGGTCAGCTCAGGACGGAGGCTCGGTGGTCAGCGCAGGACGGAGGCTCGGTGGTCAGCGCAGGACGGTGGCTCGGTGGTCAGCACAGTGCGGTGGCTCGGTGGTCAGCACAGTGCGGTGGCTCAGTGGTCAGCGCAGGACGGAGGCAGAGTGGTCAGCGCAGGACAGAGACAGAGTGGTCAGCGCAGGACAGAGGCAGAGTGGTCAGTGCAGGACAGAGGCTCGGTGGTCAGCGCAGGACAGAGGCTCGGTGGTCAGCAGAGGATGGCGGCTCAGTGGTCAGCTGTGTGCGGCGGCTCGGTGGTCAGCGCTATGCGGCGGCTCGGTGGTCAGCGCTGTGCAGTGGCTCGGTGGTCAGCGCTGTGCGGCAGCTCGGTGGTCAGCGCTGTGCGGTGGCTTGGTGGTTAGCGCTGTGCGGCGACTCGGTGGTCAGTGCTGTGCGGCGGATCGGTGGTCAGAGCTGTGCGGCGGCTCAGTGGTCAGAGCTGTGCGGCGGATCGGTGGTCAGCACTGTGCGGCGGCTCGGTGGTCAGCGGTGTGCCTCCGCCGCCGACCGCACTCCTCAGTTCCGGCGACATGTTTATTCCAACATGGCGTCCGGGAACTCTCGCCGTCCGAACAGTCTCGCAAGACTTCCCGGACGTCATATTGGATCCAGTCCTCCGGGGGCGGCAACATGCTTTGTCTAAGATGGCGTCTGGGAAGTTTCGCGATACTTTTTGGACGGCGAGAGTTCCCGGACGCCATGTTGGAATAAACATGTCGCAGGAATGGAGGATCGTCTGGAGGCGGCGGAGGGGAGTGGAAGGGGTGTGTGTAGGCGTGTGTGTGTGTGGTGTGTGTGTGTGTGTGTCGTCCATATTGGAACACCCAGAGTGGGTGTAGAGGCTACTTCAGCCAGGATGTGACGTAGCATACCGTTACATCCTGACGGAAGTAGCCTTATGGTCACTTTACATGCAGCTACAGGTAACAGGTTTTCCACAGGTAACTTACTGGCTGCAGTGAAATCATGGAGACATAGTTCCATTTGTACACAGCAACAAGATAGAACCATGTCTCCATGATTTCACTGCAGCCAATAAGTTACCTGTGGAAAACCTGTTAACTGTAGCTGCGTGTAAAGTGGCCATTAGGGTTTTATTATAATAGATTACACTGAATCTAAAACTACAACTGAATGTTTTATGAATGAAACCACAAATAAAAAATGGTATTTTGGAAAAATTTATGTACAACACCTGGCAAAAATTATGGAATCAGCAGGCTCGGAGGATGTCCATTCAGATGTTTAATTTTGTAGAAAAAAAGCAGATCACAGACATGGCAAAAAACTAAAGTCATTTCAAATGGCAACTCTCTGCCTTAAAAAAACAGTAAAAGAAATATTGAAAAAAAAAATGTGCTAGGCAGTAAGGGTACCTTTACACACGGCAACTTTTCTAGGAATTTCACTGGCAACTTACTGGTTGCAGTGAAATCATGGACACATTGTTCTATCTTGTTGATGTGTACAAATGGAACAATGTATCCATGATTTCACTGCAACCAGTAAGTTGCCAGTGAAATTCCTAGAAAAATTGCCGCGAGTAAAGGTACCTTAATGGTTACTTTTGTAGACCAGCAGGGAGAAAAATTATGGAATCACTCAATTCTGAGGTAAATTTAAGGAAACACCCTGTAAATTTTCATTCCCAAAACTAACTCCTGCATCAAATAAGATCTGCTCGTTAGTCTGCATCTAAAAAGCAGTGATCACACCTTGGAGAACTGTTGCACCAAGTGGACTGACATGAATCATGGCTCCAACACGAGAGATGTCAATTGAGACAAAGGAGAGGATTATCAGACTCTTAAAAGAGGGTAAATCAAAACGCAATGTGGCAAAAGATGTTAGTTGTTCATAGTCAGCTGTGTCTAAAATCTGGACCAAATACAGACAACATGGGAAGGTTGTTAAAGGGAAACATACTAGTAGTCCAAGGAAGACATCAAAGCATCAAGACTGGAAACTTAAAGCAATATGTCTCTAAAACAGGAAATGCACAACAAAACAAATGAGGAACGAATGAGAAGAAACTGGAGTCAATGTCTGTGACCAAACTGTAAGAAACCGCCCACAGCAAATGGAATTTATATACAGAAAAGCTAAACAAAAGACATCATTAACACCTAAATAGAAAAAAACAAGGTTACAATGGGCTAAGGAAAAGCAATCGTGGACTGTGGATGACTGGATGAAAGTCATATTCAATGATGAATCGTGAATTTGATTTGGGCAAGGTGATGATGCTAGAATTTTTGTGTGGTGTTGTTCCAATGAGGTTTATAAGATGACTGCCTGAAGAGAACATGCAAATTTCCACAGCCATTGATCATATGGGGCTGCATGTCAGGTAAAGGCACTGGGGAGATGGCTGTCATTACATCTTCAATAAATTCCCAAGTTTACATTGATATTTTGGACACTTTTCTTATCCCATCAATTGAAAGGATGTTTGGGGATGATGAAATAATTTATCAAGATTATAATGCATCCTGTCATAGAGCAAAAACTGTGAAAACATTCCTTGAAAGAAGACACATAAGGTCAATGTCATGGCCTGCAAATAGTCCGGATCTCAATCCAATTGAAAATCTTTGGTGGAGGTTGAAGAAAATGGTCCATGACAAGGCTCCAACCTGCAAAGCTGATCTGGCAACAGCAATCAGAGAAAGTTGGAGCCAGATTGATGATGAGTAAGTACTGTTTGTCACTCCTTAAGTCCATGTCTCAGAGACTGCAAACTGTTATAAAAGCCAGAGGTGTTGCATCAAAATACTAGTGATGTATTTGAAAGGCCATGTTCACACACATGTGTTTTTTTGACCATCTCTGCGTTTTTGGGCTGTTAAAAAAAACGCAGGTGCGTTAACGCAGGGTACATTTGAGTGTAGCTGCGTTTTTCAGCTCCATTTGCGTTTTTTACCCCTAGTCCAAAAAACGCTGCATGCAGCGTTTTTGGGTGCTGTAAAAAAACGCATGTGCGTTTTTCAAAAAACGCATGCGTTTTTTTTAACATGGGGCCCTATGGGAAACGCATGCAAAAACGCATGGTACATTAGTACCTTTAAGTGCCATTCAAAAACGCATGCGTTTCCCATAGGGGCCCATGTTAAAAAAACGCATGCATTTTTTAAAAAACGCACATGCGTTTTTTTAACATGGGGGCCCTATGGGAAACACATGCGTTTTTAAAAGGCACATTTATGCACCCTGCGTTAACGCTTGCGTTTTTGCCTGCGTTTTTGGTGAAAAAATGACTAAGTCCAAAAACGTGGCAAATCCTTTCAGACACACAAGGGACATTTTTTAGCACTCTTAAAAAAACGCAAGTGCTTTTAAGAGTGCTAAAAAAAACGCAAATTGTGTGTGAACATAGCCAATGTTGGTTTGTTTGTTTGTCATGATTCCACAATTTTCTCCTCAGAATTGAGTGATTCCATAATTTTTCCCCTGCTTGGTCTACAATAGTAACCGTTACTAGTTGCACGTTTTTTTATCTTGATTTCTTTTAGTGTTTCTTAAAGCCATAAAGTTGCCATTTGAAATGACTTTAGTTTTGTGCCATGTCTGTGATCTGCTTTTTTCTACAACTTTAAACAACTGAATGACCATCCTCTGAGCCAGGTAATTCCATCATTTTTGCCAGGGATTGTAAGTACATTCTTTATATTTAATATGTGAATGCAAGATGGAAAGGCTGAAATTACCTAATATACATGTATTTATATGGTTGTGTTCAAAGAATGAAAATGGTTTTAAAATGCATAATTTGTCTTAAAAAAAAACATGACTCTGTCTTCATGGATGCTCATGACGCACTGGTCATTGGTGATAGAAATCTGATGCTGACCAGTTTGGTTTTGTATGGAACTTGTCAGGTTGTTTCCCCCCCCCCCCCTTGCTCCAGCTATCACTGTCTGTCCCTGCAGCTTCATAGTACTATTCTAACCATCCCTGTCTGAGCTCATAGTGTAATATTAAAGGTGAAAAAAAAAGCATTTATACACTTACATTTTCTTATATAAGTGAGGTAGTGTGTTGATACCTTGGAGGATGTAGTCACTCTGGGGGGATTAATAGTTAACTCACTGCAAACTTCTCTGAATAAAGGACCTGTGTGATGTCCCAATCATGTGATGATAGTAAGCAAGCAAAATCATTTGGTGCTATGGAGACTTAGCTCCGCCTATTATAGTCACATGGTTGTTGCATAACACAGGTCCTGCAGCATCTTCTGAAATTTGGCTGATATGTTAACTATTAACCTACCAGAGTGACTACATCCTCCAAGATGTAACTCTGACTGCCTCATTCACATAAGAAATTGCAAGTGTATAATCGCTTTTTTTCACCTTTAATATTACACTATGAGCTTGTGGAGCCCACTGGGATGGGGTTCTCGGTACCGGACTGGGGTATCACAGGGGGAATCACGGCAGTCCTTGGTCCGGACCATGTCCCAAGCCCACAAGTAATGGGGGGACATTTACAGGGGAGTTTATCGTGACGCCACCCACGGGTTGTGGTCAGGGTAACCACTGCTGCTGCAGAACCTGATGTTTGGCAGCCAGTGAGGTAACGGCTCTCCGCAGGCAGAGCCCGGTTCCCCTGGGCAGTGATGATAAAAGACTATGGATGATGCAGAGTAGGGGTAGTGGTGGACATGATAGCCGCTTGTGAGGGAACGTAGGGCTTGAGTGCAAGGATTACACAGACTCCCGGTTTTGTAGTTTTCCATGTCTTTACTCTAGATGTTGTTCAGCAGAGTACTGCCCATGGAGTCTGTACCGAGCCAGGTTGCTCCCACCCTGACCGGATCCTTGGCTTCCCACTCCTGTGCTCTGTGTGTGGCCTTGCTGCTGCATTAGCTAGGCTGCTGGCCCTGTCTCTCCTCACAGGTACGCCCTTGCTAGGCAACTTGAGTTTTCTGACCCTGTCGTGTTGCTTCGCTGTGGTACAGTGCAGATCTATAACCTCCACTAGTCTGGTGTTTACTGTGCTGCTTGTGTCAGTCACAGTTTCGGATCCGGTATCCGGCCTTTGGGCTCCTCCGGGTGAGTTATGGGGTAACTCAGTCTCCCAGACGTGTTCCTCTGTTCCTATTGACTCCTTCCCTCAGACCCTGGCTAGGCCTGGAATTGAGCAGTGGACCGTGGGGGAGCCTGAGGCAGCTCCTTTACACTACAGTCCTT
Organism: Allobates femoralis; assembly: GCA_033576535.1. Classification (NCBI taxonomy): domain Eukaryota; kingdom Metazoa; phylum Chordata; class Amphibia; order Anura; family Aromobatidae; genus Allobates; species Allobates femoralis. Next base: position 128,095,663 of record JARQOC010000003.1, on the reverse strand, counting down.
CTTCCTCAGTTCTCCCAGGAACTGAACTACTCACTTCCTCTCCACATCAGAATATATAGGGGAGCTGCTTTAGCTCCCCCTTCTGTCCTGGAGGCGCTGGTTTAGTGTTGTGGGTTGTGTGGGGAGTTAACCCTTGGTGTTCCCTTTACCTGCAACAGTATTAGCTACCGTGATTGAGAGCATGGATTTTCAGAGGCTTCTAGGGTAAATCCCTTCAGAAATAATTTTAATCAGTGACTACTGTTTTTTTAAATCTGCTTATAAAATTCTGAGACCATTGGATTGGCAATGGAAATTGTCTTTATTAACAGCAGGAGTTGGCTTTATTGTGGTTTTCAAGCAGATTGCAGAGCAAAATCTTTTTAGAAAACCTCTTCATATAAGCAAATGCTAAATATCATTGCTAATTACCTTCTACCTGCTCATACCTTGCAGATTGCAAAAGAGATATCTTTCAAGGAATAGAACTCTCCGGAGAAAGTCTTACAAGTGTTGTTGCACCTAATGTTCAAATGTGTCAGAAGATTTGTACATTTTATCCAAACTGTTTATATTTTACCTATGTAACAAAGGACTCATCAGAAGCCAATCAAAGGTGAGCGGCATGCTTCATGATAAATTATCTGTAATGGCCACTTTACACGCAGCAACAGGAAGATAGAAAACGGCAGGTGTCGGAGACAATTGTACCTTTTACCTTCAAAACACCTTGCAGATACCTGAATTACACGCAGCCACTTCAAGGTGTTTTGAAGGTAAAAGGTACAATTGTCTCCGACACCTGCCGTTTTCTATCTTCCTGTTGCCACGTGTAAAGTGGCCATAAGTGTTATATATATACCTTAAACTCCCTTTTGACATATTCTTATGGATACTCAAATTTAGCAAAATAAAGTTTTAATGAGAGAATTATTCTACTTGACAAAACAGAATTGTAAATGTATATGTAGAGCATACACGTGTAGAAAATAGTAAGACTACATCTTAGGGTATGTGCTCACGATCCAGAAGTTCTGAGTCTTGTATGCAGCGCCTCCGGACCTGCAGGTATCTGTAGGACCCCACAGGTGAGCACAGGGAGACCATAGCCACCCTCTGCCCATGATCTGCGTTGGGTTCAGGGCGGCTTCTCCCTGCTTTACCCTGCGCTAGATCACGCCCGACTCTGCAGCATGAGACTAACATGCTGCGGAGATACAGATGCCCGACCATCCGCTCCACAGCTAAAATAACGTTGCCATCTGGAGAAGCACAGTGAGCATAGGATTTCTTGAAATACCATCCACTGTGCTTCTACTGTACAATGCAGCATTTTGGAAACACGGTGCATTGCCTGACTGTGAGTATGAACTCTAACTGTTAACTAAGACCGATCAACAGTAATTTGCAATGTAAAGACATAGTTACAATGGCACTTTAATGCAAAATGAGTGGACTTTTTTTCTGTAAAGAAATCCATGTTCTTGTTCTTCTGGACTCGCCAATTGAGGTTATATATAGTACTGAATTACAAATACAGCAAAGCTGGATGCTGTACTGGCATCACTTTACAATAGAAATTCAATGGGTGATTCCTGAAGACTGAGCATACAAAACTCTTAAAAGGAACCCATCACCTGGATCTAAGCCCCTACACTATCACTACCTGTCCCTGCACCTTCCTAGCTGCTCCCTATATATCCCTCTCTGAGCTAAATCCACCCTATAAAACAGCAGAAAAATAACTTATAACTTACAGAAGTCCCTGAGGCTGGGGACTGAAAAGGCGGGCCCAGGCTCCATTCTGCCCCTCCTCGATGTAGCAGCACACGCCCCGCTGGGCGGCGTTATTCTTTATTCATCGCCACCTCCTCCATTTGGAATCTCCTACCCACTTTACACTGTAAGGTAACAGTTAGGATCGGCACGACAGAAGGCAGTGACTCAGGTATTTACTCACACAGCACACAGTTTAATGGCACAGTTCAGGTATTCAGACCTCCAGGTTCCGGGGCGCAGCCGAGTACAACCTCATACAATCCCAACAGCTGATATAGAAGCTCTGTAACTTCCCTCTGGCAGGCTGTGTCAGCACACAACCTTTCTCTCCTCACCGTCCGCTCATTAGCCTCATGAACGTCCACTCTGAGAGAGCTCACAGGCTGTGTTAAATCTTTACACAGCTCTCTACACAGCAGCTCCTGCTGCTGTCCTGACACATTCCACCTCCTCTTCACAGCCCAGGGCAGCTCATATCATCTCCTATTCACCCGCACACCTGGGCGTCAGTGCTTTCAATCAGCACTCAGCTCCAGCAGCAGCTAATCCTGTGTGTGCTGCTACTGAGCAGAAGATACAATCTCCCATATGCTGTGTCCCGGTCAGGGGAAACATCGAGGTCGCATCACCACAACATGATAGGTGTAAAGCAGCCGGGAGATTCCATATGGAGGAGGCGGCGATGAAGAAAGAATAAAGCCGCCCAGCGGGGCGAGTGCTGCTGCATCGAGGAGGGCAAAATGGAGCCTGGACCCACCTTTTCAGTCCCCAGCCTCAGGGACTTCTGTAAGTTATAAGTTATTTTTCTGCTGTTTTATAGGGCGGATTTAGCTCAGAAAGGGATAGATAGGGAGCAGCTAGGAAGGTGCAGGGACAGGTAGTGATAGTGTAGGAGCTAAGATCCAGGTGATGGGTTCCTTTTAAGACCCAGTCTCACAATACAAATAAAAGAAGGAGGGGGAACAAGAGGCGCAATAGTGCCCTATCACTGTGGCACCAGATATAAAGTGGTGAAAAAGGATTCACTCACCTGGGACAGTTGTGTCACCCACAACTGGCTTGAAGGCGTACTCAATGCTTTATTTCTGGATGGCTGCTGCAGGACTTCCACCGTCCACTCAAGTGCGGAAATATGTCGAATCGTGGGGAAGAAAATGGTGTATCATGGTCCGCGCTGCCAAAAAACATCCACTCTGAAAGTAATGCACGTGAAGATGGAACTTCAAAGTAACTTCTTTATTGCCTCCTACGCGTTTCGGTGCCCTCCTGGCACCTGATCCCTGAGGAAGGTGCCAGGAGGGCACCGAAACGCGTAGGAGGCAATAAAGAAGTTACTTTGAAGTTCCATCTTCACGTGCATTACTTTCAGAGTGGATGTTTTTTGGCAGCGCGGACCATGATACACCATTTTCTTCCCACGAGTCTCACAATACGACGCATTAGCGATCCCAATCCTGATGATGTGCAGAGATCGCTGGTGCGTCATTTACACATCGCTGGTAAGATGTCAAACAGGCATCTTACCAGCGATGTGAAAAACGACGCACCAGCGATCCAGAATGATACCAAGGTCATTGTGAATTTTCTCTCCATAGCACAGCATTGAGATCGTTGCTCATTATTTTTGTCAAACACAACGAATTTCGTGATGCAACAGCGATCCCAATCGTGATCTCGTTAGCGATCTCTTTATGTATGACAGGGCCTTTAGAAAAGGTATCTATTAAATTTAATGTATTCTGCATTAAAATACAACTGTGACATTTTAATTCCTATTACTTTAAAGAAGGTTTTTCACCAAATTTTTCTTGTTGAGCTAAACTAACAATGAAATAGGCAGTGTTGAGTAGAATTATTTATTTTCATTTTGTCTCTCCGGTGCGAGCATATTAGTGATCAAAGTAGTTAGCACATAAACAGTTAATTTTTAATGGGCATTACCAGCAAGATTTCACTGGGGTCATGTACTTTTTCTTTTTGTGATGCTGAACAATCATAGGCAGGTAGCAACACACTGGGGAAAAAACAAGACATCTCCACAATTGATTAGAAGAAGCTCAGTGTGAGACATATATTACCATACATTCTGCTGTCCTCACTGACGACGTGCTGGAGAGCAGCAGACCTGAGAGTGATCAACTGGCAGCTTTCAGGTCTCATCCCTGACAATAAGTGGAAAGGGTGGTGAGGGTGGATACACACTATCCAAGATGCATGCGAGTATCTCACATGCATCTCACATGACTAATCCAGCCCATCCTCTGTTTTTCTGGACAGGAGCGTGAAGCTACATAGAGACACAAGCAGCTGACACGCTCCCGTCGAAAGAAGCCAAAGAAGCCGAGCCGGGCCAGGTGACGCATGTGAAATACTCGCTGTAGTTGTTTTGGAACCATAAATGTGTTCCGAAATACATTTTTTCAGCTTTTTCCCTGTATTACCAACAAACTGTTTTTACATGTAGCACAATTAATATTATATTCAACATTCAGGAGTTATATCTGACATTTGGAGAGCTAATAAGTATTTTTATTATTTCATTGTCAGTTTTTTTCTTATCATGCCCCCATATGATGATTATTATAAAACATAATATCATTTTCTAGTTTTCAGAGTTTCAACAACTGGTTGGGTTGTATAGGAAGAAGCAAGATTAGTACATCGCCGCTCCCAGTTAGTATTTACCAGTACTGCTCTCATTAATTGACAGACAAAAATGAGCCGTGAGAGCATAGGCAGAAAAACGACTAGTGTTGCGCTACCCTCAGGCAGATCTTCTAATAATGTTTCCTTAGAAGCGATAGAACGCTTCAGAGCAAAATATACCTGGCTTCATTTATGCAAAGCAGGCTTTAACGTGTGCTGCCTATGGTTAGGGCAGGATGATTCATGCGACAGATTCTTGTTCAAAGGTCCAAAATGGATTAGTTTAAATAGACCTTTTTCTTAAAGCAGTTGTCACTTATGCACATATTAGGTGGTACAGTGCCTTGTGAAAGTATTCAGCCCCCTTAAACTTTTCAACCTTTTGCCACATTTCGGCTTCAAACATAAAGATATAAATTCTAATTTTTTTGTGAAGAAACAACAAGTGGGACACAATCGTGAAGTAGAAGGAAATTTATTGCATATTTTAAACTTTTAAACACTATAAAACACTGAAAAGTAGGGCGTGCAATATTATTCATCCCCTTTACTTTCAGTGGAGCAAACTCACTCCAGATGTTCAGTGAGGATCTCTGAATGATCCAATGTTGTCCTAAATGACTGGTAATGATACATAGAATCCACCTATGTGTAATCAAGTCTCTGTATAAATGCACCTGCTCTGTGATAGTCTCAGGGTTCTGTTTCAAGTGCAGAGAACATCATGAAGACCAAGGAACACACCAGGCAGGTCCAAGATACTGTTGTGGCGAAGCTTAAAGCTGGATTTGGATACAAAAAGATTTCCTAAGTTTTAAACATCTCAAGGAGCACTGTGCAAGTGATCATATTGAAATGGAAGGAGTAGCAGACCACTGCAAATCTACCAAGACCTGGTCATCCCTCTAAACTTTTATCTCAAACTAGGAGAAGACTGATCAGAAATGCAGCCAAAAGTCCCATGATCACTCTAGATCAGAGGTCTCAAACTCCAGGCCTCGAGTGCCGCACACAGTGCAGGTTTTCAGGATTTCCTTAGAATTTGACAGTTGGCAATTTGATTACCAACTGTTAAATGCTATGGAAATCCTGAAAACCTGGACTGTGTGCGGCCCTCGAGGCCTGGAGTTTGAGACCCCTGCTCTAGATGAACTGCAGAGATATACAGCTGAGGTGGGAGAGTCTGTCCATAGGACAACAATCAGTCATACACTGCACAAATTTGGCTTTTATGGAAGAGTGGGAAGAAGAAAGACATTTCTCAAAGATATCCATAAAAAGTCTCTTTGAAGTTTGCCACAAGCCACATGTGGAATAAGGTGCTCTTGTCAGATGAAACCAAAATCAAACTTTTTGGGCACAATGCAAAAGAAGTGTTTGGCGTAAAAGCAACACAGCTCCTCACCCTCAAAACACCATCCCCACAGTCAGACATGGTGGTGGCAGCATCATGGTTTGAGCCTGCTTTTCTTCAGCAGGGACAGGGAAGATGGTTAAAATTCATGGGAAGATGGACGGAGCTAAATAAAGGACCATTCTGGAAGAAAACCTGTTGGAGTCTGCAAAAGACCTGAGACTGGGACGGAGATTTATCTTCCAACAAGACAATGATCCCAAACATAAAGCAAAATCTACAATGGAATGGTTCAAAAATAAACGTATCCAGCTGTTAGAATGGCCAAGTCACAGTCCAGACCTGAATCCAATCGACAATCTGTGGAAAGAGCTGAAAACTGCTGTTCACAAATGCTCTCCATCCAACCTCACTGAGCTCCAGCTGTTTTGCAAGGAAGAATGGGCAAGAATTTCAGTCTCTCAATGTGCAAAACTGATAGAGACATACCCCAAGCGACTTGCAGCTGTAATCGCAGCAAAAGGTGGAGCTACAAAGTATTAACTCAAGGGGGCCAAATAATATTGCACGCCCCACTTTTCAGTTTTTTATTTGCTAAGAAAAGTTTAAAATATGCAATAATTATTCCAATAATAATTCCACTTCACGATTGTGTCCCACTTGTTGTTGATTCTTCACAAAAAAATTAGAATTTATATCTTTATGTTTGAAGCCTGAAATGTGGCAAAAGGTTGAAAAGACCAAAGGAGCCAAATACTTTCACAAGGCACTGTAGTTTGCTGATTGCTGAGGGTCTCATGCTGGTTTGCCAATGTCCAGAAATTTAAAGAATCCACAAAAATAGTGCATTTTTTTACTCACTCCATGAAAAAAATTTAAGGCATCCATATTTTTTTTGAAGCTTTTAAAACTTATATAGATTATTTTGACTGTAATTTTCATCATTATTCAGTTCACAGTAAATATATATTATGTCTTCATGTCAGACTTATGGGCTGTAGACACGTTTCACATATAGTCATAACTATTATTTTGGTTTTCCAATGTGTCCGTAAAAAAATATTGTCTGTCCGTGATTTTTTGGTAAGTTGTCCAGAAAAAGTAAAACATAGAGTTGGCAACCCTTTGGAAACAGTACTTTAGAATTCCCTATAAGAATGGAAAGGGACTATTAAGAGATAACAGCTAAGGTGTCACTGGGTGGTATGGAGAATAGGGAATAAGGAGGCAAGATGGTAAGATGGGCAAAGGTGAACTGGGAAACTAGTCTGTTACTTAGACTGGGTGTCCATGGATCACTCTGATCCTGGATCTACCTCTAAAGGTGAGGACACTCAGCCGCCATGCTTGGCCTTTGCTCCTCGTCAGCCTTAGGCTAAGAGCCCCTACCTCCTCCCACGGATCAGGAAAACCAGCAGAAGGGAAAGGCAGCAGCACAGCTCAGAACAGCACGTTTTCACAGCAATGGATCCTAGTTGGAATGAACTCTATCTGTGACACCTGGTGGAGGAAAGTGGTACTACTTCAAGGCTGAGGTAGTGGAGATCTGAATGCTCCACCTCATGTGGTGCCCCCAGCGGACCGGTCACCATGAGATGGCACAGCAGCTGGGAGTGGTATGTCGGTCACCCCACACACACATGGAACACTTCCCCCAATCCCAAATCTAATTTAGCAACGGGATAGCGGGAGGAGCCAGGTGTAGGGTGGGATGTATGACAGAGCCAGTAAGGGGTGGAGACGACACAACAAAAAGGGAATGCACAACACCAAGAGAAACCCAGTTAGTTTGGAGGGAGAAGGAGGGAGAACAACAGAGACACCCGATGGCCAAATAGTCAGAGAGAGAACAGATTGATAAAACCTGGACCTGGCGGCCGGTGCCACTGTATGGCTAGCCCGGGTCCCAGGCTGAGAACCGAGAGAAAACAGAGGGGGTCCAAGGTGTGTCTGAGTCATCGGGGGACCAGGCTGGAACCAGAGTGCTGGCTCTGCTGAAGTGGCAGGGAAGCTGCATGCCTTAACCACAAACTCTGGCGGGGTGTGGGGTCTTTATGTCCCAAGACCCAAGCTCCGACACAATGAAAGGAAGGCCGTCAAACTATGGTTAGGAAACCTGGAGGGTGCCCACAGAGAGCCCGTGACCGCTGGACCATAGCTAATGTGCGGAATAGAGTGAAAGAGGCCCAAAAGGAACATGAAAGGGGGTGTCGCAGACAAGTCGTCCCAGCTGCTGATAACGCACCGGAGCCGTTATTGTACTGAACCGTGTTGTAACACGTTACAAGTGAAGAAGTAAACCCGGTAAAAGCTCAGAACTGTGTGAGACTTCATTTGTGTGCCTGAGAGGTGGAAATTCAGTTCGCTAGCTGGCAGCAGGAGGTTGCCTGAGGATAAGGAAAACTTTACATCACACTTACACTTTTTACACGGTAGCCCTGGGGACCAGCCCTACTTGTGGAGGGTGGAAGATCTCTGTTGCAACTCCCATCACCCCCAGAGGCCCCAACTGCAGCGGTAGCTACCTCTAGCCACAAACCATGGGTGGCGTCACGATTTAATGAATCAAAAACTGTTTTCCCCCTTTTATTGACTTGCCCGGGACCACGGAGCAGGGTCAGGACACCATGACATCCTGCAGCCCCAGATGACGACGAGAGGGCCCGGTTCTGAGTACCCCACTCACCTCCACCTGAATGCTATGACACACCCTCCACCTCACTTCCACCTGCAGAGCCGCCCACAGCATATACTAAAAAAAAAAGCCTAAGATTTATTTCACAGCAGCAAAACTCATGGACTGCAAAGCAGTCAACACGTGACATAAGGTCTGTGCATGGATGTCAGTAGATCACTTGTCTATGCTACTGTTTTCATTTAATTATGTGATCTGCAATAAATCATTTATTTATGTTTGTTTTAGAAATCGTTGCTACTTAAAGACATCCAAAACATTGCCACCAGCTGATATCTTACCCAAAGATAATGTTTTTTCCGGATTTAGCCTTCTATCATGTAAAATGGTTCCTTCAGGTAAAGAAAAGATACAGAAGGTTACAGAACTATATTGGAAAACAAATTACTAATATTTTTCTTCCTATCTGTAGTATGCCCATTGCCAGTCCTGAATAACACAGTCTTTCTTGGCACTGATCTTCATGTAGAAGAAGTTGTTTGTGAGAAGGATTGTCAGCAACTTTGTACAAATAACATCCGATGCCAGTACTATACCTACAGTCCACATGGCTGTAATAGAAACAAGTAAGGTCAATCACTTTTTACAATGTATGCTAAAGTTTGTTGGGCTGTAGAATATAAACTCTTATCATCATTATAAAAACACTAGATGGTGGCCCGATTCTAACGCATCTGGTAGTCTAGAATATGTATGTAGTTCATTTATGAAGATTTAACAATAATGCAAGGAGTACACAATATCTATCTATCACCCACCTATGTGTCTATCGTCTATGTATTTTTTGGATATTTTATCTTTATAATCTAAGGTTCTTGGTACACATATTGGCCAATACCTGTTTGCCCATCAACCAGCTTCAAGGTGATTTTAGATCTGATGAGTCCCTATCCTACCTTGTCACTCTTTCCTTGGGCTCAGCTAAGCCTCCATTTTTACTATTTCTCAGTGGGAGGACTCACTTAAATCAAAGAAACAATGAGACATCATATACAGTGCTTACCACTGAGCCACCATATACAGTGCTAACCACTGAGCCACCATACAATGCTAACCACTGAGCCACCATATACAGTGCTAACCACTGAGCCACCATACAATGCTAACCACTGAGCCACCATATACAGTGCTAACCACTGAGCCACCATATACAGTGCTAACCACTGAGCCACCATATACAGTGCTAACCACTGAGCCACCATATACAGTGCTAACCACTGAGCCACCATATACAGTGCTAACCACTGAGCCACCATACAATGCTAACCACTGAGCCACCATATACAGTGCTAACCACTGAGCCACCATATACAGTGCTAACCACTGAGCCACCTAAACAATGAGCCACCATATACAGTGCTAACCACTGAGCCACCATATACAGTGCTATCCACTGAGCCACCTAAATAATGTCGGCGGCGACTAATGAGCTGCCTCTGTGTGGCGCGCGATTTCGGCGACAGACACAAAAAACCCTTAGACAATTATATAGTAGATTGTCTTTTTCTATTGCAGCATGGCAATGGAATTGCTTCATATGTGTAAAGGTACCGCAACACGGTATGAGATCGTGAACGATATCGCTGAAACGGCACAGGTTTGGAGTCATTCAAACGACATCGTTAGGGCGTCGTTTCGTGTGACACCAAGATACGACTACGATAAATCGTTGGATCGCTGATCGCAGATTTGAGAACATGTTCATAAATCAGACAATCGTCGTTCAGCCAACCTGCAGCATTGATGTGTGTGACATCACGATAACGATGTCGTTAACGACTTCACCTATTCACAACAGTGACCAAGTATCATTCGCTGGATTGTGCAAACGATAGCTGCTCACCGCATCGTTGGTGCATCGTTCACGATATCTATATGTGTGACATCTCACCAACGGTCACTAAACGATGTCCTAACGTCCAGTGAAATCGTTGGTGAGATCGTTACGACATTGAAGCGTGTAACAGTACCTTAATAGTAATTGACATGTGCAGCATTTGAGTATATGTTCACCATCATATCAATGAACCTTTTTTCCAATAGGTGTAAATGCCAATTGAGGATGTCGTCCAATGGCTTGCCAACTGCTATAGAACATGGAAAAGGAGGAATTTCAGGATTCTCTTTGCGATTGTGTAAAAGCAGAATAGTTGGAGGTAAAGTGAACATATTCCATGAAAATATGAATGAAGGAACATTTACATAAAATTTTGTGAAGACTATACAGTTCCAGTATATGTCATCTGAAGTATATGTGGTATTCTGTATATTAAGCTTCACATTTGATGCTTCATTTGGAGTTGTTAGGAGTATTTTCTGACATATACCTTTAACACAAGGTTATATAATATTCCAGTTAATAGGAGAGCTGCACCTGACATGACGTGAGATGAGTATGAGAATAAGTGTCTGACAACGATTCTTCCCAAGCACCAATGGATGCTTGAATTAAGTTTTATAGGAAAAGGCAAACTATCAGAACTGCATGTAGTGTGATATTCTATTCAGTGTTCTGTAAAGTCTTATGTCCTGGTACTAATGTGGATGTTACTTTTACATGTGTGACCTAACTCAACATAGCTGCAGTCCAAGCATTCCCCATTATGGAGCCAGCCTTTCCTAGTAGCATTGGCCTCTAATAGCAGGATAATGCCTTCTCCCGGACTGCAAAAACTGTTCAGAAATAGTTTGACAATCATGATTCATGTTCAATGTATTGACATTTCTTCCAAATTCTCTAGAACTGCATCTGATATATGAACTGTAACATGTACTTGAGCGACTAGTCCAATCCATAGAGGTTTAATATCTCAACCTTCAGGAATTAAAGTATGTGCTGCTCATGTCTTGGTGCCAATACGATAGACGTCTTGTGAAATTCAAGCTGCCTTTGGTGTTATGGTTGATTGGTTGCATACATACATAAGGGCCACTTTACACACACCAACTTATCTGTCCAACTTCTGAACAACTTACTGGTTGCAGTGAAATCATGGACACATTGTTCCATTTGTACACAGCCACTAAATGGAGCAATATGTCCATGATTTCACTGCAGCCAGGTCAGAAGTTGGACAGATAAGTTGGTGTGTGTAAAGTGGCCCTTACCATAGTATCCTATTATGATTAAACATATTTCATGTGGTGTATTTGTTTTTGCTGGACACCATTGTTTGGAGACATAGGTCCAGCAGCGCTCTATGGATAGATTGCAAGTATACCGTATATACTCGTGTATAAGCCGAGTTTTTCAGCCCAAAAATTGGGCTGAAAAGTTCCCCCTCGGCTTACACACGAGTCAATACGGTATCTTAAAAAAAAGATCTTTCACAACATTATTTTGGGGGGTAATGGCCCCCAAATGCTGGCACTCGCCCCCCCCCTGTGTGGTAAGGGCCCCCCCGCTGCTTAACTTACCATCCCAGGTCTTCTGCTCCGTCCTCCATGCTCCGAGTCCCGTCGGGCTGCATCCGGGATCCCCGGCCGTCGCACGATGACGTCATCGTAACTGCGACGGCCGGGGATCCCGGATGCAGCCAGACGAGAGCATGGAGGACAGAGCACAGAAGACCGGCGCGGTACAGTGCAGAAGACCAGGGATGGTAAGTTAAGCAGCGGGGGGGGCCCTTACCACACAAGGGGGGCGAGTGCCAGTATTTGGGGGCCTGTATACCCCTGGGCTGCTATATACCCCTGGGGCTGCTGTATTACCCCTGGGGCTGCTGTATTACCCCTGGGGCTGCTGTATAACCCCTGGGGCTGCTGTATAACCCCTGGGGCTGCTGTATTACCCCTGGGGCTGCTGTATTACCCCTGGGGCTGCTGTATTACCCCTGGGGCTGCTGTATTACCACTGGGGCTGCTGTATTACTACTGGGGCTGCTGTATTACCACTGGGGTCTGTATATACCACTGGGGAGGCTTCTGTAATACTGCTGGGGCCTGTATATACCACTGGGAGGCTGCTGTATACCACACTGCTGGGGGCTGTATACCTGTGCTGGGGTCGACCCTCGGCTTATACACGAGTCAATAGGTTTTCCCAGGTTTTGGGGGCAAAAGTAGGGGGGTCGGCTTATACACGGGTTGGCTTATACACGAGTATATACGGTATGTCAGAATTTTGACAAGTGGATTTATCTAATATAGTGTTAAAACATGATGTGAACAGAACCTTACAGTATGAAATCTGACATATATTTACTCTATGAAATCTACTGTAATACAGAATAGAGTTAGCCTTTCTTTCCTGACTCATGCTGCAGCTTACACCTTTAGGCTTAGAAGGCACTCACTCATTTTTAATGTTATGTTGAAGCCAGTTCTATGTTTAGGATACTTGGTAGTGATGTAGAACGCCATTGTACTGTGAAATAATCCTAACTTTTAATGTTAATTTATCAGAATGCATAAGAAAAAATTAGAATAGATTGTTAAAGGCACAGTGTACAATTGGGTCTTAATGTATAAAGTAATACATTATTCTTTTTTAGGATGTGGAAAACCTGTTGAAACGGCAGGCAGAATTGTAGGTGGCTTTGACAGCTCCCTCGGTGAATGGCCATGGCAAGTCAGCATGCACCTTAAATTAGCTTCACTTAACAGACATGTTTGTGGTGGATCTATTATTACCAATCAATGGATAGTAACCGCTGCCCACTGTGTTGTCCAGTAAGTATCCCAAAGTATACCTTAAAATATAAAGATGTTAACTAAAGAGGTTTCCCCACAAAGTTGATTTTAATCAATAGATCTTGGAATAATAATAATTTTCACAATTTATATGTGACTGAAAAAAATGTTCTTGTGCTGAGAAAATCTTATAAATGTGTCCCTGCTATGTACTGTGTAATGGATGTGTCTGACTGTACAGAAAGCATGGTCTGATCATACCACATCTCCTCTGCTGAGATAATGTTATATATGTGAGACTTATCTTAGACTGTGAGCCCTCATGGACAGGGTTCTCTCCCCTCCGGTATCTGTGCGACACGTATTTAAGGAACACGTATTTAAGATAATCTCAGCACAGGAGATGTGGTATGATCAGACCATGTCCATGTACGATCAGACACATCCATTACACAGAACATAGCAGGGACACATATATAATATTATCTCAGCACAGGAGATGTGGTATGATCAGATCATGTCCCTGTATGATCAGATACAGCCATTACACAGTACATAGCAGGGACACATATATAAGATTATCCCAGCACAGGAGATGTGGTATGATTAGATCATGTCCTTGTACGATCAGACACATCCATTACACAGTACGTAGCAGGGACACATATATAATATTATCTCAGCACAGGAGATGAAGAATGATCAGACCATGTCTCTGTACAGTCATACACATCTATTATAAGGAACGTAGCAGGGACACATATATAAGATTATCTCAGCACAGGAGATGAAGAATGATCAGACCATGTCTCTGTACAGTCATACACATCTATTATACAGTATATAGCAGGGACACATATATAAGATTATCTCAGCACAGGAGCTGTGGTATGATCAGACCATGTCCCTGTACGGTCAGGCAGGTCATTACACAGTACATAGCAGCGGCACATATACAAAAATTAATATTTTTTTATTCACATGCAATTGTGGAGCTTATTATTATTATTCCAAAATATATTAATTAAAATGAATACAGACGAAGACCTTCATGTCGTGCTTATTGTTTTATACCTATTATTTCATTTATAGAAGTTTCTGTCAAAATCTCCTGCTTTCCTTAATTAAGTCACAGAGAAAAATCTTAAAGGAGTTTTCTGTGAATGGACAACCCTAGTTTAACCCCTTTAGGATGTGGTCAATTTCTATTTTTGCAATTTTGTTGTTAACTCCTCTTCTTCCCAGAGCCATGAACTAGATCACTCTGTAATAACTCTATATAATATATGTGTTTCAATTTATGCATTGAAGTACTTAAATTAATTTTTGATGATATTCTAATTCATTGAGACACACCTGTATATGTATATATATATATTTTTTCAGTATATGTATTATTAACTAGATATAGGCAGAGGGGGTATCACAATGGGGGTAGGCTCTGTGGCGCTGGGGGTGGCAGCTGCCTTCCCCGTGTGCTCTACCCCCTGTCCGTGCTCTCTTTCCCCCATGTGCTGTCTTTCATCTTCCTGTTCTCTCTTCTTTAAGTTGTCTCCCCCATATGCACTCGCCCCTACTACTGTGTATTTTCTCTGCCATCTGTGTGCTCTCTCTGCCTCCCTGTGTGCTCTATCTGGCACCTTGTGTGCTCTCTCCAGCCCCCCTGTGCTCTCTGTCTGATCCCCCTATGTACTGTCTCTGGCCCTCCTTTGCGCTCTTTCTCTGCCCCAAACCTGCAAAGACCAGGGGAGGTAAGGGCAGCGTATGGAGACTGGGGGAGGTGAGGGCAGCCCTGTCTGTATGCAAATCACTGTGCACCCCTACTACGTGCCAAGGAAAGGACCTGTGGTGATGTCACAGTCATGCGATCTGGCTCTGCGCATAACATCATCACAGGTCCTGTAGGGTGTTTGCGGCGAGCAGGTGGCAAATGGCTGGTGTCAAGCTGTGAGGGCAGCATGCAGAGAATGGGGGAGGTGAAGGCAGCACTGTCTGTGTCCTGCTCTCTGTGCACCCCCACTCTGTGTCAGGGAAAGGATCTGAGGTGATGTCACAGTCATATCATCTGGCTCCGCCCATGACCATGACATCACAACAATATTTGCGGCAGGTTGGGGGGCAATTGGCTGGTGTCCGACAGCGGCAACAGGTTTGTGGGGGAGCTTTTTCAGGTAATGTAGCTGTCAACTATCAACAGTACTGTTTGTGGTCATATACTGCCAGCGGGCGCTATATTTTTACACCCATCACTTGGGTGTGCAAATATGGCTACTGGAACTTATAATCCATCAGCAACCCATCAGAATTTATTTTAATCAATTCTGGAGACTGAATCCTGACAGTGCAGCATACACACCATCTTCTACTACCGGTGAATCAAATTTTTTTTGTAAAATGCAAAGATGTGCAAAAGGTTTCCCATTTTTTTACATATTCACAGCAGTTGTGCCACTCTCCACAAATACTGTACAGAATTATACATTCATTACAAGCTGTGCATGCCTTACACCAGAAATTTTACTCAAATACATACTTTTACAGTACAGTGGTTCATACCACTTTTAAGACACACCAAATTAATTAGGAGGTGTCCAGTTCATAATAAGTCAGGAGTTTCTGACTCCAGCACAATCTCTCATCAACACTTGGCATAAACAATGTCGCTCTTGATGAATTGTTAATTATTACCTATAGACTTTCCATTGATCCTGCATACAACTGTATCCAGTTTCTCTTGCAAACACATTAACCAAACACATTATGAGTGAGTAGTAAGATGTTCGGGTTTGGATAGCTGTAACCAAATACTTTAAACGAGTAACAAATCCAATGCAAGTCAATGAAGAACTCACTCGGATTCGAATACTGAAACAGTTCAAAGAATTTGGTTAGAGCTCTCCTAAATATCTTACTACTCGCTTATCACTAATAAGAATGGCTGTTGTGATGGTGTTGTGTTTCTTGCCACAATTCCAAAATTACATCCTTGAGTCTACAGCCTAGCTCTACAGATTCATTTAGGTTTTGGCTAAATTCCTGATACTTTATTTGAAAACCTGGGGGAAGTTATGGTTACGTAGTAAAAAAATCATAGGCCCCAATGTCAATACATGTAAAGAGAAGAATTCAAAAGAACTGAGGAACGCTGCGGTGAGTCACTGGTTACATTTTATGAAGACCAGTATGCTGTCTCTACTCTACCAAAAGTCCTATTAAATATCCCTCAGCTCTTGTTTACTATCTGCTCCATTTTATTCTAATTTATTCTTTCTAAGCTGTTCCAACTTCTGTGCTAAATTCTGACAATTATGAATAAATAGAAAAAGAGCTCACACCACTAGCTTCATATGCTTCATCGCTGCCAATTGCACACCTATAAAGGTGTATATCCTCCAGAATGCTCAATTCCACCGGTGCTCCGGAAGTCCAGGAGTAAGAACAGGAAGAGAAAAAGTCTTGGCACCGCCGGTAGGGATAAAATCTTTTAACTTTATTCATCATGGTTTAAAACAGTAAAAAAAGGTTACTTTTTGAAGCCATGATGAATAAAGTTTAAAGATTTTATCCCTACCGGCGGTGCCAAGACTTTTCCTCTTCCTGTTCTCACTGACAATTATGCTTCAGTCTCAGTCTATAAAATCTTTGCCCAGAAACTCTTCTCCTCGCTAAGCATGATTTTTCTGTAAATTAGATATGAACAGAGCCTATATGGTCTGCACATTGCCACTGTTCAAGCCGGTTAGGGAGTAGATGTTACATTTGGTGATTTGTATGTGCACAAGGGGGTAACATTGCAATACAAGTAAATAGAACATGAAATGCAATCATAATCCCTCATTAATGCAGTGTTAGCATTTATGCATTCTTTCAAAGTTTCTTTTAAAAATGATTGGATCACATACAGGTACTAATTTTGAAAAAGACACAAACACTATCTGAATTAACTTTGTTTATTGTAACAAAATAAGGACCATCACCTACCAGAAAAGTAGGTTTCATAAGATGAATAAACAGGAATTAACAGGAATACAGGTTACATCTTATTAACAGGAATACATTTTATTGATCCTTTATTAAGATAAAATCATCAACACATCGAGAGGGCACACTGGACGCGTTTCAAGGAAGACCCCCTTATTCTTCCTTGAAACGCATCCAGCGCGCCCTCTTGATGTGTTGATGATTTTATCTTAATAAAGGATCAATAAGAAGAATGGCACCGGTAATCCTTTTTATTCATATTGTGGATGGAAGCATACCATTATACTTGGTGCAGGAGTCCAGGGAGTATTTCTGGGGACCCGTTCCCCCATTCCCTGGAATCATTTTGCTCTTATAAGATGGTCACAATCAAAAATTTGACATCTGTTGAACAACCATAGAAGGAAAATAAAATTAATTAATTAATTGCCCCTAAAGTACTCTTTTTTCTAGAAACCAAAATATATTTTGTAAATTAAAATGAAAAGGACAAATTGGCCTCTTCACTTTTTGTTCATTCTTTTTTTTGAGTTTGGAGGTAAGAATCTAAAATATACAGTCTCTGTTCGTCCTAGTTCCATGTGACATTTCTGACCCACGAACAACTTCTTTTAAAGAAATTCACAGAAGATAATTTAATCTCATGTGGTTTGCCCTGATCTCACTTTTTTCCATATAAACTTCAATTGCCTTTATTCAAACTAAACTCTTCTGGGTTCTGGGTCACCGTGAAAACTTCAGAGAAAACTTACAGTAGTTGTATTTGAACTTTAACTATTTAGAATCATAAGGCAGCTAAAAAAGTATTTGTAATAGCTTTTTATGAAGTGTAAATGAACAATAACTTGGATAATTCCAAACAATCAAATCTCTTAAGGCACCGTCACACGCCGCAATATGGCTTCCATATCGCTGGCAATTTGACGTGAGCGCGCAGATTTCGGGCACTTTTCTCTGATCGCTGTGGAACTGTCACACATAGCGATCTCGCGTGCGATCTTTGGCGATCCTGCGTTCCGGAAATCACCTGCAGAAGACCGGAAGCGATCTTCCCCTCACACATCTCAGTGTCACACGCCCCAATCGTAGCAGCGATGTGGGCATACTGTTTTGATAGGGGCATGCTAGAGTGTGTTTCACCGCGCCCCTATCACTGCGATTGGTGGAAGGAACTGTGTTCTCATTGGTCAGCCTTGCGTGAACGCATGGGTCATCCAATAAGGCGCCTCGGACACGGCGAGTCAATCGGAATGCAGTATCACCCACCAATCGCAGCAGATGTGGCGCGAAGAAAACACCATCCAAGCACGCCTACAGGATTTATTTCAGAATCACTGTGTATGTCGCTATCGCCCTGTCACACGGCATGATCCGCTGAAATGGCCTGGTGGACATCGCTTGATTTCACTGCAGTGCAGGGCAATCAGGAGACGCTCCACCAGCGGTTTCTCGCCGTAGAATCGCCCAGTCACACTCCACTACGCACATGTAATGTGGCTTCCACATCGCTGAATTCGGGAATTGCCAGCGATCTCTTCTCACACCACAACAGCTTTGAGACAATTTGGAATTTGTTGTTTTATTTTTAATCTTTATGTTTTAGTACAACTGATAATTTCACAACATAATTTTCTGTGTACTAAAATATGCTGACATTATCACAGAACAGTGCCATTAATGGTGCAGAAGGAGTCACTGTGTGCTCTATCATGCACCATTTTCTGATGTATACGCCTACTGGAGGCAGACACCCAGACACAGTCTACTACGTGTGTGCCGTCATAGTCAATGGCCCTGTCGGCGCTACACCCGAATCTCATTTTGATTTGGACAAGTCACAGTGTGAAGAGGGCTTTAGAGCTCGGTGACAGGTACCAAATGTATTTTTTATATGTACATGTGCAAAGTGCTTCAAGTGCCCATACTGTTTATTGTAGACTAAGATAAGGACAAATTGAACTTTATACCTGTGCTATCCCTGGAAGTGTCATTGGCAACTGAAGCATTTTTCCCCCAAACATGCCATACACAATCACAAATTTTTATAATGTGTAAAATATGTAAAATGCTTAAAGTGTAAATGTCATTTAATAAAAAAACAAAACAAAACACAATACTGCAGTAGTTGTTAATGATGGGCCACATAGCAGCTAAGAAATGTTTTTTTATGCCATATGACTTATTTTATTACATTTTTCTGTGCTCTTATAAAAACTGCATTTTAGGGCTCTGTGAGCATGGCCAGTAGCTGATAACAGTGAGCAGTGCAATGTGACAACAGAATGAGGACAAGACAGCCAGCAGAGTTATGTGGAGAGCCAGCAGACAAGGGGTTAACAAAGATTGTGACAGATCTTTCTGTCACCAGCTAGTTTGACCTGATCCTCAACACTGACATTGCAACTGTGTTGTTAGCTCAGACTAATCTGATACATTATTTGCTCATGAGCTGCGGGCAGGAATGTAGGCCACACCCCTTCCTTTATCTAGCTACATCCCCCGTATTCACTGTGAAGACAGATCTGACTGATAATGAACATATGGCTGCTTCACACACAGTGTTGTGGGAACACCTTGTGGAAGGTTTATGAATGGTAATCAACTAGAATTTTCAAATGAAGTATATCAGAAAGTTTATTAAAATCACTTGCTCTACATTATTACTAAATAAAAATTTAAATACTGGTTACGCTTTAAGGACCAATATGTTTATCTAACATTTTCCAATGCCACTTGCAGTACTTTGTTGATATTTCATGAACGTCCAATGGGAACCATCAACTGACTCAAAGGGGACTTTTATTGATAGACTTAATGTCCAGATTTTCACTCTTTCTCCCTTACTCAATGTTTTGTCTTTCATTATAAGGGCTTCTGGGTTGTGTAAAATGAGTTGCTGTTGGTTAGTGGAATAAGTCTTGAATGATCAGCAAACCATGTCAATACTGATTAAGCAGTGACAATGACATAATTAGAAATCAGGACTATAGATATAGGTAGGGTTAAGTTCACAGGTCAGGTGGATATAAAAGGCAAAAGGTATCAGTCTTGGGTCAAAGCCGATGAGGTATCCAAGGGCTTATCAGCAGAGTAGTAAGTACTAGAGTGAGGTCAGAACACAGAGCATCAACCAGTATAAAGCTCACCAGGAGCAGAGTACACAATACAATGACTGCCAAAGAACAGATGTCACATGCTTATTGTAGTCTTATGGCACTCTCTTTCACCGTCAGACCTTCCCTGCTCTTGGTCCAGTGATTAAATCAATTGGCCTTTCAGCAAGTCCCTATTTAAATACATCAGAACAATGCTAATAAGTGGCTGAAGTATGTGTTCTAAAGAGGGGTGAATGCTTGCCTAAAAGATGGATGACTATTTACTCTTGGTTGAGCTTAAAGCATCTCCAGCTAAAGTTATGACTTTTCCACTTGTGGAGGTATAACTAAAGTGATTTGCTGTGTTTGCCAAAACTTTGGCCTCTCAACAATTAGTGCAGACCACAAAAATAGAAATTTGGCACCTAAGCATCAAGGAGAGCAGTGCTGGAGCAGAAACAGGGGAGTATGATGTAGTAAGCCTTAGTTGATTCTACCTGTGGGACCCTCACCCATGTATCAACAGCACAGGTCTGGTCAGCCCTTTTTAGTGATTTATGACTATTAGTGATGGGCGAACCAATACTGTAAAGTTCGGAGTCTCTACCAGACACCTAGTGTCCGTGCATGGACCTCAAACATGGACTTCTCAGGGAAGCCCATGGTACTGTTCAGGTTTCGCTGCGCAGATAAAGCTTGCAGCTTTCAGAGCAGCCAATCAGCAAGCTTTACCAATGGAAAATGGGGATTAAAGCATTAAATCACACTTACCGAGAACCATGCGCTTGTCACATTACTTACAGATCTACTTATTAAACCTCATGCATTTCCACTGCTGCCGCCGTATACTCTTTGTGACAGCATGTGTGAGTGGTTGCATTCAGATTCAAACACTGCCCTCTGGTGGTAGTCGATGCACTAAATTCTGGGGCAGTTGAGGACTGCAATTTTTCACCTGGGATGGCCTCCCCAGGCTGAGAATTCCAATTTCAAGCTGTGTGCTTTATCGACGCTGGTTATCAAAATTGGGGGGACCAAATAGTGTTTTTAAAATTATTCATTCAAATAATTAAAAAAAAACACATCGTCCTCCATATTTTGATACTTAGTGACAATAATGCACACAACTAAGGCTGCAGCTTGCAGCCATATGCTTTATCTGTGCATTGTATCAATATATGGAGAACCCCATGCCATTTTTTTTTTAATTATTTTTTTATTTTTCACTGCACTTTGGGACATAGACACTTTGGGACATAGACAGCTAGTGTGAGAGCAATGAATCACAGATGCTGGCATAGAGGGTGGGAGCTCAGTCTAACTGCAACCAATCACAGACGCTGTAATAGAGGGTAGTGAAAGTGGTGAATATTCATGAGGCTTAATGAACAGACTGGGAAGTAGTGTGACAGGTGCACGATTCTTGGTAAATATGATTTAATGCTTTAATACCCATTTTTCTTTATTTTGGAGCTCCCCAGCATTTACTACCACCATTTTATAACACTGAAGCTGGGGTCCTCATAGACTTATATAGGGTTTTGTCTCAGTTTCGGGTGATGTCCGGTCTCAAACCCAGACTTTTTTATTAAATTCCGTCCAGATTCGGTGAACCTAAACATCTGTGAGTTTGCTGTTAGGTCCCCTTGCACCGCTCCCCCGCTCACCTTCCCGGAAATTGCGTTCGCCCCTGCTCCGCAGGGCGAGCATCTGGTGCCTAGGCGTGTGGTGTTCCAAAGCTGTCCCCAGGTCCTCTTCCTCTCTGCCAATCACCGGGGTTCACACACCAGCACACTACAATAGACAGTGTAATCAGCGGTGCATTCAGACTACAATAGACGGTGTATTGAGCGGTGCATTGGGCGTGGGTGCTCTCCTCCCCTGTGAATCTAGGGCCGGCACAGCTCAGCCTGACACTCCCCTTGGCCAATAACTGTCTGTCCTCCGGTATATCAGGCCGCATCCACTGCTGGGAGGTGCCTGATTATTGTGTTAGTTGCCTCGTGCATATCTAGCTGTTAGTCAGGCTCTCCTTGTGCTCTCTCACTCGTGCGTATTCTCCCAGTCCTATGCCCTGTCCATGTCTCGTGCTCTGGTACCTCCGGCCCTTCTCTGCCATACCACCGTTAGGTTAACCCTATGAGCCGCCCTTTTGGTACCGGCCGCTATGGTATTTAGACCCCCTGGGCTTGCCCCTGACAATCCCTGTATAGGAGTTGGATCAACTAGGACCAGCTTACCCAGGGGAGTTCGATACCACGGCCCAGTGGGTCCACTCTAGGGTGCCTTCCTCCTGAAGTGTGACATTTGCCCTTCTCTAATGGCAATCCCATTCTTCAATAAAATCTGCAGATACAACAGGGTGTGCCAAGTTTTTCAGGCACCTATGTCATAATAATCTGAATAGTATGTTAGGCTTATTGTTAAATGAAATTCCATGTGCTTTCAAAACCTCAATGATAATAGCTTGCAATATAAATTGGATTGATGTCATACAATTTCTGCATATTATTCCTCAGACATGTAGTTAATAAGGAAACTTTCCACCGATCATTTGTATATGTTTTTTCTGTAGATGGCCCCTTCCAAGATTTTGGAGCCTTTATGTAGGCTTTTTAAACCAATCCGAAATCAAACCAACTACACCAGCATTAGACATTGAACAAATTATACTTCATCCCGAATATACTGGAGCAGAAGGTGGCAATGACATTGCTTTACTGAAACTAAAAACACCCATTGCATATAATGGTAAGTGCTCTGCTAATGTATTAGGAAGGCATTCACACACTGTTCAAAGTGATCAATGTGACCTTCATGCAACAGATTATTTGTTAAAAAGCATCATCATAAAATCACATAATTATTATATTTTATTGTGACTTTGATTTTCTTCCACTAACTTATAGAACTTACTCTATATTTTTAATAAAATGTCTGCTGATGAATTTTCTTGAGATAAATACATTAGAACTTGTATTGTTTAAGAGAATAAGCAACATTTCACCTCCCCCTAATTATTTATATGTGCATGTATCTCATTAAAACACTTTAGCAATATCTTTACATGAACAATCTGTTCCTCTATTATTGAGAAATCAGCATATTTATTGATATGCAAATGAGGCTGAAGATCTGAAGTCTCCATCTTGATTCCTTGGAAAGTGCCATCTCCTCCTGCTTGACTAACTGATCCTTTCTCTGAAGTTACACAGCATAGATGCTGTCAGTCAATGAGGAGGCAGCGCTGGTTAGAGAATAGAGCTAAAGTGACAGAGATCTACCATAGCCCTTCAACTAAGGGCAGAGTGACACTATGTGAAATGCACACGAGCTTTCTGCATGAATCTCACATGACTCACCCGGAACGGCCCCTGCCTCTCTGGACAGGAGAGAGTCAGCTGCTTGTGTTTCTATGCAGGTGAGTCATGGGAGACTCATGCAAATATCTCGCATGCATTTCACATAATGTCACTCTGCCCTAAATTTACAAATCAAACTCTGATTTCTCAGTAAGGGCCGCTTTACACACACCAACTTATCTGTCCAACTTCTGAACAACTTACTGGTTGCAGTGAAATCATGGACACATTGTTACATTTGTACACAGCCACAAAATGGAGCAATGTGTCCATGATTTCACTGCAACCAGAGATCTGTTCAGAAGTTGGACAGATAAGTTGGTGTGTGTAAAGTGGCCTTTACAGAGAAATAGACTTTCCATGTAAAGGTATTCCTGGACTTCCCTTTGAAAGAGTTGCATGCACATATAAATATTTTGGGGATGAAACAGTGCAGACAGGTTCCCTTTATCTTTTTAATTTACAGAAAATAGAAAAAGTAACATTATACATTCTTTATAGAGGAGTGCTATATAGTGTGATTGTTAAGTTGTGAGAAATAGCCTCTAATTCTCATCAGAAGCCACAATTATGTTAACCGTCTAACCACCATCCAATTTGTTATGTTTATTATTATATTGTCCTGGTGGGATTTTGTTGGGAAGGATATGCAGATGAGGATTGAAGATGGATAAACAGGTGGCTAATGGTTAATTTGAGTGGTCTGGGTTGAGCTAGGAATCTACTTTCATATTTGTGAAGTGGCACCCGTCCTCTGAAGTGGCATCCGTCATCCGCTTTCAGCATCCTGATGTATCGATATCAAATGCAAATATCTGCAAATATTGCATCCGCTGGTAGTAAAAGCACCTCACACACTATCGCCAGCGGTGCTGCGGCAACACGCACCAGACGCAACCTGCAACTGCTGACACACTTTATTGCCACAGATGCCCACCACTGTCCCCGAACCTTACCGCTGCAAACAACGCCGCTTCAGTAACTGGACCACCATGTATCCGGCATGCATGCCCAGTTACAGATGGCAGTGGCGGACACAGTAACTGCACCGGCGTGCTCGCCACACAGCGGGAAGAGAGAGACAACACAGGGGGTGACAAAGCACACAGGAGGCAGAGTACAAGGGAAGAGAGAGCACAGGGAAGAGACAAAACACAGGTGGGGAGAGACAGCACAGGGGTGAGAGAGACAGCACAAGCAGAGAGACATCAAAGGGGGAGAATGCAGGGGAAGACAGCACAGGGGGAGAGACAGCTCAAGAGGAGTAACAGCACAGGGAGAGAGAGAGCAGATGGGGGAGAGTGCTGGGGGGTAAATAGCATAGGAGAGAGAGATAAAGAGCCCGAGAGACAAAGCACAGTGGGAGAGAGAAACAGCACAAGGGGAGAGACATCACAGGGAGACAACACAGGGGGAGACACAGTACAGAGGGGAAAAGAGAGTGGACAGGGTGCTGTGCATAGGGGTTAGACAGCACAGAAGAAGAGAGAGACAAAGTGCATGAGGAAGAGACAAGGCATGGGGAAGAGATAGACAGCAAAAGTGGAGAGACATTACAGTGTGGAGAGAGAACACAAAGGGGGGAGACAGAACAGGGGAGAAGAGAGATGAAGTGCACAGGGAGAGATAATGCACAGGAGGGAGAGAGCACAGGGAGAGCAGATGCAAAACACAAGGGTGAGAGAGACAGTGCACAGAGGGAAGAGAGCACATAGGGTGGAGAGAGTACAGGGGGCAGAAAAAGCACACAAGGGAAGAGAGAGTGCACAGTGGGGCAGAGAGAGCACAGGAGGCCAAGAGAGCAGAGGGACCGAGAGAGCACACTGGGGGCACAGAGAGTGCTCAGGCAGAAGATAGAGTGCTCAGGTGGAAGAGAGAATGTTCATGTGGAAGAGAAAGTGTATAGGGGAAGAGAGAGCACATGGGTTGAGTTCACAGGAGGAGGGGCAAGCGCATAGGTGGAGACAGAATGCACATGGGTGAGACAGCTCAAAGGAGACAGATTGAGATGGGAGAAGACAGGACGAGGGAGAGAGACAGCATACAGGGGGGAGACAGCTCAATGGAATGAGTACAGAGACTAGAAGATAGCACATGGGGGATAGAGACTGCACACAGGAGGGGAGAGGTCAACAGGTCAAAGGAGAGAACCTGACCTGACAGAAATCAGTAAGTAAGGCCACGTGCACACGTTCAGTATTTGCTGAGTTTTTTACCTCAGGATTTGTAGACAAAACCAGGAGTGGAACAATCAGAGGAAAAGTCTAATAGAAACACCTGCACCACTTCTGTATTTATCATCCACTGCTGGTTTTGGCTACAAATCCTGAGGTAAAAACTCATCAAATACTGAATGTGTGCCCGTGGCCTAATGAGATTGTAAGGAAACCAGGTAGCTCTGAGCTGCTTAAGAGACAATTTGAGAATACCCCTTTAATAATCAAATATAAGGCCTTGTGTGGCAATGCATTACTAATCCCTGATATAAAGAAGATGACTAAAGCCTTTTGTAATTATTGTATTTGATTTTTATTTTTAGAGACACTTTTTGTAATACTTCATAACACAAAATGAATGGCACATAAAATAGTTATTGCAATTACTGAAATTTAATGTGAAGTATAACAGAAGAATTTAATTTTTTCATTATGTTTCTACTATTGTTTTTTTTTTTTTAAGATTATCAACAAGCCATCTGCCTACCACCAATTCGTGACTCTTTTGTGCTTCCTAGAACATGTTGGATAACAGGATGGGGATACACCAATGAAACAGGTAATATATTTTGCAATTCCTTACTTAAAGGGAAACTGGCCTACAATAGTAGAGGGTTGATATGTGGCTTGGATCTCCTACTGAATACCAGTTGCTAAAATAAACAGATAATTAATTAATTTATTGTAATTAATTAAAATTATTCTAATTCTTCCTCTGCAAATCTGAGCTCCTCCTACTGTGTAACATGAAATTGATAGATAGAGTAGTATGTTCAATGTGAATAATGTTCCTTTATTGTGATGTATCATTTTTTTTTATTACACCTTTTCCAACTTACTGCCAGTTGGTGGGAGTGTGGGAGTGTGGGATACAAATTGAGAGCCCCCACTGGTTTTAGGCTGGAGACACATTGAGTGAGATGCCTGTGAGATACTCGCATGAGTCTCACATGAACCGGAACGGGAACGGCCGCCGACTCTTTGGACAAGAGCATGTCAGCCCCATAGAAACACATACAGCTCCACACTCCTATCCAGAGAATCGGCGGCGCTAGGTGAGTCCTGCGATACTCAAAGTGAGTATCTCGCATGTGTCTCGTTCAGTGCATCTCCGTCCGGCCTTAGAATCAAAATGTCACCAGGTTTTTGCTACATAATTTCAGGAAATCATAATCTTGAAGCAGAAACTTTGATTCCAGTGATGTATCACTTATTAGTCATCTTAGTAAAGGTTTTTCTAAGAATGACCCTTTTATTAGCAGGAGAATATCACTAGAGGATTAGGTGGCCTGCTGACATATTGACCAATCATGCCCCAACAACTAATGAGCACATTTCTGCCTATGCAAAGTGTACACAGAGAACCGAAAATCAATGGCTTGGACAGGATTATACAGATAACTGGTAGATCTGCAGCAGATAAAGTTTTTCATCAAAACTGCAGAAAGTGTAGCGCTCCGCTAGTCAGCGCGCTACAAAAGGGTACTGCATCCCTAACAGAAGATGCAGTATGCTTTGTCTTGGTAGGGGTAATAGAAGCCTGAAGCTCCACAACCACACACACACACACACCCCTAGTGATAGGGGACAAATCAGACAACCCATTACCAGGGTGACCGGTCCGGTGGGAGGACAGCTAGGTTATATAGTGAGTGGGGATGAGCAGGAAAGTGTTCAGCAGAGTGAGAGTTGCAAAGTGAAAGCAGCAGAAAGAGGAGCTGAGAGCAGAGCTCACAGGACAGAAGTAGAGGAGAAGTAACGGGAAGGTGACTCACCGTGACCGGCTGACTCCGGTTGATACAGGCGATTCTTCTCCTTCCTTGTCACGGGTGGACCGCGCCTGCCGGTAGTGGGGCCCGGTGTAGTGCAGATCAAAATTGAAGACGTCTTGCGGGAACAGATTAAAAAGGGGTTTAATTTGTTTGATTCGTGACGCCACCTATGAGTAGATTCGGTAAGGGCTACCGACGCTGCGGAACCCCCGGGGGATGGACAGCAGCAAGATGTTACGCTCCCCACAGGCTGAGCGGTGATCCCCGGGGGCTGGAGCTGCTCAAGATGTTGTGCGGCAGCTGCGGTTACCTTAGTGTGCGGACGGATAGTTCATAAGGAGACACGGACACAGATAGTCTCTGCAACAGGTCTTTACTGTAACCAGCAGGCAGTACATGGCTTACAGTGGTTGAGTAGTAGACCGGGTGGACTCAGCAGTGATAGTGTTCCTCAGAGATCCGCAGTGTTCCTCCATTCTACCTACTTAGTTCCTTCTTTTTGCCAGCGTCGCCCAGGAATACCAGGTCGGGTACGGGGAGGCTGCTTCAATGCCCTATCCATGATGTACGTTCTGGATGCTTTGGGGAGCCTTGGATCCCTCAGTGGGTACACCGCTGGTTAGACGACTGGAAGTTGGCTGGTGGTGGGGTGCTCCTGTGAAGCTGATCCTCCACTCTTCTGGTTTGCGTGGCAGAGGTGAACTGCTGCCAGCTTCGGTACCAGTGAACCGGCTGTGAGTTGTGGGCACGGGAGTCTTTTGGGAACCCGTGTAGATATGCCCAATCCCGGTGGTTAAGGCCTCAGGTGCTGACACCCGACCGGTGACGGCCCAGGGGCCCACACGGAGTGCGGAGCCCCCGCTCCTCTCCAAGTTCTAGTCTGCTCTTGTCAGGTTCTAGATTCTCTCTCTACTCTGACTCTCACTGTCTAGATTACTGTGTGTTCTACTACACTACCCTAACACTCCACCCACCAGGACCTAGGATTGGTCCCCTGTTCTAGGTGTTGTATGTTGGGTTGGATCTCAGAGATAACTATTGCACTGCTTTGTCAGAGAATATTGCGGCTGCAATACTCCCTTGTGACGCACTCATTGCGGGGCGCCACACTCCCCCTTGGTTAAATCAGCTTGTCCCCAAGCGTCAAACTACTCACATTACAGAGGTTTTTACATTTTTATAATTTACAACAGGTAATACACTTTTATTAATGACAGGTCATATATGCATAAAAGTGAGGTAGGTAAACAGGTTAACACATTGCGCGGACTCGGCGGGCGGTCGGCTGTCCTTAGGATAAAAGTTCAGGCTGGAGCCGCCAAGTCGCGGTGTTATGGTGCAAACAGGAAGAAGTCTCGTTTAATAGCAAAGTTCAAACAACAACAGTCACTTATGGAGGGCAGTGTTCCGGACCCGTATAGCGAACCACCCATCGCGGCATATATGGCGCTCATAGGTTACTATGTCCCCTCTATACAAGTCTCGGTTTGGATGGCCTCGCGGTAGGTGCGATTCCACATCACGGCGCCCCACAAACACTTCAGTACTCGCACCCTCCTCCCATACGAATCCCCACCCGGTGGACAAGTTAAATGTGCTTACCCACCCGGTTTTACGGAATAGTTCAGGCAGTGGAGATTGGCGGCGGGCCTCGGCACGAGCCTGCATGTTGGCTTGCAGTCGAGTGTGCCACTCGTCTCTCCGGATACGACGTACCTCTTCGTCGGAGTGATGCGGCGTGTGGATAAAGTCACTACGGCGTGCTGGTTGTTGAACCACTCGAGCTTGGTGGGCAGTCTGGAGTGGAGCCCGGTTCAACGGAACCGGAGAAGATACTGTTGCGGTGGCACCCGACCAGTGCACCCGAGCTGATCGCCCGGCAGAAGGGTTCCTTGTGTCTCCCCAGGCGAACCCGGTGTAGAGATCCTCAGGTGAACTGTAGATCTCCTCGTCATCCTCCTCGACCTCCTCGATGACTACGTCGGGCTGCTCGGCTGGCGAAGATGATGGGATGGAATCCTCTGTATCGGTGGGTGGCTGTGCTGCAAGGTTCTCCTCGGATCGTTGTGCAGGACTTCCAGGCTGCCTGCCTCTTCTTCTGTAGCAGCGGGAAGTGGTGTTTCAATCCCGGTCACCAGGTAGGCCTCTGTAGTTGCAGAGGAGGCCTCCGGTTCAAGGGAGAAACAAGCGACAGTCTCGGTAGTGTGGAAACTAGTCGCGGGTTCCGCAGGTGGAACCTGGTAGAGATCGAGTTCTTCCATGGAGCATGTTATGAGCTCCGGCTCAAGAACGGGATCGGTTGCGATATTGGTCGCTGGAACGGGTCGAGTTGCGGCCTCCACCGGAATGACGCAGTCTATTGGCTCTGGTGACGGAGCAGGACAGGTGGTAGGCGAGGGTGAGGCGGTCGAGAAGCTGGTGACGTCGTCTGGGCTTGGAGAAGCTGTACCCGGTCGGCTCTGCTGCATCGCATGGTGTAGTCGTCTGCCTAGGGTCGCGCTCCAGCTACGGATCGTCCATTCCACTGTCTCTAGTAACCGCACCCGGAGGTCTTGTAGAGCCTCTAGCCAGAAGTCGGGACTGCCGTCTATGGTAAGGGCAGGATCCGGACCCGGTTGGCTGATGGCTGCTCTGGCCTCCGCCTCGACCTCCCGCATCAGGTCTTGGAGTCTCATGCTGGCCATTCTTCTTGGAGGGAAACCACACCCGTTCAACCGGTAAGACGTTCTGGTAGAGCTGGTGAAGATGTCTCCTCTCTCCGTCGGTGTGTCTATGACACTCCCATTTCCTCTGGGCTTTTGTAGTCCAATCGTGGGAAAAGTCTTTGGGGTCCGCCCCCATGGTTGATTCGAGCAATCAGGGCGGACAAAGAGTTTGGCGCCTTTTGTCTTTTGCCCTCCCACGATGAGGGGGGGGTTGACTCACTCCTGGGCTTCACGTGGCGGCTTCTTGTGGCGGGAGCGCCATCTTGGGCGCCATCTTGACCCAATGGTGTAAAGGCGGGAAAGTTCTTTTAGGGACGAACAAAGTCCAATTGTAGACAATAAAGTCCAGTTTAAGCACAATATACCCGTTGGGTAACGGACCTGCTCGTATCCTGTTCGTGACGCCATTTTCTGACTCACCGTGACCGGCTGACTCCGGTTGATACAGGCGATTCTTCTCCTTCCTTGTCACGGGTGGACCGCGCTTGCCGGTAGTGGGGCCCGGTGTAGTGCAGATCAAAATTGAAGACGTCTTGCGGGAAAAGATTAAAAAGGGGTTTAATTTGTTTGATTCGTGACGCCACCTATGAGTAGATTCGGTAAGGGCTACCGACGCTGCGGAACCCCCGGGGGATGGACAGCAGCAAGATGTTACGCTCCCCACAGGCTGAGCGGTGATCCCCGGGGGCTGGAGCTGCTCAAGATGTTGTGCGGCAGCTGCGGTTACCTTAGTGTGCGGACGGATAGTTCATAAGGAGACACGGACACAGATAGTCTCTGCAACGGGTCTTTACTGTAACCAGCAGGCAGTACATGGCTTACAGTGGTTGAGTAGTAGACCGGGTGGACTCAGCAGTGATAGTGTTCCTCAGAGATCCGCAGTGTTCCTCCATTCTACCTACTTAGTTCCTTCTTTTTGCCAGCGTCGCCCAGGAATACCAGGTCGGGTACGGGGAGGCTGCTTCAATGCCCTATCCATGATGTACGTTCTGGATGCTTTGGGGAGCCTTGGATCCCTCAGTGGGTACACCGCTGGTTAGACGACTGGAAGTTGGCTGGTGGTGGGGTGCTCCTGTGAAGCTGATCCTCCACTCTTCTGGTTTGCGTGGCAGAGGTGAACTGCTGCCAGCTTCGGTACCAGTGAACCGGCTGTGAGTTGTGGGCACGGGAGTCTTTTGGGAACCCGTGTAGATATGCCCAATCCCGGTGGTTAAGGCCTCAGGTGCTGACACCCGACCGGTGACGGCCCAGGGGCCCGCACGGAGTGCGGAGCCCCCGCTCCTCTCCAAGTTCTAGTCTGCTCTTGTCAGGTTCTAGATTCTCTCTCTACTCTGACTCTCACTGTCTAGATTATTGTGTGTTCTACTACACTACCCTAACACTCCACCCACCAGGACCTAGGATTGGTCCCCTGTTCTAGGTGTTGTATGTTGGGTTGGATCTCAGAGTTAACTATTGCACTGCTTTGTCAGAGAATATTGCGGCTGCAATACTCCCTTGTGACGCACTCGTTGCGGGGCGCCACAAAGGAACCTCAACCTGGTGACCCAGACAGAGAGGGGCAAAGAAGAGGGTAACTGAATACCCTGGCCCCGTCCGAAGTGGTTTACCGGCTCCGAAGTGGTGCAGAGGACAATCCCTGAGCCGCAAATTATAGGCATAGGGGCATGATCCAACCGCCCAAACTAAGCACGGTCTCCACCAGAAGAGTGAAACTGCGTTGGGTCCCCTTTGGAGAGAAAAAGGGTTCCCATATCACCCGACGGGCCTGGTTCAACAAGTGGGATTCGTGCAGGGCAGTGCAAGGAAGAAGGAGAGTGCAGAGCTAGGACAGAGCAAGTATAGAGAAGGAACATCACCGAAGCTTCAGAGGGACATTACTCAATGCCAGGACAACCCAGTTCACTACCCTAGCTGAAACAACTGCATACCCTGTAAGACTGCAGATTACCAGAGTAAAGTACCCATACAGAGTGAGTAAGTGTCTGTGTTCCTTGCTGATGAACTGTGTTTTTCCTGCATCACATCGCAATGACTGCCCTACACTACCATCCCATCAATACAGCCCTGGGGACTCCGCTTTTCCTGTAGAGAGCCACAATAACTTGCTGACGCCCATCACCCTGGAGGTCCCTGCAGTGCCGGTGCCATCACCGGACATACAGGTGGCGTCACGACTGACAACTTTATTATTTTCAACCCCCTTTTTATGGTCTCCCAAAGGGCACGAACTCGGGCACCGACCACCCGTGACATCCCCGTACCAGTTCGCCCGAGATCTGAGTACCCAGGCCCTTGTCAGGCCCAGACAAAATCAGCCCAGTAAATGACGCATCAATGGAATCAAGGTGTCATGGTGTAGTGGAACTGCTGTTGAGGGAATGGTAGTTAAATGCAGGGTGACCAGGGAAGACTAGTCTGTCCCTAGTCTAGGAACCCTGAATGGCCCTGATCCCGAAGGTATCCCTGATGGTGAGAAGGTTCGGGCCTCCAGCCTCTCCCTAAAACTCCTCCACCAGCCCTGCGCTATTACCCCCTCACCTCCCTCCACAGAACTGGGATACAGCAACTCCAAAGGAAAGGACATCATCTACATAAACACACAGGTCAGCACAGCACGGCTTCCAGGCATAGAGTGAGACTCTATCAGCAGCACCACCTGGTGGAAGGAGAGGCTACTTAAAGGCTAGGGGGAGGGCAGTTCAGGTGAGTCACACATTAACCCCTCAACCAGTAGTTGAACCAAATAGTGAATGCAGTTCTGGAGCACAACACAGGGAGCAAAGACTTTCACAACTATCAACAATGCAGCTTTTAAAGACAAACACATACACAGCAGCATCCAGTAATGTCAGCGCCGTCTAAGCGCGTGACAAAGGGTCCTTGCTCTTCTATCATGCTGCTCTTAAATGTAGTAGCAAAATACTTGTGAGAGATTCTCCTTAAAGGGATCCGGTCACCTCCAAAACGCCTCCAAAGCTACCAAAACATGTCCCTGCAGCATCCTATGACTAATCTCACACTCCTTTTGTTTCCTAAAAGCATCCTGTGAAAGTGGAGATAAACGTTTTAATACTCACTCCTTAGTGATTATAATTAGCAGGGGTCATATTCTTTAGTCACCAGGGCGGGCTGTTTTGCAGTCTGAATGATCCACCTTCTCTCTGTCTGTGCTGCTGTGAAACTGAAACTGAAGGCAGGACTAATGATTTGCATTCTGTGAGTGATAGAGAGGGGGTAGGGCAATGCCTGCACAAGCAGAGCAAACACACAGAGACAGGGTGGATCCTGGAGCTGCAAAACAGCCCGCCTTGGTGACTAAAGAATATGCCGTCTGCTAATTATAATCCCTAATGAGTAAGTATTAAAACGTTTTTATGCACTTTCACAGGATGCTTTTAGGAGACAAAAGAAGTGTGAGATTAGTGATAGGATGCTGCAGAGACATGTTTTGCTATCTTAGGAGGCGTTTTGGAGGTGACAGGATCCCTTTAATAACTAACTGAAAAGGGATTTCACTGAAAAACATGCTAGTTACCGATATTAAGGGGAAAAAGGGTAATGCAGTTCAGGAATAATTCTAACATATAAAGTAAGTTATTCAGCTGTCTTAGTACAAGACTCGGACAGGTGGGAAAAACCTACTGCTGTTTTTCAATCTGTTCTACGAGTCACCTTTAGTCATGCTTGTGGTTGTTATAAACAGCTGGTTCAAGGGGGACTTTCAGGCCCCTCTTGCTTAGGGCCTAGACCCTAGCGTACCTGTTTCAGGTTGTTTTTACCTCCTAACCTATCACTACCTGTCCCTTCACCTTCCTAGCACAGCTCTAACCATCCCTGTCTCACCTAAAACTGTCCTATAAAGGCTTACATTTTCACTACGGTCTGTAGTCTGACTAGACTGTCTCCAGGGCTCTGTCTCCCCCTCCTCACTGTTGTTAGTATTCCCCGCAGAGCTTGAGAATTCCTTCTCTGGTGCGATCCTGATTTGAACTTCTCGTCTCCTCCTTCTGAGTATGATGCGCCAGCCAGAGTAATCTACAATCAATCCATTCATTCTAGTATGGTGCAATGTATGGGCAGGTTTCAGTTTACTCTAGCAGCTAATCACAGGCACCCGTTTTCTGTGTCAGCATGTCCTATTGGCTGTTGGGCCTGTCACGCATATAGAAGTGTGAAAATAAATAAATAATTTTTAAAAATTATGTAGCGCTTGGTGGAATTTTTGACTCTCAGCACAGATAAAGCGGACAGCTACGGGCTGCCACCCCCAGCTGCTTGGCTTTACCATGGCTGGTGATCAAAAGACAGGGAAGCCCATTTTTTTTTTTTAATAATTTAAATAAATAAATAATGAAAAACATGCATGGGCTCCTGGCATATTTTGACCACCAGCCAGGTAAAACCAGGCAGCTGGGGGCTGGAATTCTCAGAGTGGTAAGGCCTAAGCATTCTCAGCCCCCAGGCTGAAAACCGCACCCTGTAGCTGCCTTTGGAAATGTCACATTCATTGTATCGCCATTTCCAGGTGCTTTACAAGGCTCTTCCAGAGGCTCTGGTGGGGGTGGCACACTGGGTAATAATGGGGTTAGTACCAGCTTTGTATTATCAGATGGTACTAAGCTCAAAATGTATGGCGTCATGCCAAATTAGACATGACTGCCATTAATTTCTAGTAAACAGAAATAAAAACACAACACAGAGTAAAATATTTTTTATTTTACTCCATCTTTATTAAAAAAAATCCTCACTCGGACATAATCCACGTCTTATGTCTTCAGCTATGCTACATCTTTGCCATTGGACAAATATATCTGCTGACAAAGATTAGCAGGCACAGAATGACACCGTAGCACAGCCGTAATTTAGAGAAGTGCTCACTTTACAGCTGGGATCTCGGTGCCGACTGCCATGTGAAAAGTTATCCCAGTTCACGTTCATCCATGAACTGGGATAACCATATCATCACTCGGTACTCTGCAGCCACATTGCTGCCTTCAGAGCATGTGCAGTTTGCATGATGAAGCCGGAGATGGGCACCTAACTAGACTGTACAATGGACATGACAGGAAATAACATTTGGCCAGTGCGTTATATCCGGAAGGAGGAGGCAGGAAGTTCAAATCAGCAGCTCTCCAGAGAAAGAATTCTCATGCCCAGTAGGGCGTGCTAACAGCAGTGAGGAGGAGGGGACAGAGCCCTGGAGACTGCCTAGTCAGACTACAGACCGTAGTGAAGATGTAAGTATCAAAGTCATTTTTCACAGCCTTTATAGGACAGTTTTAGGTGAGATAGATAGCGTTAGGGCTGTGCTGGGAAGGTGCAAGGACAAGTAGTGATAGGTTAGGAGGTAAAAATTACCTGACAGGTTCTCTTTAAACATTGGCAACATACAAAAGTAGATCATTAAACATTATTAAGCTTATCAACCTTTTGACTAAAAATATAAATATGATCATGCTAATATTAAAATGTTAGTAATACATCTACATACATAACGCCAGTTGGGACTTCCGGCTGCTGTAACTGAATCGAATATGGCACCGCAGCAGTGTCACTTCCATAGGCGCAGTTTATGGCCGCAAGGCCATGAACTGCGCCTGCGCAAGTGACATATATGTCACCGCAACTGTGAGCTCTACACGTGCATGCGCAGTTTTGAGGCAGCTGTTACTGCACCTGCATGGGAATAGCAGTGATGTCTATGTTTTACTTGTGCAGCTGCAGTACTGCGAACTGCGCCTGTGCAAGTGACAGATATACGTCATCGCTATTCCCAGTAATAGCCATAACTGCGCTGTCTACCCGCGCATGCGCACTTATGATTTTTGATTACCTCATGCAGCACAAACTTCTCCACAGTTCCATACTGTATATGAATTCTGTCTACTATCTGAGACACAAAAATACTCTCTACTACTGGTATGTACATACTTCATACCACTGATGCACTGCTTATGGATTTGCCATTTTTAACTGTACTCAAAAAGAAAATTACTAAAAATATTTGGCCTCATCACAATTACGGCACAAAGAAAGCCATTAGCACGGCAATATATACGTTATTTTTATTACCTCAGGCAGCAGCAAATTCGCCACAGTCTTATACTGTATACAATTGTCTCTACTATCTGAGATCCTCAAATAATCTCTACTACTGGTATGTACATACTTCATACCACTGATGCACTGCTTATGGATTTGCCAATTTAACTATACTCAAAAAAAATTAGTAAAACATTTTGGCCTCATCACCATTACGACACAAAGAAAGCCAGTACCACGGCAATTTATACATTATTTTTATTACCTCCGGCAGCAGTAAATTCAACACAGTCCCATACTGTATACCATTTGGGTCTACTATCTGAGACACACTAATACTCTTTACCACTGGTATGTACATACTTTATACCACTGATGCACTGCTTACGGATTTGTCATTTTAATTGTACTCATAAAAAAATGTTATAAAAAATTTGGCCCTCATCACCATTACGGCACAAAGAAAGCCATTACCTCAGGCAGCAGCAAATTCCGCCAGCCCCACATATACGCCTGTTTTTTACAAATCTAAATAAGGCTGTGGTCACAGTACCATTTTTCACATGCATTTTTGGAGACCTGCGTTTTCAAAAACACATGTAAAAAACGCACCCATAGGCCCCCATGTTAAAAAACGCATGCCCTAATAGCCAAAAAGCATGTGTGACTGTCCCATGCGTTTTTGGAGCATATCCAAAAACGCATGCGTTTTTTAATAAGGGGCCTTATGGAAAACGCATGCAAAAACGCATGTACAATTAGTGCCATTCAAAAACGCATGCGTTTCCCATAGGAGCCCATGTTAAAAAAACGCATGCGTTTGCGGAAACGCATGCGTTTTTTTAACATGGGCTCCTATGGGAAACGCATGCGTTTTTGAATGGCACTAAAAGGTACTAATTGTACATGCGTTTTTGCATGCGTTTCCCATAGGAACCCATGTTATAAAAACGCATGCGTTTTCTACAAAAACGCATGCGTTTTTCAAAACGCTCAAAAAAATACTACAAGCACTATTTTTATGTGCAGATTCAAAAACGCAGCCAAAAACGCAGGGAGCCATCAGAGACCTTAAAAAACTCATGCTGACATGAAAAACGCATGTCAAAAAGCATGCGTTTTTAAAAGGCACTAAAAAAACTGTGACCACAGCCTAACTACTGCATGTCCAACTAGCATTCACTGCTGAAGGAATCGAACAGCAGTGCCACTAACTGAAGTGCAGGTTTTACACACAAGAAAGCTTCCTCACTTCCCCAAACAGGCCCACATTCCCGCCTGTACATTTCATTACATATCACAGCTCCTGGACTCCCGCACCAGTGCCAACATGGCTCCTCAGAAAAAATACGAAAATGAACATAAAAAATGGTCTCGGGCACTACGTCAACAACAACGCCATGCTAATGAGACTCCTGAACAAAAATGCCATCGTCTGGACAAAGACAATGCATATAAACGTAGACGTCTCGCTCAGGAGTCACCTCGCTCTAAAGCTATTAGATTGACTATCCACAATACACATTCTGTCTCCACATGTCTACCACAACTACAAGGTGACGCATCACAATCTGAACACCACACCACAGATTCTACTACTTTAAGGAGTATGACCTCTCAACACCTATCTCCTCTAGCCACATCATTGCCACTGTTACACCATACTGAACCATACTGTCTGCAGCCACAAGCTGAAACACAAACCGTCACACTACTCCAACTACAAAGCAAACGACTAATCAACATTTGGTGCCAAACAAGACCCATTGACCCTTTGAATACACAACTACAACAACAGCAATATTTTACCCAAGATGAAAATACTATTAAAGAACACAGCTGTGGTGACATGACCATGTATGTGAAAGTTGCCAAGCTGTGCATTTTGCAAATGAGATGTCTCTGGATAAAAAGTTTACTCAGCGCTGTCAGAAGGGTAAAGTCCATCTACCCATAATACAGTATCCCCATGTGTTGACAATGTTGATGACAGGAAAACACGAATACAGAAAACATTTTATGGACAATATTTGCTCTATCAACAGTTCATTCGCTTTTGCCTCCATGGGAGCAAGTGTTTTACCACCTCCTGGATATGGCCCATACTGTTTTAGAATTCATGTACAGATCTATCATCGAACAGGCACACTACATCCAGCTGATGAAGAACTACCTAAATTTGCACAACTTTACATACTAGATTCCACCCATGCTAATGAACAACGACTGCAATGTAAAGATAATGAAAAATGTCATTCTACTTTAATGATCATTATTACTGAGCTAATGCAAACAAAAATCCTTTCACTGCTGCCTATCAAATGCTACACGATGTTGAAGGATAAGAGATTATCAAAGCTCTACAAAATGGAACTGTCATGCCAAACATCATGGCTATTAAACAAGATAGGACTCAAGATCCCAGACGATACAATAAATCAACTTTGAGTGAAGCACCAGTCGTCTTTGGGAAAGATGATAGTGAGCCTCCCTTCCATAGAGACATCTTAATTCATGTAAAACCTGACCCACAAAACCCTCTGGCTCCAAAAACACAAAGAATCAGCATTCTGCATAGCAATTTAGATGCCCTGATGTATCCTATATTTTTCCATTATGGAGAACAAGGCTGGCATGACACGCTAAAACACCAAGGAAATAGTGCATGAAGGATTACCCAACTACAGTACTACAGCTATGTATTATCAGTAAGGCTAGGGTCACACTAGCAGATTATACATGCGTTTTTTGAGACCTGCGTTTTCTGAAAACACATTTAAAAAGGCATCCATAGGCCCCCATGAAAAAAAAAGCATGCCCAATAGCAAAAATGCATGTCTAAATGGCACATGCATTTTTGCATGCGTTTTTGCCTTAGCACCAAAAAATAGCGCAAGATGCATGAGTTTTTTGAAAAAGAACTAAAAAACGCAGCAAGCAGTATTTTTCGGTTCTTTTTCAAAAACGCATGCGTTTTTTTAACGTGGGGCCCTATGGGAAACGCATGCGTTTTTGAAAGTGTCAAAATGTACATGCGTTTTGCATGCGTTTTTGCATGCATTTTTTTTTTTTAAAAAGGCATGCATTTTTAAAGATTTTTTAAGGGGGCCCACACCTAACAGCAAAAATGCATGCAAAAACGCAGGTTGCCAAAAAACACCTTAAAAAACTCATGCCAAGTGTGACCCTAGCTAAGGCTAGGGTCACACTTGCGTTTTTTTTCATGCTTTTTTGGAGACCTGCGTTTTCAAAAAAGCATGTAAAAACGCACCCATAGGCCCCCATGTTAAAAAACGCATGCCCTAATAGCAAAAACGCATGTCTTAATAGCAAAAACGCATGTCTAAAATGCCATGCGGTTTTGGCATGAGATTTTGCACTTATGTGAGTAGCTGACATCAAAAACGCATTCAAAAACGCATAGTACATTAGTACCATTTAGTACCATCCAAAAAACGCATGTGTTTTCCATAGGGGCCCATGTTAAAAAAAACACGTGTTTTCTAAAAAACGCATGCGTTTTTAAAACAGCACCAAAAAATAGTGCATGCACTATTTTTGGGTGCTGATTTAAAAACACATGCAAAAACGCAGGGTGCCATCAGACACCTTAAAAAATGCATGCAGAAATGGAAAAAAGCATGCAAAAACGCATGCTTTTTTTAAGGCACTAAAAAAACTCATGCCAAGTGTGACCACAGCCTAAGAAAGGATTTTATTCCACTACTAAATGGAGACA